>JALAZF010000676.1:1303985-2607971 GCA_022829125.1 Lathyrus tuberosus
TGTAAATGTTCCAATCTCCTTTGATCTGATTGATAACTAGGGCTGAGTCGCCATATACATCCAAGTTCTTGATCCTCAAATCAATCGCTTCCTCGAGACCCATAATACAAGCTTTTTATTCGGCCTCGTTATTTGTACACTTGAACGTAAGTCTGGCGGTGAAAGGAATGTGGGTACCCTGAGGTGTTATGATGATTGCCCCAATTCCGTTTCCGTAATGATTGACAGCTCCGTCAAAGATAAGTACCCATTAGGAACCTGGTTCTGGCCCTTCACTGGGTAGCGGTTCATCGCAGTCTTTCATTTTTAGATGCATGACATCTTCATCTGGGAAGTCAAACCCGATTGATTCCTGATCGTCAATCAGTTTATGAGCCAAATGATCGGCTAAAATACTTCCCTTAACAGCTTTTTGAGCGTGGTATTCGATGTCGTATTCTGATAACAACATCTTCCAACGGGCTATCCTTCCCGTGAGAGCAGGTTTTTCAAAGACGTACTTGATTGGATCCATTTCGGAGATTAACCAAGTGGTGTGATGAATCATGTACTGGCGAAGACGTTTGGCTGCCCAAGCCAAAGAGCAGCAAGTTTTCTCAAGCATAGTGTACCGAGTCTCCCAGTCGGTGAATTTCTTGCTCAAATAGTAGATGGCAGACTCTTTCCTTTTGGTTTTGTCTTGTTGGCCAAGTACACAGCCCATGGAGTCTTCCAAGACTGTTAAGTATATGATCAGTGGTCTTCCTTCCACTGGAGGTGACAGGATTGGCGGATTCAACAGGTATTCCTTGATACTTTCGAAGGCGGTTTGACAGTCCTCTGTCCAAACGCAGTCCTGGTTTTTTTTTAGTAATTTGAAAATCGGCGCACATGTCACGATCATGAGGAATATGAATCTGGAGATGTAGTTCAAACGTCCCAGGAATCCTCTGACTTGTTTTTCAGTTTTCGGAGAAGGCATTTCTTGAATGGCCTTGACCTTGTCAAGATCAACCTCAATTCCTTTCTGGCTGACGATGAACCCTAAGAGTTTCCCTGAACGGACACCGAAGGTGAATTTGTTGGGATTCAAGCGGAGTTTGTACTATCTCAACCGCTCGAATATTTTTGACAGGTGGGTCACATGCTCCTCTTCTGTCTTAGATTTTGCAATCATGTCATCGACATATACCTCAATCTCCTTGTGTATCATGTCATGAAATAGAGTAGTCATGGCCCTTTGATAGGTTGCCCCGGCGTTCTTCAAACCGAACGGCATTACCTTGTAACAAAAGGTACCTCATGGGGTAATGAACGAAGTTTTCTCCATGTCCTTCGGCACCATTTTGATTTGATTATAGCCCGAGAATCCATCCATGAAGGAGAAAACTTTGAACTTTGCTGTACTGCCTATCAGCATGTCAATGTGTGGTAAAGGAAAGTCTTCCTTTGGACTAGCCTTGTTTAGATCTCTGTAATCGACACACATTCTGACTTTTCTGTCCTTTTTTGGAACGGGTATGATATTGGCTAACCATTGAGGATATTCAGACGTGGCGAGGAAGCCCACGTTAATCTGTTTCTGTACCTCCTCTTTGATTTTGATGGCCATGTCTGGATGAGTCTGTCTCAACCTCTACTTTACTGGTGGACATTCTGATTTCAATGGTAGATGATGTTCCACGATACTGGTATCCAACCCTGGCATGTCCTGATAGGACCAAGCAAATACATCGGGGAATTCTTTGAGAAGCTTTATCAAACTCTCTTTGGCAGTTGGAATGAGTAGTGCCCTAATCCTGATTTCTTTTCTCTCTTTTTCTGAACCCACGTTGATTGTTTCCAACGGCTCTTTGTGAGGTTAAATGGACTTTTCCTCCAGTCTGAGTAATCGAGAGATCTCTTCTGGAATTTCATTGTCAACTTCTTCTTCAGCCCCAAATACCGAGAACTCAAAGTTGGGATAAGGCATTGAATCGTATGTTTCAACGGGGTTTAAAACAAGCAATCTGTATGACGTGATGATTTGTGTTTAGAAGATATAGAGAGAATGCAAGAGTGCGTGCAGTGTTTTTTTTCCTGAAAACTGTTTGTTTTTATGATTGATTTGTTTTTTAGGATTACCATTTTCTGAAAAAGCAAAAAGAGAAAAAAATAATTAATGCAAAAATTACAGAACGACGTTATTTTATTTATGAACAAGTTGATTCTTGAAACTACAACCCTATAAAACAAAACTCTGTTGCTTTGGGCTAAGCGAAGAGGGATATTTACAGAAAGCGAGCCCTATCAAAACATCCGTTTCACCTTGGCAGGGTGAAAGATTAAAGACGGCAATTACTTTGACTTATGAACAATCTTTGGAACATCGACAGCAACCCATTGGCGGCGAACTCCTCAGTGAATCACAAAGTCTGGTACCTTCCTTGATTTGTCTTCGGAAATAACGCTGATTTCTGGTGGAGCAGGATCATTGGAATCTGTCTTCCAGGAAGAGTTGTCGTAGGAGGATTCCTCTGTTGTATTTTGCATAGTGAAATTCTGGTACAGATGTGTGATGTCTTTGTGCAATGTCACAACATCGCAATCTGCTGAACAAGGCAATAACAGTAAATAACACACTGAATTGTTCACCCAGTTCGGTTCAACAACCTACATCTGGGGGCATACCAAGCTAGGAAGGAAGTCCACTATTAGTAGTATCAAGTTACAGACTCAACAGACCAGTTGACAATCTACCTAATTTAATCACTACCCAATGACCCTTCTACCTAAGTCCTCCCTAGGTAAGAGACTCCATCTCACTTCCTATCGTCACAATGATGTCTAGCAGTCAACTACACCGTCACTGCATCAACAGCTTGTTTACCAACAACTTTTCTAACACAGAAAAACCAGAAGACACACTTCCATGACTCACATTGGAGTTGCTTCAAAGCTTCCTCCAAGAACAAATCCAAACTCATTACCTACAGGTTTCTGAGTTAACCACAGTGACCATCTCACAACCCGAGTGGTTTACTTTGACAAAGCCCTAAAGATCTACATCTTGGACCCGTGCCTATTCTAGGTTACAAGCATTCTATTTAAAACATAATCCCAACAGGATTTGGGCCTTCAAATCATATCATATCTTCTGCAACAGATAGATCTTCAATCATATCTTCAATTAAATCTTAATTATTAACTCTGAATATTCTCCATATCTTTATGCTTTAAATGCGCCACAACCTGATCTTCATAACTGATTGTAACAGAATGTATCTCTCCCTTGATCTTCGCCTGTATTCTCTGATTCTCTTTAGCAGAATTTCTCATTCACACTAGAAACACGTGCAGCCCTAATTAATCATCCCAGACCTGATGTTGTAATGTTCTGGTATAGTGATGTTAAGACTTCGTATGTGACATCACTCTTCAGCATTATTTACAACCCAGACTGTTAGCAGTTCATGTTGCAACATCAACCATGACATCAACATTGTTTTAACAAAATTACAGCCAATTACAAGAACTTACAATCTCCCCCTTTGGCTAATTTTGGCTAAAACAACAATATAAACATTACAACTCAGATTACAGTAGTAATTACAACTCTATACTACTGTCAGTAGTTATCAGTAACCACTGAACCTAACAGTAACCATCAGTAGCTACTGTGAGCAGCAATCCTGGAGATCCATCTTCTAGGGAATATTTGAATGATGTTAAGACATCATGTCTGACAACTTCTTTTGGCAGCACCGCCCACCACAATCACTTCAGGCAGCACATCAGGAGGAAGAAGTAGAAAGTCCCGAAGTTATGCACTCAGATTACAGATATCTGGTGTACATGAGGAAGAAGATTTTAGACACTCCCCCTTAATACAACACATTTCTTTTTCCTTTCAACTCAGACCCGGAATCATTGTGGAAGACTCCCCCAGAAAAGAAATGTTTGTCCATTCATCAAAGACCAATGGTGGCATAAGATAATTCTGCACACCATCATTGATCAGACACTGGGTTTAGACCATGGCATAAGAGGAAACTTAAGAAGTGCCATTCAGCTAACCCAGGTAACTCAGAACACAAGTCACAACTGTGTTCATAACTCAGGACACAAGTCACAAAGACTCAACACCAACTCAGGGATGTACCATCTTTTTCTGCTGCATTAGAAACTGCAGACTCCAAGCATAACATCTGCACAAGGCACTTAGCCAGATCCTCTCCTTTCTCCCCCTTTTTAGCCACAAATTGGCAAAGGAACCCCTCACAGAACTAGACCCAGTAATTGCTCACCCAAACACGAATAAACCCCATATGACTTATGAGACAAGAACACTCACTGGCTGAAGGAGAACTGAATAACCCCTATAAATAGCTGACCAGTAACTTAGAAATTAACGAGCCTTCGAATATGTCAATGTTCTTGGTCAAACAAACGCTATTTTAGGTATCAAAAACTGCATTCAAATTCAATGCCTACCTTCCAAAAACTGCCTTGACTGCCTTAAATATTTCACAACTGAATCTTACCATAAATTAGGCCAATAACGCTCCATGCATAGTCGAAGCCATGTGTTTCACTTTATCCTAACACCACCGTCCAAAATACTTCCCTATTTGGCTCAAGAAAAACATGTCATATATCATGTTCTGATATCTCTTCAGACATTGCCTGCTGGCTCAGTAACCCAAGACTCTACAAACACATCTTCTTATCTAATGGGTATTGATATAACTTCTCACAACTTCTTCTAGACTCCTTCAAACCATCAGCCATGTACACCACTTTGCTTTTCAGACCTCTCCTGCACAGGTACTATCTTCACACAGCTATGATAGGTCCCATCATACTGCACAAGCTTGACCACCACACATGCTGCAATAGGCTATAGTTAACAGCCTTACATACAATGCCTTTTATGATATCCCACCAATAATGCCACATTCCTTATGGGGATTTTAGGTTCAAGGTCTGCCAAGACCAATAACAAAGGCCCATTTGATAGGAAACTTCTCACAAGATAAACACCCTTCTGTCCTTACATTCACCAGCTCCTCATGAAGTCTTCAACATGAAAGTAGCCATGTATTTCCTAAACTACTTACCATCAAGATTAGAATCTGCCCATTCTAATCCACACTATGTCAGAACTGCCACTTCAGACTATAATGCTGCTTCTTCAAACTCCATAAGTATGGTACATACCCAACCATAATGATGTAACAATATGTAGGACATCAGCACGAGACAAAAGACCATCCCACTTAACTAGACAAGACCTAGCCTTATCCTACTAGGACCACTTCCACCCAGGCACCAAGCACGAAGTTCTGGTAACCAATATGTCAAGAAAAGCAGGTTCCCAAGAAAAACAGATTCCTACACCAAAGACTACTCTGACTGGTCAGGCGATACAAACAATGCCATATTATCCATTATAAATACCAAACCTCCTTGCTCCTATCAGTACACCAAGGAAGGAAACATGGGTCAGTCTAACAATAATGCAGCAAAGAGACACATGCAAGAGGACAAGAAGCCAGATCCTCAGAAGTTGAAGGACACAACACTGTCCAAAGCTGGAGCATTTTCTGGAGCAACAACAACCCGCAAGACATCAGAAACCAGGATGAAGACTATCAAGAAAAACCAAGTGCTGCTTCAAGCCTCTGATGATGAATGGGATGAAGATTGGAAGACTTTTCTTGATTCGGGGGGTTTGGATAATCTATTGACACTTTGTTTGTTGTTTTTACTAATCTTGTAAGCTTTCATCAATAAATTTCTGTTTTACTTCTGTTCCACAACTATACAAGACACTAAATCCTCATGTAAACAACTTTCCAATTTGCTTCAAACTAAGTGCCACCACCAAAAGCTTCAGTAATATCATTCTCCCCCTAAAAATAACACCTTCCATCAACACAAACCCCTACTGAGTTCTTCCAAAACTTGCATAGAAACGCAAATTTTCCACAAACAAGGCTGTCTTTCAGACTCCTCCTCAGAAGCATGTGCACATATGATTCAAACAATTAGCTTCACAAGGGTAGAACCATTTATGTCCACACCAACAAGCATCCAACAGCCTAATAACATGTTATCTGACATTATCACCTCACAAGATTCAACCAGCATGCAATCTTCACAATATATATACCTTTGAAGCAAAAATCCATAGACAAGTATTCCCCCTGTCATGGTTAACTAATGCTCTAGATAAGGATGAACATTTGAGCACACTTCTGAGCACATGCATTTTGGTACCATTGTCCCTTTCTCTCAAGGCAGTCATTAAACATTTCATCTAAGGCAGACCTTCTACTTCATCATTCTCCCGTATGATTATGTAGATGCTCCTTAAGTATGACGTAGGCATCAATCTTCTGAACCAGGGCATAATCTTCCTCTCATCCTTCTTCAAGAAGAATAGTCTCCTTGAGTCTTCCACTCATCGCCCTACTGCCCAAGAGTAACTCAACCTCATCACTGACAAATTGGATGATACTCCATAGTCACCAATCAACCCCACCAGTGCTTAACCCTTGTAAAAACTTCTCAACACTTCTGCAGTCCTGCACTTTAACTTCAGACAAATACAAAGTCTCCCGTCAATGTATATTGTCATTAGTTGAATGCACAACACCATCCTAAGCAGACAAAAATGCAAGATACAACATTTTATCTGGTCTGACATCCTTTTCCTGCAGTCTTGAGGCACTGGTTGATCCTTCTTTCGCTAATCCACACCACTGATCACTTTAGATTCGGTAAGTGGCTTGACCTGATACTTCACGTGAGCATAACAAACTTCCTTTGGCTGAGAAGGCAAAGACTGAAATAATGTTTCAACATCACCAATCACACTAAACATGAACCAGCATCCTCTAATATTCCAAGAATCTTCAAACTTTTGATGCCATCCTCATTAGGTTACCACAACTAAGCTTAAGAGATAACTTATCAAGATCTTCACTCCCGCATGACAACTTTGACAGTGATACTCTTTTGCTTTAGCTCTACCTTCTTCTGATCCTTCCAGCCACAAGGCTGACACCAATTCCAATTGACCAAAGGCTGATTGACATATTAAGCTCAGCTTCTTTCTTACACAACCCAGATGTCTCCTCTTCCAAGTCAGGAGTAGGTTCCAAACAGATGTGATCAACACATTTGTTTAGCGCCCAAGCATCTGTTATGTCACAATCTGCTGGTAGGACATAAGTTATCTTCACACCCAGAAGATCCTTAAACACAACCCAGAGATTGACCTTGTAGGGTTGGAGGCAAAATAAATTACTTCTTTCTTCAGGCCTCTTTTCAACACGCTCATATAAGAGCTAGTTGAAGATGTTCTCATGTATCACCATACCATGTGATATATCTTCAAAACAGAAAGTTGTAGCCTTGACACAAAACCACTAGGAATTTTCCATCAGATATATATGTATATATATATATATATATATATATATATATGCAGCGGAACATACACCAGAAAACTCCTTTACAACGTAATAACCCTTGTATAAACACGACACTCCAAGTGCACTAGGTCATCATAGGTTTGAAAATAAGTCAAACCACACATCAACTCACCACTAAAGCTACAGGCCTGATAACTTCATTCTCCACTCCAAGGGATCATACAAAAATCTCTATGAACTGACCAAGTCCATAACTATCTTCCTTGCTCATGAACCAGAAAGTATCTTCCCAAGATCTCATCCAGAAACAGACAGGATGCCTGCTTTGATATCAATTGAAATTCTGGTACAGATGTGTGATGTCTTTGTGCAATGTCACAACATCGCAATCTACTGAACAAGGCAATAACAGTAAATAACACACTGAATTCTTCACCCAAATCAGTTCAACAACCTACATCTGGGGGCATACCAAGCCAGGAAGGAAGTCCACTATTAGTAGTATCAAATTACAGACTCAACAGACCAGTTGACAATCTACCTAATTTAATCACTACCCAATGACCCTTCTACCTAAGTCCTCCCTAGGTAAGAGACTCCATCTCACTTCCTATCATCACAATGATGTCTAGCAGTCAACTACGCCGTCACTGCATCAACAACTTGTTTACCAACAACTTTTCTAACACAGAAAAACCAGAAGACACACTTCCATGACTCACATTGGAGTTGTTTCAAAGCTTCCTCCAAGAACAAATCCAAACTCATTACTTACAGGTTTCTGAGTTAACCACAGTGACCATCTCACAACCCGAGTGGTTCACTTTGACAAAGCCCTAAAGATTTACATCTTGGACCCCTGCCTATTCTAGGTTACAAGCATTCTATTTATAACATAATCCCAACAGGATTTGGGCCTTCAAATCATATCATATCTTCTGCAACAGATAGATCTTCAATCATATCTTCAATTAAATCTTAATTATTAACTCTGAATATTCTCCATATCTTTATGCTTTAAATGCGCCACAACCTGATCTTCATAACTGATTGTAACAGAATGTATCTCTCCCTTGATCTTCGCCTGTATTCTCTGATTCTCTTTAGCAGAATTTCTCATTCACACTAGAAACACGTGCAGCCCTAATTAATCATCCCAGACCTGATGTTGTAATGTTCTGGTATAGTGATGTTAAGACTTCGTATGTGACATCACTCTTCAGCATTATTTATAACCCAGACTGTTAGCAGTTCATGTTGCAACATCAACCATGACATCAACATTGTTTTAACAAAATTACAGCCAATTATAAGAACTTACACAGAGCATTTGTGCTCTCAGGTAAACTTACCCATCCAGTAGGCTAGATGTCTTTGAGCCTGATACGAGAGCTCTCAGGAGCGGTGTACTTGACCAAGAAGTCGAACTTGCCACTCGGTTGTCCTTAGGTGTCCCACACTTCTGTGGAACTGGAGGAGTCGTCTCTTTCGATGACGTTGACCTCGGGAAAAGCATAGCTGATGAATTCTAGTTCGACAAGCTTTGCCAATTCATCGTCGTACTGGATAGGTTCTGAATGACCTGAGTGTTGATCCCATGATATGGTGGGGACACAGGTATTCTGTTCAGTGACACTCAGCTGATTTTTATTGTTCGACTGATTTTCTTGCCCCAAGTCTCCTGGGTACAGTTGCCAGATGGGCAAGCCATCCATTGGGCCATAATAGTCGTGGTCAAAGTTGTATTTCATCGGAGTGTCTTCCTCTAATGAATTTGGCGGAACACAACATCCTTCCGGATCACAATCTTCATATATCATTTCGATGTCTGACCTGGGTATAAATCTCGGACTCTGTACGGGATAGCAAAATGGCGTAGGCACCTCTTCTTGAGACCTATAACCATCCTTGTTAAGATAGTACTTCCATTCCTCATCCGTATCGGAGGGATCCTCCTCGTTGATGGTATGGACTGCTTGAGACACTGGGTGAAGGAAACCTCCACTGTGGAAGAAGTCCTGAATGGTATGAAGACTTTCATCATTGGTAGCAATCTGGGTACAGGTTGAAGAAAAACCAAGACCCTTCTTTGTTTTGTTATCAGTGGGAATGACAAGTTGTCCCCACCCTTTCGCATTATTACTTTTGATTACCTCGAGAGCATCTTTGTACGAGGAAATCAAGGTTCCTTTCTCCGATTGATTCTCATTGCTCACCGACAGTTCTTGGAACTAAGTTCCAACAACCTCCTCGGGTTCTACACATGTAGATGATGATAAGTTACTCACGAGCAAGGCTTGTTCTCCACAGACCGTGACGAGTTGATCGTTCTTGACGAACTTCAGTTTTTGGTGCAGCGTCGAAGTGACTGTCCCAGCCTGGTGTATCCAAGGTCTTCCTAATAAACAGTTGTACGCTGCCCGAACGTCCATGACCTGGAAAGTGATTAGGAAAGTGTGAGGACCAATAGTTATGGGAAGGTCGACTTTGCCGATAACTACTTTCCGAGATCCGTCAAACGCTTTGACGATGACCTCACTGCCCCTCATCGGGGATCCTTTGAATGATAGTCACATTAAAGTGGACTTTGGCATAACGTTGATGGTCGATCCTGTGTCTACCAGTACGCTGGCTAAAGCATCGTCCTGGCAGTTAACTGTGATATTGAGCGCCATGTTGTGACTTTTGCCCCCCTCTGGCAAATCCTCATCACTGAATCCTAAGTTGTTACAGGAAGTGATGTTAGAGATGATGCTATCGAATTGTTGTATTGACACGTCCTGTTCCAGAAAGGCCTGCTCTAAGACTTTCTGTAGAGCCTCCTTGTGGGCTTCAGAACTGAGTAAAAGTGATAGCACTGAGATCTTTGAAGGAGTTTGTAACAGTTGATCAACAATGTTGTATTCACTCCTTTGGATGAGCTTCAACATCTCATCGTTGTTGTTTGCAAGGTCGGGATCACTAAACTGACCGACTGGAGGATTAGGAACTTCCTGTTCCTTTTCTTTATTAGGTTCTCCAACTCCTCGGTTGAAGATTCGACGGCTCCGTGTTACTCGACTAATGTCTGCAATATTCACGACGGAGGGTAATGGAATTTCCTTTCCATTCTCAATTACTACTGCACCATATTTGTAAGGGATCGCCTTAGCTGATACATATGGTAATGGTCCCAGCAAATAAATAACTACAGGAGCCTTCTGATTTTTCTGACTGTCGTAAGTAACTTCAATCAGTTCCTTGCTAAGAACCTTTGATTTTTCCAGTAGAGGGATGATGGTACAAACATCCTTGTTCCTCTCAAGGTCAGAGATTACAACCACGTCTCTGATTTGATGTGCAAAGTAGTCTGGCGTCCAGTCAATGGACCCCGAAGCTAGGTATGGGTGAATCTCCTTGCGATCCAACTGACCTTGAAGAGCTGCTCGCACGAGGTAGCATCCTTGGTTATTCTCCGAGCAGACTCTACAACGTTCATAGTTGTGTGGTGGCACCTGGCCATGCCCGCTTTTAATGCAGTGAAACCTTACCAGGTTTGTTGCCATAGATCGGACATCCTGATTTTGACGCTGAGTAGGGTTTCCATTATGCACACTAATCTATTGTGTGTCTTCATCCAGATAGATTGGAAGCCACCAGTGGTTTAACAAGTGTTGTAAAGTTCTCTGAACAAGAGCGCACCCTTGGTTACTCTCACAACATCCTTTACAGTTTTGGTAATCATGTGAAGTGAGAAAATCGAGTTGGACTTGCTTGGCATGTAACTCCACCAAGCTGGTATTCATCAAGTGAATATCGAAGATTTGAATCATGTTGATCTGATAGGGATTCCTATCATGGTAGTCCTGGATCCATCCAAGATCCATCTGACGCTGGAGGGCCTCTTGTACAAAAGAGCATCCCTGTTTGTTTACCGAGCAAGTCAGGCAGGAATTATAATCGTGACGCAGCAGATTATGATACTGGCTTTGCCTTGAGTGCATCGTCACCAAGTTGACATTCATTGCACGGATGTCGTTGTTCTGAATGATGTTGTAATTCGTATAGGTCATGTTGACTCCACGATCTCAATGCTCTTGGATCCATCCAAGATCCAATTGTTCTTGTAAAGCTGCTTGCACCACAGAACATCCTTGATTGTTTTTAGGGCAGATATCACACTGGTGATAGTTAAGAGGTGGCACATGGCTATATCCGCTCTGTCAACAATGCATCTTGACCAAATTGGCCCTTAACAAAAGTACATCGTGAATTTGATAGGTGTTGTTAGACTCTCCCTCTATCAAATTGAATGTAGCTTTCTCATGTTGAGGCAGTGGGTTTATGAGAACATTTGGATTCGTATCTTTGAAAGATAAGACCCCGCTCCTAACAAGCCTTTGCACATCGAATTTGAAACTGAGACAGTTTTGTATGTTATGCCCTGGTCCTCCTTGATGGTAAGGACAAGTTTGATCCGTTTTGAACCAAAAAGGCGGATTTTCTGGTACTGTAAGAGGAGACCTAGTTTGGACATGCCCCTTGACTAGTAGTAACGGAAACAATTTTGCGTACAACATGGTTATAGGGTCGAACCCTGGTGGTCGCGTTTTACGGTTGTTGTTGTACGGCGGACGAGTCTGCTGAAGAGACTGTTGATTATGTTGGCTCTGCGCAACCTGAGGTTGATACGTAGGAACAGGCGCAGGGTTGATAGCAGGAGTTATAGCTGCTACTGGTTGGTAATGTCGCCTTTGCTTTCTGAGAGAGATATTCCTAATATCTTGCTCTTTCTTCTTAGGGAGAGCACTACCATATTGTTTTGTACTACTTGATGATCCAGCGTCTTTTACTAAACGTCCTTCTCGGACTGCTTCCTCAAGATGAACTCCCATGCCCACCATCTCGGTGAAGTCACTGGGTGCACTGGCGACCAATCTGTCGTAGTAAAATGAGCTCAAGGTCTTTAAGAAGATCTTTGTCATCTCTTTTCCTCAAGAGGTGGACAAATCTGAGCGGTAATTTCACGCCATCTCTGAGCGTATTCTTTAAAGGTTTCCTTGTATTTTTGTGACATCGATCTGAGTTGATCTCTGTCCCATGCCATGTCCAGATTATACTTGTATTGTTGGACGAAAGCAGCGCCAAGATCTCTGAATGTGCCGATCTTAGCGCGGTTTAAACCCACGTACCATTTTAATGCGGCACCGGTTAAACTATCCTGAAAGTAGTGAATCAGTAGCTCCTGGTTCTTTGTCTGAGCTAGCATTCGCCGAGCATACACCACTAAATGGCTCTGAGGGCAAGAGTTACCCTTGTACTTTTCAAAGTTGGGCACTTGGAACTTGTGCAGAACTTTCACATTGGGGACCAGACAAAGGTCTGCGGCGTCCTTTCCAAATAGATCCTAACCGCGAAGGGCTTACAGCTCTTTCTGCATTTCCAGGAACTGTTCCTGGAACTCATTCATTCTGTCGAACATGCTTTTGTTTCCACCAGAAGGTATCTGGGGAATCTGTCCTTCCGGGACAATGTGTACCACGGGCGGTGGTATAGTCATTATGGCCGAGACTCTCGGTGCCTCCCGAAGTTTGTAACCTTCAGGAGTAGCTGTCATGCCCCTGGCATCTTCGCTTTCCCGAAGTTTGTAACCTTCCGGCCCAGCAGTTCCTGCCGCGGTTCCTTGATCCTCGGCGATTAGCGGAACATATCCTTCCGGGATATAGTTAAGTGACATGCCCCAGGGACTATATTTAGGCATTTTGTACCTTGGATCATACTTCTCCACTATGGGCGTTGATGTGCTCTCTGAGATCACATTCCTTTGTTGTTGCATCTGAGCTTCTACTAGAGCTAGCATGTCGTTATGAAGCTTTCTCAGATCCTCTTTCAGAGTGTCGATCTCTTCTCTCAACTCTCTGTTCTCTTCCTTGAGATCATCCATCTTTTTCTGACGATTGGCCTGAGTATTGTACGAATGAGACAGTTTGACTCTAGAATCGAGACGCGGACGTGAGATTTGTAGGTAAGAAGAATGCGTTATGCAAGAATGATGAATGCAATGCAATGGTTTTATTTGTTTATTCAAAGTAAACTTCGACAATTAGATTGCAAATATCAAACAGTGGGGAAACCCCATTTTATTGAATTCAAAGGATTGCGAAAATGGAAATACAGTAGATTACAAAGTGCTGAAAAAGGAAACCTAAACTAATGGATCCTGAGTCCTCTCAGAGGAGAGCTCACGTGCTGGTTCTGGTACTTTCTTCTTCTTTGACCGGGGCTCTTCGACCGTTGTCGGGTTGTCATTCCTTTGCCAAGTGAAAGGAGCGAGCAAATTCTTTTGGTTATCCTAATTTTCTACAGCATGTTGCTCTAAAATCTCAATCAGAGCATCTTTTTCTCTTAACAGTTGTTGTATTTTCTTGCACTCCATATTGAGAATACGATACTTGTTCCTCCCAGACCTCTTCTCCTGCTGAACTTTGCTGAGAGTAACTTGAAGTTTTTTCGTCTCAGACATAAAATAAAGGGCAGTGTCCCTTAATGGAAGAACTTCCTGACGAGGGTAAGGCATCCTCAGCTTGAGAGCTCTAGTTTGTACCCAATGGAGATAAGGCTCCATCGAGACACAGTCTAGTTTCCCTAGAGACTCTCGTCCTTTCCTACGAACGTGTTTCCAGGCGTGCACTATTTCCGTCTTTAGTGCCCTATCATTTTCTCCTTCCTTGAAAAAAAGACCTTCCAGATGAGCATTCCGTGGGACGTGCCTCATCGGGTATCCGAATTGACGACGAACGAGAATTGGATGATAGTTGATTCCCCCCTTAGTTCCTATAAGGGGTACATTTGGGAAATTTCCACAACAGTCAATGATCCTGATCCCGTCGTAGATTCAATTGTACCAATCGATGTCAGAGTTGGTAAGAGACATGATTCTCTGTGACCAATGTAAAGTATCCTTTTGATCCCAAAATGCAGCAGACTTGGGTAAGTGGGAAGTGAACCATTTGTAAAGTAGGGGTACACAGCATGTGATCATTCCTCCGCTGTATAAATTCCTTAAGTGTACCGAATGATATGCATCTTCGAGTAGGGTCGGTATGGGGTTTCCAATCAGGAGAATCTTAATGGCGTTGAGATCTACAAAGTTATCGATGTTGGGAAACAAAAATAACCCGTAGGTGAGCAAAACAATGGTCTGATCCTTTGGAATTTCTTCCAGTCTAGAAAAGGGGGCTTGTTCAGTAATATGTAAACCAGTCAGGTTGGAATACTCCTCCAGCATTGGTGCAAGCTGATAATCTGGGAATGTGAAATAGTGATAGACCGGATCGTAGAACTGGATTAACGTGGACAGGATTCCTTCAATTACGTGGACCCTTAACAAGGACAACAACCCTCCATACTTGGCTCTGAAAGTCTCGTGGTTGGTGATCATTCTCGCCAAACCTCTCAAATCCTCCAACTTTGGAACTTTGAAGGTGTACTTATGAGTTTTCCTTCTACCTAAATCCATTAGCGCAATCTCCTTTCTCTGACATTTGCAATCATTGTCTCTGTTTAATTTGAAAAAGAGAGACTAGAAGAGAAGATTTTCTTTGTTTTAATGTTTTTTAAATGAATGTATGAATGCAGCACACAAAAACAGAAAAAACATGGGGTCAAAGGGTTGGTGTCATGAAGTCAAGGCTCTACCCCCCCCCCCCCCCCCCAAAAGTTTATACTGGTATTTTTTGTACCTGTCTCTCAAAATCATTGATTCCCTTAGAGATAACATCAGCGGGGCGGGAACCGTGCTAAGTGATGTCTTTTAGAGCAATCTCAGATGAGGGTAGTATCGTGTGACAACTATTTCCGATAGCTTCTGCACTACAAAGTGGCTTAAGTCTGCTAAAAACCTTAGCTTCTCAGATAACCCAGTTGACCACACTACTTTCAACAACCGAAGTCGTATAGGCAATGTATCTGCAAAGGGAGTCTCCACTGAGTTTGATGGTCAATCGGGAGCTCTTAACTGGAATTCACTCCCAGTAAGATTACCCGCATTGCCATCACCTATCTTAGGTGTATACTCAATCTTTCCACATGCGGCATCACACGCATTCCCATTAGCAGAAAAATAAATACAAATATCAATTAGGAAAAGCAGTATATATATTTGTCTTAATCATCCTAGACCTCTAGTCTTATGATCCTATACAGACAATGACTCCCCAACAGAGCTATCATTTCTGTGACACGAAATTAGGGTTTCGTCCCTTGGGAAAGCAAGAAAGAATACCTCCCACTGTGGTCACCAATATGCTACGGCACTGTCTAAGGTTTCTACCTAAGAAACAAGATCATACAATGGTTCTCCCTAGCAGAGTCGCCATTTTTCTGTAGCGCGAGTTTTTGCGTGGTTGTGAAGCACTATCGCTTTGGGGTACTATAGCTCGATTCATTTTTTATCCTATTGAAGCTGATGAAGGAAGGGAAATAGATGTCTACAATTAACCCTGCTTGCAAACTGAGTTTGAACAGATGACTGTTGGTTTACAGATGCTACAAAGATTGTGGGTTTCTCTTAGGTTATTTTGAAAAAATAGTGCCCGGGCGATTGGTGGGAGGTTTAAGACATATGCTTTTCGATTGATGTATGAAGGTACGGGATTTTGGGTTTTTTGATTAGTGTGCTCGCTAAGATTTTTGTTTCTAATTTTATGCCTATGTATTCCCGTTTAACAAAATAGGGAAATCAGAGCGATCGTAGTTCCTCCTATTCTATGGGAGGAAAAAGGTTGTTTTGGTGTCTTGTTCAAAGCCCAAGACGTGAAGCTAAATGTGGTTTATATCTTGTTCAAAGCCCAAGATGTGAAGCTGAAGGGTCTATTTGTATCTTGTTCGAAGCCCAAGATGTGAAGCTAAAGGGGTTTTACTTTAGAGAGAATTTGTCATCTCTAAAGGGGGTATTTGGTCTGTTTGTCACAACTGTTGGGGTGACTGATTATAAAGGAGAATTATTTTAACTGGGATATGTGAATCCAGCAATGCCATAATTTCCTTTATAGGAGATTTTTAACTTGAAGGAGAAGACTTTAACTCAGTGTAGAGCAATGCTATCTTTCCTTAGGAATTTCTCATGCTAAAAGAGGGATAGTGGCGTGGATGTAAATAATCCAGAGGCGTGCCACTTACAGCGATTAAATGGGGGAAAAAGGAGTTCTTGATGTTTGTATACTATGAACGAGGCACAACTTTTAATGCTAAAAGGTTGATTGACTTAACCGGGGCTTCCTTATACAAAGCCTAAGAGGAGGCTATTGACCCGACAAGAGGGTGCTTTAGGTGTCTCGTATAAAGTCCGAGAGAGAGGCTAAAAGGGTTGACTCAACAAGAGAGTGTTTTTGTATGTGTCTTGTACGAAGCCCAAGACGGAGGCTAAAGGTGTTTGACTCAACAAGAGAATCTTTGTACCTCGTACGAAGCCCGAGATGGAGGCTAAAAATGTTTGACTCAACAAGAGAGTCTCTTATACTCAACAAGAGAGTGATTTTTATCTCGTACGAAGCCCGAGATGGAGGCTAAAAGGGGTTTGACTCAACAAGAGAGTCCTTTATACTCAATAAGAGAGTGCTTTTGTATCTCGTACGAAGTCCTTTGTACGCAGAGGGACTTATACAATGTCTGAGGCCCAAAAGGTTTAGGTTAAAAGGGGATTGGGTCTTACACTCTATTAGAGGCCCAAAGAGTTATTTTTGTACAAGTGATGGGGCTTACAGCTCAAAGAGAGGCCCAAAAGGTTTTGTTTTAAAAGGCGACGATCGCGTCGAACTTTTTGACGGTATCGGGACTTATACAACACACTGAGGCCCAAAAGGTTTTGGTTTCAAAAATGGGTTGGGTCTTACACTCAATTAGAGGCCCAAAAGGTTTTCAGAAAAATAATTGGGACTTATAGCTCTAGGAGATGCCCAGTTGATTTTTTTGTTAAAAAAGGCGACGATCGCGCCATTGTTTTTGAAAATACAGTGGGTCTTATACAATGACTGAGGCCCAAAAGGTGGTGTATTTACAAAAGGGGTTGGGTCTTACACTCTATTAGAGGCCCAAAGTGTTTGAAAAAGTTTGATGAGGGTTGAATTAATAAAAAACCCTAATTTTCTTTCACAATGTATTTTAATTGAATAAAAATTTAATTAAAATGATCAAAATTGTTAAACATGTGCAAAACAAATTGTGATATTGGATTAATGTTTCAAAAATTAGGTTTTGATCCACAAAATGTTTGGAAATCACTAAAATTTGAAAAATCAAGAGGGAGAAAATATTTTAAATGTCAAAAACAATTAAAATATTAATTCTTTACAAAAATATCAAGTATATGAAATAAATAATATTTTTGGGATTCTTTGGGAAAATCAAATATTCTAATATTTTTGTGAATTATTAAAAAAAGAATCAACTCAAAATCATTAAAATTCAGAGATAAATTAATTTTTGAATCAATTAAATAAAATCACAAAATTCAAATATTTGAATTTTTGAAAAAGGGCGCCAAGAACATGGAAAGAACATGCGCCCTTCCTCTATTTCTGCAGATTTGCGTTTTCTATCCAATCTCACTGAATACTTGATGATATCATGCAATCTACATATCAATCTACTCGTTTTCACCTCACGATCATGTTTATGGTCTTTAATTTCATTTATTTTAAGCATGGAATAAGAAATCAAAGAGAAACCTCAAGAACCCTAAAATTTGCATGAAGGTTCATAAATTTCATACACGATTCAAACAAAGTAATTGATTGAGGTAAAACACTCCATGTATGATTATGAACATATGGCCAAATTATTGTGCATAAAAAATGCATGGATCATAGAGTTAGAAGAGCCCATGCTTACCTCTTGCAGCTGGTGATCGTGTTTTGTGTTAGAGGTGTTGCAGCTTGGTTCCAAGGATATGGATAGCTTCCCTAGGTGCTATGGAGTGTGTCTAGATGCTTGGAATGAATGGAAATGATCTAGAACTGAAGATGGTATCCCGAATGCAACTTGGTTAAAACCTTGAGCAGCTGGCTGGTGATTCTAAGAAATCAGTGTTCCAGATATTGTTTAAGTGTTTGGATCACTTCTATATGATGTTTATGAGGTGTGTGTGTGTGTGATTGGTTCGGTTGGAATTGCTCTTAAACTCAAAACCCGATAGTGACTTGCTTTGGAAGGTAATTTTGGAGTGAAAGAAGAGATTTTAAGGAAAGCCTCTATTTGATGGCTTTGGTGTACTCAAACTAATCACAAATGAGCTCTATTTATAGTAGAGCAAGTTTGTTTTGCAAGGAATAGTGAATGGCAACTGCTGCATAGGTTTGGCCAATGTTGATAAATGAGAATCCAAGTCTCCTCTAGCCATTGACTAGAGGTTAGGGCACAGGCTGCTGGTTCCCTTGGTCTTGGATAAGTCTTGACTGAATTCAGTTGGAAATGGCTCAGTCCATGCCACCTTGGTGCATCCATTAAATGCTCCAATCCAAAATTGGAGTCTTGTCCCTCTTTTAGGTATTTCTAGGTTTGGCATGCTACTTTTGGTTCCAAAGACTTGAGAGGCTTGGGATCAGAGTTGGTTCCTCCTTGGTCCCCCCCCCTTGAGGTGTTCAGATGGATAGAGTTGCTTCTCCTTTGCAAAATTTGAGCAAATCGAGCAAAACTCCCAAATATGCCTTGCCATGACAGTTTGCAGCAAGGCATATTGGCATTGTCATATCTCATGGCTCAAGTGGACTTTGATGGAGTTCTTGGCCATTTTGGAAAGCCCTCGTATGATACAACAACTATTTGATCATAGTTGGTTTTGATACTTTTTGGATCCAAGTGAAAAATGCCCCGACATTTGGAAAAAAGTAAGGCAGATTATGACTTAGTGAAAATTTCACTAAGTGTTGGAAAAAAGTGACATTTTCACTTTTTGTGATTTTGATCATTCCATAACTTAAAAGCCATGAGGAATTGAAATTAGTTATGTTTGAAGCTTTTGTAGAGGGCCATGAGAGCTACAAATCCAGCTTTAGATGGGGAAAAATGGCCTTGTGGTTTAGGAGTTATGATCCTCCAAAGTTGGTACCCTAGCCACTTTGTTCCATAACTTAGAAAAATTTCTAAGTTTTTATGGTTACCCCTTTTACAAGTTATCCCACTTTTCTTGATTTTTCTTGATGAATGTTGATTCAAATCACACATTAACATCATTTTAGGGTTAAGGAACCATAATTGTGAAAAATATCAAAAAGTCAAAGTTGACTTTTGTGCACAGTTGACTTTTTGTCAGATGAATTCCAAACTGTTCGATTCTCTATGAAATCAAGTCTTTGGCCTAAATCAAACTTGATGGATTGATTTCATAGGTGTTATAAGGTGTATTGAATCATGTCCTAGGGTTTGGGAGCATGTCCTGGTCAAAAGTCAAAGGCACAGTTGACTTTTCCCGCGAAACCATATTTGTGGTTTTGATGAAATTGAAACTTGTTGCTCAAGCTTCTTGGACCAATCCATTGTTGCAAATGGATCAATGTGGTGTGTTAGGGACCCTCAAATCATCTCTTGAGGTCTTGGCTCATGATTTGTCCCAAAAGTCAACTTAGGGGTGAATTAGGTCAAGAAACCCTAATTCCTGATTTTTAGTGAATGCATCCCCTAAGGCTAAATTGACTTGATGACGGGGTCTATGAGGTCCCATGGAGTAATTCAAGTTATTCTTTGAAGCATTGGCTCATGCCTAGGGGAAAATTTCCATCTGGAGGCCCTGGTCGACCAAAACCCTAATTTGGTGGCACTGGCGATCTTGAGGCTTGATCCACTTAGAAGGTTGCAGCCTTGTGCTTAATCCTTGATGTGGGAGTCCTCTTGATCCCTTGTGGATGTTTGAGAGGTTAGACAAGTTGAAGATCATGTCTTTCCTTGATTGGTCATTTGTCTAAGAGCTCTGAGAGGGCTTGAAACCCTAAGCTTGATTGTAGTGGATGCTCACCCATCTTTGGGGAGACTAATGAGGCATGAAGGGTTACCCATATTGTGGTGATGATTTGCACAATGATGGGAAATCTTAGTTGTCAAAATTTGGGGTATGACAGGACGTTGTTCGTAGCGGTTTCCCTCAAACTCCTCGCCAAAATTTTTTTCCTGGGGGGAGATGCCATTTGACGGAAAGAGTTTTTGATGTCAGACTTGCTGAGGAAACCCATTCGTCTGAGTTGCAGAGCTGCACAAAATTCTCTGTTAGGAGATGCTATTTGTCGACTCTACTGGGGAAAATGAGTCTCTTGAGAGATTGCTTTCTGCTTGGGGATATTACATCATACTTTTCTCGAGATCTTCTTGGAGAAATACCATGTGATGCAATCCAATCCTGAGGTACTGATGACCTTATTGTCAGCGAATCTTTTGGAGAAAACTGTTGTATTACCGAATTTTTGATTAAGAGGCTTTCTCTGGGGATTTTCCTTAATCCGAGAAAGCGAAGATATCATCTTCAATGGCGAAGAGTGATGTTTGTCGAAATTTCTCTTGCTTTTCAGAGGTTCAAGTTATCAAAGTGGTCGAAGACCGTCTCTACTAGAGAGAGATTGCTTAGATGATTCACTTCCTGACGAGGAAAGAACTGACAACTCAATTGACAAGAGGACTTTTATTACTAGGGGTAAGACCGACTAGCATGGCAGTGATGCAATATGAACTTGTATGAATCAATAATGCATGATGTATGTAGGCTTATGTTGACAAAACTGACGCGACATACAGACTAGTAGATGAACACGACTGGATACTCGGCCACTACGGGGGACAAAGAGATACCACTAGGTTCAAAATAGAAATTCTGCCTTGCTTAGGAGAGATAGTCCTTGTGGGGAACAACATTGGTCGGGCTTAAGAGATAAGGACTCTGATGGGGATGTCGGACAGAATATTCGCATCTGACACAGCTGATCCTTCATTCAGGTGCACTGGTTTGGAATGAGTACCTTGATTCTGCACTTTGAGGTTCGATTACGTCTGGAGAAGCGATCGATGTTCTTTCGATGTTCAACAGTCAAAAGAAATTGCCATCTTTATTTTAAAAGCAGGAAAAAAGTTTGACAAGTAAATTCATTTTTGTTTTATTTCAAGAATTATTGATCATATTAAAACATCGTTCTGTAAAGCTAAAACAAATAAGAATTGCAAACAAAAGCACAAGGGCTCAAATTTTATTGATAAGATGGAAATCAGCCAAACGTGTGATACCATAGAGCATTTACAAAGTTTAGAAAATGGAAATGTGAGGGAAAAGGACTACATTGAAACATAACGACCACTATCCTTCTACCAACTTTGAATTCTGGAAATCCTGAGCTTCTGTCGAAGATGACCTTGACTGGAGTTTCCCCTGATGGATGGCATCACTGCTGAGGAGCTGAACTGATCAGACATATTTACTTTCCATGAATCCCTAACTTTTTCCTGGATTGTACTTTGATATTTCCAATCCACCGGGATGATTTTTGCTTATGTCTCTAATTTCTCCTTGGACCGCCCTTTCGGGTTTTCAATCCACCGAGACGTTTTTTTTTATTTAGGCGAAGTATTTCTTGACTACATCAACATTTGTGGGGTAGGAAAATTCCTCTCCATCCATGGTTGCGAGACTCAAGGCGCCGCCTGAGAAAGCTTTCTTGACCACGTAAGGGCCGTCATAATTCGCGGTCCATTTGCCCCGGGAATCAGTGAGATATGATTGTATCTTCTTGAGCACAAGGTCTCCTTTTCTGAAGACGCGAGGTCGGACCTTTTTGTCAAATGCCCTCTTCATTCTTTGCTGATACAACTGACCATGGCATAGTGCCGTTATTCGCTTCTTTTCGATCAGATTCAGCTCATCGTGTCGACTTTGACACCATTCAGCCTCTGTTAGCTTAGCTTCCACCAATACTCGGATTGATGGTATCTCTATCTCTATGGGGAGCACTGCTTCCATGCCATATACTAGAGAGAAAGGGGTTGCCCCTGTTGAAGTGCGGACAGATGTGTGATAACCGTGATGAGAAAAGGGTAGCATTTTGTGATAGTCTTTGTAGGTTACAACCATCTTCTGAACAATCTTCTTCATGTTCTTGTTAGCCGCTTCTACCGCTCCGTTCATCTTAGTTCGGTAGGGAGATGAGTTATTGATCGCGACTTTACGTGTTTGGTCGAATAGATACTACAAGCATACAGGGTATCGCGTAGTTTTAAAAGATTGTCGAACCCACAGGGATTGGTAGTCGAAAGGCAGTGTCCTAAAATTGCGGTGCAAGGCTAAAGCAGGAAGTTGTCACGGATAAAAGTGTTAAAGAAAAATAGCTAAAATAAAAGGTTTTAGAACAAATAAGGAAACTGAGACCGTAGAATGATTTCCGGGGTTCTTAGGGACTCTATAGGCTCCGGGGCTAAAATGGATGTAGAAGTTGTTCTGAAGGAAATACCGATCTAAAGGCTTAATCTCACACTCTCGCGCTATTGATCGACCCACGCCTGATAACCCCAAGATTTTGCTCTCGCTCGTTCGGTAATTAATAGGCGCTTTTTGAAAACGGGCAAGACCGAAAAGAATACCTAAAGCGCTCTCGCTGTGTTTAGGATCCAGTTTTTTGTGCCTACTATCTGACGTGTACCTCAAACTCTCGCTCTGTTGAACTCGTCTTAGTGAATTTCTCACTCTCGTGACAAAATGCTATCAGGAAGCCTCTCGCCATCGCGACTAGTCTACTTGAAGTTAACTTAGACAACAAAACCAGAATTTTAAACATGCAAGACATCGTTGGTAGTCCTACAGAGTCCCGTAGAGACGACGGTCCTCAAACTACGGGCTCATACGAATTTAGTTACACATTATCAAACATAATATTAAAACGTTAATGATACTGGTTTCTAAATCACATATACTGTTTTGATTCTGTTTTTAGAAAATTCTGTTTTTAGGGTTTTTATTGAAATATTTGGTGTAATACATAAACAATAAGAATCAGTAATGCTGTAAATAAATAATGGAAACAATGAAGTAATAACCTGTAAAAAAACTGCAATTAAATAAAGGAACTGAACTTGTATTGATTCTAAAAATGATCCAAGTACAGCAGAACAAGGAAAAGAAACAAAATAGCAACAAGCGTGATAATCACTCAGTGTGAGCAATTATCACTTTGGCAAAGTAATTTAACGTGGTTCTGGTTTGATTTCGGCAGCGCTTCCGCAGGGTGAAATTGGACAATAAATGAAGGCCTGGGAGGTCCTATATATAGGCAGAGGTTGGCTCCAAAAACGGTTGAAGAAGATTTGAAATTCAAAATGCGTGAAAACTGTTTCTGGAAAAAACTACTCCCGCGATACATGGCGAACGCCATATGCCAATGGAGAACGCCATTTGGCTAAAGAAAGAAATCTGGCACTTTTAGGGCAATGGCGAACGCCATTTGGTTCCCCTTAGGGAATGGCGAACGCCATTCTTTTAGAGGAAGGCAGAAAGCTCCATTTCTTCTCTTTTTCAACTCTTTTGCCAGGGTTCTTGTCCTTTTCTTCAATCAAGCTGATATTGGTCCTGAAATCACAAAGTAAAGGAAAACATAAGTACATGATACAAAATACGATAAAAACTCGATAAAAATACGACTAAACATGCACGAAATGAGTCAAAATAACCTATACGAAATCGAGTCATCAAACTCCCCCACACTAAGACTTTTGCTTATCCTCAAGCAAACTCCCAATGCGAATAAAAATAGGTAAGCACGGTATTTCGACTCGTAGGCACACCGGAAACGATTAAGCACAAGGTTGCTAGGCTAAAGCAGACAGATAGGTACTGAATAGGGCAAACAAGAGTATCGTAACGACACAACTCCACAAAAGCGGACAAAGAATTCCTTCCTATGCAATACCGGGTCAAATCATGATATCATACCTTGACCTAATAACTTCGTTCTTATTCACCTCTCTTTCATTCTCGCGCAATCACATTAAGCCCGTTATCCTTTTGCTTACATGGTAATCGTACCTGTTAGTGTGATCTCTTATTCAACAAAGATATATATATTGTTTTTCTTTTTTTTTCTTTTTTTTTTTTGCTTTTTTTTTTGCTTATGAATTTCAAGATTCTGATCCTTCGGGTTAAATGATCGGGTGAGGACCACCTAACTTAGTGAGAACAGGTCTTTAATTCACATTTTCTATAAAAACACATAAACACAATTTGAGATCAACACATATTTGCATCGGTACGTCACTTAGTTCGCAAACCAGGATGATGCTGACTACTAAGATAAACTAATCAAGAGGCTACTTTTAAAGAAACTAAGAACAGGGTCTCGGCATAATATGTATTTAAACTAATATTGCATACTTAGGAACTCCAAGGCGCAAAAACGGTACTGATGTTAACAAAACTTTCCCAAGTCCGCCTACTTAGCCTAAATCAAAATATAACAACCTATACTAAGTGTGTCCTGCCCTTGAGTCGATTTTTTTTTTTTTGAATCGGGGAAATTACAGACTAAGCGAAAACATAAGGTAAATAACGACTTAAACGTGCATATGACTCAATAACGATACAAAAGAAACAAACTAAACTAGGAAAATGGGAAATAACATAAAGCAATAAATGAAAAGTGATAAATGACTCCTCCCCCACACTTAAATCGAACATTGTCCTCAATGTTTCAATTTAAGGTGAAAAGAAAGGAGCGATAAAACCTGGAATGAAAATCAGTGGCATCGGGCACGGCCTCGGCGCTGATGGGAATCATCTCTGACATTTGGGTCCTCGTGTGGATAATGGGCTTGCATGCTACGCACATCTCTACGCAGACCTAGTACCTCGGAAGTAAGATCTCGAAGGCTAAGCTCGGTCCGGTTCATGAATTCCACTTGCCTATTTTGAAACTTGTAGTACTCCTCTCTGCGCTGCTCATCTCGCTCTCTCTGCTGCCGGAGCTCGGACAAAATCTCATCAAGCGATCCTCGAATACCTGCAAAATCATCAGATAAAGGTGCAGTGTGTGTTGCGGTACTAGGACCGGGTGTGTCAGAAACACGGTGATAGGGACGAGTTTGAGCAGCAGCCCTATCCTCTTGTTCAGAAACAAGCAACCAATTAGTGCACACGTGCACATCAATACGATCGGGGGCTGGAAGAGAAAAACTACGGTGCTCACGGTCACGAATCAAGACACGATACTTGCCATCAGGTAATCCTTTGACAAGACGCGTGCTCTTCCAGAAATCTAGGTCGGCAAAAATACTGCCAAAACACTCATCTGCATCCAAGATAATATCAAGAGTAAGAGCCTCAACAATGGTTGTAATCATGCTGCCGATACAGATGGCTCCTCCGACTCTGTTAGAGACACTCACAAGGTGGGCAAGGAAGAAAGGCACGGGGTTTACAGGGGTTTGGTTTAGAGCACAGTGAAGGAAGTAGAGATGTTTTGAATTCACATTTCCTGTGTTCTTTCGACCAAAGATGGTGGAAGCAAGGATACGGTGAAGAACACAAATGGCAGGGTTTTGAATAGAGGTGGCCTTAAGGCCTTCTCATGTGTCAGTGGTATTACCCGTAATATTTTTCCAAAACTCAAAGGCACTGCCTTGCCACTCACTTTCCAGGGGTGCAATGGTTGCGGCTCCCGCAACGGGAACAGGGAAATAAAAAATCTCTCGAATTCTCTCAAAGGTCAGTGAAAAGTCTCGGTTAAGCAACCTAAAGTGTATGGTTCCGGAGGTGCGAGTGATGTCATGCACATAGCGAAGAGAACTAAGGAACTCATAGGTTGCTCTAACAGAAATTGTTTTACTAAGAGTACAGAAACGAGTCATACCTAAGTTCCTCAGCATCCAAGCGACGCTTTGCATGAGACCTAAAGTACGAGGAGCTTCCGAGTCTGGATACCTCGTAGCTTCGACTTCTCTCTTAGATATGCAGTGGAAATCCTCACGCATGTTGATTCCGATTTCTCCCTCCGGGAACACAATACCCATGTAGTTAAACTCTTGGTTTGCTGCCATTTTCGGTTAGAGAGAAAAGAAAGATACTTTGAGAAATGGGTTATGATAGGAAATTGGTTTTTGATGATGAGTGAATGGAGGATGATACAGGGTTTAAATAGAGAGGGAAATGGAATATGAGTGGTTAAGGAATTAATGAAAATGAGTGGGAAAAGAAAAAAAATGGTGGAAAGAAATTCAAAGGGCGGTCTATCCAAAAGACGCGCGCCTTCTGTAGTTAAATGGCGAACGCCATTAGGCAATGGCGAACGCCATTTGCCTTGCCTCTGGAGCAATTATGATTTTTTTGTTTTTTTTTTCATTCATTTTTTTTTCTTTCTCGTTTTTTTTTCTTTTTTTTTCTCTTTTTTTTTTTAAATAAAGGAAACTGAAAAAAAAAACATAATGCAATACTAATTGAAAAGGTAAAACTTACAGTACGGGAAAGGGAAAAAACAGTACAAGGGAATGCAAACTATCCTAAGAAAAATAGGGAAAAAGGTTGACAAAACTAGAATCATCCGCGAAGTCGTCCGACTAAAGAGTCGATGACATTGCGGAGTGAGAACACGATCTGGTAAAGGTGATCAAATTGCTCATTCACGACATCCACAAACTGAATGTGATCTACTCGAAGTGATGACATATCAGTATGGAGATCATCTACTCCAACTTGAAGTGCGTAAATGGCATCGGGAATAGCTATTGTGGTATGGTAAGTATCAGGTTCAGCAGTGGTAGAACTATTTGTGGCTTCCTGAGGTACAGTGGTATCCATATGTTTATAAGGCTGAGGTGAATCTGGTGGAGTAAATGTTTTGTTCAACACATCCAAGTCATACAACCAGTTATCCTTGTTGTGCACTCTTGTTCTCTCATGATTTGGCAAGGTGAAGGCATGGACAACAACATTATCAATTAGTAACTCAAATTCCACTGGTCCTAAATTGGCTATGATCCCACGGTTAAAACAGAAGTTGATATCCATCGGGCGAATACCACCGAAAATAACATAACGGTTCAGATGGTAGCGCACTCCAATGGCATCAGCGATCATAGTCACCAACCCTCCAACAATAATGGGGTGAAATGAGTCACGAGCCAGCTTTAGAAAAGTAGCTAACATAAACGGGGCAGCATTGACCGGCCTTCCTTGTGAGGCACACAGCATGATATAAAGCTCATCTCGGGATACAACATAAACATTCTCTTCCTTCCCGAAAAGAGTGTGAGCAAGGATCTTATGAAAATACCTAATTCCAGGATTGTGAATACTCTCAGAGGACATGCCATTTAGGTCAGGATGGTAGTTACCTGTGATGGTACCCCAAAATTTTTAAAGGTCATAACCAGTAAAAGCATCTTCAGGGGTTTTAGTGACAGCATCAGGATCATTGGGAAAACCCAACAATTCAGCCATTTCATGGTGAGTGAAGCGGTGTTTGTTTCCAAACAAATGGAAGGTAGCCAATCCACGGCCAAATCCATACCCTCGAGTTGGCTCATAGTATAGGGAACTTAGGAACTCCAAGGTCAGGTTATGGTAGGTGCTGAAATTTTTTGTTAAAGCAGAATTGGTCCAACCGAGCTGGTTAAAGAAGTAAACAACATTGTCCCTAGTGCCAAGGGTAACCATAGCTGAGTCATCAGGATAAATCGACAGAGCAAAGTCTCTTTGAGAGAGAGCCTCAAAGCGACTCCTCTGAAGGTCATTTCTGAACACAACGGTGTGGTTTTCAAAAGTTTGCATGATGGATCTATCCTAAGGACTGCGAACCTGAAAAATCAAGAAAGAAAATAATATATGGTTAGGGAAAATACACTACATGCAGGGGTTAGTGTTTATAATAGTCACAGCAAACATAATGCAAATGGTATGGTAATACGGTAACGAAAACACAATTCATGAAGATATTAATTAACAAGCTAATACTAATAATAACAATACTAATAATGAAATGCAATCATGAACTAAAGTAATAACAACTATGCATGAGCAAACAAAAATAAATACTACTACTAAGATTTGTGATTTAAGCTCTCACTGAGCGCTCCGTTTAATGTCGGAAGCTCGACATTAGAAATAGGGAAGAATTTCAGTTGTCTGGAGGAGCGGGAAGCTCTTCCAACTTGCAACTAGAGTAGAATTCTTTATTTTCTGTCGAATGGTAATGCTTAAGTCTTTGCCCATTTACTATGAATGGTTCACATAAATTTCCTTCGATTTCGACTGCACCGCTGTTTACAATCCTAGTAACTTTGAATGGTCCAGAGCATCTAGAACGTAACTTTCCTGGGAAAAGTTTAAGTCGAGAGTTGAAAAGAAGAACTGTGTCCCCCTCTCTAAACTCTTTTCTTGCTATTATTTTGTCATGCCACTTTTTGGTTCTTTCTTTGTAAATGCGGGCATTTTCATAGGCATCAAGTCTCAGTTCTTCAAGTTTATGGATGTCTAGAATCCTTTTCTCGCCAGCTGCCATGTAATTGGTGTTTAGGGTCCTTATGGCCCAATACGCCTTATGCTCAAGTTCTACGGGAAGATGACACGACTTTCCATAAACCAGTTTAAACAGAGTGGTTCCTATAGGAGTTTTGTAAGCAGTTCTATATGCCCAAAGAGCCTCGTGAAGTTTAATCGACCAATCTTTCCTAGATGTTGCAACGGTTTTCTCAAGTATCTGTTTAATTTCTCTATTGGAAACTTCGACTTGTCCGCTGGTTTGAGGATGGTAAGGTGTCGTTATTCGATGTCGGACCCCATATTTGAGCAATAATTTTTCAAATATGTTTGAAATAAAATGAGATCCTCCATCACTTATAACAACTCTCGGCACTCCAAATATAGGAAAAATAGTATTTTTAAATAACCTAATAACTACTCGTGCGTCATTGGTGGGAGAAGCTATCGCCTCGATCCATTTTGATACATAATCTACTGCGACGAGTATATACTTGTTTCCACAGGAGGGGGGAAAAGGGCCCACGAAGTCAATACCCCACACGTCAAAAACTTCCACTTCTAGAATACCTTTTTGCGGCATTTCATCGTGTCTAGAAATGTTACCTGTGCGTTGGCACTGGTCGCAGTTTAAGACAGCGATATGGACATCCTTCCAATGGTTAGGCCAAAATAGCCCTGATTGCAGAATTCTTGCGCAAGTCTTAGAGGTGCTCGCATGCGCTCCGTACGGTGCAGCGTGACAATGAGATATGGCATCTTCTATTTCAGATTCAGGGACACATCGACGGAATATTCCATCGGCGCCTCTTCTAAAAAGTAAGGGCTCATCCCAATAGTAATTTTTTAGATCGTGAAAGAATTTCTTCTTTTGCTGGTAGGTTAAATCTGGTGGAAGCGCTCCTGCTGCTAGGTAGTTGACAAGATTAGCGTACCAAGGCAGTGAGGCTTCTACACGACATGAAACTTCGTTGGGTTCTTGAAACTCCAAAGGGTCTTCTTGGTTCTCACTTTCATCTTCCATATGGGCTATAAGTCTATCATACGGAGAATCATCGTTAATGGGAACTGGTTTCGGTTCTTGGTGTTCTATCCTAGAAAGGTGATCCGCTACTACATTTTCGGCTCCTTTTTTATCCTTTATTTCCAAATCGAACTCTTGTAGAAGCAGGATCCATCTCAAAAGTCTAGGCTTAGCATCCTTCTTATTCAATAAGTATCTAATTGCAGCGTGATCGGTGTAGACAACTATTTTTGCTCCTACCAAATAGGAACGAAATTTATCTAATGCGAAAACAACAGCTAGAAGTTCTTTTTCTGTGGTTGCATAGTTCAGCTGTGCGCTGTCCAAGGTTCTACTCGCATAGTAGATAGCATGAAGCTTTTTGTCCTTTCTTTGACCTAAAACAGCGCCAACGGCAAAATCGCTAGCATCACACATTATTTCGAATGGTTCACTCCAATCTGGTGGCTGCATAATAGGTGCGGTAATTAAAGCATTCTTGAGTAACTCAAAGGCTTTCAAACAATCTTCATCAAATATAAATTCAGCATCTTTCATTAGCAACCCAGTCAGTGGTTTAGTGATCTTAGAGAAGTCTTTAATGAATCGTCGGTAGAAACCGGTATGTCCAAGAAAACTGTGAATTTCTCTAATGGTTCTCGGAGGCTGAAGGTTTTCTATTATTTCTATTTTGGCTTTGTCTACTTCGATCCCTCTTTCGGATACAACATGTCCTAACACAATCCCTTCTCGAACCATGAAATGGAATTTTTCCCTATTCAGCACCAGATTGACTCTGACGCATCTCTCGAGAACCAATTCTAAGTTCAATAAACATCCCTCGAAACTTTGCCCACAAACAGAGAAATCATCCATAAATACCTCCATTATATTATCTATAAAGTTGGCAAATACGACCATCATACATCTTTGAAATGTTGCAGGTGCATTGCATAGTCCAAACGACATCTGTCTATATGCAAACGTTCCATAAGTACAAGTGAATGTAGTCTTTTCTTGATCGTTGGGATGAATAGGAATTTGAAAGAATCCTGAGTATCCATCTAAATAGCAGAAATATGAATGTTTAGCCAGTCGCTCAAGCATTTGATCTATAAATGGCAAAGAAAAATGATATTTTCGAGTGGCTTTATTCAGTTTTCGGTAGTCTATGCACATCCTCCATCCAGTTTGAATACGTTTTGCTACAGATTCTCCTTTTTCATTACTGACAACCGTTACTCCTCCTTTCTTAGGTACAGCATGTACTGGACTGACCCAGCTGCTATCTGATATCGGATATATGATACCAGCTTCTAAGAGTTTTTGTACTTCTTTCTTGACTGCATCGCCTATGATAGGGTTTATCCTTCTTTGATGTTCCCTAGAAGTCTTACTATCATCTTCCAGCATAATGCGATGCATACAAATGGATGGGCTTATCCCCTTGAGGTCAGAAATATTATATCCCAGTGCATTCGGATACTTCCTTAGAACATGGAGTAACTTCTCATTTTCTATCTGTCCCAAGTCAGCGTTAACTATGACTGGTTTTTCAAGCTTTGTATCTAAGAATTCGTACCTTAGATTTTTGGCTAACGATTTTAATTCTATAGCAGGTTTTTGTTCATCGGACGATGGTTCAGGTGCTAATGCAAGACATTCTTTCGAATAGTCATCGACGAATGGTTCGTTACAATTATCATTTTCGAATAGAGAAGGTTCGGTGAATTTAGGTGATTTCACTTCCAATTCTTTTACGCATTCGTCAATGATATCTAGCAAACAACATGAGTCATTAATAGCTAGGGCTTTCAAAAATTGAGCTAAAATGAATTCGACTTTTTCTTCTCCTACTTCGAAAGTCAGCTTTCCTTTCTTAACATCAATTATAGCTCCAACTGTTGCTAAAAATGGTCTTCCTAATATAATCGAGACATTGTAGTCCTCCTTTATGTCCATTATCACAAAATCAGTAGGAATGAAGAATTGACCAATTCGAACAGGGATGTTCTCCAGCATACCTACAGGATATTTGACAGAACGGTCCGCAAGTTGCAGAGACATTTTGGTTGGTCTCAATTCTCCTAATTCGAGTCTCTTGCACGTAGATAACGGCATCAAACTAACACTGGCCCCCAAATCGCATAGACCATTGTCTATAACATACTTTCCTATTACACAGGGTACTGAGAAACTCCCTGGATCTTTAAGTTTAGGTGGCATGTTATTTTGAAGTATAGCGCTACACTCGGTAGTGAGCATAACCGTTTCTTTATCTTCGAGCTTTTTCTTGTTAGATAGAATTTCCTTGAGGAATTTCGCATATGAAGGCATTTGGGTTATGGCTTCCGTGAATGGTATAGTAACATTTAGTTGTTTCAGAAGTTCCACAAATTTCTTAAATTGCCCTTCATTCTTGTTTTTGGCTAATCTTTGCGGATAAGGTATAGGTGGTTTATATGGTGGTGGAGGCACATAAGGTGTTTCCTTCTCCATGACTTCGTTACTCTTATCATCCGCATCAATGGTTGTTGGTTCATCTTCCTTCTCAGTTCCTTTCTTTGGACTTTGATACATGGCTGGTTTTGTAAGTCTCGGGTTAACCGGTCCATCATATTCGATTCCGCTTCGCAAAGCTACGACATTTGCTTGCCCTTTTGGGTTAGGTTGAGGTTGGCCAGGAAAAGTTCTAGACGGGGCTGGTATTGTTGGTTGTTGTTGGGCTACTTGAGTAATCTGGGTTTCTAACATTTTGTTATGCGTAGCCATTGCATCAAGTTTGCTAGTCATTTGCCTCATCAATTCGCTTGCATGAGCATTTTGGTTCGCAAATTCCTTATTCTGCTGTATCTGGGCGTTCATGAAATTTTCCATCATAATCTCCAGATTTGACTTTCTAGGTGCTTGTGGAGCGGGTGGTCCTACCTTATGAAAACTAGGTGGTACAGCAGGTGTCGAACTTGGTGGTTGCAAAGCATTATTATTTTTGTAGGAGAAGTTCGGATGATTTCTCCAACCAGGATTAAAAGTATTTGAGTATGGGTTTCCTTGGGTATAATTCACTTGGTCGGTGGAAACACCGGTTAACACCTGACATTCGGCGTTTGTATGTCCAGGGGTACCACATACTTCACAGTTAGGAGACACAGCAGCCACGGTAGAGGCTGGTTGTGCTACGGCCAAAATTTCGATTTTTTGAGTTAATGCATCCATTTTCGCATGTATGCGGTCTATTGCACTAACTTCGTACATTCCGCCTTTCGAAGTTGGTTTCTCTGTAGAAGCACGTTCTCTTCCCCATTGGAAGTGATTTTGAGCCATGTTCTCTATGAGTTCAACGGCTTCCTCGTACGGTTTATCCATTAAAGCGCCACCAGCAGCAGCACTTAGGTTCATTTTCGTGTTGTACAACAGACCATTATAGAAAGTATGGATTATCAGCCATTTTTCGAGTCTGTGATGTGGGCAAAGCCTCATCATGTCTTTATACCTTTCCCACGCATCAAAAAGAGATTCATTGTCTTTTTGTTTGAATCCGTTAATTTATGCCCTTAGCATAGCTGTCTTACTTGGAGGAAAATAGGGGGTTAAAAATACTCTTTTTAGATCATCCCATGAAGTAACAGAATTCGCAGGCAGAGACTGGAGCCAAGCTCTAGCTCTATCTCTTAAAGAAAACGGGAAAATACGGAGTCTAATTGCTTCTTGGCTAACACCATTTGCTTTCACAGTGTCAGCATATTGTACGAAAACAGATAGATGTAGGTTAGGATCGTCCGTAGGACTTCCTGAAAATTGGTTCTGCTGAACGGCTTGTAATAGTGAAGGCTTAAACTGGAAATCGCGTCTTTTGATTTCTGGGACATCAATGCTGCTATGCGGTTCATCTTGTGATGGGACAGCGAAATCCTTGAGAGGACGGTTTTGCGGGTGTTGGGCCATGTTTTGTTCCGATTCGGTTTCGGTTTCGGAATCAGAATAAGAAATGATAGGATCTGGAAGGAGATATCTTAAGCAGTAATCATTGATTTGGCGCCTCAACAAAATAAAGCGCTCGATTTCGTCAATCCGTTCCACTGGCTCTTCGCTTTGTGAGCGAGTGCTGGGCATACGATTGACAAATTAAAAATAAAGAAAAATTGCCTTAGTCGTTACTGTGCAACGAAAGAGACACAACAAGACTAATTCAATCCCCGGCAACGGCGCCAAAAAATTGATCGCGACTTTACGTGTTTGGTCGGATAGATACTGCAAGCATACAGGGTATCGCGTAGTTTTAAAAGATTGTCGAACCCAGAGGGATTGATAGTCGAAAGGCAGTGTCCTAAAATTACGGTGCAAGGCTAAAGCAGGAAGTTGTCACGGATAAAAGTGTTAAAGAAAAATAACTAAAATAAAAGGTTTTAGAACAAATAAGGAAACTGAGACCGTAGAATGATTTCCGGGGTTCTTAGGGCCTTTATAGGCTCCGGGGCTGAAATGGATGTAGAAGTTGTTCTGAAGGAAATACCGATCTAAAGGCTTAATCTCACACTCTCGCGCTATTGATCGAGCCACGCCTGATAACCCCAAGATTTTTCTCTCGCTCGCTCGGTAATTAAAAGGCACTTTTTGAAAATGGGCAAGACCGAAAAGAATACCTAAAGCGCTCTCGCTGTGTTTAGGATCCAGTGTTTTGTGCCTACTATCTGACGTGTACCTCAAACTCTCGCTCTGTTGGACTCGTCTTAGTGAATTTCTCACTCTCGTGACGAAATGCTATCAGGCAGCCTCTCGCCGTCGCGACTAGTTTACTTGAAGTTAACTTAGACAACAAAACCAGAATTTTAAACATGCAAGACAGCGTTAGTAGTCCTACAGAGTCCCGTAGAGACGACGGTCCTCAAACTACGGGCTCATACGAATTTAGCTACACATTATCAAACATAATATCAAAACGTTAATGATACTGGTTTCTAAATCACACATACTATTTTGATTCTGTTTTAAGAAAATTCTGTTTTTAGGGTTTTTATTGAAATATTTGGTGTAATACATAAACATTAAGAATCAGTAATGCTGTAAATAAATAATGGAAACAATGAAGTAATAACCTGTAAAAAAACTGCAATTAAATAAAGGAAATGAACTTGTATTGATTCTGAAAATGATCCAAGTACAGCAGAACAATGAAAAGAAACAAAATAGCAACAAGCGTGATAATCACTCAGTGTGAGCAATTATCACTTTGGCAAAGTAATTTAACGTGGTTCTGGTTCGATTTCGGCAGCGCTTCCATAGGGTGAAATTGGACAATAAATGAAGGCCTGGGAGGTCCTATATATAGGCAGAGGTTGGCTCCAAAAACGGTTGAAGAAGATTTGAAATTCAAAATGCGTGAAAACTGTTTCTTGAAAAAACTATTCCCGCGATACATGGCGAACGCCATATGCCAATGGCGAACGCCATTTGGCTAAAGAAAGAAATCTGGCATTTTTAGGGCAATGGCGAACGCCATTTGGTTCCCCTTAGGGAATGGCGAACGCCATTCTTTTAGAGGAAGGCAGAAAGCTCCAGTTCTTCTCTTTTTCAACTCTTTTGCCAGGGTTCTTGTTCTTTTCTTCAATCAAGCTGATACTGGTCCTGAAATCACAAAGTAAAGGAAAACATAAGTACATGATACAAAATATGATAAAAATACGACTAAACATGCACGAAATGAGTCGAAATAACCTATACGAAATCGAGTCATCAGTTATGGTGTTCGATCTTGAACTCAGCGCACAACTCTTTCATCATCTTGTTGTTCAAGTTGGATCCATTATCGGTAATGATCTGGATTGGAACACCATAACGGCATATGAGATTGGTTTAGATAAATCGGACCACCACTTGTCGGGTTACATTGGCGAATGACGCTGCTTCGACCCACTTGGTGAAGTAGTCAATGGCTACCAGGATGAACCGATGTCCGTTTGAAGCTTTGGGTTCGATCATGCCAATCATGTCGATTGCCCATATGGAAAAAGGCCATGGGGAAGAGAGAAATTTGAGATGTGTTGGCGGTACATGAATTTTGTCTGAGTATATCAGACACTTATGACATCTTCTCATGTACTTGTAGCAGTCGGATTCCATTGTCAACCAGTAGTACCCTGCTCTCAGAATTTTTCTCGCCATTGTGTGTCCGTTGGCATGAGTGCCAAAGGATCCTTCGAGAATTTCTTTCATTAACATGTTTTCTTCTGGTCTATCTACACATCGGAGCAAGACCATGTTAAAGTTTCTCTTATATAGTGTACCACCGCTCAGGAAGAACCTGCCTACAACCTTCTGAGAGTCTTCCTGTCCTTTCTGGATGCCCCAGGTGGATACTCTTGTTTTTGAAGGAAACACTTGATATCATGATACCGAGGTTTATCGTCTATGACTGCTTCAATCGTGAAAATGTAAGCGGCCCGTTCAAGGCGCATTATGTTGATCTTAGGTAGGTCATTCCATTGACCTACACTAATCATGGAAGAGAGAGTGGCTAATGCATCATCCATGTGATTCTCCTCACGAGGGATATGGTGAAACTCGATTCTGTTGTAGAATGGTAACAGCCTTCTCGCGTAATCTTTGTAAGGAATCAGTCCTAATTGGTATGTGTTCCAATCTCCTTTGATCTGATTGATAATCAGGGCTGAGTCGCCATATACATCCAAGTTCTTGATTCTTAAATCAATTGCTTCTTCGAGACCCATGATACAAGCTTCGTATTCGGCCTCATTGTTTGTACACTTGAATGTCAGTCTGGCGGTGAAAGGAATGTGGGTACCCTGAGGTGTTATGATGATTGTCCCAATTCCATTTCCATAATGATTGACAGCTCCGTTAAATATTAGTCCCCATTGGGAACCTGGTTCTGGCCCTTCACTGGGTAGCGGTTCATCGCAGTCTTTCATTTTCAAATACATGACATCTTCGTCTGGGAAGTCAAATCCGAATGATTCTTGATCTTCAATCGGTTGATGAGCTAAATGATCGTCTAAAACACTTCCTTTGATGGTTTTCTGAGCATGGTACTCGATGTCGTATTCTGATAACAACATCTGCCAACGGACAATTCTTCCCGTGAGAGCAGGTTTTTCAAAGACGTACTTGATTGGATCCATTTCGGAGATTAACCAAGTAGTGTGACAAATCATATACTGGCGAAGACGTTTGGCTGCCCAAGCCAAAGCACAGCAAGTTTTCTCAAGCATAGTGTACCGAGTCTCGCAGTCGGTAAATTTCTTGCTCAAATAGTAGATGGCAGACTCTTTTCTTTTGGTTTCATCTTGTTGGCCAAGTACACAACCCATTGAGTCTTCCAAGACTGTTAGGTAGATGATCAGTGGTCTTCCTTCCACTGGTGGTGATAGAATCGGCGGGTTCAATAGGTATTCCTTGATACTGTCAAAGGCGGTTTGGTAGTCTTCTGTCCAAACGCAGTCCTGATTCTTTTTAAGTAATTTGAAAATTGGCGCGCATGTTGCGGTCATGAGGAATATAAATCTGGAGATGTAGTTCAAACGTCCTAGGAATCCCCTGACTTATTATTCAGTCTTTGGAGAAGGCATTTCTTAAATGGCCTTGACCTTGTCAGGATCAACCTCAATTCCTTTCTGGCTGACGATGAACCCTAGCAGTTTTCCTGAGCAGACACCGAAGGTGCACTTGTTGGGATTCAAGCAGAGTTTGTACTTTCTTAGACGCTCGAATAGCTTTGATAGGTGGGTCACATGCTCCTCTTCTGTCTTAGATTTTTCAATCATATCATCGACATATACCTTTATTTCTTTGTGTATCATGTCATGAAACAGAGTAGTCATGGCTCTTTGATAGGTTGCCCCGACGTTCTTCAAACCGAACGGCATTACCTTGTAACAAAAGGTGCCCCATTGGGTGATAAATGAAGTTTTTTCCATATCTTTCGGCGCCATTTTTATCTGATTATAGCCCGAGAATGAGTCCATGAAGGAGAATACTTTGAAATTTGTTGTACTGTCTACCAGCATGTCAATGTGCGGTAAGGGAAAGGCATCCTTTGGACTTGCTTTGTTCAGATCCCTATAGTCTACACACATTCTGACCTTTCAGTCTTTTTTCGGAACGGGTACTATGTTGGCTAACCATCGAGGATATTCTGATGTGGCGAGAAAACCTGCGTCAATCTGTTTCTGTACTACCTCTTTGATTTTGATGGCCATGTCTGGGTGAGTCCGTCTCAACCTTTGTTTTACCGGCGGACATTCTGATCTTAACGGTAGATGATGTTCCACGATGTTGGTATCCAACCCTGCCATATCCTGATAGGACCAAGCGAATACATCGGGAAACTCTTTGAGAAGCTTTATCAAACTTTCTTTGATAGTTGGACTGAGCAGTGCCCCAATCTTGACTTCTTTTTTCTCTTCCTCTGAACCCAAGTTTACTGTTTCCATCGGCTCTCTGTGAGGTTTAATGGACCTTTCCTCTTGTATGAGTAATCGAGAGATCTCCTCTGGAATTTCTTCGTCGTCTTCTTCTTCAGCCTCAAATACCAGGAATTCAAAGTTGGGAGAAGACATTGGATCGTACATTTCAATGGGGTTTAAAACAAGCAATCTGCATGACGTGATGATTATTTTTTAGAAGAGATAGAGAAAATGCAAGAGTGTGTGCAGTGTATTTTTTTTACTTCTTGTTTTTATTATTTGAATTGTTTTTTTAGGATTACCATTTTCTGAAAAAGCGAAAAGTGAAAACAACAATTAATTCGGGAATTACAGAATCACGTTATTTTATTTATGAACTTGTCGATTCTTGAAACTACAGCCCTATAAAACAAAACTCTGTCGCTTTAGGCGAAGCGAAGAGGGATATTTAAAGAAAGTGAGCCCTATTAAAACATATGAACAATATTCAGAACATCTACTGCAACCCATTGGTGGCGAACTCCTTGGTGAATCATAAAGTCTGGTACCTTCCTTGATTTGTCTTCAGAAATAACGCTGATTTCTGGCGGAGCAGGATCATTGGAATCTGTTTCCCATGCAGAGTTTTTGTTGGAGGATTCCTCAGTTGTATTTTGCATAGTATTTGTGCTCTCAGACAAATCCCCCCATCCAGTTGGCTGGATGTCCTTGAGCCTGATACGAGAGCTTTCAAGAGCAGTGTACTTGACCAAGAAGTCGTACTTGCCACTCGATTGTCCTAAGGTGTCCCACACTTCTTTGGAACTGGAGGAGTCATCTCTCTCGATGACGTTTACCTCAGGAAAAGCATAGTTAATGAATTCTAGTCCTGCAAACTTTGCAAATTCATCGTCGCACTGGATATTTTCTGAATGACCTGAGTGTTGATCCCATGACAGGGTGGGGACGCATGTATTTTTTTCAATGATGCTCAGCTGATTTTCATTGTTCGGCTGATTTTCTTGCCCCGAGTCTCCTGGGTACGGCTGCCAGATAGGCAGACCATTCATCGGGCCATAATAGTCATGGTCAAAGTTGTCTTTCATCAGAGTGTCTTCCTCTAATGAGTTTGGTGGAGCACGACATCCTTCCGGATCACAATATCCGTATATCATTTTGACGTCTGACCTTGGTATGTATCTCGGACTCTGTGCAGGATAGCAAAATGGCGTAGGCACTTCTTCCTGAGACATATAACCGTCCCCGTTAAGATAAGACTTCCACTCTTCATCTGTATCGGAGGAATCTCCCTCGTTGATGGTATGTACTTCTTGAGACACTGGGTGAAGGAAACCTCCACTATGGAAGAAGTTCTGAATGGGATGAAGACTTTCATCGTTAACAGCAGTCTGGGTACAAGTCGAGGAAAAACCAAGACCCTTCTTTGTTTTATTATCAGTAGGAATAACAATCTATCCTCATCCCTTTGCAATGTTACTTTTGATCACCTTGAGAGCATCTTTGTACGAGGATATTGATGTTCCCTTCTTTAATTGATTCTCACTAATTACCGAAAGTGCCTGGAACTGAGTTCCAACAACCTCTTCGGGTTCTACACAAGTGGACAATGATAGGTTACTCACGATCAAGGCTTGTTCTCCACAGACCGTGATGAGTTGGTCATTCTTGACGAACTTCAGCTTCTGGTGAAGTGTCGAAGTGACTGCCCCAGCCTGGTGTATCCAAGGTCTTCCCAACAAACAGTTGTATGTTGCTCGGATGTCCATGACCTGGAAAGTGACTTGGAAAGTGTGAGGACCGATAGTTATGGGAAGGTCGACTTCACCGATAACTGTTTTTCGTGATCCGTCAAATGCTTTGACGACGGCCTCACTGCCTCTCATCGGAGATCCTTTGAATGATAGTTGCATTAGAGTGGACTTCGGCATAACGTTGAGAGTCGATCCGGTATCTACCAATATGCTGGCTAAGGCATCATCTTGGCAGTTAACTGTGATATTGAGCGCCATGTTGTGACTTTTGCCTTCTTCTGGCAATTCCTCATCACTAAACCCCAAGTTTTTGCAGGAAGTGATGTTAGAGACAATACTGTCGAATTGCCTTATTGACACATCCTGTTCCACAAAGGACTGCTCGAAAACTTTCTGTAAAGTCTCTCTATGGGCTTCGGAACTGAGTAAAAGAGATAACACAGAGATCTTTGAAGGAGTTTGTAACAGCTGATCAATAATGTTGTATTCACTCCTTTGGATGAGCTTCAGCATCTCATCATCGTTCTTTCAAAGGTCGGGATTACTGGATTGACCGACTGGTGGATTGGGAGCTTCTGTCGGAAGTTCCTTTTCTCTGTTAGGTTTTCCAACTCCTCTGTTGAAGATTCGAGCACTCCGTGTTACTCGACTGATGTCTGCAATATTCATGACGGAGGGTAATGGAATTTCCTTTCCATTCTCAATTGTTGTTGCACCGTATTTGTAAGGAATAACCTTAGTTGATTCATACGGTAGTGGTCCCGACAGATAGATAACTACAGGAGCCTTCTGATTTCTCTGACTGTCGTAAGTAACTTCAATCAATCCTTGGTTAAGAACCTTCGATTCGTCAAGTAGAGGGATTGTGGTACAAACATCTTTTGTCCTCTCGCGATAAGAGATTACAACAACATCCTTAATCTGATCAGCAAAATAGTCGGGCATCTAGTTGACTGATCCAGAACTCAGACACGGTTGAATCTCCTTGCGGTCCAACTGGCTTTGAAGGGCTGCTCGCATGAGGTAACATCCTTGATTATTTTTCGAGCAGACTCTACAGCGCTCGTAGTTGTGTGGTGGCACCTGGCCACGTCCGCTTTGAATGCAGTGTAACCTTACTAGGTCTATTTCCATATGTAGCACCTCAAAATTTGCCCTTTTGCTTTTAACTTTTACTGGCTTATGCTGCATGGTATTTTGGCATAATCATCATTTGCATTTCATTGGTTCTTTGGCATGGGATCAGGGTGTCTAATCCAAGTCCAACGAGCCTTGAGCCTCAATGGGTCTTAATTGAGTCATCACCTTATCATATGATCAAACTTGACAAGAGAATGCAAGGGAATCACATCATCCTAATCAGTGCAAAACTAGGGTTTTGGAATTCTTGAGTAGGATGCCCCAATGGGAAAAATCTTTGAGCTTTTATCACCTCCAAATGTCATATCTCATCTTTGTTAGATAGGATGTACATCATATTCAGAGGAATTTGGATTTGGAGGATATGTTGTTTTCTCCTAGACTGAGGGTTTAAAACTAGGGTTTGCCATGAAATCAGTTTATTTCTGATTTCTTGGGGAAGACTTGATCTCATGGTATTCTACATGTCCTCAATGGTCTAAGGATGAAGAATGGTCCATCAATTTGATTTGGGAGGGTTTCAATTGACCAATTGATTGAGAATCATGAAATTTGGGGAAAAGTCAACTGTGCAGAGGAGAAAGTCAACTCCTGACTTTTTAAGGTCAAAATCATGAAATTCAAGTTACATATGTTCATTGGACAAGATTTGATCAAGAAATGATGGAGGAATCATCAAAAATCAAGAAATGTACAAAGTTTCCATTTTTAGAAATTTAGGGTTTCCAAAAATGGCAAGTTTGGACCATTTTGCACTACACTTAAGGCTTCCTTTCTTCAAGATAAAAGCTCCAAGCTTCAGGCCCAATTTGAGCCAATTAAAGATCACATTCCAAGCTTCAAATCCATATAAAGAACTCTTCCATTGGATCAAAATTGAGGGAGTTATGACCAATCAAAGTTTGGCAAAATCAAGGCAAATTCCAAGTCATGGCAAGGCAAGTTCAGGCCCCCAGGCCATAATTTCATCAAACACTTGGTGTGCCAAATGTCAAGCCAATTTTCTCCATCAAGGAAGCTTCAAATGAAAAAATGTTGAATCAAAGTTGTTCATCTCAATGTCCTCTTCAACTTTGATGTTGGACATTTCCATTTGAACAAGTTATGAATGAGTTATAGGGGTCCAAAGTTGATGGTTTCATGCTAAAATTCACAAGCCATGTTGCCATGCGTGCCACAACCTTGCCTCGCCCATAAACCAGTTTTGGTGTACTTGAGTTCCTGGTCATTTTCAAGTGTGTTTGAGGTCCTATTTCCATGTGATTCCAACACCAATCTTGTTCTCTTATGTCTCCTCTTTCCAATGGCATCAAAACCTCATCATTCCTTGCCTTGTACATGAAGAATTTCATCACCAAATCTCCGTGTTTTTATTGATATCAAGCTGCCAAAGTTGGAAGTGTTTGACATTGTTTTTGTTGGCGTACATCAGGCCATGCGCATGAATACTACACCATCCATTCATTACTTCATTTGGCCAAACATTCTTGCACATGATACTACATACAACTTCATACACCAAAGAGGAAAGTGGAAAGCTTGTTCACTAAGCATGCTACTACACAACATCAACATCATCACTACCATTCATTCTGATCACATAACATCACCACCATAAGTAACATGAGCTCACCATCACCTGAACCAAACCTTCCAACTCGTGTTCTAACTGTCATGACTCAGTTAGTTAACTCAAACTCAGTTAACTAACTCAGTTAACTTGAGTTCCAACTGTTAACTGGATGAGTTAAACATTAACCCCACCTATATAAACTCCATTTCTCACAAAATTAAGGAGAACTCTCATTTTTTCACTCTCACACGAAAAACATTCTCAAGCTTTCTCTTTGAACTCTCTCTCCATCTGCACGAATTCCCCAAGTTCTTCTTCAATCTTCACCATCAAACAAGAGTACATCACTGAAGCATTGAATAGCTCAATTATCTCCAATCTCAGATTCAGTTTTTCTTCTGATTCTCAAGATCAAGCAGCATTTATTTTGCTCAAATTGAAGTTCTAGAAGTTCAAGAACAAGTTCTCACCTCTGGTCTTCTTAATAATTCAAGTTTCTTCAAGTTCCAGGTTCAACCTTTGTCAACTTTTTCTTGCATTTAATCACTGATTTTATCTTGTTTTTCTGTTGATTGAAGCTTATTAGAAGCAATGTAATATCTTTGGCTAGTGATAGGCTCATTAGGAGCATAGTTGTGAAACCTAGGGCAAGATGTTTGTGTTCGATTTGCTGTGCATACGCATGATCTGTGGAAAATATTTGTGGATTCGTTACCTACATGACTTCCTCTTTCATTTGATATATGGCTTGTGAATTTCTGGAGAATTTGGAGGTTGCAGGTGGTGGCATTACGCCGGAGAAGATGACCGGAGGTCCTTCTCCGGCCGGTGACATTTATCAGCTAGGGTTTCTAACTTTATATCATAGTCGTTTGATTGTTTGCATCGTGTGGTTCTAATGTTGCCAACGCATTAATGATGCACTTTCCTCTCACGTGCTTCGTTTTTGGTCTCTGATTCATCTTGTGTGTGTGTGTGCATGATTGCTTTGGTGTGCTTGCATTGTGGATTGTTAGATTTGTTTACTTTGATGATCATCAGTGATTGAATTGATCTTGTGGCCATGATTGCGTCAGACATGTGACTGAACGTATACCACCATACACACACACGCGCGCCTTTGTGGACTGGGTTACAAATTACTTTTCACGCACCCTCTTTTAGGCCCAAACATTTTTAAACTAGCAAATTACTTTCGCCACACCCCCTGCACATTTTATCCCATTTTTAATTTCTTTTTCATATTATTTCCATTTCGTTTTATTAAAAATACTAAATAAACTATAAAAATTCCAAATTAATTCATGTATGTTCTTAACACATTTATATGATTTTCTTTAATTTTTAATTCTGACTTTATGAATTTTAGATCATAATTCCATAATTTCTTTCCATTTTCTTTTTGGGTGAACTTCTTCATCAACACTTGAGCTTGCACATTTTATTTCTCTCATTTTACACACTGTTTTTCATCCATTCTTTTTGCATTGATTAAAGTACATCTTGAAGCATCTAAACCAATTTTCATTTGATTTTTAAAGTCATTTTATCATGTGATTGGACTTGTATCTTTAAGTACTTTTGTGGTGTGTTTTAATGTGATTTCATGAGGCCTTTGAGGTATCTTTCTTTTGAGTTTTTCTATGAGGTTTTGTTGCATGATTTGCTTCTAATCATTAATGTATATGACCTCTTTCCATATTTTTCTCATGTACTTTGATATGTGTTTGATGCTTTGTGATTGGAGTTACTTTTGTGCACTTTCTTCTACTTCATGCTAACATGTTTTGATGAGGCATTTATGCCACCATTTTATGATTGTTTATGCATCTTTTATAGGTAATTTGTATGATATTATAAGTCATCCTTGTTTCATTATAGGTCACTTTGACTTGTGTTTGCATTTGATATGAGTGTATGCACTGTAACTTGAAAGTTTGACATGGTTCTTTCTCTTGTATCTTCTTAAGCTCTACATGTTTCATGTGTGCATTTTTGTATGCCATTTCATACATTCCATTTTCATTTCATTGATGGTATGCCACTGCCCATATGCATTCATTAATCATTCCATATGATATACATCATTAGCATGTCACTTTGTGTATATGATTGAACTTGTTTCTTCCTTTTACTTCTACTTCATCTTATTTCTTCTACTTGTATCATTGCATCCATGACTTGTATGATGATTCATATGCATTAGAAGACATTTTTAAATGGTATAAGTTCTGACCTTGAATGACTTTCATCTCTTAGGATCTTTATCCATTGATTCTTAATTTGTTTAATCATTGCTTGCTATTCTTTCCTTATTTCACTACTTGTAAATAGTTTTGGTACTAACCATTTTGTGTAGAGGCTATGGTAAGTCTTGAGTATGTGGAGGCTTATCCATACTCATATCTCTTCTCTTTCATCACTTTCAATTTCTCTTGTATACTTGTGAATAGCATGATATAATGCTTTGTGTGTACAACTTATCCACACCCTTAGGGATCCTAGCTCATATTTAATCTTTGATTAAAGTGAGGTAGGATACGCATTAGGTAGTGCTATCCCTCTCTTCTTCCTAGACTTAGGTTTTCAAACCTTGACCTTAGGGCCATTTTTGCATGATAACATTAGGAACAAGCTAGATTCCCTTAGTGTTTTCTTTTCAATTTGAGTCTTCTCTTCTCATCTCATAATTCTCCTAAAACACTTAATAAAGGTTAAACGTGTATTACACATGAGCCTTATATGTGGGAAGTGAATAATGGGGGGTCTCCCTTCGTTCTTCTAGGGTACTTAGTGTACGTCCTGTTGGGGACGATACGCGACATATTCGTTCCTATGTTGTAGACTTGGGTGCAATGCAAGTTACAAACAACTTCAAAAACACTTATGTCTAAAAAACACAAAACAAATTCAAACTTTTTCATCCTTCGGGATCATTAAGTTTCAAACCTCATTTTCAGAAAAGGGCACGTTACTTCCGTCTCGTCGCAAACAGGCATCGACCCTAACTTCCGGACGCGAATATGACGTCGCTCATAAAAAACACCGACTTCGTTAAGTCGAACTACGACTGCTCTGACTTCCTCTCTCTGGTTAGATTGAGGATACGTAGGCACGAGACGGCGATGTCTTGGCGAGTAACCTTCCCCTAGTTCGTGTCCGAACTACATTGACTCTGATTTTCCTATTCCCGAGGGAATACGTAGGCCTAGGACTCTGAGGACGTCCTACCGAGTCGCTTCTTTTTCTTTTCTTCTTCGTTTCTCCGTTCTTTCCCGTTCTCGTTTCTTCTCCTTTCCAGTAGCAACGAAGCTCCAGACGACGACACCCTTTGATCGAGACAACAAGTGTGGATCCTATTGAGTACGATGGACGTATGGGGTGCTAACACCTTCCCTTCGCGTAACCGACTCCCTTACCCATTTCTCTTGGTCGTGAGACCATGCTTTTCCTTTCCCCCAGGTTTATACAGTGTTTCCTTTCCCTCTCTTGGGATAAATACACATTGCTGGCGACTCTATTTTCCGCGCCACTTTCACGTTTGTACTTGGATGAAAATCCCAGGAGCGACACCATAGATCGGACATCCTGACTTTGATGTCTAGTAGGGTTCCCGTTTGTCACACTGATTTGTTGCGTGTCTTCGTCTAGATAGATCGGAAGCCACCAATGGTTTAACAAGTGTTGTAAAGTTCTTTGAATGAGAGCGCACCTTTGGTTACTCTCACAACATACTTTACAACTTAGATAATCATGTGAAGTGAGAAAACCAAGTTGGACTTGCTTGGCGTGTAACTCCACCAAGCTGGTATTCATCAAATGAATATCGAAGATTTGAATCATGTTAACTCGATAAGGATTTCTATCATGGTAGTCCTGGATCCACCCCAAATCCATCTGACGCTGGAGGGCCTCTTATACAAAAGAGCATCCCTATTTATTTACCGAGCAAGTCAGACAGGATTTGTAATCGTGCCAAGGCAGATTATGATACTAGCTTTGCCTTGAGTGCATTGCCACCAAGTTGACATTCATCGCACGGATGTCGTGGTTTTGAATGATGTTGGAACTTCCATAAGTTATGTTAACTCCACGAACTCGATGCTCTTGGATTTACCCGAGATATAATTGTTCCTGTAGAGCTAATTACACAACAGAACATCCATGATTATTTTTAGAGCAGATATTGCACTGGTGATAATTTTGAGATGGTACAGGCCCGTATCCGCTCTGTCTACGATGCATCTTGACCAGATTGGTCCTCAATAAGAGTACATCATGAATTTGATAGCTGTTGTTGGACTCTTCTTCTATCAAATTTACTGCAGCTTTCTCATGTTGAGGCAGCGGGTTCGTGAGAACATTCGGATTTGTATCTTTGAAAGATAAGACCCCGCTCCTAACAAGCTTTTTCACATCGGATTTGAAACTGAGACAGTTTTCTAGGTTATGCCCTGGTCCTCCTTGATGGTAAGGGCAAGTCTGATCCGCTTTGAACCAAAAAGGCGGATTTTCCGGTATTGTAAGAGGAGACCTGGTTTGGACGTGTCCCTTGACCAGTAAGAGTGGAAACAATTCTGCGTACAACATGCGTATAGGGTCAAACCCTGGTGGTCGCGTTGTACGGTTGTTGTTATAAGGAGGACGAGCCTGCTGAAGAGGATGTTGTATCCTTTGCTGATATGGTTGTTGATTTGGTTGGCTCTGAGCAACCTGAGGTTGATACATTGGAACGGGCGCAGGGTTGATAGCAGGAGTTACAGCTGCTACTGGTTGGTACCGTCGCCTTTGCTTTTCGAGAGAGATATTGCCAATATCTTGCTCTTTTTTCTTAGGGAGAGCACTACCCTATCTTTTGGTACTGTTTGACAGTCTAGCGTCTTTAACTAAATGTCCTTCTCAGACTGCTTCCTCAAGACGAACTCCCATGCCGACCATCTCAGTAAAGTTGCTGGGCGCACTGGCAACCATTCTGTCATAGTAAAATGAGCTCAAGGTTTTTAAGAAGATCTTTGTCATCTCTTTTTCCTCAAGAGGTGGACAAATCTGGGCGGCAATTTCATGCCATCTCTGAGCATACTCCTTAAAGGTTTCCTTGTCCTTCTGTGACATGGCTCTGAGTTGATCTCTGTCCGGTGCCATATCCAGGTTATACTTTTATTGTTGAACGAAAGTAGCGCCAAGATCTCTGAAAGTACCGATCTTAGTGCGGTTTAAACTCATGTACCATTTGAGTGCGGCACCGGTTAAACTCTCCTGAAAATAGTGAATCAGTAGCTCTTGGTTCTTTGTCTGAGTTGACATTCGCCAAGCGTACATCACCAAATGGCTTTGAGGGCAAGAGTTACCCTTGTACTTTTCAAATTCGGGCACTTTGAATTTGTGCGGAACTTTCACATTGGGGACCAAACAAAGGTCTACGACATCTTTTCCAAATAGATCCTGACCGTGAAGGGCTTGCAGATCTTTCTGCGTCTCCAGGAACTGTTCCTGGAACTCATTCATTCTATTATCCATACTTTTGTTTCCACCAGAAGGTATTTGTGGAATCTGTCCTTCTGGGACAGTGTGTACCACGGGTGGTGGTATAATCATTATGGCAGTGACTCTAGGTCCTTCCCTCTCCCAAAGTTTGTAACCTTCAGGAGTTGCTATCATGCCTCGGGCATCTTCGCTTTCCCGAAGTTTGTAACCTTCAGGCCCAGCGGCTCCTTCTGCGGTTCACTGATCTTCAGCGATCGGCGGAACATATCCTTCCGGGGTATAGTTAATAGGCATTCCCCAGGGACGATCTCTAGGCATGGTATACCAAGGGTCATACTTTTCCACTATAGGCGTTGATGTGATCTCTGAGATCACAGTCCTTTGTTGTTGCATCTGAGCTTCTGCTAGAGCTTGCATGTCGTTATGAAGCTTTCTCAGATCCTTTTTCAGAGTGTCGATCTCTTCCCTCAACTATCTGTTCTCTTCCTCGAGATCATCCATCTTTTTCTATCAATTGGCCCGAGTATTGTACGAATGAGACAGTTTGACTCTAGAATCGAGACGCAAATGTGAGATTCGTAGGTAAGAAGAATGCGTTACGTGAGAATGATGAATGATATCCAATGATTATATTAATTATTAATTTTTGTTTAATCAAAATAAACTTCGACAATTAGATTGCAAATATCAAACAGTGGGGATAACCCCGTTTTATTGAATTCAAAGATTGCGGAATGGGAATACAGTAATTTACAAAGTGTTGTAAAAGGAAATCTAAACTTATGGGTCCTGAGTCCTCTCTGAGGGGAGCTCAGGTGCTGGTTCTGGTACTTTCCTTTTCTTTGACCGGGGTTCTTGAGCTGTTGCGGGTTGTCATTCCTTTTCCAAGTGAAAGGAGCGAGCAAATTCCTTTGGTCATCTTGATTTTCTACAGCATGTTGCTCTAAAATCTCGATCAGAGCATCTTTTTCTTTTAACAGTTGTTGTATTTTCTTGCACTCCACATTGAGAATACGGTACTTGTTCTTCCAAGACTTCTTCTCCTGTTGAACTTTGTTGAGAGTAACCTGAAGTTTTTCCATATCAGACATAAAATAAAGGACAGGGTCCCTTAATGGAAGAACTTCCTAACGAGGGTAAGGCCTCTTCAGCTTGAGAGCTCTAGTTTGTACCCAGTGGAGATAAGGTTCCACTGAGACACAATCTGGTTTTCTTAGAGACTCTCTTCCTTTCCTATGAACGTGTTTCCAGGCATGCACTATTTCTGTCTTTAGTGCTCTGTCATTTTCCCCTTCCTTGAAGAAAAGACCTTCCAGATGAGCATTACGCGGGACATGCCTCATCGGGTATCCAAATTGACGACGAACCAAAACTGGATGGTAATTGATTCCTCCTTTAATTCCTATGAGGGGTACATTAGGGAAGTTTCCACAACGGTCAATGATTTTGATCCCGTCATAGATCCGATTGCACCAATCGATGTTAGAGTTGGTAAGAGACATGATTCTCTGCGACCAATGTAAAGTATTCTTTTGATCCCAAAATACGACAGACTTTAGCAAATGGGAAATGAACCATTTGTACAGCAGGGGTACACAGCAGTTGATCATTCCTCAGCTGTACAAATTCCTTAAGTGTACAGAATGATAAGCATCTGCGACCAAGGTTGGTACAGGGTTTCCAATCAGAAAAACCTTAATGGCGTTGATATCGACGAAGTTATCAATGTTGGGAAACAGAAATAACCCGTAGGTGAGCAGAACAAAGACGCTTTTGAAAGCAGTCACGTTCCATATACTAGCAAAGTACAGAGCTTTCTTTACCAGGAACTTGGCTGGTAAACCTTGGATTGCACCTTTAGTGGTCATGTGAGTCCTGACTTCTGACTCGTCCAAATAAATTGCTCTTGCAATGGTTTGATTCTTTGGAATTTCTTCCAGTCCATAAAAGGGAGCTTGATCAGTAATGGGTAAATTAGTCAGGTGAGAGTACTCCTCCAGTGTTGGTGCTAGCTGATAATCCGGGAATGTGAAACAGTGATAGACCGGATCGTATAACTGGATTAGTCTGGACAGGATTCCTTCGATTACATTGACCCTTAACAGAGACAGCAGTCCTCCGTACTTGACTCTGAAAGCCTCAGGGTTGGTTATCATCCTCTCCAGACCTCTTAAATCCTCTATTTTTGGAACCTTGAAGGTGTACTTATGAGTCTTCCTTCTATCGAAATCCATTAGCAATCTCTTTATCTGACATTTGCAATTATTGTCTTAGTTTAATTTGAAAAAGAGAGACTAGAAGAGAAGATTTTTCTTTGTTTTTTAATGTTTTTTAATAAAATGAATGCATGAATGCAGCACACAAAAACATAGAAAAAACATGGGGTCAAAGGGTCGGTGTCATGAAGTCAAGGCTCTATCCATCCCCAAAGGTTTATACTGGTGATTTTTTGTACCTGTCCTCAAAATCACTGACCCCTCTTGGGATAACGACAGCAAGCGGATCGCCAGTGAGCTGTAGTATCTTAGAGTAGTCTCAAATGAGGATAGTATCGCGTGACAACTATTTTCGATAGCTTCCGCACTACAAAATGGTTTCAGTCTACTAAAATCCTCAGCTTCTCAGATAACCCAGTCGAACAATCTGCTTTCAACAACCAAAGTCGTATAGGCATTGAATCCGCAAAAGGCATCTCCACTGATTCGATGGTCGACCGGGACCTCTTATCTGGGATTCACTCCCCGTAAGATTACCCGTCTAGTGCCATCCCCTATCTTAGGTGTATACTCAATCTTTCTAGATGCGGCATCACACGCATTCCCATTAGCAGAAAAATAAACACAGATATCAATTAAGAAAAGCAGTATATATATTTTTCCTAACATCCTAGACCTCTAGTCCTATTTCCTAACAGACAATGACTCCCCCGCAAAGTCGCCATTTCTATGACACTTTGTGAATTTAAAGTTTTCTACCTAGCCTATAAGAAAGAATGCCTCCTACTGTGGTCGCCATTTTTCTGGTGCGGCCACAGTGAAAATGACTTGTTCAAGGTTTCTACCTAAAACTGTAAGAAAGAATGACTCCTACCGTGGTCGCCATTTTTTTGTAGCGCGGTTTTTGTGGTTTCGAATCACTATCGCTTTGGTACTACAGTTCGATTCATTTTTTATCCTGTTGAGCTAATTAAGGAAGGGAAATAGATGTCTCCAATTAACCCTGCTTGCATATTGAGGTTAAACAGTCAAAACTGTTGGTTTACAGATGCTATCAAAAGGGGGGTTTGTCTTAGGTTATTTGCTTAAAAAACAATGTTTGGACTATTTATGAAGGCTTCTGTTAAGGTGTTAGGTCTGATGCTTTTTGATTAATGTATGGAGGTACTGGACTTTGAGTTTTTGATTAGTATGCTCGCTAAGATTTCTCAATCTTATGCCTACGTATTCCCGTTTAACGAAACAGGGAAATCAGAGCGATCGTAGTTCCTCCTATTCTATGGGAGGAAAAAGGTGTTTTGGTGTCTTGTTCAAAGCCCAAGACATGAAACTAAAGGTGATTTGTATCTTGTTCAAAGCCCAAGATGTGAAGCTAAAGGTTTGACTGAGAGAAAACTTGTCATCTCTAAAGAGGAATTGTTGATGTTTGTATGCTGTGAGCAAAGCACAAATTTGATGCTAAAAGGTTGATTGACTCAACAGGGGATTTCTTTATTCAAAGCCTAAGAGTAGGCTAGAATTTTGACTTTTCCAGGGAAAATGTTCTTTCTGTCTTGTACAAAGCCCAAGATTGAGGCTAAAAGGGATTTTGACTCCGTTGGGGAGAATGTATCTTGTATAAAGCCCAAGATGGAGGCTGAAATGGTTTGACTCAACAAGAGAGTACTTTTAGCTGTCCTGTATAAAGCCCAAGATGGAAGCTAAAAAAGACTGACTCAACAAGAGAGTCTTGAAGAGGTGATTGACTCAACAAGAGAGTCTAAAGATTGATTGACTCAATAAGAGAGTCTTTTATACTCAACAAGAGAGTGATTTATTGTCTCGTACGAAGCCCGAGATTGAGGCTAAAAGGAGATTGACTCAACAGGAGAGTCTTTTATACTCAACAAGAGAGTGTTTTCCTGTCTCGTACGAAGCCCGAGATTGAGGCTAAAAGGAGATTGACTCAACAAGAGAGTCCTTTATACTCAACAAGAGAGTGTTTTTATATGTCTTGTACAAAGCCCAAGACGGAGGCTAAAAGTGGTTGACTCAACAAGAGAGTCTGAAAAGGTTAGCTCCGCTGCGGAAAATCATTTGTAGAAAGCCCAAGAGGAGGCTGTCTTACTACTGAGGATTATTGAGATTCTGAAGCGGGTCCAAGTGTGGGGAACTCTCATGAGAGGGACCGGGATTCTGCTGGAGATTGATCCATAGTGATCAGTGTGTTTTCATATGTTTGAAAGCAACTTGAGAATGTCTTTGAGACTCAAGAGTTTAGACTGTCCAAGTCTAGAGTTTTATCTTTTGTACAATGCCCGAGAGGAGGCACGAGCATTAAGGGATGAGTATCAACCCTAAAATTGTCGGAGGTTTGATGCAGGAAAGACTGCTCTAGTCAAGGATGACTAAGTTCTATATTATACCTTTAAGAGGTCGTCAGGTTCCTTGTATTAAGCCCAAGAAAAGGCATGAGAACTTCTAAGAAGTCGAAGGGTCCTTGTACAACGCCCAAGAGGAGGCGGGGATGCTTTTAGGAAGCCTGTGGGTCCTTGTTCACCGAGAATACTGCATTTCTCTTTGTTCCGTATTGTTTAACCCCAAGAGAAGGGAAGACTGTATCTGGAAATCCTATGGGGATCTAGTTTTGTTTGTATTTAAAGAGTGACCAACAGGGCTTTACCTAGTTCTAGATGTAGTTGCCGGGGAAAACTCTAAACAACTATACTAGTATTACACAGTGGATATGTGACAAGTATATAAAAGGATGTGAAAGAAGACTTACAGTGAAACAGCCCCACAACACAGTTATATACATATAAAAGCGGTAAATGAAAGCGGATAAACACTTACCCGTTGTAGAGCTTCCATGTTGTTTTGTTAGTTGTTCAACTTTGAAATTAAAGAAAGTTTTGATAACAACATATATTTTAATTCAAAATCAAAGGAGAAAGTGCTTTGAAAAGATTGTTGGGGCTTACAGCTCAAGGAGAGGCCCAAGTTTTAACGATGATCGTACCGTTGTTTTGAAAACTGTACAGAGGGACTTATACAATATGTGAGGCCTAAAAAGTTTTTATGTACAAGGGGATGGGTCTTACACTCTATTAGAGGCCCAAAGATTTATTTTTGTATAAGAGATGGGACTTACAACTCAAGGAGAAGCCCAATATTATTTGTTTGAAAACGGCGATCGCGCCGAGGTTTTTCTTTTAACGCCGAGGGATTTATACAATATCTGAGGCCCATATCATTTTGGTTAAAAGGGAATTGGGTCTTACACTCTATTAGAGGCCCAAAGAGTTTGAAAATTAATAAAGATAGGTCTTATAGCTCAAGGAGAAGGCCAAAGATTTTTGTAAAAAAGGCGACGATCGTGCCAAACTTTTTGACGGTATCGGGACTTATACAATACACTGAGGCCCAAAATATTTTGGTTTTCAAGAGGGGTTGGGTCTTACACTCTATTAGAGGCCCATGAGTGTTTGAAAATGATTTGTTTAGGGTGATTAAGATCAAAACCCTAAATTAGTTTCAAAATGTATTTTAATTAAATTAAAATTTAATTAAAATTATCAAAATTATCAAACTTGTGTGAAAAACAAGTTGTGATCTTGGATTAATGTTTGAAAAATCATGTTTATATCCACAAAATGATTGGAAACCAATTAAATTTGGAAAATCAAGGAGGAAAAAATATTTTAAATGTTAAAAAACAAATAAAAGATTAATTTTTTGCAAAAATACCAAGTATATGAAATAAATAATATTTTTGGGAATTTTTGGCAAAATAAAATATTTTAACATTTTTGTGAATTATTAAAAAAAGAATCAACTCAAAATCATTAAAACTCAGAGAGAAATTAATTTTTGAATCAATTAAATAAAATCACAAAATTCAAATATTCAAATATTCAAAAAATGGCGCCAAGAACACACCAAGAACACGCGTCACCCCTCTCTTTCTACATATTTGCATTTTCTCACCAATCTCACTGAATACTTGATGAAATCACACAATCCACATATCAATCTACTCGTTTTCACCTCACGATCATGTATATGGTCTTTAATTTCATTTATTTTAAGCATGGAATAAGAAATCAAGACAAAACCTCAAGAACCCTAAAATTTGCATGAAGGATGAGAATTTTGATACACTAATCAAACAAACTAATTAATTGAGGGGAAACATTCTATGCATGATTATGAACATTTGACAAAAGTATTGTGCAAGGAAATATGCATAGATTAAGAGATGACCAAGTTTAGGCTTACTTGAAGGTCGTGACAGCAAGAGCAAAGTGATTTTTGAGTTGGAGGTGTTACAGATGAGTTGTGATGATCTGAACAGCTTCTCTACACCATATGGAATGTGTTTGAATGCTTGGAGTGATCTGAAATGGACTGGAACAAAGTATGGCACCTCAGCTGCAACTTGGTTAAAACCTTGAGCAATTGGCTGGTGATTTTGTGAAAGTGGTGTTCCATATGTGGTTTAAGTGTTTGGATCACTTCTATATGATGTTTATGAGGTGTGTGTGTGTGATTGGTTTGGTTGGAATGGCTCTCAAACTCAAAACCCGATAGTGACTTGCTTCGGAAGGTAATTTTGGATTGAAAGAAGATATTTTGAGGAAAGCATCAGTTTGATGGCTTTGGTGTACTTAAACTGAGCATAAATGAGCTCTATTTATAGTAGAGCAAGTTTGTTTTGCAAGCAATAGTGAATGGAAACTGCAGCAGATCATTGTCCAATTGCATCACTTTGGAATCTTAAGTATCCTCTAGCCATTGACTAGAGGTTAGAGCACAGGCCTTTGGTTCCCTAGTTCAGAGATCATCCTTGACTCATTCAGTTGGAAAAGGCTCAGTTCATGCCACCTTGGTGCATCCATTGAATGCTCCAAAACAAAATTGGAGTCTTGTCCCCTTTTTAGGCATTTCTAGGTTTGGCATGCTACTTTTGGTTCCAAAGACTTGGGAGGCTTATGGATCAGTGTTTGTTCCTCCTTGGTCTCCCCCTGAGGTGTTCAGATGGATAAACTTGTTTGTCATTTGCACAATTTGATCAAATCGAGCAAAATGCACAAATCTACCATGCCATGACAGTTGCAGCAAGGCATATTGCCATTATCATAACTCTTAGCTCAAATGGGATTTGATGGAGTTCTTGGCCATTTTGGAAAGCTCTCATATGATACAACATATGTGTGATCATAGTTTGTCTTGACACTTTTTGGATCTAAGTGAAAAATGGCCTTACATTTTGAAAAAAGTGAAACAGATTCTGACTTAGTGAAAATTTCACTAAGTGTTGGAAAAAGTGGCATTTTCATGTTTTTGTCATTTTGGTCACTCCATAACTAAAAATCCATGAAGAATTAGAGTGAGGTGTAGTTGAAACTTTTAAAGTATGCCATGAGAGCTACAAATAGATCTTTGGGACAGCCAAAATGGTTGCTTGGATCTTAAGTTATGATCCTTGGAAGTTGGTACCCTAGCCACTTTGTTCCATAACTTAGAAAATTTCTAAGTTTTTTTATGGTTACCCCTTTTACAAGTTATCCCACTTTTATTGATTTTTCTTGATGAATGATGATTCCAATCACACATTAACATCATTTTAGGGTTAGGGAACCATAATTGATCAAAAAATCAAAAAGTCAAACTTTGACTTTTGGGCACAGTTGACTTTTTATCAGATGAATTTCAAACTGTGCGATCCTCTATGAAATCAAGTCCTTGACCTAAATAAAACTTGATGGATTGACTTCATAGGTGTTATATAGTGTATTAAATCATGCCCCAAGGTTTGGGAGCATGTCCTGGTCAAAAGTCAAAGGCACAGTTAACTTTTTCCGTGAAACCCTAATTGTGGTTCTGATGAACTTGAAACTTGTGAATCAAGCTTCTTGGATCAATCCATTATTGAAAATGTATCAATGTAGTGTGTTAGTGTCCCTCAACTCATGTCTTGAGGTCTTGGCTCATGTTTTGTCCAAAAGTCAACTTAGGGGTGAATTAGGTCAAGAAACCCTAATTCTTGGTTTTTTATGAATGCATCCCCTGAGGCTAAATTGACTTGATGATTGGGTTTATGAGGTCCCTTAGAGTATTTTGGGTTATGCTTTGAAGCATTGGCTCATGCCCAGAGGAAAATTTCCATCTAGAGGCCCTGGTCAACCAAAACCCTAATTTGGTGACACTGGCGATCTTAAGGCTTGATCCACTTGGAATGTTGCAACCTTGTGCTTGATTCTTGATGTGGGAGTCCTCTTGATCCATTATGGATGTTTGAGAGGTATAGACAAGTTGAAGATCATGTCATTCTTTGACTGATCCTTTGTCTAAGAGCTCGGAGAGGGCTTGAAACCCTAAGTTTGATTGTAGTGGATGCTTACCCATCTTTGGGGAGACTAATGAGGTATGATGGTTCATCCATATTGTGATGATGGTTTGAATAATGATGGGAATTCTTAGTGGTCAAAATTTGGGGTATGACAACAAGGACAGCTTGAAGTTGAAAAGAAAGGAGCCCAGAGGAGAAGTAGATCCCAAGAACTCCCTCAAAGTCAACCAGGTCGAAATTGATCCACATGATGATGCAGTTGAAGAGAATATAGTCCCCAACTAAGAAATAAATCAAGTTCAGATTGGGCATCTGCCATCCCATGTTACACACATTGGAGTCAATTTGTCCCCGGAAGAAGAAAAAGAAATTGTCCAAGAACTAAAAGACAACGTGGACCTTTTTGCATGGAAGCCCTCAGACATGCCTGGGATAGATCCCAATTTCACGTGTCATCATTTGGAAATCGACCCAGACATCAAGTCGGTCTCTCAAAGGAAAAGAAGGATGACAGTGAAAAGAGGAAGGCAATAGCAGAGGAAGTTGAGAAGTTGTTATAAGTCGGGTTCATCAAGGGGATCAAATATCCAACTTGGTTATCCAACGTAGTGATGGTAAAAAAGAAATCCAGAAAATGGAAAATGTGTGTGGACTTTACGGACCTCAACAAAGCATGTCCTAAAGATCCGTATCCACTGCCAAATATTGATTGACTAATAGATGCTACATCAGGTTTCCATCTACTTAGTTTCATGGATGTATATTCTGGATACAACCAGATCCGCATGAACCCCGTTGACGCACCAAAGACTACTTTCATGACCCATCAGAGCAATTACTACTATGAGGTCATGCCTTTCAGACTAAAAAATGATGGGGCTACTTACCAGAGGTTAATGGATAAGGTATTCGCTGCTCAGATAAGGAGGAATCTGGAGGTGTATGTAGATGACATGGCGATCAAGATGAATCAAAACCAGTCACATGTGAAGGATCTAAGTGAAACCTTCGCATCCATCAGAAGCTATAACATGAGACTGAACCCGGACAAATGTAACTTAGGAGTGCAAGCCAGGAAATTCCTTGGATTCATGGTCACCAACCGAGGGGTAGAAGCAACCCCGGACAAATGCCAGGCGATAATATATATGAGAAGTCCAACCACGAAAAAGGAGGTCCAACAGCTGACAGGGAGGTTGGCAACATTGTCACGATTTCTATCATGCGCAGGGGACAAGTCAATTCATTTCTTTACGGTCATAAGGAAATCTAAGGAGTTCGAATGGACAGAGGCATGTGAAAAAGTTTTTCAAGAAGTAAAGTGTTTCCTATCCTCACCTCCTATCCTAGTAAGGCCCAAAGAAAACACACCTCTTGTCCTATATTTGTCGGTCACTGATAAAGCCCTGAGCTCGGTTTTGGTACAAGATAGAGAAGATGAAGTGCGACATGTATACTTTATCAGCAAATTCCTAAAGGGAGCTGAGCTAAGGTACCAAAAGATTGAACGTTTAGCACTGGCAGTAGTCATTACAGCCCAAAAGCTTAGACATTATTTTCAAGGTCATCCCATCACAATAAAGACAAATTACCCAATCAAACAGATACTAAGAAAGCCCGACTTGGCAAGACGGATGGTCAAGTGGACAATAGAGCTTTTTGAATACGACATCAACTTTATACCTAGGACCAGTATTAAGTCACAGACGCTGGCCGATTTTGTGGTTGAGTTAAGTTCACCGGCTGGAGAAGAAATCTCAAACAGATGGATCCTTTATGTAGACAAATCTTCAAATCTCAAGGGAAGTGGAGTCGGGGCCATTTTGGAAGGACCCGGAGAACTAACATTAGAATACTCTTTATGTTTCAATTTTAAGGTTAGTAACAACCAGGCGGAGTACGAAACCTTGATTTCCGGAATGAAATTGGCAAAGGAAGTCGGAGTAACAAACTTGTTGGTCAAAACTGATTCCTAGCTAGTGGTCGGACAAATGAAGAATAAGTACCAGGCAAAGGATTCCATCCTGATGAAATACCTTCAAAAAGATTCAGGAATGTCCAAAGCGTTCTCGGAATTTGAATTCGTCCACATCCCAAGAGAAGATAATGTCTGGGCCGACCTCTTAGCCCTCTAGCCAGCTCAAAAAATTTAGGAATAAATAAGACTGTGATTCAAGAAGGTCTCGAAGCACCCAACATTCAATCAGAAGAAGTATTAACCATAGAGAATGTCCAAGGGTGGATGAGACCCATCATCAGTTACTTCACACGGGAAGTTTTACCCGAAGACGTCAATGAAGCTCGGAGGATTAGAAGGATAGCTTCCCGGTATATCATAATCTCGGACACGCTGTATAAGATGGGAAGGTCAACACCTATGCTCAGATGTGTGTGTCATACCCCAAATTTTGACCACTAAGATTTCCCATCATTGTGCAAATCATCATCACAATATGGATGAACCATCATGCCTCATTAGTCTCCCTAAAGATGGGTGAGCATTCACTACTATCAAACTTAGGGTTTCAAGCCCTCTCAGAGTTCTTAGACAAAGGATCAATCAAGGAATGACATGATATTCAACTTGTCTAGCCTATCAAACATCCACAATGGATCAATAGGACTCCCACTTCAAGAATCAAGCACAAGGTTGCAGCATTCTGAGTGGATCAAGCCTCATGATCGACAGTGCCACCAAATTAGGGTTTTGGTTGGCCAGGGCCTCCAGATGGAGATTTTCCTCTGGGCATGAGCCAATGCTTCAAAGCATAACCTGTGATGCTCCAAGGGACATCATGAACCCAATCATCAAGTCAATTTGGCTTTAGGGGATGCATTCATAAAAAAATCAGGAATTAGGGTTTCTTGACCTAATTCACCCCTAAGTTGACTTTTGGGACAAAACATGAGCCAAGACCTCAAGGGGGGATTTGAGGGTCTCAAATACATCACATTGATACATTTGCAACAATGGATTGATCCAAGAAGCTTGAGCAACAAGTTTCAATTTCATCTGGACCACAATTAGAGTTTCGCGGGAAAAGTACTCTGTGCCTTTGACTTTTGACCAGGACATGCTCCCAAACCCTAGGACATGATTCAATACACTCTATAACACCTATTAAATCAATTCATCAAGTTTGATTTAGGTCAAGGACTTGATTTCATAGAGGATCACACAGTTTGGAATTCATCTGACAAAAAGTCAACTGTGCACAAAAGTCAACTTTGACTTTTTCAGATTTTTCACAAATATGGTTCTTTGACCCTAAAATGATGTTAATGTGTGATTTGGATCATCATTCATCAAGCAAAATCAAGAAAAGTGGGATAACTTGTAAAAGGGGTAACCATAAAAAACATAGAAAATTTTCTAAGTTATGGAACAAAGTGGCTAGGGTACCAACTTTGGAGGATCATAACTCCTAAACCATAAGGCCATTTTTTCCCATCCACAGCTGGATTTGTAGCCCTCATGGCCCTCTACAAAAGCTTCAACTACACCTCATTCCAATTCATTATGGATTTTGAGTTATGGAATGATCAAAGTGGCTGAAAACATGAAATGCCACTTTTTCCAACACTTAGTGAAATTTTCACTAAGTCAGAATCTGCCTTCACTTTTTTCCAAATGTAGGGGCATTTTTCACTTGGATCCAAAAAGTATCAAAACCAATTATGATCAAATAGTTATTGTATCATATGAGAGCTTTCCAAAATGGCCAAGAACTCCATCAAATTCCACTTGAGCCATGAGATATAACAATGGCAATATGCCTTGCTGAAAACTGCCAAGGGTAGGCAGAATTTTGTACTTTTGCTCGATTTGGAAAAATCAGATAATTCCAAGCCTTGTCATGACTTTGGACACATCTGAGGATCAAATCTAAAGGGAACAAACACTGATCCAAGCCTCCAAAGTCTTTGGAACAAGAAGTAGCATGCCAAACCTAGAAATCCCTAAAAGAGGGACAAGACTCCAATTTTGGATTGGAGCATTTAATGGATGCACCAAGGTGGCATGGACTGACACATTTGCAACTTAATTCAGTCAAGAATGATCCAACAACTAGGGAACCATGACTCTGTGCTCTAACCTCTAGTCAATGGCTAGAGGAGACTTGGATTCCTATTGATCAACATTGGTCAAACCTCTGTTGCAGTTGCCATTCACTATTGATCCCAAAACAAACTTGCTCTACTATAAATAGAGCTCATTTATGCTCAGTTTGAGTACACCAAAGCCATCAAACATATGCTTTCCTCAAAATATCTTTCTCTAGGCAAAAACACCTTCTTTAGCAAGGTAACTCAGAGTTTTTGAGTTAGAGAGCAATTCCACCACAACTTATGATCCAAACACATCCAATATATCATATCTAAGTTGTCCAAACTCATACAAGTGACCTGTAATCCTTAAATTTCAAAGTCACCTCTCAAAACCTCAAAATAGGCCTTTTTGTGCATTTTTCAAGCCATGTCTTGAATCAGTCACTTTTCAAACTAGATAAAACCTCAAACACACTCCAAATATCATCCTTGAACTGTCCCAAATGGTTCCACCCATCTGGAACACCATTTGAGGGAGTTGTTATTTTGGCCACTTTTGCCCCTTTTGCAAGAAAGAGCTCAAACTCATCCCTGAGGCTTCCAGCTGATTCCAACCATCCTAAAAGCTTCTAAAAGATCATTTGAGAGTGTCCAAAGCATCAAACCATTTCTGGAACAAGAAACTTGGCAGATTGCACAAAAAACTCCAAAAGCTCAAAAAGAGGTAAGCATCATGACTTGAACTTTCCAAAATATGCATTGCTTTGAGGTCCATTGCTCATGCACATCTTGTACATGTTATATGTGTTGTGTTTGCACCAAATTCCCATGCAATTCTTGCCTGTATCATGAGATAGCACAAAAAATGCAATTGGAGGCCTATTTCAAAACCACTATCGGGTTTTAAAATGGGGACATGATCTTGAAACACTACCACCACCATTGGATTCCTTGTGAAATTCTAGGCAGGATAGACCTAAATTTTGTCTCAATCGATGGAGAAATGAGAAAGTTATGGCCTTCACGTTTCTGAGCCAAAACTTGCCTTGCCTTGCCTTGGCCAGGCCTAGAAAACAAGGCAAACCTTGTGTATTTGTTAATTTGTTTCAATCAACGGATGTATCACCACCCCAGTGGTAAGGCGCACGCCCTATAACCTTGAGGTCGTGGGTTCAAACCCCACCCAGACCATTTTGTGTTTTCTCACATTTTTGCTATTTTTTCCAATATTTTCATGTTTTATTAATTAATTGGAAAATTAATAACTCCTTCAATTTTAATTATTTTTTATTGTTTCTTTTTGCAAAAAATCACAAAAATATTGAAATATTTTATTCCACAAAAAAATCAGATTTATATTATTTATTTAATATAATTAGTATTTTTGTGAATAAATTCCTTTTTAATTGTTTTTTAAACATTTAAAAGTGAATATTTACTTTGAAAATCAAAACCAAATGAGTTTTAATTCATCTTGTGATTAATCCCTCATTTTTCAAACCTTAAACAAAAATCACAAATGGTTTATTCAAACTTATTTGGCATTTTTATCATTTTTATTTGATTTTTCTTTAAATATTTACTTTTAAAGAAAAGCAAAATTAGGGTTTCTTTGATTTTCACCCTCACAAAACATTTTCAAACTTTGGGCCTCTATTAGAGTGTAAGACCCAACCCCTTTTGAAAACCAAAACCATTTTTGGGCCTCAGTCATTGTATAAGACCCGCTGCATTTTCAAAAAATCCCGGCGCGATCGTCCGTTTAAAACAAACCACTTGGGCTTCTCCTTCAGCTATAAGACCCATCTTTGTTCACTTTCAATCATTTTTTAGCCTCTTGAGAGAGTGTAAGACCCATCCCCTTGTACAGAAAATCTTTCTTGGGCCTCAGTCACTTGTATAAGTCCCTGTACAAAACGACAGTGCGATCACTGATAAAACCCTGGGCCTCTCCTTGAGCTGTAAGCCCCAACAATCTTTTCAAACCACTTTCTCCTTTAATTTTGAATATAATATTGTTATCAAAGCTTTCTTTTTTGAACAACTAACAATACAGCATGGAAGCTCTACAACCGAATAAGTGTTTACCCGCTTTCATTTACCGCTTTCATATGTATATAACTGTATTGTGGGGTTGTTTCACTGTAAGTCTTCTTTCATAAACCCATATCGACTGTGTAATACTAGTATAGATATTTAGAGTTTCCCCGGCAACTACGTCTAGAACTAGACAAAACCTCGTCTCCTTACATCCGACGTTCTCCCGGATATTTCAACATAACCTAAACCATGAGAATTTTCTTTTACAATAATTTTAGATAACTAGATCTAAGAAATCTCCCCCTTGAACAGTTCATATACAGAAGGCTAATGTTCCAAGTGAAACCCCTTTTGGAACTGTTCATCATCCTCCTCTTGGGCTTAGTACAAGGACCCACAGGCTTCCTAAAAGCATCCCCGCCTCCTCTTGGGCGTTGTACAAGGACCCGTCGGGTTCTTAGAAGTTTTCACAGCCTCCTCTTAGGCTTCGTATAATGATTCTTCCTCCGGGAAGATAGCCTCCTCTTGGGCTTCGTACAAATTGTCTCGTCGGCTTCTTAAAAGTTTTTCTCGCCTCCTCTTGGGCTTCGTACAAATTATCCCGACGACCTCTTAAAGGTATAGGAACATAAATTAGTCATCTTAATAGAACAATCTTTCAAAGAGTCTAGATCTTTCTACCGCGAATGTACTGTCCCTTGATCTCTCTTAAGCATAGTACGAAAGATAAAACTCTAGACTTGGACAATCTAATCTCCTTGAGTCTCGAAGACATTCTCAAAGTTCCTTTCAAAAATAGGAAAAAACACCCGTAGACTTGGGCAGTCTCAATACCCTTTGGATTCCCCGTTTCCTTAAAGAACAGGGAATAATCCCGGTCCTCAGATCAAATCCATGAGTACAACATTACCCATATAAGACTGATTTTCTCTTTTAACCAACATACTAGACCTGTCACTGAACCGAAACAGTAACCCTAGCCTCCTCTTGGGCTTTGTAAAATGATTTTCCCCAGCGGAGCTAACATTGTTAGCCTCCATCTCGGGCTTTGTACGAGATACAAAACACTCTCTTGTTGAGTCAAACATTTTTAGCCTTTATCTCGGGCTTTGTACGAGATATAAAACACTCTTTTGTTGAGTATAAAAAGACTCTCTTGTTGAGTCGATCCTCCTTTAGCCTCCATCTTGGGCTTCGACCGAGATACAAATCACTCTCTTGGTGAGTATAAAACACTCTCTTGTTGAGTCAAACCCTTTTAGCCTCCGTCTTGGGCTTCGTACAAGACACATATAAAAACACTCTCTTGTTGAGTCAACCCTTTTAGCCTCGGGCTTCATACGAGACACAAAAGCATCCTCTTGTTGGGTCAATAGCCTCCTCTTAGGCTTTGTATAAAGAAATACCCGTTTGATTCAATCAACCTTTTAGCATCAAATCATGCTTTGATCACAGCATACAAACATCAATAAATCCTTTTCCCCCATCTAATTGTTGTAAGCGGCAAGCCTCTGGATTATTTACATCCACGCCACTGTCCCTCTTTTAGCATGAGAAATTCCTAAGGAAAGATGGCATTGCTCTAAACTGAGTTAAAGTCTTATCCTTCAGGTTAAAAATCCCCTATAAAGGAAATTATGGCATTGCTGGATTCGCATATCCCAGTTAAAGTAATTCTCCTTTATAATTAGTCACGCAACAATTCTAACAAACAGACCCCTTTAGAGATGACAAATTCTCTCTAAAGTCACACCCTTCAGCTTCACATCTTAGGCTTTGAACAAGATATAAACCACCTTTAGCTTCATGTCATGGGCTTTGAACAAGACACCAAAACACCATTTCCTCCCATAGAATAGGAGGAACTATGATCGCTCTGATTTCCCTATCCTGGGAATACGTAGGCATAAGATTGAAAAATAATCTTAGCGAGCACACTAATCGAAAAACCCCAAAGTCCCCTACCTCTAGCCAATCTAGCACAATATCCCAACAAATTCCCCATGAACAATCCCGGTATTTTGTTCTGAACAAAATAAGCAGAGAGAGACCCACGAACTAAAGCCACGTCTGTAAACCAACAGTTTTGACTGTTTAACCTCAGTTTGCAAGTAGGGTTAATTTGAGACATCTATTTCCCTTCCTTCATCAGCTTCAATAGGATAAAAAATGAATCGAACTGTAGTACCAAAGCGATAGTGATTCGAAACCACAAAAGCCGTGCTACAGAAAAATGCCGACCACAGTGGGAGCGACTTGGTAAGATCTTGTCGTCCCCATTTTCCACAGAAAAAAATGGCGCCCATCGTGGGGCCAAACAAAGGAATCTTGTCTCTCTTACCTCTTTGGTTGAAACCTTCTCTTGGGACGAGTCCTTGGGTTCACAAGGTATCACCGAATGACGGTTCCATCGGGGAATGTCATTATTGCTAGGATCCGCCCTCACTAGGATCTTAGGTCAAAAAACCTTTAAGTTGGGAAGGTACCACAAAATGGCGCCTCCGCCCGGGAGCCATTTTTTGTTAGGATCATGGGATTCATAGCTCTTAAAAAGTCTAGGACATTAGGACAAATATATATACTGCTTTTTCTAATTGATATATGTGTTTATTTTTCTGCTAATGGGAATGCGTGTGATGCCGCATGTGGAAAGATTGAGTATACACCTAGGAAAAATCTCTTTCAGTAGTGCGGAAGCTATCGAAAATAGTTGTCACGCGATACTACCCTCTTCTGAGATTCTTCGAAATACATCACCTAGCACGGTTCCTGGCCCGCTGATGTTATCTCGACAAGAATCAATGATTTTGAGAGACAGGAACAAAAATCACTAGTATAAACCTTTGGGATGGGTAGAGCCTTGACTTCATGACACCGACCCTTTGACCCCGTGTTTTTTCTATGTTTTTGTGTGATGCATTCATGCATTCATTTAAAAAAAAAACATTAAGCAAAATTTTTTTTTCTCTTCTAGTCTCTCTTTTTCAAATTAAACTAAGACAATGATTGCAAATGTCAGAGAGAAAAGGATTGCGCTCATGGATTTCGGTAGAAGAAAAACTCACAAGTATACCTTCAAGGTTCCAAAACTAGGGGATTTGAGAGGATTAGCAAGGATGGTCACTAACCCTGACGCTTTCAGAGCCAAGTACGGAGGTCTACTACCTCTGTTAAGGGTCCATGTAATTGAGGGAATCCTGGAGGCACTCGTTCAGTTTTACGAACCGGTCTATCATTGTTTCACATTCCCGGATTACCAGCTCGCACCAACGCTGAAGGAGTATTCTCATCTGACTGATCTACCCATTACTGATCAAGCTCCCTTTTCTGGACTGGAAGAAATTCCAAAGGATCAAATCATTGCAAAAGCAATCTATTTGGATGAGTCAGAAGTCAGGACTCACTTGACCACCAAGGGAGGAATCCCAGGTTTACCAGCCAAGTTTCTGGTAAAGAAGGCTCTGTACTTTGCTAGTATTGGGAACATGACTGCTTTCTAAAGCATCTTTGTTTTGCTCACCTACGGGTTATTTCAATTTCCCAACATTGATAACTTTGTTGATATCAACGCCCTTAAGATTTTCGTAATTGGAAACCCTGTACCGACCTCACTCGCAGATGTGTATCATTTTGTACACTTAATGAATTTATACAGCGGAGGAATGATCACGTGCTGTGTACCCCTGCTATATAAATAGTTTATCTCCCATTTGCCTAAGTCTGTTGCTTTTTGGGATCATAAGAGTGCCTTACGTTGGTCGCAGAAAATCATGTCTCTTACCAACTCTGACATCGATTGGTACAATCGAATCTATGACGGGATCAGGATCATTGACCGTTGTGGAAACTTCCCCAACGTACCCCTCATAGAAACTAAGGGAGGAATCAATTATCATCCAATTTTAGTTCGTCGTCAATTTGGATACCCGATGAGGCATGTCCCGCGTAATGCTCATCTGGAAGGTCTTTTCTTCAAGGAAGGAGAAAATGACAGGGTGCTAAAGATGGAAATAGTGCATGCTTGGAAACATGTTCATAAGAAATGACGGGAGTCTCTAGGAAAACTGGACTATGTCTCGGTGGAACCTTATCTCCACTGGGTACAAACTAGAGCTCTCAAGCTAAAGATGCCTTATCCTCGTCACGGAGTTCTTCCGCCAAGGGAATATGTCATGTACTTCATGACTGAAATGAAAAAACTTCAGGTTACTCTCAACAAAGTTCAACAGGAGAGGAGGTATTGGAAGAAAAAATACCGCATTCTCAATGTAGAGTGTACCAAAATACAGCAACTGCTGAAGGATAGGGATGCTCTAATTGAGATTTTGGAGCAACATGCTGTAGAAAATCAGGATGACCAAAGGAATTTGCTCGCTCCTTTCACTTGGCAAAGGAATGACAACCCAACAACGGCCCAAGAGCCCCGGTCCAAGAAAAGGAAAGTACAGAATCAGCACCCGAGTTCTCCTCAGAGAGGGCTCGGGGCCCATTAGCTTAGGTTTCTGTTTCCGCACCTTGTAATTTACTGTATTTCCATTTCCGCAATCTTTTAAATTCAATAAAACGGGGGTGTCCCCACTGTTTGATATTTGCAATCTAATTGTCGAAGTTTATTTTGATTAAACAAAAAAAAATAATTAATATAATCATTGCATTCATCATTCTCACGTCACATATTCTTCTTACCTATGAATCTCACGTTTGTGTCTCGGTTCTAGAGTCAAACTGTCTCATTCAGACAATACTCGGGCCAATCGTCAGAAAAAGATGGATGATCTCGAGGAAGAGAACAGAGAGTTGAAATAAGAGATCTACGCTCTGAGAGAGGATATGAGAAAGCTTCGTAACGACATGCAAGCCATGGCAGAAGCTCAGCTACAAAGAACTGTGATCTAAGAGATCACCTCAATGCCCATAGTGGAGAAGTATGATCCTAGGTATCAAATGCCAAAAGATCGTCCCTGGGGCATGCCTGTTAACTATATCCCGGAAGGATATGTTCCGCCGATCACTGAAGATCAGGGAATCATAGCAGAAGTCGCTGGGCCTGAAGGTTACAAACTTCGAGAAAGCAAGGATGCCAGAGGGATAATGAGGACTCCTGAAGGTTACAAACTTCGGGAAACGCTAAGATTCACTGCCGTAGTAACGGTACCACCACCCGTGGTACACACTGTCCTAGAAGGACAGATTCCACAGATACCTTCTGGTGGAAAGGAAAGTATGTTCGATAGAATGGATGAATTCCAAGAGCAGTTCCAGGAAATGCAGAAGGAACTGCAAGCTATTCGCGGTTAGGATATATTTGGAAAAGACGCCGCAGACCTTTGTTTGGTCCGCAATGTGAAAGTCCCACACAAATTCCAGGTGCCCGACTTTGAAAAATACAAGGGTAATTCTTGCCCTCAGAGTCATCTGGTGATATACGCTCGGCGAATGTCAGCTCAGACAGAGAACCAGGATCTACTGATTCACTACTTTCAAGATAGTTTAACCGGTGTCACATTAAAATGGTACATGGGTTTAAACCGCACTACGATTAGCACGTTCAGAGATCTTGGCACTGCCTTTGTCCAACAATATAAATATAATTTGGACATGGCACCAGACAGAGATCAACTCAGATCAATGTAGCAAAAGGACAAGGAAACCTTTAAGGAATACGCTCAGAGATGGCGTGAGATTGCCGCTCAAATTTGTCCACCTCTGGAGGAAAAAGAGATGACAAAGATCTTCTTAAAGACCTTAAGCTCATTTTACTACGACAGAATGGTCGCCAATGCGCCCAGTGACTTCACCGAAATGGTGGGCATGGGAGTTCGTCTTGAGGAGGCCGTCCGGGAAGGACGTTTAGTAAAAGATGTTGGATCATCAAGTAGTACAAAACGATACAGTAGTGCTCTACCTAAGAAAAAAGAGCAAGATATCGGGAATATCTCTCTCGGAAAGCAAAGGCGATGGTCCCAACCAGTAGCAGTTGTAACTCTTGTTATCAGCCCTGCACCTATTCCTACGTATCAACCTCAGGTTGCGCAGAGCCAACCGAATCAACAGTAATTTTAGAAAAGGACACAACAGCGTCTTCAGCAGGCTCGTCCTTAATACAACAACAACCGTACAACGCGGCCACCAGGATTTGATCCTATACCTATATCGTACGCAAAACTATTTCCATTACTGTTAGCCAAGGGGCATGTCTAGACTAAGTATCCTCTTACAGTACTAGAAAATCCGCCTTTTTGGTTTAAGGTGGATTAGACTTGCCCTTACCATCAAGGAGGACCAGGGCATAACATAGAAAGCTGTCTCAGTTTCAAATCCGACGTGCAAAAGCTTGTTAGGAGCGGGGTCTTATCTTTTAAAGATATGAATCTGAATGTTCTCACGAACCCGTTGCCTCAACACGAGAAGGCTACAATCAATTTGATAGAGGGAGAGTCTAACAACAACTATCAAATTCACGATGTACTCTTATTGAAGGCCAACTTGGTCAAGATGCATTGTAGACAGAGTGGATACGGCCATGTGCCACCTCATAATTATCACCAGTGTGATATCTGCTCTAAAAGCAATCAAGGATGTTCTGTGGTGCAATCAGCTCTACAGGAACAGATAGATCTCTGATGGATCCAAGAGCACCGAGTTCGTGGAGTTAACATGGTTTATACGAATTCCAACATCATTCAAAACCACGATATCCGTGCGATGAATGTCAACTTGGTGGCAATGCACTCAAGGCAAAGCGAGTATCATAATCTGCCGCGTCACGATTATAATTCCTGCCTGACTTGCTCGGTAAACAAGCAGGGATGCTCTTTTGTACAAGAGGCCCTCCAGCGTCAGATGGATCTTGGATGGATTCAAGACTACCATGATAGGAATCATTATCAAATCAACATGATTCAAATCTTCGATATTCGCTTGATGAATACCAGCCTGGTGGAGTTACATGCTAAACAGGTCTAGCTCAGGTTCCTAGTATCACATGATTATCAGGGCTGTAAAGCGGGTTGCGAAGACGACCAGGGCTGTGCCCTTGTCCAGGAAATACTTCAGCACTTGTTGAACCACTGGTGGCTTCCAATCTATATGGATGAAGACACCCAGCAAATTAGCATCACTAACGGGAATCCTACTAGATATCAAAGTCAGGATGTTCGGTCGATGGAAACAAACCTAGTAAGGTTACACTGTATTCAAAGCGGACGTGGCCAAGTACCACTACACAACTATGAGCGGCGTGGAGTTTGCTCAGTGGATAATCAAGGATGCTACCTCGTGCGAGCAGCCCTTCAAAGTCAGTTGGACCGCAAAGAGATTCAACCATGGTCAAGTTCTGGATGTATCCAAGGTCTTCATCTTTATTGATGGTATGCACGTCTTGAGTCACTGGTTGAAGGAAGCCTCCACTGTGGAAGAAGTTCTGAATGGGATGAAGACTTTCATCATTAGCAGCTGTCTGGGTGCAGGTTGCAGAAAAACCAAGACCCTTCTTTGTTTTGTTATCAGTGGGAATGACAAGATGTCCCCATCCTTTTGCACTGTTATTTTCGATCACTTCGAGAGCATCTCTGTATGAGGAAATCGAGGTTCCTTTCTCTGATTGGTTTTCATTGCTCATCGAAAGTGCTTGGAATTGAGTTCCAACAACCTCCTCGGGTTCTACACAAGTAGATAATGACAAGTTGCTTACGAGCAAGGCCTGTTCTCCACAAACCGTGACAAGTTGGCCCTTCTGGACGAACTTTAGCTTTTGGTGGAGGGTTGAAGTGACCGCCCCAGCCTGATGTATCCAAGGTCTTCCTAATAAACAACTGTATGTTGCCCGGATGTCCATGACCTGGAAAGTAACTTGGAAAGTGTAAGGACCAATAGTTATGGGAAGGTCAACTTCGCCGATAACCGTTTTTCTGGATCCATCAAATGCTTTGACGACGACCTTACTAGTTTTCATCGGAGGTCCTTTGAATGATAATTGCATCAATGTGGACTTCGGCATAAAATTCAGGGCTAACCCTGTGTCTACCAGTACGCTGGCTAAAGCATCGTCCTGGCAGTTGACTGTAATATTGAGCGCCATGTTATGACGGTGACCTTCTTTAGGTAATTCCTCATCACTAAACCCTAAGTTATTGTAGGAAGTGATGTTAGAGACAATGCTATCGAACTGTCTAATTATTACATCCTGTTCCACAAAGGCTTGCTCCAAGACTTTCTGTAGAGCCTCCCTGTACGCTTCTGAACTGAGTAAAAGTGATATCACTGAGATCTTTGAAGGAGTTTGTAACAGCTGATCAACAATGTTGTATTCACTCCTTTGGATGATCTTTAGCATCTCATATTCGTTTTTTGAAAGGTCGGGATTACTGGATTGACCGACTGGTGGATCGGGAACTTCTGTCTGAGGTTCCTTTTCTTTGTTGGGTTCTCCAACTCCTCTGTTAAAGATTCTACCACTCTGTGTTACTCGAATGATGTCTGCAATATTCACGACGGAGGGTAATGGAATTTCCTTTCCATTCTCAATTGTTGTTGCACCGTATTCGTAAGGGATAGCCTTAGTTGATTCATACGGTAGGGGTCTTGGTAGATAGATGACTATGGGAGCCTTCTGATTTTTTTAACCATCGTAAGTAATTTCGATCTGTTCCCGGTTGGGAACTCTCGATTCATCAAGTAGAGGGATGATGGTACAAACATCCCTAGCCCTCTGATGATCAGAGATTACGACAACGTCCTCGATTTGATCAGCGAAGTAGTTGACTGATCCAGAACTTGACCATGGTTGAATTTATTTGCAGTCCAACTGACTTTGAAGGGCTGCTCGCACGAGGTAGCATCCTTGATTATCCACTGAGCAAACTCCACTCCGCTCATAGTTGTGTAGTGGCACCTGGCCACGTCCGCTTTGAATACAGTGTAACCTTACTAGATTTGTTTCCATCGATCAAACATCCTGACTTTGACATATAGTAGGATTCCCGTTAGTGATACTAATTTGCTGGGTGTCTTCATCTATATATATTGGAAGCCACCAGTGGTTCAACAAGTGCTGAAGTGTTTCCTGGACAAGGGCACAACCCTGACCGTCTTTGCAACCCGCTTTAGAGCCCTGATAATCATGTGATACCAGGAACTCGAGCTGGACCTGTTTAGCATGTAACTCCACCAGGCTGGTATTCATCAAGCGAATATCAAAGATTTGAATCATGTTGATTTGATAATGATTCCTATCATGGTAGTCTTGAATCCATCCAAGATCCATCTGACGCTGGAGGGCCTCTTGTACAAAAGAGCATCCCTGTTTGTTTAACGAGCAAGTCAGACAAGAATTGTAATCGTGTCGTGGCGGATTATGATACTGGCTTTGCCTTGAGTACATTGCCACCAAGTTGACATTCATCGCACGGATATCATGGTTTTGAATGATGTTGGAATTCGTATAAACCATGTTAACTCCACGAACTCGGTGCTCTTGGATCCATCTGAGATCCATCTGTTCCTGTAGAGCTGATTGCACCACAGAACATCCTTGATTGTTTTTAGAGCAGATATCACACTGGTATTAATTATGAGGTGGCACATGGCCATATCCACTCTGTCTACAATGCATCTTGACCAAGTTGTCCCTCAATAAGAGTACATCGTGAATTTGATAGGTGTTGTTAGACTCTCCCTCTATCAAATTGACTGTAGCCTTCTCGTGTTGAGGCAGCGGGTTCGTGAGAACATTCAGATTCGTATCTTTGAAAGCTAAGACCCCTCTCTTAACAAGCTTTTGCACGTCAGATTTGAAACTGAGACAGTTTTCTATGTTATGCCCTGGTCCTCCTTGATGGTAAGGGCAAGTCTGATCCACCTTAAACCAAAAAGGTGGATTTTCCGGAACTGTAAGAGGAAACTTAGTCTGGACATGCCCCTTGGCCAGTAGTAACGGAAATAATTCTGCGTACGATACGAGTATAGGATCAAATCCTGGTGGCCGCGTTGTATGGTTGTTGTTGTATTAAGGACGAGCCAGCTGAAGAGGCTGTTGTGTCCTTTGCTGATATTGCTGCGAATGCGGTTGGCTTTGAGCAACCTGAGGTTGATACGTAGAAACAGGCGCAGGGCTGATAGCAGGAGTTATAGCTGCTACTGGTTGGTACCGTCGCCTTTGCTTTCCGAGAGAGATATTCCCAATATCTTGCTCCTTTTTCTTAGGGAGAGCACTACCATATTTTTTAGTCCCGCTTGTCGACCTAGTGTCTTTGACTAGACGTCCTTCTCGAACGGCTTCCTCGAGACGCACTCCCATTTCGGTGAAGTCGCTGGGTGCACTGGCAACCATTATGTCGTAGTAAAATGAGCTCAAGGTCTTTAAGAAAATCTTGGTCATCTCTTTTTCCTCAAGAGGTGGACAAATCTGAGCGGAAATTTCACGCCATCTCTGAGCGTATTCCTTAAAGGTTTCCTTGTCCTTTTGCTACATTGATCTGAGTTGATCTCTGTCTGGTGCCATGTCCAAATTATATTTATATTGTTGGACAAAGGCAGTGCCAAGATCTCTGAAAGTGCTAATCGTAGTGCGGTTTAAGCCCATGTACCATTTTAATGCGGCACCGGTTAAACTATCCTGAAAGTAGTGAATCAGTAGAGCCTGGTTCTCTGTCTGAGCTGAAATTCGCCGAGCGTACATCACCAAATGGATTTGAGGGCAAGAGTTACCCTTGTACTTTTCAAAATCGGGTACTTGGAATTTGTGCAGGACTTTTACATTGGGGACCAAACAAAGGTCTGCGGCGTCCTTTCCAAATAAATCCTGACCGCGAATAGCTTGCAGTTCCTTCTGCATTTCTAGGAACTGCTCCTGGAATTCATCCATTCTATCGAACATACTTTCCTTTCCACCAGAAGGTATCTGTGGAATCTGTCCTTCCGGGACTGTGTGCACCACAGGGGGTGGTACCGTTACTACGGCAGTGAATCTTGGCGCTTCCCAAAGTTTGTAACCTTCAGGAGTCCTCATTACGCCTCTGGCATCCTCGTTTTCCCGAAGTTTGTAACATTCAAGCCCAGCGGCTTCTGCTATGATTCCCTGATCTTCAGTGATCGACGGAACATATCCTTCCGGGATATAGTTAACAGGCATGCCCCAGGGACGATCTTTCGGCACTTGATACCTAGGATCATACTTCTCCCCTTTGGGCGTTGAGGTGATCTCTGAGATCACAGTTTTTTATAGCTGAGCTTCTGCCATGGCTTGCATGTCGTTACGAAGCTTTCTCATATCCTCTCTCAGAGCGTCGATCTCTTCTTTAAACTCTTTGTTCTCTTCCTCGAGATCATCCATTTTTTTTTCTGACGATTGGCTTGAGTATTGTACGAATGAGACAGTTTGACTTTAGAACCGATACATAAACGTGAGATTCGTAGGTAAGAAGAATACGTGACGTGAGAATGATGGATGAAATGATTATATTAATTGTTTTTTTGGTTTAATCAAAATAAACTTCGACAATTAGATTGCAAATATCAAACAGTGGGGACGCCCCCGTTTTATTGAATTCAAAGAATTGCGGAAATGGAAATACAGTAAATTACAAGGTGCGAAAACAGAAACCTAAGCTAATGGGTCCCGAGTCCTCTCTGAGGAGAACTCGGGTGCTGATTTTGGTACTTTCCTTTTCTTGGTCCGGGGCTCTTGGGCCGTTGTCGGGTTGTCATTCCTTTGCCAAGTGAAAGGAGCGAGCAAATTCCTTTGGTCATCCTGATTTTCTACAGCATGTTGCTCCAAAATCTCAATTAGAGCATCCTTATCTTTCAGCAGTTGCTGTATTTTGGTACACTCCACATTGAGAATGCGGTACTTGTTTTTCCAAGACCTCCTCTCCTGTTGAATTTTGTTGAGAGTAACCTGAAGTTTTTTCCTTTTCAGTCATGAAGTACATGACAGATTCCCTTGGCGGAAGAACTCCGTGATGAGGATAAGGCATCTTTAGCTTGAGAGCTCTAGTTTGTACCCAGTGGAGATAAGACTCCACCGAGACACAGTCCGGTTTTCCTAGAGACTCCCGTCCTTTCTTATGAACATGTTTCCAAGCGTGCACTATTTCCGTCTTTAGTGCCCTGTCATTTACTCCTCCTTGAAGAAAAGACCTTCCAGATGAGCATTACGCGGGACATGCCTCATCGGGTATCCAAATTGACGACGAACTAAAACTGGGTGGTAATTGATTCCTCCCTTAGTTCCTATGAGGGGTACGTTGGGGAAGTTTCCACAACGGTCAATGATCCTGATCCCGTCATAAATCATATTGTACCAATCTATGTCAGAGTTGGTAAGAGACGTGATTTTCTGCGACCAACGTAAGGCACTCTTATGATCCCAAAAAGCGGAAGACTTAGGCAAATGGGAGATAAACCATTTATATAGCAGGGGTACACAACACATGATCATTCCTCCGCTGTACAAATTCTTTAAGTGTATAGAATGATACGCATCTAAGAGCAAGGTTGGTACTGCGTTTCCAATGAGAAAAACCTTAATGGCGTTGATATCGACGAAGTTATCAATGTTAGGAAACAGAAATAACCCGTAAGTGAGTAAAACAAAGATGCTTTCAAAAGCAGTCATGTTCCCTATACTAGAAAATTACAGAGCCTTCTTTACCAGAAACTTGGCTGGTAAACCTGGGATTCCTCCCTTGGAGGTCAGGTGAGTCTTGATTTCCGACTCATCCAAATAGATTGCTCTTGCAATGGTCTGATCCTTTGGAATTTCTTCCAGTCCAGAAAAGTGAGCTTGATCAGTAATGGGTAGATCAATCAGATGAGAATACTCCTCCAGCATTGGTGCGAGCTGGTAGTCCGAGAATATGAAACAGTGATAGACCGGATCGTAAAACTGAATGAGTGCCTCCAGGATTCCCTCAATTACATGGACCCTTAACAGAGGTAGCAGACCTCCGTACTTGGCTCTGAAAGCGTCAGGGTTAGTGATCATCCTTACTAATCCTCTCAAATCCTCTAGTTTCGGAACCTTGAAGGTATACTTGTGAGTTTTTCTTCTACCGAAGTCCATTAGTGCAATCCTTTTCTCTCTGACATTTGCAATCATTGTTTTAGTTTAATTTGAAAAAGAGAGACTAGAAGAGAAAATTTTTCCTTGCTTAATGTTTTTTAAAATGAATGCATGAATGCAGCACACAAAAATATAGAAAAAATATGGGGTCAAAGGGTCAGTGTCATGAAGTCAAGGCTCTACCCATCCCATCGGTTTATACTAGTGATTTTTGTACCTGTCTCTCAAAATCATCGATTCTTGTCGAGATAACATCAGCGGGCCGAGAACCGTGCTAGGTGATGTATTTCGAAGAATCTCTGAAGAGGGTAGTATCGCGTGACAACTATTTCCAATAGCTTCCGCACTACTGAAAGAGGTTTTCCCTAGGTGTATACTCAATCTTTCCACATGCGGCATCACACGCATTCCCATTAGCAAAAAAATAAACACATATATCAATTAGGAAAAGCAGTATATATATTTGTCCTAATGTCCTAGACTTTTTAAGAGCTATTAATCCTATGATCATAACAGAAAATGGCTCCCCGGCGGAGTCGCCATTCTGTGGTACCTTCCTAACTTAAAGGTTTTTGACCTAAGATCCTAGTGAGGGCCGATTCTAGCAATAATGACATTCCTCGATGGAACCGTCATTCGGTAATACCTTGTGAACCCAAGGACTCGTCCTAAGAAAAAGTTTTAACCAGAGAGATAAGAGAGACAAGATTCCTTTGTTTGGCCCCACGGTGGGCGCCATTTTTCCTGTGAAATTGTCTAAACTTAAGGTTTCCTCCTAAGAGACGGGAGAAGAACATGTCTCTCCCACTGTGTTCACCATTTTTCTGTAGCGCGGTTTTTGTGGTTTCGAATCACTATCGCTTTGGTACTACAGTTCGATTCATTTTTTATCCTATTGAAGCTGATGAAGGAAGGGAAATAGATGTCTCCAATTAACCCTGCTTGCAAACTGAGGTTAAACAGTCAAAACTGTTGGTTTACAGATGCGGCTTTAGTTCGTGGGTCTCTCTCTGCTTATTTTGTTCAGAACGAAATACCAGGTTTGTTCATGGGGAATTTGTCAAGATACTGCGCTAGATTGGCTAGAGGTAGGGGACTTTGGGGTTTTTTGATTAGTGTGCTCGCTAAGATTCTTTTTCAATCTTATGCCTACGTATTCCTGGGATAGGGAAATCAGAGCGATCGTAGTTCTTCCTATTCGATGGGAGGAAATGGTGTTTTGGTGTCTGTAGCGGTAAAAATTGTGAGTGTAAACTATTGATTAACTTAACTCAAGGAAAACAGAGTCACCACCGCGCTTTTATTTATTCCACAAAGGAAAAGGAAAAAAGAGCGAATAAATCCTAAGAAGTCTAAAAAAGCAAAAGCTAAAAAAGACAAAGAGAAATGGGTAAGGGGGTTGGTTACGCAATGGGAATGTGTTAGCACCCAAAACGTCTATAGTACTCTATAGGAACCCTTTGAAATATCTACCGCTTTTTGGTTTGAAAATGGTTTGCTTGTAAAGAGATTGAGGAGATGAGAGGAGAATTATTTTTTAAGATTTTTGTGTTTGGAGAGACTTATCACCTTATGCCTACGTACCCACGATGTGCAATGTAGGATCAAAACCCCGTAGTTCATGGTACAAAGAACAAAAATTTGTTGGTTTCGATTGATTTTTTAGTGTTAAGACAAGTCGTCATTTCTAAGCGAATAATTTCGCTTAAAGAAATGAATCACGCCTAAACTTATGAAAAAGAGTTTAAAAGAAAAAAGGGTGCATAAAAGCACAAAAGATTTGAGTGAGTTTCATATTTTTTATGTTTTCATGAAATGGTTAAAATATGGTTAAGATAGATTGACATTTATTAAAGAAAAGAAAATTTTAAAAGCCACTTGACAAAAGTCAAGATTTTATTATGAAAGCGGTTTTAAGTTGAAAACAAGAAGGTTTTGAAAAAGGGAGAGGATTTTGAAAATTTAAGAATGGGGAGGAGAAGAAGTGATTATCCTAGTGCATAAAATAAAACCTAGGGAAAAGAAGGATCTAACCAAAATGAAGCCACTTCAAAGCAATATTAAAAGAATTCTATCCTTAAGCAAATTGGCCAATAAAGGCAAGTCTTCGATCAATACTCCAAGCAAAGGGATAAGAAGTCCTAATTCTAGGTCCATAAGTCCAATATTACTTCAAAAGAGGTCCATAAAGAGATCACTCCAAAGCATAGGATAGTAACCAATAGTCCAAGATGAAGAGAATTAAGTTTTTTTTATGGTTTAAGCCTTTATTAATGTTTTTTAGTCCAAATGGACAAAGTGAAAAAAAAAGCATAAGCATAAACATGTGTCCAACGGACAAAGGAAAAATTGCGGAAGCATAAACTGATATGAAATGAAGCATAAAAATAAAAGAGATAGAGAGCGAGAAGGAAACATAAACAAAATTAATACAAAATATTGTTAGTAAGTTAGTGATTAGTTGTTAGTATTAGTGATCAATAACAATTGAGTAATTACACTTAGGTCAAGGTTGATGAAACTCATTAGAGGATTGATAAGACCAAAGCCTCCTAACAACAAGTTTCTTGAGTTTTGAACCATAAGACAAATAATCAACCATTCTTGATAGTTTTCCGATACGGGACAAATATTGCGCTATGTTAAGCAATCGCCGAGTAATTTACGGAGTAATTACCCTACAATGAGGCCGATCAATAGCTCTTTGTGCTAATGTATGCTAGATGAACGATATATATATCGTCATCCGAAAGCAATACCGCACGAAAAGAAAAGTGGTAACGATCTAGTCTTGATCGAAATTCAACAACGGAATTCCAAGATCTTTTAGACTTTCATCGATCAAAAGAAAAGAGAAATAGATGAAGAGAAAGCCAAATTAAACCACACAATTATGTGATCTAAGTCTAAGAACAAAGGAAAGGGAAGAAAAAGTCAAAAGAGCTAAAAAAAGTACCAAAACAGAGCCAAAATAGAATTCTGGACACTGGTTAATCGGTTAACACATTTGGTTAATCGGTTAACCAGTGCAGATTTTGAATTTCTGAGGAAAAACATGGTGTTAACCAGTTAACCATTTTACACTGAATCTGGTTAATCGGTTAACACTGCACCAGAAGCAAAAAAATTTGCAAAATTCAACATGATCTTCTTTCAAAACATTTTTCAAACACCTTAGGATCATGAATTGAATTTGCACAAATTTTAATGTAAAAATAGACAGAGAAACCTGAAATCAAACAACAAAATACGATCCAAAGGATCAACAACAAGCAACACCAAGGATCTACATCTTGAATGATGGATATGAAGCTTTAACAATGGTGGAAAGTGAATTACCACTCCAAATCAGAAAATCCTTCCAAATTGCAGCAAGATCTACACTCCAAAACCTTAATCTATTGTGATTGATGAACAAAAACAAGAATGGATGAAGGTTTAGCTCTAAATTAGTAAGAATCAATGTGAATTATTACTAACTTATGAAAGAAGAAATTGAGCTTTTGGTGAATTTTGGTAGTTGGGGAGAGAAATTGCAAGGGATTTTTTTGCTATCAAAAGCTTGTGAAATGAATGAAATGAAGCCTTTATTTATAGAATTTAGGCTTGGGAATTTGGTGGTTTGGAATTAGGTTTGGAAGATCAAAATTAGGATTGGAATTCAAATTTTGGAGGGAAATTTAAAGAGTGGTGATTAGTGGAGGTATATGGTAGGAATTAATATTGATGATGTAGGGAATTAGAACTGAGATGGAATATTCCAAAATGATGGAAATTGGTGCCAATTGCTGAAAATTTGAATTTGCTGGCATTTCATCCAAAATTCGCACGCGTTAACCGATTAACCAAATGTGTTAACCGGTTAACACAGTGAAAATTTGAAAATTTTGGCTTTTTGATGTGCTGTCTTGATTCCGGCGCGATTTTTCTTACTTGTCAAAGAAGGCATGGATATAAACACATGAACCTTGGTGTCCCTTTAATAATAATCAATTAAACCTCTGAATCTCTTGATCAGATTAAATTTTGAATTGTTTGCCGATCAACTTTGACTTTATTCAGATGAAATCCATTCGAGCTGCGGGACTGATTTTTTTTGGTATTTTTAATCTGTTCTTCCCCTGAAAATGTTAGTGAAAGGAAACAAAATATTTTTGGATTTTGATTAATGGTTAGTAAACATAAACAATTAAACAATAAAACAACTAACAAACACACACAAACCCAAAGATCCCTGCAAGGCACAATCCTATAGAAGAGGGAACCAATGTGCGATCTTGTTTGTGGTATGAAATGCAAATGAAAAGCAAAGAATCTTAGGGGCAAAAATTAGGGTATTACAGGTGCCCCTATTTATGTTTCTTCTATCCGGAGATACGAAGATGGGCATCTTTGTCTCGACGAGATAGAAGAGACTTAAATATAACAACAACCCAATTTTTGGCCCTAAGAGACCACAAGATGATATGATCATGCAAATGATATGCAAACACAAGACCACTGTGGGGAGAAAATGCCACAGGAGATAAACAAAAGCTGGGGAGCGAAAGAAAAGAGAAAAGACTCCGTAGGGGAAAACACATCCCAACAAAGGGAGGAGACAAACTGGGGATAAGTGTATGTGGAAATAAACCACATCACAACAAGGATAAAACCCAACAGGGAAGACTTAGCACAGCAAGGCTCCACTGGGAAAAACAAGACCTCAATAATGAATTGTCTCTAGCATACTGAAGAGACTAATCATCCATCGGAGTAGAAAACCTCAACAACGAACTGTCCCGTCAAACCGAAGAGACTTACCATTCATCGGAGTAGCAAATCTCAACAACGAACTGTCCCATCAAACCGAAGAGACTTACCATTCATCGGAGTAACAAAACCTTAACAATGAACTCTCCCATCAAACCGAAGAGACTTACCATTCATCAGAGTAACAAATCTCAACAACGAACTGTCCCATCAAACCGAAGAGACTTACCATTCATCAGAGTAACAAATCTCAACAACGAACTATCCCATCAAACCGAAGTGACTTACCATTCATCGGAGTAACAAATCTCAACAATGAACTATCCCATCAAACCGAAGAGACTTACCATTCATCAGAGTAACAAATTTCAACAACGAACTGTCCCATCAAACCGAAGAGACTTACCATTCATCGGAGTAACAAATCTCAACAACGAATTGTCCCATCAAACCGAAAAGACTTACCATTCATCGGAGTAACAAATCTCAACAACGAACTGTCCCATCAAACCGAAGAGACTTACCATTCATCGGAGTAACAAATCTCAACAACGAACTGTCCTATCAAACCGAAGAGACTTACCATTCATCGGAGTAACAAAAGGTATTAACTGTATCGCCTCAGGCGTCTCTAATAAAGGACTGCCACGAAACAGTATTTAACCTTCCAAAAGGGGAATCATACGCAGATTTCAGCTGAAGGGCGCAGAATCCTCAAAGGTGCAAAATAAATGCACTCTCAATCTAGGTTTCATAGCCTAGAGATCCAAGCAAATATCGCAGGGGACCAAAGTTCAATCCAGGAACAAGCTGGAGAGAAACGGTCATTCAAGACACGTCCCGAGGAGGAAATATCTCAACTGGGGACTAAATCCATCCAGATAATGCACTGGAGAGGAAACTGAATCAAAATCTTCCACGAGAAATAAACTCAGTGGGGAATCAACAAAGATAGGCATTTTTCTGCTTACGAGTCGACACTCTAAATGGAGAGAGGACACACACGCTCTATGGGGATAACAACACCAGAGAGCAAAGAAGCACCAACACAAATGCAAAAATGCAAAATGCAATAACAATATGCTATGCACAACAAAAGAATGTGCATGCAATGCGTATGAGTATGAATATGCTAACAAGACAGACATAAAGGATAATTAAAGGGAGGAACAAACATCACAACACCACCGAATACTCGGCTAATCTCAACAAGATGGAGATATCATTAGCAACTCTGCTAGGCATTTAGCTGAAGAAATCCTGCAAGAGATAAACAAAAGCCATCAAAGGAAAATAATTCCTACTACAAGGCTCAAATCTTACTGGAGAAAAGAAAATACTCCTTGGGGAAAGACCTGAATATCAATCTTCTAACATAGATGATCCGCCAAGAGGATAACAACATAAACTCTGCTTTGAGGATGGCAGGAAATCTGTTGGGGAATCATAACAACCAAATCTTTCTTAATCTTCCTGGGGATCATAAAGAATTCACAAGAACTTCCATGAAGAGATCTGCTGCGGAGAAATAATGAATCCACTGGGGATTGCAGACATATACACATCTATGCAAAATCCACTGGGAATACAAGGCAGATCTGCTGGAGATACAAGAGAAAAGCTCTCTGAGGACTAACCAATTCGGAGCAAAGCATCCTGGACTTGCTGGGAAAATAACAAAAGGTCAAGCTGTGGGGGATTTTAGATCAATACTCATCGTAAATGAGAGAAAACCCAACAGGTGACTAAAAGAGATATCATCAGCGACTTCACTGGGGAATAGCTGCAATAGTGATGCGCAATCTTCACTAGGAGGATAAATCTCTGGAAAAACAATCCGGAGAAAAGTACATCCTGGACTTGTCGTGGGAAATGAGAAATTAACATCACTGCTCTATGCTTGGAAATGATAGTGAACTGCCTCCGTTGGAGAATCATCAAGGATAAATCCCTGGGTAGAGCAACCTGGAGAGAAAAACATCCACAAGATGAAACACGACAAGCGATCACCACGTCAATGCTTCTTAGAAGAAAATAACATTGCTCTCTGTTTAATGACATCCAAACCAACAACAACACGTCTAGAGGGTAAATCTCTGAGTGAAGCTTCCTCATATGATTTCGGCTTGGGACAGCAAAAAAATGAATCTCTTTGTGGGGATCACCATTAAGGAGAAGTGCACCTAAAAACTACTCAACTGCCTGACCATAACATAATCAGCTGGAGAGGATTCAGATCAAGACCTAGCTGGGGGAGAAACCAAACAACATTGGATCTTATGAATTCAACACATCACAACAAACCTATCACCTTGTCAACAACTAAGCACATTCATAGGACCAAGCTCTACCAAGGAAATATCAACAAACTCTACTGGGGAAATATCAACAAACTCTACCGGGGAGCTGTCAATGAATTATGCCAAAGGAGCGAGAACGAACCCTGCTGAAGAAAACAACGATCCTACCATCCTTGGAATAACCATTGATGTTCCTTTTCACATTCATAACTCAAAGGAAAATGTTTTTATAATTTTCAAAATTTTAAATCAATTATTCACATTTTGTTTCAAAAAACAACATAAAAAATAAATGAAATTTTGCAAACAGAAACAAAATAAGAATTGCAAACAAAGGGACACAGACCCAAATTTTATTAATAGAATGGAAGTCCGCAAATGGCATAATTCCATGGATCATTACAAAGTTTGAAAAATGGTAAATACATGGAAAGGGTTACATTGAAATACAATGACCACTATTCTCCCTAACAACTTTGAATTCCACTGTGCCCAAAACTTCAGCTGAGGATGATTGAAGCAGAATCCTTGATAGACAATGTTGCTTTCAAATGATCAAGACTGGCCAGATGCAGTTACTTGCCATAATCCCTAATTTTTTCCTGGATTGCCCTCTCGGGTTTTCAATCTATCGGGATGATGATTTCTGTTTTTGTCTTTAATTTTTGCCTTGACCGCCCTTTCAGGTTTTCAGCCCACCGAGACGCTCATTTTTGCCTAAGTCGCCCTTTCGGATTTTCAACTTAGCGAGCTGTTCTTTTATTTTTTAGGCGAAGTATTTCTTGACTGCATCGGCATTCACAGGACGAGTGAACTCTTCACCATCCATAGTTGTAAGAAGTAATGCACCGCCAGAGAAGGCTCTCTTAATAACATATGGGCCTTCATAATTTGGAGTCCACTTGCCCCTAGAATCATTGGTAGAAGTTGAGATCCTTTTGAGCACGAGGTCGCCTTCTCTGAACACACGAGGTCGAACCTTCTTGTCAAAAGCTTTCTTCATTCTCTGTTGATATAATTGACCATGACACAAGGTCGTCATTCTTTTCTCTTCAATCAAATTCAACTGATCATATCTGCTTTGGCACCATTCAGCCTCAGACAATTCAGCTTCCATCAAAACTCTCATAGAAGGGATTTCAACTTCTACCGGGAGCACTGCTTCCATACCATAAACAAGAGAGAAAGGGGTTGCCCCTGTTGAAGTGCGGACAGATGTACGATACCCATGCAAAGCAAAAGGGAGCATCTCATGCCAATCCTTGTAAGTAACAACTATCTTATGAACAATCCTCTTAATATTCTTATTAGCAGCTTCAACAGCCCACCAGAATGACTCATCATTATTTTTTCTTCTTCTTTTTTTTATTCATTTATTCATTTTTTCTCTTTTTTTTTTTTCATTTTTACAGACATTCTGGCTTCAGCGGCAATCTATGCTCCACAATATCAGTATCAAGACCAGGCATATCTTGATAGGACCAAGCAAACACGTCAACATATTCTCTAAGAAGCTCCACAATCCTCTTCTTAACATCCGACTGAAGCAGTGCCCCAGTCTTGACTTCTTTTATATCATCCTCTGTACCCAAATTAACTAATTCCAACGGCTCTTCATGAGGCTGAATGGCTTTTTCCTTGTGCTCAAGCAACCGAGAAATTTCATCTGGAATCTCCTTGATATCCTCTTCTTCAGCTCCAAACACAGGGAACTCAAAGTTAGGAGGGGGCATAGGGTCATTGTTTTCAATGGGTTTAACAATCAATCTGCACAATGATTTATGTTTGATTTTAGAATATGAACAAAAAGTGCAAGTATTATGCAGATAAAAGTGATTATCACATTATTATTTTTGGTTTTTTATGTTACCATTTTTCAGAAATAAAGCAAAAAGGGAAAACATAATATGGATAAACAAAATAACATTTTATTGATGATGATAAAATTTGAAACAAAGCTCTCACAAAGTCACTTTCACCTTGGGCAGAGTGAAAGAATTTTTTAAAGAAACAAAAACAAATTATTTTGAAATATGAACAACAGTAGGAACATCAACAGCTATCCAATTCTGGCAGATTTGACCATGTGTCACGAAATTGGGAAGTTCTTCCTCTTCATCATCTTCAATGATGGCAGTGACTTCATATTCCGGTTCCTTAAACTTCTTCCGAGGGGAATAAAAAGGCACATATGCATCCTCTGGGGACATATACCCGGGGTCTTCCAAATAAGGCTCCCAGTCTTCAGCAGGAATGACATCATCTTCAGAATCAAATGGGATGTAGCCCACAGGGTCATCTTCAAGAATCGCAGCCGTAGAATGATCTTCACTAGGGCAATCTTGAACCATATTGACAGACGCCTTGCCGTGATTAGGCAGCGGATTCGATTGGACATTAGGGTTGGAATCTTCGAAAGGAAAAATACCACTTCTAGCCAGCCTTTGCACTTCCATCTTTAATGGATAACAGTTCTCAGTATCATGCCCAGCTCCTCCCTGATGAAAAGCACAATGAGCTTCAGGCTTATACCACCATGGTGAATCTTTTGGAACAGCAGGTGGTGGACGGGTCTGAACAAGATTCTTCTTAATAAACAAGGAAGCAATTCTATATATGTCAACGGAATCGGATCAAAATCTTTCTGAAAATGGCCCCGTTGATTGTTTGGCTGATTAGAACGTTGTTACTGAGCAGGAGCTGCCTGAACAACAGGAGCTGAACTGATAACAGGAGTGACAGATGCAACATGTTGCTGACACTGATTGTTTCTATCATGAGGTCTTCTATACCTTTCTCGAGAAACAGCATTGGTCTCTCCTTCTTTATTTTTGGCAAATCCTCCACTATATTTTTTAGAACTTCCAGTAGAATTGCCATCTTTCGACAAACGTCCCTCACGGACACCCTCTTCAAATCTCATCCTCATATTAACCATCTCAGTAAAATCACTTGGGGAACTAGCAATCATACGCTCATAATAGAAAGGACTCAGAGTTTTTAGGAAAATCTTGGTCATCTCCTTCTCTTCCAAAGGAGGGCTGATCTGAGCAGCAATCTCGCGCCACCTCTGCGCGTATTCTTTGAATGTCTCCTTATCTTTATGAGCCATTGCCCGAAGCTGGTCACGATCAGGAGCCATATCCACATTATACTTATACTGTTTCACAAACGCCTCACCCAAATCTTCAAAAGTGCGAACTCGAGTACTGTCGAGTCCCATGTACCATTTCAAAGTTGCACCGGACAAACTATATTGAAAGTAGTGAATGAGGAGCTGATCATTATCCTTCTGAGCCGACATCTTATGAGCATACATAGTCAAATGACTCATCGGACAAGATTTACCCTTATACTTTTCAAAGTCAGGGACTTTGAACTTATGCGGGATTTTCACATTTGGAACCAAGCATAACTCATGAGCATTCTTTCCAAACAACTCTTTACCTCTCAGAGCTTTGATTTCTTTCTACATTTCAGCAAACTGGTCTTGAATCTCTTCCATTCTATCATAAGCACTGGCATTCTCACTTGGGGCCGTGTGGAAAATCTACTCTTCACCAAAAGGAACAGTGTGAACCACAGGCGGTGGTACAGTCATCACAGGTTGAACTGTAGGAACAACTGGAATTTCAGGAGGTGGTGGTGGTGGTTGATAACCCTCAAGAACAAAGTTATGAGGCATGCCCCAGGGGAAGCCAGGGGGCATGGAGTACTGAGGAACACTAGCAGGCGCCACAGAGATGGGTGTAGAGACAATCTCAGAAATGATTGTCCGTTGCACAGGAGTTAAAAGCGGAGGAGGAGGAGGTGGTGGCTGATTCTGAGCAGCCACCAGAGCTTCCATCATAGCATTGAATTATTCCAAACCATCATTCAGAGTTGATACTTCTTCATGAAGCTCACGGTTCTCTTGTTGCAATTGATCCATCTTTTTCTTCAGATTAGCTCGAGTATTATACTGGTACGACAGCTTGGCTGAATGAAGACCAAAGGAAACATAAGACACCTGGAAAAGGAAAGAAACAATGCAGAATGATGCTTGATATGCAAGATGCAAATGCAAAGTTTCAAGGAAATATAAGGCATATTGCAAACATTGTTATCTGAAATACCAAAATCTCATTCATTAATGATGGAAAAGATTACATCTCGGAGGTACAAATTCAAGAATCCCAAAGCAAAAGAGAATAAAGAAAACTAATCCCTAGAGAATCCTACGAGAAGAAGTCCCTGCTCTATCTTCCAGCTTCTTGATGTGGGCTTGCACCTGAATCTTCTCAATCAGCAACTTATCGACGATTAACTTCCAAGGAGATTCTGAACTCTTTGGAATATCGGAAACTGGCTGAATGCGAGAGGAAAATACATCCTCTTGCGCCTTTCTCTTCTTGTTGGCAACTTCATCTTCCTTCTTCTTCTTGAAGTGCTCTTGAAGTATTGCATTCTCTAACTCAACAATCTGATACTTGTTCTTCCATGCATCTCTCTCTTGTTGAATCTCGGCCAAAGCGATCTGAAGCTTCTCTGTGCCTTCCATAAAGTAGAGAATAGGCTTCTTATCAGTTAGAGATAAAGGCTCATGATGCTTATAAGGCATCTCTAAAGTAATAGCTCTATTTTTAACCCACTGGAGGTAAGGTTCCGAAGAGACACAATTCGGATTTCCCAAACTTTCCTTCCCTTTTCTACGAATGTTGCACCAAGCTTCCACAATTTCTTTCTTCAGAGCAACCTGAGATTCTTCTTCCTTGAAAAAAATACCAGCCAAATGAATGTTCTTCGGTACCTCTCACAAAGGATATCCCAACTGAAAACGAGCCAACACCAGATTGTAGCTGATTCCTCCCTTTGTACCAAGAAGAGGCAGGTTGGGAAAATCACCATAACTATAAATAATCATCGCTCCAGAAGGAACACGGCTACACCAATCAATATCAGAATGAATGAGAGACATGATTTTCCGTAACCAATATAAACCATCCTTGAGATTCCAGAAAGCTGCAGACTTCGGCAAGTGAGAAATAAACCACTTGTAAAGCAAAGGCGCACAACAGATAATCATCCCTTCACCATTGAAATTCCTGAGGTGAATAGAATGGTAAGCGTCGACAAGCAAAGTGGGAATTGGATTCCCAATCAAGAAGATCTGAATAGCGTTGATGTCGACAAAGTTCTCAACATTCAGGAAGTGGAACAATCCATAAATAAGCAAGGCAAGAATAGCCTCAAAAGCAACTGTGTTCTTCACACTAGCAAAGTGATGAGCTCTATCCATCAAGAACTTAGCGGGTAACCCAAGAATCTTTCCTTTGGTATCCATGCGAGCCTTAATCTCGGAAACCTTCAAGTGAGTAGCCTTCGCAATAACATCATGCTCGGGAGCGAGGTCCAAACCAGAGAAAATCCGACCATAAACAAGCAAACCAAGCAGGAGAGAATACTCCTCTAGCGTAGGTACCAACTGATAATCAGGAAAGGTGAAATAATGCAGCAAAGGGTCATAGAACTGAACCAAAGTAGCAAGCAATTATTCAGCCATATCAACCTTCAAGAGAGACAAAAGCCTTCCATATCTGGACTCGAACTTCTTGGTATCAGCAACCAAAGATACTAGCTCTCTCAAACCCTCTAATTTAGGACTCTTGAAAGTGTACTTCTTTGTACTTCTCCTTCCAAAATCCATAACAAAAGTTCCTGTAAGGTTTGCAATAACACCTTTAAGTTCCTCGAAACCTTCCAAAAGAATGCTCATGAATGCATGAGTGCATGGATGCAACACCCACAAACAAGATCACACAAAGCACACGGGTCAAAGTTCAAGTCACGAGCACAAAGCCAAGGGTAAGAACCAATCCCACAAAGGTATGTACTAAGGTTTTGTCTTCATTGTACCTGCAAAAAACAGTGGTTCTAACAAAGTGCCCAGGGTCCACAATCCACTATCAGACACACTAGCACACCGATTTGCTCGGAGGTTGGTAGTTATCCCCAAGAGAAACTAACCTGAGTGTAGCATCACGTGACAGCTAAGTGAGATTTGCATCTTCATAGCTTCCATGCTACGATCCTAAAAAGGCTAGGATGGGTTAAGGATTACTACAGTCCTCAGTGTTATAGGCTTCTATGGAAAAAGTAATGCCTTCTCGATCGCTCGATCGACATCAGTAATTCCAAAGAGGCAACAACCGAGCGGATAGATTCTCAAGTTCTTCTTTTTCAGGATTCGACTCCTTCAAAGTTCCCTTGACTATACTATCCTCCTATCTCAAAGTGCACTCTGGTTCGGGTATTGGACCTATCTCATACGCAGAGGAACTCCCAAACAGAACAAACAAGTAACAAGCAAATCAGACAAAAAGCAGTAAATAAATCAAAGTAGGCTAAACCCCTCAAGGGAGATGCTTCCCCAGCAGAGTGTGAGTGTAAGCTATTGATTAACTTAACTCAAGGAAAACAGAGTCGCCACCGCACTTTTATTTATTCCACAAAGGAAAAGGAAAAAAGAGCGAATAAATCCTAAGAAGTCTAAAAAAGCAAAAGCTAAAAAAGACAAAGAGAAATGGGTAAGGGGGGTTGGTTACGCAATGGGAAGGTGTTAGCACCCAAAATGTCTATAGTACTCTATAGGAACCCTTTGAAATATCTACCGCTTTTTGGTTTGAAAATGGTTTGCTTGTAAAGAGATTGAGGAGATGAGAGGAGAATTATTTTTTAAGATTTTTGTGTTTGGAGAGACTTATCGCCTTATGCCTACGTACCCACGATGTACAATGTAGGATCAAAACCCCGTAGTTCGTGGTACAAAGAACAAAAATTTGTTGGTTTCGATTGATTTTTAAGTATAAAGACAAGTCGTCATTTCTAAGCGAATAATTTCGCTTAAAGAAATGAATCATGTCTAAACTTATGAAAAAGAGTTTAAAAGAAAAAAGGGTGCATAAAAGCACAAAAGATTTGAGTGAGTTTCATATTTTTTATGTTTTCATGAAATGGTCAAAATATGGTTAAGATAGATTGACATTTATTAAAGAAAAGAAAATTTTGAAAGCCACTTGACAAAAGTCAAGGTTTTATTATGAAAGCGGTTTTAAGTTGAAAACAAGAAGGTTATGAAAAAGGGAGAGGATTTTGAAAATTTAAGAATGGGGAGGAGAAGAAGTGACTATCCTAGTGCATAAAATAAAAGCTAGGGAAAAGAAGGATCTAACCAAAATGGAGCCACTTTAAAGCAATATTAAAAGAATTCCATCCTTAAGCAAATTGGCCAATAAAGGCAAGTCTTCGATCAATACTCCAAGCAAAGGGATAGGAAGTCCTAATTCTAGGTCCATAAGTCCAATATTACTTCAAAAGAGGTCCATAAAGAGATCACTCCAAAGCATAGGATAGTAACCAATAGTCCAAGATGAAGAGAATTAAGTTTTTTTATGGTTTAAGCCTTTATTAATGTTTTTGAGTCCAAATGGACAAAGTGAAAAAAAGCATAAGCATAAACATGTGTCCAACGGACAAAGGAAAAATTGCGGAAGCATAAACATGATATGAAATGAAGCATAAAAATAAAAGAGATAGGGAGCGAGAAGGAAACATAAACAAAATTAATACAAAATATTGTTAGTGAGTTAGTGATTAGTTGTTAGTATTAGTAATCAATAACAATTGAGTAATTGCACTTAGGTCAAGCTTGATGAAACTCATTAGAGGATTGATAAGACCAAAGCCTCCTAACAACAAGTTTCATGAGTTTTGAACCATAAGACAAATAATCAACCATTCTTGATAGTTTTCCGATACGGGACAAATATTGCACTATGTTAAGCAATCGCCGAGTAATTTACGGAGTAATTACCCTACAATGAGGCCGGTCAATAGCTCTTTGTGCTAATGTATGCTAGATGAACGATATATAGATCGTCATCCGAAAGCAATACCGCACGAAAAGAAAAGTGGTAACGATCTAGTCTTGATCGAAATTCAACAACGGAATTCCAAGATCTTTTAGACTTTCATCGATCAAAAGAAAAGAGAAATAGATGAAGAGAAAGCCAAATTAAACCACACAATTATGTGATCTAAGGCTAAGAACAAAGGAAATGGAAGAAAAAGGCAAAAGAACCAAAACAGTCACAAAACAGAGCCAAAATAGCATTCTGGACACTGGTTAATCGGTTAACACATTTGGTTAATCGGTTAACCAGTGCAGATTTTGAATTTCTGCGCAAAACAGGATGTTAACCGGTTAACCATTTTACACTGAATCTGGTTAATCGGTTAACACTGCACCAGAAGCAAAAAAATGTGCAAAATTCAACATGATCTTCTTTCAAACACCTTATGATCATGAATTGAATTTACACAAATTTTAAAATAAAAATAGACAGAGAAACCTGCAATCAAACAAGAAAATACGATCCAAAGGATCAACTACAAGCAACACCAAGGATCTACATCTTGAATGATGAATATGAAGCTTTAACAATGGTGGAAAGTGAATTACCACTCCAAATCAGAAAATCCTTCCAAATTGCAACAAGATCTACACTCCAAAACCTTGATCTACTGTGATTGATGAACAAAACAAGAATGGATGAAGATTTAGCTCTAAATTAGTAAGAATCAATGTGAATTCTTACTAACTTATGAAAGAAGAAATTAAGCTTTTGGTGAATTTTGGTAGTTGGGGAGAGAAATTGCAAGGGATTTTTTGGCTATCAAAAGCTTGTGAATTAAATGAAATGAAGCCTCTATTTATAGAATTTAGGCTTGGGAGTTTGGTGGTTTGGAATTAGGTTTGGAAGATCAAAATTAGGATTGGAATTCAAATTTTGGAGGGAAATTAAAATAGTGGTGATTAGTGGAGCTATATGGTAGGAATTAATATTGATGATGTAGGGAATTAGAACTGAGATGGAATATTCCAAAATGATGGAAATTGGTGCCAATTGCTGAAAATTTGAATTTGCTGGCATTTCTTCCAAAATTCGCACGCGTTAACCGATTAACCAAATGTGTTAACTGGTTAACACAGTCAAAATTTGGAAATTTTGGCTTTTTGATGTGCTGTCTTGATTTCGGCTCGATTTTTCTTGTTTGTCAAAGAAGACATGGAAATAAACACATGAACCTTGGTGTAGTGAGCGATTTTGGACGTGGTTCTTAAGCACTGCCGCGCTGGGGTACTACAGTCGATTCATTTTTTATCCTATTGAAGCTGATGAAGGAAGGGAAATAGATGTCTCCAACTAACCCTGCTTGCATATTGAGTTTAAACAACGGTCTGTTAGGTTACAGATGCTATGTGGAAGTGGGGCTTCTTTCTGCTTATTTTGTTTAAGACTAAAATGACGGGACTATGCTATTGGTAGGATGTATTAGGACTGATGCTTTTCGATTGATGTATGAAGGTACGGGATTTTGGGTTTTTAATTAGTGTGCTCGCTAAGATTTCTCATTGAATCTTAAGCCTACGTATTCCCGTTTACCGAAACAGGGAAATCAGAGCGATCGTAGTTCCTCCTATTCTATGGGAGGAAATGGTGTTTTGGTGTCTTGTTCAAAGCCCAAGACGTGAAGCTAAAGGTGGTTTGTATCTTGTTCAAAGCCCAAGCTGTGAAGCTGAAGGGTCTATTTGTATCTTGTTCGAAGCCTAAGATGTGAAGCTAAAGGGTTTTGACTTTAGAGAGAATTTGACATCTCTAAAGAGGGTCTGTTTGTCACAACTATTGGGTGACTGATTATAAAGGAGAATTACTTTAACTGGGATATGTGAATCCAGCAATGCCATAATTTCCTTTATAGGGGATTTTCAACCTGAAGGAGAAAACTTTAACTCAGTTTAGAGCAATGTCATATTTCCTTATGAATTTCTCAGGCTAAAAGAGGGACAGTGGCATGGATGAAAATAATCCAGAGGCTTGCCGCTTACAGCAAATAGATGAAGGGGAAAGGATTTATTGATGTTTGTATACTGTGAACGAGGCACAACTTTGATGCTAAAAGGTTGATTGACTCAACTGGAGTTTTCATATACAAAGCCTAAGAGGAGGCTATTGGCCCAACAAGAGGGTGTTTTTATGTGTCTCGTATGAAGCCCGAGAGAGAGGCTAAAAGGGTTGACTCAACAAGAGAGTGCTTTTGTATGTGTCTTGTACAAAGCCCAAGACGGAGGCTAAAAGTTGTTTGACTCAACAAGAGAGTCTTTTATACTCAACAAGAGAGTGTTTTGTATCTCGTACGAAGCCCGAGATGGAGGCTAAGAGGGAAATGACTCAACAAGAGAGTCTTTTATACTCAACAAGAGAGTGATTTTGTATCTCGTACGAAGCCCGAGATGGAGGCTGAAAAATGTTTGACTCAACAAGAGAGTCTTTTATACTCAACAAGAGAGTGTTTTTGTATCTCGTACAAAGCCCGAGATGAAGGCTAAAGGTTTGCTCCGCTGGGGAGAATCATTTGTAAAAATACCCAAGAGAAGGCTAGGGTAACTGTTTCAGTTGAGTGACAGGTCCAGCATGTTGGTTAAAAGAGAAAATCATTTCTTATATGGTTAATGTTGTACTCATGGATTTTATCTGAGGATCGGGATTATTTCCTGTTCTCTAAGGAAACGGGGAATCCAAAGGAGCTTTAGACTGTCCGAGTTTACGGGTTTTATCTTTTGTACTATGCTTAAGAAACAGTAGTAGTAAGATCTAGACTCTTTGAAAGACTGTTCTATTAAGATGACTAATTTCTGTTCCTATACCTCTAGAAGGTCGTCGGGACAATTTGTACGAAGCCCAAGAGGAGGCGAGAAAACTTTTAAGAAGTCGAGCGACAATTTGTACGAAGCCCAAGAGGAGGCTATCTTCCCGGAGGAAGAATCATTATATGAAGCCTAATAGGAGGCTGTGAAAACTTCTAAGAAGCCGACGGGTCCTTGTACAATGCCTAAGAGGAGGCGGGGGTGCTTTTAGGAAGCCTGTGGGTCCCCAAACCCCGAGAAGTTCAAGACATGCCATTCACCGAGAATAGATCAAGCCAGGAAAGTCCGAGAATTTGGAAGAAACTCAAGAGATGCCATTCACGGAGAAAAGATCATCTCTGGGGAGTTAGAGTTTCTTTGACAATGTCTAAGGGTGACAGTCTAAGAAAGGGTTCACCGAGAATGCTGCCTTTCACGTCTCCATATTGTTTAACCCCAAGAGGAGGAAAGAGTGTGTCTGGTAATCCTATGGGGATCTAGTTTTGTTTGTATTTAAGAGTGACCAACAGGGCTTTACCTAGTGCTAGACGTAGTTGTCGGGGAAACTCTAAATATCTATACTATTAATACACAGTCGATATGAGTTTATGAAAGAAGACTTACAGTGAAACAGCCCCATAGTACAGTTATATACATATGAAATCGGTAAATGAAAGCGGGTAAACACTTACTCGGTTGTAGAGCTTTCATGTTGTTTGGTTAGTTTGTTCAACAAAGAAAGCTTTGAAAACAATATTATATTCACAATCAAAGGAGAAAGTGCTTTTGAAAGGAAAATTGGGGCTTACAGCTCAAGGAGGGGCCCAGGGTTTAATCAGTGATCGCACTGTCGTTTTGTACAGGGACTTATACAAGTGACTGAGGCCCAAGAAAGGTTTTCTGTACAAGGGGATGGGTCTTACACTCTCTCAAGAGGCCCAAAATGATCGAAATAAAAAGAAATGAGGCTTATAACACGAGGGTAGGCCCAGGGTTTATTTTGAAAAGGGCGACGATTGCGCCGAGGTTTTGAAAACACCGTGGGTCTTATACAATGACTGAGGCCCAAAAGTTTTTGATTTCTAAATGGGATTGGGTCTTACACTCTATTAGTGGCCCAAAAATGATTTTGAATGGGTCTTATAGCTCGAGGAGAGGCCCAGATGGTTTGTTTTAAACGGGCGATGATCGCGCCGAACTTTTGAAATACAACGGGACTTATACAATAAGTGAGGCCCAAAAAGGTTTGTATTTACAAAGGATTGGGTCTTACACTCTATTATAGGCCCAAAGAGTTTAAAGAAAAGAAATGGGGCTTAAAACACGAGGGTAGGCCCAGATGATTTTTAAAAGAGGCGACGATCGCGCCGTTGTTTTTGAAAATACAGTGGGACTTATACAATGGCTGAGGCCCAAAAAGTGGTGTACTTACAAAGGGATTGGGTCTTACACTCTATTAGAGGCCTAAAAAGTTTAAAAATGATTTGTTTGAGTGAAAATCAAGGAAACCCTAAATTTGTTTTCTTTTAAAAGGAAATGTTTTTAAAGAAAATCAAATAAAATGATAAAAATACCAAATAAGTTTAAATAAACCACTTGTGATTTTTGTTGAAGGTTTGAAAAATGAGGTTTTAATCACAAGATGAATTAAAACTCATTTGGTTTTGATTTTTCAAGGTGAATATTCACTTTTAAAATGTTTAAAATAATTAAAAATGAATTTATTCATAAAAATACCAACTATATTAAATAAATAATATAAATTTGATTTTTTTGTGGAATATAATATTTCAACATTTTTGTGATTTTTTGTAAAAAGAACCAATAAAAAATAATTAAAATTTAAGGAGTTATTAATTTTTCAATTAATTAATAAAACATGAAAATATTGGGAAAAAATAGCAAAATGTGAGAAAACACAAAATGGCATGGGTGGGGTTTGAACCCACGACCTCAAGGTTATAGGGCGCGCGCCTTACCACTAGGGTGGTGATACATCCGTCGATTAAAACAAACCAACAAATATACAAGGCTTGCCTTGTTTTCTAGGCCTGGCCAAGGCAAGGCAAGGCAAGTTTTGGATAGAAATGGGAAGGTCCATAACTTTCTCATTTCTCCATGGTTGGGGACAAAATTTATATGCATCTGGCCTATAATTTCACAAGGAATCCAATGGTGGTGGTATTTTTTTTCGGATCATGCTCCCTCAAAATCCGATGGTGGTTTTGAAATAGGCCTATAATTGCATTTTCTATGCTACAATTTGGTACAGGCGTGAATTACATGATGAATTGGTTCAAACACAACATATATAACATGTATGAGATGTGTATGATCAGTGGACTTCAAAGCAATGCATATTTTGGAAAGTTCAAGTCATGATGCTTACCTCTCTTTTGAGCTTTTGGAGTTTTTGTGCAATCTGCCAAGTTTCTTGTTCCAGAAATGGTTTGATGCTTTGGACACCCTCAAATGATCCCTTAGAAGCTTTTAGGATGAATGGAATCAGCTGGAACCTACAAAAACACAAACTGTCCCTTTCTTGCAAAAGGGGTTAAAATGGCCAAAATAGCAACTCCCTCAAATGGTGTTCCAGATGGGGGGAACCATTTGGGACAATTCAAGGATGATATTTGGAGTGTGTTTGAGGTTTTATCTGGTTTGGAAAGTGACTGAATCAAGGCATGGCTTGAAAAATGCACAAAAGTACTATTTTGAGGTTTTGAGAGGTGACTTTGTGATTTAAGGATTACAGGTCACTTGTGTGAGTTTGGACTGCTTAGATATGATATATTGGATGTGTTTGGATCATGAGCTATGATGGAAATGCTCTCTAACTCAAAAACTCAGAGTTACCTTTCTAAAGAAGGTATTTTTGCCTAAAGAAAGTGATTTTGAGGAAAGCATCTGTTTGATGGCTTTTGTGTACTCAAACTGAGCACAAATGAGCTCTATTTATAGTATAGCAAGTTTGTTTTGGGATCAATAGTGAATGGTAACCACAGCAGAGGTTTGGCCAATGTTGGCAAATGAGAATCCAAGTCTCCTCTAGCCATTGACTAGAGGTTAGAGCACAAGCCTTTGGTTCCCTAGTTGTTGGATCATTCTTAACTGAATTCAGTTGCCAATGTGTCAGTCCATGCCACCTCTAAGCATCCATTAAATGCTCCAATCGAAAATTGGAGTCTTGTCCCTCTTTTAGGGATTTCTAGGTTTGGCATGCTACTTCTTGTTCCAAAGACTTTGGAGGCTTGGATCAGTGTTTGTCCCCTTTAGATTTGATCCTCAGATTTGTCCAAAGTGATGACAAGCCTTGGAATTATCTGATTTTTCCAAATCGAGCAAAAGTACAAAATTCTGCCTAGCCTTGGCAGTTTTCAGCAAGGCATATTGCCATTGTCATATCTCATGACTCAAGTTGAGTTTGGTGATGTTCTTGGCCATTTTGGAAAGCCCTCATATGATACAACAACTGTTTGATCATAATTGGTTTTGATACTTTTTGGATCCAAGTGAAAAATGCCCCTACATTTTGTAAAAAGTAAGACAGATTCTGACTTAGTGAAAATTTCACTAAGTGTTAGAAAAAGTGACATTTCATGTTTTCAGCCATTTTGATCATTCCATAACTCAAAATCCATGATGAATTGGAATGAGGTGTAGTTGAAACTTTGGTAGAGGGCCATGAGGGCTACAAATCCAGCTTTGGATGGGAAAAAATGGCCTTGTGGTTTAGGAGATATGATCCTCCAAAGTTGGTACCCTAGCCACTTTATTCCATAACTTAGAAAATTTCTAAGTTTTTTTACGGTTACCCCTTTTACAAGTTATCCCACTTTTCTTGATTTTTTTTTATGAATGATGATTCCAATTAAACATTAACATCATTTTAGGGTTAAAAAACCATAATTGTGAAAAATCTCAAAAAGTCAAAGTTTGACTTTTGTGCATAGTTGACTTTTTGTCAGATGAACTCCAAACTGTGCGATCCTCTATGAAATCAAGTCCTTGACCTAAATCAAACTTGATGGATTGATTCCATGGGTGTTATAGGGTGTATTGAATCATGTCTTAGGATTTGGGAGCATGTCCTGGTCAAAAGTCAAAGCTACCGTTGACTTTTCCTGCAAAACCCTAACTGTGGTTCAGATGAAATTGAAACTTGTTGCTCAAGCTTCTTGGATCAATCCATTGTTCCAAATGGATCAATGTGGTGTATTAGAGACCCTCAAATCCTCTCTTGAGGTCTTGGCTCATGATTTGTCCCAAAATTCAACTTAGGGGTGAATTAGGTCAAGAAACCCTAATTCCTGATTTTTGACGAATGCATCCCCTGAGGTCAAAATTGACTTGATGATTGGGTCCATGAGGTTCCATGGAGCATATTAGAATATGCTTTGAAGAATTGGCTCATGCCTAGAGGAAAAATTCCATCTGGAGGCCCTGGTCGACCAAACCCTAATTTGGTGACACTGGCGATCTTGAGGCTTGATCCACTTAGAAGGTTGCAGCCTTATGCTTGATCCTTGATGTGGGAGTCCTCTTGATCCATTGTGGAGGTTTGAGAGGCTAGACAACTTGAAGATCATGTCATTTCTTGATTGATCCTTTGTCTAAGAGCTCTGAGAGGGCTTGAAACCCTAAGTCTGATTGTAGTGGATGCTCACCCATCTTTGGGGAGACTAATGGTTCATCCATATTGTGATGATGATTTGCACAATGATCTTAAATCTTAGTGGTCAAAATTTGGGGTATGACAGATGCCCCTATTTAATCTTCTTGGACCCGAAGGTGTGAATGACGAAGGTATTCGGGCATTCGGGGTGCAAGAGGATTAAATATCGGAATACCTGAAATTTTGACAGTGCTTATGAATAGCAGTTCGCGCATCCTTCCTCTTTTGCTAAGCAATGATGCTTAGAAAAGGTAAACTTCCCCTTGATCCTGGTTTCCTACCAAGGAACTGGTCTCAGTTTCTGATTTAAACTTCCCCTCGATCCTGGTTTCCCACCAAGGAACTGGTCTCAATTTCTAAAATAAACTTCCCCTCGATCCTGGTTTCCTACCAAGGAACTGGTCTCAGTTTCCGATATAAACCTCCCCTCGATCCTGGTTTCCTACCAAGGATCTGGTCTCAATTTCTGAAATAAACTTCCCTTCGGTCTTGATTTCCTACCAAGGAGCTGGTCTCAGTTTCCGATATAAACCTCCCCTCGATCCTGGTTTCCTACCAAGGAACTGGTCTCAGTTTTCGATAGAAACCTCCCCTCGATCCTGGTTTCCTACCAAGGATCTGGTCTCAATTTCTGAAATAAACTTCCCCCCGATCCTGGTTTCCTACCAAGGATCTGGTCTTGGTTTCTTTTGTCAATAAACTTCATTGACAAGGGACGCTATTTGTAGCGGTTCTCGTCAAACTTCTCGCCGAATTTTCCTGGGGAGATGCCATTTGATAGAAAAAGATCTGATGTCAAACTTGTTGGGGAGCCCAGTCTTCTGAGTTGTAGAGGTGTACAAACTTCTTTGTTGGAGATGCCATTCGTTGACTCTACTGGGGGAGAACGAGTCTCTTGAGAGACTATTTTTGCTTGGGGATATTGCATCATACTTTTCTCGGAGATCTTTTCGGAGAAATGCCATACGATGTGATCCAATTTTGAGGTGTCGATGATCTTATGAACACCGATTCTCTGGAGAGGGAAATCAATGTGTTGCTGAAAGTCTTTAGTCGTGAGGCTTTCTCAGAGGATTTTCCTTAATCCGGGAAAGCGATATCATCTTCCATGGCGAAGAGTGATGTTGGCTGAGGGTTCTCTGGTTTTTCAGAGGTTCAAGTTATCAAAGTGGTCGAGGACCGTCTCTAGTCCAGAGATCAACCGGAGAGAGATTGCTTAGATGATTCACTTCCCGACGAGGAAAGAACTGACAACTCGATTGAGAAGAATTTTATCACTAGGGGATGACACCGACTAGAGTGATAGTGATGCAATATGAATATGAATGTAAATCAATAATGCATGATGTATGTATATATATGCTGACAAAACTGACGCGACATACAGACTAGTAGATGAACATAACTAGATACTCGGCCACAGTGGTAAATAAAAAGTATCGTTGGTTCAAGATAGCAATTCTGCCTTGCTTAGGAGAGATAGTTCCTGCGGGGAGCTACGTTGGTCGGGCTTAGGAGATGAGAACTCGGCCGAGGGTGTCGGACGGAACATTCGCGTCTGACACAGTTGATCCTTCATTCAGGCGTACTGGTTTAGAAGGAGTACTTTAGTTCTGCACTTTGAAGTTCGATTACTTCTGGCGAAGCGATCGATGTTCTTTCGATGTTCAACAATTAAAAGAAATTGCCATCTTTATTTTAAAAGCAGAAAAAAGTTCGACAAGTAACTTCATTTTTGTTTTGTTTCAAGAATTGTTAATCATGTTTAAATGTCGTTCTATAAAGCTAAAACAAATAAGAATTACAAACAAAAGCACAAGGGCTCAAATTTTATTGATAGGATGGAAATCAGCCAAACGCGTGATTCCATAGAGTATTTACAAAGTTAGAAAATGGTAATTTACAGGGAAAGGGCTACGTTGAAACATAACGACCACAATCCTTCTACCAACTTTGAATTCCGGGCATCCTGAGCTTCTGTCGAAGATGACCTTGACTGGAGTTTTCCTGACGGATGATGTAACTGCTGCCGAAGGACTTGCCCCTTTGTCGAACGTAGTTACTTGCCATTATCCCTAATTTTTGCCTGGATTGTACTTTGAGATTTCCAATCCATCGGGATGACTTTTGATCATGTCTCTCATTTTTGCCTGGACCGCCCTTTTGGGTTTCAATCCACCAAGACGTTTTTTTTTAATTTTTTTTATTTAGGCGAAGTATTTCTTGACTACGTCAACATTTGTGGGGTAGGCAAATTCCTCTTCGTCCATGGTTGCAAGTCTCAGGGCGCCGCCTGAGAAAGCTTTCTTGACCACATATGGGCTGTCATAATTCGGAGTCCATTTGCCCCGAGAATCAGTGAGAAATTAATGTATCTTCTTGAGCACGAGGCCTCCTTTCCTAAAGATGCGAGGTCGAACCTTTTTGTCGAACGCCTTCTTCATTCTTTGCTGATACAACTGACCATGGCATAGTGTCGTTATTCGCTTTTCTTCGATCAGATTGAGTTCGTCGTGTCGACTTTGACACCATTTAGCTTCTGTAAGCTTAGCTTCCATCAATACCCGGATTGACGGGATCTCTACTTCGATGGGGAGCACTGCTTCCATGCCATATACTAGAGAGAAAGGGGTTGCCCCTGTTGAAGTGCGGACAGATGTGCGATAACCGTGAAGAGCAAAGGGTAGCATCTCGTGTCAGTCTTTATAGGTTACAACCATATTTTCAACAATTTTCTTGATGTTCTTGTTAGTCGCTTCTACCGCGCCATTCATCTTGGGTTGGTAGGGAGATGAGTTATGGTGTTCGATCTTGAACTCATCACACAACTCTTTAATCATCTTGTTGTTCAAGTTAGATCCATTATCAGTAATGATCTAGCTCGGAACACCATAACGGCAGATGATATTGTATTTGATAAATCGAATTGCCACTTGTCGGGTCACATTGGCGTATGACGCTGCTTTGACCCACTTGGTGAAGTAGTCAATGGCGACCAGAATGAACTGATGTCCATTCGAAGCCTTAGGTTCAATCACACCGATCATGTCGATTCCCCTTATGGAAAAAGGCCATGGGGAAGAGAGAACTTTGAGATGTGTAGGCGGTACATGGATTTTGTCAGAGTATATCTGACACTTGTGACACTTCCTCATGTACTTATAGCAATCGGCTTCCATTGTCAACCAATTGTACCCTGCTCTCAGAATTTTTTTCGCCATTGTGTGTCCATTGGCATGAGTGCCAAAGGATCCTTCATGAATTTCCTTTATCAGCATGTCTGCTTCTGGTCAGTCTATGCATCAGAGCAAGACCATGTCGAAATTTCTCTTATAGAGAGTATCACCGCTCAGAGAGAAGCCTGCCAGCCTTCTGAGGGTCTTTCTGTCTTTTCTTAGTGTCCTAGGTGGGTATTCCTGTTTTTGAAGGAAGCATTTGATATCGTGATACCAAGGTTTGTCGTCTATGACTGCTTCGATCTCAAAGATGTAAGGGGCCCATTCAAGGTGCATCATGTCGATCTTAGGTAGGTCGTTCCATTGACCTACACTAATCATGGAAGAGAGAGTGGCTAATGCATCAGCCATGTGATTCTCATCACGGGGGATGTGATGAAACTCAATTATGTTGAAGAATGGTAACAATCTTCTTGCATAATCTTTGTAAGGATTCAGTCCTGATTGGTATGTGTTCCAATCTCCTTTGATCTGATTGACAACCAAAGCTGAGTCGCCATATACATCCAAGTTCTTGATCCTTAAATCAATCGCTTCCTCGAGACCCATGATACAAGCTTCGTATTCGGCCTCGTTGTTTGTACATTTGAATGTAAGTCTAGCGGTGAAAGGAATGTGGGTACCCTGAGGTGTTATGATGATTGCCCCAATTCCGTTTCCGTAATGATTGGTAGCTCCGTCAAAGATAAGTCCCCATTGGGAACCTGGTTCTGGCCCTTCACTGGGTAGCGGTTCATCAAAGTCTTTCATTTTTAGATACATGACATCTTCGTCTAGGAAGTCAAATCCAACTGATTCCTGATCGTCAATCGGTTGATGAGCCAAATGATCGGCTAAAACACTTCCCTTAACGGCTTTCTGAGTGTGGTACTCGATGTCGTATTCTGATAACAACATCTGCCAACGGGAAATCCTTCCCGTGAGAGCAGGTTTTTCAAAGACATACTTGATTGGATCCATTTCAGAGATTAACCAAGTATTGTAACGAATCATGTACCGGCGAAGATGTTTGGCTGCCCAAGCCAAAGCGCAACAAGTTTTCTCAAGCATAGTGTACCGAGTCTCGCAGTCGGTGAACTTCTTGCTCAAATAGTAGATGGCAGACTCTTTCCTTTTGGTTTCATCTTGTTGGCCAAGTACACAACCCATGGAGCCCTCTAGGACTGTGAGGTAGATGATCAGTGGTCTTCCTTCCACTGGAGGTTGTAGAATCGGCGGGTTCGACATGTATTCCTTAATTCTGTCCAAACGCAATCCTGATTCTTTTTGAGTAATTTGAAAATCGGCGCACATGTCGCGGTCATGAGGAATATGAATCTGGAGATGTAGTTCAAACGTCCCAGGAATCCCCTAACTTGTTTTTCAGTTTTCGGAGAAGGCATTTCTTGAATGGCCTTGACCTTGTCATTATCAACCTCAATTCCTTTCTGGCTGACGATGAACCCTAAGAGTTTCCCTTAACGGACACCGAAGGTGCACTTGTTGGGATTCAAGCAGAGATTGCACTTTCTCAACCGCTCGAATAGTTTTGGCAGGTGGGTCACATGCTCCTCTGCTGTTTTAGATTTGGCAATCATATCATCGACATATACCTCGATTTCCTTGTGTATCATGTCATGAAACAGAGTAGTCATGGCCCTTTGATAGGTTGCCCCAGCGTTCTTCAAACCGAACGGCATTACCTTGTAACAAAAGGTCCCCCATGGGGTAATGAACGAAGTTTTCCCCATGTCTTTCGGCGCCATTTTGATTTGATTATAGCCCGAGAATCCATCCATGAAGGAGAAAACTTTGAACTTTGCTGTACTGTCTACCAGCATGTCAATGTGTGGTAAAGGAAAGTCGTCCTTTGGACTAGCCTTGTTTAAATCTCTGTAGTCGACACACATTCTGACTTTTCTGTCCTTTTTTAGAACGGGTACGATGTTGGCTAACCATTGAGGATATTCTGACGTAGCGAGGAAACCCGCGTCAATCTGTTTCTGTACCTCCTCTTTGATTTTGATGGCCATGTCTGGATGAGTTCTTCTCAACCTTTGTTTTACTGGCGGACATTCTGACTGTAACAGTAAGTGATGTTCCACGATGCTGGTATCCAACCCTGGCATATCCTGATAGGACCAAGTGAATACATCGGGAAATTCTCTGAGAAGCTTTGTCAAACTCTCTTTGGCAGTTGGACTGAGCAGTGCCCCAACCTTGATTTCTTTTCTCTCTTCTTCTGAACCCAAGTTGACCGTTTCCAATGGCTCTTTGTAAGGTTCAATGGACCTTTCCTCTTGTCGGAGTAATCGGGAGATCTCTTCTGGAATTTCATCGTCATTTTCTTCTTCAGCCTCAAATACCGGGAACTCAAAGTTGGGAGAAGGAATTGGACCGTACGTTTCAACGGGGTTTAAAACAAGCAATCTGCATGGCGTGATGATTTGTGTTTAGAAGAGATAGAGAGAATGCAAGAGTGTGTGCAGTGTATTTCTTTTACTGCTTGTTTTTATTATAGAGTTGTTTTTTAGGATTACCATTTTCTGAAAAGCGAAAAGAGAAAACAGCAATTAATGCAGAAATTACAGAACGACATTATTTTATTAATGAACAAGTCAATTCTTGAAACTACAGCCCTATAAAACAAAACTCTATCGCTTTGGGCGAAGCGAAGAGGGAAATTTACAGAAAGTGAGCCCTATCAAAACATCAGTTTCACCTGGGCAGGGTGAAAGGTTAAGATAAAAATGGCAATTACTTTGACTTATGAACAATCTTCGGAACATCGACAGCAACCCATTGGCGGAGAACTCCTCGGTGAATCACAAATTCTGGTATCTTCCTTGATTTGTCTTCAAAAATGACGCTGATTTCTGGTGGAGCTGGATCATTGGAATCTGTCTCCCAGACAGCGTTGTCGTAGGAGATTTCCTCTGTTGTATTTTGCATAGTATTTGTGCTCTCAGCTGTATCTCCCCATCTAGTTGGTTGGATGTCTTCGAGCCTGATGCGAGAGCTTTCAGGAGCGGTGTACTTGACCATGCAGTCAAATTTTCCACTTGGTTGTCCCAAGGTGTCCCACACTTTGGAATTGGAGGAGTCATCTCTCTCGATGATGTTGACCTCGGGAAAAGCATAGTTGATGAATTCAAGTCCTGCAAGCTTTGCAAATTCATCGCCGTGCTGGATATTTTCTTAATGACCTGAGTGTTGGTCCCATGACATGGTGGGGACGTAGGTATTCTGTTCAATGATGCTCAGCTGATTTTCATTGTTCGGCTGATTTTCTTGCCCCAAGTTTCCTGGGTAAGGCTGCCAGATAGGCAGACCATCCATCAGGCCATAGTAGTTGGTGTCAAAGTTGTCTTTCATCAGGGTGTCCTTCCGGATCACAATCTCCATATACCATTTCGACGTCTGACCTCGGTATAAATCTCGGACTCTGTGCGGGATAGCAAAAGGGATTCTGCGTTTCGCCCTGAGACGTGTAACCGTCCTCGTTGAGATAGGACTTCCATTCTTCCTCCGTATTGGCGGAATCATCTTCATTGATGGTATGTACTTCTTGAGACACTGGTTGAAGGAAGCCTCCACTGTGGAAGAAGTTCTGAATGGGACAAAAACTTTCATCGTTGGTAGCAGCCTGTGTACAGGTTGAGGAAAATCCAAGACCTTTCCTTTTCTTATTGTCAATAGGAATGACAAGCTGCCCCCATCCTGTTGTGTTGGTACTCTCGACCACTTTGATAGCATCTTTGTATGAGGAAATCAAGGTTCCTTTCTCTGATTGATTCTTATTGCTCACCGTAAGCGCTTGGAACTGAGTTCCAACAACCTCCTCGAGTTCTACACAAGTAGATAATGACAAGTTGCTTACGAGCAAAGCCTGTTCTCTACAGACTGTGACGAGTTGGTCGTTCTGGACGAACTTTAGCTTTTGGTGGAGGGTCGAAGTGACCGCCCCAGCCTGATGTATCCAAGGTCTTCCTAATAAAAAACTGTATGTTGCCCGGATGTCCATGACCTGGAAAATGACTTGGAAAGTATGAGGACCAATAGTTATAGGAAGGTCGACTTCGCCGATAACCATTTTTCTGGATCCGTTAAATGCTTTGACGACAACCTCGCTGGTTTTCATCGGAGGTCCTTTGAATGATAATTGCATCAAAGTGGACTTCGGCATAACATTCAGGGCTGACCCTGTGTCTACCAGTACGCTGGCTAAAGCATCGTCCTGGCAGTTGACTGTAATGTTGAGCGCCATGTTATGACGGCGACCTTCTTCAGGTAATTCCTCATCACTAAATCCCAAGTTATTGCAGGAAGTGATGTTAAAGACAATGCTATTGAACTGTCTAATTGTTACATCCTGTTCCATAAAGGCTTGCTCCAAGACTTTCTGTAGAGCCTCCCTGTGCGCTTCTGAACTAAGTAACAGTGATAATACCGAGATCTTTGAAGGAGTTTGTAACAGCTGATCAACAATGTTATATTCACTCCTTTGGATGAGCTTCAGTATCTCATCATCATTTTTTGAAAGGTCGGAATTACTGGATTGACCGACTGGTGGATCGGGAACTTTTGTCTGAGGTTCCTTTTCTTTGCTGGGTTCTCCAACTCCTCTGTTGAAGATTCTACCACTCCGTGTTACTCGACTGATGTCTGCAATATTCACGATGGAGGGTAATAGAATTTCCTTTCCATTCTCAACCGTGGTTGCACCGTATTTGTAAGGGATAGCCTTAGTTGATTCATACGGTAGTGGTCCCGGTAGATAGATAACTACAGGAGCCTTCTGATTCTTCTGACCATCATAAGTAATTTCGATCTGTTCCCGGTTGGGAATTCTCGATTCGTCAAGTAGAGGGATGATGGCACAAACATCCCTAGCCCTCTGATGATCAGAGATGACGACAACGTCCTCGATTTGATCAGCAAAATAGTTGACTGATCCAGAACATGACCATGATTGAATCTCTTTGTGGTCCAACTGACTTTGAAGGGCTGCTCGCACGAGGTAGCATCCTTGATTATCCACTGAGCAAACTCCACACCGCTCATAGTTGTGTAGTGGCACCTGGCCACATTTGCTTTGAATACAGTGTAACCTTACTAGATCTGTTTCCATCGACCGAACATCCTGACTTTGATATCTAGTAGGATTCTCGTTAGTGATACTAATTTGCTGGGTGTCTTCATCTATATAGATTGGAAGCCACCAGTGGTTTAACAAGTGATGAAGTGTTTCCTGGACAAGGGCACAGCCTTGATCGTTTTCGCAACCCGCTTTACAGTTCTGATAATCATGTGATACCAGGAACCTGAGCCGGGCCTGTTTAGCATGTAACTCCACCAGGCTGGTATTCATCAAGCGAATATCGAAGATTTGAACCATGTTTATTTGATAATGATTCCTATTATGGTAGTCTTGAATCCATCCAAGATCCATCTGACGCTGGAGGGCCTCTTATACAAAAGAGCATCCCTGGTTTTTACTGAGCAAGTCAGGCAGGAATTATAATTGTGACGCGGCAGATTATGATACTGGCTTTGCCTTGAGTGCATTGCCACCAGGTTGACATTCATTGCACGGATATCGTGGTTTTGAATGATGTTGGAATTCGTATAAACCATGTTAACTCCACGAACTCGGTGCTCTTGGATCCATCCGAGATCCATATATTTCTGTAGAGCTTATTACACCACAGAACATCCTTGATTGCTTTTAGAGCAGATATCACACTGGTGATAATTATGAGGTGGTACATGGCCATATCCACTATGTCTACAATGCATCTTGACCAAGTTGGCCCATAACAAGAGTACATCATGAATTTGATAGGTGTTGTTAGACTCTCCCTCTATCAAATTGACTGTAGCCTTCTCGTGTTGAGGCAGCGGGTTCATGAGAACATTCAGATTCGTATCTTTGAAAGATAAGACCCCGCTCCTAACAAGCTTTTGCACATCGGATTTGAAACTGAGACAGTTTTCTATGTTATACCCTGGTCCTCCTTGATGGTAATGGCAAGTCTGATCCACCTTAAACCAAAAAGGCAGATTTTCTGTTACTGTAAGAGGAGACCTAGTCTGGATATGCCCCTTGGCCAGTAGTAACGAAAATAGTTCTTCATACGATACGGGTATAGAATCAAATCTTGGTGGCCGCATTGTACGGTTGTTGTTGTATTGAGGACGAGCCTGCTGAAGAGGCTGTTGTGTCCTTTGCTGATATTACTGCGAATGTGGTTGGCTTTGAGCAACCTGAGGTTGATACGTAGAAACAGGCGCAAGGTTGATAGCAGGGGTTACAGCTGCTACTGGTTGGTACCGTCGCCTTTGCTTTCCAAGAGAGATATTCCCAATATCTTGCTCCTTTTTCTTAGGGAGAGCACTACTGTAGTTTTTAGTACCGCTTGTCGACCCAGTGTCTTTGACTAGACGTCCTTCTCGAACAGCTTCCTCGAGACGCACTCCCATACCGACCATTTCGGTGAAGTCGATAGGCGCACTGGCAACCATTCTGTCGTAGTAAAATGAGCTCAAGGACTTTAAGAAAATCTTTGTCATCTCTTTTTTCTCAAGAGGTGGAGAAATTTGGGCGACAATTTCACGCCATCTCTGAGCGTACTCCTTAAAGGTTTCCTTGTCCTTTTGTGACATTGATCTGAGTTGATCTCTGTCCGGTGCCATGTCCAAATTGTATTTATATTGTTGGACGAAGGCAGTGCCAAGATCTCTGAAAGTGCTAATCGTAGCGCGGTTTAAACCCATGTACCATTTTAATGCGGCACCGGTTAAACTATCCTAAAAGTAGTGAATCAGTAGATCCTGGTTCTCTGTCTGAGCTGACATTCGCCGAGCGTACATCACCAAATGGCTTTGAGGGCAAGAGTTACCCTTGTACTTTTCAAAATCGGGTACTTGGAATTTGTGCGGGACTTTCACATTGGGGACCAAACAAAGGTCTGCGGCATCCTTTCCAAATAAATCTTGACCGCAAATAGCTTGCAGTTCCTTCTGCATTTCCAGGAACTGCTCCTGGAATTCATTCATTCTATCGAACATGCTTTCCTTTCCACCAGAAGGTATATGTGGAATCTGTCCTTCCGGGACTGTGTGCACCACAGAGGGTGGTACCATTACTACGGCAGTGAATCTTGGCGCTTCCTGAAGTTTGTAACCTTCAGGAGTCCTCATTACGCCTCTGGCATCCTCGTTTTCCCGAAGTTTGTAACCTTCAGGCCCAACGGCTTCTGCTATGATTCCCTGATCTTCAATGATCGGCGGAACATATCCTTCCGGGATATAGTTAACAGGCATGATCAAGGGACGAACTTTCGGAATTTGATACCTATGATCATACTTCTCCACTATGGGCGTTGATGTGAACTCTGAGATCACAGTCCTTTGTTGCTGAGCTTCTGCCATGGCTTGCATGTCGTTACGGAGCTTTCTCATATCCTCTCTCAGATCGTCGATCTCTTCTTTCAACTCTCTGTTCTCTTCCTCGAGATCATCCATCTTTTTCTGACGATGGGCCCGAGTATTGTACGAATGAGACAGTTTAACTCTATAACCGAGACACAAACGTGAGATTCGTAGGTAAGAAGAATACTTGATGTGAGAGTGATGAATGCAATGATTATATTAATTGTTTTTTGGTTTAATCAAAATAAACTTTGACAATTAGATTTCAAATATCAAATAGTGGGGAACCCCCATTTTATTGAATTCAAAGGATTGCGGAAATGGAAATACAGTAAATTACAAGGTGAGGAAACAGAAACCTAAGTGAATGGGTCCCGAGTCCTCTCTGAGGAGAACTCGGGTGCTGATTATGGTACTTTCTTTTTCTTGGACCTGGGCTCTTGGGCCGTTGTCAGGTTGTCATTCCTTTGCCAAGTGAAAGGAGCGAGCAAATTCCTTTGGTCATCCTGATTCTCTACAGCATGTTTCTCTAAAATCTCAATCAGAGCATCCTTTTCTCTTAATAGCTGCTGTATTTTGGTATACTCCACATTGAGAATGCGGTACTTATTCTTCCAAGACATCCTCTCCTGTTGAACTTTGTTGAGAGTAACCTGAAGTTTTTTCGCTTCAGTCATGAAGTACATGACAGGTTCCCGTGGTGGAAGAACTCCGTGATGAGGATAAGGCATCTTTAGCTTGAGAGCTCTAGTTTGTACCCAGTGGAGATAAGGCTCCACCGAGACACAGTCCGGTTTTCCTAGAGACTCCTGTCCTTTCTTATGAACATGTTTCCAAGCATGCACTATTTTCGTCTTTAGTGCCCTATCATTTTCTCCTTCCTTAAAGAAAAGACCTTCCGGATGAGTATTACGCGGGACATGCCTCATCGGGTATCCAAATTGACGACGAACTAAAACTAGATGGTAATTGATTCCTCCCTTAGTTCCTATGAGGGGTACGTTGGGGAAGTTTCCACAACGGTCAATGATTCTGATCCTGTCATAAATCCTATTGTACCAATCTATGTCAGAGTTGGTAAGAGACATGATTTTCTGCGACCAACGTAAAGCACTCTTATGGTCCCAGAATGCAGTAGACTTGGGCAAATGGGAGATAAACCATTTATATAGCAGGGGTACACAACACATGATCATTCCTCCGCTGTATAAATTCCTTAAGTGTACAGAATGATACGCATCTGCGAGCAAGGTTGGTACGGCGTTGATATTGACGAAGTTATCAATGTTGGGAAACAGAAATAACCCGTAGGTGAGCAAAACAAAGATGCTTTCAAAAGCAGTCACGTTCCCTATACTAGTAAAGTATAGGGCTTTCTTTGTCAAGAACTGGGCTGGCAAACCCCGGATGCCACCCTTAGTGGTCATGCGAGTCCTGACTTCTGACTCGTCCAAATAAATTGCTCTTGCAATGATTTAATCCTTTGGAATTTCTTCCAGTCCAGAAAAGGGAGCTTGATCAGTAATGGGTAGATCAATCAGATGGGAATACTCCTCCAGCGTTGGTGCGAGCTGGTAATCTGGGAATGTGAAACAGTGATAAACCGGATCGTAAAACTGAACGAGTGCCTCCAGGATTCCTTCAATTACATGGAGCCTTAACAGAGGTAGCAGACCTCCGTACTTGGCTCTGAAAGCATCAGGGTTAGTGATCATCCTTGCTAATCCTCTCAAATCCTCTAGTTTTGGAACCTTGAAGGTATACTTGTGAGTTTTCCTTCTACCGAAATCCATGAGCGCAATCCTTTTTTTCTCTCTGACATTTGCAATCATTGTCTTAGTTTAATTTGAAAAAGAGAGACTAGAAGAGAAAATTTTTTCTTTGTTTTAATGTTTTTTTTTAGATGAAATGAATGCAGCACACAAAAACATAGAAAAAACATGGGGTTAAAGGGTCGGACCCCCCCCCCCCCCAAGTTTTATACTAGTGACTTTTGTACATGTCTCTCAAAATCATTAATTCTTGTCGAGATAACATCAGTGGGCCGGGAACCGTGCTAGGTGATGTTATTTCGAAGAATCTTAGAAGAGGGTAGTATCGCGTGACAACTATTTCCGATAGCTTCCGCACTACTGAAAGAGGTTTCTCCTAGGTGTATACTCAATCTTTCCACATGCGGCATCACACGCATTCCCATTAGCATAAAAATAAACACATATATCAATTAGGAAAAGCAATATATATATATATTTGTCCTAATGTCCTAGGCCTTTTAAGAGCTATGAATCCTATGATCCTAACAGAAAATGGCTCCCAGGTGGAGTCGCCATTCTGTGGTACCTTCCCCATTTAAAGGTTTTGACCTAAGATCCTAGTGAGGGTCGATCCTAGCCATAATGACATCCCCCGATGGAACCGTCATGAAAATAACTTGTCCAAGGTTTTCACCTTAAATTGTAAGAAAGAAAGAGAGGCCCCACGGTGGGCGCCACTTTTCTGTAGCGAGCGATTTTGGACGTGGTTCTTAAGCACTGCCGCTCTGGGGTACTACAGGTCGATTCATTTTTTTATCCTATAGAAGCTGATGAAGGAAGGGAAATAGATGTCTCCAACTAAACCTGCTTACATACTGAGTTTAAACAGCGTTCTGTTAGGTTACGGATGCTATGTGGAAGTGGGGCTTCTTTCTGCTTATTTTGTTTAAGACTGAAATGACGGGACTATGCTATTGGTAGGATGTATTAGGACTGATGCTTTTCGATTGATGTATAAAGGTACGGGATTTTGGGTTTTTGATTAGTGTGCTTGCTAAGATTTCTCTTTCAATCTTATGCCTACGTATTCCCGTTTACCGAAACAGGGAAATGGTGTTTTGGTGTCTTGTTCAAAGCCCAAGACCTGAAGCTAAAGGAGGTTTGTATCTTGTTCAAAGCCCAAGATGTGAAGCTGAAGGGTCTATTTGTATCTTGTTCGAAGCCCAAGATGTGAAGCTAAAGGTTTTTGACTTTAGAGAGAATTTGTCATCTCTAAAGAGGGACTGTTTGTCACAACTGTTGGGTGACTGATTATAAATGAGAATTACTTTAACTAGGATATGTGAATCCAGCAATACCATAATTTCCTTTATAGGGGATTTTCAACCTGAAGGAGAAAACTTTAACTCAGTTTAGAGCAATGCCATCTTTCCTTAGGAATTTCTCAGGCTAAAAGAGGGACGGTGGCATGGATGTAAATAATCCAGAGGCTTGCCGCTTACAGCTAATAGATGAAGGGGAAAGGGGTTGTTGATGTTTGTATACTATGAACGAGGCATAACTTTGATGCTAAAAGGTTGATTGACTCAACCGGAGTTTTCTTATACAAAGCCTAAGAGGAGGCTATTGGCCCAACAAGAGGGTGTTTTTATGTGTCTCGTACGAAGCCCGAGAGAGAGGCTAAAAGGGTTGACTCAACAAGAGAGTGCTTTTGTATGTGTCTTGTACGAAGCCCAAGACGGAGGCTAAAGGTTGTTTGACTCAACAAGAGAGTCTTTTATACTCAACAAGAGAGTGTTTTTGTATCTCGTACGAAGCTCGAGATGGAGGCTAAGAGGGAAGTGACTCAACAAGAGAGTCTTTTATACTCAACAAGAGAGTGATTTTGTATCTCGTACGAAGCCCGAGATGGAGGCTGAAAAATATTTGACCCAACAAGAGAGTCTTTTATACTCAACAAGAGAGTGTTTTTGTATCTCGTACAAAGCCCGAGATGAAGGCTAAAGGTTTGCTCCGCTGGGGAGAATCATTTGTACAAATCCAAGAGAAGGCTGGGGTAACTGTTTCAGTTGAGTGACAGGTCCAGCATGTTGGTTAAAAGAGAAAATCAGTTCTTATATGGGTAATGTTGTACTCATGGATTTGATCTGAGGATCGGGATTATTTCCTATTCTCTAAGGAAACGGGGAATCCAAAGGAGCTTTAGACTGTCCGAGTTTACGGGTTTTATCTTTTGTACTATGCTTAAGAAACAGTAGTAGTAAGATCTAGACTCTTTGAAAGACTGTTCTATTAAGATGACTAATTTCTGTTCCTATACCTCTAGAAGGCCGTCGGGATAATTTGTACGAAGCCCAAGAGGAGGCGAGAAAACTTTTAAGAAGCCGAGGGACAATTTGTACGAAGCCCAAGAAGAGGCTATCTTTCTGGAGGAAGAATCATCATACGAAGCCTAAGAGGAGGCTGTGAAAACTTCTAAGAAGCCGACGGGTCCTTGTACAATGCCCAAGAGGAGGCGGGGATGCTTTTAGGAAGCCTGCGGGTCCCCAAACCCCAAGAAGTTCAAGACGTGCCATTCACCGAGAATAGATCAAGCCAGGAAAGTCCGAAAATTTGGAAGAAACTCAAGAGATGCCATTCATGGAGAAAAGATCATCTCTGGGGAGTTAGAGTTTCTTTGACAATGTCTAAGGGTGACAGTCTGAGAAAGGGTTCACCGAGAATGCTGCCTTTCACGTCTCCATGTCGTTTAACCCCAAGAGGAGGGAAGACCGTGTCTGGTAATCCTATGGGGATCTAGTTTTGTTTGTATTTAAGAGTGACCAACAGGGCTTTACCTAGTGCTAGACGTAGTTGCCAGGGAAACTCTGAATATCTATACTATTATTACACAGTCAATATGAGTTTATGAAAGAAGACTTATAGTGAAACAGCCCCACAGTACAGTTATATACATATGAAAGCGGTAAATGAAAGCGGGTAAACACTTACTCAGTTGTAGAGCTTCCATGCTGTTTGGTTAGTTTGTTCAACAAAGAAAGCTTTCATAACAATATTATATTCACAATCAAAGGAGAAAGTGCTTTTGAAAGTAAAATTGGGGCTTACAGCTCAAGGAGAGGCCCAGGGTTTAATCAGTGATCGCACTGTCATTTTGTACAAGGACTTATACAAGTGACTGAGGCCCAAGAAAGGTTTTCTGTACAAGGGGATGGGTCTTACACTCTCTCAAGACGCCCAAAATGATTGAAATAAAAAGAAATGGGGCTTATAACCCGAGGGTATGCCCAGGGTTTATTTTGAAAAGGGCGACGATTGCGCCGAGGTTTTGAAAACACCGTGGGTCTTATACAATGACTGAGGCCCAGAAGTTTTTGGTTTCAAAAGGGGATTGGGTCTTACACTCTATTAGAGGCCCAAAAATGATTTTGAATGGGTCTTATAGCTCGAGGAGAAGCCCAGATGGTTTATTTTAAACGGGCGATGATCGCGCCGAACTTTTGAAATACAACGGGACTTATACAATAAGTGAGGCCCAAAAAGGTTTGTATTTACAAAGTATTGGGTCTTACACTCTATTAGAGGCCCAAAGAGTTTAAAGAAAAGAAATGGGGCTTATAACACGAGGGTAGGCCCAGATGATTTTAAAAAGAGGCGACGATCGCGCCGTTGTTTTTGAAAATACAGTGGGACTTATACAATGACTGAGGCTCAAAAAGTGGTGTACTTACAAAGGGATTGGGTCTTACACTCTATTATAGGCCCAAAAAGTTTAAAAATGATTTGTTTGAGTGAAAATCAAGGAAACCCTAAACTTGTTTTCTTTTAAAAGGAAATATTTAAAGAAAATCAAATAAAATGATAAAAATACCAAATAAGTTTGAATAAACCACTTGTGATTTTTGTTGAAGGTTTGAAAAATGAGGTTTTAATCACAAGATGAATTAAAACTCATTTGGTTTTGATTTTTCAAGGTGAATATTCACTTTTAAAATGTTTAAAACAATTAAAAATAAATTTATTCATAAAAATACCAACTATTTTAAATAAATAATATAAATTTGATTTTTTTTTTTTTTTGGAATACAATATTTCAACATTTTTGTGATTTTTTGCAAAAAGAACCAATAAAAAATAATTAAAATTGAAGGAGTTATTAATTTTTCAATTAATTAATAAAACATGAAAATATTGGTAAAAAATAGCAAAATGTGAGAAAACACAAAATGGCATGGGTGGGGTTTGAACCCATGACCTCAAGGTTATAGGGCACGCGCCTTACCACTAGGGTGGTGATACATCCGTTGATTAAAACAAACCAACAAATATACAAGGCTTGCCTTGTTTTCTAGGCCTGGCCAAGGCAAGGCAAAGCAAGTTTTGGCAAGAAACGGGAAGGTCCATAACTTTCTCATTTCTCCATGGTTGGGGACAAAATTTATATGCATCTGGCCTAGAATTTCACAAGGAATCCAATGGTGGTGGTATTTTTTTCAGATCATGCTCCCTCCTCAAAATCCGATGGTGGTTTTGAAATAGGCCTATAATTGTATTTTCTATGCAATACTTTGGTACAGGCATGAATTACATGATGAATTGGTTCAAACACAACATATATAACATGTATGAGATGTGTATGATCAGTGGACTTCAAAGCAATGCATATTTTGGAAAGTTCAAGTCATGATGCTTACCTCTCTTTTGAGATTTTGGAGTTTTTGTGCAATCTGCCAAGTTTCTTGTTCCAGAAATGGTTTGATGCTTTGCACACCCTCAAATGATCCCTTAGAAGCTTTTAGGATGAATGGAATCCGCTGGAACCTGCAAAAACACAAACTGGCCCTTTCTTGCAAAAGGGGTTAAAATGGCCAAAATAACAACTCCCTCAAATGGAGTTTCAGATGGGGGGAACCATTTGGGACAGTTCAAGGATGATATTTGGAGTGTGTTTGAGGTTTTATCTGGTTTGGAAAGTGACTGAATCAAGGCATGGCTTGAAAAATGCATAAAAGTACTATTTTAAGGTTTTGAGAGGTGACTTTGTGATTTAAGGATTACAGGTCACTTGTGTGAGTTTGGACAGCTTAGATATGATATATTGGATGTGTTTGGATCATGATTTGTGATGGAAATGCTCTCTAACTCAAAAACTCGGAGTTACCTTGCTAAAGAAGGTATTTTTGCCTAAAGAAAGTGATTTTGAGGAAAGCATCTATTTGATGGCTTTTGTGTACTCAAACTGAACACAAATGAGCTCTATTTATATAGTGGAGCAAGTTTGTTTTGGGATCAATAGTGAATGGCAACCACAACAGAGGTTTGGCCAATGTTGAAAAATGAGAATCCAAGTCTCCTTTAGCCATTGACTAGAGGTTAGAGCATAGGCATTTGGTTCCCTAGTTGTTGGATCATTCTTGACTGAATTCAGTTGCCAATGTGTCAGTCCAGGCCACCTCTAAGCATCCATTAAATGCTCCAATCCAAAATTGGAGTCTTGTCCCTCTTTTAGGGATTTCTAGGTTTGGCATGCTACTTCTTGTTCCAAAGACTTTGGAGGCTTGGATCAGTGTTTGTCCCCTTTAGATTTGATCCTCAGATGTGTCCAAAGTGATGACAAGGCTTGGAATTATCTGATTTTGCCAAATTGAGCAAAAGTGCAAAATTCTGCCTAGCCTTGGCAGTTTTCAGCAAGGCATATTGTCATTGTCATATCTCATGACTCAAGTTGAGTTTGGTGATGTTCTTGGCCAATTTGGAAAGCCCTTATATGATACAACAACTGTTTGATCATAATTGGTTTTGATACTTTTTGGATCCAAGTGAAAAATGCCCCTACATTTTGTAAAAAGTAAGATAGATTCTGACATAGTGAAAATTTCACTAAGTGTTAGAAAAAGTGACATTTCATGTTTTCATCCATTTTGATCATTCCATAACTCAAAATCCATGATGAATTGGAATGATGTGTAGTTTAAGCTTTTGTAGAGGTCCATGAGGGCTACAAATCCAGCTTTGGATGGGAAAATATGGCCTTGTGGTTTAGGAGATATGATCCTCCAAAGTTGGTACCCTAGCCACTTTGTTCCATAACTTAGAAAATTTCTAAGTTTTTTTATGGTTACCCCTTTTACAAGTTATCCCACTTTTCTTGATTTTTCTTGATGAATGATGATTCCAACCACACATTAACATCATTTTAGGGTTAAGGAACCATAATTATGAAAAATCTCAAAAAGTCAAAGTTTGACTTTTGTGCATAGTTGACTTTTTGTCAGATGAATTCCAAACTGTGTGATCCTCTATGAAATCAAGTCCTTGACCTAAATCAAACTTGATGGATTGATTCCATAGGTGTTATAGGGTGTATTGAATCATGTCTTAGGGTTTGGGAGCATGTCCTGGTTAAAAGTGAAAGCTACAGTTGACTTTTCCCGCGAAACCCTAACTGTGGTTCAGATGAAATTGAAACTTATTGGTCAAGCTTCTTGGACCAATCCATTGTTAAAAATGGATCAATGTGGTGTATTAGAGACCCTCAAATCCTGTCTTGCGGTCTTGGCTCATGATTTGTCCCAAAAGTCAACTTAGGGGTGAATTAGGTCAAGAAACCCTAATTCCTGATTTTTGATGAATGCATCCCCTGAGGTCAAAATTGACTTGATGATTGGGTCCATGAGGTTCCATGGAGCATATTAGAATATGCTTTGAAGCACTGGCTCATGCCCAGAGGAAAAATTCCATCTGGAGGCCCTGGTCGACCAAACCCTAATTTGGTGATACTGGCGATCTTGAGGCTTGATCCACTTAGAAGGTTGCAGCCTTGTGCTTGATCCTTGATGTTGGAGTCCTCTTGATCCATTGTGGAGGTTTGAGAGGCTAGACAAGTTGAAGATCATGTCATTTCTTGATTGATCCTTTGTCTAAGAGCTCTGAGAGGGCTTGAAACCATAAGTCTAATTGTAGTGGATGCTCACCCATCTTTGGGGAGACTAATGGTTCATCCATATTGTGATGATGATTTGCACAATGATGGGAAATCTTAGTGGTCAAAATTTTGGGTATGACACTTGGGGTCCCTTGAATAATAATCAATTAAACCTTTGAAACTCTTGATCAGATGAAATTTTAAATTGTTTTCCAATCAACTTTGACTTTATTCAGATGAAATCCATTCGAGCTGCGGGACTGATTTTTTTTGGTATTTTTAATCTGTTCTTCCCCTGAAAATGTTAGTGAAAGGAAACAAAATATTTTTGGATTTTGATTAATGGTTAGTAAACATAAACAATTAAACAATAAAACAACTAAGAAACACACACAAACCCAAAGATCCCTGCAAGGCACAATCCTATAGAAGAGGGAACCAATGTGCGATCTTGTTTGTGGTATGAAATGCAAATGAAAAGCAAAGAATCTTAGGGGCAAAAATTAGGCTATTACAGTGTCTTGTTCAAAGCCCAAGACATGAAGCTAAAGGTGGTTTGTATCTTGTTCAAAGCCCAAGATGTGAAGCTGAAGAGTCTATTTGTATCATGTTCAAAGCCCAAGATGTAAAGCTAAAAGGGTGTTGACTTTAGAGAGAATTTGTCATCTCTAAAGGGGTTTATTTGTCACAATTGTTGGGTGACTGATTATAAAGGAGAATTACTTTAACTGGGATATGCGAATCCAGCAATGCCATAATTTCCTTTATAGGGGATTTTCAACCTGAAGGAGAATACTTTAACTCAGTTTAGAGCAATGACATCTTTCCTTAGGAATTTCTCATGCTAAAAGAGGGACAGTGGCGTGGATGTAAATAATCCAGAGGCTTGCCACTTACAATAATTAGACGAGGGAAAAGGAGTTGTTGATGTTTGTATGCTGTGAACAAGGCACATGTTTTGATGCTAAAAGGTTGATTGACTTAACCAGGGTTTCTATATACAAAGCCTAAGAGGAGGCTATTGACCCAACAAGAGGATGCTTTTGTGTCTCGTACGAAGCCCGAGATAGAGGCTAAAAGGGTTGACTCAACAAAAGAGTGTTTTTATATGTGTCTTGTACGAAGCCCAAGACGGAGGCTAAAAGGGTTTAACTCAATAAGAGAGTCTTTTATACTCAACAAGAGAGTGTTTTTGTATCTCGTACGAAGCCCGAGATGGAGGCTGAAAGTGGGTGACTCAACAAGAGAGTCTTTTATACTCAACAAGAGAGTGATTTGGTATCTCGTACGAAGCCCGAGATGGAGGCTAAAAAGGTTAGCTCCGCTGGGGAGAATCATTATACAAATCCCAAAAGGAGGCTAGGGTTACTGTTTCAGTTGAGTGACAGGTCTAGTATGTTGGTTAAAAGAGAAAATTAGTTCTTATATGGGTAATGTTGTACTCATGGATTTGATCTGAGGACCGGGATTATTTCCTGTTCTTTAAGGAAACGGGGAATCTGAAGGGTATTGAGACTGCCCAAGTCTACGGATGTTTTCTTCGTATTTTTGAAAGGAACTTGAGAATGTCTTCGACACTCAAGGAGATTAGACTGTCCAAGTCTAGGGTTTTATCTTTTGTACTAAGCTTAAGAGAGATCAAGAGGCAGTACGTTCGCGATAGAAAGATCTAGACTCTTTGAAAGACTGTTCTATTAACATGACTAATTTCTGTTCCTATACCTTTTATAGGTCGTCGGGACAATTTGTACGAAACCCAAGAGGAGGCGAGAAAAACTTTTAAGAAGCCGAAGGGACAATTTGTACGAAGCCCAAGAGGAGGCTATCTTCCCGGAGGAAGAATCATTATACGAAGCCTAAGAGGAGGCTGTGAAAACTTCTAAGAAGCCGACGGGTCCTTGTACAATGCCCAAGAGGAGGCGGGGATGCTTTTAGGAAGCCTGTGGGTCCCCAAACCCCGAGAAGTTCAAGACATGCCATTCACTGAGAATAGATCAAGCCAGGAAAATCCGAGAATTTGGAAGAAACTCAAGAGATGCCATTCATGGAGAAAAGATCATATCTGGGGAGTTAGAGTTTCTTTGACAATGTCTAAGGGTGACAGTCTGAGAAAGGGTTCACCGAGAATGTTGTCTTTCACGTCTCCATATTGTTTAACCCCAAGAGGAGGGAAGACTGTGTCTGGTAATCCTATGGGGATCTAGTTTTGTTTGTATTTAAGAGTGATTAACGGAACGGGGCTTCACCTAGTGCTAGACGTAGTTGCCGGGGAAAACTCTAAATAACTATACTAGTATTACACAGTTGATATCTGACAAGTATATAAAATTTTGTGAAAGAAGACTTACGGTGAGCAGCCCCACAATACAATTATATATATATGAAAGCGGATAAAGAAAGCGGGTAAACACTTACTCGGTTGTAGAGCTTCCATGCTGTTTGGTTAGTTGTTCAACAAAGAAAGCTTTGATAACAATATGATATTCAAAATCAAAGGAGAAAGTGCTTTGAACAGTTTGTTGGGGCTTACAGCTCAAGGAGAGGCCCAAGATTTTATCAGTGATCGCACTGTCGTTTTGTACAGGGACTTATACAAGTGACTGAGGCCCAAGAAAGGTTTTCTGTACAAGGGGATGGGTCTTAAACTCTCTCAAGAGGCCCAAAATGATTGAAAGTGAACAAATATGGGTCTTATAGCTCAAGGAGAAGCCCAATGGTTAATTTTGAAAAGGGTGACGATCGCGCCGAGGTTTTGAAAACACCGTGGGTCTTATACAACGACTAAGGCCCAAAAGTTTTTGGTTTCAAAAGGGGATTGGGTCTTACACTCTATTAGAGGCCCAAAATGATTTTGAATGGGTCTTATAGCTCGAGGAGAGGCCCAGATGGTTTGTTTTAAACGGGCGATGATCGCGTCGAACTTTTGAAATACAACGGGACTTATACAACATTTGAGGCCCAAAATAGGTTTGTATTTACAAAAGATTGGGTCTTACACTCTACTAGAGGCCCAAAATGTGTTTAAAAGGTTTGATGAGGGTTGAATTAATCAAAACCCTAATTTGTTTCCAAAATGTATTTTAAGTGAATAAAAAATTCAATTAAAATGATCAAAATTGTTTAACATGTGGAAAACAAATTGTGATCTTGGATTAATGTTTCAAAAATCATGTTTTGACCTACAAAATGATTAGAAATCATTAAAATTTGCAAAATCAAGAAGGAAAAAATATTTTAAATGTCAAAAATAATTAAAATATTAATTCTTGGAAAAAATATCAATTACATGAAATAAATAATATTTTTGGGATTTTTTGGTAAAATAAAATATTTTAACATTTTTTTGAATTATTAAAAAAAGAATCAACTCAAAATCATTAAAACTCAGAGAGAAATTAATTTTTGAATCAATTAAATAAAATCACAAAATTCAAATATTCAAATATTTGAAAAAGGGCGCCAAGAACATGGCAAGAACACGCGCCCTTCCTCTGTTTCTGTAGATTTGCGTTTTCTATCCAATCTCACTGAATACTTGATTATATCATGCAATCTACATATCAATCTACTCGTTTCAACCTCACGATCATGTCTATAGTCTTTAATTTCATTTATTTTAAACATGGAATAAGAAATCAAAGAGAAACCTCAAGAACCCTAAATTATGCATGAAGGTTCAGAAATTCCACACACGATTCATACAAAGCAATTGATTGAGGGTAAACACTCTATGCATGATTATGAACATATGGCCAAATTATTGTGCAGCAAAAAATGCATGGATCATAGAGTTAGAATAGCTCATGCTTACCACTTGCAGCTGGTGATCGTGTTTTGGGTTAGAGGTGTTACAGCTAGGTTCCAATGATCTGGATAGCTTCCCTGGGTGCCATGGAGTGTGTCTGGATGCTTGGAATGGATTGAAATGATCTGGAACTTGAGATGGTACCCCAACTGCAAATCTGTCAAAGGTTTGAGCAATTGGCTGGTGATTTTGTGATTTTGGTGTTCCAGATGTTATGTGAGTGTTTGGATCACTTCTATATGATGTTTATGAGGTGTGTGTGTGTGTGTGTGTGATTGGTTTGGTTGGAATTGCTCTCAAACTCAAAACCTGATAGTGACTTGCTTTGGAAGGAAAATTTGGAAGTGAGAAGGTGATTTTGAGGAAAGCATATGATTTATGGCTTTGGTGTACTCAAACTGAGCACAAATGAGCTCTATTTATAGTAGAGCAAGTTTATTTTGGGATCAATAGTGAATGGCAACTGCAGCAGAGGTTTGGCCAATGTTGATCAATAGGAATCCAAGTCTCCTCTAGCCATTGACTAGAGGTTAGAGCACAGAGCTGTGGTTCCCTAGTTGTTGGATGAATCTTGACTGAATTTAGTTGCAAATGTGTCAGTCCATGCCACCTTGGTGCATCCATTAAATGCTCCAATCCAAAATTGGAATCTTGTCCCTCTTTTAGGGATTTTTAGGTTTGGCATGCTACTTCTTGTTCCAAAGACTTTGGAGGCTTGGATCAATGTTTATTCCCTTTAGATTTGATCCTCAGATGTGTCCAAAGTGATGAAAAGTCTTGGAATTATCTGATTTTTCCAAATCGATCAAAAGTGCAAAATTTTGCCTAGCCTTGGCAGTTTTCAGCAAGGCATATTGCCATTGTCATATCTCATGGCTCAAGTGGAATTTGATGGAGTTCTTGGCCATTTTGGAAAGGCCTTATATGATAAAATAATTGTTTGATCATAATTGGTTTTGATACTTTTTGGATCCAATTGAAAAATGCCCCTACATTTGGAAAAAAGTGAAGGCAGATTCTTAGTGAAAATTTCACTAAGTGTTGGAAAAAAGTGACATTTTCACTTTTTGTGATTTTGATCATTCCATAACTCCAAATCCATAATGAATTGGAATGAGGTGTAGTTGAAGCTTTTGTAGAGGGTAATGAGAGCTATAAATCCAGCTTTGGATGGGGGAAAATGGCCTTGTGGTTTAGGAGTTATGGTCCTCCAAAGTTGGTACCCTAGCCACTTTGTTCCATAACTTAGAAAATTTCTAAGTTTTTTTATGGTTACCCCTTTTACAAGTTATCCCACTTTTCTTGATTTTCTTGATGAATGATGATTCCAATCATACATTAACATCATTTTAGGGTTAAAAAACCATAATTGTGAAAAATCTCAAAAAGTCAAAGTTTGACTTTTGTGCAAGTTGACTTTTTGTCAAATGAACTCCAAACTGTGCGATCCTCTGTGAAATCAAGTCCTTGACCTAAATCAAACTTGATGGATTGATTTCATAGGTGTTATAGGGTGTATTGAATCATTTCCTAGGGTTTGGGAGCATGTCCTGGTCAAAAGTCAAAGATACAGTTGACTTTTCTCGCGAAACCCTAACTGTGGTTCAGATGAACTTGAAACTTGTTGCTCAAGCTTCTTGGATCAATCCATTATTACAAATGGATCAATGTGATGTATTGGAGACCCTCAAATCCCCTCTTGAGGTCTTGGCTCATGTTTTGTCCCAAAAGTCAACTTAGGGGTGAATTAGGTCAAGAAACCCTAATTCCTTATCTTTTTAGTGAATGCATCCCCTGAGGCAAAATTTACTTGATGATTGGGTTCATGATGTCCCTTGGAGTATCATAGTTTATGCCTTGAAGCATTGGCGCATTCCCAGAGGAAAATCTCCATCTGGAGGCCCTGGTCGACCAAAACCCTAATTTGGTGACACTGTCGATCTTAAGGCTTAATCCACTTGGAATGCTGCAGCCTTGTGCTTGATTCTTGAAGTGGGAGTCCTATTGATCCTTTGTGGATGTTTGAGAGGCTAGACAAGTTGAAGATCATGTCATTTCTTGATTGATCCTTTGTCTAAGAGCTCTAAGAGGGCTTGAAACCCTAATCTTTGATAGTAGTGAATGCTCACCCATCTTTGGGGAGACTGGTGAGGTATGATGGTTTACCTATATTGTGATGATGATTTGCACAAGGATGGGCAACCTTAGTGGTCAAAATTTGGGGTATAACACCTTCCTCTCGCATAACCGACCCCCTTATCCGTTTCTCTTTCCCTTGGGTTTTATCGATATTTTCCCTATCCTTTGGGACTAAATAAAGTTTGGTGGCGACTTTGTTGTATCTTTGAGTGTGCGATTCACTCAGGTATAATCCCGCTAGCTTGAGTATGAAGATTCTTAGTTTCTAGCAAAAAAACTAATATCCCCTCACAGGTGTGTTCTAGTCTTCCAAAGGTGGCCCCTAGAAGGTCTCCCAGATTCATGGAATCAAGTGAAAATACCCTGCCGTAGCGAATTCTCGCAGGACCAAATTATTCTCAAGTGAAACTAGTTTGGGTGTGGCTCTCGTGACAACCCAATGCGCGAAACGCAGGAGACACGACTATCCACGATTCTATCATGTGTGTATGCTCAAGCCCGGGTATAGAGCTTATCTCTCAAGTAACATCAGCCAATCCCAACAATAGCAGAAAATATAACAGATATCTAGAGTATGCAGCATATGAATATTTAAAGCAATAAAAGAATGTGATAAATAACATAAAGATAAAGCAAGTAAAGCATAAAGATAAACACCTAAACACACAAAGAAACAAACAAAACTAGGCCAGGCTCCAACTTGCAAGAGCAAGGACTCCCCAACAAAGTCGCCAACTAAAGCTAGTGGGATTATACTCGAGCAAATCGCACGCTCGAAGATACAACTGAGTCACCACCGAACTTTATTTAGTCCCAAACGACAAGGAAAATATTGATAAAACCCAAGGGGAGGAGAAACGGGTAAGAGAGTCAGTTATGCAAGAGGATGGTATTAGAACCCCACGCATCCGGCGTACTCGACGAGAACCATTATGCTTGCTTCCAAGTTTGCGGAGGATTAGGGCCCTCGTGCCAACATATCCTCACAGTGCAATGAGGAATTCAGAGCTCCGTAGTGTGATGACATGCTTCTCTAAGTGTTTTGATGAAGACAAGATTCTACAAGCAAGTTTAAGTATTGAGAAAAAGGAAATGGTTCAAGACTCCTAGCACAATTCAAGTTTCAAGTTTAAATCAAGTCTTGAAGATTTTCTTAGTGATTGATCTTAAATGTATAGGTATATAGCACTCAACTTCTCTTTGTGTATATAAGTGTTCAAGTTATCATTCAATCATGTCATTAACCATTAAAATGTTTGGTTGCATTAAATAATAGCTTTTCCTCTTTGTTCTAACTCATTTTTGCATTATAAACCTGCAGTAATCGATTAACCATTATATGTTAATCGATTAACATGTGCAAATTTTTTTGAATATTTTGGTACGTTGTAAAGGTGTTAATCGATTAACCATTATATGTTAATCAATTACCATTGTATCAATGGCAGAAAAAATTTCATTTTTTCATTCAAATGATTTTCAAATTTGGTTTGTGAAGCATGACACCCTTTCATTTGTTGCACTCATTTGTAGAGGTGTATTGTGGCTATATATACATCATTTTTTCAGATTTTAAACCCACCTCCTTTGGAAAAAATTCAAACATTAAAAAATTCTCTTCATCTTTAAAAATCTTTTTAGTGTTCCAAAAGTGAATTTTCATTGAAACTTTCAGCATTTAATTTTCATTGAAAAATTGTCATAAGTTTCATTCTATACATTGTGAACACTTGTATATCATTGAAGAATTTGTTTGCTTAAAGGGGAAGATTAATCAATAGATTGATAAGTATAAAATTCATATCAAACTCTTGTATAAAAATTCAGAATTATTGTTGTATCCTTGTTGTCCAGGATTGTTGGAAGCAAGAGGTTCATTAAGGAGAGGATTGTTCTCTTAGTGGACTTAGTGAAAAATCCAAGAGATTGTTCTTGGTATTTTGGTTGTTAGTGTCTGTATAGGAAGACTAGGATAGTCTTGTATAAGTCCTAACAATAGTAAAATCTATTTCATGTTGAAAGGGGGCTGGAGTACTCTCGGACTGTGAGGGGAACCAGGATATCTCTCAGTGTTCTTTACTTTCCGCACTTTACAACTTTCATCACTTAGTAATTAATCAGAAAAGTAATCGCAGCATAAGTTAAAAACTGGAAAATTTTCAAAGTACCTAATTCACCCCCCCCCCTTCTTAGGTGCAATCTCTACTAACACGTAGTTCATGGAACCAGGGAAGAAAAGGGGAAAAGGTGGCTCACCAAGATTTCACAATCTTGTGCCTACGTATCCTCATAGTGCAATGAGGAATTTAGAGCCTACGTAGTTCGGAGAACAAGGACAGAGAAAGAAAGGAAAACGTTGTCGAAACCAAGAGCGAAAAGCAAAGGGATGGTGTCGAAACCAAGAGAAAAGCATAAGAGGTAGAAATGATAAAAAGGGCAAGGAGTGGGGGCAAGGGTGTTATAACCGAGACTCGGTGTTTGATTTGCTGGGAAAGGAAAGTAACACTCTATTGGGGAAAGAAGGAAAAGGATCTTAACCCTGGCTGGGTGTAATACCCCAAAATTTGCCCTCTCATTTCTTCATATCATTTAGTAGGAGCTTTCATTTCATTGCATTGCATTCAAGCATAGAAAAATAAAACATTAAACATTTAGCATTGCACCTTGCATAAGGGCATGTGATCAGTTGTTTCTCAAAGATGTGGATCATCCAAAGCAAGAGAACAAGAGCCAAGGGTTTCTAAACAAGCCTCAAGGGTCTATTACATCATACATCATCCCATTTGATCCCACAAGGCATGGGAAGATGGGAATTCATCAAGAAGATTGAACAGTCCATCACCTCCTAGCAAAAAACAGTCCAAATTAGGGTTTTGGATTCAAGCATGCTCCTGATGAAATTTTGATTCAAACTTGATCTCAATGTTTTCTACATGATATTAAGTGTCTAAGGATGGAAGATTGGCCATTGGTTCATTTCAGAAGAGGTTCAATTGATCAGTTGCTTGAGAATCAAGAAATTGGGGAAAAGGTCAATTGTGCAGTGAAAAAAGTCAACTCCTGACTTTTTAAGGTCAAATTCATGAAATTAAAGTTATATATGTTCATTGGACAAGATTTGATCAAGAAATGATGGAGGAATAATGAAAAATTAAGAAATCACAAAACTGCCAAAAATAGAAACTTTAGGGTTTCCAAAAATGGCAAGTTTGGACCCTTTTGCACCACACTTTGAGGCTCTCTTTATTCAAGATAAAAGCTCCAAACCTCAGGCCCAAGTTGGGCCAATTAAATTTCACATTCTAAGCTTCAAATCCATATAAAGATCTCTTCCATCGGATCAAAATTGAGGGAGTTATGATCAATCAAAGTTTGGTAAAATCAAGGAAAATCTCAAGTCATGGCAAGGCAAGTTCAGGCCTCCAGGCCATAATTTCATCGAACAGTTGGCATGCCAAATTTCAACCCAATTTTCTCCATCAAGAAAGCTTCAAATGAAAAATTGTTGAACAACAAAGTTGTTTATCTCCATGCCCTCTTCAACTTTGATGTTGGACATTTTTTCATTTGAATAAGTTATGAAGGTCATACGAGGGCTCGAACATGGGGTCTCATGCTGAAAGTTCACAAGTCACAAGGCCTTGCTTGCAGCCCAAATCACACACCCATACACCAGTTGTGGTTCCTTGTTTTCCATGCAACCGAGTTGATCTTAACTAACCGAGTTAACTACCTTGACTCGGTGAGTTGAGTCTAACTAACTCCGACCCTAGCTCCAAACCCAAACCTCATTCCAAACCTCTCACACTTCAAACCTAAAATCTATTTAAGAGATGCTTCACTCATTTTCAAGGACCTTCAACCATTTTCTCAAATTTCTCACATTTCACTCTCATTTTCTCTCTTCACTTTGCTACAACTTCTACTTCTCTCTTCCAAAACCACACACAAAAGCTCTTATTTCTTGAAGAATAATCACTTTTTACATTAAAAAATGATTAATTCTTGAACTAAACTTCATCTCTTGGTTTGCATTGGTTGGATTTTCTGGAATTTCAGTTTGTTCTTCTTCAATCCAAAGGTTTCTCACCATTTATTTTGGTGCAAGTTGGATTTTGGTGGATTTTCGCGATTTTGCTCGGTTTCGACGCATTTCGGCTATTGATTGAAGAATCTCTGGTTTTCTTTCATTTTTTGCACCAAGATTACTTTTCAACAATTACCAAAGCAAGTCTCCGCTTTGTAGGTTGGTTTTCCCTAAGTCTCCACTCGTTCTAGCTTATTCGCAACTTATTCGATGTAGATCTTTGTGGAATTTTTATTTGGATTCATATGCTTGAATATGATTCTTGGTGTGGTTGTTAATTGAATCCAATTGATGTTTGTTGACTGTAATTCAATGTAATTTTGTGCCTAATTGATTACATGTTCATTTGGAAGTTTGGAGAAGTGATTTGCTGCTGAAAAGTGCTTTTGAAACTGGTTTTTTTGGCCACTGACCCAGAGTAACCGGTTACTCACCGTTTGTTAACCGGTTAACATGTGTATTTTTGTGTAAACTGTTTGATTTTTAACTAAGTAACCGGTTACTCACCGTTTGTTAACCGGTTACTCTGGGACAGAATGTGTATTTTTGTGCATTTTCTTGCTTGTTTGAGGTCCTTAACATGTTTAAACTTCATTGATGATTGGTGGATTATTTTTGAGCTATTTTAACTCACACCACAGTATGAACTTGATTTTACAACACACGGCTTTTGATTATTAATCAATGAGTGTCTATGTTTGCGTGGTTGATTAATTGATGCAACGATCACATAATGCACATACATTGAGCTTGTTAATTGCTAATTGATGTTATGTTGCTGGAATTACTATGCGCATGTTCATTTGCTTTCCGTTTCAAGAGATGTATACTTGTTTTTGACTTGCTCATATTCTTGACAATGTGTATTCTTTTGTAATGTGCATTATAACATGTTTGATTTCAAGGATTGTTCACCGTGATTTGTAATGAGATTGTGATCATGATTGATTGAATAATGTGCAAGTCTTGAAGCATGTTTGTTCTTTTATGAATGAATCATTTGTGAGTGCATGTTGCCCCTGATTTTTCATTGCTAACTATACACATATATGTTGTAGTATGTGCTGCCAAATGCTTGTTACACCCATTTTGTATGCTGAACATGAGTTGTTGTTTGCTGTTTGGTATATGAAGCTGGATTTACTGCTGTTCTGTTGCATGTGGGCTGTAATAGCTGCTGTTTTCATTATTTCCTTCCATTGGCTTGTTTGACCAAGTTCTTTTACTTAGGATTTCTTGTGAATAGTGTTTGAACTAACCTTTTCATGTAGGTGCTAAGGGTAAGTAAGTGTGTGGATATGCTTCCACATACACTTCTTTCTTTCATCTTCGCTTATTTCTTTTAATAATTCAACTTGTGATCATGATAAGCATTTATATACTTTCCTTGAATAACTTCTTCTTCATCCCTCTTTAAGATCAACTTAACTTCCATCTTGGAAGTAAGTTGCTTCTTTTGCTCTTCTCTTCCTTTCTTTTAGGATTAGATTTCTTAAACCACATTAACCATAGGAACATCCATGTATGATAACATTAGGGTGAGTCTTAGTCCCCTTTAGTTTTCACCTTTCTCGACCATTTGAGTCTCTCTTCTTCTTACCTTTAAAACAAAAATAAAAAACACTTAATAAAGGCATAACAAATATTGTATTTGAGCCTTTCATGTAAGATGAGATAGTGAGGGGTCTTCTCTCACTCTCTTAGAATGTTTAGCGTACGTCCCGTCTCGGGTCGATATGCGAGGCATTCGATCTTACATGAATGACTTAAATACAATGTGCGTTACAAAACACAAAACAATCAAAACACTTCTTTCTTAAAAGACAAAAACAAACAAACAATTCTTTTCTCATCTCTTTCACTCCTTCCTTAAGGACTCGTCAAGTCCGTTCTGCCGCAAACAGGTAACGCCTAAGTCTCCCTACAGCGAGCTGCAACACCTAACTGCTGGGACGCGCACTCTGACGTTTCCACTAAAAAACATAAACAAAGCGACCCTTGTTGAGGGGAACTACGTCGCTCTGATTCTCATGTCCCCGATGAGATACGTAGGCAGTGGGGTAGGGCCCATTCGAGCACTTCTTTTATTTTCCCTACATTTATTTCTTGTTCTCTCTCTCCTTTCTTTTTTTCCCTTTTCTTGTTCCTTTTCCTTTCCAGTAGCAGCGAATCTCCAGTTTCCTACACCCTTTGATCGAGACAAGCAAGCGTGGATCCCATCGGGTACGATGGACGCGTGGGGGTGCTAATACCTTCCCTTCGCGTAACCGACTCCCGAACCCAGTTCTCTTGGTCGCAAGACCATGCTCTTTCCTTTCCTTCAGGTTTATGCAATGTTTCCTTTCCCTCTCTTGGGATAAATTCACATTACTAGCGACTCTGTTTTGGTGCCACTTTCGCGTTTGTACTTGGATGAAAATCCCGGGAGCGACAGCTGGCGACTCTGCTGGGGATCAAACCCAGAATCTCTGGTTTCCTTAGCGAGTCAATCCTAGCACTTGTCTGTTTTTCTTTCATTGGGTGTTTACTGTGATGATGTGTTTTTCTATTTTACTGTTTTACTATATTTCTATTTACAGTATCATTGCTTTACTGTACATTACTGTATTTACATTATATTCCATTATTATACTGGACTGTGCTATGCTGGTTTTCTGTTTGGCGGGATGGGTATTCTGAGAGATAAGCCCATTACACAGGCTTGAGTACATACATAGGACTAGAGTGGACGGTAGTGTGGCCTGCGTAGCATCTTGTTATGTATGGTTTATACGAAATCCACAACCAGACGAGGTTTTCTTGGGAGATGCTCTGATTTGCACGATTTGTGCATTTCAGGGTGTTAACCTAGAAAGTTGTCGACTCTGGTGACCAATCATTGAGGACCTTAGTGGAAACCTCCCTCTTTAGTGGTGACAGTGGTAGACCACATTCTGTGGCAAACCCATTCGCACCCGAGGGCCCACTTTGGAACTTGCATATGATGGCCTTTATTTTTGGGGAATCAGTGGACGATCTCTTTGTTTGGCGATAGCATAGTATCCTACGGGCTGAATGTGCTATTGCTTCTCAAAATAGAGAATTCGAAACTGAGGAACCGCTGTTCTAGTACCCACATGTAAGTATGGGCGGGTGTTTACAGGTTTGCAGGTGACCATGCTTCCCACATACCTTGATACTCTGGTATTTTCACATACAGATGATGTAACTTGTTACAATCAGTGGGTTTCTATCTGCAATATTATTCTCAGACTTGTTCAGACACCGTGCACACAGTCCAGCACAGACACAGAGCACGCTGATACCATGCCCTTTTGCATTGCATTATCATGTCATAACATTCATGTTTGTCATTTACAGGTGCTTATTACACTTTTGATTCCAATCAATAGGCTCGACAGAGACAGTTCTCGAGAGAAAGCGCAATGTTGCCTACAAGTTCCCAGATCCTGCCTTGGATTTACTGCACAAGGTGATAGCCATGGCTGACCCGGGTGTTCTTTACAACTTCCAGAAGAAATATGGGAAATTGGTTGAGATGGTCCGCAGAATCACACAGTATGAACATGATGCTCTTCAGACGTTGCTACAGTTTTATGAGCCTTCATTGAGATGTTTTCGTTTTCCTGATTACATTTTGATGCCTACTTTGGAAGAATTCTCATTTATTTGGGGAATTCCGGTCGAATCAGCTTTGCCATTCTTTTCTGGAAGTCATCCTAGCGTAGAGGAGATTGCAGCTGCGGTACAGGTAAAAGATTCAGCGTTAAAAGGAAATGTGTGGCTATCAAGAATGTGGTCAAAGGTTTTCACTTAGCCTTTCTTACTGACCAAGCTCAAGAGGCTGCTGAAGCAAAGAATTGGGAAGTTTACAACTTCATCCTGGCTTTGTGCATCTACGGCATCGTTTTTTTCCCTAATCAACAAGATTTTGTGGATATGCAGGCTATAAGAGTTTTTGTTCTCAAAAACCTGGTTCCCACCTTGTTAGGAGATTTTTACTACTCGGTGCACTTCAAGAATGTAAAAAGAAGGGGAGGATCTGTTAATTGTTGCACTCCACTTTTATCTCATTGGTTTTTGAAACATTTACCTCAGGCAGGTGCTTTTGTAGAAACAAAAGACTCCTTAAAATGGTCCAAGCGGATAATGGGATTAACTGATGATAACATCGTCTGGTTCGATCGTAAGTTGATGGGTATAGAGATTGTCGCCAGTTGTGGGAATTTTCCCAATGTGCCTCTAATTGGCGGGAAAAGGGGAATTAACTATAACCCGATCCTGGTCATTAGACAGTTTGGATACGCTTCCAGGTCTCCTCCCACAGATCGGGATGTTGAGAAATCTTTGTTCTTTACAGGGACTGAAAATGAGGAAATGTTGCAAGAAATTGTGAATGCTTGGGGTCACCAGCATAGAGCAGGAAAAATAGTTTTTGGAAAGATGGATTGCAGATCTTACCTTGAGTACGAAAGATGGCTTGAAATGAAGGTGAACGAGTTGCTCTTGCCTTTTTCAAGGGACCCCCTCTCTATCCTGTAATGCTAGAGCAGCCTACCATGGTAGCCATTGAGGAGTTTGACAAGCTGCAGAAGTTGGTAAAGGAACATCGGGTGGAGAATTCATATCTGAGTAGTCTTCTCCAAAACGCTTTGCATGCCAACAAAGAATTGGAGCACAAAGCCCAAGACGCCGAAATAATCTTAGCTGCAAGAGAAAAGGATTTCGCCGAAAGAGCCCAACACTTCCAGAAAATTTGTAAAGGTGCCGATGCTGCCACTCAAGCTCCTAAGAAGACCAAACAGGCTTTAGCTCAGACCAAGGACACGCTAGCCAAGCTTCAGCAAGCCTGGGATGAGGTTAGAATAAAAAACACCGAGTTGCAAGAACAGCAGAAAACCAAGGATGAGGAGCTCAAAAAGGTACATGAACAACAGAGAAAGTATCGAGAGAACCTTGGTGAAAGTCAAGAGCAATTGGTAAGCGCCAGAGAGGAGCTGAAGACTTCCAAGAGCGAGCTTGAAGAGGCCAGGGTAGATGTGGAGAAACTCAAGATACAAGCCGGCGTGAAGAGGCAGAAAGGGGTTTGTGATGATGATGCTCTCCTGATGCATATGGGTTCACTGACCGAGGCTCTCATGAGAAGAGATATTCTGATCAAGGAGTTAATCGAAATACCAAATCACCAGCGTACTCGCATACTATTCGAGGAGGTCAAGTATTCAAGTGATAAGTTGAAGGATTTAGAGTTGTCAGATTGACAGTTTGTTTATTTCTCTTGATGTAATTTTGTTGATGGATATCATCAGGCTTGTTGATGAATCCATCTTTTTTATGTATGATGTTTAAACTCATTGTTGAACACTGTGTGTATGTTTCTCCTTGATTAGAATGAGCAACTTATTCAGAAAGGTTCCTTTGGCAGCTATTTGTACACGAGCACATAATCACGACACGTCTCTTTATATCACGATTTTTGATCTTCAGATTTTTGTGGTTAAGATTGGAATCAGGGTGTAGAGCACCTCGGAAGTGATAAACATGGCCTTTGCATTGCAAGGCATATCATTTTGCATTTTTTTTGCTTGCTTTTCAGGTACTCGTGGCAGGGTCTCTAACCTTTATTTGGTTTCAGGCATTATAGCTGATACCCACGATCACCGATACGCAACTCGTAGGAATCAAGCAAGGATTATGGATCAAATGCAGAATGATTTGGCTAAGATGAGGGCACGCATGGACCAGTTCATGACTCTCATGACTGGCATGGCATAGACTCAAGAGAGATTGAGACTACTGGACGAGCGTCCAGAGGCCACGCCGGGAGGTAATCAGAATGATAATTCACAAACACATGGCACTCCTCCTCCTGTTGGCAACCCTCCTCCTGTTGGTAATCTGGGTAATGGTGTAACACCCCAAAATTTGCCCTCTTATTTTTAGCGCTAACTGGCTTATGTTTCTTTTCATTTGCATTAGCATTGCTGCATTTGCATGTTTCTTTGAGCATGGGATCAGGGTATTTTCTTCAGCAGTACAAGATATTCTCAGCACCTGTTTGATCTTTATCGGCAGTTAAGGCCAAGCATTTAATTCTCAAAGTCTTTTTGAGCATTTATTTTGCTCATTAAGTGATTTGAAGATCAACAGTTCCGGCAGTCAAATTTTGATCAGCAATTCAGCACCGAACAGCCGTCTCAGAAATTTAATCGGGGCCCGGAAAATATTTCACGGCGTGTTTCAAGTGCACTCAAGTAGTGAGGTCCAAAGACAAGTTTCAGAGGCATATTGTGGTTCAGAACAGGTGGAATCAAGTCCGTCTCCATTTTCCCTCCTTTTGGCGCCAAGCGGAAAATTCAAATTTTCCTCAGAGTAACCGGTTACTCACCGTTTGTTAACCGGTTACTCAATGTATTTTTTGCCCAGAATTTGCATTTTTCAGCACTGCAGAATTTTCAAATCATTTTAGTGGTCATGTGCATTGCTTGTGCCTACGTGGGAAGGATCTAGAACAGCTTCTTTTCATCATTTTCCACCCAAATTTTCCATTTCCACTCATCAATTTCTACCCCAATTCCACACTTCACTTCTTAACCCATTCTTCACCTCATTTTCCACTCACTCCAAACCCAAGCCAAATTCCTAAGCTAGAGGATATTTAAACTCACTCATTCCAAACCAAGGGAGACCTAGATCATTTTTCACCCTCCAATTTTCAGAATTCTTTCAATTCTCTCAACTTTTCTCTCATTCTCCAAAACCCTCACTCAAAGTTTCATCATCAAAGTTCATCAAATTTCACCTTGGAATTTGTTGATCTTGAAACTAAACCACCATCCATTCACCAATTCTTGAAAGAATCTTGGATTTGCTACTGTTTTGGAGTGTGGAATCACTTTTGGAGCAGCTTTTCATTATTTGAGTTGTTCTAGCTTGGATCTTGGTTGTTCTTGCTTGGATCTTGGTTGTTCTTGCTTGGATCTTGAAGTTCATCACATAGATCTTTGGATTTCTTGTTTGGATCATCAATTTTCGTTCTCAACATTCACCAAGGCAAACCTCAGCCTTGTAGGTTGGTTTTCCCTAGATCTATAATTGATTTTGATTGATCATAGCTTTTGCAATGTAGATCCATTGATTTCATGTGTTGTTGATGCTTTTGCTTGATGTTGATCATGAATGTTGATGATAATTGATTTGCATGATGTTTGATTGTTGTTCATGAGCTTAATTTCGTGCATGAGTGATTGTATGATCATTTGGAAATGATTGGATAAGTGATTTTGCTGCTTAAAAGTGATTTTGCAATTATTTTTGAAATATGTCCCAGAGTAACCGGTTACTCACCGTTTGTTAACCGGTTACTTTGTGTATTTTTTGCGTAAATGGTCTGATTTTCAACTAAGTAACCGGTTACTCACCGTTTGTTAACCGGTTACTCTGGGACAGAATGTGCATTTTAGTGCATTTTCTTGGTTGTTTGAGATCCGATGCATGCCTAAACTCCATGGACTAATATGTTGATGATTTGTGGATTATTCTTGAGCTGTTGAACGTCACACTCTTGCATGTTCACGTTTTTCGACACGCGATGCTTGGATTTCATTGTTTATGTTTATGTTTGCGTTGTTGAACACTTGATGCTATGAACACATACGCACCCTCACTTGTTAATCATGTTCATTGGGCATTGCTGCTGGATTAATGATGTTTGTGCATACTTACTTGTATCCAATTTCATGATGTGCACACTTGTTTCACTTGATCATATGCTATGTGTTGCATTCTTCCATGAGGCTTGCAAGGTTAGTAACCGTGGTGTGTGGTTTGTTTATGATCATGATCAATTGAACGATGTATGTTGTTTAATGCACGTTTGCTCTTCCTTGATTGAATCGTATTTAAATGTGGTGCATGCTGTCCTGATTTCACATCTGAGTTTTGCATAAAGTGTTGTCCTATGTGCTGTCCATGTGTACATGTATGCTGCTTGACCTTTTTACACCTGTTTTCATGCTGAGTTTCATGCTGTTGAATGTTGTTTGGTGTATGTGCATGATTTCATTGCTGTTCTGAAGCAAGTGTACTGTTGTAGGTGTTGTACCTTCTCTTTTTACTCATTTCACTCCCTCGAGTCTCAAGACTTGTTCAAGTCTTGGACTCCTTTCCCTTTAGAGCTACCTAGTCCAACTTAATTTTTGATTAAGCTTGGAGTAGGATTAGCATTAGGCTTTAGGTAGTCGTCTCTCCTAAGCCTCACTAACCATAGGTCGTCCATGCATGATAACATTAGGACTCTTAGTTTCCCTTTAGAGTTTCCTTTGTGTCTTCTCTCTTCTCATCTCAAAACTTCTTCAAAACACGTAATAAAAGTTAACGTGTATTGCGCTTGAGCCTTCTATGTGGGAAGTAGGGAACGAGGGGCTTCCCCTCATTCTTCTAGGATACCTAGTGTACGTCCTGTTGGGGACGATGCGCGAAGTATTCGTTCCTATATTTAAGACTTGGGTTCACTGCAAGTTACGAAACAACTTAAAAGACACTTCTGTCTAAAAAACACAAAACCAATTCAAATCTTTTTGTCCTTCGGGATTGTTGGATTTCAAACTTCATTTTCAGAAAAGAGCTCGTCGCTCACGTAAAAAACACTTACCCATTCGTGGTCGTACCCACGAAATACATTAGCTCTGATTCCTCTCTCTCATCCGATTGAGGATATGTAGGCACAAGACATCGATTGTCTTGGCGAGCAACCTTCCCCCACAGTTCCCGTCCGAACTACGTTGACTCTGACTTTCCCATTGCACTGAGGGAGTACGTAGGCCTAGGACAATGATATCGTCCTATCGAGTCACTTCTTTTTTCTTTTCTTCTCCGTTTCTCCGTTCTTTCCGCTCTCGTTTCTTTTCCGGTCCAGTAGAAGTGGAGCTCCAGACGACGACACCCTTTGATGCAGACAACAAATGTGGATCCCATCGAGTACGATGGATGTGTGGGGCACTAACACCTTCCCCTCGCATAACCGACTCCCAAACCCGGACTATGGTTGCGATGACCATGTCTTTCCCCCTTTCTCTTCAGGTTTATGCAGTGTTTCCTTTCCCTCTCTTGGGATAAATACACATTGCTGGCGACTCTGTGTTTTCTGCGCCACTCTCGCGTTTGTACCGTTGGATGCGAATCTTTCGGGAGCGACAGCTGGCGACTCTGCTGGGGACTCTGGTTGACCTCTTGCTGGTCCATCCCCTTTAGAGAGTCAGTCTTAGCGCTTGTCTGTTTGGGTGTTTTTGGGGTGCTTTGCTTTGTTGTATATTACTGTATTTGCTATGTTATTTGCTTTCCTGTTTTTACAGCTTTTATTGCATTGCATTTTCATTTTATTACTGTCATTCTGGATATTACTGTGCTGTGTTGGCTGGTTTTCTGTTTGGTAGGTTGGGATGTTTTGAGAGATAAGCCCACTACCCAGGCTTGAGCATACACACAGGTTTTAGAGTGGATAGTCGTGACGCTTGCATGGGGGTGGCCATGTATTGTTGTTCATGAGACCCACAACCAGACGAGGTTCTATCAGGAGCTACCTGCTACTGTGCGTTGGTACAGGCCAGTAGGTATTCTCTTGAGGGATCGTCGACTCTGGAGACCATTCCCAAGGACTCAGTTGCGGCACTCCTCCCGGGATGTGACAGTGGCAGACCACGTTCTGTGGCAAACCCATTGCACATTCTCGACCCGAGGACCCAATGCTGGGAACTTGCTATAGGATTTCCTTTTGAGGTGAATCAGCGAACGACCTCTTTGATTGGCGGTAGCATTGTATCCTTCGGGCTGAATGTGCTATTGCTTCTCAAACCTCTGAAGCTGAGGATCTTTCATTTTTGTGAATCAGTTGAGGCCTCCTCGATTGGTGATGATGCCAAACCAGAAATGGTGAACGCATCATCATTTCTCGACCTGAGAGCCCGGGATACTGAGGATCTTAGTACCCACATGTGAGAGGGGCGGGTTGTTTGCAGGTTTGTAGGTAACCGTGACCTTCTACCTACCCGATGTTTCTGGATTCTTTGTCTCTACAGCCGTATCAGTGTGGTTATTCTGTTATCCCGGTTTGACTCAAGAGTTTGTACTGAGCCTCAAGATTGTCCATCCAGTTCAGTACAAATGCTTGATGCCTTGATCCCATGTTTTGCATTGCATTTCATTTTTTCTCTAACAAACATAGTTTTTCATTTCCAGGTTGTATCCGAATCTGTGATTCCAGTCAGAGGGAAGTATTAGGGATGGATGTTCTAAGAGGTAAGAAGGATATTATCATCTACAAGTTTCTCAAGCCAGCAATAGGTCCTCTCACCATCCTGAAGGGAATGGCAAGTCCTGAAGTATTGAATGTTTTCGCGGAGAAGTATGGGTGGATTCTGTCTTTTGTTCGCAACATCGACGATTATGAGTTTCGGGGTCTTCATACGCTGATGCAGTTCTATGACCCTCCACTGAGATGTTTTTTGTTCTCGTATTATTTGTTGGTGCCTACTTTGGAGGGATATTCTAACATGCTAGGGATTGCTATCAAGGAAGTTCCTCCCTTCTTTGGTTCAAAAGGAGATCTGGATTGTGGGAAATTGGCCGGTGCTCTTTATTTGAGCAAGTCAGAGATAGAAGCCAACATTTCTAACAAAGGAAAGATCTGTGGTTTCAAGTTGGGGTATCTAACGAAGAAGGCTCAGAAGGCAGCAGAAGATAAAGAATGGGTTGCTTTCAACGCACTGTTTGCTCTTTGTGTTTATGGTATTTTGTTGTTCCCCAATGAGCCTGATTTTGTGGATGAGGATGCTATCAGGATATTCATGATGAGGAATCCTGTGCCGATCCTGTTGGGCGATCTCCATTATGCCTTGTACAATAGGAATGAAAAGAAGAGAGGAAGAATGGTTCATTGTTGTGCTCCATTGTTTTATAAATGGTTCGCAAGCCGTCTACCTCAGTCTGGTGCTTTTGTTGATTCTAAGGATTCTCTAGAGTGGAGTCAGCGCCTGATGGGACTGGTCAGTAAAAACATCGTGTGGATAAATCAAGGATTGCTTGGCAAGGATATCATTCACAGCTGTGGTAAGTACCCTAATGTTCCTTTGATAGGGAGGAAGGGAGGAATTAACTATAACCCCTCCTTAGCCGTCAGACAGTTTGGTTATGCTCTGATAGGACCACCTGTTAAGAGAGATGTGGAGGAATCATTGTATTTTCACTCATCTAAAGGATTGGAGGAGGCGCAGAGAGCTTCTGAAGCTTGGGGTAGTATACTGAAGAAAGGAAAGGCCGTTCTGGGCAAACCTAACAATCAGGCTTTCCTTCCTTATGTGGATTAGATAAAATAGAGAGTTGAGGAGTGTTACTTGCCTTTTGATCGAGCACCTATGCTGTACCCAGAAAGTGTGGAGGAAAGACTTACTGTGCCTATTGAAGAGTTCAACAAGCAACAGAAGTTGGTGCACGAATTGAGAGCAGAGAATTCTGGTATGAGTAGTCAGTTGCAAGGAGTTTTGCAGGACAACTTAGAGCTGAAGTGGCAAGTTAAAGAGTCGACTGAGCATTTGAAGAAGGCAGAAAATGATCTGGATAGCAGAATTCAGCATTTCAAGAAGCTTAGCATGGCAGCAGAGACATCCAGCAAAACCACTAGGACAACTAAGAAGCTTTTGGCTAAGACTGAAACCGAACTTGATGTTTATCAAGAGATGTGGGGTGAGGTCCAAGTCGAAAACGAGGGATTAAACAAGGAGCTGCAAAAGGCGAAAGAAAAAGGGAAGCACTTCTTCAACAAGTGGAAAGAGTCCCAAAAGGAGATTGAAGAGCTCAAATTACAAGCTGGAATCAAGAAGGTGAGACATGAAGGTAGCAGCGCTGAAGAGCAAATTGCAACACTGAACCAAGAGATTGCAAAGAGAAACAGGTTAATCAAAGGGCTGATCACGCGACCGGCACATCCTGACACTTTGAATCTTCTAGAAGAAGTGGAGGCTAGTCTGTTTGGGGTAGAATTATAGTTGTTGTGTATCTTTTTTTGTGGTTACCATCAGGATTATTGATGGAATCACCACGGGTTACAATTGACTTTGTTTGTATGAATTCTTCCATCTTGATAATAGAATGTTTGATTTAGATATTTGTGCCTTGGTGGTTTTTATTTGAATTGTGTTTTGTTTCCTTGGTTTAATGTTGTGGTATCGCTGAGCTCGGATTTATTTTCCAATGAGGTGTCCAATCCCTGGTCCGGTTTCAAAGATTGGAATCAAAGGATATACCTTGGAAATGTTCAAATATGTTTGCTTGCATTTTGCATTCGCATTTGCATAATCATAATCATTTTTGCATTGCAGGTTATCTTGGTTTCTCTGGTTTTCTTATGCTCTCTCTTTTTTCAGTCAGGATTGATCAACCAACTCATCGGTAATCTACCAGGCTTAATCAAAGCAGAGTGATGGACAAAGTTCAGGAAGATATGGCAGCTATGCAGGCTCACATCGACCAATTCATGGAGATGATCCAGGGTGTGGTGCAAAGTTAGAATGAATTCAGAACTCTAGTTCAGCCTTTGGCGTCGCAGGTTGATGAGAATGGTATCTTACACGATGGTTTTCTTAACCGTGTTATTCCTCCGGGCGGAGGTGGTGCTGGTATCAACATTCCTATCACTGGTGCTGGAGGACAGGGTGGTATTCCTTCAGTGGTTGGAGAGGGAAGTACTGTTCGAGCTATCCATGGCCCTCGTATTGATGACCAACAGGATGATGTTTTTTCAGTCAGAAGCTTGGACACTGGTTTACCTGTGGTCAGTGATGAGAGAATCCGTTTAATTGAGGCTCAATTGAAAGGGGTTGTGAAACAGGATGATCTGGGAATAGACTTGGATGACCTAGGGTTGGTCCCTGATATTGTCATTCCACACAAGATTCAGATGCCTACACTGGAGAAGTATAATGGTTCTACCTGTCCGAGAACTCATATAAAGGCTTATACCAGAAAGATGGCTGCTCACGCCAAGGATGAAAAGTTAATAATGCACTTCTTCCAAGATAGCTTGCCTGTCGCGTCTTTGGAGTGGTACATGGGACTGGAAAGTAGAGATGTTCATACTTGGAGAGAGCTGGCTGTAGCTTTTATCTAGCATTACCAGTACAACACGGACATGGCACCCAACAGAACTCAGTTGTTGAGCATGTCTCAGAAAAGTGATGAGAGTTTCAAAGAATACGCACAAAGGTGGCGTGAATTGGCGGCTAGGGTGCAGCCACCAATGCTGGAAAAAGAAATGTTGGACATGTTTATGGACACACTGCCTAAGCACTATTATGAGAAGCTATTGCCTTGTTCTCTAGGAAAGTTTGCAGATATGATCGCTATTGGACAGAAGATAGAGGTCGGAATTAAGGCTGGAAAGATTTCTAGTGGTGACGGATCGTCCTCCGGACATGGCAAGAAGCCGTTTGATAGTTATAAGAAGAAAGGAGAAGCCAATGTTGTATCATCCCACAGGGGAAAAGGGAAACAGCGTCAGAGTAATAATCAACAAGTAGCATCGGTAACTATCCCAGCAACGTTACCTCCACCACAGCAACAGAGAAATAATGCTAATCAGAATAGGCAGCAGGGCCAGTATCAGAACAGGCAAAGGAATGTAGAGAGACATTTTGATCAACCCCCAATGTCGTATGCACAGTTGTTGCAACATTTGCTGCAGTTGCGTCTAGTTGAGCTCCGTACCCTGGCTCCACCAACCGGGGAACTCCCACGAGGCTACGATGCTAACGCACACTGCAATTTTCATTCTGGTGCTCCGGGGCACACTGTGGAGAAGTGTAGGGCATTTCATCACAAGGTGCAAGACCTTGTAGACTCCAAGGCTATCAATTTCTCGAATGCTAGGCCCAATGTTATTCAAAACCCTATGCCTGATCACAATGGGCCGAAGGTGAATGCGATAATTGAGGAATGTGAAGCTTTGAATTTGATCATGGATGTTGGGGAATTGAAGACTCTGTTAGCTGTGGTTAAAAATAGGTTATTGAAAGGTGGTGTCTATCCGGGTTGTGATGAGAACTGCTCAGATTGTTTGACGAAGGTTAATGGTTGTGATTCGTTGAAAATGGGTATTCAGAATCTGATTGATGAGGGCTACTTACAGTTTGACAGAGGTAATCAGCAAGAAGAGGTTGTTAGTGAGAAGGTTTCTACTATCACCATTCCGTTCAAAACGATTACTATTTCTGGACCGGAAAGGCCACCTCCAGTCATTATCACAAGGGCTGGATCCATTCCTTACGAGAGCTCTAAGGCTATTCCTTGGAATTACGGTGCAGAGGTGTTTGTCAATGGACAAAAGCAGGAATTAATGAATACTTCACCAGTGAGTTCTAGTTCAGAGGTTAAAGTTGAGACTGATGCTATAACCAGAAGTGGTAGAGTGCTCACTCCTGTTAATGATCAACCCAGTACTTCTAGTCACGATAAAGGAAAACAGGCAATGGATGGTTTTGTTCAGACTCCAGTGATTACTGATTCTACAGTAAAGCCGGTTGATGATGCTTTTTCTGAAAATGTTGAGGAGTTTATGAGACTCATCCGGAAAAGTGATTATAAGATCGTGGACCAGTTATATCAGACCCCGTCCAAGATCTCTATTCTGTCTCTGTTGTTATGCTCTGAGGCTCACAGGAATGCTCTTCTGAAAGTCTTGAATGCAACCTACGTTCCACAAGAGATTTCTGTTAACCAGCTGGAAGGGGTTGTAGCGCACGTGAATGCGGGTAATGGCTTGGGTTTCACATATCTTGATTTGACTCCTGCTGGGAGGAATCATAACCATGCCCTGCATATTTCGATTGAGTGTCGTGGTTCACTGATGTCACATGTATTGGTTGATACTGGATCATCGTTGAATGTATTGCCCAAGAAAGCGTTAATGAAATTAGATACCAGGGGACTTATTTGTACACCAAGGGACTTGGTGGTGCGAGCTTTTGATGGCTCGAAGAGATCTGTCTTTGGTGAGATTGTGCTTCTGATCAAGGTTGGGCCGGAAGTTTTTGATGCAACATTTTATATTATGGACATTCAGCCAGCGTACAGCTGTTTATTGGGTCGCCCTTGGATCCATGGTGCGGGCGCTGTAACCTCCACTTTGCATCAAAAGCTGAAATACATGGTTGATGGTCACGTAGTGAACGTGTGCGGAGAAGAAGATATAATGATTAGTCAGCTGTCAACCTTCAAATACGTGGAAGTGGATGGTGAAATCCATGAGACGTTGTGTCAGGGGTTTAAAAAGGTGAAGGTTTCTAAAGAGGTTGTCCAGTCCGAGACTATAGAGCAGCACGCAGGGGCAAATCAGCCTGAGGTTTCTATGTCTTCGTTTAAAGACGCCAAAGCTGTGGTTGAAGCTGGTAGCTCACAGAGGTGGGGCCAGGTGGTCGAAGTTCAGGAGAAGAGGGATACTTATGGATTAGGATACAAGCCATCCAGGAAAGACGGGGATCCTCCCAAATTCTATGGCCCAGTCCGTTTCACTAGTGTCGGTGTTTTCTTCGACAGGGTTAATGCCATTGAGGAAGAAGGAGACAGTGATTGTGACATGGATAGCTGGATCCGTCCTTGCATCCCAGGAGAAAGTCTGCGCAACTGGTCTTCCGAGAGAGCCATTCAAGTGACAGGCTTCTAGTAATTGCTTTGTTTTCCTATTATGTTAATCCTGCGTTCTGCCCAAGACGCTGTGATTTTATTTGTAGGGCTTTTAACTGTTGCATGTTTTGCTTTATCATCAATAAAGGACTTTTCACACTCAAATATTTTGATCTCTGTCTTTCTGTTTTTATTTTTATGAATTAAAAACCCACATCAAAATGGCAATGTGTTTCTTTTGTTGCATACATAATAAAACATACCTCATCAATCATGCAGGTCTTTTTGTTCAGATGACACCGATCATGATTCTGCTATAGCTCGGTATGACTTTGACAATACAATCTATCAGGATGAAGAAGAGACTGACGAAGATTGTGAACTGCCCGAAGAGTTGGCCAGATTGTTGAAGCAAGAGGAGAGAGACATCCTACCTCACCAGGAGGAAATTGAGATTGTGAATCTGGGAACCGAGGACGCCAGAAAGGAGGTAAGAGTAGGGGCTGCATTGGAAGACAATGTCAAGGGAAGATTGATTGAAATGCTCCATGAGTATGTGGATATCTTCGCCTGGTATTACCAAGACATGTCTGGGCTCGATACTGATATTGTTGTGCACCGGCTACCACTTAAAGAAGGTTGTGCTCCGGTCAAGCAAAAGTTGAGAAGAACTAAATCGGAGATGTCTGTCAAGATCAAGGAAGAGGTTCAAAAACAGCTAGATGCCGGTTTTCTTGCCGAGACAAATTATCCTCCATGGGTTGCTAACATCGTGCCTGTACCTAAGAAGGATGGGAAGGTCAGGATGTGTGTTGACTACAGGGATTTGAACAGAGCAAGCCCAAAGGATGATTTCCCGCTCCCTCACATTGATGTGTTAGTTGACAATACTGCTCAGTATTCTGTGTTTTCCTTCATGGATGGCTTCTCTGGGTATAACCAAATCAAGATGGCCCCAGAGGACATGGAGAAGACAACATTCATAACACCGTGGGGAACTTTCTGCTACAAAGTGATGCCCTTTGGATTGAAAAATGCAGGGGCAACCTATCAGCGGGCGATGGTGACTCTCTTTCATGATATGATTCACAAAGAGATTGAAGTCGATGTTGATGACATGATTGCGAAGTCACAGACCGAAGAAGAACATTTGGTGAATCTTCAGAAGTTGTTTGAAAGATTGAGAAAATTCAAACTGAGGTTGAATCCAAACAAATGCACCTTCGGGGTGAGATCAGGAAAATTGCTGGGGTTTATTGTTAGTGAAAAAGGTATTGAGGTTGATCCTGCAAAGGTAAAAGCCATACAAGAAATGCCTGTGCCGAAAACAGAAAAAGAGGTTCGTGGTTTTTTGGGGAGATTAAACTACATTGCTAGGTTCATCTCGCATCTCACAGCCACGTGTGAACCAATCTTCAAGCTGTTAAGAAAAGATCAAGCAGTCAGGTGGAATGAAAATTGTCAAAAGGCGTTTGAAAAGATTAAAGAATACTTGCAGGAACCTCCGGTCCTTATGCCACCAGTGCTAGGAAGGCCTTTGATTATGTATCTCACGGTTCTTGAGAATTCAATGGGTTGTGTGCTCGGTCAACAAGATGAGTCAGGTAGAAAGAGCACGCCATCTACTACTTGAGTAAAAAGTTTACTGATTACGAGTCGAGGTACTCGATGCTGGAGAAAACATGTTGTGCACTCGCTTGGGCCGCTAAGCGTTTGAGGCATTATATGTTGAACCATACAACCCTCCTGATTTCAAAGATGGATCCGATCAAGTATGTGTTTGAGAAGCAAGCACTTTCTGGTAGAATAGCCCGTTGGCAGATGGTTCTGACAGAATATGATATTCAGTATGTTTCCCAAAAGGCCATTAAGGGAAGTGTTTTGTCAGAATATCTTGCTGAACAGCCAATTGAGGATTATCAACCGATGAAGTTTGAATTTCTTGACGAGCATATCATGTATCTGAAGATGAAGGATTGTGAAGAACCTTTGCCAGATGAAGGACCTGAGATTGGGTCTCAGTGGAAGATGGTTTTTGATGGAGCTGTTAATTCATATGGTAACGGAATCGGGGCAATCATTATGACTCCACAGGGTTCTCATATACCCTTTACTGCCCGGTTAGCGTTCATATGCACCAACAATGAGGCAGAGTATGAAGCATGCATCATGGGGTTAGAAGAAGCAATTGATTTGAGAATCAAGAACCTCGACGTTTATGGTGATTTTACGTTGGTGGTTAACCAGATTACAGGTGAATGGGAGACTCGTCAAGTAAATCTTGTTCCATATAACAACTATGCCAGAAGGTTGCTACCTTTATTTGACAGAGTAGACTTCCATCATATTCCCCGAATAGAGAATCAGATGGCTGATGCGTTGGCAACGTTGTCATCAATGTATAAAGTGAATCTTTGGAACGAAGCTCCTTCAATCAGAATCATGCGCTTGGACAGGCCTGCTTTTGTATTTGCATTTGAAGGGGTATCAGATGTTAAGCCTTGGTATCAGGACATCAAAGTCTTCTTGAAGAGTCAGGAATACCCAGTTGGGGCATCTTCCAAGGATAAAAAGACATTGAGGAGATTATCAGGAAACTTCTTTTTGAACAAGGACGATGTGTTGTACAAGAGAAACTTTGACATGGTCTTGCTACATTGTGTTGATGAACACGAGGCAGGCTTGTTAATGGAAGAAGTTCACGAAGGTTCCTTCGGTACTCATGCCAATGGGCATGCTATGGCAAGAAAATTGTTGAGAGCGGGGTATTATTGGATGACTATGGAGACTGATTGTTTTAAGTACGTCCAGAAATGTCATAAGTTCCAGATTTATGCTGACAAGGTGCACGTACCGCCTACTCCTCTGAATGTTTTGTCGTCACCTTGGCCTTTTTCCATGTGGGGCATTGACATGATTGGAAAGATCGAGCCGACTGCTTCAAATGGACATTGTTTTATCCTGGTGGCTATTGATTATTTCACGAAGTGGGTGGAAGCAGTGTCATATGCCAACGTCACCAGGCAAGTGGTAGCCCGGTTTATCAAGAAGGACATCATCTGCCGGTATGGAGTCCCGGAGAGAATCATTACTGATAATGGTTCAAATTTGAACAATAAGATAATGAAGGAGCTATGTCAGAGCTTCAAAATCGAACATCACAATTCTTCTCCCTATCGTCCGAAGATGAATGGGGCTGTTGAAGCGGCTATTAAGAACATAAAGAAGATTGTGCAGAAGATGGTAGTGACATACAAGGACTGGCATGAGATGTTGTCTTACGCTTTGCATGGATATCGTACTTCGATACGCACATCAACTGGGGCAACTCCTTTCTCACTGGTGTATGGTATGGAAGCAGTTCTGCCATTAGAAGTTGAGATTCCTTCTTTGAGAATTCTCACCGACGTGAAGCTTGATGAAGCTGAATGGGTGCGTTCCCGGCTGAATGAACTGAGCCTCATTGAAGAGAAGAGATTGAAAGCCATTGCGCATGGCCGGTTGTATCAGAGTAGGATGAAGAAAGCCTTTGATCAGAAAGTGCGTCCTCGGTATTTTCAAGCTGGTGAATTAGTTCTGAAAAGGATCACTCCTCCTCAAACAGATCACAGGGGCAAGTGGACTCCAAATTACGAAGGGCCATATGTAGTAAGACAGATTTTCTCTGGTGGAGCCTTATTACTTTCAACTATGGATGGCGAAGATTTTACGTCCCCTGTGAACGCGGATGTAGTCAAAAAATACTTTGCATAAAAGAGACCCGCTAAACATAAAAAGAAGGTTCAGGCAAAAATGGGGCATCCTGGCAAACCATAAAAAGAAAAGGTTCGGGAAAAAATTAGGGATAAAAAGAAAAGAAATAAACTCGTAAGGTTGAAAACCTGAAAAGGAAACCTTGGCAAAAATGGGTATCCCGGTGGATTGAAAACCCAAAAAGGGCGATCCAGGCAAAAGTTAGGGATTTAAAAGCAAAGACTACGATCCGCGTTCGATCTGTGATCACTGTTCACGCTCGGAGAATTCGAAGGAAAGGAATCAGTCCAGTTAGTCGTCTTCAAAGGCCAAAGTATATGCGGATAAACAAGTCATATGGGTTATAGCTGAGTCGAGTCATGGTGGATGTCTGTTCCCCACATTGCCGACATTTGTATTTTCTTTTGCTTTTTGCGCAATTACCTCTTTTCAAGAATTGCTTCCAGATGTAAATGCCTATTTACAAGCCGATTCATTCAATAAAGTTTGCATTTCAGTCAAAGAGCTTTTGTTTTTGTTTTACCTGTTTTGTTTGTGAAAATGTCCGATATTTTTGATAAAAACATTACATGCTAAAATGTTGAGCTCTGTGAAACAAGTGGGAAAACAGTGGTAATTGCTTAGGCGACAGTCACTATGATGATAATCAAAGTAAGCATTTTTGCACGTAGACCTTTCTGTTGGTTTTGCAGGATTACAGGTGTATCTCCCCAGTAGTGCTCTCCCCAATAGAGTTGCTCTCTCCAACTTTGAAGCCTGATTGTCCTCAGCAGTTTATTACTCTTCCCCATCAGAGTATCAAGGATCGTCCTCCTCAACAGAGTATAGAGAGGTAATTCCCCCCGAGCGGAGTCGTTAAGGATCGTCCCCTTCAGCAGGATATAATAGGTTTTCCCCCAGCCAGAGTTGTGATTTGGATCACCTTTCTTCAGCAAGTGATGTCTCCCCACATAGTATGGGACAGTTGTTTTTCCCAGCTAGTCAGGAAACAAGGTGTTCATCCCCTAGCAGAGTGGATGTTGACAACTACTTTTTTCTCTCCCAAGCGGAGTCGTTGAGGATCGTCCTCCTCAGTGGAGTACAAAGGATTGTATACCTAGCCGAAGTTGTGTTTAGATTATTATTCCCCAGCAAGCATTCAGAAGATGATTGCTCTAAGGTGGATGTTGTTGTATCTCCAGCAGGAAGTTCGTGGACAAAGATGTTATTATCCCCACAGAGTCCTGGTGTCTACTTGCCTCAGTTGGTCAGAAAGTATAGTTTCAACGACAATGGCTTGATCTAATCCCCAGCAGGGTAAGGGTAAAGTTACTTCCCTAACAGTAGATTAAGCTCAACGACATCCCCAAGCAGAGCCTGGTGGTGATTGGTATCCCCAACAGGTCTTAAGTCCAATCGTGATTGGCAGGCGTTAAATCCAAGTTCTGGAATAGTTAGACATCCCCAGCGGAGGAGTTTCCATCTTCGGTATTCATCTCTCTCCCCAGATGAGTGGTAGTCTCTCAGAGTTTCGTCCATCTCCAGCAGAGTTGTTGATCTTGATATTCCCCAACTATGTGGGTATTCTATCGGAGTTTCATCCATCTCCCACAGAATTGGTGATTGTGATCTTCCCTAGCAGGGTGAAGTTTTCCTCAGCTTAATTTGGAGGACAATTTATTTTGTCAACCCCAGTGGAGTTTTCCTTCGCCTTCAGCATTTATTTTGCTAAGGCGCCTCTGTTGCATTGCATAAGCATTTGTTTTGCATGGCATCCTCCTAAACGCGTAGCATTTCCACTTCGTGTGAAGCATTACGGCAAAATTCAAACATATGCATTCGAAGCATAAGCCAGGTTTGAGTTTCCCTTCGTCAGGAAAGCCGGATTTTAGGAGATATCTTTTGGCTTTATTCCATAAGTGTTGGGTTACTCATTTAAAGCAACATTTGACATTCCCTTGCAGAGTTGTTTGCCAGGATCCTTGATCCATGATTTCATTTTTACCCCTTCGTCCAGGTGGTCCTTTGGTTTTTCCCCCCATATTTTCTTTACCGTCAGACACTCGTCAGTGTTTCCTTCGGCACCCGTCCATGTTTGAACCCGTGTGATTTCAGTACCCGTCCGTATTGACCTTTTGTTGACACTATAATGTGTTGCATTTCAATCCCCAAAGAGGTCGCCTTATCCCCTTTTGTTTCAATACCCGTCCGTATTGACCTTTTGTAGACACTCGTCTGTGTTGCTTTCCATTCCCCAACGAGATTAATCCCCAGTAAATTTATCTTTTTACACCCGTCCGTGTACCTTTTCGATGCCCGTCCGCATTGGCTTTTGGCACCCGTCCATGTATTTTTTCGATACCCGTCCGTATTGAACCCTTTTACACCCGTCCGTGTATTTTTTGATACCCGTCCGTATTGAACCTCTTTACACCCGTCTGTGTACCTTTCGATACCCGTCCGTATTGAACCTCTTTACACTCGCCCGTGTACCTTTTCGATACCCATCCGTATTGAACCTCTTTACACCCGTCCGTGTACCTTTTCGATACCCGTCCGTATTGAACCCTTTTACACCCGACCGTGTACCTTTCGATACTCGTCCGTATTGATTTCTTTACACCCGTTCGTGTACCTTTTGATACTCGTCCGTATTGATTTCTTCACACCCGTCCGTGTACCTTTTGATACTCGACCGTATCAACTTTTTCTTGACACCCGTCCGTGTTTATCCCCAGCATAGCTAACACTCGTCCGTGTTTAGCTCAAGACATTTCAATACATCGTATGTATTGATTTCCAACACTCGTATGTGTTGTGATGGTACAACTTTTTTTTACTTGTTCCCCAGCGGAGTCGTCTCTCCTTGGCAGAATGCAAATTTCAGGTTTCTTTTGGTATTCAATCTCCGCGTATCCCGATTGCTTGGAAGTCGTTACTTCCATACCCTCCGATCCAAGGAAGTTTGAATAAGGGCAGCTGTAACACCCCAAAGTTTGCCCTCTTATTTTTAGCGCTAACTGGCTTATGTTTCTTTTCATTTGCATTAGCATTGCTGCATTTGCATGTTTCTTTGAGCATGGGATCAGGGTATTTTCTTCAGCAGTACAAGATGTTCTCAGCAACTGTTTGATCTTTATCGGCAGTTAAGGCCAAGCATTTAATTCTCAAAGTCTTTTTGAGCATTTATTTTGCTCATTAATTGATTTGAAGATCAACAGTTCCGGCAGTCAAATTTTGATCAGCAATTCAGCACCGAACAGCCATCTTAGCAATTTAATCGGGGGCCGGAAAATATTTCACGGCATGTTTCAAGTGCACTCAAGTAGTGAGGTCCAATGACAAGTTTCAGAGGCATATTGTGGTTCAGAATAGGTGGAATCAAGTCCGTCTCCATTTTCCCTCCTTTTGGCGGCAAGCAGAAAATTCAAATTTTCCTCAGAGTAACCGGTTACTCACCGTTTGTTAACTGGTTACTCAATGTATTTTTTGCCCAGAATTTGCATTTTTCAGCACTGCAGAATTTTCAAATCATTTTAGTGGTCATGTGCATTGCTTGTGCCTACGTGGGAAGGATCTAGAATAGCTTCTTATCATCATTTTCCACCCAAAATTTTCATTTCCACTCATCAATTTCCACCCCAATTCCACACTTCACTTCTTAACCCATTCTTCACCTCATTTTCCACTCACTCCAAACCCAAGCCAAATTCCTAAGCTAGAGGATATTTAAACTCACTCATTCCAAACCAAGGGAGACCTAGATCATTTTTCACCCTCCAATTTTTAAAATTCTTTCAATTATCTCAACTTTTCTCTCATTCTCCAAAACCCTCACTCAAAGTTTCATCATCAAAGTTCATCAAATTTCACCTTGGAATTTGTTGATCTTGAAACTAAACCACCATCCATTCACCAATTCTTGAAAGAATCTTGGATTTGCTACTGTTTTGGAGTGTGGAATCACTTTTGGAGCAGCTTTTCATTATTTGAGTTGTTCTAGCTTGGATCTTGGTTGTTCTTGCTTGGATCTTGGTTGTTCTTGCTTGGATCTTGAAGTTCATCACATAGATCTTTGGATTTCTTGTTTGGATCATCAATTTTCGTTCTCAACATTCACCAAGGCAAACCTCAGCCTTGTAGGTTGGTTTTCCCTAGATCTATAATTGATTTTGATTGATCATAGCTTTTGCAATGTAGATCCATTGATTTCATGCGTTGTTGATGCTTTTGCTTGATGTCGATCATGAATGTTGATGATAATTGATTTGCATGATGTTTTATTGTTGTTCATGAGCTTAATTTCGTGCATGAGTGATTGTATGAACATTTGGAAATGATTGGATAAGTGATTTTGCTGCTTAAAAGTGATTTTGCAATTATTTTTTAAATCTGTCCAAGAGTAACCGGTTACTCACCGTTTCTTAACCGATTACTCTGTGTATTTTTTGCGTAAATGGTCTGATTTTCAACTAAGTAACCGGTTACTCACCGTTTGTTAACCGGTTACTCTGGGACAGAATGTGCATTTTAGTGCATTTTCTTGGTTGTTTGAGATCCGATGCATGCCTAAACTCCATGGACTAATATGTTGATGATTTGTGGATTATTCTTGAGCTGTTGCACGTCACACTCTTGCATGTTCACGTTTTTCGACACGCGATGCTTGGATTTCATTTTTTATGTTTATGTTTGCGTTGTTGAACACTTGATGCTATGAACACATACGCACCCTCACTTGTTAATCATGTTCATTGTGCATTGCTGCTGGATTGATGATGTTTGTGCATACTTACTTGCATCCAATTTCATGATGTGCACACTTGTTTCATTTGATCATATGCTATGTGTTGCATTCTTCCATGAGGCTTGCAAGGTTAGTCACCGTGGTGTGTGGTTTGTTTATGATCATGATCAATTGAACGATGTATGTTGTTTGATGCATGTTTGCTCTTCCTTGATTGAATTGTATTTAAATGTGGTGCATGATGCCCTGATTTCACATCTGAGTTTTGCATAAAGTGCTGTCATATGTGCTGTCCATGTGTACATGTATGCTGCTTGACCTTTTTACACCTGTTTTCATGCTGAGTTTCATGTTGTTGAATGTTGTTTGGTGTATGTGCATGATTTCATTGCTGTTTTGAAGCAAGTGTGCTGTTGTAGGTACTGTACCTTCTCTTTTTACTCATTTCACTCCCTCGAGTCTCAAGACTTGTTCAAGTCTTGGACTCCTTTCCCTTTAGAGCTACCTAGTCCAACTTAATTTTTGATTAAGCTTGGAGTAGGTTGAGCATTAGGCTTTAGGTAGTCGTCTCTCCTAAGCCTCACTAACCATAGGTCGTCCATGCATGATAACATTAGGACTCTTAGTTTCCCTTTTGAGTTTCCTTTGTGTCTTCTCTCTTCTCATCTCAAAACTTCTTCAAAACACGTAATAAAAGTTAACGTGTATTGCGCTTGAGCCTTCTATGTTGGAAGTGGGGAACGAGGGGCTTCCCCTTATTCTTCTAGGATACCTAGTGTACGTCCTATTGGGGACGATGCGCGAAGTATTCGTTCCTATATTTAAGACTTGGGTTCACTGCAAGTTACGAAACAACTTAAAAGACACTTCTGTCTAAAAAACACAAAACCAATTCAAATCTTTTTGTCCTTCGGGATTGTTGGGTTTCAAACTTCATTTTCAGAAAAGAGCTTGTCGCACACGTAAAAAACACTTATCCATTCGTGGTCTTACCCACGAACTACATTAGCTCTGATTCCTCTCTCTCGTCCGATTAAGGATATGTAAGCACAAGACAGCGATTGCCTTGGTGAGCAACCTTCCCCCACAGTTCCTGTTCGAACTACGTTGACTCTGACTTTCCCATTGCACTGAGGGAGTACGTAGGCCTAGGACAACGATACCATCCTATCGAGTCACTTCTTTTTTCTTTTCTTCTCCGTTTCTCCATTCTTTCCGCTCTCGTTTCTTTTCCGGTCCTGTAGCAATGGAGCTTCAGACGACGACACCCTTTGATGCAGACAACAAGCGTGGATCCCATCGAGTACAATGGATGCGTGGGGTGCTAACACCTTCCCCTCGCATAACCGACTCCTGAACCCGGACTATGGTTGTGATGACCATGTCTCTTCCCCTTTCTCTTCAGGTTTATGAAGTGTTTCCTTTCCCTCTCTTGGGATAAATACACATTACTGGCGACTCTGTGTTTTCTGCGCCACTCTCGCGTTTGTACCGTTGGATGCGAATCTTTTGGGAGCGACAAATGGAAATGGCAGAAATGTTGGTGGTGTTCAGGAAGATGTTCAGGAAGACCAATTCACCCTGCTGGATGCTGATATGGGCAATCCTGGTGACAGAAGGTATGATGAGCTGGCTGAGAAGATCCGGGCTATAGAGTGCAAGAATTCTCTGGGTATTGATGTTACTAGTTTGGGTCTGGTACCAGGAGTCAGAATTCCTCCAAAGTTCAAGCCGCCCACTTTTGACAAATATCATGGCAATACGTGTCCCCAGACACATATTCAGGCTTATTTTGGGAGGATCTCAGCCCACACTGATGATGAGAAGTTATGGATGCATTACTTTCAAGATAGTTTGGTCGGAGCTTCATTGCCTTGGTGCATGAAATTGAACAGAGCTGCTATGAGAAGCTGGAAGGATCTGGAAGAAGTGTTTCTAAAGTAATATCAGTACAATATCGACATGGCTCCCAACCGCACTCAATTGCAAGGGTTGTCACAGAATGCTAAGGAAAGTTTCAAAGAATACGCTCAAAGGTGGAGAGAAATGGCTGCCCAGGTTCAACCCCCTTTGCTTGAGCGAGAAATAGCAGATATGTTCATGGGCACCCTGCAAGGGGCATTCCTTGATAGATTGGCTGCTTGTCCATCAACAGAATTTTCTGACATCGTGATTGCGGGTGAAAGGATCGAGAGTTTGTTGAAACTTGGAAAGATTCAAGATGTAAGTGGTATTGGTTCCTCTGGAACGAAGAAAACCTTTGCTAATGGTCAGAAAAGGAGAGAAGGTGATACAAACGTTGTGTATAGAGGACGGGGAAGAGGACGTTCTTAGGTTTATCACCAAGTAGGTGCAGTGATGATCCCAACGCCATCTGTTCAGCAACAACAGCCACAACAGCAGGCTCAGTAGGCTCAACAGCAATAGCAGCAACCTCCTTTCCAGCAAAGGTCTAGGCAGAGGGACCGTAAGATTGACCCTCTCCCTATGACTTATTCAGCATTGTTACCCCAGTTACTACAACTGAAGATGGTTGAACTTCGTACCATGAGACCTCCTGCTGCTGGCAACCTGCCACCGAATTTTGATGTTAACGCTCGCTGTGATTTCCATTCAGGTGCTCAGGGGTACACCACTAAAAAGTGCTGGGAGTTTCAAAATAAGGTGCAAGATCTGATCGATGCCAAAGCAATTAATTTCTCGCTGCCTCCTAATGTTATCCAGAACCCCATGCCTAACCATGGTGTGGCACATGTGCACGCTATGGAGGACGGAAAGAGATTGAACTTAGTGGCAGATATCATTCAGGTGAAGACCTCATTGTTGGTGGTGAAAGATCGTCTGTTGAAGGGACAGGTGTTCCCTGGTTGTGATCAAAATTGTTCTGAATGTATGGGCCAAGAGAATGGTTGTGATAAGTTGAGAATCGGTTTGCAGAGTCTGATTAATGAGGGTTGTCTACAGTTTGACCGGGTTGTGAAAGATACTGATGAGGTGTCAACTGTGACCATTTATTATACTCCCGCTGAAATTCAGGTGCCTGCAAGTATAGCTCCTGTAGCAAGTGTTGTGCTGCAAAGATCCAGTCCTGTCACCATCACGATGCCAGGACCAGTTCCGTTTACCTCTAATAAAGCAATTCCATGGCACTATGGGGCAGATGTGTATTATGAGGGAAGGAAGCAGGAAGTCGAGACATCGGCCAGTTCAAATATTGATAACGTGGGTGGTGTAGGTGGCTTTACCAGGAGTGAAAGGTTGTTCGTACCCCAAACTTTGCGCAGTGATAAAGAAGTTAAGGCTGCGGCAAAAGCTAAAGGAAAACAGGTGGCTGAGAGTGTGCATGTGCCTGAAACAGAGACCAAGATTACCTTTGACAATGAGGTAGAAGAGTTTATAAGGATAATAAAGAAAAGTGATTATAAAATTGTCGATCAATTGAACCAAACGCCCTCGAAGATCTCAATTTTGTCATTGTTGATGTGTTCTGATGTGCACCGAGAGGCTTTGCTGAAAGTGTTGAAGAGAGCCTATGTTCCACAGGAAATTACTGTCAATCAGATTGAGGGTATGATTTCTAATGTCAATGTCAGCCATGGATTAGGTTTCACAAGCAGAGATTTGACACCTGAAGGTAGAAATCACAACAAAGCTTTGCACATTACAATGGAGTGCAGGGGTGCAGTGTTGTCTCACGTGTTGGTAGACACTGGTTCCTCGCTCAATGTCTTGCCTAAGAAGGCGCTGATGAAGCTAGAAGTTGATGGATTGATTTTAAGGCCAAGTAATTTGGTTGTCAGAGTATTCGACGGGACGAAAAGATCTGTGTTTGGTGAAGTAGAATTACCTGTGCAAATTGGACCTCAAGTGTTCAAGGCTACATTCTACGTGATGGATATACAGCCTGCCTATAGTTGTTTATTAGGTCGCCCTTGGATTCATGCGGCCGGGGCTGTTACATCCACCTTACATCAGAAGCTGAAATACGAGTTCGAGGGACAAGTAGTGACTGTGTGTGGTGAAGAGGACATTTTTGTCAGTCATTTGTCCACGTTTAAGTATGTTGAGATGGATGGGGAAATCCACGAAATGCTTTGCCAGTCGTTTGAAGCGGTGAATATTGATAAAGTGTCTGAATCTTCCCTTACTCCAGATAGAGCCGACACATCCATTTCGTTCTATAAGCGAGCTGTCGAGGTTGTCAGAGCATGTAATACCCAAGGCTGGGGCAAGCTGATAGAGACACCAATGAAGGAGGATAAGTTTGGTATTGGCTATCAACCCTCTATGACTTCAGCTGCAAAGAACAGTGGACCCATCACTTTCAGCAGTGGGGGAATCATTTACCCAGATCAGTCTTGTGCAGCTACAGAAGATGGCGTTGACAGTGACTGTGACTTGGACAATTGGGTACGTCCACGTGCTCCGGGACAACAGTTGCAGAATTGGTCTGTTGAAGAAGCCATTCAAGTTACTCTTCAAACAGAGTAATTTTCTTTGTTTTTCTAACCATAATGCATGTTAAAATCTTGCACTCTGCCCAAGGCATATAGATTCATTTGTAGGGCCACCTGTTTGCATTTGCAATTTTAATCATCAATAAAGGACATTTTGCACTCAAATTTTGTTCCTTGTCTTTCATTTTTTTATTTTTGCACAAAAATAATAAAATGGCAATGTTTCGTTTCTTTTTGTTTTGAAATAAATTCTAAAATAAAGCATGAACCCATTCGTGCAGACTTGATCCTCCAGATTCCATTGATAACGGTTATGCTATGGCTATGTATTACTTTGACAAACCGATTTATCAAGCCGAAGAAGGGGATGAGAAAGGCTGTGAACTCCCTGAGGAACTAGCCAGATAGTTAAAACAAGAGGAAAGGGTCACCCGGCCTCATCAAGAGACCATAGAGATCATCAATATTGGTACCGAGGATGCTAAGAAAAAGATCAAGATTGGTGCCAGCTTGCAAGCATATGTGAAGAAAGCTTTGACTGAGATGTTGTGTAAATATGTTGATATCTTCGCCTGGTCGTATCAGGACATGCCAGGGTTGGATACTGATATTGTTGTGCACAGGCTGCCATTAAGAGAAGAATGACCGCCAGTCGAGCAGAAACTTCGTCGGACTCATCCCGATATGGCCATAAAAATCAAAGAAGAAGTTCAGAAGCAGAGGGACACAGGGTTTCTTGCTGTGACTAATTATCCTCCCTGGGTAGCCAACATCGTGTCGGTACCAAAGAAAGACGGAAAGGTTAGAATGTGTGTGGATTATCGAGATCTTAACAAAGCTAGTCCGAAAGATAATTTTCCACTACCTCACATCGACGTACTGGTTGATAATACAGCTCAGTTTTCAGTGTTCTCGTTTATGGACGGTTTCTCCGGGTACAACCAGATTAAGATGGCACCTGAGGATATGGAGAAGACCACGTTCATTACCCCATGGGGTACATATTGTTATAAAGTGACGCCTTTTGGGTTGAAAAACGTAGGGGCAACGTACCAGCGGGCAATGGTAACTTTATTTCACGACTTAATTCACAAAGAGATTGAATGTTATGTGGATGACATGATTGCCAAGTCGAGAACAGAAGAAGAACATCTGGTTAATTTGAAAAAGTTGTTTGAAAGGTTGAGAAAGTTCCTCTTGAGATTGAATCCGAACAAGTGCACTTTCGGGGTGCGTTCTGGAAAGCTGGTGGGTTTCATTGTAAGTAAAAAAGGAATTGAGGTTGATCCTGCCAAGGTTAAAGCAATACAAGAAATGCCTGAATCGAGAACAGAAAAAGAAGTTTGTGGTTTCTTAGGTAGATTGAACTACATTGCAAGGTTCATATCTCACCTAACAGCCACGTGTGAACCAATATTCAAACTGCTGAGAAAAGATCAAACGGTCAGGTGGAATGACGATTGCCAAGTGGCATTCGATAAAATAAAATAATACTTGCAGAAACCTCCAATCCTCATGCCTCTAGTTTCAGGAAGACCTTTGATAATGTATTTGACAGTGCTTGAAGGTTCTATGGGTTGTGTTCTCGGTCAACACGACGAGACAGGTAGGAAGGAACATGTTATCTACTACCTGAGTAAAAAGTTCAATAACTGCGAGTCTCGGTACTCAATGCTTGAGAAGACATGATGTGCACTTGCATGAGCTGCTAAGCGATTGAGGCAGTATATGCTCAGGCACACAACTCTGTTGATTTCGAAAATGGATCCTATCAAATACATTTTTGAGAAACCAGCACTAACAGGCAGAGTTGCACGGTGGCAAATGGTTTTGACAGAATATGATATCCAGTATACTTCTCAAAAGGCCATCAAAGGAAGTATCTTGTCAGACTATCTTGCGCAACAGCCGATTGATGATTACCAACCCATGAAGTTTGATTTCCCTGATGAGGACATCATGTTTCTCAAAGCTAAAGATTGCGAGGAACCACTCCCGGAGGAGGGGCCAGACCCTGAATCCAAATGGAGCTTGATGTTTGATGGGGCCGTCAATATGAATGGATGCGGAGTTGGAGCAGTTCTTATCACGCCGGAAGGTGTTCATATGCCTTTCACTGCCCGAATAATTTTCGGATGCACCAACAATGAAGCAGAGTATGAAGCTTGTATAATGGGGATTGAGGAGGCGATTAATTTGCGAATTAAGACCCTTGATATCTTCGGTGATTTAGCTTTGGTAATCAATCAAGTGAAAGGGAGTTGGTACATGCACTAAGCGCATCTATTTCCGTATAGAGATTATACGAGGAGATTGCTGACATTTTTCACAACAGTGAAGCTGTACCATATTCCTCGAGATGAGAATAAGTTTGTTGATGCCTTGGCCACATTGTCTTCTATGATCAAAGTGCAAAGATGGAACCATGTACCTAAGATTGAAGTGTCTCGTCTTGACAGACCTGCATTTGTGTTTGTTGTTGATGCAACGTCTGATCACAAGCCATGGTTTCATGACATCAAGTGTTTCTTGAAAAGTCAAGAGTACCCGCCTAGGGATACTAAGGATAAGAATACGTTGAGAAGGTTGTCTGGTAGCTTCTTCTTGAATCAAGATGATGTGTTGTACAAACGGAATTTTGACATGGTTCTGCTCAGATGCGTGGATAGACACGAAGCAGACTTGTTAATGCAGGAAGTACATGAAGGCTCTTTCGGTACCCATGCCGGAGGACACGCAATGGCAAAGAAACTATTGAGGTCGAGATATTATTGGTTGACGATGGAGGCAGATTGTTACAAGTACGCCCGCAAGTGTCACAAATGCCAGATTTATGCAGACAAAGTGCATGTGCCTCTAAATTTGTAGAGTGTTATGTCCTCGCCTTGGCCCTTTGCCATGTGGGGCATCGACATGATCGGAAAGATTGAGCCTACTGCTTCAAACGGCCATCGTTTCATCTTGGTCGCCCTTTATTATTTCACAAAATGTATTGAAGCAGCATCTTATGCCAACGTCACTAAGCAGGTGGTAGCTCGTTTCCTGAAACGGGATATCATTTGTCGCCATGGAGTGCCCGAGAGAATCATTACTGATAATGGTTCTAATCTAAATAACAAAATTATGGCTGAGTTGAGCCGGGACTTCAAAATTGAGCATCACAATTCTTCTCCGTATCGCCCGAAGATGAATGGCGCTGTGGAGGCGGCCAACAAGAATATTAAGAAGATTGTGCAGAAAATGGTTGTCACCTATAAAGATTGGCATGAGATGCTACCGTTCGCCTTGCATGGGTACCGAACGTCAGTACGCACGTTCACTGGGGCAACACCATTCTCACTAGTATACGGTATGGAGGCAGTACTACCGGTTGAAGTTGAGATTCCATCCCTCAGAGTCATGATGGATGTCAAGTTAGACGAAGCTGAATGGGTTCGTGCCAGATTTAATCAGTTGAGCCTTATTGAAGAGAAACGATTTGCAGCTATGTGTCATGGGCAGTTATACCAGCGGAGGATGAAGCAAGCATTCGACCAAAAGGTGCGTCCTCGGGTTTACAAAGTGGGAGATGTGGTACTCAAAAGGATCATTCCTCCTAGTACAAATTACAGGGGCAAATGGACTCCCAACTATGAAGGTTCATTCGTGGTTAAGAAGGTCTTCTCGGGCGGAGCCTTATTACTTACACCCATGGACGGTGAAGACTTTCCATCCCCTGTCAACTCATACGTAGTAAAAAAATACTTCGCATAAATAGACCCACTGGACAAAAAAAGAAAAGTCCAGGCAAAAAAGGGCATCCCGGCGAACCACAAAAACAAAATAAAAAGGTTCGGGCAAAAATTAGGGATATAAAATATAAAAAAATGGTACACCCGGTGAGTTGAAAATTCGCAAGGACAACTCAGGCAAAAAAGGGTATCCCGATGGATTGAAAACACGAAAGGGCGGTCCATGCAAAAGAGGGATTTTAGCGAATGACTACGGTCTGAGTTATCTGTACTCTATCACCGTTTCAGCAACTGACTTTCCAAAGGGTAGGAATCATCCAAATCACTCCTCAGAAGGCAAGGTCGGGGAGTCTTCAAGACATACTGGCCATAGCAGAATTGAAACTCAGTGGAATACCGTTTTCACATTGCCATTATGATAGTTTCTTTTCTCAATTTACAGCAATCTTCTCTTTCCAGGGTTTGCTTCCCAATTGTACTTGCCTATTCTGGGCATTTTCAATCAATAAATTGAATTTCAGGCAAAAGCTTCTTATTTTGTTTTTATTGCTTTGTTTGCAAAAACGTCCTAATTTTTTATAAAACATTGCATTTGAAAACACTGTGGCCTTACAAATAACATGCGCAGAAAAACATGTAAAATCACTTTGAATGTTGAGTAATCTTGGATGGTGGATTCAAACCACGCAATATCCTGGGGCATGTGTGCATATTCTTTTGTTGCAGGTAACAGGTACAAGTTTTCCAAGAACAGGGATCATGTCTTCTAGACGAGAAATCACTTACCCCTATGCCGAAGACTGGGGCAGGCAGGTTCAGGAAAAGGTTCACATGTCACCTTTTGTCACAACGTTTACTGATTGAGTCCATCTTCGGCCGACGATCGCTCGCGGCGATTCGATATCGACAAGTTAATCTCAACTGGGTAGTGTTGTATCTTACTAAGTCGATTCTCCTATTCAGTACTTCCAACAGCTACAAGCTTTTCTGTGTCGATAACGGTTGTAAATTCCCCAGTAGAGTTGCCTCGCAGTTAATGTTTAAGCCTCAACGAGTGTCCAGGAGTTTGAAGATGCCATGTCCTCTGTAAAATCCTCTTGGGACGATTTCTTCAGATCCGCCGCGAAAGAAGGTTGTTGACCCTCCCAAACATAGGGCATCATGAAGTTCTCTGGCAAGGGAAGTCCTAGAGCTATTATCTCCAGTAGAGTGTCTAGCTCAAGTCTCAGCATTTGTCTAAGAGTTTGAAGATGTGTGGTCTTCTGTAAAATCCTCTTAAGAGACATTCCCCCAGCGAGAGACACTTTGAAGCGGCTCTCCCCAGCAGAGTTTGTTGTCAACTCATTATCCCCAGTGGAGTCGTCGAACGGAAGGTTGCCTTGCAGGGGACATTGTGGCTCTTATTCTAATCTTGACAGCTTTGTTCCTCAACAGATTACCGTGCAATTTCTTGTGTTTTCCCGGCAGATCTCTAGGGACTTTTTCCCAGCATATCACAATAGAATGTCTCCTAACCAGGATTTGTGTATCCCTGACGGAGTAGTTCCGATCCCCAGCAAGATCGTGTCTCTGGTAGTTGTACTCCCCACAGAGTTCAGCATTGAATCTTGTCGACAATACTCCCCAGCTAAGTTATTTTTCTTCCCCACAGAAGTTTAGCAGGTCAACAGAATCTCTTCCTCAGCAGAGTGTTAGCATGTTCTCCTCGGGTTTGATAGATCTCCAAGCAGAGTTTTAATGACTTGTCTTCTTCAGAAGAGTGTTAGTATATTCTTTCCCCAGCCAAGTCAGAAAATTCTCATCCCCAGCGGAGTTGCTATGACCAGAATTTGTCCCCAGTCAGATGAGGTAATTCCTGGCAGAGTCATCACTTTCCTACATCTCAAAGTCCAATTTATTTTTGGCAAGTGTGTCAATTTAGAGCAGATGGATTATTCCCTCATTCTCCAGTAGAGATACCATCCTTTCAGGAGTCTCTAAGGTTAAATCATTGATTATTGTTCCTCAGCAGAGTCAGCAGAGATGTCTGATATGCATGCAGAGCGTAATCCAGTATTGGAAGTTTGTCAAAGTCCAACCGTAGATTGGAAAAAGTCCATCTAAGGGTGGCAAATTAGTAAGTCCAACCGTAGATTGGCAAAAATCCATCTTAGGGTGGCAAAGCAGCAAAGTCCAACCGCAGATTGGCAAAAGTCCATCCAAGGGTGGCAAATCGGCAAGTTCAACCGTAGATTGGGAAAAGCCCATCCAAGGGTGGCAAATCAGCTCAAAGTCCAACCGTAGATTGGCGAAAGTCCACCCGCAGTGTGACAAGTCAGTAGTCGTCTGACTCCATTTAAAAAGACAGTTTAAAGTCCAACCGTAGATTGGCGAAAGTCCACCCGCAATGTGGCAAGTCAGTAGTCATCTGACTCCATTTAAAAAGACAGTTTAAAGTCCAACCGTAGATTGGCGCAAGTCCACCCGTAGTGTGGCAAGTCAGTAGTCGTCTGACTCCATTCAAAAAGACAATTTAAAGTCCAACCGTAGATTGGCAAAAGTCCACCTGCTGTGTGGCAAGTCAGTAGTCGTCTGACTCTATTTAAAAAGACAGTTTAAAGTCCAACCGTAGATTGGCGTAAGACCACCCGCAGTGTGGCAAGTCAGTAGTCGTCTGACTCCATTTAAAAAGACAGTTTAAAGTCCAACTGTAGATTGGCGGAAGTCCACCCGTAGTGTGGCAGGCCAGTAGTCGTCTGGTGTTGTACAAAAGACATTGTTAAAGTCCACCCGCAGTGTGGCAAGCCAGTAGTCGTCTGGCATTGTACTAAAGACGTTGCTAAAATTCACCCGTAGTGTGGAAGGCCAGTAGTCGTCTGGCGTTGTACAAAAGACATTGTTAAAGTCCATCCGTAGTGTGGCAGGCCAGTAGTCGTCTGGCATTGTACAAAAGACATTGCTAAAGTCCACCCGCAGCGTGGCAGGCTAGTAGTCGTCTGGCGTTGTGCTAAAAGACATCCCCTCAATGTTATTCTTCCCATTAGAGTTTTATACAAGCAGAGTTCATGTGATTGGGTTTATATCCCTTTTCTTCTTCTCCATAGAGTACAAATTTTCTAGTTATTTTCGGTATTCAATCCCTCCATACCTTGAAAGTCTGACAGCAATCGCTATCATCCATTCAGGTCTACAGTGATTGAATAGGGGCAGCTGTAATACCCCAAAATTTGCCCTCTCATTTCTTCATATCATTTAGCAGGAGCTTTCATTTCATTGCATTGCATTCAAGCATAGAAAAATAAAACATTAAACATTTAGCATTGCACCTTGCATAAGGGCATGTGATCAGTTGTTTCTCAAAGATGTGGATCATCCAAAGCAAGAGAACAAGAGTCAAGGGTTTCTCAACAAGCCTCAAGGGTTTATTACATCATAGATCATCCCATTTGATCCCACAAGGCATGGGAAGATGGGAATTCATCAAGAAGATTGAACAGTTCATCACCTCCTAGCAAAAAACAGTCCAAATTAGGGTTTTGGATTCAAGCATGCTCCTGATGAAATTTTGATTCAAACTTGATCTCAATGTTTTCTACATGATATTAAGTGTCTAAGGATGGAATATTGGCCATTGGTTCATTTCAGAAGAGGTTCAATTGATCAGTTACTTGAGAATCAAGAAATTGGGGAAAAGGTCAACTGTGTAGTGAAAAAAGTCAACTCCTGACTTTTTAAGGTCAAATTCATGAAATTAAAGTTATATATGTTCATTGGACAAGATTTTATCAAGAAATGATGGAGGAATAATGAAAAATTAAGAAATCACAAAACTGCCAAAAATAGAAACTTTAGGGTTTCCAAAAATGGAAAGTTTGGACCCTTTTGCACCACACTTTGAGGCTCTCTTTCTTCAAGATAAAAGCTCCAAACCTCAGGCCCAAGTTGGTCCAATTAAAGTTCATATTCTAAGCTTCAAATCCATATAAAGAACTCTTCCATCGGATCAAAATTGAGGGAGTTATGATCAATCAAAGTTTGGTAAAATCAAGGCAAATCTCAAGTCATGGCAAGGCAAGTTCAGGCCTCCAGGCCATAATTTCATCGAACAGTTGATGTGCCAAATGTCAAGCCAATTTTCTCCATCAATAAGGCTTCAAATGAAAAATTATTGAACAACAAAGTTGTTCATCTCCATGCCCTCTTCAACTTTGATGTTGGACATTTTTTCATTTGAACAAGTTATGAAGGTCATACGAGGGCTCGAACATGGGGTCTCATGCTGAAAGTTCACAAGTCACAAGTCACAAGGCCTTGCTTGCAGCCCAAATCACACACCCATACACCAGTTGTGGTTCCTTATTTTCCAAGCAACTGAGTTGATCCTAACTAACCGAGTTAACTACCTTGACTCGGTGAGTTGAGTCTTACTAACTCCGACCCTAGCTCCAAACCCAAACCTCATTCCAAACCTCTCACACTCCAAACCTAAAATCTATTTAAGAGATGCTTCACTCATTTTCAAGGACCTACCATTTTCTCAAATTTCTCACATTTCACTCTCATTTTCTCTCTTCACTTTGCTACAACTTTTACTTCTCTCTTCCAAAACCACACACAAAAGCTCTTATTTCTTGAAGAATAATCACTTTTTACATTGAAAAGTGATTAATTCTTGAGCTAAACTTCATCTCTTGGTTTGCATTGGTTGGATTTTCTGGAATTTCAGTTTGTTCTTCTTCAATCCAAAGGTTTCTCACCATTTATTTTGGTGCAAGTTGGATTTTCGCGATTTTGCTCGGTTTCGACGCATTTCGGCTATTGATTGAAGAATCTCTGGTTTTCTTTCATTTTTTGCACCAAGATTACTTTGCAACAATTACCAAAGCAAGTCTCCACTTTGTAGGTTGGTTTTCCCTAAGTCTCCACTCGTTCTAGCTTATTCACAACTTATTCGATGTAGATCTTTGTGGATTTTTGATTTGGATTCATATGCTTGAATATGATTCTTGGTGTGGTTGTTAATTGAATCTAATTGATGTTTGTTGACTGTAATTCAATGTAATTTCGTGCCTAATTGATTACATGTTCATTTGGATGTTTGGAGAAGTGATTTGCTGCTGAAAAGTGCTTTTGAAACTGGTTTTTTTTGGCCACTGACCCAGAGTAACCGGTTACTCACTATTTGTTAACCGGTTAACATGTGTATTTTTGCGTAAACTGTTTGATTTTTAACTAAGTAACCGGATACTCACCGTTTGTTAACCGGTTACTCTGGGACAGAATGTGTATTTTTGTGCATTTTCTTGCTTGTTTGAGGTCCTTAACATGTTTAAACTTCATGGATCAATGCATTGATGATTGGTGGATTATTTTTGAGCTATTTTAACTCACACCACAGTATGAACTTGATTTTTCAACACACGGCTTTTGATTATTAATCAATGAATGTCTATGTTTGCGTGGTTGATTAATTGATGCAACGATCACATAATGCACACACATTGAGCTTGTTAATTGCTAATTGATGTTATGTTGCTGGAATTACTATGCGCATGTTCATTTGCATTCCGTTTCAAGAGATGTATACTTGTTTTTGACTTGCTCATATTCTTGACAATGTGTATTCTTTTGTAATGTGCATTATAACATGTTTGATTTCAAGGATTGTTCACCGTGATTTGTAATGAGATTGTGATCATGATTGATTGACTAATGTGCAAGGCTTGAAGCATGTTTGTTCTTTTATGAATGAACCATTTGTGAGTGCATGTTGCCCCTGATTTTTCATTGCTGACTATACACATATATGCTGTTGTATGTGCTGCCAAATGCTTGTTACACCCATTTTGTATGCTGAACATGAGCTGTTGTTTGCTGTTTGGTATATGAAGCTAAATTTACTGCTGTTCTGTTGCATGTGGGCTGTAATAGCTGCTGTTTTCATTATTTCCTTCCATTGGCTTGTTTGACCAAGTTCTTTTACTTAGGATTTCTTGTGAATAGTTTTTGAACTAACCTTTTCATGTAGGTACTAAGGGTAAGTAAGTGTGTGGATATGCTTCCACATACACTTCTTTCTTTCATCTTCACTTATTTCTTTTAATAATTCAACTTGTGATCATGATAAGCATTTATATGCTTTCCTTGAATAACTTCTTCTTCATCCCTCTTTAAGATCAACTTAACTTCCATCTTGGAAGTAAGTTACTTTTTTTGCTCTTCTCTTCCTTTCTTTTAGGATTAGATTTCTTAAACCATATTAACCATAGGAACATCCATGTATGATAACATTAGGGTGAGTCTTAGTCCCCTTTAGTTTTCACCTTTCTCGACTATTTGAGTGTCTCTTCTTCTTACCTTTAAAACAAAAATAAATAAAAAACTTAATAAAGGCATAACAAATATTATATTTGAGCCTTTCATGTAAGAATGAGATAGTGAGGGGTCTTCTCTCACTTTCGTAGAATGTTTAGCGTACGTCCCGTCTCGGGTCGATATGCGAGGCATTCGATCTTACATGAAGGACTTAAATACAATGTGCGTTACAAAACACAAAACAATCAAAACACTTCTTTCTTAAAAGACAAAAACAAACAAACAATTCTTTTCTCATCGCTTTCAATCCTTCCTTAAGGACTCGTCAAGTCCGTTCTGCCGCAAATAGGTAACGCCTAAGTCTCCCTACAGCGAGCTGCAACACCTAACTGCTGGGATGCGCACTCTGACGTTTCCACTAAAAAACACAAACAAAGCGACCCTCGTTGAAGGGAACTACGTCGCTCTGATTCTCATGTTCCCGATGAGATACGTAGGCAGTGGGGTAGGGCCCATTCGAGCACTTCTTTTATTTTCCCTACATTTGTTTCTTGTTCTCTCTCTCCTTTCTTTTTTTCCCTTTTCCTGTTCCTTTTCCTTTCCAGTAGCAGCGAATCTCCAGTTTCCTACACCCTTTGATCGAGACAAGCAAGCGTGGATCCCATCTGGTACGATGGAAGCGTGGGGGTGCTAATACCTTCCCTTCGCGTAACCGACTCCCGAACCTAGTTCTCTTGGTCGCAAAACCATGCTCTTTCCTTTCCTTCAGTTTTATGCAGTGTTTCCTTTCCCTCTCTTAGGATAAATACACATTGTTGGCGACTCTGTTTCGGTGCCACTTTCGCGTTTGTACTTGGATGAAAATCCCGGGAGCGACACTGGGGAAAAGAAAAGGGAAGAGAACTTGGTATATTAACTGGCAGGCAATGGTTAACCAAGAAACAGAGTTGATCCCACTGGGGAGAAGGAAAACAACTGGTCTCTGTTGAGGAAGAGGGGAATTGGTCTTGCTGGGGATAAAAGAAATGGTCTCTTAACTGACACGCTGTGTTTAACCAAGAAAATGGTTAACTCTATTGAGGAAAGGGAGAGTAAGAAATTGGCATTTAATCGACGGACAATGATTAAAGAAAAAAAAGGGTATTTGAACCAAAGGAAGTTGTTAACCCAAAATGGAGACTCGGTGTGTTAACAGACGAACTGTGGTTAACCGAGGAAAGAAGAGGTTGGTCTTTTAACTGACAGGCAGTGTTTAACCAACGAACATGAGGTTGGAACATAGAGAAAAGGTTAATTACTCCGCTGGGGATTCAGTATGTTATTAGACGGACTGTGATTAACCGAAGGAAAGAAAAGATATGAATTTGATGGGGAAGAAGAAAATGGGGTTTTAACCGACGGACGATGATCAACCAAAGTAACGGGTGTTGAACCAAGAGAAGGTTGCTAACCCAAAAAGGAATATTAGTTCTAACAGACGAACTGTGATCAACCAAAAGAACGGGCAGACGTCTCAAGAGAATGTTATTAACCCAAAGAAGAGGATAGATCCGGGACAGGAAAGAGTGGCCAAGGATCGACTCAAGAGACACTACAGTCTGAGGATAGAGGTAACTACTCCAGGAACAGGTTCATTCATCCCCTACCAAAAATAGTCAGAATGAGGGTAAGAATTCTCCATTCTCATTCCTTCTCTAGCACTCAAAGCGTAGTGCAGAAATTGAAATCGACAGATTGACAACGCAGTTTGTACAGTGCTCTAATTTGTTGTGCTGACATCCGACTCAACGAGGGATCAAGAAAGAGAGGCCCTAAAGAGATCCTAAAGAAGAGCGGAGCGATCAATCAATCGAAACATGGTTTCAATCAATCAATCAAAGGGAAGAAAATGTGTCAATAATCTTTCAAGCGAGTCTAAAGATCATCAAAGCAGGTATGTGAAATGCTGTTGAACAAGATTAAATTTGCTCAAAGAGAACAAATCTAATGTATCATGTTGAAATTGCAAAGCATTAACAAGAACAAGCTAGCATGCATTACTAAGCATAATCATGTTAACACATAAGCAAAAATGTGCAAAAAAATACTTCAAACATATGATAAAATTGCAAAATAATAAAGGAAAATCATGCAAATAATCAACCAAGAGTTATTGCAAGTAGGTACTGATCTAAAACAGTGGCATTAACATGAATACAAGTAAGCATGGGAAGCTACACAAGAAAACTATGCAAAACAGTACCAAACAGCAAGATTTTTGCAAAATTTGTCAGGTGTAATCGATTAACATCCTGAGGTTAATCGATTACGCAGTGTCAATATTGTGTTCTCAGGTATAGGCAAGGGTGTAATCGGTTAACCTACTGGGGTTAATCTATTACCACTGTAAAAATAGGAAAAACATAATTTCGAGAAGCACTTTTTAGAATCACTTATCGCATGCAATTGCAGTGGATCATAACATAGAAGTAGAAGCAAAAATCATGTTAATTCAAAGCAATTGAAAGCTAATAGAATCAAACATGCAAGGCAAGTATTCAAGTAGCAAAACATCAATTATGAACTACATTGTGAAAACGCGAAACCGATCAAAAACGATAAATGAAGCAAGATTCACCAACCTACAAGGTTGAGATTTGCCTTGGTGATTGTTTTAATCAAAATGTGATGAAGAGAAGCTTAGAAAACCAGAAAATACATAGATCTCTAAAAATCCGTAGCGAGAAAACCAAAAATAATGCTACAATTGCTTCAGAACCGAATTTGCACCAAAACTCCTTCAATGATCAACTTTCAAAGCTTGAATTAAAGTAAATGATGATGTTGTTGTAGAATTCAGAAGTGAAATAGAGAGGAATGAAGGTCTAGCTCAAAGAATAGTAAGCTTCAATGCAAAGCTTGCTAAGCTTTAATGGTGGAATGAGTTCTAGTGAGGTTTAGGGAAGAAGATGATGATTGAGAGAGAGAGAGAGAGAGAGAGAGAGAGAGAGAGAGAGAGTGCTGCAGAAAATTCAGAGAATGAGAGTGAAATTTCAGAGCAAAAATGAGAGAATGATCAAGGGTCCTTTGCATTAATGTGAGGGTTTGTTTATATAGAGCATATGCTAAGAGTGAGTGGAGGCTTAGAATTTGACATGGAGTTAGTTAAATGTGGTTTGGCATTTGGTTTGGAGTTAGTTAGATCCAACTCACTGAGTTGGGGTCTAACTCAATTAGTTATTGGTTAACTCAGTTGGAGAATTCCAATGCAACTCAATTGATCAAGTGGTTCAAATGATTGAAATGAGGGTGCATGGTGAGCATTAATGATAGTGAGGTAGTGTAGCAAATGTAGTTGATATTGTCTGGTGTAATCACATGTCTAGAACCTTTCACAAGATGCTAGAATGATGTAGACCAAAGGAGAAGAGTTGTGGATGCTGCAATGTTGTGAAACTACTAAAAATCTGCAACACTTGCAAGTGTAATCTATTAACCATATTGTGTTAATTGATTAACACAGGCAAATTTTCAATCTTTTGGCTTGAAATAAGGTGCTATATATGGTCGTGGTTCCGTGCTTCGACCCTTTGTTTTGATAAATAGGCATATAAATCCTTCCGTTTAGCCTGTATTTATAATGTGATGAATCTATGAGGATATGATCATAACCTCGAGATTCTGTGGGGATTTGAATATATACCTGTAGTGAATTCACAAATAAAAATGTTGATGCACATGCTAGGAATGCGAGTGCAGATGCTGGTGCAAAAAGGTAAAAAAGGAGATGTCAAATTTTAGGTTACGACAAAGACTACTCGCCACCGTGAGCTAGCCCTTACCTCATTTGTGTAATATAACTGCTAGAACCTCTGAGTCTCCCTACCCTTGTAGGGGAAACACACACATTTGTACGCATGAGTCTCTATGATTATGACAATTTAAAATAAATTATACTATTCTGATAATATTTTAATAATTGTAGAAAATAGGTTATTTCCAAAGAAATTCTCTTTTTTATAGAATTTGTAAGTATCGAGCATAACATACACCAATTCAATAGTATTCTCTTTATAAAGAATTAACAAATCTTAAGCGTTAATTAAATCTTATGATTAATAAATCTTAGGCTAAATTACCTCCAGGGTCCTTTAAGTTATTTAATTGTAACACTTTGGGCCTTTCTGTTTGTTTTGCTTCAAGTAGATCCTTTAAGTTATTTTAAAATATCAAGTTAATCCCTTAAGTTGTTTTTGTAACGCTTTGGTCCCTTTTTTAAAAATCTCCGTTAAAATAAATTGTAAACTCATATACCTTTTGGTCCCTAAATCTTATAAGGGTAACATGCACACATGTACTTTTTTTACCAATACAAAATTAAAGACCAATCTCAATTTTACGTATTTCGAGTCAAATTTTGAATGATTATATATTAAAAAAAATTTAAAAATTATTAAAATTATTTTAAAAGATTTTGATACACCTAAATAGTCAATAATTTAAATTAAACAAAATAGTTGTTCCATAAAAAAGAAGTAAACCAAAAAGTGAAATATCTATTAAATATACATTATAATATATATATATATATATATATATATATATACACACACACACACACACACACACACACACACACACACATATATATATATATATATATATATAGGCTTAAATAGTGTTTTCGTCCCTGTAAGTTAGCGTGTTTTTGGTTTTCGTCCCTGTAATTTTTTTTTTGTTTTAGTCCCTATATTTCACTTTCGCGTTCGTTTTAGTCCTTAAAACCAAAATCCACAGGAAACCTTCGGATTTTCCTGCGGATTTTGGCTTTAGGGTAAGATAGAGGGACTAAAACCAACAAAAAAAAAATTACAGGGATGAAAACCAAAAACTCTCTAACTTACAGGGACGAAAATACTATTTAAGCCATATATATATATATATATATATATAGGGAACGTATCGTATAAGAATGTCATTTTTATGTGAGAAAATGATAATAATCTGAACCATTAGATTTTAAAATAAATGGTGAAGATTATGTGTCAATTTTTTTTTTCTCTTTCCTTCATTATTTATTTTAATAATGGAGGAGAGAGAAAAACAAAAACCACACATAATCTCCACCATTTATTTTAAAATCTAATGATTCAGATTCATTCTCATGCTCTCACATAAAAATGTCATTCTCATAGGATATGAACTATATATATATATATAGGAAACGTATCATATGAGAATGTCATTTTTATGTGAGAACATGATAATGAATCTGAACTATTAGATTTTAAAATAAATGGTGGAGATTATGTATCAGTTTTTTTTCTCTCCTCCGTCATTTATTTTAATTATGGAGGAGAGAGAAAAACAAAAACCACACATAATCCCTCAAAAAAACCCCCCAGAAGCCAAGTGGCATTGAAGATTCACTGAATATTTCAATTTTTTTCCACGTGGGCCAGTGATTTACACATTTGGCATCTCTTGTTATGATGACTGTGTAATTTATGTCTTTAGAAATACCCCTTGCAATAGTTAGGGTTTCTTTCCCCCATTTCTCTCTTCTTCGTCCGCTATCATCTTTTACATAGGTGGAAACAAGTCTTCGTCTGGGGGAAATTTTGGAAAGTGTTTGCCAAGATGTGGTTGCAACGATACGATGAAGATGTTTGTATCAAACAGTGTAATACCCCAAATTTTGACCACTTAGATTTCCCATCATTGTGAAAATCATCATCACAATATGGATGTACCTTTATGCTTCATTAGTCTCCCCAAAGATGGGTGAGCATCCAATACAATCAAAATTAGGGTTTCAAGCCCTCTCTGAGTGCTTAGACAAAGGATCAATCAAGAAATGACATGATCTTCAACTTGTCTAATCTCTCAAACATCCACAATGGATCAAAAAGGACTCCCACTTCAAGGATTAAGCACAAAGCTGCTCCCTTCTAGGTGGATCAAGTCTCAGGACCGACAGTGTCACCAAATTAGGGTTTTGGTCGACCAGGGCCTCCAGATGGAAATTTTCATCTGGGCACAAGGCAATGATCCAAAACATGACCTAATATACTTCATGGAACCTCATGAACCCATGTATCAAGTCAATTTTGCCTCAGGGGATGCATTCATCAAAAATCAGGAATTAGGGTTTCTTGACCTAATTCACCCCTAAGTTGACTTTTGGGACAAACCATGAGCCAAGAGCTCAAGAGATGATTTGAGGGTCTCTAATATACCATATTGATCCATTTGGGACAATGGATTAATCCAAGAAGTTTGAGCAACAAGTCTCAATTTCATCTGCACCACAATTAGGGTTTTAAGGGAAAAGTCAACTGTAACTTTGACTTTTGACCTGGACATGCTCCCAAACCCTAATACATGATTGAATATACCCTATGACACCCATGGAACATGTCCATCAAGTTTGATTTAGGTCAAGGACATGATTTCCTGAAGAATTGCACAGTTTGGAATTCATCTGATAAAAAGTCAACTGTGCACAAAAGTCAACTTTGACTTTTTGAGATTTTTCACCAAAATGGATTTTTAACCCTAAAATGATGTTAATGTATGATTTGAATCATCATTCATCAAGAAAAATCAAGAAAAGTGAGATAACTTGTAAAAGGGGTAACCATAAAACTTAGAAATTTTTCTAAGTTAAAAATAAAGTGGCAAAGGTACCAACTTTGGAGGACCATAACTCCTAAACCACAAGGCCATTTTTTCTCATCCAAAGATGGATTTGTAGCCCTCATTATCACCTACAAAAACTTCAACTACAAGTCATTCCAATTCATTAAGGATTTTGAGTTATGGAGTGATCAAAGTGGCTGAAAAGTGAAAATGTCACTTTTTCCAACACTTAGTGAAATTTTCACTAAGTCAGATTTTGCTTCACTTTTTGCCAAATGTAGGGGGATTTTTCACTTGGAATCAAAAGAGATCAAAACCAAACTTGTTCAAACAGTTGTTGTATCATGTAAGAGCTTTCCAAAATGGCCAAGAACATTTCCAAATTCAACCTACACCATGAGATACAACATTGCCAAGTTGCCTTGCTGAAATCTGTCAAGGCAAGGCAGAATTTGCAATTTTGCTCGATTTGCCAAAATCAGCCAAATTCAATTGCTCCGATCCACTTGGACACCTCAGAGGATTGAATCTAAAGGGGACAATCACTGAGCCAAGCCTCCAAGGTCCAAGGAACAAGGAATAACATGTTGAACCTAGAGTTGCCAAAGTAGGGACAAGACTTCAAATTTGGAATGAGGCATTCAATGGAACCATCAAGGTGGCATGGACTGAGCCATTCTCATCTGAAATCAGTCAAGACTTATCCAAGACCAAGGGGACCAAAGCTCTGTGCCCTAACCTCTAGTCAATGGCTAGAGGAGACTTGGATTTTCATTTGCCAACATTGGCCAAACCTACTTACCAGCTGCCATGCACTATTCCTTACAAAACAAACTTGCTCTACTATAAATAGAGCTCAATTGTGGTCAGTTTGAGTACACCAAAGCCATCTAACAGATGCTTTCATCAAAATCTCTTTCTCTTGGCAAAAATGCCTTTCTTAGCAAGGTAGCTATCGGGTTTTGAGTTTGAGAGCAATTCCAATCAAACCAATCACTCACACACCTCACATACATCACATATGAGCTGATCAAACACTCACATAACACCTGGAACATCAAAATCTCAAAATCACTTGCCATCCACACAAGTTTGAAGTGAAGTTGCAGCTGAGATGCCATAAACTGATCCAGTCCATTTCAATTCAATCCAAGTGTTCAAACACACTCCATATGGTGTAGGGAAGCTGTCCAGATCATCACCACTCATCTGTAACACCTCCAAATCAAAAATCACTTTGAACTTGCTGTCACGACTTGGAGGTAAGCCTAAACTTGGGCATCTCCCAATCTATGCATATTTCCTCGCACAATAATTTGGCCATATGTTCATAATCATGCATGAAATGTTTTCCCTCAATTAATTGCATTGTTTGAATCGTGTATCAAAAATCCTAGCCTTCATGCAGAAATTAGGGTTCTTGAGGTCTCTTCGTGATTTCTTGTTGTATGTTTAATTTAAATGAAATTAAAGTACATAGACATGATCGTGAGGTTGAGGCGAGCATAATGATATGTGGATTGCATGATATGATTACGTATTCATGGAGATTGGATAGAAAATGCAAATCTGAGAAACCAAGAACACGCGCGTGTTCTTCAGCTGTTCTTGGCGCCATTTTTCATAAATTCAAATATTTGAATTTTGTGATTTTGTTTAATTGATTCAAAAATTAATTTCTCTCTGAGTTTTAATGATTTTGAGTTGATTCTTTTTTTAATAATTCACAAAAATGTTAAAATATTTTATTTTATCAAAAAATCCCAAAAATATTATCTATTTCATATAATTGATATTTTTGCAAAGAATTAATATTTTAATTGTTTTTGGCATTTTAAATATTTTTTCTACATTGATTTTGCAACTTTTAATGCTTTCTAATTATTTTGTAGGTCAATACTTAATTTTTGAAGCATTAATCCAAGATCACAATTTGTTTTCCATGTGTTAAACAATTTTTGATCATTCTAATTGAATTTTTATTCAATTAAATACATTTTGAAAACAAATTAGGGTTTTGGATTAATTCAACCCTCATAAATCATTTTCAAACTCTTTGGGCCTCTTGAGAGAGTGTAAGACCCATCCCCCCTTTGTACAACAACTTTTTGGGCCTCACTCATTGAATAAGTCCCTCTGTACAAGTAAATGGCGCGATCGTCGCCCGTTTAAAAATAAAAATCATCTGGGCCTCTCCTTGAGCTATAAGACCCATTCAAAACACTTTGGGCCTCTATTAGAGTGTAAGACCCAATCCCCCTTTTAACCAAAACATTTTGGGCCTCACTTATTGTATAAGTCCCTCTGCGTTAAAAGACAACCTCGGCGCGATCGCCATTTTTAAACGAAAAATCATTTGGGCCTACCCTCGTGTTATAAGCCCCACTCTTTTTCCTTTAAACCTTTTTGGGCCTCTTGAGAGAGTGTAAGACCCATCCCTTTGTACAGAAAACCTTTTTGGGCCCCAGTCACTTGTATAAGTCCCGCTGTACAAAGTCAAACAGTGTGCTCACTGATAAAATCCTGGGCCTCTCCTTGAGCTGTAAGCCCCAAATCTTTCTTTTTCAAAGCACTTTCTCCTTTGATTTTGAATATACTGTTGTTTTCAATCTTTCTTTGTTGAACAACTAACCAAACAGCATGGAAGCACTACAACCGAGTAAGTGGTTATCGCTTTCATTTACTGCTTTCATATGTATATAACTGTATTGTGGGGCTGCTCACTGTAAGTCTCCTTTCATAAACTCATATCTACTGTGTAATAATAGTATAGATATTTCGAGTTTCCCCGGCAACTACGTCTAGAACTAGGTGACGCCGTTTCACTTATTCGTAGAAATAGACGCCTAGATCCCCAATAGGAGCACCAGATACAGTCGTCTCTTCGCCTGTCCTCCTTAGGAATCGTCAAGAAGCTCTACTCCCCAAGATGAATGTATTCTCAGTGAATGGCATCTTTGAGTTTCTTCCAAATTCTCGAACTTTCCTGACTTGATCTATTCCTTGTGGATAGCTTGCCTTGAACGTCTCGGGGTTTGGGTACCCACTACGGTCATAATCTTGGACCTTAACTAAGGAACCCTCTTTAAAAGTTAAAAGTCGCTGGATAGTAAACCTCGCACGTTTACCAGTGGTTTTTATCTTTAAAAGAGTTATCTCTCCTAATGGAAAGGAGATGATAGACCCACGGGCTTCTTAAAAGCATCGGCCTCCTCTTGGGCATTATTCAAGGACACTACGGCTTCTTAGAAGTATTCACAGCCTCCTCTTAGGCTTCGTATAATGATCTCTTCCTTTGGGAATGATAGCCTCCTCTTGGGCTTAGTACAAGGACCCGTCGGCTTCTTAAAAGTTTCCAGCCTCCTCTTGGGCTTCGTACAAATTGTCCCGACGACCTCCTAGAGGTATAGGAACAGAACCTAGTCATCCTCATAGAACAGTCCTTTCATAGAGTCTACTACTGTTTCTCAAAGCATAGTACAAAAGATAAAACTCTAGACACGGACAGTCTAACTTCCTTGAGTCTCAAAGACATTCTCAAGCACCCTTCGTTAAATAGGAAGGAAACCCGCTGACTCGGACAGTCTCAATACCCTTTGGGATTTCCCGTTTCCTCAAAGAGAAGGAAATATCCCTGATCCTCAAATCAAATCCCTGAGTACAGTGTTGCTCATATAAGAGCTGATTTTCTCTTTTAAAATCAGTATATTGGATCTGTCACTCAATTGAGTCAAACCTTTAGCCTCCATCTCGGGCTTCGTACGAGATACAAAAACACTCTCTTGTTAAGTCAAACTTTTAGCCTCTATCTCGGGCTTCGTACAAGACACATAAGAGACTCCCTCGTTGAGTCAATCATCCATTTTCGCCTCCATCTCGGGCTTTGTACGAGATACAAAAAGGTTCTTATTGAGCCAAACAAACAATAGCCTCCATCTTGGGCTTTATACGAGATACCCAAAAGACTCCATCGTCGGGTCAAAAACTTTTAGCCTCTCTCTCGGGCTTTGTACGAGACACAAAAAAGCCTCTTCTTAGGCTTTGTATAATGATTTTCCTAGCGGAAAAATAGCCTCCTCTTAGGCTTTGTATAAGAAAACCACTAGTTGATCCAATCAACCTTTTAGCATCAAAGATGTGCCTCGTTTATAGTACACAAGCATCAACAACTCCTTTCATTTCATCTAATCGCTGTAAGCGGCAAGCCTCTGGATCATCTATATCCACGCCACTGTCCCTCTTTTAGCATGAGAAATTCCTAAGGAAAGATGGCATTACTCTACACTGAGTTAAAGTCTTCTCCTTCAGGTTAAAACCCTTTCTTCATAAATTATGGCATTGCTCGGATCCGCGTATCCCAGTTAAAGTAATTCTCCTTCTCCCTTCTTTAGAGATGATAAATTCTCTCTAAAGTCGAGGTCCTTTAGCTTCACGTCTTGGGCTTTGAACAAGACACAAATAGACCTTTCAGCTTCACATCTTGGGCTTTAAACAAGATACAAATCACCTTTCGCTTCACGTCTTGGGCTTTGAACAAGACACCAAAACACCCATTTCCTCCCATAGAATAGGAGGAACTACGAACGCTCTGATTTCCCTATTTCGGTAAACGGGAATACGTAGGCATAAGATTGAAAGAAAAGATCTTAGCGAGCGCAATCAACAAAAAACCCAAATCCCATATCTCCATCAATCAAAAGCAGTATTTCGAAAGCATTAGTCCTAACATCCTAATCCTTGTTCCCCGCTAGAAAGTCCTAGAAAGAAAGAAAACCGTATTGGCGAAAATACAAATAACCAGTACAAAGGTCCCCCACATTGATAGCATCCGTAACCTAATAGACCGCTGTTTAAACTCATTATGCAAGCAGGGTTAATTGGAGACATCTATTTCCCTTCCTTATTCAGCTCACAATAGGATAAAAAATGAATCGACCTGTAGTTTTAAGCTCAACCGCAGAGAGCGACCAACGCTTAAGAACCGCGTCCAAAATCGCTCGCTACAGAAAAATGGCGCCCACCGTGGGGCCCGTTCCTTTCTTTCTACTTCTCTTGTGTGAAAAATTACACAAATGGCGACTCTGTTGGGGAGTCTCCTTTTCTGCCTTAGGGCATCATCCCCATTTTCTACGGAAAATGGGAACTCTACCGAAGAGAAAGATTTACCTATGCTGGTCCATCTCTTAGGCAGGGAACCACAGATTGGGGCTTCTGCCGGGGAACCCATTTCTGTCAGGAACTTAAGAATCGTAGCTTTATAAGTCTAGGATGATTAGGACAAATATATATACTACTTTTCCTAATTGCTATACGTGTTTATTTTTCTGCTAATGGGAATGCGGGTGATGCCGTATGTGGAAAGATTGAGTATACACCTAGAAAAGCCAACCCTTTCATAGTGCGAAAGCTATCGGAAATAGCTGTTACGCGATACTACCCTCATTTGAGGCTGGTGATCTATTCTCGGTGAATGGCACTTACTCTAAGATTGCACACAACTCGCTGGCGATCCGCTTGTTGTCTGCCTTCCTGGAAGGAGCTGATGATAATGAGTACAGGTACAAAAATCACCCTAGTATAAACCTTTGGGGATGGGTAGAGCCTTGACTTCATGACAACGACCCTTTGACCCCATGTTTTTTCTATGTTTTTGTGTGCTGCATTCATGCATCCATTTAATAAAACATTAAAACATTCAAAAAAAAAACTTCTCTTCTAGTCTCTCTGTTTTTCAAATTAAACTAAGACTGTGATTGCAAATATCAGAGAAAAAGATTGCATTAATGGATTTTGGTAGAAGGAGAACTCGCCAGTATACCTTCAAGGTTCCAAAGCTAGGGGATTTGAGAAGGATAGCAAGAATGATCGTTAACCCAGAGGCTTTCAGAGCCAAGCACGGCGGTTTGCTACCACTGTTAAGAGTCCATGTGATTAAGGGAATCATGGATGCGCTCATTCAGTTCTACGATCCGGTTTATCACTGTTTCACATTCCTGGATTACCAGCTAGCACCAACGCTGGAGGAGTATTCTCATCTGACTGATTTATATATCACTGATCGAGCTCCATTTTCTGGACTGAAAGAAATTCCAAAGAATCAGACTATTGCAAGAGCAATTCATTTGGACGAGTCTGAGGTCAAGACTCACATGATTACTAAGGGTGGCATCCAAGGTTTGCCAGCCCAGTTCTTGACAAAGAAAGCTCTGTACTTTGCTAGTATAGGGAACGAGACTGCTTTTGAAAGCATCTTTGTCTTGCTCACCTACGGGTTATTTTTGTTTCCCAACATTAATAACTTCGTCGATATCAACGCTATTAAGGTTTTTCTCATTGGAAACCCTGTGCCGACTTTGCTCGCAGATGCGTATCATTCTTTACACTTGGGGAACTTGTACAGCGGAGGGGAGATCACATGTTGTGTACCTCTGCTTTACAAATGGTTTATCTCTCACTTGCCCAAGTCTGCTGCTTTTTGGGATTGCAAGAGTCTCTTACGTTGGTCGCAGAAGATCATGTCTCTTACCAATTCTGATATAGATTGGTGTAATAGGATTTATGAGGGAATCAGAATCATTGACCGTTGTGGAAACTTCCCCAGCGTACCCCTCATAGGAACTAAAGGAGGAATCAACTACCATCCGATATTGGTTCTTCGTCAATTTATATACCCGATGAGACACATCCCACTGGGTGTTCATCTGGAAGGTCTTTTCTTCAAAGAAGGAGAAAATGACAGAGCACTAAAGATGGAAATAATGCAAGCTTGGAAACATGTTCATAAGAAAGGACGAGAGTCTCTGGGAAAACCGGACTGTGTCTCGGTGGAGCCTTATCTCCATTGGGTACAAACCAGAGCTCTCAAGCTAAAGATGCCTTATCCTCGTTACGGAATTCTTCCACCGAGGGGAACTGTCATGTACTTCATGACGGAAACTAAAAAGCTTCAGGTTACTCTCAACAAAGTTCAAAAGGAGAGAAGATCTTGGAAGAACAAGTACCGCACCCTCGACGTAGAGTGTATCCAAATACAGCAACTACTAAAAGAAAAAGATGCTCTGATTGAAATTTTGGAGCAGCATGCTGTAGAGAATCATGATGACCAAAGGAATTTGCTCACTCCTTTCACTTGGCAAAGGAATGACAACCCGACAACGGCCCAAGCGCCCCGGTCAAATAAAAGGAAGATACCAGAATAAGCACCCGGTTTCTCCTCAGAGAGGACTCGGGACCCATTAGTTTAGGTTTCTGTTTCTGCACTTTGTAATCTACTGTATTTCCATTTCTGTAATCCTTTGAATTTCAATAAAAAGGGGTTTCCCCAGTGTTTGATATTTACAATCTAATTGTCAAAGTTTATTTTGATTAAACCAAAAAACAACAATTAATATAATCATTGCATTCATCATTCTCACATCGCGTATTCTTCTTCCCTACGAATCTCACGTTTGTGTCTCGATTCTAGAGTCAAACTGTCTCATTCGTATAATACTCGGGCCAATCGTCAGAAAAAGATGGATGATCTTGAGGAAGAAAATAGAGAGTTGAAAGAAGAGATCGACGCTCTGAGAGAGGATATGAGAAAGCTTCGTAACGACATGCAAGCCATGGCAGAAGCTCAGCTACAAAGAACTGTGATCTCAGAGATTACCTCAACGCCCATCATAGAAAAGTATGATCCTAGGTATTAGATGCCGAAAGATCGTCCTTGGGGCATGCCTGTTAACTATATCCCGGAAGGATATGTTCCGCCGATCACTGAAGATCAGGGAATCGCAACAGAAGCCGCTGGGCCTGAAGGTTACAAACTTCGGGAAAGCGAAGATGCCAGGGGCATACTGAAGACTCCTGAAGGTTACAAACTTCGGGAAACGCCAAGATTCGCTGTCGTAGTCACGGTACCACCCCCTGTGGTGCACACTGTCCCAGAAGGACAGATTCCGCCAACACCTTCTGGTAAGAAGGAAACTATGTTCGATAGAATGGATGAATTCCAGGAGCAGTTCTTGGAACTGCAGAAAGAGCTTCAAGCCATTCGCGGTCAGGATCTATTTGGAAAGGACGCCGCAGACCTCTGCTTGGTCCCAAATGTGAAAGTCCCGCACAAGTTCCAAGTGCCCGACTTTGAAAAATACAAGGGTAACTCTTGCCCTCAGAGCCATCTGGTGATGTACGCTTGGCGGATGTCAGCTCAGACGGTGAATCAGGACCTGCTGATTCACTACTTCCAGGATAGTTTAACCGGTGCCGCACTAAAATGGTACATGGGTTTAAACCGTACTACGATCAGTACATTCAGAGATCTTGGTACTGCCTTTGTCCAACAGTACAAATACAATTTGGACATGGCACCCGACAGAGATCAACTAAGATCAATGTCGCAAAAGGAAAAGGAAACCTTTAAGGAGTATGCTCAAAGGTGGCGTGAAATTGCCGCTCAAATTTGTCCACCTCTTGAGGAAAAAGAGATGACAAAGATCTTCTTAAAGACCTTAAGCTCATTTTACTATGACCGAATGATTGCCAGTGCGCCCAGTGATTTCACCGAGATGGTCGGCATGGGTGTACGTCTTGAGGAAGCCGTCCGAGAAGGACGTTTGGTGAAAGACACTGGATCAACGAGCAGTACTAAAACATACGGTAGTGCTCTTCCTAAGGAAAAAGAGCAAGATATTGGGAATATCTCACTCGGAAAGCAAAGGCGACGTTATCAGCCAGTAGCAGCTGTTACTCCTGCTATTGGCCCCGCGCCTTTTCCTACATATCAACCTCAGGTTGCGCAGAGCCAACCTGACCAACAAAGGACACAACAGCCTCTTCAGCAGGCTCGTCCTCCATATAACAACAACCGTACAACACGACCATCAGGGTTTGATCCTATACCCATGTTGTACGCAGAGCTTTTTCTGTTACTGCTGGCTAAGGGGCACATCCAGACTAAGTCTCCCCTTTCAGTTCCGGAAAATCCGCCTTTTTGGTTTAAGGTGGACCAGACTTGCCCTTATCATCAAGGAGGTTCGGGGCATAACATTGAGACTTGTCTCAATTTCAAATCCGACGTGCAAAAGCTTGTTAGGAGCGGGCTCTTATCTTTCAAATATACGAATCCTAATGTTCTTACGAACCCGCTGCCTCAACACGAGAAAGCTGCAGTCAATCTGATTGAGAAAGAGACTAACAATGTCTATCAAATTCACGATGTACTCTTATTGGGGACCAATCTGGTCAAGATGCATTGTAGACAGAGTGGATATGGCCATGTGCCACCTCATAATTATCACCAGTGTGATATCTGCTCTAAAGACAACCAGGGGTGTTCTGTAGTGCAAGCAGCTCTACAGGAACAAATGGATCTCGGATGGATCCAAGAGCACCGAGTTCGTGGAGTTAACATGGTTTACACGAATTCCAACGTTATTCAGAACCACGACATCCGTGCAATGAATGTCAACTTGGTGGCGATGTACTCAAGGCAAAGCCAGTATCATAATCTGTCGCGGCACGATTACAGTTCCTGTCTGATTTGCTCGGTAAACAAACAGGGATGCTCTTTCATACAAGAGGCCCTCCAGCGTCAGATGGATCTTGGATGGATCCAAGACTACCATGATAGGAACTCCTATCAAATCAACATGGTTCAGATCTTTGACATTCGCGTGATGAATACCAACCTGGTAGAGTTACATGCTGAGCAGGTCCGACTTGGATTCTTAATATCACATGACTATCAAAATTGTAAAGCGGGTTGCAAAAACGATCGAGGTTGTACCCTTGTCCAGGAGGCACTTCAGCACTTGTTAAATCATTGGTGGATGCCAATCTATATGGACAAAGATACTCAGCAGATTAGTATCAATAACAGGAATCCTACTCGTCGTCAAAGTCAGGATGTCCGATCAATGGAAGATAACCTAGTGAGGTTACATTGCATTCAAAGTGGGCGTGGCCAGGTGCCACCACACAACTATGACAGTTGTAGCATCTGTTCGGAAAGTAACCAAGGGTGTTACCTTGTGAGAGCAGCTCTTCAGGGTCAGGTCGATCATGGAGAAAGTCATCCATATCCAGGTTCAGGACCCATCATTTGGTCGCCGAACTACCTTGCCGAGCAAGTTGAGGATGTTGTCACGATCTCTGGTCATCACAGGACCAGGGATGTTTTTGCCATCATCCCTCTACTTGACGAATCTAGAGTTCCCAACCGGGAACGGATCAAGATTACTTATGATGGTCAGAAAAATCAGAAGGTTCCCATAGTCATCTATCTACCGGGGCCACTACCGTATGAATTAGCTAAGGCAATCCCTTACAAATACGGTGCAACAATAATCGAGAATGGAAAGGAAATTCCATTACCCTCCGTCGTGAATATTGCAAAAATCAGTCGTGTAACACAGAGCGGTCGAATCTTCAACCGAGGGGTTGGAGAATCCAACAAAGAAAAGGAACTTCAGGCGGAAATTCCTGATCCACCAGTCGGTCAATCTAGTAATCCTGACTTTTCAAAAGACAAAGATGAGATGCTAAAGCTCATCCAAAGGAGTGAATATAACATTGTTGATCAACTGTTACAGACTCCTTCAAAGATCTCAGTATTATCACTGTTACTCAGTTCAGAAGCACACAGAGAGGCTCTACAGAAAGTCTTGGAGCAAGCCTTTGTGGAACAGGATGTAACAATTAGACAGTTCGATAGTATTGTCTCTAACATCACTTCCTGCAACAATTTGGGATTTAGTGATGAGGAATTACCTGAAGAGGGTCTCCGTCATAACATGGCGCTCAACATTACAGTTAACTGCCAGGGCGATGCTTTAGCCAGCGTACTGGTAGACACAGGTTCAGCCCTGAATGTTATGCCGAAGTCTACTTTGATGCAATTATCATTCAAGGTCCCTCCGATGAGAACCAGCGAGGTTGTCGTCAAAGCATTCGACGGATCCAGAAAAACAGTTATCGGCGAAGTTGATCTTCCCATAACTATTGGTCCTCATACTTTCCAAATCACTTTCCAGGTCATGGACATCCGGGCAACATACAGTTGTTTATTAGGAAGACCTTGGATACATCAGGCTAGAGCAGTTACTTCAACCCTCCACCAAAAGCTAAAGTTCGTCAAGAACGATCAACTTGTCACGGTTTGTGGGGAACAAGCCTTGCTTGTGAGCAACTTATCATCATCTACTTGTGTAGAACCCGAGGAGGTTATTGGAACTCAGTTCCAAGCACTATCTGTGAGCAAGGGCAATCAGTTCAAAGAAGGAACTTCAATTTCTTCATACAAAGATGCTATCAAAGCGGTCGAGAGTACCGATACGACAGGATGGGGACGGCTTGTCATTCCCACTGACAATAAAACAAAGAAGGGTCTTGGTTTTTCTGCAACCTGTACCCAGATAGCCGCCAACGATGAAAGTCTTCATCCCCTTCAAAACTTCTTCCACAGTGAAGGTTTCCTTCACCCAGTGTCTCAAACAGTTCATGCTATCAATGAGGAAGATCCCTCTGACACAGATGAAGAGTGGAAGTCCTATCTTAACAAGGACGGCTATATGTCTCAGGAAGAGGTGCCTATGCCTTTTTTCTTTCCTACAGAAAGTCCGAGATTTATACCAAGATCAGATGTTGAAATGATCTATGGAGATTGTGATCTAGAAGGATGCCGTGCTCCGCCAAATTCGTTAGAGGAAGACACTCTGATGAAAGACAACTTTGATCACAATTACTATGGCCCGATGGATGGTCTGCCAATGTGGCAGCCTTACCCAGGAGACTTGGGGCCAGAAAGTCAGCCGAGTAATGAAACTTAGCTGAGCATCATTGAACAGAATACCTGTGTCCCCACCATGTCATGAGATCAACACTCAGGTCATTCGGAAACTACTCAACATGAAGATGAATTCGCAACGTTTACAGGACTAGAATTCATCAACTATGCTTTTCCTGAGGTCAACGTCATCGAGAGGGATGACTTCTCCAGTTCCAGAGAAGTTTGGGACTCTTTGGGACAACCAAGTGGAAAATACGACTTTATGGTCAAGTACACTGCTCCCGAAAGCTCTCGTATCAGGCTCGAAGATATCCAGTCAACTGGATGGGGAGATACAGCTGAGAGCTCCAATGCTATGCAAAATGCAACAGAGGAATCCTCCTACGACAATTCTGCCTGGGAAACAGATTCCAACGATCCTGCTCCACCAGAAATCAACGTCATTTCTAAAGACAAATCAAGGAAGGTGCCAGACTTTGTGATTCACCGAGGAGTTCGTCGCCAATGGGTTGCTGTCGAGGTTCCGAAGGTCGTTCGTCAGTCAAAGTAATTTCCATCGTTAACCTTTCACCCTTCCCAGGTGAAACGGATGTTTTGATAGGGCTCGTTTCCTGTAAATTTTCCTCTTCGCTTTGCCCAAAGCGACAGAGTTTTGTTTTATAGGGTTGTAGTTTCAAGATTCGACTTGTTCCTTAATAAAATAATGTCGTTCTGTAATTTCTGCATTATTGCTGTTTTCTCTTTTTGCTTTTTCAGAAAATGGTAATCCTAAAAAACATTCAATAATAAAAACAAGTAGTAAAATAAATACACTGCACACACTTACATTTTCTCTATCTCTTCTAAACACGAATCATCACGTCATGCAGATTGCTTGTTTTATACCCCGTTGAAACATACGATCCGATGCCTTCTTTCAACTTTGAGTTCCCGGTATTCGAGGCTGAAGAAGAAAATGGCGACCAAATTCCAGAAGAGATCTTCCGACTACTCAGACAAGAGGAAAGGTCCATCGAACCTCACAAAGAGCCGTTGGAAATGGTAAACTTGGGTTCAGAAAAAGAGAGAAAAGAAATTAGGATCGGAGCACTGCTCAGTCCAACTGTCAAAGAAGGTTTGATAAAGCTTCTCAAAGAATTTCCCGATGTATTCGCTTGGTCCTATCAGGATATGCCAGGGTTGGATACCAGCATCGTGGAACATCACTTACCGCTAAGATCGGAATGTCCTCCAGTAAAGCAAAGGTTGAGACGCACTCACCCGGACATGGCCATCAAAATCAAAGAGGAGGTACAGAAACAGATCGACGCGGGTTTCCTTGCTACATCTGAATATCCTCAATGGTTAGCCAACATCGTGCCCGTTCCCAAAAAGGATGGAAAGGTCAGAATGTGTGTTGATTACAGAGATCTGAATAAGGCAAGTCCAAAGGACGACTTTCCTTTACCACACATTGACATGCTGGTTGACAGCACAACAAAGTTCAAAGTATTCTTCTTCATGGATGGATTCTCGGGCTATAACCAGATCAAAATGGCGCCGAAAGACATGAAGAAAACTTCGTTCATTACCCCATGGGGTACCTTTTGTTACAAGGTAATGCCGTTCGGTTTGAAGAATGCTGGGGCAACCTATCAAAGGGCCATGACTACTCTGTTTCATGACATGATACACAAGGAAATCGAGGTATATGTCGATGATTTGATTGCAAAATCAAGAACAGAGGATGAGCACGTTGAACATCTGTCAAAATTGTTCGAACGTCTAAGAAAATTCAAGCTCCGCTTGAATCCCAACAAGTGCACCTTCGGTGTCCGTTCGGGGAAACTACTAGGGTTCATCGTCAGCCAGAAAGGAATTGAAGTTGATCCTGACAAGCTCAAGGCCATTCAAGAAATGCCTTCTCCGAAAACTGAAAAACAAGTCAGAGGATTCCTGGGACATTTGAACTACATCTCCAGATTCATATTCCTTATGACCGCGACATGTGCGCCAATTTTCAAATTACTCAAAAAGAACCAGGATTGCGTTTGGTCAGAAGATTGCCAAACCGCCTTTGATAGTATCAAGGGATATCTGTTGAATCCTCCGATTCTATCACCTCCAGTGGAAGGAAGACCACTGATCATTTACCTCACAGTCCTAGAGGACTCAATGGGATGTGTACTTGGCCAACAAGACGAAACTAAACGGAAAGAGTCTTCCATTTACTATCTGAGCAAGAAATTTACCGACTGCGAAACTCGGTACACAATGCTTGAGAAAACTTGTTGCGCTTTGGCTTGGGCAGCCAAACGTCTTCGCCAGTACATGATTCGTCATACTACTTGGTTGGTCTCCGAAATGGATCCAATCAAGTACGTTTTCGAAAAACCTGCTCTCACGGGAAGGATTGCCCGTTGGCAGATGTTACTATCAGAATATGACATAGAGTACTATGCTCAGAAAGCCGTTAAAGGAAGTATTTTAGCCGATCATTTGGCTCATCAACCGATTGATGATCAAGAATCAATCGGGTTTGACTTCCCAGACAAAGATGTCATGTATCTAAAGATGAAAGATTGCGATGAACCGCTACCCAGTGAAGGGCCAGAACCAGGTTCCCAGTGGGGACTTATCTTTGACGGAGCAGTCAATCATTATGGAAATGGAATTGGGGCAATCATTGTTACCCCTCAGGGTTCCCACATTCCTTTCACTGCCAGACTTACGTTCAAATGTACGAACAACGAGGCCGAATACGAAGCATGTATCATGGGTCTCGAAGAAGCGATTGATTTAAGGATCAAAAACTTGGACGTATACGGCGATTCAGCCTTGGTTATTAACCAGATAAAAGGAGATTGGAACACATACCAATCAGGATTGATTCCTTACAAAGACTATGCAAGAAGGTTGTTACCCTTCTTCAACAGAGTCGACTTTCATCACATCCCTCGAGATGAGAATCACATGGCTGATGCATTAGCCACTATCTCTTCCATGATTAGTGTAGGTCGATGGAATGACATACCTAAGATCGACATAATGCGCCTTGAACGGCCCGCTTACATCTTCGCGATTGAAGCAGTCATAGACGACAGGCCTTGGTATCACAATATCAAATGCTTCCTTCAGAATCAAGAGTACCCATCTGGGGCACTCAGAAAAGACAGGAAAACCCTCAGAAGATTGGATGGAAACTTCTTCCTGAGCGGTGACACTCTTTATAAGAGAAATTTTGACATGGTCTTGCTCCGATGTGTCGACAGGCCAGAAGCAGACATGCTCATGAAAGAAATTCATGAAGGATCCTTTGGCACTCATGCCAACGGACACACAATGGCGAAAAAAATTCTCAGGGCCGGGTATTATTGGTTGATCATGGAATCTAACTGCTACAAGTACATGAGGAGGTGTCACAAGTGCCAAATATACTCCGACAAAATTCATGTACCGCCATCACATCTCAAAGTTCTTTCTTCCCCGTGGCCTTTCTCGATATGGGGAATTGACATGATTGGTATGATTGAGCCCAAGGCTTCAAACGGACATCGGTTCATCCTGGTAGCCATTGATTATTTCACCAAGTGGGTCGAAGCAGCGTCATTCGCCAATGTAACCCGACAAGTGGTGGTCTGATTTATCAAAAACAATATCATCTGCCGTTATGGTGTTCCAAGCGAGATCATTACTGATAATGGATCTAACTTGAACAATAAGATGATGAAAGAGTTGTGTGCAGAGTTCAAGATCGAACACCATAACTCATCTCCTCACCGACCCAAGATGAACGGGGCGGTAGAAGCGGCTAACAAGAACATCAAGAAGATTGTTCAAAAGATGGTTGTAACCTACAAAGATTGGCACGAGATGCTACCCTTTGCTCTTCATGGTTATCGTACATCTGTCCGCACTTCAACAGGGGCAACCCCTTTCTCTCTAGTATATGGCATGGAGGCAGTTCTCCCCATAGAAGTAGAGATCCCATCAATCCGGGTAGAGATCCCATCACGGTTCAGTTCGTCGTGTTGGCTTTGCAACCATGGACGGAGAGGAATTTGCCTACCCCACGAATGTTGATGTAGTCAAGAAATACTTCGCCTAAACTAAAAAAAAAAACGTCTCGGTGGATTGAAAACCCGAAAGGGCGGTCCAGGCAAAAGTTAGAGACATGAAAAAAATCATCCCGATGGATTGGAAATATCATAGTACAATCCAGGCAAAAATTAGGGATAATGGCAAGTAACTATGTTCGACAGAGGCAAGTCCCTCAGCAGCAGTTACAGCATCATCTATCGGAGGAAATCTCCAGTCAAAGGTCATCTTCGACGGAAGCTCAGGATGTCCCGAATTCAAAGTTGGTAGAAGGATAGTGGTCGTTATGTTTCAACGTAGCCCTTTTCCCTGTAAATTACCATTTTCAAACTTTGTATATACTCTTTGGAATCACGCGTTTGGCTGATCTCCATCTTATCACTAAAATTTGAGCCCTTGTGCTTTTGTTTGTAATTCTTTACTTGTTTTAGCTTTACAGAACGACGTTGTTTAAACTTAATCAGCGATTCTTGAAATAAAACGAAAATGAATTTACTTGTTAAAAACTTTTTCTACTTTTAAATTAAAGATGGCATTTCTTTTGACTGTTGAACATCAAAAGAACATCGATCGCTTCTCCCGAAGTAAGCGAACTTCAAAGTGCAGAATCAAAGTACTCCTTCTAAGCCAGTACGCCTGAATAAAGGGATCAACTGTGTCAGAGACCTTGTTTCGTCTGACACGCCTCGGCCGAGTTCTCATCTCCTAAGCCCGATCAACATAGCCCCCAACGGGACTATCTCTCCTAAGCAAGGTGGAATTGCTATTTTGAATCAACGGTACTTCTTCGCCCCGCGATGGCCGAGTATCCAATTGTGTTCATCCATTAGTCTGTATGTCGCGTCAGTTTTTTCAGCATATACATACGTACTTCATGCATTTTTTATTTGCATTTACATTTCATATTGCATCGTTATCACTCTAGTCGGTCTTGTCCCCTAGTGATAAACAGCTTTCTCAATCGAGTTTGTCAGTTCTTTCCTCGTCAGGAAGTGTTGCGTCTGCACAATCTCGCCACCAGTGTATCTTTAGATCAGAGTCGGCACTTGGCCACTTTGATAACTTGAACCTCTGAAATGCCAGAGAAAACTCTCAATAAGCATCACTCTTCGCCATTGAAGATGATATCCTTGCTTTCTCGGATTAAGGAAAATCCCCAGAGAAAGCCTCGTGATCAGAGATTCGGCAGCACGCCAGTTTTGCTCCGAAAAACCACTGATGAGAAGGTCATTGGCACTTCAAAATTGGACCCCATCATATGGCATTTCTCCGGGAAGATCCCGAGAAAAGTATGATGAAAGATCCTAAACGAAAACAGTCTCTCAAGAGACTCGCTTTCCCTAGTAGAGTCGACAAATGGCGTCTCCAAAACAGAGAAGTTTGTATACCTCTACAACTCAGACGAAAGGGTTCCCCAGCAAGTCTGACATCAAAACTTTTTCCACTCAAATGGCATCTCCCCAGGAAAATTCGGCGAGAAGTTTGAAGGAAAGCCGCTACGAATAGCGTCCCTTGTCAGTAAAGTTTATTGACAAAAGAAACTAAGACCAGTTCCTTGGTAGGAAACCAGGATCGAGGGGAAGTTCAAATCAGAAACTAAGACCAGTTCCTTGGTAGGAAACCAGGATCGAGGGGAAGTTTAAATCAGAAACTAAGACCAGTTCCTTGGTAGGAAACCAGGATCGAGGGGAAGTTTAAATCAGAAACTAAGACCAGTTCCTTGGTAGGAAACCAGGATCGAGGGGAAGTTTGTTTCCACAACTGAGACCAGTTCCTTGGTAGGAAACCAGGATCGAGGGGAAGTTTATTTCAAAAGAGACTGAGACCAGTTCTTGGTAGGAGACCAGGATCGAGGGGAAGTTTACCTTTTCTAAGCATCATTGCTTAGCTAAAGAAGATGAATGTGTAAGCTACCATTCATAACCACCATCAAAATTTCGGATATTCCGATATTTAATCCTCTTGCACCCCGAATGCTCGAATACCTTCGTCATTCACACCTTCGGGTCCAAGAAGATTAAATAGGGGCATCTGTAATACCCCAAATTTTGACCACTTAGATTTCCCATCATTGTGAAAATCATCATCACAATATGGATGTACCTTTATGCTTCATTAGTCTCCCCAAAGATGGGTGAGCATCCAATACAATCAAAATTAGGGTTTCAAGCCCTCTCTGAGTGCTTAGACAAAGGATCAATCAAGAAATGACATGATCTTCAACTTGTCTAATCTCTCAAACATCCACAATGGATCAAAAAGGACTCCCACTTCAAGGATTAAGCACAAAGCTGCTCCCTTCTAGGTGGATCAAGTCTCAGGACCGACAGTGTCACCAAATTAGGGTTTTGGTCGACCAGGGCCTCCAGATGGAAATTTTCATCTGGGCACAAGGCAATGATCCAAAACATGACCTAATATACTTCATGGAACCTCATGAACCCATGTATCAAGTCAATTTTGCCTCAGGGGATGCATTCATCAAAAATCAGGAATTAGGGTTTCTTGACCTAATTCACCCCTAAGTTGACTTTTGGGACAAACCATGAGCCAAGAGCTCAAGAGATGATTTGAGGGTCTCTAATATACCATATTGATCCATTTGGGACAATGGATTAATCCAAGAAGTTTGAGCAACAAGTCTCAATTTCATCTGCACCACAATTAGGGTTTTAAGGGAAAAGTCAACTGTAACTTTGACTTTTGACCTGGACATGCTCCCAAACCCTAATACATGATTGAATATACCCTATGACACCCATGGAACATGTCCATCAAGTTTGATTTAGGTCAAGGACATGATTTCCTGAAGAATTGCACAGTTTGGAATTCATCTGATAAAAAGTCAACTGTGCACAAAAGTCAACTTTGACTTTTTGAGATTTTTCACCAAAATGGATTTTTAACCCTAAAATGATGTTAATGTATGATTTGAATCATCATCCATCAAGAAAAATCAAGAAAAGTGAGATAACTTGTAAAAGGGGTAACCATAAAACTTAGAAATTTTTCTAAGTTAAAAATAAAGTGGCAAAGGTACCAACTTTGGAGGACCATAACTCCTAAACCACAAGGCCATTTTTTCTCATCCAAAGATGGATTTGTAGCCCTCATTATCACCTACAAAAACTTCAACTACAAGTCATTCCAATTCATTAAGGATTTTGAGTTATGGAGTGAACAAAGTGGCTGAAAAGTGAAAATGTCACTTTTTCCAACACTTAGTGAAATTTTCACTAAGTCAGATTTTGCTTCACTTTTTACCAAATGTAGGGGGATTTTTCACTTGGAATCAAAAGAGATCAAAACCAAACTTGTTCAAACAGTTGTTGTATCATGTAAGAGCTTTCCAAAATGGCCAAGAACATTGCCAAATTCAACCTACACCATGAGATACAACATTGCCAAGTTGCCTTGCTGAAATCTGTCAAGGCAAGGTAGAATTTGCAATTTTGCTCGATTTGCCAAAATCAGCCAAATTCAATTGCTCCAATCCACTTGGACACCTCAGAGGATTGAATCTAAAGGGGACAATCACTGAGCCAAGCCTCCAAGGTCCAAGGAACAAGGAATAACATGTTGAACCTAGAGTTGCCAAAGTAGGGACAAGACTTCAAATTTGGAATGAGGCATTCAATGGAACCATCAAGGTGGCATGGACTGAGCCATTCTCATCTGAAATCAGTCAAGACTTATCCAAGACCAAGGGGACCAAAGCTCTGTGCCCTAACCTCTAGTCAATGGCTAGAGGAGACTTGGATTTTCATTTGCCAACATTGGCCAAACCTACTTACCAGCTGCCATGCACTATTCCTTGCAAAAAAAACTTGCTCTACTATAAATAGAGCTCAATTGTGGTCAGTTTGAGTACACCAAAACCATCTAACAGATGCTTTCATCAAAATCTCTTTCTCTTGGCAAAGATGCCTTTCTTAGCAAGGTAGCTATCGGGTTTTGAGTTTGAGAGCAATTCCAATCAAACCAATCACTCACACACCTCACATACATCACATATGAGCTGATCAAACACTCACATAACCCCTGGAACATCAAAATCTCAAAATCACTTGCCATCCACACAAGTTTGAAGTGAAGTTGCAGCTGAGATGCCATAAACTGATCCAGTCCATTTCAATTCAATCCAAGTGTTCAAACACACTCCATATGGTGTAGGGAAGCTGTCCAGATCATCACCACTCATCTGTAACACCTCTAAATCAAAAATCACTTTGAACTTGCTATCACGACTTGGAGGTAAGCCTAAACTTGGGCATCTCTCAATCTATGCATATTTCCTCGCACAATAATTTGGCCATATGTTCATAATCATGCATGAAATGTTTTCCCTCAATTAATTGCATTGTTTGAATCGTGTATCAAAAATCCTAGCCTTCATGCAGAAATTAGGGTTCTTGAGGTCTCTTCGTGATTTCTTGTTGTATGTTTAATTTAAATGAAATTAAAGTACATAGACATGATCGTGAGGTTGAGGCGAGCATAATGATATGTGGATTGCATGATATGATTACGTATTCATGGAGATTGGATAGAAAATGCAAATCTGAGAAACCAAGAACACGCGCGTGTTCTTCAGCTGTTATTGGCGCCATTTTTCATAAATTCAAATATTTGAATTTTGTGATTTTGTTTAATTGATTCAAAAATTAATTTCTCTCTGAGTTTTAATGATTTTGAGTTGATTCTTTTTTTAATAATTCACAAAAATGTTAAAATATTTTATTTTATCAAAAAATCCCAAAAATATTATCTATTTCATATAATTAATATTTTTGCAAAGAATTAATATTTTAATTGTTTTTGGCATTTTAAATATTTTTTCTACATTGATTTTGCAACTTTTAATGCTTTCTAATTATTTTGTAGGTCAATACTTAATTTTTGAAGCATTAATCCAAGATCACAATTTGTTTTCCATGTGTTAAACAATTTTTGATCATTCTAATTGAATTTTTATTCAATTAAATACATTTTGAAAACAAATTAGGGTTTTGGATTAATTCAACCCTCATAAATCATTTTCAAACTCTTTGGGCCTCTTGAGAGAGTGTAAGACCCATCCCCCCTTTGTACAAAAACTTTTTGGGCCTCACTCATTATATAAGTCCCTCTGTACAAGTAAACGGCGCGATCGTCGCCCGTTTAAAAATAAAAATCATCTGGGTCTCTCCTTGAGCTATAAGACCCATTCAAAACACTTTGGGCCTCTATTAGAGTGTAAGACCCAATCCCCCTTTTAACCAAAACATTTTGGGCCTCACTTATTGTATAAGTCCCTCTGCATTAAAAGTAAACCTCGGCGCGATCGCCATTTTTAAACGAAAAATCATTTGGGCCTACCCTCGTGTTATAAGCCCCACTCTTTTTCCTTTAAACCTTTTTGGGTCTCTTGAGAGAGTGTAAGACCCATCCCTTTGTACAAAAAACCTTTTTGGGCCTCAGTCACTTGTATAAGTCCCGTTGTACAAAGTCAAACAGTGTGCTCACTGATAAAATCCTGGGCCTCTCCTTGAGCTGTAATCCCCAAATCTTTCTTTTTCAAAGCACTTTCTCCTTTGATTTTGAATATACTGTTGTTTTCAATCTTTCTTTGTTGAACAACTAACCAAACAGCATGGAAGCACTACAACCGAGTAAGTGGTTATCGCTTTCATTTACTGCTTTCATATGTATATAACTGTATTATGGGGCTGCTCACTGTAAGTCTCATTTCATAAACTCATATCTACTGTGTAATAATAGTATAGATATTTCGAGTTTCCCCGGCAACTACGTCTAGAACTAGGTGACGCCGTTTCACTTATTCGTAGAAATAGACGCCTAGATCCCCAATAGGAGCACCAGATACAGTCTTCTCTTCGGCTGTCCTCCTTAGGAATCGTCAAGAAGCTCTACTCCCCAAGATGAATGTATTCTCAGTGAATGGCATCTTTGAGTTTCTTCCAAATTCTCGAACTTTCCTGACTTGATCTATTCCTTGTGGATAGCTTGCCTTGAACGTCTCGGGGTTTGGGTACCCACTACGGTCATAATCTTGGACCTTAACTAAGGAACCCTCTTTAAAAGTTAAAAGTCGCTGGATAGTAAACCTCGCACGTTTACCAGTGGTTTTTATCTTTAAAAGAGTTATCTCTCCTAATGGAAAGGAGATGATAGACCCACGGGCTTCTTAAAAGCATCGTCCTCCTCTTGGGCATTATTCAAGGACACTACGGCTTCTTAGAAGTATTCACAGCCTCCTCTTAGGCTTCGTATAATGATCTCTTCCTTCGGGAATGATAGCCTCCTCTTGGGCTTAGTACAAGGACCCGTCGGCTTCTTAAAAGTTTCCAGCCTCCTCTTGGGCTTCGTACAAATTGTCTCGACGACCTCCTAGAGGTATAGGAACAGAACCTAGTCATCCTCATAGAACAGTCCTTTCATAGAGTCTACTACTGTTTCTCAAAGCATAGTACAAAAGATAAAACTCTAGACACGGACAGTCTAACTTCCTTGAGTCTCAAAGACATTCTCAAGCACCCTTCGTTAAATAGGAAGGAAACCCGCTGACTCGGACAGTCTCAATACCCTTTGGGATTTCCCGTTTCCTCAAAGAGAAGGAAATATCCCTGATCCTCAAATCAAATCCCTGAGTACAGTGTTGCTCATATAAGAGCTGATTTTCTCTTTTAAAATCAGTATATTGGATCTGTCACTCAACTGAGTCAAACCTTTAGCCTCCATCTCGGGCTTCGTACGAGATACAAAAACACTCTCTTGTTAAGTCAAACTTTTAGCCTCTATCTCGGGCTTCGTACGAGACACATAAGAGACTCCCTCGTTGAGTCAATCATCCCTTTTCGCCTCCATCTCGGGCTTTGTTCGAGATACAAAAAGGTTCTTATTGAGCCAAACAAACAATAGCCTCCATCTCGGGCTTTATACGAGATACCCAAAAGACTCCATCGTCGGGTCAAAAATTTTTAGCCTCTCTCTCGGGCTTTGTACGAGACACAAAAAAGCCTCTTCTTAGGCTTTGTATAATGATCCAATCAACCTTTTAGCATCAAAGTTGTGCCTCATTCACAGTACACAAACATCAACAACTCCTTTCCTTTCATCTAACACTGTAAGCGGCAAGCCTCTGGATCATCTATATCCACGCCACTGTCCCTCTTTTAGCATGAGAAATTCCTAAGGAAATATGGCATTGCTCTACACTGAGTTAAAGTCTTCTCCTTCAGGTTAAAACCCTTTCTTCGGAAATTATGGCATTGCTCGGATCCGTGTATCCCAATTAAAGTAATTCTCCTTCTCCCTTCTTTAGAGATGACAAATTCTCTCTAAAGTCGAGGTCCTTTCGCTTCACGTCTTGGGCTTTGAACAAGACACAAATAGACCTTTCAGCTTCACATCTTGGGCTTTAAACAAGATACAAATCACCTTTCGCTTCACGTCTTGGGCTTTGAATAAGACACCAAAACACCCATTTCCTCCCATAGAATAGGAGGAACTACGAACGCTCTGATTTCCCTGTTTCGGTAAACGGGAATACGTAGGCATAAGATCGAAAGAAAATATCTTAGCGAGCGCAATCAACAAAAAACCCAAATCCCATATCTCCATCAATCAAAAGCAGTATTTCAAAAGCATCAGTCCTAACATCCTAATCCTTGTTCCCCGCTAGAAAGTCCTAGAAAGAAAGAAAACCGTATTGGCGAAAATACAAATAACCAGTACAAAGGCCCCCCACATTTATAGCATCCGTAACCTAACAGACCGCTGTTTAAACTCAGTATGCAAGCAGGGTTAATTGGAGACATCTATTTCCCTTCCTTATTCAACTCACAATAGGATAAAAAATGAATCGACCTGTAGTTTTAAGCTCAACCGCAGAGAGCGACCAGCGCTTAAGAACCGCGTCCAAAATCGCTCCCTACAAACAGTAGCGTGCGATTTTTGTCGGTGACGCGACCACCTTATTGCAAAAAGTTTCAGTTAGGGTGCTATTTTCTGATTTCTTATTTATCCCGTGAAGCTGGAAGGGAAGGGGAAGCTATCTAAAACTAACCTTGCACGCGAATGTTTAACTGAACAAACGCTTAAAGAGATTTGGGGAGTTCGGGGTCAGGTTATACAATGGGGAGTTGTCAATTACCCATCTTATATGTGGTTATCCACGGGCTGTTAGCAATATGTTATGCTTTGTACTTGATGATGTTTATCTTTTGGGGGTTGGGAAAGTTTCTTCTTTGGGAGATATGAGAGAGAGTTTTTGATGATTTTGGTGAGGTATTGGACCTCTGTTTTGATCATTATAAAGTGAAGGTACTGGACCTAGAGTTTTTGATTGGTATGCTCGCTACGATTTTGCAATCTTATGCCTACGTACTCCCGTTAAAGAAAATAGGGAAATCAGAGCAATCGTAGTTCCTCCTATTCTATGGGAGGAAAAAGATGTTTTGGTGTTTTGTTCAAAGCTCAAGATTGAAGCTAAAGGTTATTTTTGTCTTGTTCAAAGCCCAAGATTGAAGCTAAAGGTTTGACTGAGAGAATTTGTCATCTCTAAAGGGAGACATCTCATCTGTTTATCACAACTATTGGGTGACTGATTATAAAGGAGAATTACTTTAACTGGGATATGTGAATCCAGCAATGTCATAATTTCCTTTATAGGGGATTTGTCCTAAAGGAGAAAACTTTAACTCAGTGTTGAGCAATGCCATTTTTCCTTAGGAATCTTTCATATAAAGAGAGGGACAGTGCATGGATGTAAATAATTCAGAGGTTTGCCGCTTACAACAATTAGATGAAAGAAGGAAGTTTACCAAGATAAGAGATGGACGATAGCTTAGATTTATTGATGTCATACCCCAAATTTTGACCACCAAGATTTCCCATCATTGTGAGAATCATCACCACAATATGGATGAACCATCATGCCTCATTAATCTCCTCAAGGATTGTTGAGCTTTCACTACAACCAAGAATTAGGGTTTTGAGCCCTCTCAGAGCACTTAGGCAAAGGACTAATTAAGAAATGACATGATCTTCAACTTGTCTAACATCTCAAACACCTATAAAGGATCAAGAGGACTCCCACATCAAGAATCAAGCACAAGGTTGCAATATTCCAAATGGATTAAGCCTCAAGATCGTCAGTGTCACCAAATTAGGGTTTTGATCGACTGAGGCCTCCAGATGGAATTTTTCCTCTAGGCATGAGCCAATGCTTCAAATAATAACCCAAGATACTCCAAGGGACCTCATGGACCCAATCATCAAGCTAATTTAACCTCAGGGGGATGCATTTACCAAAAATCAGGAATTAGGGTTTCTTGACCTAATTCACCCCTAAGTTGACTTTTGGGACAATGCATGAGCCAAGACCTCAAGACATGATTTAAGGGCCTTAAATACACCACCTTGATCCATTTGCAATAATGGATTGATCCAAGAAGCTTGATTCACAAGTTTCAATTTCATCTGGACAATAATTAGGGTTTTGAGGAAAAAAGTCAACTGTACCTTTGACTTTTGACCAAGATATGCTCCCAAACCTTGGGACATGATTCAATACACCCTATATCACCTATGAAGTCCATCCATTAGGTTTAATTTAGGTCTTTCACAAAGGATCGCACAGTTTGAATTTCATCCGATAAAAAGTCAACTGTGCACAAAATCAAGTTTGACTTTTTGCAATTTTTCACATATATGGTTCCCCTAAGTCAAAAATAATGTTAATGTGTGGTATTGATCATCATTCATCAAGAAAAATCAAGAAAAGTGAGGTTTCTTGCAAAATGGGCAACCTTGAGAAACCAATATTTTTCTAAGTTATGGAATAAAAGTGATTTTGGTACCAACTTCCAAGGATCATAACTTAAGATCCAAGCAACCATTTTGGGTGATCCAAAGCTGGATTTGTAGGTCTTGCTACACTCTACAAAAGCTTCAACTACCTCAGACTCCAATTCCTTATGGATTTAGAGTTATGGAATGATCAAAATGGCAAAAAACATGAAAATGACACTTTTCCAACACTTAGTGAAATTTTCAACAAAAGTCAAAATCTGCCTTACTTTTTCCAAAATGTAGGGATACTTTTCACCTTGATCCAAGTTAAACCAGGTCTAGGGTGAACATCAAAGTTGAAATATGCCATGAGGGCTTTCCAACAAGTATCGGTTCATCTCTAAATTCCATTTGTGCAGGGAGATACAGCCCTTGGAACATGGCATCATGAACTAGTTTTTACAAGGCAAAATTTGTGCATTTTGCTCGATTTGTCCAAATCTGATAAATCCAAGTCTTGTCATCAATTTGGACACATCTGAGGATAAGACAAGAAGGGAATGATCTGATCCCCAAGCCTCCAAAGTCCAAGAATCTACATTAGCCATAACAAACCTAAAAAGGCTAAAAAGGTGCCAAGACTCCAATTTTGTTGCAATGCATTTAATGGATACACCAAGGTGGCATGGACTGGCACATTCCTAACTGAATGAGTCAAGGATCAGCACTGAATCAAAGGACCATAGGCTTGTGCCCTAATCTCAAGTAAATGGCTAGAGGAGACTTGAGATTCCTTTTTCTCAACATTGGCCAAAGGCTTGCTGCAGCTGTCATTCACTATTGCTTGCAAAACAAACTTGCTCTACTATAAATAGAGCTCATTTGTGCTCAGTTTGAGTACACCAAAGCACTACAACACTTGTTTTCCTCAAAATCTCTTTCTTTAGGCCAAAATGCCTTCTTTTGCAAGGTATCTCTGAGTTTTTGAGTTAGAGAGAAATTCCACCACAGTTCATGATCCAAACACCTCTAATATGTTGTATCTAAGGTGGTCAAACACTCACATGTGACCTGAAACACCAAAATCACAAAGTCAACTTCCAAAACCTCAAAAATTGACTTTTTTGCATTTTTCAAGCCATGTCTTGATTCAGTCACTTCCAAAACCAAACCAGGCCTTAAACATACTTCAAATATCACCCTCAAACTGTCCCAAATGGTTCCCCTCATCTGGAACACCATTTGAGAGAGTTGCCATATTGGTCACTTTTGCCACTTTTGCAAGAAAGAGCTAAAACTTGTTCCTGAGGATTCCATATGGTTCTAATCATTCTAAAAGCTTCTAAGGGATCAATTGAGAGTGTCCAAAGCATCAAATTACTTTTGGCACAAGGGACTTGGCAGATAGCACAAAAAGCTCCAAGAGGTAAGTGCATGACAACTTGAACTCCTTGAATTATGCATTCCTTTGATGTCCACTGATCATACACATCTCATACATGTTATATATGTTGTGTTTGAACCAAATTATCATGCAATTCTTGCATGTACCATGAGATAGCATAGAACATGCAAAAATAGGCCTATTTTGAAATCACTATCGAATTTTGAGGAGGAAACATTTTCTGAAAATTCCAAGGGCACCATTGGATTCCTCATGAAATTCTAGGTCAGATACACCTAAATTTTGTCCCAATCCATGGAGAAATGAGAAAGTTAGAGGCTTCACGTAAATTGCCCAGAAGCTTGTCTTGCCTTTGTAGCACGAATTTTTGCGTGATTGCGAAGCACTATCGCTTTGGGGTACTACAGTTCGATTCATTTTTTATCCTATTGAAGCTAATGAAGGAAGGGAAATAGATGTCTCCAATTAACCCTACTTGCAAACTGAGTTTGAACAGATGACTGTTGGTTTACAGATGCTATTAAGATTGTGGGTCTCTCTTAGGTTATTTTGTTAAAAAAAACAGTGTCTAGGCTATTGGTAGGATGTTGGGACTGATGCTTTTCGATTGCTGTATGAAGGTACGGGATTTTGGGTTTTTTTATTAGTATGCTCGCTAAGATTTTTCCAATCTTATGCCTACGTATTCCTGTTTAACGAAACAGGGAAATCAGAGCGATCGTAGTTCCTCCTATTCTATGGGAGGAAAAAAAGGTTGTTTTGGTGTCTTGTTCAAAGCCCAAGACGTGAAGCTAAAGGTGGTTTGTATCTTGTTCAAAGCCCAAGATGTGAAGCTGAAGGGTCTATTTGTATCTTGTTCGAAGCCCAAGATGTGAAGCTAAAGGGTTTTGACTTTAGAGAGAATTTGTCATCTCTAAAGGGGGATATTTGGTCAGTTTGTCACAACTGTTGGGTGACTGATTATAAAGGATAATTACTTTAACTGGGATATGTGAATCCAGCAATGCCATAATTTCCTTTATAGGGGATTCTTAACCTGAAGGAGAAGACTTTAACTCAGTTTAGAGCAATGCCATCTTTCCTAAGGAATTTCTCATGCTAAAAGAGGGACAGTGGCGTGGATGTAAATAATCCAGAGGCTTGCCGCTTACAGCAATTAGATGAAAGAAAAAGGAGTTGTTGATGTTTGTATATAGTGAGCAAGGCACAGATTTTGATGCTAACAGGTTGATTGACTCAACCGGGGTCTTCTTATACAAAGCCTAAGAGGAGGCTAGTGGCCCAACAAGAGGGTGATTTTATGTGTCTCGTATGAAGCCCGAGAGAGAGGCTAAAAGGGTTTAACTCAACAAGAGAGTGCTAACAAGTGACTGACTCAACAAGAGAGTACTTTTATATGTGTCTTATACGAAGCCCAAGACAGAGGCTAAAAGGTTTTGACTCAACATGAAAGTCTTTTATACTCAACAAGAGAGTGATTTTATATCTCGTACGAAGCCCGAGATGGTGGCTGAGAGGGAAGTGACTCAACAAGAGAGTCTTTTATACTCAATAAGAGAGTGCTTTTATGTGTCTCGTACGAAGCCCGAGAGATAGGCTAAAAGGGTTTGAACCAACAAGAGAGTCTTTTATACTCAACAAGAGAGTGAGTTGTATCTCATATGAAGCCCGAGATTGAGGCTGAGATTGGGTGACTCAACAAGAGAGTCTGAAAAGGTTAGCTCCGCTAGGGAGAATCATTGTACAAAGCCCAAGAGGAGGCTAACTTCACTGAGGAATGATCATTATACAAAGCCTAAGAGGAGGCTATTGTGCTAGTGACTGTTTCAGTTTAGTGACAGGTCCAATATGTTGGATAAAAGAGAAAATCAGTTCTTATAAAGATTGAAGGTAAGGTTGCGCTTTGGCACTGATCAAAGGATCAGGGTTACTTCCTGTTCTTTAAGGAAATGGGAAATCCAAAGGGTATTGAGACTGTCCAAGTCTACTGGTGTTGTGAGAAATTGATTCTCAGATAGTGAATGATCTTTGTATGATGCCCAAGAGAAGGCTGGTATGTTAAGGGATGAAGGTCAACCCATTAACTGGTCTGACACTTGAGTCAGAAAGACAACTCTAGCAAATTGATGACTAGGTTATATTCCTATACCTGTAGAGGTCTCTGGGTCCTTGTACTAAGCCCAAGAGAAGGCATGAGAGCTTTTAAGAATTCGAAGGGTCCTTGTACAATGCCCAAGAGGAGGCGGGGATGCTTTTAAGAAGCTTGTGGGTCCCCAAACCCCGAGAAGTTCAAGACATGCCATTCACCGAGAATAGATCAAGCCAGGAAAGTCCGAGAATTTGGAAGAAACTCAAGAGATGCCATTCACGGAGAAAAGATCATATATGGCGAGTAGAGTCTCTAAGGGTGACAGTCTGAGAAAGGGATCACAGATAATGCTACCTTTCACGTCTCCATATTGTTTAACCCCAAGAAGAGGGAAGACTGTGTCTGGTAATCCTATGGGGATCTAGTTTTGTTTGTATTTTAAGAGTGACCAACAGGGCTTTACCTAGTACTAGACGTAGTTGCCGGGGAAAACTCTAAAATAACTATACTAGTATTACACAGTTGATATTTGACGAGTATATAAGAGTTTGTGAAAGAAGACTTACAGTGAGCAGCCCCACAATACAGTTTTATATATATATATATATGAAAGGGAATAAAGAAAGCAGGTAAACACTTACTCGGTTGTAGAGCTTCCATGCTGTTTTGTTAGTTTGTTCAACAAAGAAAGCTTTGATAACAATATTATATTCAAAATCAAAGGAGAAAGTGCTTTGAAAAGATTGTTGGGGCTTACAGCTCAAGGAGAGGCCCAAGGATTTATCAGTGATTGCACTGTTGTTTTGAAATTGTACAGGGACTTATACAAGTGACTGAGGCCCAAAAAGGTTTTCTGTACAAAGAGATGGGTCTTACACTCTCTCAAGAGGCCCAAAGGGGTTTAAAGAAAAAGAATGGGGCTTATAACACGAGGGTAGGCCCAGATGATTTTATTTTTGAACTGGCGATCAGGCCGATATTTCTTTAACATACTGGGTTTTATACAATGCATTGAGGCCCAAAAAGTTTTGGTTAAAAAAAGGGGTTGGGTCTTACACTCTATTAGAGGCCCAAAGGTTTATTTTTGTACAATTGGTGGGGCTTACAGCTCAAGGAGAGGCCCAAAAAGTTTTTTGTTTGAGAACGACGATCGCGCCATTGTTTTAAAAATGTATAGAGGGACTTATACATTAAGTGAGGCCCAAAAAGGTTTATGTACAAAAAGGGTTGGGACTTACACTCTATTAGAGGTCCAATGAATAAAGATGGGTCTTATAGCTCAAGGAGAAGCCCAAAGATTTTTGTTAAAAAGGCGACGATCGCGTCAAACCTTTTGACGGTATCGGGACTTATACAACACACTGAGGCCCAAAAGGTTTTCTAAGAGGGATTGGGTCTTACACTCTATTAGAGGCCCAAAGTGTTTGAAAAAGTTTGATGAGGGTTGAATTAATCAAAAACCCTAATTTGTTTTCAAAATGTATTTTATTTGAATAAAAATTCAATTAAAATGATCAAAATTGTTAAACATGTGTGGAAACAAATTGTGATCTTGGATTAATGTTTCAAAAATTATGTTTTTATTCACAAAATGATTGGAAATCACTAAAATTTGAAAAATCAAGGGGGAGAAAATATTTTAAATGTCAAAAACAATTAAAATATTAATTTTTTACAAAAATATCAAGTATATGAAATAAATAATATTTTTGGATTTTTGGGAAAATAAAATATTTTAACATTTTTGTGAATTATTAAAAAAAGAATCAACTCAAAATCATTAAAACTCAGAGAGAAATTTATTTTTGAATCAATTAAATAAAATCACAAAATTCAAATATTTAAATGTTCAAAAATGGCGCCAAGAACATGGAAAGAACACGCGCCACCCTCTGTTTCTGCAGATTTGCGTTTTCTCATCAATCTCACTGAATACTTGATTATATCATGCAATCTACATATCAATCTACTCGTTTTCACCTCACGATCATGTCTATGGTCTATAATTTTAATTTATTTTAAGCATGGAATAAGAAATCAAAGAGAAACCTCAAGAACCATAAAATTTGCATGAAGGCTCAGAAATTCCATACACGATTCAAACAAAGCAATTGATTGAGGGAAAACACTTCATGCATGATTATGAACATATGGCCAAATTATTGTGCAGCAAAAAATGCATGGATCATAGATTTAGAAGAGCTCATGCTTAACTCTTGCAGCTGGTGATCGTGTTTTGTGTTAGAGGTGTTACAGCTTAGTTCCAAGGATATGGACAGCTTCCCTAGATACTATGGAGTGTGTCTGGATGCTTGGAATGAATGGAAATGATCTGGAACTTGAGATGGTACCCCAACTGCAAATCTGTCAAGAACTTGAGCAATTGGCTAGTGATTTTGTGATTTTGGTGTTCCATATGTTGTGTGAGTGTTTGGATCACTTCTATATGATGTTTATGAGGTGTGTGTGTGTGTGTGTGTGTATGTGTGTGTGTGTGTGATTGGTTTGATTGGAATAGCTCTCAAACTCAAAACCCGATAGTGACTTGCTTTGGAAGGCAATTTTGGAGTGAAGAAGGAGATTTTGAGGAAAGCATCTGTTTGATGGCTTTGGTGTACTCAAACTGATCACAAATGAGCTCTATTTATAGTAGAGCAAGTTTGTTTTGCAAGGAATAGTGAATGGCAACTGCTGTATAGGTTTGGCCAATGTTGATCATTGAGAATCCAAGTCTCTTCTAGCCATTGATTAGAGGTTAGGACACAGGCTGTTGGTTCCCTTGGTCTTGGATAAGTCTTGACTGAATTTAGTTGGAAATGGCTCAGTCCATGCCACCTTGGTGCATCCATTGAATGCTCCAAAACAAAATTGGAGTCTTGCCCCCTCTTTAGCGATTTCTAGGTTTGGCATGCTATTTTTAGTTCCAAGGACTTGCGAGTCTTGGGATCAGAGTTGGTTCCTCCTTGGTCTCCCCTTGAGGTGTTCAGATGGATAAGTGTGTTTGTCATTTGCACAAATTTGGCAAATCGAGCAAAATGCACAAATCTGCCTTGCTTTGACAGTTTTCAGCAAGGCATATTGTCATTGTCATATCTCATGGCTCAAGTTGAGTTTGGTGAAGTTCTTGGCTATTTTGGAAAGCCCTCATATGATACAACAACTGTTTGATCATAATTGGTTTTGATACTTTTTGGATCCAAGTGAAAAATTCCCCTAAATTTTGAAAAAAGTGAAGACAGATTCTGACTTAGTGAAAATTTCACTAAGTGTTGGAAAAAAGTGACATTTTCACTTTTTGTGATTTTGATCATTCCGTAACTTAAAATCCATGAGGAACTGGAAGGAGTTATGTTTGAAGCTTTTGTAGAGGGCCATGAGAGCTACACATCCAGCTTTGGATGGGGAAAAATGGCCTTGTGGTTTAGGAGTTATGATCCTCCAAAGTTGGTATCCTAACCACTTTGTTCCATAACTTAGAAAAATTTCTAAGTTTTTATGGTTACCCCTTTTACAAGTTATCCCACTTTTCTTGATTTTTCTTGATGAATGATGATTCCAATCACACATTAACATCATTTTAGGGTTAAGGAACCATAATTATGAAAAATCTCAAAAAGTCAAAGTTGACTTTTGTGCACAGTTGACTTTTTGTCAGATGAATTCCAAACTGTGCGATCCTCTATGAAATCAAGTCCTTTACCTAAATCAAACTTGATGGATTGATTTCATAGGTGTTATAGGGTGTATTGAATCATGTCCTAGGGTTTGGGAGCATGTCCTGGTCAAAAGTCAAAGGCACAGTTGACTTTTCTCGCGAAACCCTAATTGTGGTTCTGATGAACTTGAAACTTGTTGCTCAAGCTTCTTGGCTCAATCCATTGTTGCAAATGGATCAATGTGGTGTATTAGAGACCCTCAAATCCTCCTTTGAGGTCTTGGCTCATGTTTTGTCCCAAAAGTCAACTTAGGGGTGAATTAGGTCAAGAAACCCTAATTCCTGATTTTTGGTGAATGCATCCCCTGAGGCTAAATTGACTTGATGATTGGGTCCATGAGGTTCCATGGGGTATATTAGGTTATGCTTTGAAGCATTGGCTCATGCCTAGAGGAAAATTCCCATCTGCAGGCCCTGCTCGACCAAACCCTAATTTGGTGACACTGGCGATCTTAAGGCTTAATCCACCTGGAATGCTGCAACATTGTTCTTGATTCTTGCTGTGGGAGTCCTCTTGATCCATTGTGGGTGTTTGAGAGGTTAGACAAGTTGAAGATCATGACATTTCTTGGTTGATCCTTTGTCTAAGAACTCTGAGAGGGCTTGAAACTCTAATTCTGATTGTAGTGGATGCTCACCCATCTTTGGGGAGACTAATGAAGTATGATGGTACATCCATATTGTGATAAGGATTTGCACAATGATGGGAAATCTTAGTGGTCAAAGTTTGGGGTATGACAGCCTTGCCTTGCCCAGGCCTAAAAACAAGGCATGCCTTATGTATTTATGGGGTGGTTTTGATACACGGATGTATCACCACCCCAGTGGTAGCACACATGTGTGTTTGTGTATGAGATCGTGGGTTCAAACCCCACCCAGACCTTTTTTGCTACCTCTCTCATTTTTGCTATTTTTCAATATTTTCATGTTTTTGTTAATTAATTGAAAATTTAATTTCTCTCTCAATTTTAATTATTTTTTATTGGTTCTTTTTTTGAAAATTCCCAAAAATGTTAAAATATTTTATCCCATGAAAATTTCACAAAAATATTATTTATTTCATATATTTGGTATTTTTGTAAAGAATTATATTTTTATTTTTTTAAACATTAAAAATATTTCATTTTCTTGGTTTTACAAAGTTCAAATGATTTTTAAAACATCCCATGAATGAAACATGATTTTCCAAATTTAAATCCAAGATCACAACCTTTTTTCACATGTTTGATTATTTTAATTGAATTTTTATTCAATTAAAATACCTTAAAATACCAAAAATTTGGGTTTTGATCACTATCACCCTAACAAATCTTTTCAAACACTTTTGGGCCTCTAATAGAGTGTAAGACCCAACCCCTTTTGAAAACCAAATTAATTTGGGCCTCATTCATTGTATAAGACCCACTGCGATTTCAAAAATTTCGGCGCGATCACCAGTTCAAAACAAAATCATTTGGGCCTACCCTTGTGTTGTAAGTCTCATTTCTTTTCTTTTTCAAACCTTTGGGCTTCTCCTTGAGTTGTAAGACCCATCTCTTTGTACAGAAAACCTAATTTGGGCCTCAGTCGTTGTATAAGCCCCAATACAGTTTACAGATCAACGGTACGATTACTGTTTTTCATCTGGGCCTCTCCTTGAGTATAAGCCCCAACAATATTTTCAAAACAACTTCCCTTTTGATTTAGGTCTAAACTCATAGTTGTTATAAAAAATTTCTTTAATTTCTTGAACAACTAACCATACAGCTGTTACAATGGAAGCTTGCTCGCCTGTAAGTTTTTATCGGCTTTCTTTACTTGCTTTCATATATATATAACTGTATTACTGGAAGCTTGCTCACCTGTAAGTCCTTCTTTCATATCCTTTTAAATACTTGTCATATATCAACTGTATATATACTAGTATACCTGCTTAGAGTTTACCCCGGCAACTAGGTCTAGAACTAGGTAAAGCCAGTTGGTTACTCTTAAATACAGTCAAAACTAGATCCCCATAAGATTTCCAGATACAGTCTTGCCTTCTCTTGGGCTTAAACAATATGGAACAAGGAGAAAGGCATTATTCTCGGTGAAACTTTTCTTAGACTGTCACTGTTAGAAATTGTCAAAGAAATTCAATTCCCCAGAAAGGATTAATTCTCAGTGAAACCTTTCTTGAATTTCTTCAAATCCTAGAACTGTTCTCTAAAGGATTAATTCTCGGTGAAACCTTTCTTGAACTTTTCTTAGGTTTGGACCCATAGGCTTCCTAAAAGCATCCCCGCCTCCTCTTGGGCTTTGTACAAGGACCCTCCGGCTTCCTAAAAGTTCTCATGCCTTCTCTTGGGCTTAGTACAAGGACCCTAAAGACCTCTTAAAGGTATAGGACAGAACTTAGTCATCCTTCGTTAGAGCTGCCTTTCTAAAAGAGTCAAAACCTCAGACCAATTTTAATGTTGATACTCATCCCTTCAAAGAGTCAGCCTCCTCTTGGGCGTCATACAAAGATAAACTCCGCCATACCAATAGACTTGGACAGTCTAATCTCCTCTTGGGTCTCAAAGACATTCTCAAGTTCCTTTTAAAAGACAGAAAAAACACTGGTCATTTAATCAATCCCCAGTAGAGTCAAAACCCGTGAGTTCTAAAACTCCATCTTTTATCCTAAACTTCCCCAGCCAGGGTTAGTTTATCATCAGAGCCTCAAGGTATCTGATACCTCAACTCTTGTGTAAACCCTCAGTGAGAGTTGATTCCCCATTTTTGGACTTGCCTCTGGATCTCAATAATCCTCAGCAGAAGCCAGCCTCCTCTTGGGCTTTGTACAATGACTTTCCCCAGCTGAGTTAACCTTTTCAGACTCTCTTGTTGAGTCAATCACCTTTCCACACTCTCATGATGAGTCAATGGTACAAAACAAAAGCACTCTCTTGTTGAGTCAACCTATTTTAGCCTCAATCTTGGGCTTTGTACAAGACACCATATAAATTTTTCTAAGCAGAGTCAATCCTCTTTCAGCCTCAATCTTGGGCTTTGTACAAGATAGATAATATTCTCCAGCAGAATTAAACTCATTTCAGCCTCAATCTTTGGCTTTGTATAAGACACCTAAAATATCCTCCGCCAAGTCAGTAAGGTCTCATGTTAACCTCAATCTTGGGCTTTGTACAAGACATATAAATATTTCTTTCCCACCGAGTCAGTTTTCTTTTCAGCCTCAATCTTGGGCTTTGTACAAGACACATACAAACCCTCCCCAACGGAGTCAAAATCCCTTTTAGCCTCAATCTTGGGCTTTGTACAAGACAGACAAAATATTTCCCCAAAAAATTCAAGCTTTTAGCCTCCTCTTAGGCTTTGTATAATGATATCCCAAAGAGTCAACTCTTTTAGCCTCAATCTTGGACTTTGTACAAGACAGATAAACACTCTCTTGTTGAGTTAGTCTTTTCCAGCCTCTTCTCAGGCTTTGTATAAGGACTTCTGAGTGGAATCAATCAACCTCTTAGCTTCAACCTTTGGCTTTGATCAAGGCACACAAAAATCAACATCCCCTCAGAGGAGATCAAAATCTCTATAGGAAGTCATTTCTCTGTATATCACTACACAAAACAGAAATCAGAACAAACCCTAATTCCAGATAACTGCTGTAAGTGGCACACTTATTGATTCAAATATCCAAGCTGTCGTCCATCTCTTATCCTGGTAAACTTCCTCTTTCATCTAATTGATGTAAGTGCAAGCCTCTAGATTATTTACTTCCACGCCACTGTCCTTCTCTTAGCATGAAAGATTCCTAAGGAAAAATGGCATTGCTCTACATTGAGTTAAAGTTTCCTCCTTCAGGATAAATCCCCTATAAAGGAAATTATGGCATTGATGGATTCTCATATCCCAGTTAAAGAAATCCTCCTTTGTAATCAGTCACCCAATAGTTGTGATAAACAGACAAGATGTCTTTCTTTAGAGATGACAAATTCTCTCTCAGTCAAACCCTTAGCTTCAATCGTGGGCTTTGAACAAGACACAAATAACTGTTTAGCTTCAATCTTGGGCTTTTAACAAGACACCAAAACATCTTTTCCTCCCATAGAATAGGAGGAACTACGATTGCTCTGATTTCCCTGTTTCTTTAAACGGGAATACGTAGGCATAGGATTGTGAAATCTTAGCGAGCATACCAAACAAAAACTCTAGGTCCAGTACCTTCATATCGATCAAAAACCTTAGGTCCAGTACCTTCACATCAATCAAAACAGAGGTCCAGTACCTCACCAAAATCATCAAAAAACTCACTCTCTATCTCAAACTTTTCCCAACCCATTCCCAGATAAACACCATCAAGTACAAAGCGTAACCTAATGCTAACAACCTGTGGATAACCACATATAGGATGGGTAACTGACAACTCCCCATTGTATAACCTGACCTCGAACTCCCCGAATCTCTTTAAGCGTTTGTTCAGTTAAACATTCGTGTGCAAGGTTAGTTTGAGATAGCTTCCCTTTCCCTTCCAGCTTCACGGGATAAATAAGAAATTAGAAAGTAGCACCCCACTCCCCCTCAAGGAGGAAACCATTATGTGCGATAAGGTGGTCGCGTCACCGACAAAAATCGCACGCTATAGTAAAAATGGCGACTCTGCTAGGGAGCCAAAGTAGGATTATAGACTAGAATTCCTAAGAGGTCTAGGATGTTAGTTTTAGGAATGAATATATATATATTGCTTTTCCTACTTGATATCCGTGTTTATTTTTCTGTCAATGGGAATGCGAGTAATGTCGCATGCGGAAATTTTGAGTGATACCTAAGATAGGTGATGGCAGAGACGGGCGGTCTTACAGGAAGTGAATTCCGAATAAGTTGTCCTGGTAGACCATCAAATCAGTGGAGATACCCTTTGCGGATTCAATGTCTAACGACTTCGGTTGTGAAAGCAGATTGTTCAATTGTGGTATCCGTGAAACTGAGGATTTAGTAGACAGTAACCATGTGGCTATTTAGTAGTGCGGTGACTATCGAAAATAGTTGATACGCGATACTACACTCAATTGAGATTACCCTAAGATGCTACAGCTCGCTCGAGTGAACCAGCTTGTTGTTGTTATCCAAAGGGGGGTCAATGATTTTGAGTACAGGTACAAAAATTCACCATGGTACAACCTTTGGGGATGGGTAGAGCCATGACTCCATGCTCGTGATGCTGAACCTTTGAACCCATGTTTTTTCTATGTTTTTGTGTGCTGCATTCATGCATTCATCTAAAAAACTTTTAAACAAAGAAAAATCTTCTTTTCTAGTCTCTCTTTTTCAAAATTAAACTAAAACAATGATTGCAAATATCGGAGAAAAAGATTACGTTATGGATTTCGGTAGAAGTACGACGCAAAAGTACGCCTTCAAGACTCCGAAACTAGAGGATTTGAAAGGGCTGGAAAGGATGATCACCAACCCTGATGCTTTTAGAGCTAAGTACGGATGACTGTTGTCTCTATTAAGGGTCCATGTAGTTGAAGGAATCCTGTCTACGTTAATTCAGTTTTATGATCTGGTTTATCACTGTTTCACATTCTACGATTATCAACTAGCACCGATGCTAGAAGAGTAATCTCACCTGACTGATTTACCTATCACTGACCAAGCTCCCTTTTCTGGACTGGAAGAAATTCCGAAGGATCAAACCATTGCAAGAGCAATCTATTTGGACGAGTCAGAAGTCAAGACTCACATGACCACTAAGGATGGAATCTAAGGTTTACCATCCAAGTTTCTGGTAGAGAAAGCCCGGTACTTTTCCAGCATAGGAAACGTTACTGCTTTCAAAGATATCTTTGTCCTACTCACATACGGGTTATTCCTGTTTCCCAACATCGATAACTTCGTTGATATCAATACCATTAAGATATTTCTGATTGGAAACCTCGTACCAACCTTGCTCACAGATGCTTATCATTCTGTATACTTAAGGAATTTGTACAACGGAGGAATGATCGCATGATGTGTACCCTTGCTTTATAAGTAGTTTAATTCTCATTTACCTAAGTCTGCTGCATTTTGGGATCATAAGAGTACTCTACGTTGGTCACAAAGAATCATGTATCTTACCAACTCTGACATAGACTGGTACAATCGAATCTATGACGGGATAAGGATCATCGACCGTTGTGGAAACTTCCCTAATGTACCGCTCATAAGAACAAAAGAAGGAATCAACTATCATCCGATTTTAGTTCGCCGTCAACTCGGATACCCGATGAGACATATCCCACGTAATGCCTATCTAGAAAGTCTTTTCTTCAAGGAAGGAGAAAATGACAGGGCACTAAAGACAGGAAAAGTGCATGCCTGGAAACATGTTCACAGGAAAGGAAGTGAGTTTTTAGAAAAACCAGACCGTGTCTCTGTGGAACCTTATCTCCATTGGGTACTGTAGCACCCCAAAATTTGCCCTATCTTTTTCTAACCTCTAACTGGCTTATGTTTCCTTTTCATTTGCATCATTAGGTCATAATTCATAATCATATAGTGCATTAGTTTTCTAAGACATGGGATCAAAGAGTTTTCATGCTATTGGTATCTTCCTATTCAGAGGTTCATCAGGATCCAAGGTTGTTGTATTCAGATGTTCACCAGGTTTTAGGGTGTATATCAACAAGGATCTGGTTTCTCCTTCATGGTTGAGTTTGTGGACAGTCATCAATTGAAGATCATGAGATTAAGGTTTCAGGTTGAGGAAATTAATGGTTATCAGGACAAAGAAGTTGTGGTCTGATTTGAAGGGCATTGGGTCATGGTCAATTGAGCTTACTGATTGAATTGTTGGGATTCAATGAAAATGTGAGTTTGGTGTGGATTGAGAGTGTGATTGGAATCAGAGATTAGTCGTGTGGGCTACTTGGAATTCAAATTTCTACCATAAACCCATTACTCATTTCCATTTTTCTTTGTCCATTTTCTATCCATTCATTAACCAACTTCCCATTACAAATATCCATATCCATTTTATTCAAAATTCATTTTTCTTTAACCCATATCCATTCATTTTTTTATATCCATTTTAATATCCAATGTCCAATTTCTAAATCCATTTAGAATAGTTTTCTTACCAAATATCTACATTTTTATCCAATTCAAACCAATTTCAATTCTATCTCCACATAAACCCATTTGTCCATATAATATCCATTATACCATGCTAACATATTTTTTTTCTAAACTCATTACCCATTCTCACATCATTAACCATATCCAATTTTCAATCAATTGCCAAGTTCTTGAAATAGGAGTTGAGATTTGTGATGTTGGCAGGGCATGTATGTTGTGGTGACAAGCTTCTTGGAGACACATGGGTACAATACTTACATGTTCATGTTTATTATCCCAATAGGTTTTTTTAGCAGCTTGATAAAAGAATAAAACATTACAGTAGGAATTTTATCAATTTATAACAAGGGAAAAGAAATACATAGCAGCAAAACAAAGTTACCATGGCCCACATGTCGAATGAAAATTAAAACTGCTGTAATTTGAGGAAAAGAAATAGCAAATAAAGATAATTTTCAACAAATTTCACAGCTACCAACAAGCCTCGCGCAAGACTTCTCTGTACTAGAACAAAACCACAACAGCATGACTGATAAATACAAAACCGACCCGCAAAGCAATTCCTTGAGCCACTATTTCTCACACCCCACGCTTCTCAACAACTTGCCAACATTTCCAACAAAACCTGTGACAAACCATATTCCCACTACCTGCACTAAAATCCAAACCAAGCCTGTACCTGTGAAATAAAAAGCAAAATCAATGCCCACTCCAAGTTCGTACGACCACGCTCAAAACGACTACGAAAAATCAGACCTATACGCACAAATCAGAGCCAATACAACAAACCTCCAGCTCACAAATTCCTTTCCTCAATTCATTCCCCATTCTACCCTTCACTCCCTCTATAAATCCAACCTCGTTCTCCCTCATTCACGAAGCTCTAGCAGCTGAGAAACCGCTGTGAAAATCACTCCTCTCTGCCCCACTCTTCGACAAAATACCACAACCCATTGATTCACAACTCTCACAAACCTACGTCTCCTTCAAAGCTAACAAAAAATCTCAGAAACTTTCATTTTCCAAACTTCCCCCAACCTTCATCAACATTATTTTGCAAACTCCAAAATCCAACAAACTCATACAACCTGTAACAAACACCATCACCTCGCAGCTTCAATTCAGAAACCCTCACCTCACTTTTCCACTTAAAAAAAATAGTAAAACAAACTGCAGCAAAAATTAAGGGAGGGAGCTCTTTCATTTTCAATACTTCACTCTTTCGCAGAACCACCTCAGTTTTCACTTTCGTTCTGAAATTTTCAAGTCACAGCACAACTATTTCATAGCCACTTGCACGATTCGTATCAACATCAACAACCTGCAACGAATCGCACAGTGATTGAAGAGGAAGAATGCAGCATAGCGAAGCTTCAACATCAATTCAAGAAGAGTAGAAGAAGGAGAGATGCGAGAAGAAGCTGAGTCAAGCAAACGTGATCATACCTGAATCGTGAAGCGCCATCGGAGCGACTCCGATAGGTACGTTAATCTTGTTTTAAACTCTTATGTGTGATAATTTGGTCGTTTGTAGCTCCTGTTTCTCATTGCGATGAGAGATTGTTGTTGATTTCCGTATGTGACTTCGTGCTATTCGCCGTGAATGTTGCGATGCGTTGAGGAGCAATGAGAAGAAGAGGAGTGTTTAGGGTGAGGTTTGGATGTCGATGGCAAACAGAACGATGAAGGAGAGGGCGTTGATGGAGAGGAGAGTTCCGGCGGCGATAGGGTTGCGAAGAGATCGATGGTGCAGAAGAGAATATGAGTGAGACGGAGACATCATCGGCGACGGATTTTGTGAGAGAAATAAAAGGAGTGGAGAGGGGTACGAAGCTGTTGGTATGGGGGATTGTGCGGTGATGAAGAGGAATGTTGATGTTGTTTTGACATAGGAGAAGAGGGTAGGGAGAGAGCCGATGGTGCTTCGTTGTGAAGGATAAGGAGAAATGCGTTGGAGAAGATAAGGAAGAAGGGAACTGAGTTTTTTAGGTTTTTTCTTGTACCAATCCTAGCCGGGCCTTGGGCCCATTTTAGTTTTCATTTCCGCACCCCTGGTTTCTCTCTGACTCTCCTTGGCTTCATTCTGATGATTTTTATTGGGCCCAACATGTAAAACCCATGCGGCCGGATTCCTGATCACACCCGGTTAAACACTCTGCACCCCCTGGACAAAGTCAGTGGGTCAAAGACCTTAAGCCCACACTTGTTTTCTCCACCCCTCTTTTAACTTGTTTTAGTTTTGAAATTAATTCTTTAGGTTTAGATATTAATTTTGGAATTAGAGTTTAATTTTAGAATTAATCTTGTTTCTAATTTTTCTAATTAACTTTTAATTTTGGTTTTGATTAATTGTTTTTAATTAGATTTTAATTTAGATTAATCTTGACTTAGAACTAGTTTTCGAGAAGTTTAATTTTAGAATTAATTTAGGATTAAATTTTTTTTTTATTTCAAGTTAATTAGATCTTTTTTTTTTTTTTTGAATTTTAACCTTAGGAATTAACCCTGATAACTTTTGATTGGTTTTGTTCTAATGTTGACCATACCTTGCTGGTTTTGATATCTGTTTAGATACTTGTCTTGAGTTTCTTTTACTTTGTCTCGGTTAATTGTTGGTTTCCCCTAACCTAGTTTCGTATTCAATTTTCTCTTTGTGATTGCGATGCTTTGTGTTTACTTGTTGATTACCTCTGTATTCACATGCTCCCTTAAGGCTCCTAGTCCGACTTAATTTCTGATTAAGCTCGGAGTAGGATAGACATTAGGCTCTCAATCCAAGCATGATAACATTAGGTAGAATTCTCTCCTAATCCTGACCTTAGGGCCATTTTGCATGATAACTTGTAGGATTCAGTTTCCCCTTAAACTTTCTATGAGTCCTGACTCTTTTCTCTCGCACCCGTGCGATCGAGACTGATCCCGTTTTCCCAATCCGTGGTCGTTACCACGAACTAAGGACGCTCTGATTTCCTCTCTCTGGATAGATTGAGGATACGTAGGCACAAGACGGCGATGTCTTGGCGAGCACCCTTCCTTCCATTTCCCGTAGTTTCGTGAACTACGGTTGCTCTAATTCTCATTTCCAGATGAGATGTGTAGGCACGAGGATCCCTATCCTTGGCGAGCACACTAACAACTAACTCCCCTCTTCTCTCGCACCCTTGTGATCGAGACCAACCAGTTAACCGAGCCTTTTCTCTCACCCTAGCGCGATCGAGACCCTTCTGACCTGTAGGTCGAACTACGACTGCTCGGATTTCCTCCTTCTGGTTAGATTGAGGATACGTAGGCACAAGACGAAGATGTCTTGGCGAGCAACCTCCCCCCTTAGTTCGTGTCCGAACTACGTTGACTCTGACTTTCCCATTGCACGAGGGAATACGTAGGCGTAGGACGAGCGATGTCCTATCGAGTCACTTTTTTTCTTTTCTTCTTCGTTTCTTTGTTCCTTTTCGTTCCTGTTTCTTTTCCTTTCCAGTAGTATCGGAGCTCCAGATGACGACACCCTTTGATCGAGACAACAAGTGTGGATCCCGTCGAGTACGATGGACGTGTGGGGTGCTAACACCTTCCCTTCGCGTAACCGACTCCCTTACCCGTTTCTCTTGGTCGTGAGACCATGCTTTTCCCTTCCCTCAGGTTTACGCAGTGTTTCCTTTCCCTCTCTTGGGATAAATACACATTGCTGGAGACTCTGTTTTCCGCGCCACTTTCGCGTTTGTACCATGGATCTAAATCCCGGGGAGCGACAGCTGGCGACTCTGCTGGGGAAAGGTTGACCTCTTGCCGGTCCATCCCCTTTTGCGAGTCAATCCTAGCGCTTGTTTGTTTTTACTTCATCGGGTGTTTATTGTTGTGCTTTATTATGTTGTATATTACTGTATATTACTGTTTTTACCGCATTTTATTGCATCTCATTGTTATCATATGATGGACTGTGCTGCGCTGTGTTGGTTTTCTGTTTGGCAGGTTGGGAGGTTCTGAGAGATAAGCCCACTACCCAGGCTTGAGCATACACATAGGTTTTAGTGTGGGCAGGCGTGACGCTCCCGTGGTGTTGACCACGTGCGGGTGATCACGATCCCCACAATCAGACGAGGTTCTATCGGGAGATATCTGCTACTGTATGTTGATACAGGCCAGTAGTTATTCTCTTGAGGAACTGTCGACTCTGGTGACCATTCCCGAGGACTCAGTAACGGCACTCCTCCCGAGAACGATAATGGCAGACCAGAAATGGCAAACCCATTACGACTCTCGACCCGAGGACCCAATGCTGGGAATTCGCTATAGGATGTCCTTTTTGAAAGTGAATCAGTGGAGGCATTCCTCGATTGGCGATAGTACTGTACCCCGAGGGATGAATGTACTATTGCTTCTCGACCTCAGTGCCAAAAGCTGAGGACCTTTCATTTTGGAGAATCAGTTGAGGCCTCCTCGATTGATGATGATGCCAAACCAGAAATGGTGAACATATCATCATTTCTCGACCTGAGAGCCCAGGATACTGAGGATCTTAGTACCCACATGTGAGAGGGGCGGGTTGTTTACAGGTTTGCAGGTGACCTTGGCCTTCAACCTACTTGGTATTTTGGTTTTCCTATCAGAGTGGACTTATCAGCCTGGTATTCTGGTTTTCTTCAGAACAGACTTGTGAACTTATTCAGTCAACAGCACAGCAGTTATTCAGAATATGTGAAAGGTTTGATCCCATGTCTGTTGCATTCATATTGCATTGCATTTGTATCTTGCATCATTTTTGCATATCTGTCTCCAGCCTGATCAGTGAGCTCATCCATCCTTTGTCTGAACTGCAGTTGATTTCTAGACTTTCTCATCGGACTTGAATCAGCTTTTGGGGAGATCATCATGAATTCAGGGGAACAGAATCAGTTTGTAACTAGGGCCGATGTTGAATTGATGAAGAGTCACTTGGATCAACTTGTGGAAGCTATGACAGCCATGAATAGGGGAGAGGCCAATGTTCAGAGGACTTCAGTCACTGGGAATGTCATTCCACCTCCAGTGAACAATGCTGCTCAAGCTCAGCATGTGCGAATCCCTGCTTAGAATCAAGCTATACACGAGCATGCCATCGTCCGAGATGGGCATTTTTCTTCTCTTGATGCCACATACTATCAAAGCTTTGCCTTCTCTATGCCAGATTTCCAAGGGGTAGTTCCAAAGATTAAACCTAAGGATCCAAGGGCCGTTGCGTTTGATGAAAGATGTCGTGTGTTGGAAGAGAAGCTTGATGCCTTAATGAAGCGTGATACCCTTGATTTGGATGCTTCGGGCATGTGTTTAGTGCCTGGTCTTGTGATGCCTCCGAAATTTGAGATGCCGAATTTTGAGAAATACAAAGGGGATAGCTGTCCGAAGCTACATTTGGTGATGTTTAGCCGAAGAATGACCTCACGTGTCTATAATGTCAAGCTCATGATTCACTGTTTCCAGGACAGTCTGAGTGGGGCATCATTGAGTTGGTATATGCAGTTGGAAAGTGGTAGCATCCGATCATGGTCAGATCTAGCCAATGCCTTTGTAAAGCAGTACAGTTATAATCTTGACATGGCTCCTAGCCGCCTGCAGTTGCAAGGTTTATCTAAAGCGGATAACGAAACATTCAGAGAGTATGCTCAAAGATGGAGAGAGTTAGCTGCTCGCATTCAACCACCACTTTGGAAAGAGAATTGGTTAATATGTTCAAGGATACTTTGCAAGGACCATACTTCGATAAGTTGATTACTGTATTAAAATTCTCTGACTTGGTAATACTTGGAGAACACGTTGAGTTCGGTATCAAGTGTGGAAAAATCCAAAGCACCTCGAAGTTCCCAGTTAATGAAAGTGGATCAATCATCAATGCTCAAGAAGAATGGGAGGAAGAAAGTAATTCCATCTGGGAACATCCACCATCTCATTCTCAATATTCAGATGCATCAATTGTTCAGAGTCAGCAATCTTCTGGATCTCAGAATCAACGGTCGTACTGCCGTCAGCCGCGTCAGCACGGCCGACAAAGACCTAGGAAGCCAGAGAGGCATTTCACTCAGTTGCCAATGTCGTTCAGTCAGATGTTGCCAGATTTAATCAGAGGTGGACTTATAGTGCCAAAGGGGGTAAAGCCGGTACCTTTTCCTTATCCACCAGATTTTGATGTCAACGCCCGTTGTGACTATCATACTGGGGCACAGGGGCATTCAACTGAAGATTGTAAGGTGCTCAAGAGTAAGATTCAGACACTTCTTGACTCCAACATGTTCTCATTCACGCCTCAGGGTATTCAGATCCACAATTCTCCTTCATCCAGTCATGTGGGTTCATCAGTTCAGGTTATGGAAGAAGTCACCGAAAGCAGTTGTGCAAATGATTATCAGACTGACTTCGACGAGCAATTCTGAAGATGGCTAGTTCAGTAGCAAGTCAATATTGGAAAGCCCAGTTCCCCAAAGCTGGCAATCTTTTAGATTATGTCATTTCTTTGCATTTGTAGTTTCTTTTCTGCTAAAGTGCAAACTCATTTGTAAAACTCGTCTGTTTTCAGTTGATAATCATAATGAAATGAATATGCATGTTTTGATTAAATCCATTTGTGTTCACTCATATTTTCTTTATTGATATCTAACCCTTGTTTAAGCAGGATCTGAGGGAGGATGATGAAATTCAAAGACGCAGAACTTCTGATGGTATGCTTTTGGGACAAAACCTTGTTGATGATGTACAGGCATTATTTCAAATCCCTAAACACCGGAGATATAAGGAAGATAATCCCTTGTCAACCCCTTTGAGCCTAGAAGTAGAAGTTTCTTTCTGAAAACGAAAAAACCCTCAATCTTAACCTGGGGCAGGGTAGGTGTCAATTAATTTGACCGAGCGTTCAATTCGAGGATCAAATCTATGGTTATCCCTCACCAACCGAAGGGTGAGGCAGTCACATCCCTTTCAAACAAGTCAGACAAGCCAATGTCACACGATTTGTTCAAAAAAAAGAGAAAAAGAATCTAAAGAAAAAGAAAGCCCGCTAAGTCGAAACTTGAAAACAAATGGCTTAGGTAAAAGTTAGGGCATCCCACTGGACTTTGAAATCGAAAAATTCAAAAGAGTTAGTCCAGGCAAAATCAGGGAAAAGCAAAAGGATAAAAAGCGAAAAAATGGAAAAAGAAAAATCCTCAAATAAAGAACAAGTCGTGTGTTTACAGACACCGAAGGAAAAAGGGGTGGCTGTCACTCCGAAAATCGTGTGGGTTCTTTCTATCCTCATACTATTCATTAACCTTGTTGAAAGGTGAGCGCTTGTGTCGAGTTAGCTGAACGTAGGACTGGAGAACATCAAGGAGATTGGATGGGTTAAAACAAAACTTTGAGCCTTATATCCTTTCTTTCTCAAACCGTGAACCAAGCCACGTTACAACCTTTAAAAGACCTAATTGAAGCAAGGTTGTTTCGAAATCATACTTCGGTAAAGATCGCGTCGAACCTGACTCCTAAAAGGATCTTCTTACCATTCATGTTGGTATCAGTGACACTTTGATTAGTGATTCATTCACTATATGTCACAACTTTTTTTCCAGTGAACAGACTTGGATTTCAAAATTGTCATATGCATTGCATTAAAATTGTCATTGTCAAAATGAATTGTTTTACTTGTGAGTAAGTACTTGATTAGGGAAGTTTCTACAATGAAAAGATTGATCAATATAAGTGCAGAGTGCCTAAGTACTCCGTTGAGCAGGGGCAAGCCATCAAATAGTCATATCAAATGGGCAATTCATTCCAAGATTCAGCCAATCTGGGGAAATCAGGTCAAGATTCGACAAATCTCTCAAAGGTCAGTCAGTCAGAGGTACTCCTTCACAGATCAGCCAGTCAAGGGCAAAATCACTTCAAGGCTGGGGCAGGTCACCCCAAAAGCAAAAGAGTTTTTCTCAGGAGAACGGTTAATCAAGATCATGGGGCAAGATATATAAGATCTTCATGAGACCTCTCGAAGACAGGTTCCTTTATGGGCTATGTTGTATCAGGGCATCTTTTGGTCATATCACATCTGCAGGGTTCATGTTGATGGTCGACACGTGACATCCCCAGTAGAGTTTCTCTCCCCAACAGAGTAAGGGTAGAAAGTAAGTCTCCAGCAGAGGAGTAAGCTCAATGTTGTCCCCTAGCAGAGTGGATATCATCAACCGTCGTTCCCCGAGCAGAGTTGTTGGTGATGGCTGGTATTCCCCAGCAGGTTAAGGGTGTTTCCCCGACTACAGGCTAAGTTCAATGATATTCTCCGGCAGGTTTGCTGTTATTGACTTCATTCCCCAAGCAGGTGATAGTCATCTCAATGGCTTGATCAACAGTGGTTGACATCCCCACCAGATTCAAAGTCCAATGGTTATTGACACCTCTTCCGTAACAAATCTTTGGGGTCCATCTTCAAGGTTTATTCGTAATCCCCAACGGAGTGGGAGTTCTCTTCGGGTTTCATCTTCAGCAGTGGTTATATCAGGAAGGCCGGTCAATGTGACTTCCTCAGCAGGGATCGTAACCTCGGAGATAGTTCAGTTCGCCATCCCCAGCGGATTTGGCCTCTTCTCTTCAACATTTATTTTTCTGGAGGGGTTTCTTTTGCATATCATAAGCATTTTGCATTTAATTCTCAAACGCGTAGCATTTCCATTGTGTATAGAGCATTATGTAACACCCCAATTTTCCCACTTTTAAAATAAGCAAAATAATCAATGAAATAATCAGAGTTTTTACACCAAAATCAAGTAGGATGCCACATTTGCAAAAAAACAACACCAAAACTCCTTCATTAAATGAAATAAACAGCGGAAATATTTATTCATTTATTTAATTCACGGCCATCTGCCAAATACACCAAATATCCCACATAAAATCGTGGTCCACCAAAATAATCATAAAAAAATAAAGATACGTAACAAAAGAATAACAGATAACAAATGACTGAAATCCCCAAAATAATCCCATGTTACGTATCAGAGCACTCCTATAGACTCGATCAGCAACACCAATATCCAAGTTAGCTAAGTACCTGGATTATCTGTACTTCCGAAGAAGCACAGACACAGCAACAACAACAAATGGGTGAGAAATCACGTTCAAATATTATAGGTGAATAAATACATGATAAACAGGTAGTCATCACATGCAAGCATTATCAATCATCAAACACGACCTACTGCCCAATATCATCATCAACACTAAATAAGAATGTAATGCGACACAACACCATGCATGCGGTACCGACTCATTGGTTCATTCAATCGAACCCAGGATAGATCACATACACCTCTCCTTGGCAATGATCTATCCCCATCATTCTCCACATAGGAGTACGGATGAATCGCATACACTCCTCCTGAGCAACGATCCATCCCACCAATCACCATGATTATGCAAGACACAAAATGCACAACAAAACATGTATACAACATAAATACATGCACACGATCCTCCTGATCACACCATACATATCAATACACCAACGTTACACCATTTACTTCAAATACACCAAATACTAAATTAATTAATTAATTAATTAAAATTTATTAAAATTACTATTTCTAACACCAATACCTTATTTCCCAGCACCTGGCACCTATTCCCAACCTCTCAAACTGAAAGAAACCAAATCGAACACGAAAACGGGAAAGAATTTGCGAAACGGTAAAATTCTGCAGCTCTGCAGGCCATACGCGTATTGTCTCATGCCATACGCGTATGTCAGTTCCCTCGCCCAACTCGTACGCGTATTGCTCCCTTTGGTATGCGTATTGCCTCACAATGCCCAATGTCATACGCGTATGCCTTGTACCGTACGCGTACGGACAGAAACGTTTTATCACCAAATTTTCCCAAATTCCAATACCATACGCGTATCACTCCCTATTACGCGTACTGCCTACTCTCTTACGCGTATGGCTCCTTTTCCTTCACTTTCATACGCGTATGACCTAGCCCCATACGCGTATGGCCAGATCTATTACGCATTTCACCAGAGACCTCCCCATTCTGCAGTCTGCTACGATTTTCACATGTTTTCCACTTTTGATCAGTCCTATAATCGTTTCTACATTGATTTTAGGTCCAATATTTCATCTTCATACTTGCATCTAGAATTACTACAGATATTACAAGCCTAAAACCTCAATTCGTTTCCCCCAAATCGAATTCCAAAAATGACAGATCTGCAACAATTATTCATGCAACAGCAACAACAACCAGAATTCATAAAACTACACACCAATTCATGTACAATTCTCAGAATCACAACCAGCATATTCAACAATAAACAATTCAACAGTTTGCACATCAATTTCCTACGGGGTTAAGGACTCCCCACTACCCGATCATGAAATAAACACCAATATTAAACCCGTTTCTCCCCCTTACCTCGAATTCTTGCTCAATTCCTGCGAAAATTGACGAAGGTTCCTTGCCCTAGAGTTTCCTTGTTTTTCCTCTCCTTAGCCTTTTCTCTTTCTATCTCTAAAATTCTGATTATTCTTACTATTACCAATTTTCCACTAATTAAGCTCCATTTACCAAACTACCCTCACTAATCTCATTAACCCAATATTCACTTGATTATATTAGGTCCTATTTACTAAATAATCTTAATAATAATAATAACCAAAACAATAATAATACTAATAGTAATAATAATAATATGAAATATACTATTAAAATAATAATAAGAATAATATTTCCATATTACTAATATTACCCCCTACGCACTCAAACACGCACCCAACCAAGGCCAACAATTAAAATAACACCGGACGATCAAATAATTAAAAATGGGGTGTTACAACTCTCCCCCACTTAAATTATTTTCGTCCTCGAAAATTACCTGATGGAAACAATTCTGGATATGACTCTCGCATCCTGCTTTCCAATTCCCAGGTTACACTGCCTCCTGCAGTACCTCCCCAGGCTACTCTCACCAGAGGTATCTCCTTCCCTCTGAGTTGTTTCATCTTATGATCCTCGATCCTCAACGGCATCGTCTCTACGGTAAGATTCTCCCTGATCTGAACTTTGTCCCTCTCAATCACATGAGACAGATCCGAAACATACTTCCGAAGCTGTGACACATGAAACACGTCATGCAAGTTCGAAAGTTCCGGTGGCAACGCCACTCTATAAGCAACTGCATCGACTCTCTGCAATATTTGATACGGTCCAATAAACTTAGGATCCAACTTCTTCGATTTCAAAGCACGACCCACACCGGTCACTGGGTTAACTCTTAGGAATACGTGATCACCTTCACTGAATTCCAACTCTTTCCTCCGATTATCATGGTAACTTTTCTGTCTACTCTGAGACGCTTTCATCTTTTCACTGATCATCTGAATTGTCTCAGTAGTCTGTTGCACAATTTTTGGTCCAAGCACCACATTCTCACCTGTTTCATACCAACACAGGGGTGTTCTACACCTCCTACCATACAAAGCTTCAAAAGGTTCCATTCCGATGCTAGAATGGTGACTGGTATTATACGTGAACTCAATCAATGGCAAATGAGTATCCCACGCACCACCTTTCTCCAATACGCAGGCTCTCAGCAAATCCTCCAACGACTGAATGGTCCTCTCTGACTGACCATCGGTCTGAGGATGATAAGCTGAACTCAACTTCAACTTAGAACCCAAGGCTTCCTGCAGACTCTTCCAAAATTCAGAAGTAAACCTCGGATCTCTATCTGACACTATGCTTGACGGAACACCATACAGCTTCACAATTATTCTGATATAAATCTCCGCCAGCTTCGACAACGGAAAACTGATGTTAATTGGTATAAAATGTGCGGATTTCGTAAGTCGATCCACCACTACCCAAATAGCATCAAGGCCTCTCGCCGTATTTGGCAAACCAGTCACAAAATCCATCGCAATACTGTCTCATTTCCACTCAGGAATTTCCAACGGTTGCATCAGTCCAGAAGGTTTCTGATGCTCCACTTTTGACTTCTGACATGTCAAACAAGCATAGACAAACTGAGCTATGTCCCTCTTCATACCTGACCACCAAAACAACTTCTTCAAATCATGATACATCTTTGTAGCTCCCGAATGAATACTCAAGCTACTCCGATGACTTTCCTCTAATATTGCCTTTTTCAATTCCTCATTATCCGGCACACAAATTCTGCCCTGGAATCTCAGCACACCAACATTATCCACCTTAAAGTCACTATCAGTATCACCTCCTCCCGTAGGCATCAAGTCTACCAACTTCACATCCAGTTTCTGATTCTCCTTAATCACATCCAAAAAGTCATTATTCACTTTCAGCATACCCAATCTGATACTTCCTGGTGTAGTTTCACAAACCATGCTCAAATCTCTAAACTGTTCAATCAATTCCATTTCCTTCACCATTAACGCAGACATATGAATTGTCTTCTTACTCAGAGCATCGGCCACAACATTAGCTTTACCCGGATGGTAACTCAAATTAAAGTCATAGTCTTTCAAGAATTCCAACCATCTTCTCTGCCTCATATTTAATTCCTTCTGATCAAACAGATACTTCAAACTCTTGTGATCACTAAACACTTCAAATCTCGATCCATACAAATAATGCCTCCAGATTTTTAACACGAACACCACTGCAGCTAATTCAAGATCATGAGTTGGATAGTTCCATTCATGTACCCTTAATTGTCTTGAAGCATAAGCCACTACCTTTCCATCTTGCATCAACACACCGCCTAATCCCATCTTAGACGCGTCACAATACACTACGAAAGAATCATTTGGACTTGGCAAAACCAACACTGGCGCTGTAGTCAATCTCTTCTTCAGTTCCTCAAAACTTTCCTCACAAGCAGCATCCCAGACAAAAGCTTGATTCTTCCTGGTCAGCTGAGTCAACGGCAACGCCAATTTATAAAACCCTTCAATGAACCTTCTATAGTAACCTGCCAAACCCAAAAAGCTTATAATCTCTGTTGCGGTCTTCGGAGTTTCCCACTGAAGTACTGCACTTACTTTAGAGGGATCCACTGCTATACCATCACCAGAAATCACATGGCCCAAGAAACTCACGGTCTTCAACCAAAATTCACACTTCGAGAACTTTGCAAACAGTTTATTATCCTTCAACACCTGCAAGGCAATTCTCAAGTGACCTGTATGCTCTTTGTCAGACTTAGAATAAATCAGTATATCATCAATAAATACCACAATAAACTGATCCAGATACGAATAGAAAATACGATTCATATATTCCATGAATACACCCGGCGCATTAGACACTCCGAAAGGCATCACTGCATACTCGTAATGTCCATAGCGAGTTCTGAAAGCAGTCTTCTGAATGTCACCTTCCTTTACTCTAATCTGATGGTAACCCGACCTCAGATCAATTTTGCTAAAAACACGAGCTCCTACCAGCTGATCCATTAAGTCATCAATCCTAGGAAGTGGATACTTATTCTTAATGGTTACTTTATTCAACTGACTGTAATCAATGCATAGACGCTTACTACCATCCTTCTTCTTCACCAACAACACTTGAGCTCCCCACGGCGACACACTTGGTCTGATAAACTTCTTATCGAGCAATTCCCCGACCTGAGATTTCAACTCTGCCAACTCTGATGCAGGCATCCTGTACGGTGCCATAGAGATAGGTCTGGTACCCGGTACAAGATCAATAGTGAATTCAACTTCTCTTGTCGGAGGCAATTCTGTGATGTCATCTGGAAACACTTCAGGAAATTCATTAACTACTGGCAATTCCTTAACTGAAGTCTTTCTTTCAACAGATAACGAGGAAAACACTACAAACAGCTTCGCTTCATCTTCCAACAACGCCTTTAACTCCTTGCTAGATAGAGAATCTGCTAATGCTACCTCTTCAGGAGTAAGAAACAGTAACGTCTTCCTGAAGCAATCAATATAAACCCGGTTGAACTCCAACCAGTTCATCCCCAAAATAACATCAAGATTACCGAGTGGCAAACAAATCAAGTCCACTCTAAAATCTCTACCAAACACGGTTAGCGGACACTTCAAACACACCAACGAAGTAACCACAGAACCAATAGATGGAGTTTCAATCGTCATCCTCTGCTCGAGAGTAGATGGCACAATCCCTAATCTCTTCACACAATCAACAGAAATAAACGAGTGCGTTGCACCCGTGTCAATGATAGCAATCAAAGGGACATCATTAATAAAGCAAGTACCTTTGACGCAACGCTCCTCCTCAGTGGATTGGGCTCCCACCAAGGCAAACACCTTCCCACTAGTCTGAGACGCCTGAGACTTCTTCGGCTTCTCACAGTGAGTGCTGATGTGACCCTTCTCACCACAATTATAACAAGTAGGCATCGTGGCTCTGCAATCAGCTATAACATGACCTGCTTTGCCACACTTGAAACACTTTTTCACCTCCGTCTGACAGTTGTTAGCACGGTGACCCGCGCCACCACATTTGAAGCACTTTAGAGTATCAGCACTTGCTCCCTTCTCCTTTGGCTTCTTTCCCCCATCAGCTTTCTGTTTCCCCTTATCAGCTGGAGCACCGTAAGGAGTTCCTCCAAATCTCTGCTTATTTTTCTTCTCATTCACAGCTTCGTAATGAGCAATTCTGGCCCTGTTGTCATTATCATAAATTATGCTTCTGCTTACCAGCTCTGGATAGTTTCTTATCTTCTGACAAGCAATCCCCAGTTTGATCTCGGGACGCAGCCCGTTCTCAAACTTCAAACACTTTGAAGTCATAGCTTCTTCAGTATTGTAATTAGCACAATACGTACTGAACCAGCTCCTCAAACTTAGCAGCATACTCAGCAACTGTCTTGTCACCCTGCTTCAGCTCCAAAAATTCCACCTCTTTAGCACTACGGATGTCTTCTGGAAAATACTTTTCCAGAAACTCAGCTTGAAACACAGCCCAAGTAATCTCAGTACCTCCAGCTTCCAATCTTTGACGACTGTTGTCCCACCAAGCCTCAGCCTCTCCTTCCAGCATATGAGTACCAAACCGTACCTTCTGAGCATCACTGCATCCCATGGTCCTGAAGATCTTCTCCACAGCCTTCAGCCATTTCTGTGCAGCCTCTGGATTCAAGATACCTCCCTCATATGTAGGCGGCTTGTTGCTCTGAAACTGTGCTAAGTCACGAAACTGAGCACCTCCACCCTGGTTGGCATTCTCTACAGCTTGTGCCAAGGCTTGCATAGCAGCAGCAAGAGCAGCATCATTCCTTCTTGCCATATGGACAACAATCATCACAAGGTCAGAACACACAAACAACGTCTATCCTAAGGACAGACTTGACTCTAACACCTGGCCGGACGGACCGACCTGCTCTGATACCAATTGTAACACCCCACTTTTCCCACTTTTAAAATAAGCAAAATAATCAATGAAATAATCAGAGTTTTTACACCAAAATCAAGTAGGATGCCATATTTGCAAAAAAAAACAACACCAAAACTCCTTTATTAAATGAAATAAACAGCGGAAATATTTATTCATTTATTTAATTCACGGCCATCTGCCAAATACACCAAATATCCCACATAAAATCGTGGTCCACCAAAATAATCATAAAAAAATAAAGATACGTAACAAAAGAATAACAGATAACAAATGACTGAAATCCCCAAAATAATCCCGTGTTACGTATCAGAGCACTCCTATAGACTCGATCAGCAACACTAATATCCAAGTTAGCTAAGTACCTGGATTATCTGTACTTCCGAAGAAGCACAGACACAGCAACAACAACAAAGGGGTGAGAAATCACGTTCAAATATTATAGGTGAATAAATACATGATAAACAGGTAGTCATCACATGTAAGCATTATCAATCATCAAACACGACCTACTGCCCACTATCATCATCAACACTAAATAAGAATGTAATGCGACACAACACCATGCATGCAGTACCGACTCATTGGTTCATTCAATCGAACCCAGGATAGATCACATACACCTCTCCTTGGCAATGATCTATCCCCATCATTCTCCACATAGGAGTACGGATGAATCGCATACACTCCTCCTGAGCAACGATCCATCCCACCAATCACCATGATTATGCAAGACACAAAATGCACAACAAAACATGTATACAACATAAATATATGCACACGATCCTCCTGATTACACCATACATATCAATACACCAACGTTACACCATTTACTTCAAATACACCAAATACTAAATTAATTAATTAATTAATTAAAAATTATTAAAATTACTATTTCTAACACCAATACCTTATTTGCCAGCACCTGGCACCTATTCCCAACCTCTCAAACTGAAAGAAACCGAATCGGACACGAAAACGGGAAAGAATTCGCGAAACGGTAAAATTCTGCAGCTCTGCAGGCCATACGCGTATTGCCCCATGCCATACGCGTATGCCACTTCCCTCGCCCAACTCGTACGCGTATTGCTCCCTTTGATACGCGTATTGCCTCACAATGCCCAATGTCATACGCGTATGCCTTGTGCCGTACGCATACGAACAGAAACGTTTTATCACCGAATTTTCCCAAATTCTAATACCATACGCGTATCACTCCCTATTACGCGTACTGCCTACTCTCTTACGCGTATGGCTCCTTTTCCTTCACTCCCATACGCGTATGACCTAGCCCCATACGCGTATGGCCAGATCTATTACGCATTTCACCAGAGACCTCCCCATTCTGCAGTCTGTTACGATTTTCACATGTTTTCCACTTTTGATCAGTCCTATAATCGTTTCTACATTGATTTTAGGTCCAATTTTTCATCTTCATACTTGCATCTAGAATTACTACAGATATTACAAGCCTAAAACCTCAATTCGTTTCCCCCAAATCGAATTCCAAAAATGACAGATCTGCAACAATTATTCATGCAACAGCAACAACGACCAGAATTCATAAAACTACACACCAATTCATGTACAATTCTCAGAATCACAACCAGCATATTCAACAATAAACAATTCAACAGTTTGCACATCAATTTCCTATGGGGTTAAGGACTCCCCACTACCCGATCATGAAATAAACACCAATATTAAACCCGTTTCTCCCCCTTACCTCGAATTCTTGCTCAATTCCTGCGAAAATTGACGAAGGTTCCTTGCCCTAGAGTTACCTTGTTCTTCCTCTCCTTAGCCTTTTCTCTTTCTATCTCTAAAATTCTGATTATTCTTACTATTACCAATTTTCCACTAATTAAGCTTCATTTACCAAACTACCCTCACTAATCTCATTAACCCAATATTCACTTGATTATATTAGGTCCTATTTACTAAATAATCTTAATAATAATAATAATAACCAAAACAATAATAATACTAATAGTAATAATAATAATATGAAATATACTATTAAAATAATAATAATAATAATAATAATAATAATATTTCCATATTACTAATATTATCCCCTACGCACTCAAACACGCACCCAACCAAGGCCAACAATTAAAATAACACCGGACGATCAAATAATTAAAAATGGGGTGTTACACATTACGCCAAAAAACATTCAAACATATGCATGTGAAGCATAAGCCGTATTTGGTACCTTGTACAGAAACCCGAATCAATTTTCAGTCAAAACAGTGACATATCCCAAAAGAGAATGCCAAGCCATTCCTCAGCAGACAGTTTCTTCCCGTCAACCCTTTAACGATGTGTTCCGAGCTCAGGTTTCGTACCTTCGGATGTTTTCAGTTTCTTCCCGTCAACCCTTTGACGATGTGTTCCGAGCTCAGGTTTCGTACCTTTGGATGTTTTCAGTTTCTTTCCGTCAACCCTTTGACGATGTGTTCTGAGCTCAGGTTTTGTACCTTCGGATGTTTTCAGTTTCTTCCCGTCAACCCTTTGACGATGTGTTCCGAGCTCAGGTTTCGTACCTTCGGATGTTTTCAGTTCCTTTCCTCCAACCCTTTGACGATGTGTTCCGAGCTCAAGTTTCGTACCTTCAGATGTGTTCAGTTTTGTTTCCGTCATCCCCTTTGACGATGTGTTTTGAGCTCAGGTTTCGTACCTTCGGATATGTTCAGTTTTCTTTCCGTCATCCCCATGACGATGTATTCCTATCGTGTAATTTTCTTTCTGTTATCCCTATGACAATGTGTTATCTCCTTGACAATATGTTCCTACGGTGGAATTTTCTTTCTGTCATCCCTATGACAATGTGTTATCTTTTCAAATTTTCTTTCCGTCATCCCCATGACGATGTATTCCTACAGTGGAATTTTCTTTCTGTCAATTCCTTGACGATGTGTTTCTTTGGATATGGGTTCCATTTCTTCCCGTCAACCCTTTGACGAGGTGTTTCTTGGGTTTCATCTTCTTTCTGTCATCCCTATGACGATGTGTCCCTTCGGTCGGGTGTTTGGGCTGTATTTCCGTCAACCCTTTGACGATGTGGTCCGTTGGGTTTGTGTTCTTTTCAATGCGGTTTTGGGGTTCACTTTTCTTTCTCTGGGTATGTTATCATTCCGTCAAATCCCTTTAACGAGGTGTGGGTGGGCTTCAATCATCTTATTTCCCCACAGTTTGCAAATTTTCGGGTTCTTTTTGTATTCAATTTCCTTCTATCTTGAATGTCTGAAAGTCGTTGCTATCATCCTTTTAGGTTCAAGTCGATTGAATAGGGGAAGCTGTAGCACCCCAAAATTTGCCCTATCTTTTTCTAACCTCTAACTGGCTTATGTTTCCTTTTCATTTGCATCATTAGGTCATAATTCATAATCATATAGTGCATTAGTTTTCTAAGACATGGGATCAAAGAGTTTTCAAGCTATTGGTATCTTCCTATTCAGAGGTTCATCAGGATCCAAGGTTGTTGTATTCAGATGTTCACCAGGTTTCAGGGTGTATATCAACAAGGATCTGGTTTCTCCTTCATGGTTGAGTTTGTGGACAGTCATCAATTGAAGATCATGAGATTAGGGTTTCAGGTTGAGGAAATTAATGGTTATCAGGACAAAGCAGTTGTGGTCTGATTTGAAGGGCATTGGGACATGGTCAATTGAGCTTACTGATTGAATTATTGGGATTCAATGAAAATGTGAGTTTGGTGTGGATTGAGAGTGTGATTGGAATCAGAGATTAGTCGTGTGGGCTACTTGCAATTCAAATTTCTACCATAAACCCATTATTCATTTCCATTTTTCTTTGTCCATTTTCTATCCATTCATTAACCAACTTCCCATTACAAATATCCATATCCATTTTATTCAAAATTCATTTTTCTTTAACCCATATCCATTCATTTTTTTATATCCATTTTAATATCCATTGTCCAATTTCTAAATCCATTTAGAATAGTTTTCTTACCAAATATCCACATTTTTATCCAATTCAAACCAATTTCAATTCTATCTCCACATAAACCCATTTGTCCATATAATATCCATTATACCATGCTAACATATTTTTTCTAAACTCATTACCCATTTTCACATCATTAACCGTATCCAATTTTCATTCAATTGCCAAGTTCTTGAAATAAGAGTTGAGATTTGTGATGTTGGCAGGGCATGTATGTTGTGGTAACAAGCTTCTTGGAGACACATGGGTACAATACTTACATGTTCATGTTTATTATCCCAATAGGTTTTTTTAGCAGCTTGATAAAAGAATAACACATTACAGTAGGAATTTTATCAATTCATAACAAGGGAAAAGAAATACATAGCAGCAAAACAAAGTTACCATGGCCCACATGTCGAATGAAAAGTAAAACTGCTGTAATTTGAGGAAAAGAAATAGCAAATAAAGAGAATTTTCAACAAATTTCACAGCTACCAACAAGCCCCACGCAATACTTCTTCGTACTAGAACCAAACCACAACAGCATGACTGATAAATATAAAACCGACCCGCAAAGCAATTCCTTGAGCCACTAGTTCTCACACCCCACGCTTCTCAACAACTTGCCAACATTTCCAACAAAACCTGTGACAAACCATATTCCCACTACCTGCACTAAAATCCAAACCAAGCCTGTACCTGTGAAATAAAAAGCAAGATCAATGCCCACTCCAAGTTCGTACGACCATGCTCAAAACGACTACGAAAAATCAGACTTGTACGCACAAATCAGAGCCAATACAACAAACCTCCAGCTCACAAATTCCTTTCCTCAATTCATTCCCCATTCTACCCTTCACTCCCTCTATAAATCCAACCTCGTTCTCCCTCATTCACGAATCTCTAGCAGCTGAGAAACCGCTGCGAAAATCACTCCTCTCTGCCCCACTCTTCGACAAAATACCACAACCCATTGATTCACAACTCTCACAAACCTACATCTCCTTCAAAGCTAACAAAAAATCTCAGAAACTTTCATTTTCCAAACTTCCCCCAACCTTCATCAACATTATTTTGCAAACTCCAAAATCCAACAAACTCATACAACCTGAAACAAACACCATCGCCTCGCAGCTTCAATTCAGAAACCCTCACCTCACTTTTCCACTTAAAAAAAAATAGTAAAACAAACTGCAGCAAAAATTGAGGGAGGGAGCTCTTTCATTTTCAATACTTAACTCTTTCGCAGAACCACCTCAATTTTCACTTTCGTTCTGAAATTTTCAAGTCACAACACAACTATTTCATACCAACTTGCACGATTCGTATCAGCATCAACAACCTGTAATGAATCGCACAATGATTGAAGAGGAAGAACGCAGCATAGCGAACCTTCAACATCAATTCAAGAAGAGTAGAAGAAGGAGAGATGCGAGAAGAAGCTGAATCAAGCAAACGCGATCATACCTGAATCATGAAGCGCCATCGGAGCAACTCCGATAGGTACGTCAATCTCGTTTTAAACTCCAATGTGTGATAATTTGGTCGTTTGTAGCTCGTGTTTCTCATTGCGAGGCGAGATTGTTGTTGATTTCCGTATTTGATTTCGTGCTATTTGTCGTGAATGTTGCGATGCGTTGAGGAGCGATGAGAAGAAGAGGAGTGTTTAGGGTGAGGTTTGGATGTTGATGGCAAACAGAAGGATGAAGGAGAGGGCGTTGACGGAGAGGAGAGTTCCGGCGGCGATAGGGTTGTGAAGAGATTGATGGCGCAGAAGAGAGTATGAGTGAGACGGAGACATCATCGGCGACGGAATTTGTGAGAGAAATAAAAGGAGTGGAGAGGGGTACGAAGCTGTTGGTATGGGGGATTGTGCGGTGATGAAGAGGAATGTTGATGTTGTTTTGACAGAGGAGAAGAGGGTAGGGAGAGAGCCGCCGGTGCTTCGTTGCGAAGGAGAAGGAGAAATGCGTTGGAGAAGATAAGGAAGAAGGGAACTGAGTTTTTTAGGTTTTTTCTTGTACCAATCCTAGCCGGGCCTTGGGCCCATTTTAGTTTTCATTTCCGCATCCCTGATTTCTCTCTGACTCTCCTTGGCTTCATTCTGATGATTTTTATTGGGCCCAACATGTAAAACCCATGCGGCCGGATTCCTGATCACACCCGGTTAAACACTCTGCACCCCCCTAGACAAAGTCAGTGGGCCAAAGACCTTAAGCCCACACTTGTTTTCTCCACCCCTCTTTTAAGTTGTTTTAGTTTTGAAATTAATTCTTTAGGTTTAGATATTAATTTTGGAATTAGAGTTTAATTTTAGAATTAATCTTGTTTCTAATTTTTCTAATTAACTTTTAATTTTGGTTTTGATTAATTGTTTTTAATTAGATTTTAATTTAGATTAATCTTGACTTAGAACTAGTTTTCTAGAAGTTTAATTTTAGAATTAATTTAGGATTAACTTTTTTTTTTATTTTCAAGTTAATTAGATCTTGTTTTTTTTTTTTTTTTTGAATTTTAACCTTAGGAATTAACCTTGATAACTTTTGATTGGTTTTGTTCTAATGTTGACCATACCTTGCTGGTTTTGATATCTGTTTAGATACTTGTCTTGAGTTTCTTTTACTTTGTCTCGATTAATTATTGATTTTCCCTAACCTAGTTTCGTATTCAATTTTCTCTTTGTGATTGCGATGCTTTGTGTTTACATGTTGATTACCTCTGTATTCACATGCTCCCTTAAGGCTCCTAGTCCAACTTAATTTCTGATTAAGCTCGGAGTAGGATAGACATTAGGCTCTCAATCCAAGCATGATAACATTAGGTATAATTCTCTCCTAATCCTAACCTTAGGGCCATTTTGCATGATAACTTGTAGGATTCAGTTTCCCCTTAGACTTTCTATGAGTCCCGACTCTTTTCTCTCGCACCCGTGCGATCGAGACTGATCCCGTTTTTCCAATCCGTGGTCGTTACCACGAACTACGGACGCTCTGATTTCCTCTCTCTGGATAGATTGAGGATACGTAGGCACAAGACGACGATGTCTTGGCGAGCACCCTTCCTTCCATTTCCTGTATTTTCGTGAACTACGGTTGCTGTGATTCTCATTTCCATATGAGATGTGTAGGCACGAGGATCCCTATCCTTGGCGAGCACACTAACAACTAACTCCCCTCTTCACTCGCACCCTTGCGATCGAGACCAACCAGTTAACCAAGCCTTTTCTCTCACCCTAGTGCGATCGAGACCCTTCTGACCTGTAGGTCGAACTATGACTGCTCTGATTTCCTCCTTCTGGTTAGATTGAGGATACGTAGGCACAAGACAACGATGTCTTGGCGATCAACCTCCCCCCTTAGTTCGTGTCCGAACTACGTTGACTCTGACTTTCCCATTGCACGAGGGAATACGTAGGCGTAGGACGAGCGATGTCCTATCGAGTCACTTTTTTTCTTTTCTTCTTCGTTTCTTCGTTCTTTTCCGTTCCTGTTTCTTTTCCTTTCTGAAATTCTGGTACCAGATATGTGATGTTAAGTGCGATGTCACAACATCAATATCTGTTGTATGAATAAGACACTAAAAACCTGTGATGTTATGTGTGATGTTACAACAGCACACTCTGCAATGTAAAACAACAGAAAAGCACATAAGGATTGTTCACCCAGTTCGGTCTAACAACCTACATCTGGGGGCATACCAAGCTAGGAAGGAAGTCCACTATTAGTAGTATCAAATTACAGACTCAACAGACCAGTTGACAATCTACCTAATTTAATCACTACCCAATGACCCTTCTATCTAAGTCCACCCTAGATAAGAGACTCCATCTCACTCCCAATCATCGCAATGATGTCTAGCAGTCAACATCTCCGCCACTGCATCAACAGCTTGATTTCCAACAACTCTTCAATCACAGAAAAGTAGACGACACACTTCTATGCCTATACTCAGCCAAGACTCTTGACTGATAACAACATCTTGGAGTTGCTTCAAGGCTTCCTCCAAGAACAATACACAACTCATTACCTACAGGTTTCTGAGTAAGAACACAGTGACCATCTCACAACCCGAGTGGTTCACTTAGACAAAGCCCTAATGATCTACATCTTGGACCCGTACCTATTCAAGATTACAAGCATTCTATTTAAAACTTTTTCCCAACTGGATTTGGGCCTTCAAATCTTCTGCACCAAATCTGCAACAGATTCTCTCCTCAATAGATCTTCAATTAAATCTTCATAAATAACTCTGATTATTCTCCATATCTTTTTGCATTAAATTAGCAACAAACTAATCTTCTTCATTAATGATTGCACCAAGAAATTCGCATCCAATCTAACTAACAGATCTCCATAATGCGCGTAGCCCTAAATCCATCACAACCTGATGTTTTAATGTTCTGGTATAGTGATGTCAAGACATCGCATGTGACATCACTCTTCAGCACTTTAACTCTTCAACACCTTAACTACTTTCACAAAACTAGAATGTTAACCAAACATAACAATAATGTTAGAAGCTTATGTTGAAACATCAACCATGACATTAACATTGTTTTACCAAAATTTCAGCCAATCACAAGAACTAACAATCTCCCCCTTTGGCTAATTTTGGCTAAAACCCATATATAAACATTACAGCTGCAATTACAACCCTATACTACTGTCAGTAGTCATCAGCAACTACTGAATCTAACAGTAACCAACAGCTATGGAGAATCATCTTCTTGGGAAATATGAATGATGTTAGGACATCATGCTTGACATAACATCACCACAGAGCACCACAGCACAACAGCTTCAGGCAGCACATTAGGACCTCTGAAGTAGAAAGTCCTGAAGTCATCTGGTGCACATGAGGAAGAAGATATCTGACACTCCCCCTTAATACAACACATTTCTTTTTCCTTCCAGGACAGCCCCAGAACAATTGTAGAAGACTCCTCCAGAAAAGAAATGCTTGTCTATACATAAAAGACCAATGGTGGCATAAGAGAATTCTGCACACCTTCTTTGATCAGACACCGGGTTTAAACTGTGGCATAAGATGAAACTTAAGAAGTGCTATTCTGCCAACCCAGGTAACTCAGAACATAAGTCACAAATGTGTTCATAACTCAGGACACAAGTCACAAAGACTCACTACCAACCTAAGGTTAGGACAACCTCTTTGACATCTCTAAACCACATCTGAAACTGCAGACTCCAGACAATGCATCTGCGCAACCCATTTAGCAAAACCCTTTCCTTTCTCCCCCTTTTTAGCCACAAATTGGCAAAGAAAGCCCTCACAGAACCAGACCCAAGTAGTGCTCACCCAAAAACGAACAAACGCCATAAGACTTATGAAACAAGAACACTCACTGGCTGAAGGAGCAAAGAATAACCTCTATAAATAGCAGATCAGTTACTTTGGAATTAACGAGCCTTGAGTAGTCAAAGTTCTTGGTCATAGAAACGCTATTTTAGGAACTAAAAACTCCATCCAAATTCAATGTCTACCATCCAAAACAGTCTTGACCGCCTTTATTGCCTCTAACTGATTCTTACCATAAATTGTGCCAAAATAGTTCCATGCATAGTCGTAGACACGTGTTTCACCTTATCCTTCCACCACCGTCCAAAATAAATTCTTGTTTGGCTCAAGAAAAACATGTCCTGTACCATGTTCTGACATCTTATCACACACTGTCTGCTTGCTCACAACATTATCACTCCAAGACTTCCAGAGAAGATTATACATTCCAAACCCATAAACTTGTCTTCAGACTTCTTCTCAAAGGCATATGCACACATGATTCACATGACTAGAACCAATTGTCATAACAACCAATGCTAACCAGCAGCCTAATGTCATAACATGTTATCTGACATTATATCCTCAGAAGATTCAACCAATATTCACAATATATGTACCTTTGCTGCACAATCCATAGACAGATACTCCCCTGTCATGGTTAACCAATGCTCTAGATGAGGATGAACATTTGAGCACACTTGCATATTGGTACCATTGACCCTTTCTCCAAAGGTAGCCATTCCCTATCATACTCTACATCTTCAGACTTCCAATCAATCAATACCTGATCTACTACAGTCTTCTCTACATTCTCCATCCAAGGCATACCATCTACTCCATCATTCTCTCGCATGACTATGTAGATGTTCCTTAGACATAATGTAGGCACTAAGCTTCTGAACCAGAGCATAATCATCCTTCACCGTGGATATCCAACCCGATAATGTCCCAACACAAGTTAGAACATTTGCTACATACCAAGACATCATCACCATGATTCTTGATATGCTCCATCAACTGGACTTACTATAGCATAGTAATCTAGAGAATTAAACTCTCATCCACCTTCAAGAAGAATAATCTCCTTGAGTCTTCAACTCATCACCCGTCTGCCCAAGAGTAACTTGATCCAAGACAATCCTCAATAATAACCAGCTGCCACACTCTGATTATCTTGATTCTTCGAATCCACTTCTGAGATCAACCAAATGCCACTGTTTGATCTCCTCATTCATGAATCCTCACATTTGTCAGAACTCTCACAAAGATATCTTGATCCACCAAGGAAACTTGATCTTCAAGTCACATGTTTCACTTGCTCAAAAGCAAACACACTTAGTCTCCCTAAGTCATGTAACATCTTCTCAAACCACAGCTCCCACAAAACTGTATGAGATAGATCTTTTTGAAGCATCCATCTTCCCTTACTGTAAATCACCTCTATCTTAAGCTGATGTGCCATATCACCAGCTGATGTTAAGCTAGATGTCAAAACATTATGATATCCAACTGTTGAATTCAGCTCTTCCTTCTGCCACTTAGAAGAACCTCCTCCTTTTGCAGAACCAGATTTCCATGCTCTCATAGACTTGATTCACCAATCAAGTTTGAGTAAACAACCTCCATCCTGCTCAGAAACTCCAAAGACTTCAAACCTACCACATCTGAATCTTCAGAAAATAAGTAGTCCAAGACTACCCCATATCAATACTAAAGAAAGTCACTTCCCTTAGTAGAGCTGTCAGTAGAAAGCCAGATATAACATCCACACATCCTTGACTTTCACACACCATAATACAGGTCTTCACACACCAACACACCACACAGAGAAATATACAGCCCCATAGAGAAAAGTAAATTCTCAACACTTCTGCAGTCCTGCATTATTACATCAGACATATACATAGTCTCCCGTCAATGTATATTGTCATTAGTTGAATGCACACCCTTATCAACAGCAGTCAAGGTAACCTTCTCACACAATCGGCATCTGCTGATACTTCTTCAAGCCATCATGACACTCACTCATACCATAAAAGCCTTACAGGATAGATCAGTGTATTGATCTTTTACTCCACCCTAAGCAAAGAACTGAAATGATGTTTCAACATCAGTTCTGACATTCTTCTAAATCACATTAACCATCTCCTAAGGATTTAGAGACTACAACCATATTAATCCACATAAATCTCGTGTAGGGAACACACGAGAACATGTCACCGTCTGATCAACTTCCAAGATCAGACCAACAAAACTGTATAAACTTGCATAACACACTCTTCCAGAAGCTTCTTCTTATAAGCACAAGGTCCAGACCTCTTGTCCTTCTGCATACCATAGACAATCTGCTATTTTGAATCCTGAAAGATCTCATGCAAGCACCAATTGACAACTGGCTGATTTACCCTGCTACTGCACACACCTCTTGGATGCATTTTCCCTATAAAATTGTCCCCGAGGATCATCTCCTTCTCTTCTGCTATCAAGATTACTACCAGCACATCTGAGATGCATAGACTGCTGTAGCGCGATAGTAAGCTCAGCTTCTTTCTTGATGAAACTTCATCCTTATTAGGTCACCACAACTAGGCTCAAGAGATAACTTATCAAGATCTTCAGTCCCGCATGAAAGATTTGACAGTGATACTCTTTTGCTTTGGCTCTACCCTCTTCTTTCACCATCAAGAAAGATGATTAAGAAGGAATCACTGTTCTGAACAGATTGGTCTTCAATATATTCTTCTTCTGATCCTTCCATGTCAAACAGTCTTTAGAAGATCCATTCACCTTATGAACACCTCTTTCCCAAAACAAAGATATGAGATAATCCTCAAGTATCTTTGGCATCTCTAACCAAATGGTTGAAGCTGTCTTACAAAATCAGATAATTTCCTACTGAGGAGACCAAACTCTAATGTCTTTCCAAGATAATTCCTTCCTGGAATCTCACCACCAGAGATACAAGAACCAAACCAGGGTTACAACAGATACCAAGCAGCGGAACACATAACAAATCCTTAACAACCTTCAGGCACTACTCAAAAATCCTTGCACACTATCAGCATAAACCACATGCCAACAATACTTTATCATGAATAGTCCATCCTTCACTCCAAGGGATCATCCAAACAACTCACTTCCTTGCTCATGAACCAAAAAGTATCTTCCCTAGATCTCATCCAGAAACAGACAGGATGCCTGCTCTGATACCAATTGAAATTCTGTTACCAGATATGTGATGTTAAGTGCGATGTCACAACATCAATATCTGCTGTATGAACAAGACACTAAAAACCTGTGATGTTATGTGTGATGTTACAACAGCACACTCTGCAATGTAAAACAACAGAAAAGCACACAAGGATTGTTCACCCAGTTCAGTCTAACAACCTACATCTGGGGGCATACCAAGCCAGGAAGGAAGTCCACTATTAGTAGTATCAAATTACAGACTCAACAGACCAGTTGACAATCTACCTAATTTAATCACTACCCAATGACCCTTCTATCTAAGTCCACCCTAGATAAGAGATTCCATCTCACTCCCAATCATTGCAATGATGTCTAGCAGTCAACATCTCCGTCACTGCATCAACAGCTTGATTTCCAACAACTCTTCAATCACAGAAAAGTAGACGACACACTTCTATGCCTATACTCATCCAAGACTCTTGACTGATAACAACATCTTGGAGTTGCTTCAAAGCTTCCTCCAAGAACAATACACAACTTATTACCTATAGGTTTCTGAGTAAGAACACAGTGACCATCTCACAACCCGAGTGGTTCACTTAGACAAAGCCCTAATGATCTATATCTTGGACCCGTACCTATTCTAGATTACAAGCATTTTATTTAAAACTTTTTCCCAACTGGATTTGGGCCTTCAAATATTCTGCACCAAATCTGCAACAGATTCTCTCCTCAATAGATCTTCAATTAAATCTTCATAAATAACTCTGATTATTCTCCATATCCTTTTGCATTAAATTAGCAACAAACTAATCTTCTTCATTAATGATTGCACCAAGAAATTCGCATCCAATCTAACTAACAGATGTCCATAATGCGCGTAGCCCTAAAACCATCACAACCTGATGTTTTAATGTTCTGGTATAGTGATGTTAAGACATCGCATGTGACATCACTCTTCAGCACTTTAACTCTTCAACACCTTAACTACTTTCACAAAACCAGAATGTTAACCAAACATAACAATAATGTTAGAAGCTCATGTTGAAACATCAACCATGACATTAACATTGTTTTACCAAAATTTCAGCCAATCACAAGAACTAACACTTTCCAGTAGCAGCGGAGCTCCAGATGATGACACCCTTTGATCGAGACAACAAGCGTGGATCCCATCGAGTACGATGGACGTGTGGGGTGCTAACACCTTCCCTTCGCGTAACCGACTCCCTTACCCATTTCTCTTGGTCGCGAGACCATGCTTTTACCTTCCCTCAGGTTTACGCAGTGTTTCCTTTCCCTCTCTTGGGATAAATACACATTGCTGGCGACTCTGTTTTCCGCGCCATTTTCGCGTTTGTACCATGGATGCAAATCCCCGGGAGCGACAGGTACAAACTAGAGCCCTTAAACTAAGGATGCCTTACCCTCGACAAAAAGTTTTTCCGCTAAAGGAATTTGTCCTTTATTTTATGTCTGATGCGGAAAAACTTCAGGTCACTCTCAACAAAGTCCAACGGGAAAAGAAATCTTGGAAGAACAAGTACTGTATTCTCAATGTGGAGTATACCAAAATTCAGCAACTGTTAAAAGAAAAGGACGTACTAATTAAGATATTAGAGCAACATGTTGTAGAAAATCAAGAAGACCGAAGAAATTTGCTCGCTCCTTTCACTTGGCAAACGACTGACAACCAGACAATGACTCAAGAACCCGGGTCAAAGAAAAGGAAAATACCAAAACCAGCACCTGAGATCTCCTCGGAGAGGACTCAGGATCCATAAGCTTAGACATTTCCTTTTACAGCACTTTGTAAAATACTATATTTCCATTTCTGCAATCTTTCACATTCAATAAAAATGGGGTCTCCCCACTGTATGATATTTGCAATCTATTTGTTGAAGTTTCTTTTTGATTAAAGCAAAAAACAAAAAAATATATATAAAAATATATCATTGCATTCATCATTCTCATGTAACGCATTCTTCTTACCTTCGAATCTCACGTATGTGTCACGATTCTAGAGAGTCAAACTGTCTCATTCGTATAATACTCGGGCCAATCGACAAAGAAAATGGACGATCTCGAGGAAGAGAACAGAGAGCTGAGAGAAGAAATCGACGCTCCAAAGGAGGATTTGAGGAAACTTCACAGTGACATGCAATCTCTGGCAACAGCTCAGAGGCAACAACAAAGGACTGTGATCTCGGAGATCACATCTACGCCCATAGTAGAGACGTATGATCCTTGGTACAACATGCCTAAAGATTGTCTATGGGGCATGCCTATCAACTTCATCCTTAAAGGATACATTCCTCCGGTCACGGAAGACCCGGAAAATGCAGCAGGAACCGCTGGGCCTGAAGGTTACAAACTTCGGGAAAGCGAAGACGCAAGAGTGATGGTATCAACCCCTGAAGGTTACAAACTTCGGGACATGGAAGCACCAAGAGTCACCGCCGTAATGTCCATACCACAGCCCGTGGTACAGACTGTCCTGGAAGGACATATTCCACAAGTAATCTCTGGTGGAAACGAAAACATGTACGAAAGGATGAATGAGTTCCAGGAACAATTCCTAGAGATGCAGAAGGAACTGCATGCCATTCGCGGCTAGGATTTATTTCGAAAGGACGCCGCAGACCTTTGTCTGGTCCCTAATGTGAAAATCCCGCAAATTCAAGGTGCCTGACTTTGAAAAATACAAGGGAAACTCTTACCCTCAAAGTCATTTGGTGATGTACGCTCTAAAGATGTCAAGTCAGACAGAGAATCAACAGCTACTAATCCATTATTTCCAAGACAGTTTAACCGGTGCCACACTCAAATGGTACATGGGTTTAAACCGCACTAAGATCGTTACTTTCAGAGATCTTGGCGCTTCCTTCATTCAGCAGTATAAGTATAACCTGGACATGGAACCAGATAGAGATCAACTCCGAGCAATGTCGCAGAAGGATAAGGAAACCTTTAAGGAATATGCTCAGAGATGGCGTGAAATTGCCGCCCAGATTTGTCCCCCTCTTGAGGAAAAAGAGATAACAAAGATCTTTTTGAAAACCTTGTGCTCATTCTACTACGACCGAATGGTCGCCAGTGCGCCCAGTGACTTCACTGAGATGGTGAACATGGGAGTACGCCTTGAAGAAGCAGTCCGAGAAAGACGTCTGGTCAAAGATACAGGACTATCAAGTAGTACCAAAAGATACGGTAGTGCTTTCCCTAAGAAAAAAGAGCAAGATATTGGTAATATCCCTCTCAGAAAGCAAAGGCGAAGTTATCAACTAGTAGCAGTGGTAACTCCTGCTATCAACCCTGCGCCTGTTCCAACGTATCAACCTCAGGTTGCTCAGAGCCAAACGAATCAACAACAGTATCAGCAAAGGACACAATAGCCTCTTCAGCAGACTCGTCCTCAGTATAATAATAACAGTCGTACAACACCACCACCAGGATTTTACCATATACCAATGTTATACGCAGAATTGTTTCCACTACTACTGGTCAAGGGGCATGTCCAAACCAGGTCTCCTCTTACGGTACCAGAAAATTCGTCTTTCTGGTTCAAAGCGGATCAAACTTGCCCTTATCATCAAGGAGGACTGGGGTACAACATAGAAAACTATCTCAGCTTCAAATCTGACATACAGAAGCTTGTCAGGAACAGGGTCTTATCTTTCGAAGATACAAATCCAAATGTTCAGACGAACCCGTTGCCTCAACATGAGAAGACGGCAGTAAATTTGATAGAGGAAGAGATTAACCTCAGTTATAAAATTCAAGATGTACTCTTATTAGGAACTAATCTGGTCAGAATGCATTGTAGACAAAGCGGGTACGGTCATGTACCGTCTCACAATTATCTCTAGTGTGATATCTGCTCAAAGAATAATCAAGGATGTTCTGTAGTTTAATCATCTCTACAAGAACAGATGGATCTTGGATGGATCCAAGATCACAGAATCTGTGAGGTCAATATGGCTTACACAAATCCCAACATTGTCCAGAATCACAACATTCTGGCGATGAATGTTAACTTAGTGGCAATGCACTCAAGGCAAAGTCAATACCATGATCTGCCACAGCACGATTATAATTCCTGTCCGATCTGCTCAATAAACAATCAGGGATGCCCTTTTGTACAAGAGGCCCTCTAGCGTCAGATGGATCTCGGATGGATCCAGGATTACCATGATATATGTAGCCATCAAGTTAATATGATTCAAATATTTGATAATCGCTTGATGAATACTAGTCTGGTAGAATTACACGCTAAGCAAGTCAGACTCAGTTTTCTGGCTTCACATGGTTATCAGGACTGTAAAGTGTGTCGTGAAGACGACCAAGGATGTGCACTGGTCCAGAGAACACTTCAACACTTGTTGGACCACTGGTGGCTTCCAATTTACTTGGAAGAAGCTACACAACAGATCAGTATGGCCGATGGGAATCCTACTAGACATCAAAGTCAGGATGTTCAAGCGGGCGTGGCCTGGTGCCACCACATAACTATGAGCGTTGTAGGGTTTACTCAGAAAACAACCAAGGATGCTACCTTGTGCGGTCAGCTCTTCAAAAACAATTAGACCGAAAAGAGATTCGACCATGTTCAAGCTCTAGTTCGATCAACGTAATGCAAGACTATCTTCATGATCAAGGTAAAGACGTTGTTATAATCTCTAATCATGAAATGACCAAAGACGTATGCGTCATAATCCCTCTACTTCATGAATCAAGAGTTCCTCTTGATAGCGGAATAATTCTTAACCTCGAACCAATTGAGGCTACCTACGATGGTCAGAAAAATCAAAAGGCTCCTGTGGTTATCTACTTGTCGGGTCCAATACTGTACAAATCCGATAAGGCCATCCCTTACAAGTACGGTGCAACAATAATTGAAAATGGAAAGGAAACTCCATTACCATCCATCATGAACATTGCTGACATCAGTCGAGTGACACGGAGCGGTCGGATCTTCAACAAAGGAGTTGGAGAACCCACTAAGGAAAAGGAACCTCAAACAGAAGTTCCTAAACAACCAGTCGGACAATCCAGTAATCTCGACCTTTCAAAGAACAACGATGAGATGCAGAAGCTCATCCAAAAAAGCGAGTACAACATTGTAGACCAACTGTTGCAAACTCCATCAAGAATCTCTGTGTTATCTCTAAACTCAGTTCTGAGGCTCACAGGGAAGCTCTACAGAAAGTCTTATAGCAAGCCTTTGTGGAACAAGATGTAACAATAAGACAAATCGATAGCATCATCTCCAACATCACTTCCTACAACAATTTAGGATTCAATGATGAAGAACTGCCGGAAGAAGGCAAAAATCACAACATGGCGCTTAACATTACAGTCAACTGCCAGGACGATGCTCTAGCCAGCGTACTGGTGGACACAGGGTCAGCTCTGAATGTTATGCCGAAATCTACTTTGATGCGACTATCATTTCAAGGATCTCCGATGAGAGGCAGTGAGGTCATTGTCAAAGCCTTTGATAGATCCCGAAAAATAGTTATCGGCGAAGTTGATCTTCCCATGACTATCGGTCCTCACACTTTCCAGGTCATGGACATCCGGGCAGCATACAGCTGTTTATTATGAATACCTTGGATACACGAAGCTGGGGCAGTCACTTCAACACTTCACCAGAAGCTGAAGTTCTTCAAGAATGACAAGCTAGTCACAGTCTGCGGAGAGCAAGCCTTAATCGTGAGCAACTTGTCAACATTCTCCTGTGTAGAACCCGAGGAGGTTGTTGGAACTCAGTTCCAAGCACTTTCGATGAGCAATGAGAATCGATCAGAGAAAGGAACGTCGATTTCCTCGTACAAAGATTCTCTCAAAGTGATCGAGAGTAATGACACAAAAGTATGGGCACAGCTTGTCATTCCTACGGATAACAAGACAAAGAAAAGTCTTGGTTTTTCCTCAACCTATACCCAGACTGCTACTAACGATGAAAGTTTTCATCCCATTTAGGACTTTTTCTATAGTGGAGGCTTCCTTCACTCGGTGTCTTAAGAAGTACATACCAGCAATGGGGGTGACTCCTCCGATACAGATGAAGAGTGGAAGTCCTATCTCAACGAGGACGGTTATATGTCTCAGGAAGAAACGCCTACGCCATTCTGCTATCCCGCATAAAGTCTAAGATTTATACTGAGATCAGATGTCAAGATGATGTACAGAGATTGTGATCCGAAAGGATGTCGTGCTCCACCAAACTCATTAGAGGAAGACACTCTGATGAAAGACAACTTCGACTATGATTTTTATGACCCAATGGATGACCTACCTATCTGGCAGCCATATATAGAAAACTTGGGGAAAAAGAGTCATCCAAACGACGCTTATCAACTGAACATCATTGAAAAGAATACCTGCGTCCCCACCACGTCATGGGATCATTACTTAGGACATTCAGAAGATATCCAACACAACGACGAATCTTCAAAGATTGCAGGACTAGAGTTTATCAACTATTATTTTCCTGAGGTCAACGTCATTGAGAGGGATGACTCCTCCAGATCCACCGAAGTATGGGATACCTTAGGACAACCGAGTGGCAAGTACAACTACTTGGTCAAGTACACCGCTCCTGAAAGCTCTCGCATCAGGCTCGAAGACATTCAGCCAACTGGATGGGGAGATCCACCTGAGAATGAAAACACTGTGCAAGATACAACAGAAGAGTTCATCTACGACAACTCCGCCTGGGAGGAAGACTCCAACGATCCTGCGCCGCCAGAAATCAGCGTCATTTCTGAGGACAAACCAAGAAAGAAGATACCAGACTTTGTGATTCACCAAAGTATGGGATACCTTAGGACAACCGAGTGACAAGTACGACTACTTGGTCAAGTACACCGCTCCTAAAAGCTCTCGTATCAGGATTGAAGACATCCAGCCAACTGGATGGGAGATCCACCTGAGAATGAAAACACTGTGCAAGATACAACAGAAGAGTTCATCTACGACAACTCTGCCTGGAAGGAAGACTCCAACGATCCTGCTCCACCAGAAATCAGCGTCATTTTTTAGGACAAGCCAAGAAAGAAGATACTAGACTTTGTGATTCACCGAGGATTTCGTCGCCAATGGGTTGTTGTCGATGTCCCGAAAGTCGTCCATAAGTCTAAGTAATTGTCGTCTTTGTTTAACCTTTCACCCTGCCCAGGTGAAGCGGCTGTCTTTATAGGGCTCACTTTCTATAAATGTCCCTCTTCGCTTCGCCCAAAGTGACAGAGTTTTGTTTTATAGGGCTGTAGTTCCAAGAATCGACTAAATCATAAATAAACGTCATTCTGTAATTTCCGCATTTATTGTTGTTTTCATTTTTCGCTTTTTTCAAGAAAATGGTAATCCTAAAAAACAAACTCCACAATAAAAACAAGCATTCTTCAGAGAATACACTGCACACACTCTTGCATTTCTCTCCATCTTTTCTAAAAAACAATCATCACGTCTTGCGGATTACTTGTTTTAAACCCCATTGAAACATATGATCCAATGCCTTCTCCCAATTTTGAATTCCCGGTATTTGAGGCTGAAGAAGAAGAGGATGAAGAAATTCCAGAAGAGATTTCCCGATTACTCAGACAAGAGGAAAGGTCCATTGAACCTCATAAGGAGTCATTGGAAACAGTAAACTTGGGTTCAGAAGAAGAGAGAAAAGAAGTCAAGATTGAGGCATTGCTCTTCCCGACTATCAAAGAAGATTTGATAAGGCTTCTCAAAGAGTTTCCTGATGTATTCGCTTGGTTCTATCAGGACATGCCAGGGTTGGACACCCGCATCGTGGAACATCATCTACCATTACGATTAGAATGTTCGCCGGTAAAGCAAAGACTAAGACGGACTCAACCGGACATAGCCATCAAAATCAAAGAGGAAGTACAGAAACAGATTGACGCAGGTTTCCTCGCCACCTCAGAATATCCTCAATGGTTTGCCAACATAGTACCAGTTCTGAAAAAGGACGGAAAGGTCCGAATATGTGTAAACTACAGGGATCTGAACAAAGCCAGTCCAAAGGATGACTTTCCCTTACCACACATAGACATGCTGGTAGACAGTACAACAAAATTCAAAATCTTCTCCTTCATGGATGGATTCTTGGGCTATAATCAGATAAAAATGGCGCTGGAAGACGTGGAGAAAACTTCGTTCATTACCCCCATGGGGCACCTTTTGTTACAAGGTAATGACATTCGATTTGAAGAACGTCGGAGCAACCTATCAAAATGCCATGACGACTCTGTTCCACGACATGATGCACAAAGAAAGAAATCGAAGTGTATGTCGATGATATGATTGCCAAATCTAAAATGGAAGAAGAGCATGTGACCCACCTGTCAAAGCTATTTAAGCGTCTGAGAAAGTACAAACTTCGCTTGAGTCCTAACAAATGCACATTCGGTGTCTGTTTAGGAAAACTGTTAGGGTTCGTCGTCAGCCAAAAGGGAATTAAGGTTGATCCTGACAATGTCAAGGCCATTTAAGAAATGCCTTCTCCAAAGACTGAGAAACAAGTCAGAGGATTCCTGGGACGTCTGAATTACATTTCCAGATTCATATTCTTCATGACTGCGACATGCGCGCCAATCTTCAAATTACTCAAAAAGAATCAGGACTGCGTATGGACAGAAGACTGCCAAACCGCCTTCGACAGCATCAAAGTGTATCTGTTGAATCCACCAATTCAGTCACCTCCAGTGGAGGGAAGACCACTGATCATCTATTTAACAGTCTTGGAAGACTCCATGGGTTGTGTACTTGGCCAACAAGACGAAACGAAAAGAAGAGAGTCTGTTATCTACTATCTGAGCAAGAAGTTTACCGACTGTTAAACTCGGTATACTATGCTTGAGAAAACTTGTTGTGCTCTGGCTTGGGCAGCCAAACGTCTTCACCAGTATATGATTTGTCACACTACTTGGTTAATCTCCAAAATGGATCCGATCAAGTACGTCATTGAAAAGCCTGTGGATAACCACATATTGAATGGGTAATTGATAACTCCCCATTGTATAACCTGACCCTAAACTCCCCGAATCTCTCTTAGCGTTTGTTCACTTAAACATTCACGTGCAAGGTTAGTTTTAGATAGCTTCCCTTTCCCTTCAAGCTTCACGGGATAAATAAGAAATCAGAAAGTAGCACCCCACTCCTACCATTGCGGTGAGGAGAAACCCATGGCGATAAGGTGGTCGTGTCACCGACAAAAATCGCATGCTACACGTACATGTCCAATAATGGCGTGTCCATAATGAAAGAAGGATGAAGTTGAAGTTAGAGTCGCAAACTTGTGTCTATTTTGAATGAATTTCATTCTTGATCTTTCACACAAGTTCGCAATGCTAACTTTAGCTTCGTCCTCGTTAGTGAAACAAGCATCCATACCTACAAGTGAAAATAAGCAGAAAGTTCAAACATTATGAAACAAGCTATTGAAACATAAATAATAATACATAAACATATTTTGAAACAAAACTATAGGGAAAATGAACCTGTAAATAGCCATTGGATAAAATTTAATATTATGGTTTCTTTTTAGAGTTTCCATATGTGAGAGACAAGTGACATAGATGTTAGGATTTCATTTTGAGAGAGACAAGTGAAAGAGTTGTTAGAGTTTTGTTTTGAGAGAGACGACTGTGATATACTGAAGTGAGAGATAATTTCGCTTATATATATATAAATAAGTAGGACCTTTCACCACGGTTGACAACAAGAACTGTGATGAAACGTTTGAAACTTACACCACGGTTGATTATAAAAACCGTGGTGATATACAAGGTCAACCCCATTATTATCACGATAAATGGAAAATTGTTGGTGCTGGGATGCGAACCATTTCACTCCATGTTTATTTCACTACGATTGTTACATATGGTCGTTGTGACATGTCCTTTAGTAAATATAAAAAAAAGTGCCCAGAAATAAACTATTATCATGGTTAACACGAAAGACAATTGTAAAATTGGTGTTACGAAATGTCTATTTTGTAGTGGTGACAGGTTTTCTACTCTCCCTTCTACTTTATCCTCTTCATAGCTTCCAGGAACGGTTAGTTATCAAGTTCTCCCAATTTATGTTAATTAATTGATGTTTTTGTTGATAAATGTTGTTAGTGAGTTTGTTATATCATATGTGATTGCTTGTTTCACTAACCCCTCATTGAACTTGCTTTCATTTAAATAAACTTTTGAGATGAAAATTAGAAAAATCAAATTATTCATGAAAATCAACTTAGACGATCCAATGTTTATCGAATTGCATGCATCATGTAATTCATGATTTCCTCTTTAGTCTATAGAATTTGATTCAATGCCACTAATTCTTCAAAACAATGATGATAAATGGATGTCATTCTGAGTCTTTCACACAAAATTCAGTATTTGTAAAATAAACTAGAAAAAGGAGGAAATCAAATTTTGTGTGAAAGACTTAGAATGACATCCATTTATCATCATTGTTTTAAAGAATTTATGGCATTGAATCAAATTCTATGGACTAAAGAGGAAATCATAAATTACACGATGCATGCAATTGCATGAAATTAAATTCAAGAATAATTTAATTTTTATGATTATTATCTAAAAAATCTATTTGAATGGTTATATATAGTTAATGAGGGGCAGGGAAAAACAAGCAATCCCATATTTTATAATAAACTCTTACACATACCACCACGGTTGGAACATATAACCGTGGTGAAATGTTATTTTTTATGCGCTTTAATTTGATTGCAGCTAGGTATCGAACCCATGACCCTATATTTATGATAACAGTTGTTTAAGTCAATCGTTGTTATAGGTAGTGTGCTACATAGTTTATCACAACAGTTGCACGCCCGTGGTTGAAAACAATGAACTTACAACCACACCCTACTTTACCATGGTTGGTCAGGCATGATGGTATCCCTTTTTCAACAGTGGTGAAACGGTTTTTCCGTAAAAGTCTAATATTCATTTTCCATTCAATAATTTGTTATATCAAAAAGTTAAAAAGTGATGATATCTAATTAGACAATAATGTGTCGGTTCTATTCGGGAATCAGGATTGATGTAGATTGTTGATGTAGTGAAACTATAAAAAAATCCAGCTTTGCGAGGTGAAAAATCCCTCACACAGTAAGAAATCTCCTCGTAACGCTTGATTTTTAGAGGGGTGTAAACACCTCGCAAAAATACTTGTTCAGTTATGTGTCAGATAGATTGCAGAGAGTTGACATGATTGTGTAATAGCTAAGGGTTGCCAATGAGGAGCCACTAGAAACTCAAGATATCAGGGAGTGGTACAAAAGGTCGGGGAGTCGGGTGTTAGACAACAGAGGGAATGTGTAATACCCCATATTTTATTTTGCTCTGGATAATATTAGTTTTGATTAACTGGGTTCCAGTGTACTCTGAGAAATTATCTGCAAAGATAATTTGAGCAACCGATGAGCTCATATCAGATCAAATTAATATTATCTGACTCTGAGGTTTTGTCAATTGGTGCTATAGAGATATTTTTGGACATTTAGTAGTGTTACTAACTAGTTGATATTTCTCTATATCATTTCTATTCCCTCACTTGTTGCAAAAATAGAAAGAAATATAGAAAGAAGTAGAGAGAAGGAAGAGCAAAAGGAAGAAAGAGGAGAAACCTAGAAGAAAAGGAGGGAAGGCTTGGATCTTCTGCATTCTTCATCAAATCATCTCACAATCTTCATCATCATCTTGTTTAGAGGTGGATTCTGGTTAGTACTTAAGTTCTAGAAGTTTTAGAAATGTTAGAGTTTAGGTTAGAAATGGTGAATATGGAATATTGTGTGGAATCGATTGTTTTCACAGTTCAAATATCGATTAAATGCATAATATGATACAGGTGTGAATATGTTGTATGATAACTGATTAATTGATCCTCTAAGTTTATATGAGTTTTGAGTGAGTTGGAATGGTTTTGAATCATGAGAAAACCAGAATTTTTCTATTCTGTAACAAAGTAATCGGTTATCAGACAAGGGTAACCGATTACCCTGTGGAAAAAATGAGTTTCTGCGCAAAATTTGAACTGAGTAACTGATTACCCAATTTGAGTAATCGATTAATGAAATGTGTCTCTAACTCTCATTTAGCCTCTGTATGAACAGTGAAATGTGAGTAACCGATTACCCTATTAGAGTAACCGATTACCACTGTAAGTTGAGGAAAAATATTGAAAAATTCATATCTTTTAGATCGTAACTCCGATCGAAGCATAGTAATAGTCGTTGGAAAGCTATGGAAATATCCTACGCAATGAAAGTGAAAAATATTGGTTTTGTTACCCGGTTAAATAAATCGGAGGAAGCTCAAGAAATGTGATAAATTATGAGTTGAATTATTACATGTATTTTTATTATGCTATTGTGTTGTGCTATATCTAACTTCTTATTGTGAATTGTAATTGAGTGAATACATGTTTAAAATATGGAATAGTAAGAGTGAGGAAACTTTACCATAAATCTATAGTAGAACCTAGTACTGTGACTAGGAATTGATAGATGATCTAGATGGTGATGCTCGTGCGTACGATGCCTAGGTGTGCATCCTCGACGAGTAATGGTCTATAAGAGAGTAAGACACTAGTATGGAACATGTGTGAACCCTTGTGTTTTATGAGAAAAGGCAAATGTAGCCTTAAGGAAAATATGGCCTTGTGATTGTCGAATACAATCACGTTTGTGTGTGAGATCACGTAATCGAAACCGTTTCCCCGAGACTTGTCGTTTCATGAGCTTCGGGCTCCTCTGGAATGTACGCATGCACTACGCCTAAAATGATTTTTGGCAGCTCTACAAAGACAGCGTTTTTCAAAGAAAGCGCTGCAATACATTTTATTAAAAAAACAAAAAAAACGCTTAAAAAAGCGCTGCTAAAGGTGGACTTCAGAAAGCGCTGCTAAAAGCCAAACTAAGGCTACCCTTAAGAAAGCGCTTTTAGGAAAGCGCTGCTAAAGGTCCTACATAAGCCATACCTTAGACAGCGCTTTTGGAAAGCGCTGCTAAAGGTCCAAGGTATACCATACTTTAGGCAGCGCTTTATGAAAGCGCTGCTAAAGGCCCAATTCACTACACACCTTAAAAAGCACTTTTCCCAGAAAGCGCTGCTAAAGCCCAGCCTACGAAAGCGTTTTCTAAAAGCGCTGCTAAAGGTGCTTTAGTTAGTAAAAATTAAAACGCATGAAACCAGTAACAAATCATTTGCAGTGTTTAACCCTATCATTTGTACTGTTTTCACTCTCACGATACTCTCTCCATTCTTGGCAACCGTCCGCGACCCTCCCTATCCTCCGTCACTGTTCCGCCGCCGCCGCCGTTTGAGAAGGTATTTTTCATTTCCTTTTCTTGTTTCCCATTCCATTTCCATTTCATTTTTCTTGTTTCCCATTTCCATTTCCATTTCCATTTCTATTTAAGTTTTAGGTTGATATTGAAATAAATCAATTAGAAATTTGTTAGGTTGCTTATTATGTTGTTGTATGTTGCTGTTAATGAACCCAAACAAAACTTATTAAAAAATGTAATACCTTGATTTGTTAAGTTACTTATTATGTTGTTGTATTCACCTTTCCTCGCGTCGCGATCTTCAAGCGAAGCACTTCGATTTCTCTCGCTTCCTTCGCTTCAAGCGAAGTTTGATAAATTTGATTATGTTTTGTTCTGCTGGATCTCGCTTCCTATCGCATAGCGAAGCTTCGCGTAGCGAAGCTTTTGGTCGTGATGCGAAAGTCGTAGGGCATGGTTTTTCTCTTTGTTCAACTAGTTTTCCTCATGCCTAATATCTGCAAAACCACACAAATTCACAAGTACCAACCTTTTGGGTCTTTTGTTAGTCAATTCTCATACAAAATGAAAAAGAAAAAAGTAATTTGTTTGAGTTCCGACTAATGATACATTGTCTTTTGGATTGTTATCAATTTGCTATATGGGTTACCCGAGAAGAGTGATATTCTGATCATTTTCAAGAATCTTACATTTTGAGTCCAGAAGTTGCTGACGTCTATACAGGTACTTATAATTAGTTGTTCTTTTGTGTTTGTTTAGCTTACTTAGTAAAACCGTGGATCAAAAATGGATGTCTTCCAATCGATTGTCAAAAGAATATGAGACTGGGGTATCAGAATTCATTAAGTTTGCAGTTGAACACGCCAAAGACCCCAGTCGAATCACATGTCCTTGCTTAGGTTGCTATTATGGTCGTCAGATTGACATGTTGAACCGGGGGATAATACGACCTCTGCTTCAAATGACAATGGCACAGATACACACGATTGTGATCGAGTCGAAGAGATTGCAGAAGCGCTTGAAGAAGATCTTCAAGATTGTCCCAAAATGTTTGAGAGGTTGGTAAGTGATGCAGATAAACCGTTGTATAGAGGTTGCACTAAATTCACAAGATTGTTTGCGGTATTAAAGTTGCACAACTTAAAGGCGAGAAATGGATGGTCGGATAAAAGTTTCACAGAGTTATTAGCCCTTATGAAAGATATGCTTCTGGAGGATAATGCTCTTCCCAATCGAACCTATGAGGCCAAAAAAATGTTGTGCTCTATTGGCATGAGTTATGATAAGATACATGTTTGTCCAAATGATTGCATATTGTTTCGCAATGAATATGCATCGTTAAATGAGTGCCCTAAATGCGGAGTCTCTCAATATAAGAAAAAAATTGTCTCCAGCTAAAGTCTTATGGTATTTTCCTATAATTACAAGATTTAGACGCATGTTTCGTAGTGAAACCGATGCAAAACACTAAACTTGGCATGCAGGTGAAAGAATTATAGATGGAAAGTTTCGGTACCCGGCAGATTCACCACAGTGGATGAAAATTGATAGTGGTTATCCTGATTTTGGAGAAGAAGCAAGAAACCTTCGCTTGGCATTATCTACTGATGAAATGAACCCACATGGTCTTCAAAGTATCTCACATACCACATGGCCTGTGATTATTATGATTTATAACCTACCTCCCTCATTTTTTGACATAATGGTACATCTAGTTGTTCATCTTATGAAAGAGACACAATTGTGTGGACCAGCTTATATGAGATGGATGCACCCTGTTGAACGGTATATGAAAATACTAAAAGGGTATGTAAAAAATTGAAGTCGACCAGAGGGTTGTATTGTTGAACGATACATTGTTGAAGAAGAGATTGAGTTTTGTACTGAATATTTGTCCAATGTTCAATCCATTGGACTCCCCAAATCTCACATTGTTGAAAAAAAAAGAAGGAAAAACGTTAATTGGAAATAAAATTGTGACTGTATCAAGGGCTGAACGGGAGCAAGTGCATTTGTATGTTCTGCACAATGACAATGAGGTTGAGCCGTATGTTGAAATGCACAAGGATTTTCTCTGAGATTTAAATCTGAATAGAAATGAAAATTGGATAGTACGAGAGCACAATCGAAGTTTCATACCATGATTTAAGGATCATATTTATTCAAAGTTTTATGTAGATCCCGCTTCAATAACAGAAAGGTTGAGATGTTTAGCATGTGGTTCAAGTTTTCATGTGTTTTCTTATAGCGCATACGCAATTAATAGATACATATTTTATACCAAAGAACAAGATGATAAAAGTACAATACAAAATAGTGGTGTCACCTTGGTTTCTGAATCAATGCACATTTCAAGTGTGAAGGACTTAAACCCTAAATATGCAAATATGTCATATTTTGGGGTTATCGAGCGCATTTGGGTGTTTGATTATGAGAAGTTTCAGATTCCTATCTTTGGTTGCAAGTGGGTTGAAAATAATAGTGGCATACGAATGGATAAGTTGGGATTTTTGCAAGTGGATCTTAATAGGGTGGGGTACAAAGACGAGCCTTTTATTCTAGCCTCTCAAGCTAGACAAGTGTTCTATGTCACTGATCCGACAAGTACGAAATGGTCTATAGTGCTTTTATCTAACAAAGTAATTGATGATAACATTGGAGATCAAGGTGATATTGATATTGATAATGAATTGTATATTATAAGTGATCAAGATGAGAATGTTGGAGCAAATGAATCATATATTAGAAATGATCATAATGAGGAAATTTGGATCAAACCATCAATCCGTGTTGTTAAGAGACAAGTAGATCATCTTCCTACCCGGAAAAGAAAGAGATGTTAACAAAGAGGTAATAGTAAAATTATATATTTTGTCATGTATTTTTCATATTTGAGAATGATTATGGATTATGTATTATGGATTATAGATTTATATGTTTGTCATGTGTTTGTCATTTCATGGATTATGGATTATGGATTATGGATTATGGATTATGGATTATGGATTATAGATTTATATGGATTATGGATTTATATGTGTTTATATGGATTCTGGATTCTGGAGTTATATGTGTTTGTCATTTATATGTGTTTATATGGATTAAATGTGTTTGTCATTTATATGTGTTTATATGGATTATGGATTATGGATTTATATGGATTATAGATTTATATGTTTGTCATGTGTTTGTCTTTTCATGGATTATGGATTATAGATTTATATGGATTATGGATTATGGATTATGGATTAGGGATTATGGATTATGGATTATAGATTATAGTTTTATATGGATTATGGATTTATATGTGTTTTTCTTTATTACAGGTCAAATGGCTACTAATGAGGAGAACTCGCGCGATACTTCCAAGAATGAAGCAAAAGAATCAATTCATGATGCCGAAGGAGATATTTCAAGAGGAATAACAATTATGAAAGGAATAATTCGTGCTAGAGACAAGGGAATAAAATACAACGTTCATTGGAATGAAACGGGTCAACTAATTGAGCCTAATGGCGCATGTTGACAAGTTACATTGGTGCACTTGTCCGTTCACAAGTTCCTATTACTTGTGGCAATTGGAGAAATCCACGGTTGAAACCCGCCAAAGATAAAATATGGAGTGAGATACAGGTACTATATGTGATGTTATTTGTTATTTTTGACGATTATATCTTTAAATTAATTATACTAACACACTTTATTTATATTTTTTTGTAGAGATCTTTTAACATTGGTGACAACCGGCAAAAATATTGTCTTCAATTAGTCGGAAAAAGACTTAGAGGGTTTCGAGCATTTTTAACCAACAAGTTTCTTAAGGATGGCCAAGGAAACTTTGTTGAAGCGGAACGTCCTAAGAAGTATGCTGACTTGATTGCACCCGAAGAATGAGGCACTTTTGTCGCCAAACGAAGAACTCAAGAATTCCACGTAATCTTAATTTCATTTATCATGAACATTGTAGTATATTCATGTAGTTATTACATGTGTTCTGATATGACTTAAAATTGTTTATGCAAGTTGTGAGTGACGTAAATCGTCAAAGAGCCTCAAAACCCGCGTATCCATACAAGAAAAGGCGTTTGGGATATGCACGATTGGAACAAAAAATAGTAAGTATATATAATTGCTATGATATTTTTGTGTTATTATTCATCTTAATACTTGACTTAATGTGTAGCTTGAAGAGGAGAAAAGTGAAGAAACATCTCTTCTGGAGCATGTTTTGTGGAAGGCTACCCGTGTGTGAAAGGATGGAGTTGTTACTGAAGGTGTTCAACAAGTTTTTGAATAATGTGTAAGTATAAAATTATTTGTTCAATTAAATAAAAAGTTCTTGTTTATCTAAAATATTTATGCTTAACTCTAATATTGAATTTTAGGAGACTCTATCTCAGTCCTTAACTCTCATGGAAGACCAAGATTGCAGGAGCATACTGAGTCGAGTATTAAATGTTCCTGAGTATTCTGGTCGCGTGAGGGGTAAAGGATTTGGAGTCACTCCATTTGCCTTGTATAAGCGTCCAAAGACCAAAAATCCTAGCAATAGAGAGGTGATGGAAACGTTGGAAGAATTTAGAGCTCAAGTTCGTGAACTGCAACAGGATAAAGAAAGATATATGTCGGAAAGGCGCGGTTCAGAATTTAAAGATACTAGTGACAAGGATAGTATCAATTTTCAACAAAAAATTCTGGAGGTAATTATATTTATTAAATTAGCACAATTTTTTATATTGACATATATGCATAATAACAATTTCATATTAATTTTTTTTTGGTTTAGGACATTTCACCTTGTCATCTATATTTATCGGCACCGACATATCGCATGGTTGGCAAGGGAAAAGTGCATAACACTTTGGGAGACGTACTTTGTAACACCCCATTTTCTACCCAACGTTTATTAAAATCAGAGTGCAAAAATTTTCAAACATAAAACGGATGAGATGTCACATTTGCGACTTAACCAACAAATAAAATCTGTAATTCATTCGACATGGATACATAGCATTCGGAAAACCAAATTCAACTTAAACTTCATTCATATCTTTAATCAGTTGTCACAACTTTTAAATCATAAACCAGTCAACAACTTTATTCAACTAAACATTGTTCAATTTATACTATTCAACAATTAGTAGTAACAACAATTAGAAACAACAACATAAACAAAACGTTCCCCCCGAGTGCTACGTATCAGAGCAAGACCAACTCGAGCTAACAGCATCTAAGACTTCACATTATACCTCAACTTCTGCAGCTACTCTTGAGTACCTGCTCAGTTACCCATAATAGGTAACATCATTACAGAAGGGGTGAGATATCGAAAAATATAAACAGAAATATGATAATTAATATATTAGGTCGGATTATACAATATCACTGCTTCACCGCTTATAATAACAACTAAACAACATAATCAACAATTAACAACAATTAACTATAACAACGATTAACAACAAACATGTATAATAATAATTATAATAACTATTTTTACAACTTCCAATTAACACAACTTAATCACATCAGCAACTTATAACAACAACATTGCCAATCAACAACAACGTAATAATATTAACAACTCCAAACATGCAACTCAAATGCGACTCGGTAATGCACATGCATGTGGTACCATTTGGAGTAAACTCCCAACTTAAACATATGTCAGGTTATCGAGGCATTTCAACAAGGCATAAGCCTTCAACGTGGTGCCATCAAGGCCAACTTAAACAGGTGTCATTAAGGCCAACTTAAACAATGCAATGTATGCCATGCAACCTCAACTTCAACGATAAAATTCACGACAACGAAAACAACAACTTAAACATGCATCAATTGCATCAACTTAATCCAACATTGGTCATTCGACCTACAACTTAAACAACAACTCAACTCAAACCATATTGGTCACAAGACCTGCAACTTAAATAATTCGCCCGTAAATCGGGACAATACAACTTATCCAACTGTACCTGCAAATCCACGCATTCAACTTAATTTAACAAAAATAAATACCATTCACGTATCTACTCGTATATACGAACTTCCCCAAAAAATTTCATTCGATTCCGGGTAACTAAATATACCGCTTAATTTTTACCGGGCGACTAAAATTACCACTATTCTCAGCTTCCAGCATCTTTTCAACAAAATAAAATCAACCACACTACCTACTAATTATTATGAACTTCCCCAAAAATTTTCATTCGATTCCGGGTAATTAAATATACCACTTAATTTTTACCGGACGACTAAAATTACCACTATTCTCAGCTTCCAGCATCTTTTTAATAAAATAAAATCAACCACACTACCTACTAATTATTATGAACTTCTCCAAAAAAATTCATTCGATTCCGGGCAACTAAATATACCGCTTAATTTCGCTTCCGGCACTGTTTTCTGTCCTGTTTTGCTACTAATTATTTTTCTACTACGATATATTATTTTTCTGCTACAATAGATTATGCTGCTAATTTTTACTGTCACCAAAATCAACTCTGCTACCAAATTATCACTACCTGCTAAGACCTGCTATCTATTAATTGTAATTAACTAACAAAAATTAACCAAAACATGCTACCATTCCTCCTGTAGCTAGCGCATGAAATTGACATAAGGGGGAGTTCTACCATTTCAATTACGGGCCCCACGTCCAATACATATTCTAAAAATTTGGTAGTTTTCTTCTTATTAAGTTCCACCATTTCAATTATTATATATATATATATATTAACTACACAAGCTTAATCCAAATGTGCTACTTACTACTGTAGCGTCTCAAAAAAAAGAAAAGGTGGAGTCCCACCACACCGCCCCATTTGGTCAATATATACATACTGCAACTCAAATTTTTTTTCTATTTACTCTATCAATTGATAATGGGTCTCTATAATATACCAATTTTAATCCAATAAATACCACATAGTGCAAAATTATAAAAGCCCCAATTCCTACATACTAACTATCATTCTCCCGATTATAAAATTCGAACCTCACCCTTACCTGTTTGGATCGAAGGTAGCTTGAATTCCTTAATTTTTTTCCACCGGTAGCAGTTTCTCCTCTCCTTCTTCTCCTTAATTTCACTGTTCGCCGTGTTTCTTCTCTTTTCCTCCAATGCTCACGTTCTCCACTTTTTTTTCTAACTGACACCACAAACTTAACTTCTATTTCTTTTATTTTATTTGCTTTAATAAAATAATAATATTCACTTATAATATCTAATGGGCCTAAAACATACACCCCTTAATTTACTACTAAAAACCCCAATGTATGCCCAATAGCACTATTTCTCACAAAATCAATTTAATAAAAATACAATATTAATCTCAGTGTTAATTTCACGGCTAATTTTACCCGACTATCAACTTATCAGCTCAAACAACATATTTAACATATTCAATAATTATTCGAGAAATACTTAATAATATTTCAATTATATTATATCTAATATAATTCTACGACTAAACCAACTTAATTACTGATTAACAAACAAATAGTCCAACCACACAAAATCAACATATTCAACGAATAAACGGAAAATATTCAATATTATTTTCCACAACTTAAATCGACTTATTTAATTAATTCAACTCGGACCAACTTAGAAACATCACCGTAATATTCCGACGTTTCGGAAATCAACTCAAATACGCAAATCGATGCAGTTCAACACAACCTAATATGATTATATTTACTTAAATAATTAATTAAATAAACGGGCGTTACAACTCTCCCCCACTTAGAACATTTTCGTCCTCGAAAATTCATCCGATTCAACTATTCCAACTACTTATTCCATCCAACTAGTCAACTCTCATCTTCGAAAGGCAACCCCACATATAATACAACAATTCATAACCTCAACGGCGACAATAACACGAATACTACTCAAGTGTTACACTTGGCAACTATCATTACAACACAAGGAGTAGCCAACTTAAGAATTCACCGGTTTAAGAACTAGAACACAACCACATAGGAACACCGACTTAAACACAACATTAATGCAACCAAACCACCAACATCGTTGTTACTCACGTATGAATAACTGCACTACACCACGCGTTCGCTGCGCACTCTGATTACTTGCAGTGCAACAGGCCTACCAAGTTTACCTCCAACTTCCAATCACCAAAACCGACATAGTAAAGACTTTCGACTTAACTCTTCGGAAATTCCGTTCCAACAGGTATTCTACGCTCTCGTAGTTACCGAATACTTCAAACTTAGATCCGTAAGACAACACTTCGGAACATTCAACATAATTACAACGACGACTACTTCCAAATCTTGTACGAGATATTCATATACTTCCATGAATTCCCAATTGTCATAAAACCTAACTACAACTTTACCATCTTCTAATAACACATTCTCCAAAATCGTCTTAAACACATAACAACATTACAACCGCATATGGTACATGGGCCTAACTAAATCCAACAAGATAGCTCATCTTCTTCGCTTCCAACTAATTCAACATACCAAACCATCGATTCCTACTTATATTGACATAGTGCTCCATAAATTCTTGTCTGAAACAACACAACCGAGTAACTCTTCTTTTTCCAACCAAAATCGCACCTTAATAAACCAAATTACAATTCCACTCCTTTTAATAATCACAACTCAACCTTCAAATATTCTACGCGTTCTTCTTCTGATTTTATAACAGCTCAAAACATTCGCAACAAACACCAGTTCCAACTCATCCAAACAAATATGGAAGATACGCTTCATACTCTATACATACACCTTAAGGCATACTAGCCATTCGCTTCATCACAAACAACGACTCAAGTTATCTAGAACTCGACTGTGAGTCTCCATACTACTCATTAATCCAATCGCAACCTCATGCTATCATTCTTAAATTCAACTAATATGCTTACATGAATCTTCATCGACAAAATAAATAATGCTCAAGCGCTCGGCTTGACCTCAACCAATTCAATGTACACACTATACTAGTTGGCACGACACATCTATCCATCAATTATGATCCCGTCTACTATCAACAATAGATTAAGGGTGATCAGTTCCTCAATTTGTCAATAGACAGCTGACAACCATAACGGTGAAATAAATCATCAGTACCCAACACAATAGCGTACTTCAACTTGTGCCCAAAGTCCGTAAGCATAATGCTCCGCCAACTTTCTAAGGCTTACCAATGCCACTCTTAGTTTCTTTAGTTTCAACTTCGTCAATGATACAAAACGTCCAAAATCCAATACACATTCTCTTATACACGCTCATAGCACAGGCACAACTATTAAATATTCTTCTAACATCGGAATTGCTACTACTTCAATTACTATCCAAATTGGTTCACTCCAATTACAACTTTCGTCCAAGTCAAGATTTCAACAACGCTAACCAACCATTCGTCTTTCTTTTATTCTCAGAACCTTTATAATCCACCTAGTCTCACACTTAGCCTCCTTCAATCCACAACTCAACAATATTATCGCGGTTTCTCTTGAATTCGTTCTTCTCTCAACATCACCGTCTCATAACATCGTCACTACAATCATTCTCATTCGACATAAATTGCAGCTCTATGCATTTTCCAACACCGTCACATCCTTTCTAATACCAACATTTTATTCCTTATCAATATATCGCACTCGGCTTCATCTTTCTCAATTTTCAGCAATAGTCGATCCACTTCTAACACATTTTTCTCATCCAATACAGACCTCCCAAACACAAAATCATATTCCAAAATGAAGAGAATTTCGTGTAGATTCCAGAACTTCAAGAATCGCTCAAATCCGATTTACGAGTAAAGAGTTATCATCCTTACAATGGGACTGGTCCAGAATTCCCGTATGCAGAATTTTCCAAAAATCAGCATCAGACCCAAACATTAAAACGCACTTTTCTCCCTCTTCACAAACTTCCTAAAGACAAATCTTATATGCAAACTATAGGGAATTTCGTAAGCTTTCCAAAATGTCCAGAATCGCTTCAATCTGAATCACGAGTCAAAAGTTATACCTCGTTTACTGCCAGCTGCTCCAAAATCACAAAACCAGAATTTGAGGTTGATGAACATAAGTTCCATTTCCCTCTCTTGCTTCCAAGATCTACCAACATCCTCCTTTTCGTCCAACTACGAAAATCACTCAACTTTAATCCAACTATACTCAAGATATACAACTTACCGAATTAATCCACCAACTTATCATTCCATTCGGAATAATTCCTTAATTTCAATCATCTTTGATTCACCGTCCAAACTCTACGCACATCTCCAACTTGACTGATGCGGATTCGCGAGTCCAACTCTCGCCGGTCCGCAATAACATCGCTCCAACATATGCACTCTCGCAAGCAACATCACCTTGAAACAACTTCTACATACCAACAACACGTACGGGGAGCAAACTTCTCCCCCACTTAATTCAAACCAACACCTGCAGACAACAACCAGAAACTAACAAACAAGCACCGACAGTGTTTCCCACACATGTCGAGTACTAAGGAATGAACTACATTAGACAACATATGCCGGACAGACCAACCAGGCTCTGATACCACTAATGTAACACCCCATTTTCTACCCAAACGTTTATTAAAATCAAAGTGCAAAAATTTTCAAACATAAAACGGATGAGATGTCACATTTGCGACTTAACCAACAAATAAAATCTGTAATTCATTCGACATGGATACATAGCATTCGGAAAACCAAATTCAACTTAAACTTCATTCATATATTTAATCTGTTGTCACAACTTTTAAATCATAAACCAGTCAACAACTTTATTCAACTAAACATTGTTCAATTTATACTATTCAACAATTAGTAGTAACAACAATTAGAAACAACAACATAAACAAAACGTTCCCCCCGAGTGCTACGTATCAGAGCAAGACCAACTCGAGCTAACAGCATCTAAGACTTCACATTATACCTCAACTTCTGCAGCTACTCTTGAGTACCTGCTCAGTTACCCATAATAGGTAACATCATTACAGAAGGGGTGAGATATCGAAAAATATAAACAGAAATATGATAATTAATATATTAGGTCGGATTATACAATATCACTGCTTCACTGCTTATAATAACAACTAAACAACATAATCAACAATTAACAATAATTAACTATAACAACGATTAACAACGAACATGTATAATAATAATTATAATAACTGTTTTTACAACTTCCAATTAACACAACTTAATCACATCAGCAACTTATAACAACAACATTGCCAATCAACAACAACGTAATAATATTAACAACTCCAAACATGCAACTCAAATGCGACTCGGTAATGCACATGCATGTGGTACCATTTGGAGTAAACTCCCAACTTAAACATATGCCAGGTTATCGAGGCATTTCAACAAGGCATAAGCCTTCAACGTGGTGCCGTCAAGGCCAACTTAAACAGGTGCCATCAAGGCCAACTTAAACAATGCAATGTATGCCATGCAACCTCAACTTCAATGATAAAATTCACGACAACGAAAACAACAACTTAAACATGCATCAATTGCATCAACTTAATCCAACATTGGTCATTCGACCTACAACTTAAACAACAACTCAACTCAAACCATATTGGTCACAAGACCTGCAACTTAAATAATTCGCCCGTAAATCGGGACAATACAACTTATCCAACTGTACCTGCAAATCCACGCATTCAACTTAATTTAACAAAAATAAATACCATTCACGTATCTACTCGTATATACGAACTTCCCCAAAAAATTTCATTCGATTCCGGGTAACTAAATATACCGCTTAATTTTTACCGAGCGACTAAAATTACCACTATTCTCAGCTTCCAGCATCTTTTCAACAAAATAAAATCAACCACACTACCTACTAATTATTATGAACTTCCCCAAAAATTTTCATTCGATTCCGGGTAATTAAATATACCACTTAATTTTTACCGGGTGACTAAAATTACCACTATTCTCAGCTTCCAGCATCTTTTTAATAAAATAAAATCAACCACACTACCTACTAATTATTATGAACTTCTCCAAAAAATTTCATTCGATTCCGGGCAACTAAATATACCGCTTAATTTCGCTTCCGGCACTATTTTCTGTCCTGTTTTGCTACTAATTATTTTTCTACTACGATATATTATTTTTCTGCTACAATAGATTATGCTGCTAATTTTTACTGTCACCAAAATCAACTCTGCTACCAAATTATCACTACCTGCTAAAACCTGCTATCTATTAATTGTAATTAACTAACAAAAATTAACCAAAACATGCTACCATTCCTCCTGTAGCTAGCGCATGAAATTGACATAAGGGGGAGTTCTACCATTTCAATTGCGGGCCCCACGTCCAATACATATTCTAAAAATTTGGTAGTTTTCTTCTTATTAAGTTCCACAATTTCAATTATTATATATATATATTAACTACACAAGCTTAATCCAAATGTGCTACTTACTACTGTAGCGTCTCAAAAAAAAGAAAAGGTGGAGTCCCACCACACCGCCCCATTTGGTCAATATATACATACTGCAACTCAAATTTTTTTTCTATTTACTCTATCAATTGATAATGGGTCTCTATAATATACCAATTTCAATCCAATAAATACCACATAGTGCAAAATTATAAAAGCCCCAATTCCTACATACTAACTATCATTCTCCCGATTATAAAATTCGAACCCCACCCTTACCTGTTTGGATCGAAGGTAGCTCGAATTCCTTAATTTTTTTCCACCGGTAGCAGTTTCTCCTCTCCTTCTTCTCCTTAATTTCACTGTTCGCCGTGTTTCTTCTCTTTTCCTCCAATGCTCACGTTCTCCACTTTTTTTTCTAACTGACACCACAAACTTAACTTCTATTTCTTTTATTTTATTTGCTTTAATAAAATAATAATATTCACTTATAATATCTAATGGGCCTAAAACATACACCCCTTAATTTACTACTAAAAACCCCAATGTATGCCCAATAGCACTATTTCTCACAAAATCAATTTAATAAAAATACAATATTAATCTCAGTGTTAATTTCTCGGCTAATTTTACCCGACTATCAACTTATCAGCTCAAACAACATATTTAACATATTCAATAATTATTCGAGAAATACTTAATAATATTTCAATTATATTATTTCTAATATAATTCTACGACTAAACCAACTTAATTACCGATTAACAAACAAATAGTCCAAACCACACAAAATCAACATATTCAACGAATAAACGGAAAATATTCAATATTATTTTCCACAACTTAAATCGACTTATTTAATTAATTCAACTCGGACCAACTTAGAAACATCACCGTAATATTCCGACGTTTCGGAAATCAACTCAAATACGCAAATCGATGCAGTTCAACACAACCTAATATGATTATATTTACTTAAATAATTAATTAAATAAACGGGCGTTACATACTTCACCATAGACTGCTCCCTGCTGGTTTTTTGAATGTTTCGATTAATATTGCTTTAGAGCGGGAAGCGTTACTACCTATACCTGATGACGTTTCAGATGCAACATTGGTGGGGGATGCAATAGGGTCGTATGTTGCATAGAAGTCAAACCTCATTGTCATAGATGACTCGGTATGTTGAAAACCATTATTAACCTTTTTGTTTTCAAATGTTTTACTTGCATATAAGTTATGTTATGCTTACTTTTACGTACATTTTATTTACATGGTATTGTTAGACTCCTACAAAATCCAAATCAAAAGATAAAGGGATTGTGCAGCAACCCGAATCAATTGCATCAAAAAAAGAGGTACCTTGATATATATGTATTAAAAATGTTGATTCTATGATCCGAATTCAAAAGCTTCATGATTTTAAACTTTATGACTTATATGATTTTCAGATTCCTACACAAGAGGTGCAACAAGGGAGCAAGAACAAGAAGCCAGAATTAGCCAAGGCAAAAAAGGCTTCTATTCCTCAATTTCAGTTGTGCCTTGAAACAATTGTAGGCACAACGGATTTGATGGAAGGTGGTATCCATGAAATACCTATGGAAAAAGGTATTTTTGGGGTTGCCTATTCAGAAACAATTGCTAAAGAAGACTTGGATCAGATATTTCAACATTCTGAATTAGGCATCGGTGTTATGAATTCATACATCAGGTAATCCATCGATTTTATTTAATTATTTGATCAATTTATTTACTCATTTCAATGAATATTCGAATGTTGGTTATGTTTTTATTTCAGGTTCTTGTATTAAAAATTGATGCTCCCGCGTCAATTGACAGAAAGATTCTCTTTCTTGTCTACCAGTTGTGTCAACGCAAATCTAATCGATTGAACTGCAAATTCGGTCAGAGATCACTTAGTAGATGCATTTATGCCCAACAAAGATACAGATAAGTTGTATCTTTTACCATATAATACTGGCAATGGGTTAGATTTTCATTCTAACTTCCTTTATTATAATCTTTCGCATTTTTACATTGTGTATAACATTTCCATCTAAAATTTTGTTTTATTTTACAGTGGACACTGGTTGTTGCTTGCGATTAATCCGATAAAAGAAATAGTCTATTATCTGGATTCGCTAGATGGTGATCAAACAAAATACCCGGAGATGAAGAAGATGATTTATACGTAAGTGATGCGAGTGTTTTAAATATTCACGTGTGTATTTATTTATTTATGTGAGATTGTTCTAAATATTCATTTACATTATGATAGAGCCATACAAATATTATGATCACAATGACAAGCTCGAGTACCAAAGAGCAAAGCAAACAACATTACATGGATAAGAGTGCAGGTATATTTTCACATTTGTTATTATAATAGTGATGCTACTTAATAACACAAGTTAAACTATATATCCTGATACATATGCATACTTTTTTTCTATATGTAGTGTCCTCGGCAGCGTAATGGTATAGATAGTGGTTATTTTGTATTGAGATTCATGAAAGAGATTATTCATTTGGACCAAATAGAGATTCCAATCATGGTATGGATTTATAAGTTATGATTTATTTTAAGACTTCTTATCGGATATTTCATCTAAGTAATTACTTTTAACTAAATCATGCATATTATGTTATATTATGTAGTACTTTGATGAATTCAAATGTGCCACCTACACGAAAGATAAATTGGAAGAAATAAAGGAGGAATGGTGTCAATACATGGTTGAAATGAGAATTATATGAGGTATATTATTGTTTTTTTTTTGTGTTAGGTTTATGGAAGGTGTTGTATAGTTTTAGAAATTGTTGAATAGTTTTGGAAGTTGATGTATAGGTGATGGAAATGATGTATAAGGTTTAGAATTGGTGCATGGAATTGGTGTTGTATAGTTTGTATTGAGTTATATATATATATAATGGTTATTTTGGTGAATGAGGTTTCTGTTGAAATATATATAATGGTTACTACGGTTTATGTGTTGAATTTTAATCGTAAACAAGGCCTATTGTTGAATTATAATGGTATACAAGGCCTATCTGTTGAATTATAATGGTATAAAAGGTCATGTCTTGAAATAAAGGCTTGTGTTGAATTATACAGGTTTATTATACAGGTTTGGGTATAAAAAAGAAGACTTATGGAAAAAATCCACAGTAGACAGCGCTTTAGCAAATAAAACGCTCCAAAATAATTGATTTTAAAAAAAAAGCTTTTAAAAAGCACTTTTATAAAAGACAGCGCTTTTTAAAAAAAGTGCTGCCTAAAGGGGGTCATAACGTATACATAAGACATCGCTTTTAAAAACGTTGCTAAAGGAGGCTTACGAAAGCGCTTTTCCTTGAAAAAGCGTGCCTAAAGGGGGACCTTTAGCAGCGCTTTTAAAAGCGCTGCTAAAGGGGGTCCTACAAAAGCGCTTTTCTTTGAAAATGCGCTGCTATATGGGGGTCCTACGAAAGCGCTTTTAAAAAGCGCTGCTAAAGGGGGTCCTAAGGGGGACCTAAGACAGCGCTTTTCAAAGGAAAAAAAGCGCTGCCTTTACCTACAGCAGCGCCACCTTTGGTTTTAAGCGCTGCTAAAGGCAAAAAAAAGTGCTTCTAAAGGTCTTTTTGGCATGGTGATGATTACTTGGAAGGTTTGATTCCCGCGTGTAGTACGCATGGAGCCTACGGGTAAAGAGACTTGTGATGGTTAACAGGCCATAAGAAGTGACGGTTCACGGTTAACAGGCCGTAGAACCCGAATCCATTTCGTATGCCAAGTAAGTGCAAGGATCCATGACTCGTGCCGACTCTTAGATGTAGGAGAAGACAGGAAAAGGGGATGACTTGATGAGGTTACCGATTAGTGATAATTTGAGTTAGTGAACTCATGAACATGTTTCCATATAGTGTGAGATTGTGAGCTCAAGGTCACTTCTCTTCCCCTTGACTTGAGTTAGGAACCGATAGAACCTGGTAAAGCTGAGAGGAACCATAAGATATGGAACTCACTGGGATTTAATATCTCACCCCACGTTGTTGATTATATTTCAGGTGCTTCAGATTCCGAGAAGGGTAAGGATAAATTCGTTTGATTATCCTTATGTGTCTTGGCTTTTTGGGATGGCATAGCTTCCGTTGTGGAGATTTTATTTTGAGATCCTTGTTTTGATCTAGTTCTTAGTACTTTGGAACATCTTGTATATATTATGCCATAGTTTTAGCATTTTGTATTTTGGGCATGTAATATACACAATGTGTTAACTAGGAACTTATGGTATTTTAATACCAAAACTTGGATTCAAGTATAATATATATGCTTTGATGTGTGTTGTTATATATGGGTGTTACAGTTGGTATCAGAGCAGGTCGTATCCTCGACCTAGCCATGAAATAGTATAAGTATTTCTTTCCGTTCATATGCGTTGTGTCGCCATTGGTCTTAAGGTATATATTTATGGCATTGAGCCTGATCAACTTAATCCAATTTGTATGATGTTTAGAAACATGGCTGACGGACGTAGAACCCGTGGTAGACCCAGAACTAATCCTCCCGAGACGAACCCGCCAGGCGGCGGCAAGTATGTCCCATAGCCCCAGTTTTTACAACAAATGCAGCAACAGTAGAACCAATTCATGTAGTAGATGGTACAATAGATGAATGGGTGTTTTCATCCTCAAGTGGTTGTTCCAGATGTTGTAGGTGGGAGTTTTCGGGATTTCATCCGCATGAATCCTCCAGAATTTCGCGGCGGATTAGATCCTGTGAAAGCTCATGAATGGGTGGCTGGTATGGAGATAATATTTCTGATAGTTCACTGTAGTGAGGAAAACAAAGTGGTGTTTGCTTCTCACTCATTGAAAGGTCCTACTATGAGGTGGTGGGAGAGTGTTTCGGCTTTAATGACTATCCAAGATGTACCTAAGGTCTGGGAGCAATTGAAGATTTCCTTTATGGAAAAGTATTTCCCTAGTTCCTTGAGGACCCAAAAGGAGTTTGAATTCCAACAGTTGAGGCAAGGTACTATGACAGTGACTGCTCATGCTGAGAAGTTTGAGATCATGGTTGCTTACTTTAGGCAAGCTGTGTATGCTCCGAATGAAAAGTGGAAGATTGACCAATTTCTTTTTGGATTGAAAGCTGAGATTTCTCACAGTGTGTCTCAAAGAGAGTTTAATAGTTATGCTGAATTGCTAAGGCAATGCTATGTGGTTGAGAACAGTTTGAAGAGAGTTCAAGCAGAAGGAGAACTAACTAGGACGAATCAGAATGATAGTGGGAGATCAATCCAACAGTTTAGGCCTAGATAATAAGCTTTCAAAGGAAAATAGGTTCAGAATTCTAGAGCTAGTGCACCTCCTGTGTGTCGTACTTGTGGTAAGATGCATTTTGGTAGATGTGGCTTCGAAGGAGTGAAGTGTTATCAGTGTCAGAAAGTGGGTCATATGGCGAGGGATTGTCCTCAGAATAGAATCAGACGCAAGGAAAGAGTACCGGTCGAGCTTATACATTGGATGCAAAGAAGGCTAAGGGTGTGTTTGCCAGGAAAATTTGCAAACAACCGCTGATCTCCTAATTTCTATAAAAATTAGTTTACTTGCAGGACCGATCAAACAAATCCTAGGACAGTGTGCTTTTAATGATTTTGACAATTTGTACAAAAATAAAACCTTTTATTCATTGAATTCATCATCGTTGTATAAACTGATTTATTTCGACTGAAAAGTAATGCAAACTTGGCTTTTTTAAAGAAATGGAGAAAATGTAAATAAATTGCAAGAATGAAATTGCAGAAAATGTAAAGGGAATTGCAAATGAATAACTTAAAACTTCATTAAAATGCAAGGAATAAAACTGGTGTTTTTCCAAACGTACATTTTCTCAGTAACTACTCTTTTCTCTCACACTGTTACTTTGAGTATTCTTGAGTAACTTGTACAAATTTTGAATACACACACGGAAATCTACTCACTATGACTCCTTATTTATATACAATCGAAATAACTGTCAATAACAGCTATTTCTCCTAATGGTGACAAATGGCAATCTACATGCATTCGTCAAGTAGATGTATTCCACGCATCCAATTTCAAAAACAAAACTCCCTACTAAATTTAAACTTCAAAACATCCGTCGAACAAGGCCTTATCACCAATCTGTCGAAGCATGTTTAATACTTAGAAAAAATCTCCAAATAGATTACTCCAATTAACATTTGTCTTTGACTGACTTTCTTCAGAAGCACACTCTTGTCGAAATATCCTGGCAGATCTTCAAACTTATTTTCTGAACAAAATCCAGGCGTCGAAATTAGCAGCCTACAAATTGCCCCCCAGAAAATGCATTTTCGACACAGGGAGAAAAGCATTTTTTGTCAACACAATTCGACGTCGTCAATAATTCGACATACGACTGTTCATATGACTAGACATTTGTGACGTCAGAGTCATCATTGCACTTTTTCTAAAACGTCTCTTCAGCCCACGTTTTAAGATCTTTCATCATCACTACCCTAGTCCCTAGCAGATCATGGGTCAAAACAATTTAACTGCCACCGTCTGAACCATCCACTCATAACTGCCACGTGTCCCACGATTTCTCCATTAAATGGAAAAAATTTCTGAATTTAAACCACTTCAGTCCCTTTTCCTCCTATAAATAAGTTGAAAAAATTTCTTTTTCACTTTTCACACACCTTTTCTTTAGGCAAGAACTCTCTTCAACGTATCTTCATCTTCTTCATTTTCTCTGCATTTTCTTCTGCAATCAATCATGGCATCCTCCGCAGCTCCCCAAGTCACGAGTAAAGATTCCAAGAAATCTAAAAACTTACCACCTGTCCACAAGATTCTTGGTCCAAAGGTGGTGGGGAATCAATAATATATACCAGAGCCTCCAAATGAAGAGGAGAAAAGACGTATTTACCAGTCTCAGGTACTGATTCCTATTTTGATTTCTGGTAAATCTTATGCAATGTTTGAACCCTTACCTGATTTATCTCTAGATCCTGTAAAAGTGAGAGAATTCTTTCCAGCTTACCACCGTTACAAACCCATAGCTAACGGAGTTAGGCCTAGAACTGATAAGGAGAAAATCATAGATGAAAAATCCAAAGTAGATGGCCAAGGATCACCCTCTGAAGAAGCCATAAATCTAGGGTACATGAATAACTTTAGAATCTTTAGGACTTGTACTTTGTCGAAAGACCCATCTGATTACTTAGCTTGGCTAGAGAAAATAGAGGCGGTCAAAGCTGATACCTGGAAAACTATGGGCATTTTCGACCTTATCCAACTGTCGAAAGTAGGACCTGGATATTGTCTATCTATGCTCTTAGCTTCCCTTTACTTCTGGGACAGTACCTATAGAAATTTCCACCTTCCTTGTGGAATGACCACCCCCACTCTCTTCGACGTAGCGTCCATAACTGGCCTTAGTCCACTAGGAGTGGATTATGACCCCAACCTTCTGTCTGATGACTCCATAGGATTCAACACAAATAAGGCTACCTTCACAGCCTATATTGCCAATTACCATGACAAGGAGACTAAAGAAGTTTTTGATCAAGAGCATGTGGCCTTCTTAGCCCTTTGGCTGTCGAGGTGTGTCTTTTGCTCCAGATCTCTTCAAGTGGCGAAACGCTATATTACCATGGCTAATCAGCTTCATGCTGGACATCAACTGTGTCTCAGTGAGATCATCCTGGTGAATCTATACGAATCTCTTGGTGAAGGGGTTACTTTTCTGAAGAATATTAAGGAAAAAGGAAGTCTTCTGTTGTCAGGACCCTTTTAGCTCTTACAACTGTGGCTTAATGCCACATTCGAAGCCTCTCTATTCAACAAGAAAACTGTGGAAGAAGCTGCTCTGAAGGACAGAAGAGTCGAAGGAACCAGGCTGGCACAGCTAACACCAAGTGACGAAGGTCTGAGCCTTCAACAATCTTTTACTGGCTATGTTATGATGTTTGCTAAACATCATAACTTCACTTCCAATATGACCCCTTTCGCTAATAGAAAAATTGGGCCAGAGTGGTTCACCAGGAAACTTCCACTAGAGTCAAAAGTTTAAGAAGATGAATTCCTTAATGTCTGGGAATCTTTTCTCACACCTAGACTCTTGGCTTCTAGACTCAATCCCTCAAAGCTGAAGATCTCCCTTGTTAATTACCAACCTAATCTGGTCTCTCGACAGTTTGGGTTAATCCAAATAAAACCAAAACCCCTTTTCTCAAGGAAAGGCTCTTTGATTCACTACAACATGACCCACACCGAAGATGAGTGTTCTGAGCTGCTGGCGAAGTACTCAAACTTGGTCGAAATTCAACCAGTGCCCTTCAAACCCAACTTCCTCTACACTCAAGAGTTCGACGAATGGTGGAGGGATTATTATACTTCTCATTGTTTCGACGTGCCTTCTTTCACTATCCAACTGACCAGAGTTTTCGCCCTTGTGCAGGATAAAACAAAGAAAGGTACTTCAAGACATATCAAAGAAATCCAAGCATTCTAGAAGTACTTTGAAACTACCTACAGGCCCAACAAACTTAGTCAAACCATAAGCGAAGCAGCCGTTACTTTGAAAGAAAAATTTACCAGAAAACTGGGTGAGTTAAAACTACCTTCATACGTTCGACCAGATCAACGTTATGAGATAGCTTTTAACCCCTATCCACCAAAATTTCCTCCCCTACCATCTGTTGAATTTGGTGTGGCCCTTAGCCCTCCATTTCCAGATTGGTTCACTTGTGGGGATTCCATGAAACTTCTTCGCCAAGAATATCAAAAACGTGCTAAGCGAGTGGTTCCAACTAAGTACACCTTGGACAATTTCAAAGGCCACCTTCATATTGACATAGAACACGTTCGCGTGGAAACTCCTATATATGAAGGTGTGGAATGGGGAGATACTCGACACCACTTCTTTTCATTTATACATATCTGTATCTTTTGGCTTGTGTTTAACTTTTCCCTTTTTTCTTAGCCATAAAAATTCCTGCCAAGAAGTCAGCTACCGTCGAAGCGTCAACTGCAGAGGACGTGGAAAACCCAAAAGACACTACTAAAAAACCTTTGGCGAGGGTATGATTTTACCCCTCCTTTTTGATTAATATTTTTATTATTATGTTCTGAAATACTAATGAAATCTCTTTTGTTTTACAGGGAAGCCGGAGACCTCCTTCGACTCCAAAGAAAAGAAAGGAAAAAGAACCTGAAGTCCCTGCCGTTGACTCTGGTGACGAATCCCCCGATCAAGTCAAACCTTCAAGAAAGAAGAAGAAAACGGCAAAATCTCAACAACAAAAACCCTCTGCTTCCAAAATATTGGAAAAAATCCCCCCCAAAAATCCTGTCGAGCAAGTTACCACCGCTCCAGCAGAAAGTGAGAGTTCTAGTCTCAAAACCGAAATTCCCAAGGTATGGTTTTTCTTTTTTTTTTATAATTCGGCATTTAAAGGCGTTTTTTCCTTATAATAACTTTGTTAACTTATTTATCTTCCAGGTTCTTGTCGATACTCATGGGCATCCTATTGTCTAAGTTCTTCCAAAAACTAGCAGCGATCCCACCTACAAGCCAATAAATACCTCCAAGCCTTCTCCTAAAGATTCGACTAAAGAATCAGCCACTAAAGTGAATCAGCCCACTGCTGTCTCTAAAAAACTTCAAGATGTAGTGGAAGAAGAAACTGATCCTGAAAATGACATCTTAGTTGACATTGGTGGTGATACTGTGTTGCCCACTGCAGCACGCACAACAGAAGGTGATCCTGAAGACAACTCCCCCGTCAGTTTAAAAGATGCTGACGAAGAGAAAGATGGGGAGGTTGAAACTGATGACGAAGAGGAGGAAGAGAAAGAGGGCAAAAAGCCCACAACTCTAAAGGCTGCTGGGGAAGAAGAAGAAAAGACCGACAAGACAAACCCTGATGATCATCTCAATACTACTTCAACCACCACTACTTCGACCAGTCTCTCTCATGAGGAACTTGAGAACTTGAAAGTGTAAAGACCATTAGAATATCTAAAGGACATGCTCAGCACACGTTATAATTTTGCTGACACTACCACCAGCAGTTCGACTACTTCAGGGACCATTTCTGGCGCAAAATCTATGGGCTAAGTGATGGCCCAGATCCAGCAGAAAATCCTCGACATTGATTTGTTTTAACTTCTAGAGAAAGATTCATTTGCTTAATTTGACCTGAAGAAGATCTTGAAGCAAGTCAATGTCCTGGAGGCTCCCCCTGAAGTGACTGGTGTTATTGTGGATCTGACCACTCTAATTGACCTTGTAGTGGCAGATTTCAACCGGCTTCGAGAATATTCAAAAAAACTTGAAAACAAGTCAGAAACACAACTTTCTGAGTGGGATGCTACCACAAGTTCTACCAACAAGGTAACTGAACTAGAAAATGCCTCTGAACAAAATCAAAGAGAGGTTGCCAGCTGTGACGAAAACATCCTCAAATGGGAGAAACAAATTGCTGCCCTCCAAAACAAAATTTCTCAAGCTAAGAAACACAAAGAAGAACTACAACAAGTCCATCAAGATGAGATAACTAAAGAGATCGAAGTTGGAGTACATCATGTCAAAAGGGATTAGAAGCTAGGTAAATATATTGAAGAGATTTCGACCAGCAAGGCCCTCTGTGAACGTCGACTTCAGATTCAACAGTCCAAGTTTGAAAATTTGAAGAAATCTTTTTCCTGTTTAAATTTGTAATGTTGCTTGGTCCTTTGAGGCCTTTTTCTTTTTGTAATGACACTTAAGCCATTTGTTTGGAGAATTTCACCAATTTAGTTATTTCTTTTTCAAGCTTATTCAATTTCTATTTTAACTTCCTGCAATATGGGTTTATATTTTTTCAAATATTTCCCATTTATTTTCAGTACTCTCTTATCTTTATCCAATTCTTCGACTTCATACGCGCCATTGGAAAATACTTTTGTGATTTGAAAAGGTCCTTCCCACTTGGGGGACCATTTTCCCATAAGTCTATCTTTTCGATCCATGGGAAGAATCACTTTCCACACAAGGTCGTCAATCGAAAAGGCTTTACCTTTCACTTTTTTATTGTAGGATTTCTCCACTCTTTCCTTTTGCCTTTTCAATAAATCTAACGCATGTAACCTTTCTTCGTCTAAATCAACTGATTCGTCGATCATCATATTCCAATATGAATCTGATGGAATTTCATGATGTCTTTGGACTCTTACTGACTGCTAGTATATCTCGACCGGTAAGACTGCATCATGGCCATACGTTAGTCGAAAGGGTGTAGCATTTGTAGCTTCCTTAGGAGAGGTTCGACAAGCCCATAGAATTTGGTCCCAAGTTTTGTGCCAATTCTTTGGCTTTCTTCCCACGTGCTTCTTTATCAAACCAATTATAAGTTTGTTTGCTGCTTCGACCTGTCCGTTGGCTTGAGCGTAGTAAGGCGTTGATGTGAGAAGCTTGAACCTCATTTCTTTAGCAAATGCTTGCATATTTTTACCAATGAAAACAGATCCTTGATCCGTCGTTATCGTCTCTGGGATGCCAAACCTGTAAATGATGTGTTTTCGAATGAATTCGATTACTGCTTCTTGATCCACATTCACTAAAGGTATGGCTTCGATCCATTTTGTAAAATAATCGATACCAACCAAAATAAACTTCTGGCATTTTGAAGATGCTGGTCGAATTTCTCCAATTAAATCCAAAGCCCAACCTCTGAAGGGCGAATGTAACTCACTTGCAGGAATATGTGGTATCCCTGCCTGCATCTGGCACTCTTGGAAACCTTTCGCAAATTCGACGCAATCTTTTAACATAGTTGGCCAATACATTCCTTGTCGGAATAATAACCACTTCATCTTATGGCCTGCTTGATGCGCACCGCATGCCCCACTGTGTACATTCAACAAAGCTATGTATGCCTCAGATTCGCCTAGGCACTTAAGTAATATCCCTTCCGGAGTTTTCTTAAACAATTCATTCCCCAAAATCACATAACTCAAAGCTCGATACCTGATTTTCCGTTCGACTGGTCCTGTTGGATTTAGTAGATATTCCATTATGGGCTTCCTCCAGTCTCCAATCATTGAATTATCTATGTTAAATATTTCAAAATTTTCTTCGTCGGCGTATCCTAGCTTTATCGTATCCAAATCTGACGAGGATAATCTGGATGACACGACTCTTCCTCTAATTTCGATGGCTTTTTGCAACTTCTCCTTCAACACTTTATATCCAGAAGCAATCTGTGCTAAATCATTTGCTTCCTGATTCTCTATTCGAGGGATGTGTCGAATCCTAACCATATCGAATCTTTTCAAGAGTCGATTAGCTATTACAAAGTACATGATTAAATTCTCTTTAACACACTTGTACTCCTTTGTTATTTGCTTTATGACTAACTCAGAGTCGCCCATTATTTCGACCCGAGTTGCCCCCAATTCCAACAAAATTTCAAGTCCTGCTATCAAAGCCTCATATTCTGCCTCATTATTTGAACAAAGGCCTTCGACTTAGGCCTTCGACTTTGTACTAAAATTTTGTTGGAATTTTGTTAGGAAAAATAATAAGCACTCCTATTTCAGTTCCATTTTTATGACTAGAACCGTCGAAGTATAACTTCCATGGTTCTATTTCAATGTAGTCCAAAGACTATTCGTTTATAGCGTGGTCGACTATGAAATTAGCCACTACTTGTCCTTTGACAGCCTTTAAAGGTAAATATGTCAAAAAATACTCAGTTAATGCTAATGCCCACTTTCCAATTCGACTGTGTAGGATTGGTTTAGATAACATATATTTTATAACATTGAAATGAAAAGAAACATAAACATCAACTGGTTTTATATAGTGCATCAATTTCATACATGAAAAGTATAAACATAAACACAACTTTTCAATTACACTATATCTAGTTTCCACATCATTCAAGACCCTACTGAGGTAGTAAATGGCTCTTTCGACACCATTCTCATCCTCTTGAGCTAACATTCTCCCTAATGTCTTGTCCAACGCAGATATGTACAGCCTCATACTCCTACTTCTACAAGGCGACATTAAAATTAGAGGATGCGTCAGGTATTCCTTGATCTTATCGAAGGCATCCTGCTGCTCTTGCCCCCATTCGAAATCTTCCTTCTTCAGTCGAAGTGGAGGGGAAAAGGCTTACGTCTTCCCACTGAGGTTAGAGATGAACCTTCGGAGAAAGTTGATCTTGCCAAGTAGAGACTGCAATTCCTTCTTGGTAGATGGCTCTTTCGCCTCCATTATTGCCTTGGCCTTATTCTGATTAATTTCGATCCCTTTCTTGTGGACCACAAAGCCTAGGAAGTCTCCCACCTGCACACCAAACACACATTTGAGAGGATTCATCTTCAGAACAAACTTCCTAATCCATTCAAAGGACTGTCGAAGGTGGTCTATATGACTTTTTTCCTGAAACAGACTTAATAACAATATCGTCAATATAAATCTGCATAAAAGCCTCAATAAAATCGTGAAAAATCGAATTCATCGCTCGCTGGTATGTTGCCCCAGCATTTTTTAAGCCAAAAGGCATTACCACCCATTCGTATATGCCTAAGGCTCCAGGGCATCGAAATGCCGTTTTAGGAACATCCTCCTCAGCAATAAAAATTTGGTTATAACCAGAGTACCCATCAAGCATACTAAGGTACTCATGGCCTGTGGCCGAATCGACAAGCATTTCCGCCACTGGCATAGGATATTCATCCTTTGGGGTAGCAGAATTCAAATCTCGAAAATCAATACATACCCTCAATTTGCCATTTTTCTTTATTACAGGAACTATATTAGCAATCCATTCGATATACCTGGTCGGGCGGATGAACTTGCATTTGAGGAGTCTGTCGATTTCTTCTTTAATCTTTGAGAGGATTTCTGGTGCAAAACTCCTTGGCGTTTGCTTAACAGGTTTCCTCCCAGGTTTTATTGGTAGCCTTAATTCGACCAGATTCCTATCTAATCCGGGCATTTCGTCGTAGTCCCATGCAAAACAATCCTTGAATTCCTTCAGCAACTAGACTATTTCGACCTTGAGTTAGGGGCTCACTCTTGCACTGATATAGGTTGGTCTTTTTTCTTCCCCCGACCCCAAGTCAATTTCTTCGAGTGGATCATGTGCCATCATCTTGATGTTTGCTGCTAATGGATCCTTCTCAAAGCCCAATGGCTCATCGTCATAAACCGCGTCGAGCCTCTGGTTTTGCAAATCTCTTAGATCTTTGTCAGGTTGATCCATATCAAAATCCTTTCCAAGACCCTATTGATCTGCTTCCATCTCGTTGGCTTCGACAACCATATACTTTACTTCGGCCTCTAAAGCTGCTTTGAGTTTATTCTCGGCTACATAAGCCACGATCTTTTCGAGAACTAGTGACTCACTTATTGTCACTGAATTTGCTTCCCCAGCCAGTTGGCTGGATGTGTAAGGTTCCAAAAATGTAGTCTTCTTCGCCAACTACCTCTCTATCCCACTGAAACCCGTGGGTGGGATGAAGGTATAATGAGCAGAAAGCATTGTCAGTTGGCGTCATGTCGAAGGTTGCTGGACTACAAGGAGCTATGTGAGCCAGGTTCCTGTCGAAGCTTTGCCTATCAACCTAGTTTTCTTCAGCCAGAAAGTAACTCTGGTCAGCCTCTATATTTTCAATAATCCCATTTGCGCACCAAATTGTTATTCGTTGATGCATTGACGAAGGGACGACACCTATGTGGTGTATCCACTTCCTGCCTAAGAGAAGGTTATAATTTGCTTTTGACGCAATTACCATAAACATCGTCATCCTTGTGATGGTTCCGACAGTTAGATCTACTTGTATCACACCCATAGTAGTTCCTATTTTCCCTTCATAATTCGACAACACCATGTTATGAGGTTTGGTGTCGGAATCATCTTTTCCAATTTTCTTAAGCATATAATGCGGCATCAAATTAACAGCCGCTCCTCCATCGACCAAAATTTTATTCACCCCTATGTTACCCACTTTTCCTTTTATAAATAGGGGTTTCAAGTGGTTCCTCATTGAGTCATCTGGCCTTTCGAAAAATGCGTTCTGCTCTTCAACGCATCCATTATTCATGATATAATAGCAAACAGGCATGTGTCCGGCCGTTTCGACCTTCATAAATTCCTCTTCCTCTTCGACTTCCATTATTTGATCATACTCCCTAGGGAGCACTGAGACGACGTTACACATTACGTCGAATGATGCCTCTGACTCTAAGTTAAAATCGTCTGTCATTTCATCATCCCTGGTCACTTCCTCCTTTGGCGACCCTTGTACTGGAGCAACAGGTGGCTTTTCGACCTTCAATTCTTCCTTCTGCGTCGAAGTTTGAACATTGTTATTGGTTTCTGGCTTGGCCTTTCCTGCAGCCTCCTTCTCAGCCTTCTTTCGACGTTGGTACCTCCTCCATTATGACTTCGTCATGGGATTCTTGCCCTTATAATTTTCAAAAGGGTAAGTCACCTTCTTAGACTTTTGGAATTCTTTTCTGTATGATATGGAAGATCCCCGCTGTACTTTGAAATCCTTCCATTTCCCTTGTCCTTGGGCTTGTCGGATTGGATTGACCCACCTATCGTCTGGAGCTTTATTTGTAGGTTTGAATGTGTTAGGGTATCTTCCCCCTAACCTCTCCCTACTTTGGTCCCCTCTTCTGGGGTCGAATATTTCTCCAGAAGGCGTCCAATTTCCCTTTCTTTTTGCTCTCTCCACTCCCTCTAAGTTTTGTGCTGCCTTTTTGTCGAAGACGGCACTACAACGAGGGAAAAGCATTACCTCAGATCTTTTCATCTGGCATCTATGTATAAAATCTGCCAGATTTTCTTCCTCCTTAGGATACGCTAATTTATGGTACTCCTCACGTCGACGCTCCTCGTCGACTTGCATCGACACATTCTGAGCCAATTCGACCATGTTTACATTGGCAGGTGTCTCTGTGTTCATGCTCAATTTGTTCAACTTCAAACTGAGGCCTTCATTGACCTCGTGTTCCTTTTTCATACGGTCGAAGTCCTCAGAGATTTTCTTCGTTAGCACCTTTGGGAGCGGACTCCTGATAATCTGTGGGCTGACGAATCTGACAGCTTTGTTCTTTGGATCCTCCATGGTCCTTCGGAGAATACCAACAGCAGCTTATTTGTAAGAACCTTCAGTAGTTCCTTTGTTAATTTGGGCGAAACCTTCAGTAGTCTCGTCGTTGTCTCTAGTGAAACCTTCAGTAGTTTCATTGTTGATTTGGACAAAACCGTCAGTAGTTTCGTTGTTGACTTGGACGAAACCATCAGTAGTTTCTTTGTTGACGCTAGCAGTGGCCTTAGTAATGTACTTCTCAATGATCTTTCAGCCAAGTTCTTCAGTAACCTTAACCATCACAGCCTGGTTCACGAAATCAGAGGTGACTTCGACCATATCACATTTGTTGGCGGGATCTTCAGCAACCTCCACCATATTCACGTTGTTGTCGAAGCCATCAGTAGCCTCGATCATGTTCACATTGTCATCGAAGCCTTCAGCAACCTCGGCCATGTTCACTCTGGATGGCTCACCATAGTGGGCCTCCGCTACTTGCAAAGAGTTTGAATCCGCTTTCACCTGGGCTTTCGACTTGTAGCCGAATTTGAGCCTTCCATCTCTGATTGCATTCTGCACTAGATCCCTGAAAAGGAAACATTGAGATGTTTTATGACCCAAAAAATTATGGTACTTGCAAAAACCTCTCTTTTTTTGTTGTTCTAAAGGAGGCACTTTAGTACCAGGAGGCACTATCATTTGGCCATCCTTGACTAACAAATCAAATATTTCGTCACACTTTGTGACGTCGAACGTATAAGTTCTTTTGGGGAACTTGTCGTTCTTTTTCGATTCGAATGAGTTTTTCCCACTCGACGGAGCTAAGACTCTGCACGCATATGGTGGGCCCTGTTTTAATTCTGCCAAATCAACTTCTTGTTCGTCGAAATTTGATGATCCATCTTCGTCATCATCCTCACAAACTCCGACATATGCTACCCTTTCTTCTTTTTTATTAGCCCTAGCTTTTTCAGCTTTTAGTCGTTCGACTTATCTAACCCTATCAGCCAATTGGGCCATGTCTCTTAAGTACTGGGTATCTAATTTCTTTCTAATCGAATAGTCTAGGCCACAAGCAGCCATTTTGACTAACTTGTGTTCAGGCACTTGTGTGAAACACCTTGCCTTGAGCAACCTAAACCTATTCAAGTAATCATCAATTGGCTCTGAGAACTTTCTCTTGATGCTAGCCAATTCTTTCAAACTTATATTTGTTTGTCCCATGTAAAATTGTTCGTGGAATAATCTCTCCAACTGGGTCCACGTATGTATCGAATTCGCAAGCAATTTGGTGAACCAAGTAAAAGCATTTTTCGTCAGGGAACTAGGGAAATATTTTATTTTCAAATTCTCGTTGTACGCTATTTCGCCTGCTTCTATTAAATACCGTGCCACATGTTCGACCGTTAATTCACTAGTATCCCCTGAAAATTTTGTAAACTTGGGAACTTTCCATCTGTGTGGCAACTCTTGCTGCAGAATATATTCTGATAGAGGGGAAGTATAACTGGGCCTTTGCAAACCTACATTCATCCCATTTCGCGCCATAATCCTTTCGACCATGGCAGCCAAATTATTTTATGTTGGCATATCGTTACAACGCATTTGTTGTATAATATTATCAGCATTCTGGTTTCGATTTACTAACAACACCTTTGGTTCTTGTTGAACAAGGATTTCGACCACTGGTGGTTCGACTACCCTTCCTTGGTTCAAAACTTCCGCCTGAGGGGTATTTGGTTGTCTTTGATTTATGGTAGGTTCTTCTTCGACGGCTACCCTTGGGTTCTGAACTATTTATTCCTTTGGGGGAGGTTAGGGGACACTAAAGAAATGGCAATGCGCGTCATTTGTGCAGCCAATTATTGATTTGTTTGCGTCGTGTTTTGGATCAAAGGGTTAAATATAACTCCCATCTGTTGGGCTAGCATCTATACCATATCGTGATTGCTCTTGTCCATTTGTTGCCTAATTACTTGTGTATAATTATTGGTAATATTTGGCATATAAGTTTGATATCCCGTTCCTAAAGGCTGGCTAATTCTACCCATCTGGTTTATACCAGAACCAGACCCTTGTAAAGGCGAAGTTACGTTCATCGTTGGATCTGTAAATGCTGATGGCGCATTATGTAAATTTTCTATTACTGATGTTGGCATTCCATATGGTTGTTCTCAATTTAGAGGCATCGAAAAACCATATATAAAGGGCTTGTACATATTCCTTGAAGGGGGAGGTGTCATTTGAGGCATTTGGGGTCCTAGAGTTGAAAAACTTGGAGCACTCTGGGGAATCGAATGCACAGGTGTCGAACCTGCTATTGATTGTATAGCCTCTGATACTGATATTAATGTCGTATTGCCCCCAGTCGAAGGATTAGGGGGTGGCACTCCATCATTTGTGGAATTCTGATTGTTTGGCGGGTTTGGATTCGCCATTCTCTTTGCTTATCTTCTTCTAGGTCTTTCTTCGTTGTTTATGGCTATCTTACCACTCCTTAGTCTCATGCAACGAAGCGAAAAAAGTTTTGTACGAGTAAAATGTAAAATAAAGGTTTTAAATTGTCAATAGCACAAGGTCCCACTGGGCGTGCCAATTTGTTTGCCTGGAAAATTTGCAAACAACCGCTGATCTCCTAATTTCTATAAAAATTAGTTTACTTGCAGGACCGATCAAACAAATCCTAGGACAATGTGCTTTTAATGATTTTGACAATTTGTACAAAAATAAAACCTTTTATTCATTGAATTCATCATCGTTGTATAAACTGATTTATTTCGACTGAAAAGTAATGCAAACTTGGCTTTTTTAAAGAAATGGCGAAAATGTAAATAAATTGCAAGAATGAAATTGCAAAAAATGTAAAGGGAATTGCAAATGAATAACTTAAAACTTCATTAAAATGCAAGGAATAAAACTGGTGTTTTTTCAAACGTACATTTTCTCAGTAACTACTCTTTTCTCTCACACAGTTACTTTGAGTATTCTTGAGTAACTTGTACAAATTTTGAATACACACATGGAAATTTACTCACTATGACTCCCTATTTATATACAATCGAAATAATTGTCAATAACAGTTATTTCTCCTAATGGTGACAAATGGCAATCTGCATGCATTCGTCAAGTAGATGTATTCCACGCGTCCTATTTCAAAAACGAAACTCCATCCTAAATTTAAACTTCAAAACATCCGTCGAAAAAGGCCTTATCACCAATCTGTCGAAGTATGTTTAATACTTAGAAAAAATATCCAAATAGATTCCTTCAATTAACATTTGTCTTCGACTGACTTTCTTCAGAAGCACACTCCTGTCGAAATATCCTGGCAGATCTTCAAACTTATTTTCTGAACAAAATCCAGGCGTCGAAATTAGCAGCCTACAGGGTGATAACTCTTTGATTGCCGGTACGTGTTTCGTTAATGGGCATCCTTGTTTTGTATTATTTGATTGTGGAGCAACACACTCTTTTGTGTCAATGCAATGTATGAAGCGACTTGGATTGCAAGCTATTTTGTTGTCTCCACCTGTGGTGGTTACTACTGCCATGGATGAGATGGTTGAAACACCTTTAATGTGTGAAAGCTGTGTATTATCTGTGGATGGAAGGGTTTTTCAGATTGATCTTATTTCTTTGCCGCTTAAGAAAGTAGATGTTATTTTGGGGATGGATTGGCTTTCTGCTAATTCGGTATTTATTCGTTGTGAAGAGAAGCTAATCATCATTCTGTCCACTGAAGCTACTCCGAAAGATGTGTTACAACTATTTTAGAAGGTACGGTTGGAATGATAAATTTCTTGTTTGAGAAGGAAAATTTTGTTCTTTTGGTTCTCACTAAGGAGGAGAAAAACGGCCTGCAAGTTCTGCATATCCATGTAGTCTGTGAGTTTTCCAAAGTTTTCCCCGAGGATGTCACTTCTCTTCCTCCAGAAAGGGAAGTGGAATTCTCTATTGACCTGATACCGGGAACAACTCCTATATCCGTTTCTCCGTATCGGATGACACCGCTCAAGTTAAGAGAATTGAAGGATCAATTGGAAGAGTTGATGACTAAGCATTTTGTTCAACCCAGCGTTTCGCCCTGGGGAGCTCCAATGTTGTTAGTGAAGAAGAAAGATGGTGGAATGTGGTTATGTATTGATTACCGACATTTGAATAAAGTCACCATTAAGAACAAGTACCCACTACCCAGGATAGACGGCCTGTTAGATCAATTGAAATGAGCCTGTGTGTTCTCGAAGGTTGATTTACGGTCGGGTTATCATCAAATCTGTGTGAAGAGTTCAGATGTACCAAAGACCGCGTTTAGAACCCGTTATGGACATTTTGAATTCTTAGTAATGCCTTTCGGTGTGACGAATGCTCCAGTAGTTTTTATGGATTATATGAATCGGATATTCCAACCTTACTTGGACCAATTTATAGTGATCTTTATTGATGACATTCTTATTTATTCTCGTACTTCTCAAGAGCACGGAGAGAATTTAAGAATCATTTTATCGATCTTACAAGAGAGACAACTTTTTACCAAGCTAAGCAAGTGTGAATTTTGGATGACGGAGGTTAGATTTCTTGGTCATGTAATATCTCAAGGAGGTGTGGCAGTGGATCCATCGAAAGTTGAAGCGGTAATTAATTGGGAGAGACCGAAGAATGCTTCAGAAGTTAGAAGTTTCTTGGGACTGGCAGGTTATTGTAGAAGGTTTATCAAAGGTTTTTCTCAATTGGCTTTACCAATGACCAAAATTACTTGAAAGGATTATTCTTATGAGTGGGATTCAACTTGTGAACAAAGTTTTATGAGTTTGAAGGAAAGATTGAGGACTGCTCCTGTTTTGATGATTCCTGATCCTAGCAAGTCGTATGAGGTATTTTGTGATGCATCAAAGATGGGATTAGGAGGTGCCTTAATGCAGGATGGTCATGTGGTGACTTATGCTTCTCGACAATTAAAGGTTCACGAGAAGAATTATCCAACTCGTGATTTGGAATTGGCAGTGGTTGTTTTTGCACTGAAAGTATGGCGTCATTATTTGTATGGAGTACGTTTTGAAATGTTCAGCGACCACAATAGTTTGAAGTATCTTTTTGATCAAAAAGAGTTGAACATGCGTCAAAGGAGATGGATGGAGTATTTAAAGGATTTTGATTTATAATTGAAGTATCATCCGGGTAAAGCGAATAAAGTGGCGGATGCTTTGAGTCAGAAAGTGTTTCATAGTGTCGAATTGATGATGTTAGAATATGCCTTATTGGAAAAGTTTCGAGATCTTAATCTTCAGTTTATTTGGACTAGGAATGGTGTGATTATGGGAAACTTGAATGTTAATTCTACTCTTAGAGAGGAAATTCAACAAGGGCAAGTGTCGAATGAAAAGTTACAAGAAGTGTTGGTTCAACTGGGTTTCGTTCGAGCTACCGATGGAATCATTCTGTTTAACCAAAGGGTTTGTGTTCCGGATGATGCGGTGTTAAAAAGAAGGATTTTGGAGGAATCTCATAAAGGTGCTTTTACTATACATCCTGGTTCTTCGAAGATGTATCAAAACTTAAAGAGGGACTATTGGTGGTCCAGAATCAAAAGAGATATTGCGGTGTATGTGTCGGAGTGTGCGGTATGCCAACAGGTAAAGATTGAGCACCAAAGACTGGGTAGTTTATTACAACCTTTAGAAATTCCAGTTTGGAAATAGGATAGTATTTCTATGGACTTTGCAGTTGGATTGCCCCGTGCACAAGGTAGTTTCGATTCTATTTGGGTGATTGTGGATCGGTTGACGAAATCTGTGCATTTCTTAGCTGTAAAGACTACTTACAAGGCAAGTCATCTTGTAAGGTTATTTATTTCAAAAATTGTGAGGTTACATGGTATTCCCTCTAGCATTGTGTCTGATATATATCCAAAGTTTACATCAAGATTTTGGAGAGCTTTTCAACAAGCTATGGGAACGAAGTTGTGTTTGAGCACGTCGAATCATCCACAAATGGATGGTCAGACGGAGCAGATGATACAAACGATGGAAGATATGTTAAGGGCTTGTGTGCTTGGAAGTGGAGGAAATTGGATAGAACTTTTTCCATTGATTGAGTTTCCGTACAACAATAGCCATCATGCAAGTATTGGTATGTCTCCTTACGAAGCATTGTATGGAAGGAAATGTAGGACACCTTTGTGTTGGGCGGAAGTTGGCGAAGATAGAATTTGGGAACCGAGATTATTCAAGAGACTACGAAAAAGATTAGAATGATCTGTGACAAAGTTAAACAAGCACAAGATCGTCAGAAGAGTTATACAGATAATTATAGGAGACCTATAGAGTTTGATGAAGGTAACCATGTGTTTTTGAAGGTTACTCCGAGATTGAGACTGAAAGGACCGTTTAAGTCGCGGAAGTTAAGTCCGAGATACGTGGGACCGTATCAAAATTTGGAATGGATTGGTGAAGTAGCCTACAGATTAGCCTTACCGCCTTCTCTATCAGAGATGCACGATGTTTTTCATGTGTCTCAACTTCGGAAGTTTGTTCCAGATCCTCTTCAGCCAATTCTACCGGATACAATACAGATAGAAGCAGATTTAACATTTGAACCTCAACCAAGTCGTATCACAGGAAGAGAAACTAAGGTACTAAGGAATAAAGAGATTCCTCTTGTGAAAGTTCAGTGGGATGAGACGCATCCGGGTGATGCAACTTGGGAACTAGAATCGGAAATGCGGGATGCTTACCCTCATCTTTTCAGGTAATCTTTAAATTCGTGGACGAATTTTTATTTAAGGAGGGGAGGATGTAATACCCAGTATTTTATTTTGCTCTGGATAATATTAGTTTGGATCAACTGGGTTCTGGTGTACTATGAGAAATTATCTGCAAAGATAATTTGAGCAACCGATGAGCTCAGATCAGATCAAATTAATATTATCTGACTCTGAGGTTTTGTCAATTGGTGCTATAGAGATATTTTTGGACATTTAATAGTGTTACTAACTAGTTGATATTTCTCTATATCATTTCTATTCCCTCACGTGTTGCAAAAATAGAAAGAAAGATAGAAAGAAGTAGAGAGAAGGAAGAGCAAAAGGGAGATAGAGGAGAAACCTAGAAGAAGAATATGGAAAGCTTGGATCTTCTTCATTCTTCATCAAATCATCTCACAATCTCCATCATCTTCTTGTTTAGAGGTGGTTTCTAGTTAGTACTTAAGTTCTAGAAGTTTTAGAAATGTTAGAGTTTAGGTTGGAAATAGTGAAATGGAATATTGTGTGGAATCGATTATTTTCACGGTTCAAATATCGATTAAATGCATAATATGATTGCTACAGGTGTGAATATGTTGTATGATAAGTGATTAACTGATCCTCTAAGTTTCTATGAGTTTTGAGTGAGTTGGAATGGTTTTGAGTCATGAGAAAACCAGAATTTTTCTGTTCTGTAACAGAGTAATCGGTTAACAGATTAGGGTAACCGATTACCCTGTGGAAATAATGAGTTTCTGCGCAAAATTTGAACTGAGTAACCGATTACCCAATTTGAGTAATCGATTAACGAAATGTGTCTCTAACTCTCATTTAGCCTCTGTATGAACAGTGAAATGTGATAACCGATTACCACTGTAAGTTGAGGAAAAATATTGAAAAATTCATATCTTTTAGATCGTAACTCCGATTGAAGCGTAGTAATAGTCGTTGGAAAGCTATGGAAATATCCTACGCAATGAAAGTGAAAAATATTGGTTTTGTTACCGGATTAAATAAATCGGAGGAAGCTCAAGAAATGTGATAAATTATGAGTTGAATTATTACATGTATTTTTATTATACTATTGTGTTGTGCTATATCTAACTTCTTATTGTGAATTGTAATTGAATGAATACATGTTTAAAATATGAAATAGGAAGAGTGAGGAAACCTTACCATAAATCTATAGTAGAACCTAGTACTGTGACTAGGAATTGAAAGATGATCTAGATGGTGATGCTCGTCCGTTCGATGCCTAGGTGTGCATCCTCGACGAGTAATGGTCTAGAAGAGAGTAAGACACTAGTATGGAACATGTGTGTACCCTTGTGTTTTATGAGAAAAGGCGAATGTGGTCTTATGATTGTTGAATACAATCACGTTTTTGTGTGAGATTACGTAATCGGAACCGTTTCCCTTAGACTTGTTGTTTCATGATCTTCGGGCTCCTCTGGAATGTACGCATGATTACTTGGTAGGTTTGATACCCGCGTGTAGTACGAATGGAGCCTACGGGTAAAGATACTTATGATGGTTAACAGGCCATGAGAAGTGACGATTCACGGTTAACAGGCCGTAGAACCCGAATCCATTTCGTAGGCCAAGTAAGTGCAAGGATCTATGACTCGTGCCGACTCTTAGACGTAGGAGAGGACGGGAAAAAGGGATACCTTGATAAGGTTACCGATTAGTGATAATTTGAATTAGTGAACTCATGAACATGTTTCCATATAGTGTGAGATTGTGAGCTCAAGGTCACTTCCCTTCCCCTTGACTTGAGTTAGGAACCGATAGAACCTGGTAAAGCTGAGAGGATCCATAAGATAGGGAACTCACTGGGATTTAATATCTCACCCCACGTCGTTGATTATATTTCAGGTGCTTCAAGTTTCGAGAAGGGTAAGGATAAAGTCATTTTATTATCCTTACGTGTCTTGGCTTTTTGGGATGACATAGCTTCCGTTGTGGAGATTTTATTTTGAGATCATTGTTTTGATCTAGTTCTTAGTACTTTGTGAAATTCTGGTATCTGATGTGTGATGTTAAGTGTGATGTCACAACAACACAATCTGCTATATGAACAAGGTAAAAACAACAGTAAATCAACACAATGAATTGTTCACCCAGTTCGGTCTAACTACCTACGTCTGGGGGCTACCAAGCCAGGGAGGAAATTCACTATAAGTAGTATTAAATTACAGACTCAACAATCCCAGTTGACATCTACTAATCTTAATCACTACCCAATGACACTTCTACCTAAGAAACCACTTAGGTATGAGAAACCACTCACTCCCTAAACCACCTCAGTGATACAATCCAATGATTACACTTTAAAACCCACCTTGATTCTGCTTAACAGCTTTGATCAAGAACAATTAACAACTCAAAAATAGTAACACCAATTCAAACACGAATGGTTTACAAAACACACACGAAGACGCAAATGACACTCATTCTTTAGCTCTCTTTCTTCGTTACTTACCAACAAGGGTTGAGGCTGCTTTTATAGAATTCTGACTTGGGCTTGGACCTGCTCCAAAAATATCTGATTTGATTTGTTTTAAAACCAGAATTTAAAACAGATTCGATCTTCAAATCTTTTTAAATCTCTTCAAATCAACCCTAATGTTAGTTACATGATCTGCTCCATGATCAGCAAATTATCTGATTGAAAATATCTTCTCCAAGATATTCACATCCAATCTCTCTAACAGATCTCCTCAAAACACACTAACACGCGCAGCCCTAAAACATCACAATCTGATGTTCTGATGTTCTGATATACAGATGTCAAGACATCAATTATAACATCAGAATATAAAACTTCAACCCTGCAACAGCTAATGTTAGGAACCAATGTTATGACATCAGACATATGACATCAACATTGTTCAACTTTGTTTTACCAAAATTCCAGCCAATACAAGAACTAACACTTTGGAACATCTTGTATATATTATGCCATAGTTTTAGCATTTTGTATTTTAGGCATGTAATATACACAATGTGTTAACTTGGACCTTAAGGTATTTCAATACCAAAACTTGGATTCATGTATAATATATATGCTTTGATGTATGTTGTTATATATGGGTGTTACAGAATGTAGGAATGTTTTACCCCTATGTGATCATGTAATATCCAAAGTGTCCCTAATGCATTTCCAATTGTTAATCGGTAAGTTCAAGCTTAAAGAGAAGATGAGAGTGCTAAGGAAAGACTACAAGTATGATTCATAGAATAATGGTACTCATTAGAAATATGGATTTATGATAAAGGGAAAAAATGACATTTTCTTCATGATCACTTTATAAGGTCATTGGAGACCTTTTCCCCTCATTTTTCTCATTGTGTTCTCATGGTAGGTAGTAGAATTTAGAACGAGTTAGATGAGAAAGAGAGGGGGGATAAAAGAGAATAGGAGAGGGGGTGGTCTCTTCATCAATCACCATGTTCTTCAAGTTGAATTTGAAGGAACGTTGTAGATTTGAGATTGTTAGAGAAGGGATTTCAAGAATAAAGGTCAAAGGCTGTAATAATATCCATCTCAAGCTTGGAATTCAGGTTCTTGACTTTAAGGTGGGTTCCTAGTTAGTCTTTCTTGGGTAAAAACTTGGGAATAATTTCATATGGGGTTTAAGGGTTAGGGATCATGAGAGTTTGCTATGTGATCATGTAAGTGTTAAAGTTGAATTCTCCTATGCTATGTGTGACCATGTGTAAGTGAAACTCATTCTGGATATGTTATGAATATGTGAAACATATTCTCTCTTATTTGTGTATGTTGTTGTTATGTTAATGTTATTGTTATGTATGTTGATAAATTTTTGTTGGATTACGATGTACTACTAGTTTATCTTAACATGTTGTTTTTATGGTATTCGTAGGATTACAACTGATTTGTGTTTCTATGAAGAAAAAATACAAGAGAGGATGAAACTGAAGTGAAAGATGCAAACTTGTGTGATATACCTAGAATGAAATCCACTCAAATTTAACACAAGTTTGCAGCTTTCTCCTCAGTTTCATCATCCTTTTGTTTTTACAAGTTTTCATACTATGGGTGTGGTTCACATGATGGTTTGTCTTAATTTTTCACGAATTTTTTCAATTAAAGGTTTATATGTTGTTGATAAAGTTGTTGTGTGTTGTTGATTTTGCTGTTGATGTTGTTTATTAATAAATGATTTTTTATGTGCAGCTTGTAAGTGGTTATGGTTCTTTACTTATCACTTATGCAACCGGTTATGTGAACATGAATTTAAGAGAGTTGCGAACTTGTGTTCGTTGTAGAAATATTATATGAGTTTTTTCATATAATATTCCCAAAGTGAACACACATTGCTATGAAAAACACCTATCACAACAGTTAGTAAAGGGATACCACCATGTTGGTCCAACCGTTATGAGATAAGGTGTGATTGTATGTATGATTTTTTCCACCACGGTCGTGCAACCGTGATTGTATCTATGTAGTGCGCTACCTACCATAACGGTTACTTTAAACAACGATTGTGATATTCTTTAATGCATAATATTTAACAACGGTTGTGTTAAATAACCGTTGTGATATATACACATGTTTTTATTATAAATTATGTGGAATGCTTATTTCGCCAATGCTCACTAAACATATAAATTTTCAATCTGAACTAGAACATTATAATATGAAAAATTAAATTATATTAGAAGAACAAGTTCACATACAAGGCTTGACAAGAGTTCTTCAACTCCTTATCCGCATTTTTCTCTTTAACAATTAGAACTTTGTTTAATTATCCTAGTTCTTTAACCACCCTTGCCTTCACCTCTAATTCATTTTGTAAAATATTATTTACTTTACAAACAAAATTAGAGGCTGGGAGATGGGTGGTTGAAGAACTACAATCATTAAATAAAGTTCTAACGGTTAATAACAACATGCAGATAACATATTGAAGAATTCTTGTCAAGAATTAAACATGTACTTGTTTTCTAATATAACTTTATCTATCATATTATAATTTCTAATGCAATATGAAAAGTTATATATTTGGTAAGGGATTGGAAAAACACTCGAACCACATAATATATAATAAACTCACCTTTTATACAAACATTAACAACAACATTCATCAAAAACATTCGTCAACAATCTACTATAAACAACATACACGATACAATAATTATACCTAGTCATAGAATGTTCCATAAATGTATCGTACATGTCCAATAATGGCGTGTCCATAATGAAAGAAGGACAAAGCTGAAGTTAGAGCCGCAAACTTGTGTTTATTTTTAATGAATGTCATTCTAGATCTTTCACACAAGTTCGCAATGTTAACTTTAGTTTCGTCCTCGTTACTGAAACAAGCATCCATACCTACAAGTCAAAATAAGCAGAAAGTTCAAACATTATGAAACAAGCTATTGAAACATAAATAATAATACATAAACATATTTTGAAACAAAACTATAGGGAAAATGAACCTGTAAATAGCCATTGGATTAAATTTAATATTATGGTTTCGTTTTGGAGTTTCCATATGAGAGAGACGAGTGACATAGATGTTAGGATTTCGTTTTGAGAGAGACAAGTGAAAGAGTTGTTAGAGTTTTGTTTTGAGAGAGACGACTGTTATATACTGAAGCAAGAGATAATTTCGTTTATATATATATATATATATATATATATATATATATATATATATATATATATATATAAATAAGCAGCACCTTTCACCACGGTTGACAACAAGAACTATGATGAAATGTTTGAAACTTACACCACGGTTGATTATAAAAACCGTGGTGATGTCAACCCCATTATTATCACGATAAATGGAAAATTGATGGTGCTGGGATGCGAACCATTTCACTCCATGTTTATTTCACTACAATTAATACATATGGTCATTGTGACATGTCCTTTAGTAAATATAAAAAAAGCGCCCAAAAATAAACTATTATCATGGTTAACACGAAAGGCCATTGTAAAATTGGTGTTAGCAAAGGTCTATTTTTAGAAGTTATATGTTTTCTACTCTTCCTTCTACTTTATCCTCTTCATAGCTTCCAGGAACGGTTAGTTATCAAGTTCTCCCAATCTATGTTAATTAATTGATGTTTTTGTTGATAAATGTTGTTAGTGAGTTTGTTATATCATATGTGATTACTTGTTTCACTAACCCCTCATTGAACTTGCTTTCAATTAAATAAATTTTTGAGATAAAAATTAGAAAAATCAAATTATTCATGAAAATCAACTTAGACGATCCAATATTTATCGAATTGCATGCATCATGTAATTCATGACTTCCTCTTTAGTCTATAGAATTTGATTCAATGCCATAAATTCTTCAAAATAACAATGATAAATGGATGCCATTCAGATTCTTTCACACAAATTTTGGTATTTGCAAAATAAACTAGAAAAAAAGAGGAAATCAAATTTTGTGTGAAAGACTTAGAATGACATCCATTTATCATCATTGTTTTAAAGAATTTGTGGCATTGAATCAAATTCTATAGACTAAAGAGGAAATCATAAATTACATGATGCATGCAATTGCATGAAATCATGAAATCAAATTCAAGAATAATTTAATTTTTATGATTATTATCTAAAAAAATCTATTTGGATGGTTATATATAGTTAATAAGGGGTGGGGAATACAAGCAATCCCATATTTTATAATAAACTCTTACACATACCACCACGGTTGGAACATATAACCGTGGTGAAATGTTAATTTTTATGCACTTTAATTTGGTTGCAGGTAGGTATCGAACCCATGACTCTATATTTATGATAACAGTTGTTTAAGTCAACCGTTGTGATAGGTAGCGCGCTACATAGTTTATCACAACAGTTGCACGCCCGTGGTTAAAAACAACGAACTTACAACCACGCCCTACTTCACCATGGTTGGTCAGGCGGGATGGTATCCCTTTTCCAACGGTGGTGAAACGGTTTTTCCGTAGTAGTGAAAGTCTAATATTCGTTTTCCATTCAATAATTTGTTATGTTCAAAAGTTAAAAAATGATGATATCTAATTAGACAATAATGTGTCAGTTCTATTCGGGAATTAGGATTGATGTAGATTGTTGATGTATTGAAACTATAAAAAAAAAATCCAGCTTTGCAAGGTGAAAAATCCCTCACACAGTAAGAAATCTCCTTGTAACGCTTGATTTTTAGAGGGGTGTAAACACCTCGCAAAAATACTTGTTCAGTTATGTGCCAGATAGATTGCAGAGAGTTGACATGATTGTGTAATAGCTAAGGGTTGCCAATGAGGAGGCACTAGAAACTCAAGATATCAGGGAGTGGTGCAAAAGGTCGGGGAGTCGGGTGTTAGCCAACAGAGGGAATGTAGGAATGTTATACCCCTATGTGATCATGTAATATCCAAAGTGTCCCTAATGCATTTCTAATTGTTAATCGGGAAATTCAAGCTTAAAGAGAAGATGAGAGTGCTAAGGAAAAACTACAAGTATGATTCATAGAATAATGGTACTCATTAGAAATATGGATTTAAGATCAAGGGAAAAATGAAATTTTCTTCATGATCACTTTATAAGGTCATTGGAGACCTTTTCCCCTCATTTTTCTCATTGTGTTCTCATGGTAGGTGTGATTATTGAAATTGCATGTGCTGATTTCCATGTGTTTTAGTTCTCAAAGTATGTTAGTATATGTTAGGGATGGATTGATGGTGGATTAGAGTGCTAAATGTGGTGTTAGAACCCTGATTTTCATGAAAAGTTAATGCCATGCTCGCTTAGTGAAATCTGGCTCGCTTAGCGAGATCTGCTGATACGAATAAAATTGTGGTGCCACTGAAATTAGCGTATCTTGAGTTTCATAACTCGAAATGAGACGTGGTCAAATGCGTTAGAAATCTATTCCAATTCTCTATCTTATTTCTAATAAATATTATGTTTTCATGACAGGCTGTGTATGCACGATGATGACTTTTGTGTTCCAAATTCTGAGATTCTGGTTTACTCACTTAGCGAGCAAAAGCTCTGCTCAGCGAGACCTCGCTTTGAGCCCGCTATCCTTCGCTAAGCGAGGGACCTATTTTGGATAAAAATCTCAATTCTGGACGGTCTCGCTTGGACCTTGTTGGGGCTTGCTAAGCGAGCCTATGAAGCTGAAGTTTTATGCTTCCTTTTCTTGAATACAACTTCGGTTCCGTAGCTCAGAGCTATATGTCGTCTTTTACGTAGTAAAACCAACTGGGAATGTTATAACTTAATGAAGACTATGGTGTCTTTCACTCATTTCCCCATTGTCTGTTCATTCCGGTTGAACGTTTAGAAATGAATTATTTGGGTATACTTGAATGTGGAGGGGGCATATATTATTAGGTGAAAATTCGTTTGCCATTAACTCACTTGAACTATCGATTGGATTACTTATGGGGCCTAACGGGTCGTACACTCACTTATTTACTCACCAGAGGTGTGCTTGAGGGGCCTGATGGGCGTACACTCACTTGGATACACGCCTGAGGAATCGATTGGCTAGCTCGTGTAGCCATGTCGGCATATGCATTTGGTTACTCGCCTTTGGTGGGCTTGTGTAGCCATATAGATGTAAATCACTTAGGTATTCGCTTGAGCTTTTGCCTAGTGGGCTTGTGTAGTCGTGTAGGCGTTTTTACACTTGCGGATAACTCACTTGCGTATTGATGGTTGATGGACTCATGCTGCCATATAGGTAATGACATTTGGTTACACATCACGGATGGGTTCGTGTAGCCACATAGGCATAAATCACTTGCCTACTTATCTGACTCATCATGCGGTGAACTTGTAATAACTTCACTTTCATCAATACTTTTAATATTTAAATAATAAATAAATAATGTGTTTTAATTTAAAATGGTCACAAAGAAATTGCAAAATATTTGTTTTCCCTAAGATGCAGATAAATAAATAAATCAAATTAAATAATTAGTAATAACTTCACTTTCTTCAATATTTCTAATAAAAACAAAAGATAAGTAATAAATAAATAAAGTGATTTATCTAAAATGAGAAATTAGAACTGAATTTTATTTTGTGATATAGAAAAAAAGATTTTTATTGTGATATAGGTTATATTATTTTTTAATAAAATAGATATTGTTTATTTATTAGATAAAAATATTGTCAAGAGAAAATAATGGTTAAAATGGTCGCAATATATATATATATATATATATATATATATATATATATATATATATATATATATATATATATATATATATATATATATATATATATATATTACTTATATTACTTATATTTTTATTTGACTAAAAATATTGAATAAAGTGAAAATATTACTTATATTTTATTTTGGTTGATTTATTTATCTGCATGTTTGAAGAAAAAAAAATATTTTGCAAGTTCTACTATTGTTACCATTTTAAATTAAAACACATTATTGATTTATCATTTATATTTTTATTCGATTAAAATAATGAAGATTGTGAAATTTTTACTTGTATTTTAATTTGGTTGATTTATTAATCTGTAAGTTTGGTAAAAAAAATATATTTTTCCAAATTCTACAATTATGACTATTTAAAATAAATTTTGATAATATTTTAATAATTATAGAAAATAGATTATTTCAGAAAAAGATTCTACGTAAATTTCGAGCCTCATAGACAAAAATTTAATAATATTCTCATTATATAGAATTACTAAATCTTAAACGTTAATTAATCTGACGGTTAATATTGATAGTTCTTATTTCTTAATATTTTTTGGCTAAATTATAATGTTGATCCCCTATTTTGGCCAATTCACGAAATCAGCCTCCTATTTATTTTTTAAACAGTTTTGGTCCCTCGTGTCCATTTTTTGTCCATAAAATGTTGTTGTGTACTATTTTTTAGATATACGGCATTCTTTTATTCAGTGGCGAATCATCATAGTGACAGGGGGTGGCCATGGCCCCTCAAAATTCTCAATTTTTAAAAAATTTCAAATTAAAATATATGATTTCTTATAAGTATACTTATAATAATACCATGTAGTTAATGGATTGGTAGGAAGATTAGGTGCTATTTTTCCAGCCTGAGATATCATATTTTGATGTGGTTATTTTTAAAAAATAAATTAGGAAATACTAGAATTTAACTTATTTTTAACCGTTTATTAATCTTTTTAGTAATATTTTTTTAATTCCCCTCGCGTAACCGACTCCCTTACCCATTTCTCTTGGTCGCGAGACCATGCTTTTCCTTCCCTCAGGTTTACGCAGTGTTTCCTTTCCCTCTCTTGGGATAAATACACATTGCTGGCGACTCTGTTTCTGCGCCACTTTCGCGTTTGTACCTGGATGAAAATTCCGGGAGCGACAGCTGGCGACTCTGCTGGGGATAACAAACTGGATTGTCCTCGCGATCGCAAACCGTGCTGAGGAAGACAAATTGAGCGACCTTCCCGATCCAAACCTCTGCCGAAGATGAAACCTGAAGAGAATTTCCCTCCGTTGGGGATCAAGAATAACAACTGATAATGATGGAACCCAAATATCTGATACGGAAAAGGCGCCAATAACCATTGGACTTGGAATCTACCGAGGAAGTCAAACACCGTTGATCAACCCTTGAGAGGATGAACACCAAACTCTGCTTGGGGTGAGCAGTTAATAATACCAAACCTGTCGGGGAATATCATTGCCTTTGACCTGCTGCTGGGGAAATGTCCTTCATCTGCTGGGGGTGATAGCATACCCTTGCTGACGAAATTACGCTTTTTGTCCTGATGAGGAAAAGAGGCACCAAGACTCTGTGGGGAAAATAGATCTCAACGAAGGAGAGACACCAAACAAGTCTCCTGCTGGAGTTGCAACGTCGCCTTGTCTGATGTGGTTGACTTCTAAGCACTCAATAGGGAGTAATAAACCAATCTGACTAGGGAAGGCAAATTTCCACACTCTTGCAATGAAGAGAGAGGTTCTCGATGCCCTGCTGAGGATGCTAGTTTTTCTATACTAGAGAGAAAGACTTTACTGAGGATGAGAGGTCAAACGAGCCTCTTGCTGGGGATGCCCACCTGCTTGAAGGGCAAGAACAAACCATCTCTACCTCGTATGAGGACTTGAACTCTTGCTGGAGAATGGCAAATCCAACTCCGGTTGGGGAAACCAAACCTTAAGACTCTTGCTAGGGAGAATACTTTACCGAGGACGATACCATTTTGGCTATTTCTGCCGGGGATGACTAGCAATTCTAATACCTCCTTGGGGAACGATACCCTCTGGCGCCTTGCCGAGGAAGAGAAACACCATGCTGGGAACTACTTTAGCGCTTCACACTTCTACTGATCAACTGCATGCCAAATATCACAAGAGAACTCCCAACTTGTCTCAAACCACATGGAGAAATCGTCTCAAGAGGATTTTACAGAAAACCCGACATTCAAAATGCCCCAAGGTATTCAAACTCTCGGAGAGATTTATGGATCTCGACATAACTGTCCCAGATTGCGTAGTTCATGAAAAAATTTGCCTCGAGATGATTCGTAGTGATTTGAAATACTCTGCCCCAGTATACTGAATCTTGAAGAGGCGCTTTTGATTAACCGTCTTTTAGAGGAGGATGACTTCTCGTGCTCTTGAGACAGTCTGCCTCGATACGAGTCTTGGAGTGATTTTGCCCCTGACTGATTGATCTTCAAGAGATTTGCCTAATCTCGACATGATTGCCCCATATTACACGCTTGTGGAGAGATTTATCAGATCTCGACATAATTTCCCCAGTTTGGCTGAACTTTAGAGAGATTCCTCGACATGGCTGCTCCAGACTAGCCGAATCTTGGAATGAATTGCCCATTTGGTGTGATCATTTGATGACTTGCCCCTACTCAACGAATTCTTATGGCGTTTGCATCTTATCTTGATCAATCTCTCCATTGTAGAAACTCTCCTGACATTAAGTGCTTACTAGCAAGTAAAAGAATTCCTTTTGAAGATGATAATTTTAATGCAATGCATATGACAGTTTTGACATCCAAGTCTGTTCACTGGAAAAATGTGGTGACATATAGCGAACGAATCACTTATCAGAATGTCACATAGATACCACCATGAATGGTAAGAAAGATCCTCTTGGGAGTTAGAGCTGACGCGATATTAACCGAAGTATGCTTTCGAAACAACCCTGCTTCAATTAGGTCTTTTGAAGGTTGTAACGTGGCCTGGTTCACGGTTTGAGAAAGAAAGGATATAAGGCTCAAAGTTTTATTTTAACCCACCCATTCTCCTTGATGTTCTCCAGTCCTACATTCAGCTAATTCGACACAAGCGCTTACCTTTCAAAAAGCTTATTGCATGGTAGGAAGATAAAAGGAACCCACACGATTTTCGAAGTGATAGTCACCCCTTTTATCTTTGGCGTCTGTAGTCACACGACTTGTTCTTTGCTCAAGGATTTTTCTTTTGTCATCCTTTTCGCATTCCGCTTTTTTTTGTTTTTTTGATTTCCCTGATTTTTGCCTGGACTGATTCTTTTTTTTTTTTTGAATCTTTTGATTTTGAAGTCCAGCGGGATGCCCTACCTTTTTCCTAAGTCACTAGTTTTCAAGTTTTGACTTAGCGGGCTTTCTTTTTCTTTTGATTCTCTTTTTTTTTTTAACAATCGTGTGACACAGGTTTGTCTTGACTTGTAAAGGGTTGTGACCCTCTCACTCTTCGGTCGGTGAGGGATAACCATGGATGTAATTGATCCTCGAATAGGACACTCCTTTTGAAATTTGAACGCACGGTCAAATTAACTGACACCTACCCTGCCCCAGGTTAAGATTGAAGGTTTTTCGTTTTCAGAAATAAACTCCTACTACTAGGCTCAACGGGGTTTACAAAGGTTTCACTCCCTTATATCTCCGGTGTTTAGGGATTTGAAATAATGCATGTACATCATCAACATGGTTTTTGTTCAAAAGCATATAATCGGAAGTTTTACGTCTTCGATTTCGTCATCCTCCCTAGGATCCTGCGTAAACAAGCATATGATATCGATGAGAAAGTATGAGTGAACACGAATGGAGTTAATCAAAACATGCATATTTATTTCATTATCATTATCATTTAAAAAACAAGTTTTACAAATGAGTTTGCACTTTAACGGGAAAGAAACTACAAATGCAAAGAAGTGACATGATATAATGATTGCCAGCTTCAAGGAACTGGGATATTCCAAGCATGATTCGCTAATGAGCTAGCCGTCTTCAGAATTGCTCTTTGAAGTCACTCTGATAACCATCTGCACAACTGCTCTCGGTGCCTTCTGCCATAACTTGGATTGATGGACCCACCTGCCTTACAGCCTTCAGTTGAATGCCCCTGTGCCCCAGTATGGTAGTCACAACGGGCATTGACATCAAAACCTGGTGGGTAACGGAAAAGGCATTGGCTTCAATTTCTTCGACACTATTAATCCACCTTTGATCAAATCTGGCAACATCCGACTGTACGACATTGGCAACTGAGTGAAATGCCTCTCGGCTTTTTTGGCCTTTGTCGGGCGTGCTGACGCGACTGACGGCGATATGATCGTTGATCCTGAGGATGTCCCTGATTCGGAGAAAGATATTGTCCGTGATACGGAGACTCGGAAGATTGCTGACTTTGAATAATTGATATGCCTGAACGTTGAGAATGAGGTGGCAAAGATTCCTGAATGGAACTATTTTCTTCCTCGAATTCTTCTTGAGAACTGATAACTGATGCACTTTCATTAGCTTGGAAGTTCGAGACGTCTTGCATCTTTCCATAGTTGAGCAGGCTCTCGATACGTTCTCCCACCATTACCAAGTCAGAAAATTTTGCCGCCCTATTGACAATCATCTTTTCCAAGTACGAACCTTGCAAGGTATCCATGAACAAATCTACCAATTCTCTATCCGAAAGTGGTGGTTAAACACGAGTATCTAACTCTCTCCATCTCTGAGCATACCCTCTGAATGATTCATTATCTGCTTGAGACAAGTCTTGCAAATGCATTCGGTTGAGAGCCAGGTCAAGATTATAGTGGTATTGCTTCACGAATGCGTTGGCTAAATCTGACCATGACTGGATGCAACCACTCTTTAACTGCATATACCAATACATTGATGCCCCACTCAGACTGTCTTGGAAACATTGAATCATGAGTTTGTCGTTGTGGACATAAAAGGTCATTCTTCGGCAAAACATCACCAAATGTTGCTTTGGACAACCATCCCCTTTGTACTGCTCAAACATCGGTGTCTTAAACTTTGGTGGCAACACAAGGCCAGGCACCAAACACATGCTTGAAGTATTCAGGTCAAGAGTCACACGCCTCTCCAGGGCTTCAATTTTCTCGTCCAATACACGGTATCTTTCGTCATTAACAGATTGTGGATCCTTAGGCTTCACCTTTGGAACTACCCCTTAGGCATCTGGCACAGAGAATGCAAAACTGTTATAATCAGCAGCATCGAGAGAAGATGAATGTCCGCCTCGGACAAAAGGACGTCCTTGCATAACTTGATTCTCAACAGGGATTCACATCAGCTGAGCTTGAGCAACATTGTTCATTGGAGGTGGAATGACATTCTCAATTCTCTGAATATTGGCCCTTCCCCTTGTCATGGCGGCCATAGCTTCCATTAGTTGATCCAACTGAGTTTTCAACGATTCAACATCGGCTCTAGTCACAAATTGATTATGCTCTCCTAAATTTAAGATTCCCCCAGAAGCTGATTCAAGTCCAATACGAAAGTTGGGAAACCAACCGCTGGTCGAGGTAAAGGATGGATGAGCTCACTGGTCTAGCCTGGAGAAAGATATGCAAAATGATGCAAGATGCAAATGCAATGCAATAATATGAATACAATAAGACATGGGATCGACGCTTCCATATAGTCTAAATTATCACTATGTTGATGGCTGAATAAGCTCATAGGTCTGCTCTGAAGGGAATACCGGAATACCAGAATATCCGAATAATCAGAATACCAGAATGCCTGAATATCGGCATAATCAGAATACCGACCTAATCAGAATACTGGGATAGTCAGAATGTCAGAATACCATAATACCAGGCTGATGAGTCCACACTGATAGGAAAACCAGAATACCGGGTCGGTTGAAGGTTACGGTTACCTGCAAACCTGTAAATACCCGCCCATTCTCACATGTGGGTCCTAAAACCAAGGTTCCTCAGTTTTGGATTCTCGATTTGAGAAGCAATAGTATATTCATCCCTCAGGGTACAATACTATCGCCAAACAAAGAGGTCGTCCACTGATTCCCCCAAAAAAATAAGGTCATCCTATAACAAGTTCCCAGTTTCGGGTCCTCGACAAGATACGTAATGGGTTTGCCATTTTTGGTCTGCCATTATCGCTCCATGAAGGAGTGCCTACGCTGAGTCCTCGGGAATGGTCACCAGAGTCGACAGCTCATACAAGGATATCTAATACCACCTATATGGGCCTCGTCTGGCTGTGGATCTCGCGAAGACTTAACGTGATAACACCACGCAAGCGATCGACTATCCACTCTAAATCCTATATGTATGCTCAAGCCTGGGAAGTGGGCTTATCTCTCAGAACACTCTGCCCACCAAACAGAAAAATCCAGCATAGTCCAGCACAGTATAATATATGGCAACAATAAATGAAAAGCATGTAAATGCAATAAAACAGTAAACATGCAACAATGCCATAAATAAAGCGAGTAAAGTAAACAGATAAAACACCCTATAATCGAAAAACAAACAGGTGTTAGGATTGACTCGCATAGGGGATGGACCGGCAAGAGGTCAATCAATGTGTATTTATCCCAAGATAGGGAAAGGAAACACTGCGTAAATCTGAGGGAAGGAAAAGTATGGTCTCGCGACCAAGAGAAACGGGTAAGGGAGTCGGTTACGCGAGGGCTGCTAAAATTCACGTGTTGAGCCCATGTTTATAATTAAAAATATAAAAAATACAACTAATTTAGCATAAAAATTTTATATAATATAGATGAAATAGTTAAAATTTATCCTATTTGTTCATTATTATTATAAATAAAAATTTATTTAAATTTATTAAACAATAATATGTATTTTACATCGGCCCCCTTATAATTTTCGGTCTGGTTCCGCCACTGCTTTTATTGACTTTGCCTAAGAAAAATTAATTATTCATTGCATTTTTTATGACATTTTATTCCTTCAGTCTTCTTCTCGGATCGTCTTCTTTCTTTCTCGACTTGTTCATTCGTCTTTTTCGTTCACCCAAAAATGCTCTCTATGTTCTCTCTTGTTCAAAAAGTATGACACATATACAAAAAGGACACATCAGCATTTTTTAGACGAAAAAATGGACAGGAGACCAAAACTATTTAAAAAATAAATAGGGGCTGATTTTGTGAATTGGCCAAAATAGGAGGAACAAAACTGTAATTTAGCCTATTTTTTTGTATAAGTTATTTAAAAATTAATTTAATAAACAAATAAACAATATATATATATATATAATTCATAATAGTAAATTGAAATCAATTTAGGAAATTTTGTTGACTGAACTAATTTTAAAATTGCCCAGCTAATACTATACTATATCTTAATATATTGAATTATCCCCTCATTGTAACAATACATGAATTGTCCAACTAATTATTTGACTCGATTCTTCTCTTCATTGTAAGAATATCATTATAAATAGCAAACCATTTTCATTATTTTCTTATCCCACATCCAATTTTAAAAGATATAATGATTCACGTTATTCTTTTTTTTGTTGCTCTTCTCTCATCATATATCCCCAATGCTACTTCTGTTAACAATGATTTCTGTGTAGCAGATTTATCACTTCCCAAAACTTCTTTAGGATATCCATGCAAGTCAGAAAAAGATGTAACAATCGATGATTTTGTCTTTTCTGGCTTTGTACCTGGAAATGCAACAAAAATTTTCAATACTGGAATAACCTTTGTAAATGTCGATAAGTTACCTGGTCTTAATGGACTTGGTATCTCTACGGTAAGAGCAGATTTAGGCGTAAACGGAAGTGTGCCATTGCACTCTCATCCTGATGCAACTGAATTAAGGGCCAGTTTGTTTTAGCTTTAAAAAAATAGATTTTTTCTTTGTATTTTTGAAAATAGATTCTACAAAAACGTTTTTCAAAATATTACAAGTTTTTTTAAATTTGTTTTTTATAAATTAAAAGACTAATTTTGATATTCTATAACATAAATATACATTATTGAAGATCAAAACATAATCAAAATCACAAATTTTTCAAAAAGTTGTATTTCAAAAATGATTTTTATGAAAAGCTATTTGAAATAGCTTCAAAATTAAGTGATTTTTTGAAATTTTGATATCCAAAAAAAATTTCGATAAAATGATAAAATACCTAAAATAACATTTTAAGAATAACTATTTAAATAAAATTTTCATTTGAAGCTTTTATGAAAAGTTTCTTTGTAAAAATTTTTTCCACAAAATTATATTACACTATAAAAATCATTTTTAAAAAAAGCCAAAACAAACGGGCCCTAATTATCATTGTTGAAGGTCAATTGAATGTTGGATTTATTACACCAACGAAAGTGTTTTTGAAAGATGCTAAACCTGGTGATGTTATAGCTGTTCCTAAAGGACAGTTGCATTTTCTAATAAACACTGGTGCTAAAAACGCTGTTGCTTTTGCAGCTTTTAGTAGCTCAGATCCTAGTGTGCAAACACTTGATTTGCTCTTATTTGGCAATGATTTATCAACTTCTGTTCTTTCACAGACTACTTTACTTGATGTAGCACAGATTCAGAAGCTTAAGGCTGCGTTTGGTGGCAAGAACTAGTATTGCTTACTTTTACTTTAATAGTTAAGTTGTGTCAACAATAAAGTTATGTACTCTATGTTATTTTTCTATGTTTTTATATCAATTTTCATTTTCAATAATGTAAGAGAATAGTATCTTTATATCAATGTATTTTATTAATAAAATGCATGTCATCAATTCTTAATATCAAAAATGTATTAAGTTTAATATCAATTCTTTAAAAATTTTAATCCCTAAAATATACTCATCGTCATAGATATAAAAAAAAATCACAAATATCAATTAGTATAAATTTTATTGAGAATAATTAGATTTGTGGTTAGAGTTTTATTAATATATTATTAAAAAATATAGAGTAAAATTAAATCTCTATAGAATTTTAATTTTGAATCCGTAAACTTTTTACATCATTAATTTATATGATTTTGAATTATTATTTTTTCACCTTTGGTTCCGAGTAAGAAACCACCACACTTATGTTAACACAAAATTTTTATTTTATTTTTATAAATATAAAGGTTTATGTTTATTCATTTAATTATAATATTAGTTTATTTAATAAATACAATTTATTTTCCTTTTTAATATTAAATATGATTTATTTTTAATGAGATATTTTTAAAAACACTATTTCCCTCCCTTTTTCTATTTTTTTTCCTATTCTATCTTAAGAGATTCAATTTCTAATTATAAGTTTATGATTTTAAAACATCATTCTAATTTACATTATGAAGACTAGCGTCCAGACGGACACTCACATGTCCGTCTGTCCGCTATCTCTAATACTGACGCGCATAAAATATAAACCGTATTATATTTTTATTTAACTTTAATTTTATTTTAAATTATTTATTAATTATAAAATAGTTAAAATAATAACATGAAAAATAATAAATCATTTATAACTGTCGTTGTGGAAAAGAGAAGTTAAAATTTAAAATAAAAACTAAAAATGGTATATTTGAAAGAAATAAAAGGCTACACCAAATGTATGTTTTGCCTTTATATATTTGTATAGCATTAAGAAACTACCACACTTATGTTAACACAAAATTTTTATTTTATTTTTATAAATCTAAAGGTTTATTTTTATTCATTTAATTATAATATTATTTTATTTAATCAATACAATTTATTTTCCTTTTTAATATTAAATACGATTTATTTTTAATGAGATATTTTAAAAAACACTATTTCCCTCCCTTTTTCTACTTTTTTTTTCCTATTCTATCGTAAGAGATTCATTTTCTAATTATAAGTCTATGATTTTAAAACATCATTCTAATTTAAATTCTGAAGACTAGCGTGCAGAAGGGCACGTACGGGCACTCACGTGTTCGTTTGTCCGTTTTTTTTAATACTGACGTGCATAAAACATAAATTGTATTATATTTTTATTTAATTTTAATTTTATTTTAAATTATTTAAAAATAGTTAAAAATAATATCATGAAATTAATAAACCGTTTATAACTGTCGTTGTGGAAAAGAGAAGTTAAAATTTAAAATAAAAACTGAAAAATGGTATATTTGAATGAAATAAAAGGCTACACTAAATGGATGTTTTGCCTTTATATATTAGTATAGATATATTAGTATAGATTAATATAGATAACTTCTTTTTACTTCATCATGATATGTATTAAAAATAAATACTTTTTATAACAAAAGATAATATTCATGCTTTTAAAAAATTCCATAAAAATACACACCATTAAACTATTAACAATAATAATAATAATAATAATAGTAAAAATTAAATTTTATTTTATTGGTATTGAACAAAATAAACTTTTTAATCATTCTCTTATTTATATGTAGCATAAATATCTAAATAAACTACACATATGAGTTTTAACTATATAACAACTTTTTCATTATAATTATTTTATTTCTTAAATAATTTAGTATTTTATCATTCATTCATTATTTTTTAATCATTCATATATATATATATATATATATATATATATATATATATATATATATATATATATATATATATATATATATATATTCCAAATTCGTTGGCACCATCTGTTAAAATTTATTTTGGTATCAAATCATGTCCTTTTATTTTTTTAATCCAAAGATATATATTTATTCTTTAACTATGATATTATTCCATTTAACTAATATAACTTATTTACTTTTTAAAATTATATGTGATTTATTTTCTAATGAGATATATTTTTTAAAAATACTATTTCTCCATTTTCTACTTTTTCATATTCTACCTTAAGAGCTTCAATTTCTAATTATAAGTTTATATTTTAAAATGAAAATCATTCTAATCTAAATTATGAAGATAATTCACTTGATCATAATATGTATAAAAAATAAATACTTTTTATTACAAAAGATAATATTCAACCATTATTTTTCAAAAAAATAAAAATAAATATACACAATAATTCAATGGTCTAAATATATTATTATTATTATTATTATTATTATTATTATTATTATTATTATTATTATTATTATCAATTCAATGATGAGTTTTTTCATATACTTTTCGAAAGCGAATAATATTATTTTTCATAAAATTAGAGCATTTCAATATCATACATACCATGATCATATAAAAATAATTTCTCTTTATAATATAAATTAGAATAATTTCTGTTTTAAAATATAAACTTGTAATTATAAAATTAGTGAAGTTGTAGTTTAAATTGAATTCTTAATATTGTGTACAAAAAATAATGAGTGAGAAAAAGAGTTATTTCTTTTTAAATCTCATTAGAAAATAAATCATATCTAATATTAAAAATGAGTTAATTTTTTTTTATAATTTTTATAATTATTAAATTCAACAAATCACTAACGACGAAGTCACTCCTCCCTCTAGGAGTAGTGTGATGGTGACCAATGACGATGACGGTCATCTGATGACGTGTTACTCTTGCTTCTTCCTCCATAACCATAAGGTAAAGTTGGGTGTCCTCGACGGTGATTGCATTCCGGAGACTTAGAGACCTTCCTGAGTGGTGAAATAGTGTCGATGTGGATAGGCTTTGGCTTGCATTTCTGCTTGTCGCAGAAAGTGGTTCTATGCACAGAATTGTCCATGGGTGAAGTGAACTACAAGTTTTCTTCAATTCGAAGTATTCTTTCAGAGATAGAGTGCAAATTATGTTTTTATACTAGGTTTTAGACACTGTTCAGAAGATTGTTTGCCTCTTGTGCGTCTAAACTAGCTTACAACTATTGGAGATTGTGGAGCATTTTATGTCCAAGAATTATAGGTTATGACGAGTGTTGCTTTGAAGCTTGGCCTTTGACTGGCTGTTGGGAAGGTTGAAAGGTTGGAAGATGGAAGTTTCTATGTCCAACTTTTGGAGGTGCTACATTTTGCGGTATTCTTCTAAAATATATAGTTGTTTCTTATACTGTCGACTCAACCAATCTTATTGTGGTATTCTTCTATCCCACCACACTCGATACAAACTTGGGTCGAGATGGAAAGTTGCTTCAATGAGATGTATATGAATCAGGAGGAGACTTCCTTGAGAGGTTTAGAAAAAAGTTAAAAAAATGTTTAGTATCGTTTTTTCACGTTGAATATGCATCAGTGGGCATAAACAACAACTAAAAGAGAAACTGAATGGAGAGACCTGTCATAATCTGAATGAGAGATTATCCATTGATAGGCGTGCTAGATAAGTAAGAGACTTGCACCAGCCCTTATCATTGATACAAAGGAATCTAACAATGATATGTCATTCAAAGCCAAGACATATATAGTAGCAGCTGGGATCCTAAAAGAGCAACGTTATTTGTGTCTTGCCCACCACTTCATAAGAAAGTAGAATATAATATGTCTTTGACATATATTTTTCCACATGCTTAAATATAAACAAATGTAGTTAGATGGTCACAAAATCCCTTCATCATATGAAATCAAAGGGAAAAGGTATGATTCCTACAACCATACAATGACTAATTTTATTTTCTGAAGGGGTCTTCAAAAGGTCATCAAAAAGGCATGTTGGAGTTGATTGATGGGGGATAACAAAGATGGCCCTTGATATTGATTCACTCCTAACCACAAATATAACTATGGTATCTTTCTTATAGCATATACAAGCTTCAAAATTTATAGGAGGGACAAGCAAAGGGGGAAGCAAGTATGAAGGACTGAAATTTGGTCAATTGAATCCCTATGTTTGATAGGATGTCCATTGTGTTGGTCCAAATGCTTGATAGTTATAAAATTGGCTATTCACATAAGATAGAGCAACGCACTTAATCCTTAGTGAAATAATTTATTATTATACAAAATTCTCGACCGACTAGGATTCCCACACCGATGCCGAGGGGCATGATCACACGACCATTCAAAGAGGCTCGAAGTCAACCTTGCCCATAATTGAGTAAAAGCATGTGCATGGAGAAAATATGAGGGTAGCCAGAATTACAATGGAGGAAGCTGGCTAGCTTCTCTTGAGATCATGATTAAAGACAACAAAGAACTGAAGACTCAAAGGATGGTGAAACCTCTAGCCAAAATTCCTGAAGAACTATGGGTAATAAACGAGAAGGTTAAGCCAAACACATCTGATGTTGCCACCTCACCAGGACATAAAAGAAGAGACAACATAAATGTTGATCTATACAAAAGATAAAGAAAACTCTACATTTAATTACTAAAATCTATAACTAGGACGAGAAAAAAGATGTCACTTTTTATTTGATAAATGCGCTAGACAACGAGTTATCTTTGGTCGAGCTAATGGTACAATATAACGACTCTAGCAAAGTGTTCGAGCTGCAGTATAGAGGCAAGAAGCAAAAGATTTGGAAGAATTATCTCCGGGTTTTTATTGTCTCCACAGGGATCGGCGCAAGGGAAATAATGTCATTCAATAATCTCTACGTATCTAAGCTTGGTTTTTAATGGTTTTAAAAGGTAAAATGCAAAAAGAAAAACATATAAACATGTAATTAAAGTAAGGGAAATAATTCATCAGGCATTGTATTTCATTTTACCTATTAAGTACTAAAAAATCTATCAATCAATTATATGCCACCTAAATCACTCATCAATATCATCACTTACTGCTCACAATAAAGGTTATGTCTAACGCAAAGTCGAGAGAACAATCGTATCGTCTCATTGATGTTGTCTCACGCAACTCAATAACACGGAGCATTAAGAACCGATACCCACGCAAATATTAGACCTAAATCTAACAGATGCTCGTCTTAGATTGAGTTCGAACCGTATATGTCTATAGCAATCCAAAACCATTAAGATAAACAGTGAAATCAAATATTAACATCGATAAAGATTTGTAAAAGAGATTTTATACAACGATCAACAAATGTACATACAATCAAAGTAAACATACATATAACACCCCAACAAATAGAAAATACACTGAGAAGAAGGAAGAAGAACAAACATCTCTCGATTTGTCAACGCCGATTGAAGCAAATTCAACTTCGGATCGTCAAGATGCACAATCTAATGTTGTTTATGAGCTTATTTCCACAAAGAATGTTGGTGATGGAGTTGGGAGTGAAAAATCCCCAAAACCATACCCTAAAAATCTGAATGAAATGTAATTATACAAGCTGAGTTTCGCAGACCCCGCTAAGCGTACTCAGATAGCGCTAAGCGCGGTCCCACTTAAAGTACTATCAAATCGACATAAAATGCGCTAAGCGCGGTGTAACACCCTTTTCTACCCCCACTTATGTTGCAGCAGAAACAACTCAATTATCAGAGTAAAACATCAAAAATACCTCAAAGGGTGCACATTTCTCATTTAAATCAAAATAATACACTTGTCTTGTAAACAAAGGGTTTTTTTTTTCCTCAAAACAAATCAAAAGCCTTCACATGACAGCGGAACTCAAAATTTTCAAATAAAAAGGTTTTGATTCAACATCATAATAATCAAAAAGGTTTTTAATAAAAGCCCTCAAAATAGGCAGCAGATCCACCATAACCACAAATACTCAAAAAGGTTTTCAAAATGAAACCATAGCATCAAATAACAGCAAAAGTAAGGAAACAACATAGTTCGACTCAAAGGACCCCAACCCGATGTTACACTATCAGAGCAAGACCCTCTAAATCGACCAAAAGCAAATAAACTTCAAGGTCCTCGAAGGCATCCACAGCTAAACCTGATCACCTGCACGTTACCCACATTGAGGCAACTTTCAAACAGGCATGGTGAGTAATCACGATTCATAATAATCAATATAAAACAAGATATACATAAAATGGCATTATCTTCATATACAACATCTTCAGGGTCATCACAAGGAAAACATCAAAACCACAAACAACGTCATAAAATACAACAATGCCAATTAGATGCAAATGCACAACAAGACTCATGCATGTGGTACCAATCATCATAATCGATGGGCATTAGGCTATCACACCTCCAAAGATCCCCGTCAATAGGATCAATCCTGCAATTGAAACCGGAGCACGCCATAGTTACCTCATATCCGCATAATGGGAATGAAGCATTGTCATAGAGTATGCATATGAATGTATGATACACAACATCAATAATCATCATCATCAAATAAACATCATAATGTGCATCATCATTCCTCAATTCTCATATACGTCATGTCATCACATATTCGTCAAATAAATCACCAAAACATCATCATATATTCACCAGTAACGTCATGGAAAATCATCATAAAAATCACAGCATCAAGGCATCAAAACAGCACATCACATAAACAAAACATCGCGAACAGCAGACGTTCGCTACTGAGTTCGCTAGGCGAACCAGTTCACTGGGACCTTCGCTTTGCGAAGCAGTCAACGAATTTCACGGTCACTACACTAAAACACCAGAAAACACAATATGTCATACTCGCTGGTTTATTCGTTGTGCGAAGCCACTCGCTGGCTCATTCGCTTTGCAAGACTTCCAGCGAATCCCCAATTCCATTCCAGAATCATCCCAGTACCCACACTCATGTTATCGCGTATTCGCTGCGCTGCTCGCTTTGCGAGCCTTGGCGAACATTCGCCTTGCGAAGGAATGGTTCGCTTAGCGAACCTGCGATTACAGAAAATCGCTGCTACGTATCAGTAGCTTCCCAACCTCAAAGGTACCTGCGATTACAACCCCAAATGACCCAAAAACATCCCTACAATAGTCCTAATGCATCACGGAAATCATCGACATAAAACCTACATTTATTAGGTCGATTCAGGACACTGCGGGAACCTTAAATTCCCTAAACCTTCACAAAACCCCAATTGCCCTTACGGCCCTTACAATCCTCTTTTCCACAGGGTCAAAACAACGTCGACAAGGAATCAGCCCCAAGGTCTATTTCATCCGATTAAATTCAACCCTTAATAATCGATTCACAAAATACCCTCAAAATCATCAATTCATCACAAAACCCCACAAACCCTCAAACACAAAACATCCACTTCAATTACATCAAATCCTATATTGAAAACAATGAAGGTAATTACTCCCCATACCTTAGATTGTCGATCCAAAGTGTTCTCTCTTGAGCCTTTGAAAACCTTCATGAAATCCTCGTTTTTTCCCTTTTTCCTCAGAGCTCTCCTTCTTTCCTTCTTTTCACGTTCTAACCAAAAAGAACCCTATTCTCAAAATCCTCCTTATTATATCCACTCTAACCCTTGGGCCTCAAAATTGGACTTTCTCCATAATGCCCTCACTAATTCCCCTCAAATGTCCACTTTACCCTTAATTCCTCTAATATTATTTAAAATAAATAGTAATATAATATATTCCATAATACATGCAATTATTTAATTAAATAACCAAAACTTCACAAAACACCGACATCGACACGAATCACCAAAGTTCACAGAAATTCACAAAAATCGGGGTGTTACACGCGGCCCCTCCCGCTAAGCGCGATCGTGAAAACTAAAAGTCCTAGCCTCTGCCAAGCACTCTCCCAGTGTGCTGCAAGTGGCGCTAAGCGTGAATGACAGGCAAAACTTCCAAAATTTTGCATCTTGAAGCATCCCTCTTGACTCAGATGAGTCCATACTTCAATCATGCATTACCTACAACAACAGATGAAAAACTATCAAACTCATTGAAATGTACATAAAAACGCAAAATATACAACGGTATGTAAAGTATAGAAAAAGTACACAAAAACAAGGAATTATTAACGGAAAACAAATGAATAAAGTCGTTGAGTGTTAATTATTCACACTCAAAATAACAACAATTTAACATTCAATACGAGGCTTAGCCATTGACTTCTTATAAGGCAAATTAGAAGGTCATACAACATAAGAAGTCGTTCATGAAGTATCCGAGGAAGCATTTAGAAGAAGTCTCATGGACATGCAATTAATAGTTCATGATCAAAACTTATTAACCCTCGAGGAAGAGGTCGATTGTGGAATTATGGAAGCATAAACTAGCATATCATAGTTAATTGGTATAGGACACTTATTCGAAAGATGATGATGATTTCCTACTAGACATCCGAAAAAAAGCTTTTTGAAATATTTCAAATAGTTTATTAATAAAAACTCTAAATTATAAATTAGTGAGAAAATAATCGTTATCAAATAATTTTTTTAACATACATTTATTAAATGAATTTAATTGTTATGCACTGACAGTGTAAAAATTGTTATGACTTGATGGGATACATGGTCGTCATTGGTTGACAGTGTAAAAAAAATGTATACTATCAGTGCATCACCCTTTTTTCCTTATCAAATATATACTTAAATGCACGTTTAATTTCTTTTTAAAAAAGATAAGATCGGTTTTACTGATAAACAAATTTATCAATAATATCATCTCTTAAAAAAAACAATTTCTCCATGAGATTCAAGATTCTCTTGAAGCTTTTCCTTTGTCAATGTTAACAAATCTTTCGACTCTTCTATGGCTACTACCACGTGGTCGAACTTTGGAGCCTATGACCTCAAGATCTTTGCAACAACTGATCTTGATGTCAATATTTCTCCACATACTTTAATTTGATTCACCAATTTAGTAATCCTAGTGAAGAAATCAGTTATGCTTTCACTTTCTTCCATCTGAAGCAATTCGTACGTCCTTTTGTGAGTTTGTAACCTCACCTCTTTCACCTTCTCTGGGCCTCCAAACGATTTCTCTAGAATTTCCCATGTTTCTTTTGCTGATTCTACATCACTAACCTTTTCAAAATTATCTGGATCAACACATTGATGAATTATAAAGAGAGCTTTATAATCTTTCTTCTTCAATTCTTTGTATGCAACCTTTTCTTGATCTGTCGTGTTTTCTGCAAGTGGTGTTACTCCTTCCTTCACAAGATCCCAAAGATCTTGATAACTGAAAACCACCTTCATCTGCTTGCATCAATTCTCATAATTTTGACCCTTCAGAATTGGGAGACTCGTCGGAAAATGCCCGTTCGAATGATTCATCACCATCGTGATTTTCTCCCCACGAATCGCTCAGCTAGTGGTCTAGATACCAAATGTTGGAATTAACCCAAAAATTTGAGAATTCCGAATCAATCTTGATGAACAAGATTCAATCAACCTGATCGAAATCCCTTGTTCTTCACTATTCACTCAAGTGAAACAATCACACCTTGATTGCAAGATTGATTCTGTGCAGTAATTGTTAATGGAAGAAAAAAGAAAGAAGATTGAATAAGAAAGAAGATTTAGGGTTTAACAAAATAAGGGAAGAGGACAATGAGATCTGCAGAGTAACTCTCTTCTCTCAAATTGAGAAAAAATATTATTCAACTGTGCAACTGCACTTTCTGTTGTGTGTTACAATATTACTCTCTATTCTTATTACTCAAAATAGGGGTTACTCCCTCTATTTATAGTTGAGTTACCTTGCTCCCTAAGGTAAAGCCCAAAAATTACAAAAGCCCAAAATTTCTATTTTGGTCCAAGTCGAAATCTTGTGTCAAGCAACCTGCTTCGACACTTCGACATCTAACACAACTTGACACACATACACTAGGCTTATTTCGACATATCCTTATTTCTGTCGAGCTACACTTGCTTCGACACAAGGAATTACAATCTCAACACCTACAACTATACAATGACTAATTGCATTATTTTCTAAAGGGGTCTTCAAAAGGTCACAAAAAAGGCATGTTGGAGTTGATTGATGGGGGATAACATAGATGGCCATTGATATTGATTCACTCCTGACAACAAATATAATTATGGTATCTTTCTTATAGCATACAGGCTTCAAAATTTATGGGAGGTACAAGCAAAGGGGGAAGCAAGTATGAAGGACTAAAATTAGGTCAATTGAATCCCTATGATAAGATGTCCATTGTGTTGGTTCCAATGCTTGATAGTTATAAAAATGGCAATCCACATAAGATAGAGCAACACACTTAATGCTTAGTGAAATAATTTATTATTATACAAAATTCTCGACCGACTAGGATTCCCACCCTAATGCTGAGGAGCATGATCACACGACCATTCAAAGAGACTCGAAGTCAACCTTGCCCATAATTGAGTAAACGCATGTGCATGGAGAAAATAGGAGGGTAGCCAAAATTACAATGAAGGAAGCTGGCCAGCTTTTCTTGAGATCATGATTAAAGACAACAAAGAACTGAAGGCTCAAAGGACGGTGAAACCTCTAGCCAACATTTCTGAAGGACTATGGGTAGTGAACGAGAAGGCTAAGCCAAACACATCTCATGTAGCCACCTCACCAGAACATAAAAGAAGAGACAATATAAATGTTGATCTATATAAAAGATAAAGAAAACTCTACATTTAATTGCTAAAATCCATAACTAGGACGAGAAAAAAATGTCATTTTTTTATTTGATAAATACGCTAGACAACGAGTTACCTTTGGTCGAACTAATGGTACAATATAACAACTCTAGCGAGGCTTAGCCCTACTTCTTATAAGGCAAATTAGAAGGTCATACAACATAAGAAGTCGTTCATGAAATATCCGAGAAAGCATTTAGAAGAAGTCTCATGGGCATGCAATTATGACAATCAAAACTTATTAACCCTTGAGAAAGAGGTGCGAAATTATGGAAGCATCAAGTAGCATATTATAGTTATTTGGTCTCAAATAGGACACTTATTCGAAAGATAATGATGATTTCCTACTAAACATCTGAAAAAAGAAAAAGCTTTTTGAAATATTTCAAATAACTTATCAATAAAAATTATAAATTATAAATTAGTGAGAAAATAATCGTTATCAAATACTTTTTTTAACATACATTTATCAAATATATACTTAAATGTACGTTTAATTATTTTTTTTAAAAGACAAAATCGATTTTACTGATAAACAAATTTATCAATAATATCACCTCTTAAAAAAAAACAATTTTATTGACATATCATATTAAATATTTACATTAACAAAATTAGCCCCAACAAAAAAATGAGGACCACAACATATTAAATATTGAAATAAAAAAAAAAAAACTAATTTTTTATAAAAAAATAAAAAACTAATTTTTAAAATGAATGATAAAAACTTCATTTTATTTTTGAAAATATGATAAAAATGCATTTAAGCTCAAATTATAAAATAAACAAATTTGTCAAAAAGAGTAAAAACAAATATAAAAAAAATGCTTATATAAAAAGTTACCGCTACTGCAATAATAGAACCGATGTTGCCGAATTTTGTAGGAAAGTGTAGCATTGAACCCCTTCATGAACAACCCACTGATTTGATTTCAACGTTGAAGGAAGATCAGTGATGAAGCAGAAGGAGTTGACTTTACTGCTCTGCCTCATATGGGCACTAACCCTTCTTTATGGTGAAATGTTCGCTTACTGGCTTCCATCTCTCTTCACTTGTTCTTGGCCCCATTTGAAGGTAAGCTTAAATTCTTCATCTTTTCACTTCCTTCGTTTCTGGGTCAGTCTTAGGTTTTTGTTTTGTAATTTATGGAATTTTTTACATTTTGGTAGCTGCCAATTGCTTAAATTCAAATTTGAGTTTTTAGTTAGAGGGATATGTGTTGGATTGGATCTATAGGTTTTTGATTTTGTTGGAAATTAATTTATGGAGTTTTGTGGGGTATTGAAGAGCTTGGTTTTTCTACATTAAGGTTGGGTGCAAATGAGTGGCTAATTCTAGCGTGCCTTAAGGTTTTGGATAAATATATGATGTCAATGTCTCTTGCATCCTGAAGATTTAGCACATTGACACTTCCGGTGCTCGCCGAACTCCCCAACTAGTGGTACCAGAGTCATAGTTCAGCTTGGTGAGGGAGCGAGAGTTGGATCCTCTTATAGGATGTGGGGGACTCGCACTCGTGAGGGAGGGAGATTATTGGGTGCAAGTGTTAGTGGTTAAGTCTCGCATCGCTTTTTGGGTGGATATGTGTTGTCAAGGTCTCTTGGATCTTGAACGTTTAGTCCATTGACACTTCTTACGTTCCTTGGACTGCCCCAACAATTACAATTTTATATTTTAAATTTAGTAAAATGCATAGCTGATTTTCTGAAATTTTTGTTAGCAGATTCAAACAAAGAGTGATAGTTACCAAAATGATTATGTAAAAGTGGCTGTTATTGCAGATCCACAGGTGAACTTTTACACTATTTTGATTATGTTATTATGTCATACACATTACCATTTTTATACATATTTTGTAAATCAATCATAACTTCTAGATCGTTAAAAATATTTGACTTTAATAATACAAATGATGGTGCATCAAAGTTAATCTTATATGTTAATGACAAATTTACTTGCATTCCATATGCTTGTTAATGCAAACCTATTCAAGTGTGTTTTTGTGGATGTGTATCTAATCTTCTAATATGTTTTTTTAAACATAATAGCTCATGGATAAAACTTCTCTCCGTCTTCCTGAGAAATCTCTTGCACTAGAGCTTGTTAAATTCTACACCGATTTAAACATGAGGAGATCATTCTTTTCATCTATCCTTCCTTTCAAACCCGATGTCATATTGTTTTTAGGAGATTACTTCGATGGAGGTCCTTATTTATCGGATGAAGAGTAAGTCCTGAAAACAAATATCAATTTGTGATTTGGCTTTCTACAAGTTTTAAAGTTTTGTTGTATTATCTATTGTGCCATGTGAAATGTTTCCAATTCTACTTTTCAGCCAAGGATGATTTTGGAATTTATTATAAACCTTTCATCTATAAAACAATATAGGTGGTAAGTGAAGAGTTATTAAGGGCACATTTGTAAAAAATTTAGGTAAGTGTTTATCTATTTTAGGGAGCATAGATAAGCACTTATTCTTGAGCTATTACAAAAAACCTAGTGAAATAAGTCAAAAACATCTTATGGATATAAAAGGAAATTGAATGCTAATATGAGTGCACCAGAAAGAATTGCACTGAAAATTTATATACTTAATTATCTTGTCATAGAATAAAGTTATGCCCTTTCGGATGGACAGATGGGAGGAGTCTTTCAGCCGCTTTAAACATATATTTGGTTTGAATGCACAAGGAAAATACAAAGACAAGCAAGTCTACTTCATTTCTGGAAACCATGATATTGGTTATGAAAGTCTTCATTATGCAAAGCCAAAGGTATTTCAACATTTTATTGCTTAACTTTTGATGTTTAAGTTGCAAAAAGGCTGCTTCCGATGGCATGTATAATACGTAGCTATGATAGAGTCAAATGCGAAATACATGGCTGAGAATCTAGTCACCGTTATATTAGAGTCATAACTGTTTTCAAGACTTTAGGGATGAAAAGATTACATATATTATCCCTATGTGTTGTTGATTTTGACAACATTGTAAAATGACATTTGGCACTGCAATATTTCGCACATCTATCTTTTTAATTGTGATTCACATAAATCAAGCTTTAAGTCACATATTAAGTTATCAATTCTTTGTTAAAGAGGTTATACTCATGTTTTTTCAGTTCTGTTTTGCTTAATTCATAATCTGTAATTTATGGAATGTGATGAAAAAGTTTATTGTTTGCACTTTTTATTTAATCATGTACCTTTTTTCATGTCTTTGCTTTTATCATTACATACATGTAGGTTATCGGCCGCTATGAAGAAACATTTGGGATTAGAAACTACAAATTTACCGTTGGAGAAGTGGATTTTATTGCAGTTGATGCGCAAACTCTTGATGGTAAACTGTGTTTTTCCTTGTAGATTTGAGCTATCATGTTTCTCAAGTAGCATTACTGCAATAGCTAGTACTTTTTTTTTTGTGGTATCAAGATAACAAGCATAATTATATGGCTTATTGTAACATGCACAGTTCATCTAAATTATGTATGGTGCACAACACACTCCCACCAAATTTTATGATACACTCTCCACACGAAATCTTTTTCTTTTTCTCTTCCAATCACTTTATTCACCACTCTCGACAGCTTCGTCCATCAACGTCTGTCTGAGATCGAGAGAGCACTATGAGCTGTGTTTTTAGCCATTGCTTTGGGAGTTTTTGATAAGTTGAATTGAAATGACTGAATTCTTTATGTTTTCTACAGGACACCCACAAAAGCATCTGACTTCTCAAGTTTGGGAGTTTCTAAAGAATATCTCTGTAGGTATAAACTGGCCTATGCATCAGATTCATTGTTTGGTTGGATCATGTGTCCTGTAATAATTCACAAGTCTTTTGTACTTTACTAGATGATGTTATTCGGCCAAGAGTCTTATTAACACACATTCCCTTATATCGACCGTATGATACTTACTGTGGCCCTGATCGTAGTTCCCCAATTATCAACCAGGTAAAGATTATTTTTCAGTTTCTTGAAGTGAATATATTAATCATGCTGTATTTTGCGAGGCATTGACCCGTAGAACATTTTCATGCAGTGGATTGACTTTGAAATCTAATTTTTTTTAATTGTAATGTAAATTACTTATTTTTTTGTAAAAAATTTAAAAAAATTTCGTACCTGTTAGTTGCCATTTTTGAAACTACTAATCAGTCTCTCTTTAATTTTTAGAGGATAAAGCTCGCTGTGTATGATAAAAGTAATGATATAATGTAAGTTACTCATCTCATGGCATGGAATTTGCATGTACCTTGCTTAAGTGGCTCATATATACTGATATTTGGTTTGACTTTTGGTCTATTCAGATATCAGAATTATGTTTTTGAGAAGTCATCGAAGTATTTACTCGATAATATCAAACCTGTAAGTCATCTACCTTCTCTTTGGAATTTTGTGTATGGCTGTTCCACTTTTATATCAACGGGGGATACAAATAATCCACAATTAATCTGCCGACAATTTGTGCTTCATGTGTATAGTGTGCCATTTAGTTTATAATTTTATTTTAGAACTTTTGATATTGGCAGAAGCTTATTTTATCTGGCCATGATCACGATCAATGCACCGTCACTCATCAATCTAAATCCGGGCCTGTAAAGGAGGTAAGAACCTGATTTTTCTTATTTGAACAGTCTTGTTCATTGTTTGACTTTGAACACTTTAACTGACAGTAGCATGCAGCACACTCTAGGTACTATAAGTTGGCAACAAGGAAATTGGTATCCTTCTTTCATGCTCTTATCAGTCGATAACTCCACTCTTCGAAATACTTCCATTCCCGAAGAGCCTTTGTTGACTCATCTATGTTACCTTCCAAAGCAGTTACACATTTATATGTGGTAATTCTAAATACCGATTATGATTTCTTATAATATAACTTTTCTACTAGAGAAAGGGAGACATGCATATGCATTGTCAGTGTAAACTAGTTTTATACGATGCGGTCCAATGAGACTCCAGCATTTTGCAGTTACAAAGTGAACCTACGTAGCATTATGTCGGATGTCAGTGTAAAACTAATTTACATCATCAATGCATTTCGATTAAACTCTATAGCTCTTATGTTTTGTTGTAATTTCCAGGTATATTGTGCTATTTGGTTTTACCCTTCTTGCCCTCCTATTTTGGCCAACAAGCAGCACAAGTTTCTGGCATCAGTGTTGGAACTTGGCGGGCCGTTTTAAACAACTTATAGCTTCTATCGTATCGAGAAATGAAACAAAAGAGAAAGATGAGGATGCCAACTATGAATATGAGATGATGTGGGATGCAGAAGGGTCAATGCATCTTATAAAGAAACCTTTGAAGGCATCCACTTCAAATTCTAATGAAAGAAGCTTAGGAGAAAGGTAAAGTTATTGCATGTCATCATCGGTTAAAAATAGCTTATACAAAAGCACTTATATGATAAATTGTTTATCTAAATAGGGAACAACTCTGTTAAATACTGGAGAAATAAAACTTAAGCATCTCCCTGTTTTTTTTTAATCCGCTGGCAGGGGTAATGTTGTAATGCGGCCAACTGCTAGAAAAAATACCGGTCAAGAAGCAGATTTCTCGATGAATATGGATATGGCTTCAAGCACCGGGCCTGATCCTCTAGCAAGAATACCTCCCAGAGGCAAATCAAAGACAACAATTATAATCCAAAGATTACTACGCACGCTGCGAATGCTGACAGTTATTGCAGCAGTCAACGTTCCTCTCTACATGATGTTGCTATTCAAGGATTGGATTGACAAGTAAAGATGAGATTCATATGTGAGTTATAGCATTCAGGTTTTACATTAAGATTTTATTGTAATGAAGAGTTGTTGTAGAATCAGTTAGATGGTTCGAGTAGGTAAGTTCTATCAACATGATCTGATCAATCACGTGCTTTTGCTTTTTGGATGTTCAATTGGTAGCTTTAAAGTACTATTTTGAATGAATGTTATAAGAATCTACATAAGTTGCTTACAAAGAACTCCCTCCGTCTCATAAAAAGTGTCTCATTTACACTTTTTCTTTGTCTCAAAATAATTGTCCATTTACATTACCAATGTTGTAATCATTATTATTTTTCCACTACTATACCCCTATTCATTAAATTTCACTTTATTCAACTACTTTATCAACTACATTTAATAGGGGTATTTTAGTAAATAACATTAACTTTTTCACTACAACTAACACATCTAATCATTTTCTTAAGAACCGCGGATTGCTCAAATAGGACACTTTTTATGAGACGGAGGGAGTATTATTTTGTGCTAAAATGTGTGATGTATAACCCAAATATTTATAGGGGATGTTCTTTCCACCCTTATAGGTGCTCCCACACAATGTCTCTAGTGTTCGGAGTTGCATTTCCGGACACATCTATTTTAGTCATTTTTCAGATAAAATTGAAGAGCCACTCTTTTTATATAAAAATTTAATTTGGAGATACATCTCTCTATGGGAAAAAAGTGCGTCCGAAGATGAATATCTATAAACCCCTTTTATTCAAAAGTTAGTGGGTAGTTCGAAGATACATCTTCAGACACCTTTATTAATATCCCGCGCCAGACACTTCTCTCTTCCTCATTCTTCATTTTTCTCTAAAGTTAAAAAAAAACGTCATTTGAGCTTTGCAACGATTTTACCTCTGCATCCATTCAATCAAACTTTTATCATTGAATCTCTTTCCAACATCTTATAACATGCAACTGCTCCTTCTCATCAATCAAGTTCTTTTGCTAAGTTTTTCAAAATTTCTTATCTTTTTATGTTTTGATTTTTAATTAGTTTTTAGGATACATTAGTTGTTTTAGAAACATTAGGTAGTAGTGTAAACAAAATTGATAGTCTATTAGAACACGCATTGAGTTTTGTTGGGTATGTTATGGCAGAAATGGCGTATCTGCCATGGCTGAGACAATCATAGGTTTTTTTGGAGATGCATCTCTGGATTTGCTATGCATTGTTTTCGGATATGCATCTCCAGATTCGACAAAGGCAACAAGGGTTATTTTGTGGGATTTGTGATTTTCTCCGGACATGCTGTTTATATCTGTCTTTATTTATAACGCAGGTACAATGGCTAAAGATAGCACTGGACAGATTAGGCTCAGACGTCTATCCCAAACCGTGTCGGTACAATGTGAGAGGGTCGCAACAAGGACCACGAGTTGCTAATAACTCGTTTGATGTTGCATCTATTTTGCAACCCCAGTCGTCTGGTTCTCGTAGGCGACTTTCTGAGGCATCTCAGACATGTTGCAACAAAACTTGAGGTTTCTGAGGCCCCTGTTGACCCTGAAGCCCAGGAGGATGCCTATTAGAGTTATTTAGGAGGGCCATTTGATACCTCCTTACTTTATAATTATGCAGATCATGCTGTTAGGCATGTCTGACATGGAGATGTATATTTCTTTTCTGTTGCAGAAAGTGTGATGATGGTATGTCGGCGTGTATGCGGATATAGGTAGAGCGCAACCATATAGTTAGGAATTTTGTAGGATGACAGTCCTCAGTTATCCTTAGTGGAGCGCATGGATTTTGAGTTGCGCATTGTCGTGCAGTACAGGTGGGGAGGAGGTTGGCGGTTAGACATACCCAGTAGTTTATTGGGATGTATTATTATTATTATTATTATTATTATTATTATTATTATATATTTTTGGACAAATGTTATGTATGAATTTTCATGACTTTATTTTTACTAATGAATGCATTTTAACTTTCCTCTTAACTTTCATAACTGCATTAAGTTAATATAAGCTAATATAAGTTAGCATCACAAAAATGGAATGTTTGGACAATGGTGATGTTCTGATATGATTTAGGAAAGATTCCGGAGATGTATCTCCGAAATAATTCTCCCTTTGTATTTTCAACGCTTTCAAAAACATTCAGGGGACAATTTGGAGATCATCTCCGAATACACCCAATATCATGCATCTCTGAACCATATTTTGTTCAAAATGAGGTGGATCTCAGAATAACACATTTTGGTTGTGATTTGGGTGCAGTCGGAGATGCATCTTTGGATGTATGAAGGACAATTTTATATTTTCAAGATTGTGGTATGCTTGTATAATGGTCTAATAAGCAATTCCCATATTATAAGGATGAGATTTGTGGCATGCTATTAGACAATAATACAAAGAAGGCTTAATACCCTTTTTGGAGGAAACCTTGAGGAAGCATCAATGGAAGATAGAAGTGCTAAGTCAAGAGGTGGAAGAAGGCAAAAAAGAGATGGAAGAAGCCAAAAAAAAGTGGAAGTTTTGAGGCTCAACAATATGGAATTAGAGGAAGCTCTGAAGAACACAATGAAGTGGAAGAAGATCTGGAAGATTTTGTGTTATTTTGTGTTGTTTGTTTTAGTAATTAAGATGTTGTAAAAGCTTGAAGTTTATTTTCTTGGTTTGGTGTAAAACTTGCAATGCAGATAGTTAAATGTTATTTTTACATGTTTGTTCTAAGTTTATTGTTACATGTTAATTGTTAAATATTTGTTCTAAGTTGAACTTACCATTATGTTTGTGCTAAAGTTACCATTATCTGTGTATAAGTTAACATAATTTAACTTTGACAGAAAATTTGGACCATAATTTGTGTATAACTTAACATAAGATAACTTACCATAATTTGGACCATAATTTGTGTATAACTTACCATAATTTGGACCATTGTTTGTGTGAAGATTGTTGTGTACTTAAGTTAAGTTAACATAAGATAACTTTGACAGATAACTTACCATTAGTTACAAAAGTTAATTAACCGAATTTTGGTATAACACAAAATTTGATCAACATAAACCTTGTTCAAATTTGAGAACATAACATAAACCTTGTTCAAAATACCATAACATGACATTGTTACAGACACTTGTTCAAAATACCATAACATGGCATTGTTGCAAACACTTGTCCAAAATACCATAACATGGCATTGTTACAGACACTTGTTCAAAATAACATAACCATAGCTCAAATGGAACATAACATAAACCTTGTTCAAAATACCATTACATTGCATTGTTACAGACACTAGCTTCAACATAAGTTGTCATAGACACTTCAAAACAACATAACATAAACATTTCAAAACAACATAACATCAACCATATTCTTAAAACAGAAACTACATAAATCTAAATGGACTTCTTTGTGTTGTTTCTTTTGGTAGGAGTGGTCCTTCTAGTTGTAGGTCCCACTGCATTTTGTGATGCACGTAGTCTGGTGGTTAGTCCCTGTGAAACAAAAGCCATTGTAACAGATGTTTATCTTGGTTTCCTAAAAGGCAACTTCTGTGGGCTTACTTGTGCTGGTGCTGCCCTAGGCTGACTTGCTTGAGTTGGGGTTGCCCTTTGCTGAGTTGCTTGGGTTGTTGTTGCTGGTGTTGACCATGTTTGAGTTCCTTGAGTTGTTATTGCTAGTGTTGACTTTGGTTGAGTTCCTTGAGTTGTTGTGGTTGGTGTTGCCCTTGTCTTTTGTCCTTGAGTTGGTGCTGGTGTTGCCCTTGATTGAGTTCCTTGAGTTGTGGTTGGTGTTGCCCTTGTTCCTTAAGTTATTGCTGGTGTTGCCCTTGGTTGGCTTCCTTGAGTTGGAGTTGGTGTTGCCCTTGGCTGATTTGTTTGAGTTGGTGTGGTTGTTGTCCTTAGCTGAGTTCCTTCTGTTGGTGGTTGAGTCCTCTTACAAGTGGATTTATTATGTACAGTCTGTCTGCACCTTGTACATCTCATTATCATGCCAGTTTTTTTTTCATTTTTCTACCTGACCCATCAAGTTCACCCTGCTCACGGTTCCTTTTCTTCTTTGGTCTTCCTGGCATTTTTTTGAATTTTGGAGGCTGGACATCTGGGTACTCTGTTCTCAATGTGTCTTGCCTCAAATATAAACTCAGATGACATCCTACAAAATAGTAAAAAAAAAAAAGTCACATAAAAATGAGAATTTAAAGGCAAACAGTCACATAAAGTATTAAAGCAGTTTTGGTACCTTACTATCCAATAATTTGTGTAAATGCTTGTTTTTCAACTTTCCTCCTTATGTTTGGCAATACAACCCCATCATTTAATTGTGTGAATTTTAACCTATTAGCTGCCCACCTTTTCATGATGTAGCCTCTAATTTCTTCTAGCATGGTCACCAATGGCTTTGCCCTTGACTCTACAATCACACTATTGAATGCCTATGACATTTTGTTCAATACAGTATCACAGTTTAAAGTTGTCCTAAAATATTATTTGCTTCAATATCTGGGTGGAGTCTGCATCATGTTCTTGTATGCCTCTTCATGTATCTGTCTCATACCTCTCACTGGCAGCCTTCCTTACACACCAGTTGCCAAGTCTCCTCATTAGGAAACTTTCCACAATATGCCTCCCACTGGAAGCCTTCCTTACACACCACCTTCACTCTTTTTTTTGTCATTTTTCAAAAACTTACGACCTCTACCAGATTTGACAGCATATATTTGAATTGCTTCCTTAAAGTCACTTTTTGAGTTAAAATAACTTCCCAACTCCCATTTATAATTAGCCATATCTTTCAATAACTTAAAAATGGGATACTTCTTCTTCATTGGTTCATCACTCTCCTCACTATCACATCCACTATCCAACTCCTCACTATCATATAAACTCCCATTCTCCTCTCCACTGTCTCCTTCCCATTTCTTTTTCTTCTTTTTACTTGTTTCTTCATGGTTTCCATCATATTCAACAAGATTGGATAAGTGTTCTTCAGAAAAATCCACACTCATATCTGAATCACTAAATATAACTTCCAAAGCACTATCATACAATTAACTCTCATCCTCACTGTCATCAGAGCTTGTTACCTTATTCAACAAACCAGCATTAGTATCTATAACATCATGAACCTCACTATCATTGTTCACACTCTCACCCACATTCATACCCTTAACACCATTATTCTTCACACTCTCACCTACATTCATACCCTCACCTACATTCATACCCTCAACACCATTATTGTTCACACTATCACCATCAGTACCTACATTCATTTCCTTTATGAATTCTTGATAAAGATCTTCAATGATGGATTCTACCTCCGGATTAACCATATTTAATGGTTCTTCATCTATGGCTTCTTCCTCCATCATGTCTATAGGATTTTCAACATATTCTGGTTGAGATAATGGATGTTATATGTAAATGTCAACTTTCAAATGTATCCTAAAGAGGTCAGCTACCTCTAACGCACCCTTATCATCCTTAAGAACATTCAAACCAAATGTGGGATCATTGTAATATATAGTGTATACCTCAATGTAACCTAGATTTTTCAGAACACCAACCAATTCAAAGTTGGACCACCTATCCACACCTATCTCTAAATCATTACATTTACCCCCCACATAATCGATTTTTACATAGTCGACAAACTCACCACTATGATGAATTTTCAAACACAACATTTCTTCCATTTCTACCTAATACAATAAAACGCAACATTACATACAACAACACATAACATAATAGCAGATTACAAAAAGGGGCAAAAAAAACCTAGATACCTAATCAGAACAAGAAAACGCAAAAAAAACCTACATACCTAATCAGATTAAAAAAACGCAAAAATAGCAGATTACAATAAGGGGCAAGAAAATCCTAGATACCTAATCAGTTCAAGAAAATGAAAATAAACCCTACATACCTAATAAGAAACCTAATTAGATTAAAAAACGCAAAAAACCCTACATACGTAATCGACTGTTTCATCTTCGTCTTCCTCGACTTGCTTCTTCTCTCTTTGTCTTCCTTGAGCGATCTTCTTCTCTCTTCGTCTTCATGAGTTCTTCCTTCAGCTTTCTATTTCAACACATCTTTTAATCAAACAATGAAAATGCTAATAATAGGCTACTTCAGATGACACCTCAGCAAGCCAATCCTCATCATGCCACATAACCAACCTGATTCATCACACCTCAGCAATATCTTAACACGTCAGCCATGTTATTTGAAATAATCTAACGTTTCTAACAGCCAGGACTAACGTGGTACCATTTAAATAACGTAAGGGACCAACTTGGAACTTTTAAAAGGAAGAGGACCAAAATGGACCCCGAGCAATAGGTAGAGGACCAAAAAGAGTATTAAGCCTACAAAGAACACTGCCATGCTGATACAAATGGTAATTTGAAAAAATGTAAAAAAAAAAAAAAATTAAGGGGTGCTTCTCCTACCCTAAATAGTGCACCTTAAATAGTGGATAAACACCTTAAGGAAATTCGAAAATGCCATTTGAGAATTCGAAAATGCATTTTTGGACACACCATTTTTACACCATATGCATGTGTTAATAAACCACGCCCTCATTTTATTTTGTCTTAAATTGATTCAAAGATGTATTTTCGTATTGACCATATGCACACCCATGTGTTCCTACCTAATACAAACTCATTTTATCTTAAATTTATGCGGATATGCATTTCTGTATCAAGTTACAAAGATGCACTTCCGTAATTTCCCCTGACAAAAAATTGACATTTTATTTTTATGAAATACACCGATGTAATAGATCGTGCATTAAAACTATACTATCATAATAATTATTTTATAAATTCAACCATACACTTAATGCCCAAAATGAAAATGCCATATATGATTAAATCAATCCATAATACAATCATAATAACAAAGTACTACACTACTACAAATATTAATACAAATACTACATTATTGTGTATGCCGAACATCAATGTTTCCGCGATGCCTCCTGTACTACAGTGTCTTCCGTGCCTCAGTAAGGATGACATCCACAATGTACCTCCCCTCAGAGCCTTCTGGAAAGACTTGTCTGTCTATACCTGCCTGCGCAAGATCCATGATACGTCGACATCTTGGAAACACATCGATATGATTATCCCTAGCTTGTTCGTCCTATAGTATCTCGTGATGTGATGACCTAGGTGGATCTCCTGGAGCATCCAGTGTCATATAAGGATGTCAAGCCCTGAAATACCAGGCGTCATAACCGTATGCAGCACTCCAGTCGCTAGGAACTAGGGTATCTCGTGCGTCATCCGGTACCAGATGATTAAGGTAATCATCACACATGGAATCTACATGTCTACAGAACATAAGAGGAGCAGAAACTGGGGGGGTCTGGGAACAAACTATATGTAGTATAACTTCCGCATGACGCACTCAAACAGATGTGGATAATATAGATGTGACCTACAAGCCAACCATCAAGAGTAGAAGGCTATATCGTCCAAGGGACGTGTCTAACAGTGATCTACGTGTGCTTGAAAATGTATATCATCTGCTACCATACGGCCCTGATACACTCTGAAGGGTTCCGTTGCTTGATTCCTTCTGAGTGGGCTGAATGCACAAGCACCAGGCATATCCTTAGTGTTGGTAGAAACATATGACCAACCGAATATGCGTGGGAAATGCTAGGGTAACCAAGCCAGAAAATGATACATGTGAATTATTAGTAATGGCGTAACACAAGTGTCATGAAAATGATATACAAACAGTAAAGGATGCAAATATATTACCGTCAACAGTGTGCAACTACCTGTCATCTGTTATGTATTTCACATATAACCTTTAGCTAAATTGGAGTACAAGTAGATCAAACAACTGACCCTTAGTTGTATTCATGAATCTGCTCCAAGTAAGCGAAGTATCTCAAGTAAAACACATCCACATAAGTGGAACTCTTGTCCACAAAAATGGACGTGCCAACCATGTACAAAAAGTATGCTCTCGATGTGTATATTATATGCTGCATAACCTATTCATCCTCACCAGCGGCCTGATCTGTTGCCGCCAGCTTTTGTGTATACATGTTCTCCACTAATAGAAACCTAGCATAACACCCTTAGGTAGCTTCCATCTCCTTCAGGGCAAGCCTTGATTCAACTCCCAGATATGTCATCATTAGCTCTAGTTCCTCATCTATGATAATCTTGTTGTGGTCTAATAGACTTTCCCTTATTAGAAATGCAGCAGACATGAGACATCATTCATTGTGATAGACATCTCACCGTGTGGAAGATGAAAATATGACGCCTTAGAATGCCATCTCTCAACGAATGCGAAGAGCATACCATGGCTTATCATAATATACCTAATCTTGCATAAGTCTTACAACCCAAATAACTGCAACACATCCTGAAACCACTGATCCCGAGGTTGTGGCAGAGTCGCAATCTTCCAACCATGGGTGATGTATTTTAAAGCATCACGGGTCTGCAGAAAAACAAACCACCGTCAGAAACTTTGAATATTATAACAAACGAGTTTCAAAGAATTTATACAATTGAATTTTATCTCTCCATCCCACACATGTTTGACAACATGGTCTGAGTCCACGGTGATAATTTGGACGGGCCTCCTCCAAACCCCTAGGGTGCCTGGGGTGTATTAGGAGGTGACACCTGCCTCCTCCAGGAAGACGAAGGCGGAGATGCATATGCCCCAGAAATTGACGCCTCTGCATCAACCGAACAAGAACCGACAGATGTCTGCGAGGCTTGGGCTTTTTCCCTTCAAACGGATGCATGCTGCGCAACTCTGTCGTGCCTCAATAAAACGTGGTTATCAGCCATATTTCTTACAATTAAACCACACAAGCATTATACAAGTGAAACACAATGAAAATAAATCCAAACAATACAGACTGGCTAATCACGGAAATGCATTTATAGATTCTAAAAATCAAAACGTTGAACAAATCCGGAAGTACATTTTCGAAAAAATGTGGAAGTGCATTTCCATAATGTTCTGCAACTCAGAAGAACGAAAATGGAAGAAATGTAGTTGAATTCAACATCCAAAAAATGCATTGATCATTTAAACTACCTATCAAACACACTGCTCAGTTAAATAACATATCAAAACTACCTATTACACAACTTAATGCTCAATTTCTACAAATGTATAGAGAAATCAAAACATACCAAATGCGAGTTTGATTGTGATCTCTTTGATTGATTGGATGTTCATGGTAAAAACTTGGACGTGAGTTGATATAGTTTGAGATTTTGTGAGTTGATAAAGTTTGAGAGTTTGTGGGTTGAGAGAGTTTGTGAGTTGATAGAGTTTGAGAGTTTGTGAGTTAAGAGAGTAAAAATGAAATGAGGAAGGAGAAGAGACTCTGGTGCGTATTTTATTAAGAAACCGTTCGGAGATGCATCTCTGTAACGTATGTGGAGATGCATTTCCGTATTATGTGGAGATGCATTTCCAGATTCTAGGGGTAGTTTTGGTTTTCACTAGGGCGGGGGAGCAATTCTTAGGGTGGGAAAAGTTATCCCTAAAATTTAATGTAACCACAAGTTTCGTGCATGGGGATCCAAGGGTAAGGCTACCCAAACATATTAATAAGTTACTTGTAATTTGAAAAAAAATATTCTCAAAACAACTTACACTAATTTGAAACAATATATTTTATTCTTAAACCTAGACAACTTTTTAACACAAACTTTTGGACTATTTTTTCTCAAACAACAATAACAATCAAGTCTTGTCCCACTACATGGATTAACTGATTCCATAATATTCTATCCAAGACCATGCTTCTCTACAAATTGTTAATCTTAAGAATTTTTTAATAATTTCTTATAGTTTTTCTAGGTCTTCCTCGGCCTCTAGCTGTTTAAATTCTCTCCATCTGATCTATTCTACATAGCAAAAAATTTACAAGTTTTTTCTTTGTGTAGCGAGCGATTTTGGACGCGGTTCTTAAGCGCTGTCGCTCTTTGGGGTTTACTACAGGTCGATTCATTTTTTATCCTATTGTGAGCTGACTAAGGAAGGGAAATAGATGTCTCCAATTAACCCTGCTTGCATACTGAGTTTAAACAACGGTCTGTTAGGTTACGGATGCTATATGGTAATGGGGCCTTTCTTTCTTCTTACTTTATTATGGTGGAAAACTGGGACTATTCATGGGGAATTTGGCAGATTGGGTGGAGATAGGGGACTTTAGGTTTTTTTATTAGTGTGCTCGCTAAGATTTTTCTTTCAATCTTATGCCTACGTATTCCCGTTTACCGAAACAGGGAAATCAGAGCGGTCGTAGTTCCTCCTATTCTATGGGAGGAAATGGGTGTTTTGGTGTCTTGTTCAAAGCCCAAGACGTGAAGCGAAAGGTGATCTATATCTTGTTCAAAGCCCAAGATGTGAAGCTGAAGGTGGTTTGTATCTTGTTCAAAGCCCAAGATGTGAAGCTGAAGGGTCTATTTGTATCTTGTTCGAAGCCCAAGATGTGAAGCTAAAAGGTGTTGTCTTTAGAGAGAATTTGTCATCTCTAAAGAGGGTATGTTTGTCACAACGGTTTATAAAGGAGAATTACTTTAATCGGGATATGTGAATCCGGCAATGCCATAATTTCCTTTATAGGGGGGTTCCAACCTGAAGGAGAAGACTTTAACTCAGTGTAGAGCAATGATATCTTTCCTTAGGAATTTTTCATGCTAAAAGAGGGACAGTGGCATGGATGTAAATAATCCAGAGGCTTGCCGCTTACAGCGATTAGATGAAGGGGAAGGAGTTGTTGATGTTTGTGTACTGTGAACGAGGCACAACTTTGATGCTAAAAGGTTGATTGGCTCAACCTGGGTTTTCTTATACAAAGCCTAAGAGGAGGCTATTGGCCCAACAAGAGGGAGTTTTTATGTGTCTCGTACGAAGCCCGAGAGAGAGGCTAAAAGGGTTGACTCAACAGGAGAATCTTTTATACTCAACAAGAGAGTGTTTTTGTATCTCGTATGAAGCCCGAGATGGAGGCTAAAAGGTGATTGACTCAACAAGAGAGTCTTTTATACTCAACAAGAGAGTGTTTTTGTATCTCGTACGAAGCCCGAGATGGAGGCTAAAGATGGTGACTCACCAAGAGAATCTTTTATACTCAACAAGAGAGTGATTTTGTATCTCGTACGAAGCCCGAGATGGAGGCTAAAAGGTGATTGACTCAACAAGAGAGTCTTTTGGTATCTCGTACGAAGCCCGAGATGGAGGCTAAAAGTTTTGACTCAACAAGAGAGTCTTTGTATCTCGTACGAAGCCCGAGATGGAGGCTAAAAGGTTTGACTCAACAAGAGAGTCTTTGTATCTCATACAAAGCCCGAGATGGAGGCTAAAAGGTTATTGTTTCAGTTGAGTGACAGGTCCAGTATGTTAGTTCAACGAGAAAATCAGTTCTTATATGAGTAACACTGTACTCATGGATTTGATATGAGAATCGGGATTATTTCCTGTTCTTTAAGGAAACGGGGAATCCAAAGGGTATTTGAGACTGTCCAAGTCTGGGGGTGTTTCCTTACTTGAGAATGTCTCTGAGACTCAAGGAAATTAGACTGTCCAAGTCTAGAGTTTTATCTTTTGCACTATGCTTAAAGAAACAGTAGTAGTACGTTCACGGTAGAAAGATCTAGACTCTTTGAAAGACTGTTCTATTAAGATGACTAATTTCTGTTCCTATACCTCTAGGAGGTCGTCGGGACAATTTGTACGAAGCCCAAGAGGAGGCTGGAAACTTTTAAGAAGCCGAGGGACAATTTGTACGAAGCCCAAGAGGAGGCTATCATTCCCGGAGGAAGAAATCAATTATACGAAGCCTAAGAGGAGGCTGTGAATACTTCTAAGAAGCCGACGGGTCCTTGTACAACGCCCAAGAGGAGGCGTGGATGCTTTTAAGAAGCCTGTGGGTCCCCAAACCCCGAGAAGTTCAAGACAGGCTATTCACAAAGAATAGATCAAGCCAGGAAAGTTCGAGAATTCGGAAGAAACTCAAGGGATGCAATTCACGGAGAAGAGATCATCTCTGGGGAGTAGAGCTTCTTGACAATTCCTAAGGAGGACAGCCGAAGAGAAGATTGTATCTGGTGCTCCTATGGGGGATCTAGTATTGTCTATTTCTAAGAATGATCGAAACGGCTTTACCTAGTGCTAGACGTAGTTACCGGGGAAACTCTAAATATATATACTATTATTACACAGTCGATATGAGTTTATGAAAGAAGACTTACAGCGAAAAAGCCCCACAATACAGTTATATGTATATGAAAGCGGTAAATGAAAGCATATAAACACTTACTCGATTGTAGAGCTTCCATGCTGTTTGGTTAGTTGTTCAACAAAGAAAGATTGAAAACATCAGTATATTTCAAAATCAAAGGAGAGAGTGCTTTGAAAGAAAGATTGGGGCTTACAGCTCAAGGAGAGGCCCAGTGTTTTAGTAGTGATTGCACTGTGATATGAGTTTGTACAGTGGGACTTATACAAGTGACTGAGGCCCAAAAAGTTTTCTGTACAAGGGGAATGGGTCTTACACTCTCTCAAGAGGCCCAAAAAAATGATTTAGAGAAAATAAGCGGGTCTTACTACGCGAGGGTAGGCCCAGATGATTTTGTTTAAAAAATGGCGATCGCGCCAAGGTTTTAGAATGTACAGAGGGACTTATACAATAAGTGAGGCCCCAAAATGGGTTATGTAAAAAAAGGGGTTGGGACTTACACTCTGTTAGAGGCCCAAGTGAGTTTTAAGAAAAGAATGGGTCTTACTACTCGAGGGTAGGCCCAATGGTTAATTTTGAAAAGGGCGACAATCGCGCCGAGGTTTTGGAAACACCGTGGGACTTATACAAGTGATTGAGGCCCCAAATTTTGGTATTTACAAAGGAATTGGGTCTTACACTCTATTAGAGGCCCAAAGGTTTAAAAATGAAAAGAAATGGGACTTATAGCTCAAATAGAAGCCCAATGGTCTTTTTTGTTAAAAGGCGACGATCGCGCCGAACTTTGTAAATGTACAGAGGGACTTATACAATATCTGAGGCCCAAAATATTTTATTTACAAAAGGGGTGGGACTTACACTCTATTAGAGGCCCAAAGTGTATTTTAGGAAAAGAAATGGGGCTTACAACACGAGGGGAGGCCCAGATGATTTTCAGTTTGAAAATGGCGATCGCGCCGAGATTTTTAATGTATCGGGACTTATACAATAACTGAGGCCCAAAATATTTTTGTACAAAAAGGGTTGGGTCTTACACTCTATTAGAGGCCTAAGTGTTTTTGAAAAAAGATTTGTTAGGGTGAAAATCAAAGAAACCCTAATTTCATTTTTTAAAGGCATTTTTCAAAGAAAAATCAAGTAAAAAAAATGATAAAAATATCAAATAAAATCATTAATCATGTTATGAAAAAGTATTTTATCCACATGAATATTTAAAATCATTTTGGTTTTAAAAATCAAGAAAAAAACATTTTAAAAGCATTTAAAACAATTTAAAACAATATTTTTGAATATATTAAAAATATATCAAATAATAATATTTTTTGTGATTTTTTGGTGGATTAAAATATTATGGAGTATGAATAAGAAGTGTGTAAAACAGAATTGGAAAATGATGATTTTTGCTATGTAAAAGAATTGGTTGAGTTTTGAAGATAAACTAAGAAAAAAAGGAAAGATGTCACAACATCACATTCGACATGAGTTTTGAAGATAAGAGAAAAAGGGAAGATGTCACAACATCACATTCGACATTTTAAAAAACCAGAACTGCACCTTGGTTTTCAAGATCTTTGCTTATCAAACTTCAAACATTCATAACTCTCTCAATTTTTAACGAAATTAAAATCCGTAAGAACCTATCTTGACCGATTTTTCGCAAGGAATCCAATGGTATTACTAATGCACACTGAAACTGAATGTACAGAACACACAAAGTAAAAAACCAGAACTGCATGTTTAGTTCTAGACGTATTTTCTAGTCAAACTTCCAACACGCATAACTCTCTCAATTCTTAACGAAATTCAAATCCGTAAGAACCTATCTTGACCAATTTTTCGCAAGGAATCCAATGGTATCACTCATACATACTGAAACTTAATGTACAACACACACAAGGCAAAAAACCAGATCTGCACCTTAAGTTTAAAACAACATAAACTCCATATATAAACATGTTAAAGTGCAAACAGTAGGAGGATCATAATATACACATTAAGGAATACATTTTTCCTTCAAGAATTGTTCAATATGATGCATGTATGTGGACATCAAAGGAAAGCATGATTCAAAGAATTCAAGTTGTGAATTTTACCTCTTTTTTGGAGATTTTGTGCAACCTACCAAGTGCTTTGTTCCAGAAATGATTTGATGCTTTGGACACCCTCAAATGACCTCTTAGAAGCTTTTAGGATGGTTGGAATCAGCTGGAAACCTCTGGAGCAAGTTTGAGCACTTTCTTGCAAAATGGGCAAAAATGGCCAAAATGCCGACTCTCTCAAATGGTGTTCCAGATGTGTGGCACCATTTGGGACAGTTCAAGGATGATATTTGGAGTGTGTTTGAGGTTTTATTTGGTTTGGAAAGTGAATGAATCGAGACATGGCTTGAAAAATGCAAAAAAGTCCAATTTTGAGGTTTTGAGAGGTGACTTTGTGATGTTGGTGTTATAGGTCACTTGTGAGAGTTTGTATCACCTACATATGATGTTTATGAGGTGTTAGGATCATGAGATGTGATGGAAATGCTCTCTAACTCAACAACTCAGAATTACCTTACTAAAGAAGGCATTTTGGAGTGAAATAAGTGATTTTGAGGAAAGCATCTGTTTGATGGCTTTGGTGTACTCAAACTGAGCACAAATGAGCTCTATTTATAGTAGAGCAAGTTTGTTTTGGCAGCAATAGTGAATGGTGGCTGCAGCAGAGGTTTGGAAAATGTTGGCCAATGAAAATCCAAGTCTCCTCTAGCCATTGACTAGAGGTTAGGGCACAAGCTGCTGGTTCCCTAGTTGTTGGAGGAATCTTAACTGAATTCAGTTAGAGGAAGCTCAGTTCATGCCACCTCTAAGCATCCATTAAATGCTCCAAACCAAAATTGGAGTTTTGTCCCTTTTTTAGGGTTTTTTAGGTTTGGCATGCTACTTGTGGAATCTTGGACTTGGGAGGCTTATGGATCAGATCACCCCCCTTGGATTTGATCCTCAAATGTGTCCAAAATGATGACAAGGCTTGGAAATTCGTGTGGCACAAGAAATGTGCAAATCTGTCCTGAAACATGTCTTAAAAATCAGTTGCAGCAAGCCTTGTTGTAAAATCCATAACTTCTTGCTCAAGAATGATAAATGGCTGTTCCAGGACTCTATAGAAAGATGAGATGACATACTTCAACTTTAATGTTTGACCCTAGACTTGGTTCAACTTGGATCATGGAGAAAAACATCCTTGAAGATGGGACATTCTTGCTGGAAAAATATTAATGATGTCTTATGAAATGTTGGAACATCTGACAACTTTGAACATTAATAATTCCAAACTTTAATCACTTGTATCTTTTAATCCACTATGATATTTTGAGTTGAAGTGAATTGCATCTTTGATGCTTGTCCTGCATGGTGACAAAACTTGAAAATTGTGTGGCACAAGAAAAAGTGCACAAAATCTGTCCTAAAAAACAGCTGCAGCAAGCCTTCTTGTAAAGTCCATAACTTCCTGCTCGAGTGTGATAAATGGACGTTCTACAACTTTCTGGAAAGCTGAGATGACGTACTTCAACTTTGATGTTCAAGGTTTGTGAAGATAAGACTTGTAAAGTTGTCAAAATTGACCTTGAACTTGTGTGATCAAATCTGTCCTAAAAGTTGTCATGAAAATTCTGTTTTATTAATGCCTTTTGCAGAGACCATAACTTTCTGCTCGAGAATGATAAATTAGCTTTCTAGGACTTTCTGGAAAGGTGAGATGACATACTTCAACTTTCATGCCCAGGGTTTTTCTTGAATCAACTTGGATCATGGAGAAAAACATCCTTGAAGTTGGGACATTCTTGCTGGAAAAATATTAATGATGTCCTATGAAATGTCAGAACATTGGACATTTAGAATTCCCAACTTTGATCATTTATATCTTTTAATCCTTATGAAATTTTGAGTTGATTCCTTCTACTATGTTGAAGTATCAAATACCCTCTTTAAAAGTAGCTCTTACGCAAAATCAATGGATGCTTGGATCAATAGTTACAACCTTGAAAAGTTGTGCACTTGAACATGATTTTAACTTAGAAAAAATTTCTAAGTTTCTTTCAATTTGATCAATTTTGCAATTTTGCATGATTTCTTGATTTAAATTTGATCAAATTAAATCATCCATCATATTTTCTTGAGTAATGGCTTGTGAAGCTCAAAGTTGACCAAAAGTCAAACTTTGACTTTCTGCGTCAGTTGACTTTGTATTAGATGAACTTGAGGCTTGATCCACTTGAAATGTTGCACTCTTGTGCTTAATTCTTGATGTGAGAGACCTTTTGATCCTTTTTAGGTGTTTAAGATGTTAGACAAGTTGAAGATCATGTCATTCCTTGATTGATCCTTTGTCTAAAGGCTCTAAGAGGGCTTGAAACCCTAAGCTTGATTGTAGTGAATGCTCAACAATTCCTTGAGGAGATTGATGAGGCACAAAGGTACATCCATATTGTGATGATGATTTACACAATGATGGGAAATCTTGGTGGTCAAAATTTAGGGTATGACAGATGCCCCTATTTAATCTTCTTGGACCCGAAGGTGCGAATGACGAAGGTGTTCGGGCATTCGGGGTGCAAGAGGATTAAATATCGGAATACCTAAAATTTTGATGGTGGTTAAGAATGGTAGCTTACGCATTCATCTTCTTTAGTTAAGCGATGATGCTTAGAAAAGGTAAACTTCCCCTCGATCCTGGTCTTCAGCCAAGGAGCTGGTCTCAGTTTTCTTTTGAAATAAACCTCCCCTCGATCATGGTTTCCTACCAAGGAATTGGTCTTAGTTTCTTTTGTCAACTTCCCCTCGATCCTGGTTTCCTACCAAGGAACTGGTCTTAGTTTCTGATTTGTGAACTTCCCCTCGATCCTGGTTTCCTACCAAGGAACTGGTCTTAGTTTTTGAAGTAAACTTCCCCTCGATCCTGGTTTCCTACCAAGGAACTGGTCTTAGTTTCTGAAGTAAACTTCCCCTCGATCCTGGTTTCTTACCAAGGAACTGGTCTCAGTTTCCGAAATAAACTTCCCCTCGATCCTGGTTTCCCACCAAGGAACTGGTCTCAGTTTCTTTTGTCAATAAACTTTCTTGACAAGGAACGCTATTTGTAGCGGTTTTCCTTCAAACTTCTCGCCGAATTTTCCTGGGGAGATGCCATTTGAGTGGAAAAAGTTTTGATGTCAGACTTGCTGGGTAACCCATTCGTGTGAATAGTAGAGGTACACGAACTTCTCTGTTTGGAGACGCCATTTATCGATTCTACTAGGGAAAGCGAGTCTCTTGAGAGACTGTTTCCGTTTGGGGGTGTTACATCATACTTTTCCTGAGGTCTTTTCAGAGAAATGCCATACGATGTACCCCAATTTTGAGGGGCTTTCTCTAGGGATTTTCCTTAATCCGGGAAAGCGAATATATCATCTTCAATGGAGAAGAGTGATATTTGTTGAAAGTTTTCTTGTTTCTCAGAGGTTCAAGTTGTCAAAGTGGTCAAGGACCGTCTCTAATCCAGAGATAAACGGGAGAGAGATTACTTAGATGATTCACTTCCTGATGAGGAAAGATCTGACAACTCGATTGAGAGGACTTTTATCACTAGGGGACAAGACCGACTAAAGGGATAGTGATGCAATATGAATATGAATATAGATCAATAATGCATGATGTATGTATGTATATGCTGACAAAACTGACGCAACATACAGACTAAAGGATGAACACGACTGGATACTCGGCCACAGTGGGGCATTCAGAAATATCGCTGGTTCAAGATAGCAATTCTGCCTTGCTTAGGAGAGATATTCCCTGCGGGGAATACCGTTGGTCGGGCTTAGGAGATGAGAACTCGGCCGAGGGCATTAGATGGGAAAGCCGCATCTGATACAGTTGATCCTTCGTTCAGGCGTACTAGTCTAGAAGTAGTACGTTGATTCTGCACTTTGAGGTTCGAACACCTTTGGAGAAGCGATTGATGTTCTTTCGATGTTCAACAGTCAAAAGAAATTGCCATCTTTATTTTAAAAAGTAGAAAAAAGTTCGACAAGTAAATTCATTTTTGTTTTATTCCAAGATTCGTTAATCATGTTAAAAACATCATTCTGTAAAGCTAAAACAAGTAAGAATTACAAACAAAAGCACAAGGGCTCAAATTTTATTGATAGGATGGAAATCAGCCGAACGCGTGATTCCAAAGAGTATTTACAAAGTTAGAAAATGGTAATTTCCAGGGAAAAGGGCTACGTTGAAACATAACGACCACTATCCTTCTACCAACTTTGAATTCGGGACATCCTGAGCTTCTGTCGAAGATGACCTTGACTGGAGTCTCTGATGGACGACATGACTGCTGAGGAGCTGAACTGATCAGACGTAGTTACTTGCCATTAATCCCTAACTTTTGCCTGGATTGTACTTGGAGATTTCCAATCCACCGGGATGATTTTTGATCATGTCTCTAATTTTTGCCTGGACCGCCCTTTCGGGTTTTCAATCCACCGAGACGTTTTTTTTTTAGTTTAGGCGAAGTATTTCTTGACTACGTCAACATTCGTGGGGTAGGCAAATTCCTCTCCATCCATGGTTGCAAGTCTCAAGGCACCGTCTGAGAAAGCTTTCTTGACCACATAGGGGCCGTCATAATTCGAAGTCCACTTGCCCCGAGAATCAGTGAGAAATGATTGTATCTTCTTGAGCAGTTTGAAGATCGGCGCGCATGTCGCGGTTATGAGGAATATGAATCTGGAGATGTAGTTCAAACGTCCCAGGAATCCTCTGACTTGTTTTTCAATTTTCGGAGAAGGCATTTCTTGAATAGCCTTGACCTTGTCAGGATCAACTTCAATTCCTTTCTGGCTGACGATGAACCCTAGCAGTTTCCCTGAACGGGCACCGAAGGTGCACTTGTTGGGATTCAAGCGAAGTTTGTACTTTCTCAAACGCTCGAATAGTTTTGAGAGGTGGGTCACATGCTCCTCTTCTGTTCTAGATTTAGCAATCATATCATCGACATATACCTCGATTTCTTTTTGTATCATGTCATGAAACAGAGTAGTCATGGCCCTTTGATAGGTTGCCCCGACGTTCTTTAAATCGAACGGCATTACCTTGTAACAAAAGGTACCCCATGGGGTAATGAACGAAATTTTCTCCATGTATTTCGGCGCTATTTTGATCTGGTTATAGCCCAAGAATCCATCCATGAAGGAGAAAATTTTGAACTTTGCTGTACTGTCTACCAGCATGTCAATGTGTGGTAAAGGAAAATCGTCCTTTGGACTAGCCTTGTTTAGATCCCTGTAGTCGACACACATTCTGACCTTTCCGTCCTTTTTGGGAACGGGTACAATGTTGGCTAACCATTGAGGATATTCTGACGTAGCGAGGAAACCCGCGTCAATTTGTTTTTGTACCTCCTCCTTGATTTTGATAGCCATGTCCGGGTGAGTCCGTCTCAACCTCTGTTTTATTGGCGGACATTCTGACCTTAACGGTAAATGATGTTCCACGATGCTGGTATCCAACCCTGGCATATCCTGATAGGACCAAGCGAATACATCGGGGAATTCTTTGAGAAGCTTTAACAAACCCTCTCTGGCAGTTGGACTGAGCAGTGCCCCAATCCTGATTTCTTTTCTCTCTTTCTCTGAACCTATGTTGACCGTTTCCAACGGCTCTTTGTGAGGTTCAATGGACCTTTCCTCCTGTCTGAGTAATCGGGAGATCTCTTCTGGAATTTCATCGTTAACTTCTTCTTCAGCCCCAAATACCGGGAACTCAAAGTCGGGAGAAGGCATCGGATCGTATGTTTCAACGGGGTTTAAAACAAGCAATCTGCATGACGTGATGATTTGTGTTTTGAAGAGATAGAGGAAATGCAAGTGTGTGTAGTGTATTTTTCTTTGGAAAACTGCTTGTTTTTATTATTGATTTGTTTTTTAGGATTACCATTTTCTGAAAAACGAAAAGAGAAAACAGCAACAGAATGCGGAAATTACAGAACGACGTTATTTTATTAATGAACAAGTTGATTCTTGAAACTACAGCCCTATAAAACAAAAATCTGTTGCTTTGGGCAAAAGGAAGAGGGAAATTTACAGAAAGCGAGCCCTATCAAAACATCCGTTTCACCTGGGCAGAGTGAAAGGTTAAAGATGGCAATTACTTTGACTTTTAAACAACTTTCGGAATATCGACAGCAACCCATTGGCGGCGAAATCCTCGGTGAATCACAAAGTCTGGCACCTTCCTTGATTTGTCTTCAGAAATAACACTGATTTCTGGTGGAGCAGGATCATTGGAATCTGTCTCCCAAGCAGAATTGTCGTAGGAGGATTCCTCTATTGCATTTTGCAGAGTACTTGTACTCTCAGGCAGATCTCCCCATCCAGTTGGCTAGATGTCTTCGAGCCTGATATGAGAGCTCTCAGGAGCAGTGTACTTGACCATATAGTCGTATTTTCCACTTGGTTGTCCTAAGGTGTCCCGCACTTCTTTGGAACTGGAGGGGTCATCTCTCTCGATGATGTTGACCTCGGGGAAAGCATAGTTGATGAACTCTAGTCCTGAAAACGTTGCAAATTCATCGTCGTTCTGGGCATTTTCAGGATAACCTGGGTGTTGATCCCATGACATGGTGGGGACGCAGGTATTCTGTTCAATGATGCTCAACTGATTTTCATTGTTCGGCTGATTTTCTTGCCCCAAGTCTCCTGGGTAAGGCTGCCACATCGGCAGGCCATCCATCGGGCCATAATAGTTGTGGTCAAAGTTGTCCTTCATCAGAGTGTCCTCCTCTAATGAGTTTGGCGGAGCACGACATCCTTCCGGATCACAATTTCCGTATATCGTTTTGACGTCTGACCTTGGTATAAACCTCGGACTCTGCGTTGGAAAGCAAAATGGGGTATGCGTTTCGTCCATATAGATTGGAAGCCACCAGTGGTTCAATAAGTGCTGAAGTGTTTCCTGGACAAGGGCACAACCTTGATCGTTTTCGCAACCCGTTTTGCAGTTTTGATAATCATGTGATGCCAGGAATCTGAGACGGACCTGTTATGCGTGTAACTCCACCAGGCTGGTATTCATCAAGCGAATATCGAAGATTTGAATCATGTTGATCTGATAGGGATTCCTATCATGGTAGTCCTGGATCCATCCAAGATCCATCTAACGCTGGAGGGCCACTTGTACAAAAGAGCATCCCTGTTTGTTTACCGAGCAAGTCAGACAAGAACTGTAATCGTGCCGCGGCAGATTATGATACTGGCTTTGCCTTGAGTGGATTGCCACCAGGTAGACATTCATCGCACGGACGTCGTGGTTTTGAATGACGTTGGAATTTGTATAAACCATGTTAACTCCACGAACTCGGTGCTCTTGGATCCATCCGAGATCCATCTGTTCCTGTAGAGCTGATTGCACCACAGAACACCCTCGATTGCTTTTAGAGCAGATATCACACTGGTGATAATTATGAGGTGGCACATGGCCATATCCATTCTGTCTACAATGCATCTTAACCAAATTGGTCTTCAACGATAGTACATCGTGAATTTGATAGACATTGTTAGACTCTCCCTCTATCAGGTTAACTGTAACTTTCTCGTGTTGAGGCAGCGGGTTCGTGAGAACATTGGGATTCGTATCTTTGAAAGATAAGAGCTCGTTCCTAACATGCTTTTGCATGTCAGATTTGAAATTGAGACAGTTCTCTATGTTATGCCCTGGTCCTCCTTGATGGTAAGGGCAAGTTTGATCCACTTTGAACCAAAAAGGCGGATTTTCCGGTACTGTAAGAGGAGTCTTGGTCTGGACGTGCCCTTTGACCAGTAATAACGGAAATAGTTCCGCGTACGATACGGGTAAAAGATCAAATCCTGGTGGCCGCATTGTACGGTTGTTGTTGTACCGAGGACGAGCCTGCTGAAGAGGCTGTTGTGTCCTTTGCTGAAACTGTTGTTGATTAGGTTGGCTCTGCGCAACCTGAGGTTGATACGTAGAAACAGGCGCAGGGTTGATAGCAGGAGTTACAACTGCTACTGGTTGGTACCGTCGCCTTTGCTTTCTGAGAGAGATATTCCCAATATCCTGCTCTTTTTTCTTAGGGAGAGCACTACCGTATCATTTTGTACTACTTGATGATCCAGTGTCTTTTACTAAACGTCCTTCCCGGACGGCTTCCTCAAGACGAACTCTCATGCCTACCATCTCGGTGAAGTCACTGGGCGCACTGGCAACCATTCAGTCGTAGTAAAATGAGCTCAAGGTCTTTAAGAAGATCTTTATCATCTCTTTTTCCTCAAGAGGTGGATAAATTTGGGCGGCAATTTCACGCCATCTCTGAGCGTACTCCTTAAAGGTTTCCTTGTCCTTTGTGACATTGATCTGAGTTGATCCCTGTCTGGTGCCATGTCCAAATTATATTTGTACTGTTGGACGAAGGCAGTGCCAAGATCTCTGAAAGTGCTGATCGTAGCACGGTTTAAACCCATGTACCATTTTAATGCGGCACCAGTTAAACTATCCTGAAAGTAGTGAATCAGTAGGTCCTGATTTTCTGTCTGAGCCGATATTCGCCGAGCGTACATCACCAAGTGAGTTTGAGGGTAAGAGTTACCCTTGTACTTTTCAAAGTCGGGCACCTGGAATTTGTGCGGAACTTTCACATTGGGGACCAAGCAGAGGTCTGCGGCGTCCTTTCCAAATAGATCCTGACCGCGAATAGCTTGCAATTCCTTTTGCATTTCCAGGAACTGTTCCTGGAACTCGTTCATTCTTTCGAACATGCTTTCGGTTCCACCAGAAGGTATCTAGGGAATCTGTCCTTCCGGGACAGTGTGTACCACGGGTTGTGGTATAGTCATTACGGCCGAGACTCTCGCTGCCTCCCGAAGTTTGTAACCTTCAGGAGTTGCTGTCATGCCCCTAGCATAATCACTTTCCCGAAGTTTGTAACCTTCAGGCCCAGCGGTTCCTGCAGTGATTTCCTGATCTTCAGTGATCGGCGGAACATATCCTTCTGGGATATAGTTAACAGGTATGTCCCAGGGACGATCTTTCGGCATTCGATACCTAGGATCATACTTCCCCACTATGGGCATTGAGGTGATCTCTGAGATCACGGTTCTTTGTAGCTGAGCTTCTGCCATGGCTTGCATGTCGTTACGAAGCTTTCTCATATCCTCTCTTAGAGCGTCGATCTCTTCTTTTAACTCTCTGTTCTCTTCCTCGAGATCATCCATCCTTTTCTGACGATTGGCCCGAGTATTGTACGAATGAGACAGTTTGACTCTAGAACCGAGACACAAACGTGAGATTCGTAGGTAAGAAGAATACGTTACGGGAGAATGATGAATGTAATGATTATATTTAATTGTTTTTTGGTTTAATCAAAATAAACTTCGACAATTAGATTGCAAATATCAAACAGTGGGGAAACCTCGTTTTATTGAAATTCTAAGGATTGCGGAAATGGAAATACAGTAAATTACAAGGTGCAGAAACAGAAACCTAAGCTAATGGGTCCCGAGTCCTCTCTGAGGAGAACTCGGGTGCTGATTCTGGTACTTTTCTTTTCTTTGACCGGGGCTCTTGAGCCGTTGTCGGGTTGTAATTCCTTTGCCAAGTGAAAGGAGCGAGCAAATTCCTTTGATCATCCTGATTATCCACAGCATGTTGCTCTAAAATCTCGATCAGAGCATCCTTTTCTTTCAGTAGCGGCTGTATTTTGGTACACTCCATGTTGAGAATGCGGTGCTTGTTCTTCCAAGACCTCCTCTCCCGTTGAACTTTGTTGAGAGTAACCTGAAGTTTTTCAGTTTCCGTCATGAAGTACTTGACAGATTCCCTTGGTGGAAGAACTCCGTGACGAGGATACGCCATCTTTAGCTTGAGAGCTCTAGTTTGTACCTAGTGGAGATAAGGCTCCACCGAGACACAGTCCGGTTTTCCTAGAGACTCCCGTCCTTTCTTATGAACATGTTCCAAGCGTGCACTATTTCCATCTTTAGTGCTCTGTCACTTTCTCCTTCTTTGAAGAAAAGACCTTCCAGATGAGCATTCCGTGGGACATGCCTCATCGGGTATCCAAATTGACGATGAACGAGAACTGGATGGTTGTTGATTCCTCCCTTAGTTCCTATAAGGGGTACGTTGGGGAAGTTTCCACAATGATCAATTATCTTGATCCTGTCATAAATCCTATTGCACCAATCAATGTCAGAGTTGGTGAGAGACATGATTTTCTGCGACCAGCGTAAGGCACTCTTATGATCCCAAAAAGCAGCAGACTTATGCAAATGGGAGATAAACCATTTGTATAGCAGGGGCACACAGCACGTGATCTCTCCTCCGCTGTACAAATTCCCTAAGTGTACAGAATGATACGCATCTGCGAGTAAAGTCGGCACAGGGTTTCCAATGAGAAAAACCTTAATGGAGTTGACATAGACGAAGTTATTGATGTTGGGAAACAAGAATAACCCGTAGGTGAGTAAACAAAGATGCTTTCAAAATCAGTCACGTTCCCTATACTGGAAAAGTACAGGGCCTTCTTTATCAAGAACTGGACTGGCAAACCTTGTATGCCACCCTTAATGGTCATGTGAGTCTTGACTTCTGACTCATCCAAATAGATTGCTCTTGCAATGATTTGATCCTTTGGAATTTCTTCCAGTCCAGAAAATGGAGCTTGATCAGTAATGTGTAGATCAGTCAGGTGAGAATACTCCTCTAGCGTTGGTGCTAGTTGATAATCCGAGAATGTGAAACAGTGATAGACCAGATCGTAAAACTGAACGAGTGCATCCTTGATTTCTTCAATCACATGGATTCTTAACATAGGTAGCAGACCTCCGTACTTGGCTCTGAAAGCCTCAGGGTTAGTGATCATCCTCGCTAACCTTCTCAAATCCTCAAGTTTTGGAACCTTGAAGGTGTATTGGTGAGTTCTCCTTCTACCGAAATCCATGAGCGCAATCTTTTTCTCTGACATTTGCAATCATTGTCTCAGTTTAATTTGAAAAAGAGAGACTAGAAGAGAAAATTTTTCTTTGTTTTAATGTTTTTTAGATGAATGCATGAATGCAGCACACAAAAACATTAAAAAAACATGGGGTCAAAGGGTCGTTGTCATGAAGTCAAGGCTCTACCCATCCCCCAAAGGCTTATACTAGTGATTTCTGTACCAGTCTCTCAAAATCATCAGTTCTTGTCGAGAAAACACCAGCGGACCGGGAACCGTGCTAGGTGATGTTTTTTCGAAGAACCTTCAGAAGAGGGTGGTATCGGGTGACAACCATTTCCGATAGTTTCTGCACCACTAAAAGAGGTTTTTCCTATGTGTATACTCAATCTTTCCACATGCGGCATCACACGCATTCCCATTAGCAGAAAAATAAACACATATATCAATTAGGAAAAGCAGTATATATATTTGTCCTAATGTCCTAGACTTTTAAGAGCTATGAGTCCTATGTTCCTGACAGAAAATGGCTCCCCGGCGGAGTCGCCATTCTGTGGTACCTTCCCAACTTAAAGGTTTTTGACCTAAGATCCTAGTGAAGTCAACAAAAAGTCCTATTCCCAGTGAAATTCCCAGTGAAGTCACCATGACTTGTCCAAGGTAATTGTAAGAAAGAACGTGAACGACCCCACGGTGGGCGCCACTTTTCTGTAGCGAGCGATTTTGGACGCGGTTCTTAAGCGCTGTCGCTCTTTGGGGTTTACTACAGGTCGATTCCTTTTTTATCCTATTGTGAGTTGACTAAGGAAGGGAAATAGATGTCTCCAATTAACCCTGCTTGCATACTGAGTTTAAACAGCTGTCTGTTAGGTTACGGATGCTATATGGTAATGGGGCATTTCTTTCTTCTTACTTTATTAAGGTGGAAAACTGGGACTATTCATGGGGAATTTGTCATATTGGGTGGAGATAGGGGACTTTAGGTTTTTTGATTAGTGTGCTCGCTAAAATTTTCTTTCAATCTTATGCCTACGTATTCCGGTTTACAGAAACAGGGAAATCAGAGTGATCGTAGTTCCTCCTATTCTATGGGAGAGAATAGGAGGAAATGGGTGTTTTGGTGTCTTGTTCAAAGCCCAATACGTGAAGCGAAAGGTGATCTATATCTTGTTCAAAGCCCAAGATGTGAAGCTGAAGGTGGTTTGTACCTTGTTCAAAGCCCAAGATGTGAAGCTGAAGGGTCTATTTGTATCTTTTTCGAAGCCCAAGATGTGAAGCTAAAAAGTGTTGTCTTTAGAGAGAATTTGTCATCTCTAAAGAGGGTCTGTTTGTCACAACGGTTTATAAAGGAGAATTACTTTAACCGGAATATGTGAATCCGGCAATGCCATAATTTCCTTTATAGGGGGTTCCAACCTGAAGGAGAAGACTTTAACTCAGTGTAGAGCAATGCTATCTTTCCTTAGGAATTTTTCATGCTAAAAGAGGGACAGTGGCATGGATGTAAATAATCCAGAGGCTTGCCGCTTACAGCGATTAGATGAAGGGGAAGGAGTTGTTGATGTTTGTGTACTGTGAACGAGGAACAACTTTGATGCTAAAAGGTTGATTGGCTCAACCTGGGTTTTCTTATACAAAGCCTAAGAGGAGGCTATTGGCCCAACAAGAGGGAGTTTTTATGTGTCTCGTATGAAGCCCGAGAGAGAGAGGCTAAAAGGTTTGACTCAACAGGAGAATCTTTTATACTCAACAAGAGAGTGTTTTTGTATCTCGTACGAAGCCCGAGATGGAGGCTAAAAGGTGATTGACTCAACAAGAGAGTCTTTTATACTCAACAAGAGAGTGTTTTTGTATCTCGTACAAAGCCCGAGATGGAGGCTAAAGATGGTGACTCACCAAGAGAATCTTTTATACTCAACAAGAGAGTGATTTTGTATCTCGTACGAAGCCCGAGATGGAGGCTAAAAGATGATTGACTCAACAAGAGAGTCTTTTGGTATCTCGTACGAAGCCCGAGATGGAGGCTAAAAGTTTTGACTCAACAAGAGAGTCTTTGTATCTCGTACGAAGCCCGGGATGGAGGCTAAAAGGTTTGACTCAACAAGAGAGTCTTTGTATCTCGTACTAAGCCCGAGATGGAGGCTAAAAGGTTATTGTTTCAGTTGAGTGACAGGTCCAGTATGTTGGTTCAACGAGAAAATCAGTTCTTATATGAGTAACACTGTACTCATGGATTTGATCTGAGAATCGGGATTGTTTCCTGTTCTTAAAGGAAATGGGGAATCCAAAGGGTATTTGAGACTGTCCAAGTCTGCGGGTGTTTCCTTACTTGAGAGTGTCTCTGAGACTCAAGGAAATTAGAGTGTCCAAGTCTAGAGTTTTATCTTTTGTACTATGCTTAAAGAAACAGTAGTAGTACGTTCACGGTAGAAAGATCTAGACTCTTTGAAAGAATGTTCTATTAAGATGACTAATTTTTGTTCCTGTACCTCTAGGAGGTCGTCGGGACAATTTGTACGAAGCCTAAGAGGAGGCTGGAAACTTTTAAAAAGTCGAGGGACAATTTGTACGAAGCCCAAGAGGAGGCTGGAAACTTTTAAGAAGTTGAGGGACAATTTGTACGAAGCCCAAGAGGAGGCTATCATTCCCGGAGGAAGAAATCATTTATACGAAGCCTAAGAGGAGGCTGTGAATACTTCTAAGAAGCCGACGGGTCCTTGTACAACGCCCAAGAGGAGGCGGGGATGCTTTTAAGAAGCCTGTGGGTCCCCAAACCCCGAGAAGTTCAAGACAGGCTATTCACAAAGAATAGATCAAGCCAGGAAAGTTCGAGAATTCGGAAGAAACTCAAGGGATGCAATTCAGGGAGAAGAGATCATCTCTGGGGAGTAGAGTTTCTTGACAATTCCTAAGGAGGACAACCGAAGTGAAAACTGTATCTGGTGCTCCTATGGGGGATCTAGTATTGTCTATTTCTAAGAATGATCGAAACGGCTTTACCTAGTGCTAGACGTAGTTGTCGGGGAAACTCTAAATATCTATACTATTATTACACAGTCGATATGAGTGTATGAAAGAAGACTTACAGCGAAACAGCCCCACAATACATTTATATGTATATGAAAGCGGTAAATGAAAGCATATAAACACTTACTCGGTTGTAGAGCTTCCATGCTGTTTGGTTATTTGTTCAACAAAGAAAGATTGAAAACAACAGTATATTTCAAAATCAAAGGAGAAAGTGCTTTGAAAGGAAAGATTGGGGCTTACAGCTCAAGGAGAGACCCAGGGTTTTAGTAGTGATTGCATTGTGATATGAGTTTGTACAGTGGGACTTATACAAGTGACTGAGGCCCAAAAAGTTTTATGTACAAGGGGAATGGGTCTTACACTCTCTCAAGAGGCCAAAAAAAAATGATTTAGAGAAAAGAAGCGGGTCTTACTACGCGAGGGTAGGCCCAGATGATTTTGTTTAAAAAATGGCGATCGCGCCTAGGTTTTAGAATGTACAGAGGGACTTATACAATAAGTGAGGGCCCAAAATGGGTTATGTAAAAAAGGGGGTTAGGACTTACACTCTGTTAGAGGCCCAAGTGAGTTTTAAGAAAAGAAATAGGTCTTACTACTCGAGGGTAGGCCCAATGGTTAATTTTGAATAGGGCGACGATCGCGCCGAGGTTTTAGAAACACCGTGGGACTTATACAAGTGATTAAGGCCCAAAATTTTGGTATTTACAAAGGAATCGGGTCTTACACTCTATTAGAGGCCCAAAGGTTTAAAAATGAAAAGAAATGGGACTTATAGCTCAAGGAGAAGTCCAATGGTCTTTTTTGTTAAAAGGCGACGATCGCGCCGAACTTTGTAAATGTACAGAGGGACTTATACAATATCTGAGGCCCAAAATATTTTATTCACAAAAGGGGTGGGACTTATACTCTATTAGCGGCCTAAAGTGTATTTTAGGAAAAGAAATGGGGCTTACAACACGAGGGGAGGCCCAGATGATTTTCAGTTTGAAAATGGCGATCGCGCCGAGATTTTTAACGTATCGGGACTTATACAATATCTGAGGCCCAAAATATTTTTGTACAAAAAGGGTTGGGTCTTATACTCTATTAGAGGCCCAAGTGTTTTTGAAAAAAGATAAGTTAGGGTGAAAATCAAAGAAACCCTAATTTCATTTTTTAAAGGCATTTTTCAAAGAAAAATCAAGTAAAAAAATGATAAAAATATCAAATAAAATCATTAATCATGTTATGAAAAAGTATTTTATCCACATGAATATTTAAAATCATTTTGGTTTTAAAAATCAAGAAAAAGAAATCATTTTAAAAGCATTTAAAACAATATTTTTGAATATATTAAAAATATATCAAATAATAATATTTTTTGTGATTTTTTGGTGGATTAAAATATTATGGAGTATGAATAAGAAGTGTGTAAAACAGAATTGGAAAATGATGATTTTTGCTATGTAAAAGAATTGGTTGAGTTTTGAAGATAAACTAAGAAAAAGAGGAAAGATGTCACAACATCACATTCGACATGAGTTTTGAAGATAAGAGAAAAAGGGAAGATGTCACAACATCACATTCGACATCTTAAAAAACCAGAATTGCACCTTGGTTTTCAACATCTTTACTTATCAAACTTCAAACATTCATAACTTTCTTAATTTTTAACGAAATTAAAATCCGTAAGAACCTATCTTGACCGATTTTTCGCAAGGAATCCAATGGTATTACTCATGCACACTGAAACTGAATGTACAAAACACACAAAGTAAAAAACCAGAACTGCATGTTTAGTTTTAGACGTATTTTCTCGTCAAACTTCCAACACGCATAACTCTCTCAATTTTTAACGAAATTCAAATCTGTAAGAACCTATCTTGACCAATTTTTCACAAGGAATCCAATGGTATCACTCATACATACTGAAACTTAATGTACAGCACACACAAGGCAAAAAACCAGATCTGCACCTTAAGTTTAAAACAACATAAACTCCACATATAAACATGTTAAAGTGCAAACAGTAGGAGGATCATAATATACACATTAAGGACTACTTTTTTGCTTCAAGAATTGTTCAATATGATGCATGTATGTGGACATCATGATTCAAAGAATTCAAGTTGTGAATTTTACCTCTTTTTTGGAGATTTTGTGCAACCTACCAAGTGCTTTGTTCCAGAAATGATTTGATGCTTTGGACACCCTCAAATGACCTCTTAGAAGCTTTTAGGATGGTTGGAATCAGCTGAAAACCTCTGGAGCAAGTTTGAGCACTTTCTTGCAAAATTGGCAAAAGTGGCCAAAATGCCAACTCTCTCAAATTGTGTTCCAGATGCGTGGTACCATTTGGGACAGTTCAAGGATGATATTTGGAGTATGTTTGAGGTTTTATCTGGTTTGGAAAGTGACTGAATCAAGACATGGCTTGAAAAATGTAAAAAGTCCAATTTTGATCACTTATATCTTTTAATCCTTATGATATTTTGAGTTGATTCATTCTACAATGTTGAAGTATCAAATACCCTCTTTAAAAGTAGCTCTTACGCAAAATCAATGGATGCTTGGATCAATAGTTACAACCTTGAAAAGTTGTGCACTTGAACATGATTTTAACTTAGAAAAAATTTCTAAGTTTCTTTCAATTTGATCAATTTTGCAATTTTGCATGATTTCTTGATTTAAATTTGATCAAATTAAATCATCCATCATATTTTCTTGAGTAATGACTTGTGAAGCTCAAAGTTGACCAAAAGTCAAACTTTAACTTTCTACGTCAGTTGACTTTGTATTAGATGAACTTGAGGCTTGATCCACCTGAAATGTTGCACTCTTGTGCTTAATTCTTGATGTGGGAGACCTCTTGATCCTTTTTGGGTGTTTAAGAGGTTAGAAAAGTTGAAGATCATGTCATTCCTTGATTGATCCTTTGTCTAAAGGCTCTGAGAGGGCTTGAAACCCTAAGCTTGATTGTAGTGAATGCTCAACAATTCCTTGAGGAGATTGATGAGGCACAAAGGTACATCCATATTGTGATGATGATTTACACAATGATGGGAAATCTTGGTGGTCAAAATTTGGGGTATGACACTTTGCATACTTGTACTTGTTTAAAGTACAAATACACGACAACCCCTAGTGATTAAGGATTGTCAAAGACTTTAAGATTGTTGTGAGGTTGAGAGCTAGCTCTCATGGGGGTGAGAAGCTTTGTATATCTATGTTTTCTATGATGTCGTTGTTCTCTCAATACATGTACCCTCATAATCTGTGTCTGGGCGGCATATTCGAGAAAGGGCGCCCTAACCGAAAGAGTGGAAGTTAAACCGACAAAGGGGGAAAAACATAGGTCTTCGCTACGCCCCCATGACTATTTCTAATTACACCCCTACACAGTCCCTCAAACACGAGAGCTTGTAAAAGATGAAGTGTTTTAGTCTTTTACTCATCTTTGGGTTTTTTGCAAGAGCCTTATCAAAGTTTTATTCGTACGTTTGGTTCTTGAGACTTAGGCGAGTCTCTTAAGCGAGACTTAGTGGAGTCCTTCAGGCGAGACTTAGTTGAGTCCCTCAAGAGAGACTTAGTTGAATCTCTTAAGAGAGACTTATTTGAGTCCCACATGCAATATTAAGTTTATGAAATTCTTAAAGTTGTGGCTCTTTTGTTACTTGTGGATTAGGTGAGGTCGCTTGGGAGTGACTCTCAGTTTGGTGTTAAGTGAGTAGTCCACTGAGGCAGAAAAAATTCTTTAATGAAGGTTCAATAATGTAATTACCAAATAGGGTGGTTAGAATCTTCATATGGAAGTCCGACAATGCATTACCTCATAGGACGATAACGATCTTCCTGTGGAAGTCCAACAATAAGTTACCCCGCAGGGCGACAAGGATTTTCTTGTGGAAGTTCGACAATTTATTACCGTGTAGGGAGGAAAATATCTTCCTGTGGAAGTCCAATAATATATTATTCCGTGTGGCAGAAAAAACCTTCTTTTGGAAGTCTAACAGCGTATTACTTCGTAGGGCAGCAAGGATCTTCCTGTGTAAGTCCAACAATGTATTATCCTGTAGGGCGGAAGTCCAACAATGTATTACCCTATATGGCGGCAAAGATCTTCTGGTGGAAGTTCAATAATGTATTATCCTATAGGCCACCAAGGATCTTCCTGTGGAAGTCTAACAATGTATTACTCCGTAGGACGATAAGAATCTTCATATGAAAGTCCAACAATATATTATCACGTAGGGTGGCAGGGATCTTTTGCAAATATCAGAATCTTTTACAGGAGTTTTTGAAAATAGGCGACTCTCCCTTCTACCAATCAACTATAATAATATCTCAGATTGACTGAGTTCCAGGTTTTGGGAAATAGTCTTCCATTCAGTTCTCCGAGCTTGTAGGCTTCATTAGGCAACTTCTGATATATATACGATATGGTCTCTCCCAGTTTGGTTGTAGCTTTTCCTATTGGACTAGTACAACAACTTATGTAGCATTAAAACACCTTCTTGCATCTCTCTTCTAACCACCTTGAGGTTATATCTTCTATCTGCTATTTGTTTAGCGAAAAACTCTCGAATGTGAGCGACATCTATCGTCTCGTCAATTAGGTCGGGGACACATCTTAGCCCTACTTTGTGTTCTTCCTTATTAAAATAAGAGTGTCGCCGTGATGGTGTGTCAATTTTGAATATCAACATGGCGTCCCCCCATACACTAGCATGAAGGGAGTTTCCCCGGTGGTGGAGTGAGGAGCTCAGGGATGGCGTGATATGACCATAACACTTTGTGAAATTGCTCGGTCCACAATACCTTGACGTCATCCAACTTCTTCTTGATCCCTTTCAATATTACTTTATTTTCCGATTATGCCTGCCCGTTCGCCTATGCGTGAACGATTGATATGAACTTCGTTTGTACTTCCAAGTCATTGCGAAAATTAAGCACAATAGTACTAGAGAACTGAGTTCCATTGTCTGAGACGATAATACCTGGTAAACTAAACCTACACATAATCCTCTACTAATAAAAACGGCGAACAATTTCTACCGTAACCTTGGACACAACTCACGCCTCTATCAACTTCGTGAAGTAGTATACTCCCACGATCATGAATTTTAGATGGTCAGGAGCTATAAGAAATAATCCTATAATGTCCACACATGAATAATAAAATTGCCAAGGCGTTTTCACATAGTAGAGGAGTTCTGCCAATGCATAGTGTCTATTAAATTGTATATGGAATTTGTCACATTTCTTGACAAAATCCATGATGTCCCTCATTAGTGAATTCCGGTAGAAACATGCTCTTAACATTCCGTGGGTCAAGGCTCGCCCGCCAATATGGCTGCCACAGGCCCCTTGATGAACTTCAATTAAGACCAAGGCAATTTCGTGTTCCCCCAAATACCTTAACATATGAGAGGCTTTTCCCATTTTATAGAGCTTTATTGACATAAAAATTTACTTTACCGCACGCTTGCAAATTTTCTTTGCTTCTAACTCGTCTTGTAGTAGTTCCCATACTTCTAGAGCGAGGGACATGCCGACGATGAGAGCTTCGTACTTGGTCTAATTATTGCTAGCCTTGAATTCAAATGTTAATGAGTGCTCGATCAATAGGTCATTTAGTCCTTCTAGCATTATCCCAACGCCACTCCCTTTTACATTGGAGGCTCCATCCACCAAGAGGATTCGGGCAGGAAAAATATCTACACGAATCGGCGTGCTAAACTCTTCTAGAAAATATTTCAGTACCTGTGATTTGACATTTCCTCTGGGAATGTAATGGATGTCATATTCAAACCACTCGATTGCTTAAGATACCATTCTTCTGGCTAGATCTGGCTTCTTAAGGACTTGGCGTATGAGGTAGTCTATTTTAACTAATATATGATGTCCTTGAAAATAAGGCTTGAGCTTTCTTGTGGTCACTGTTAGCTCCAATGCGAGAATTTCTATCTTTTAATAACGAGCCTTAGCACCCTTGAACACTTTTCTCACGAAATATACACGTCCTTATAATTTATTTATTTCTTGAACAAATACTGAGCTCAACATCTGGTTAGTAACATAATAGTAGAGATATAAAGGTGAACCTGCTATCAGACATTTCAGGATGGCCGAAGATGCTAGAAATTCATTCAACCTTGAGAACGTCTACTCATGTTCGTTCGTACATTTAAATCTTTTTTTTTCCTTAACATGGCGAAGAAGTGGAAAGCCTTGTCACCTGCAAAGGAAAGAAAACAAGAGGGGGAAACTAAAAGCTTGGTTAGTTGTTGAACCTCCTTGAAATTGGAAGGGTTCCTCATGCCTATGATGGTTTGGCCTTTGTCTGGGTTCGCATCTACGCCTCTTTTGATGAGCATGAAATCCAAGAATTTACATGCTTGTACACCAAATGAGAACTTTGCCAGATTAGACGCAGGTTGTAGTTCTTGACTGACCCTGGGATATATATTATGTATACTGCATGGGTCTCCCTTTCCTACATCTTCATTATCATGTCATTGATCTAAACCTCCAAGTTGTGCCATATGTGCTTTGAGAACATTGCATCCATGAGCCTCTGATATGTGGTGCTAACATTCTTAAGCATAAAAGGCATGACGTTGTAATAATATCTACCATGATTGGACATGAATGCCATCTTGGGTGTATCTATGGGGTCCATATTAGTCTGGTTGTACCATGAATAGGAATTCATGAAACTCAATTTTTTGTAACCCAGTGATTTGTCAATTATGCGATCTATGTTTGAGAGAGGATATGGATCTTTGGAACATGCAACATTGAAATCGGTGAAATCAACGCACATACGCTACTTATTTGATGCTTTTCTCACCAAAACCATGTTAGCCAGCCACAAGGATATTTTACCTCTGTTTTGAAACCATCCATTGTTAGCTTTTGAACTTCCTCGTCAATGGTTGTTCTCTTCTCCGCCCCAACCTTGCACTTTCTTTGAGACACTGACTTGACTAAGGGGTCTATTGCGAGGGGATGAAATGACTTATCACTCTGGTATCTATGTTAGGCATATCTGAGGGCACTCGGGCGAACAAGTTGATGTTCTTCTTGAGTAGGGCGATCAAATTTTCTTCTTCATATTCAAACAATGAGGTGCCCATCTTAGGGACTTAGTGGTGCAAAGACCCAATTTGGACCTCTTACAAATCTTCCATTAGGGTAAGCCTTTCGCTTTCTGCCCTCAGCCTGGGATCCCAACTTGTTGTATCGGTGTCATCAATTTCTGGACAATAGATGACACCTAGGCTGAGGGATTTACTCGTTACTTCCAGGTTACTCTGGCAACATTTTTGGGTGATCGCCTCATCCCCTCTAATTGTACCCACATGTGTGTCAGATAGTGGATATTTCAGGTTTAAATGGAGGGTGGACAGGACCACCCCAAACACGTTGAAAACGGGCCTTCCTAGGATGACGTTGCAGGGGGATGTAGCGATGTGACCATTGACCCGCACCTACTCGCTTGAAAGGCTGACCAGAGACCTTTAGAAAGCCCCAATTCTATTAGGATAAAACTGGAGCCCCTTGTAGGTGCTCCAGAACAAGATGTATGCTGAGCTTCCAGGGTCAACCAACACTCGCATCACATCCCAATTGGCATACTAAATTGAGATGACCATGAGATCATTATTATGGGGGAATACATTGATCATGTCTTCTCTCGAAAAAAGTGATTATGTGTTCCCGAGGGCTCTGAGAACTTTAATGAGCATGATGTTTGCTGTTAACACCTGTTGGTCGTACCTTCTCTAGGAGGAGCTAGATCCCCCCCCCCCAATCGAAGAAACTTCCAGTGATGATGTTGGTGGTCTTATCGAAATTTTGATCGAACATCCTCGTGAGAAGACGGTGAAAACAACCGTGAGTAAAGGATGAGTGTGGCCTGGGTTAGTTTTACCAGTCCCCCGTGATGGGTGCCAATTATACTTGGTAAAAGTACAAATGCGTGACTAACTTGGTGATTAAGGGTTGTCAGAAACTTTATGGTTGTTGTGAGGTTGAGAGCTAGCTCACATTGGGTGAGAAGCTCTATATATGTATGTTTTCTGTGTTGTCGTTGTTCTCCTAATACACGTACCTTCATGATCTGCTTTATGCACGGAGCCATGAAAGATCTGGACGACATATTCAAGAAAAGGGTGCCCTAATCGAAAGAGGGGTACAAACCAACAAAGGGACGAAAAGTAGGTCTTCGCCACGCCCCCATGAACCTTTCTAATTACACACCTTTACAATACTCAAACCATTTAAGTCTATTTTCTAGTATCTTTTCTACTATAGATGATATCCTAATACTCTTTTTAATATTGTCATTTCTAATCTTATTCTGTCTAGTTTTACTACACATCCAACACAACATCCTCTTCTCTGTCACACTTTATTCTCGTGTTGATTCTTAACCGCACAATATTTTATCTGTATAACAAAGTGGGTTTTACTAAAGTGCGATAAAAAATTTCTCTTCAGCTTAAATGACAATTTTGTGTCACATAAAATTCTTGAGGTCCCGTATTCTTCTTTTCCCAGACATAATAATAAAAAACTAATTATAATGACAGACACTTTAACACAAACCTCTTAGTAAATGGCTCATGTGGACCATTTTGAAAATGTTCATTTAACATTATAGGGACTTGAAACCCAATTTAATATGACACCTACATGACTGTAATTTTGGATGCAACCACTAGCTCATCTCACACTTAGCTGTCTGTCATATTTGAGATCTTGTGTTGCGAAATTGCAATGACAGAGAACATGGACCAAGATACATGTCTGCCTTTACGAGGCATATCATATAATGGAAATTTGGAATAACTATAGCCAAAACATTTGTGTTGTCAAATCAATATCTTCATCTCAAAATCTTTAACAATTAGTCTAAAAAACTTAAGTTTGTGCAGATATTTTGCAGATTTATTGGACGCTAAAGATCTTAATTACAACAGATTTCTTAAAAGAAAAAACTATCACTTCAAAACATGTTTGATCCTATAACAATGTGTGATTTTACTATAAGACTCTTATATAACATACAACATATGAGATTATTTATTCCTTGTAATACAAAAAAGGTGGTTATACCAAAAGTTATGCAGCAAAGTAGTAGTGTCCTATGTGAAGGACTTACATTCCAAAATTACAATTATTCTAGCATCATATCAGCTGAAAAAACATTCATTGAAGTAGTAGTTCCTTGCCAGCTTCATATATATTGATCATGCCTGCCCATGTAGAAAAATCAGAAAACTCTTCTTTCCACATGAAAACCCCATTGAGTTTATCCAAATAGGTCAAAAAGTGAAGAAAAAAACATGATGGAAAGAGTCCATATAAGTCAACATGAGCCAGCAGTTTATGCATAGTAAATAGCTTCAAGGATTCATCTTTTAGGTAGATAGATTGAAAGGAGTGATCTTTAGGATATACGAAGAAAAGGGTCGAAGAGAATGTGTCAGAGAGTGTTGCTAGTAGTCTTCTCTGGTTGTTATTTATATGTTATACGAGTACGAAGAAGACTAAAAGAAGGCGAAATCGAAGGATTGGTTTGTCAGAGAGTGTGTTGCTAGTCATCTCCTTGAATGTACCAACAAAGAAGCATGGTGGCGCAACGGCGAACGATGTAGAGACGAGCACGTTGCTCCTTAACCAAAGAAGCACACTTGCTGCTAATGCCATTCCTTTTTTTCTTTGCATGAGCCTTTTCTTCTTGCTTGTGCTTCAAGTTTTGTAGCTCAGGCATGGCTGCTTATATGGTGTAGGAAAAAGTGGAATGGTGGCTAGAGGTTTTGTTGTTTATGAAAGAGGAAACCCCTAAAAAACGGCTTGCTACACAGCCTGAGGAAGAACGTGGGAGTTAAATACATATATATAGACAGACACAAGCAAACACCACATTTAAAGGGAAATAGATTCTATGCAGTCAGCATTTCCATGAGTGTGATCCTGACCGTTGAATAAAGATCATGAAGATAAGATGAATTTGATTTTAAGTTATATTTTAAAGAGAAGTTATAACAATGATCACTTTTGTATGTGTGGTTGAAACTAACTCAACCATATAAAATCGACTTGTAAGGTGAGAATTGCCCTAATTTATAAGCACGTGTTCAGGTCATATATTGTCTGATGTGAGAATCTTAGCAACTCTAATCCTCTTTCTACAACACTCACTCTTTTATTAAGTGAAAATAATATAGATCTCACTACTTTATCTATGACTATTTCTAATATATCGGGATGCATATGAATTTATATATTTATAGTACACTAATTGATAACTCTATCAATACGGAGTTGGTCAGAGTCTCAAGTATAAGTCTAAATTGTATAGAATATGTATTAGCAGAAGGTTGACCTCTGTTGGCTTGCTCGACTTGATCCATTAAGTTTGAACTATTTCGATCTTGTCTCCAAATGGATTAAAATGGGGTCGGGCTCTATTTAGTCTGGGTTTGGATCTAGTCCAACTTATCGAATATGTACACAGTCTCTCAAATATGAGGTTTGTAAGGACAATATATTTCAAGTGAGAGATAGAATTGTACAATATTTCACCAAATAAAAAAAAGTAAAGGTTAAAAAGAAAATGTGGCTTGCATCCTTTTATATTTTTAATTTGATTTTATATAACTAAAATGTTAATTATCTAAAATGACGTGTGAGTTCGGTAGTTAGGGCTAAGAGTTTTGATCTTATAATTCCAAAAGACGCACTTCAGATCTTATGTTTAACTGTTAATTTTCAAAATTAAAAGAAAATGTATATCGTCTGATATCAATCTAATAGCCGATATTCATTGACAGTACGATTTCACAACTTTAGGGAATCAACTTGCACATAAAAGTTGGCTGAAAAAAATGGAGTAAAAAGGAAGTGAACGTGGGCAAGCTCGAAAAGTGAGGGATTTGCAGGCTTTAGAGGGTTTAAATTTCAAGGGAGTGAGTGAGGGGGAATGAACATTGTATTTGTTTAACTTGTTAATGAAATAAAGTAATGTGTTACTTGTGTTACCAATGTAATATACTAATATAAGGCTAAGTTGTGTGGCCAAACGAGGTAAGGTAAACTAGAAAAGTGGCAAAGGTGAACATAAAAAGAGGGAACAAAGCTTTAATGGAGACAAAGCCATGGGAACAGGAACCGGCAACCTTACCTCAACTCTTAGGTGGATTGGAGTTTTTGTTGGATTCTAGTACCTTTGTTTAAGTCCCAACAACAACATCTTTCTTTGTTACTTCCAAATTATTTAAACAAATGGGGCCAGCTGTTTTATTTGAATGATTTTGAACTTTGATTTTATATGTTATATTAATGATATAGTTTGTTAATGAAGGACATGTTCTGACTCATGAGTTTAATATATTGGAAACTATGTAGAAGTAGTAGTTGGTTTTATGGTAGGGATATTGTTGTATTTTTTAACATGTTGTTTGATGAATCTTGATTTTGTTGGGGGATAAGGATTGTGTTTGGATTTATTTTTCTTTTGCTTGTTTTGTACTAATTGGTGTGTTGGGGATTCACCTAGATGACTAACTATATAGTCGACACAGTGGCTTGTGAATAGTGGTTGTGAATAAAATTTTCAAATAATGCCTGTTTGGATACGAGTTTGAAAAGGAAGACGCACGTTTCAATATATTTTTACCGTGATTTTGAGAAACTATAAAAGGTAACTTATGTTGAATCGTGAATTTCCACCGTGCTTTTGGAAAAGCCACCGCCAAACCAAACATAGTCTTAGAAGATATTGTAGATCTATTGAAAACTTTGCATGTTGTATATTTAGTATTGAGCATTAGAGGCTAAGTCGATTATGATGTAACTCTGACACTTTAGATTGAAGACGTATTTGGTGTGACATCTACACACGTGATTATGTTCAATTATTTTAAGTTTTTGAAATTAATAACGGTGTTGACGTGACAATGATTGTGTCATAATGTTCTTGTCTGTTTTTATATTAATGCTTTATATTTTATGTCTTATAAATTGTAAATCTTGTATTTCTTAAAAATATAATACATAACGAACTTTGGTGATTTAGTGATTAAGAGTTATTAGAGGTTTCTAGGATATGTTGTGGGGTTTTGAGTTAACTCATATAGCACATAGGAAGCTGAGAAGTTTTGTATATGTGGCATCTGTGTACCGACCTTAAATCTCCTTTCAATTTAGGATTGAGGTATTTATAGAGGTCCTTGAGTCTAGATCTCAAATTCTTAAGAAATAGCAACTACTTTTGTAAGGGTGAGAATGAGGCCGTTAGTCCCCTTTTATTCAAGAAAACGTGATAGATTCTCTTTGACTTCTTCCCCGTATTGTGAACTGATTTGAGAAACGAGAATCACATCCAAATGATGAACACTCGAACTAATAAAAGGACGATCAGAAAATTGTTTGGGCGATATGTTAAGCATTTCCCCTCTTATGCCTGAGACGAGATCCCTTATGTCAGACTTAAAATACTCGTCCAACTTCCCACTAATCTGAATAATGACTTTGATATTACTTGTTGGAGAGTTCGGAGAAACGGGAGCATCAACGACATTAATAATTCAGCATCACAATAAAAAGACGTCATATATTTACCCCAAAACATTAAATCATCCGATATATAAAATTTCTTATAAATTCAATATTTTATTCGTAAAAAGGGTAGAAATTAATGACTCCCACTTACCTCTAATAACATTATCTATAAAGGCAAAAGATTAACCGATAAATCATTTTAAATTACATTTTACAATTTCATAGTATTTGTCAATTTGAGGACCAAATATATCTAGACTCACTCTAAAATAGTTAACTTTGTCCCTTTGTGATATAAACCGATAATTCATTTCCATCTGTCATGCAAAACTATTATGTAATGTGAAGTAGTTATCTAGCATGAGAATGCAAATCAGAATCAAAAGATCTTAGCTAGATAAACTCATTGTTAAATAGTCAAATTAGATAGTCCATCATTTGGTGGCATTTTGATGACTAGCTTCCAGCTTCCAATGATATCCCAAAAGTTTGGATTCCAAGCATACATTATCTGGACTAAGATCTCTGTAGGAGCCAAACTTTCACCATGATAATATATATATAATTTGATTCATTACTAACATCATCTAAGGATCTTCACCCTTAATTCTGCATTGGTTTAGCTTGGTCAAAGCATATGAACTTAATCTACAAAATTTGATTCTTCTTATATTTGAAATCATAAATATAATCATTGTTCAAACACATGTATTAAAAGGAAGTTCATGTTATTCATATATAATAGAAAAAATCACATGTCATTATATTTTCCAATTGCATTTATCCTATTTTATTTTACATTGTCTATAATATGTTTAGTATAGAAACCAGATTTTATTATAAAATTAATGGATAGTTATGGGAATGCAACATTTGGTAATTTCTATTATGATAATGTTTAAATCATTTATAAACAAAGTTCATAAGTTTATAATAACTAACTAAAAGATAAAAACATTAAGATCAAATAAACGTTAACTCACTCCATGTTGCAATAATAATTTTCAAAACCGAGTCTTAAAAAACTAAAAAATATTAAGATACACTGTGCTATCACATAGAGGATCTTGTAATAAATAATAATGAATGATTGTGTCTCAAAATAACAAGAAAATATGTGAATTGTAAAATAGGTAACGTTTGGGAAGTATTGTGCTATGCAGTTTACTTATTGAATTCGAAAATAGACAACTATTTATAAAGTGTTGCAGTATGCGATTTGTTTTTTGAATTTAGAAATAGATAACGCTTCGTGCAGTGTTGCAGTAAGCAATCGAAATAAGTAACGCTTGAGAAGTGTTGTAGTACATAAAAAGTTGCAACACTTAATAAAAAACCGTTGCTAAATGGTGTTTTTTATCAAGGGTCGTAACCTTGTGAAACAATACTACTTGACATATTATTCATAATTCCGGATTTAGAAAAACACAAAACAAAAGTACATATTTTTCACTACAAATTTCATATTTCATATTTTCTACATTCGATTTTTCACCGGTCTTATGCAAACACGAAATAGGTTGAATTATCTTGGATATTACTGCGCATTGACTCTAAGACAATTTGAGAGTGCTTAAAATACTATAAAAAAAATGATTCGTTCACAATTCCAAGCTTGATCCATTTAATTTAAGAGTCAATTTCTAACGATCTTATAATATATCAAATAATGGCAACCAAGACTTTTGTTTCAAGCATCCAAGTGATAAACCAAGACAAGATGATCTTTTTCCTGATTGCCTTGAAGATATTTATTTGTGATTAATATAAAAGGTTGATACTTTAAATTTTTTTATAACAATTTCCTATTATGGTGAAAGAGATAAACATCTATATTTGTTTATTCATAATCATGGTGAAATGTACATATTTAACATGTGATATTAGATTAGTCTTTTATGCAAATAATTTTGTGTCGATTATTAGTTATTTTCTATGCAAGTTGATATTGATATTAAATATATTGAGATGTTCTTAATATATCTAATGCATTGAAAGAAAAATGGTTAAAGATAAATGAACAATAAATGTATTATATATTTGTGAGAAACTGGTGTTAAATTTTCTTGAGGGAGAGTTTTGCCACTCATTGTGGTTCTACCTAGGGCTATTTTCGATCCGGTCCGGACCGAGTATCTAAGGAACCGGATGTTGGACCGATACCTCTATCGGGTAAAACCGAACCGGACCCAAACTGTGATGGATCAAAATTGGAACTGTTACTGGTCCAGCATTTTCGGGTAAACCGAAACCAGACCGGTTAACCGGTTATTAGAAACTGAGATCCGGAACCGAACCAGTTGTGTCGGTTCGGGTACCCGGCCCATCCAATAAAAAGGCATATTTTGGATTTTTTTTCCAAAAAAACATAAATTTTTTTTAACAAAACAACATCAGATTACAAAATTTAACAAATGTCATCATACAATACAACATGCTTGTTCAAAATGCTACTAGTATTACAAAATACATTTGTGAATGATATGCCTCAGAACAATTTCATCATTGGCAATTTGGCATTGAAGTTATAATTACAAAACAACATCACAAAGAAGCGACACCCGGATCCTATTACTGACCAAAATCATATGTTAGAGGTTTATCTTGAGGTTCTTCAAGCTACAAAATAAAAAATATAAGTTAGACAAGGCAACTTAAATGTAATAATCAATATAAATACAACATAAACCAAGAGATACTTACAATACTTGCAGTGCAACCCTTTTTAATACCATATTTCTCCTTCACCCAATCACCCCCACAAAGTATCATTTCAACTGTCTTAGTTTTCATAGAAGATCGTTTCGGATCAATAACCCTTTTACCAGCACTAAAAGTTGCTTCTGAAGCAACAATTGTAACTGGAACAGTTAGAATATCCTTTGCTAATTTACTAAGAACAGGATACTTGGCTTCATTCTCCATCCACCAAGTTAAAACATCAAACTTAGTGTTTGGGGGAACCTTTAAGGGAGACTCTTCAAGATATAATTCAAGATCAGATTTTGAATTAGAACTACCAACAACGGTTTCTAAAAACATCTCAAAACTCCTCCTTCCCAACCCAGAACTAGTTCCTATTTCAGGAGTTTCAGATACAGGGGCATCATTAACTCCATGGTATCTTGATACATTTGGAATAGAGTTTTTAAGTTGGTTGCCAACTCTTGTTCATAGGAAGTTGCTTGAGTAGCATTTAGATACAAGAAGGGATATACCCATTTGATGAAGATCATTTTATACCTATTTGAACAAGAAGAGTTGCCAACCAACTAAAGTATTTTCAAGGTATTTTTAGCCTCAGAATCTGAGACAAGTAATGTCACACAAAGAGGTAACATAATTGGACTCAGAGACAACAACTAATGTCACACTCACACAAAGAGGTAACAAAATGCAGACTCAGATAGATTCATCATAGGCTAAATATAAACCAGACAGATACAAGCCTTACAAGCCTCAAATTCATCATAGGTAGATAACTATCAACCGAGGCAACAACATGATAACATATAAACCAGACAGATACAAGCCTTACAAGCCTCAAATTCATCATAGGCAGGTAACTATCAACTGAGGCAACAACAGGATAACATATAAACCAGACAGATACAAGCCTTACAAGCCTCAAATTCATCATAGGCAGATAACTATCAACTGAGGCAACAACATGATAACATATAAACCAGACAGATACAAGCCTTACAAGCCTCAAATTCATCATAGGCAGGTAACTATCAACTGAGGCAACAACAGGATAACATATAAACCAGATAGATACAAGCCTTACAAGCCTCAAATTCATCATAGGCAGATAACTATCAACTGAGGCAACACCAATTTATCACAAGGCAACACCAATTAATCAAAAGGCAACACCAATTAATCACAAAGCAACACCAATTAATCAAAAGGCAACACCAATTAATCACAAGGCAACACCAATTAATCACAAGGCAACACCAATTAATCAAAAGGCAACACCAATTAATCACAAGGCAACACCAATTAAGCACAAGGCAACACAAAGCAGAATAGTAGCTACCTAAAGTATAAATAATGGCAACTTATTTAACTATCAACTTGGAAGATGTACATACCTTGGATCAAGAACTGCACCAATAGAAATCAATGTATTAGACTCTGACCAATACTTGTCATACTTCAACTTCATTTCATTAGCAAGGGCCTGCAACTGAGGATTATTTGAGACGCTTGAGGGTTTATCAAGTAAAACCATCACCCTGTAAAGCTCAGCCAAAAACAAATTAGCAGTAGGGTAAGATGTGCCACTGATAATTGATGTTACATCAGCAAAAACCTCCAAAAATTTGCAAATATCATGAACATCTTCCCAATCATTTGTATTAGGAAAATAACTGAGAAATACTCCATTTTCTTCAGCATATCTAGGCCATACTTCTTTGTAATGGTAAGCAGTGGACAACATCAACCAAGTTGAGTTCCATCTTGTCTTAGTATCCAACACTTGCATTCTGCCTTCAAGTTGCATCTCATCAACAAATTTCTTGAATGCTTTGCACCTAGTTTCAGAATTCAGCAAATATTTGACACCATTCCTAATCTTATCAACAGTCACCTTAATCATATCAAGGTCATCCTGAACCAACAAATTTAAGATGTGTGCACAACATCTAACATGAAACAGTTTACCATCCAATGGTAGATTTCTCCTACCAGAATAATCCCTCTTCAATCTAGAGATGTAGTTATCATTGGCACTAGCATTGTCAACTGAAATAGAAACAACCTTATCCCTTATGCCCCAATCATTCATCACCTTAATCAATTCCCTACACAAAACTTCACCAGAATGTGGTGGTGGCAGATTCTTAAAAGATAAAACTCTTTTGTGAAGCTGCCATTTTGAATCAATGAAATGGCCAGTCACAGTCATATAACCAATTTTCTGTTCACCGGACTACCACAGGTCAGTTGTAAGACTGATCCTGTTAATCATAGACATAGACCTTTTCATCTTAACGCTCTCAGCCTCATAAAATGTCTCACAATCCAACTTAACCTGTTGTCTACTAATCTTTTTGTACCATGGATAAATTTCTTTAAGAAATTCATTAAAAATAACACCTTCCATAACAGAAAAAGGAAATTCATGACCTAGAATCATATGAGCTGCAACTTCTCTAACCCTAGCATGGTTATATGTCCAAGTTGCCAAATTAGGAGTACTATCAGCACCTACATTTAACCTAGATTGTGCAACTTCTTTGTTAGTATTACCTCTCAACCTCAGCTTTCTTTGAATGCAATTTTCTAAATGTTTTTTACCATTAGAAGTAATTTTCCATTTCACATCATAAGTATAAAGCTTACCACACCACTTACATTTTCATTTTTTGGCACCATTAGGCATCTCAATAAGTACCATCTCAGTATGAACAACAGATTTCTTGGGATGAGGAGCTTTACCAAAGGCATTAATCTGGCTCTGTGAACTCTGAGTTGGGTCAACTGGAGGGGTTGGCTCATCAGCAGTAGTTGTATTTTGAGTTGTAGTTGTATTTTATGTAGTAGATGTATTTTGAGTGGTTACATCAGTTAGAATTGAAACTGGAACTCCCAAGTCAATCATCTCACCAATCTCTATATTTCCTTCATCCATTGTCTCCTCTTCCCTATCAAGCAACATGTTGATATCAATCAGATCATCCATGGTTAGAATCAATGAAGAATCTTGAAAAGACATTACTAAAAAAAATATCAATCAAACAATAATAGAATACGAAACAAAATAAAACTGAGTCACTTAATACAACCTCAGCAACACAATTTATTATTATGCCAACATAGAACCACATCAACCAAATTTACAAGATATAACCTCAAATCAAAACCCTAGGCCGAAAATACAACCTCAGCTCAGCAACAAAATTTACAAAAGAAACCCTCAAATCAAAACCCTAGGTCAAAATTATTTTTTAAATCTACACATTTTAGGTCAAAATTTAGGTCAAAATTTATACAAGTTGTATAACTACTTGATACCTCAAACATGCAAACTATGTACAGAAACAGAACAACATAACAGAAAATAAAGTGTTTAGAGTTTGGATACATTACAGAAGTAAAAAAGTTATCTTCAATATTTTCAACAATTCACCAACAATCACAACACAACGGAATGATGATCAGACTTGAAGCCCTAGGAGAGAGAGACGAACAGAAGAGGAATAACAGAGTGGTAGCATGTGAGGTGAGAGAGGGTGAGAGACGAGAGAGAGAGACTGAGAGCGTCTGGGAAAAGAGAGAAGAAAAAATGAGGAAAACCTAAAATTTTAGAATTTATATGCACACTCATACCGGTTACTCATTGGATACATGGATACGGATATTTCTGCTGGATACGGATACAAATTATATCCAATACCATACCAAAGGCCATTTCGGCCGGTTCTCGGTTCTAGAGGCCCATTTACAGCCCTAGTCCTACCCACCTCGAGGGATTATTCTCTGCAAATATAAATGATTTTGGATATAACATAAAACATTATTAAAGATTAAGTTAAGAATTTATGATGCATATGTTAATTAAAATAGGTGTATATGACTTTCATAAAGCTAAGAATATAAATAAATTATAATCAGGCTTAGTGAATATGGTGTATACGACTTTCAAGTTTAAACCTCTTTATAAAATAAAAGTTACGATCATGGTTGTTGATTGCTATAAATGTTTAATGTATTAAATATATTTTAGATGTATTTAAGTGAAAGTGCAACTTCAAAGTAAAATGATTATTAATATTTTATTGACAATTGAAGAAGGAAAAGAAAAAAAAATGGTGTATGTACTACAATATAATTAAATGACAAAATTGACATTACTTTAATTAGTAATTGCTCTAAATTCACACATGTATATCTTTTAAATCATAAAGATGATACCTTTAATGCATTTAAAATTTAAAAGCGGAAGTATAAAATTAATTAAATAGAAGTATTAAAGTTCTTATGAGTGATAGGGACGAAGAATATTTTCTTCTGAATTTGTTGCATATTATGAAGAATATAACATTATATGTGAATGTTCTGCACCTTGTACAACACAACAAAACGGTCTAATCAAAAGAAAGCATATGACATATCAAGGAATGATAAATGACATGTTAATGCATTTTGAATTGTAATTTAATTTATTGGGCGAAACTTTGTTATCTGCTTGACATATGATGGACAAAATTCTTTTGAAGAAAAAACTATATTTCTTCATATGAGGTATGGAAAGGCAGGGCGCCAAATATGTATTACTTTAGAGTATAGGGGTCTGTAGCTTATTATAAGAACATGAACCTTAAAATGACTAAGTTGGATCCTCGAGGAATCAAATATGCTTTTGTAGGCTATCCACCTAACATTAAAGAATATAGACTTTGAATTTGGAGTCTAATGAAATTATTGAATCTCGAAATGTGAAATTCTTTAAGAACCTCATAATTTAAGATTCCCATAAACAAAAAACCCCGTGAGAAAGGTTCTCCAAGGATTATTAAAACACAAACCGAAAGTTCTTCATGAATTGTTGAAACACAAGTCGAACTTAGGATAAGCAAGAGAGTCTGAACAGGGCCGGATTTGGGCCTGTGCAATCTGGTCCACTGCACAGGGCCTCCAAATCCCTAGGGCCTCACATTTTTAAGTTAAACTAGGCCCATTGCAAACCAATATAAAATTAATAATACATGCAGTAGTTTATTTACAATAGAAGTGATATGGTAACTATATGAAACACGTGAATGCCGTGTTTTTTCAAAAATTGATACGACTGTAAAAGTACAAAGTTCAAAAATTGATACGACTGTAAAAATTGAATGTCGTGTTGCTTAAATAAAATATTATTTACAATAGATGTGGTATAAAATATAAAATATATTTGGAAAGTATGCAAATTTGCAAAAAAGCAGCCGTATAATCTTATCACTTTACATATTTGATATTTTATATATTAATATTATATTATTGTTTATAGTTAATGTTTTTGTTAATATATATATATATATATATATATATATATATATATATATATATATAAGTTTTCAATGACTTTTTCATTGTTTATTTCTATAAACTTTTTATTGTTAATAGTATATAGCATATTAATTCTTTTAATTTTATAAATTCTATATGTTTATTTGTCGATTGTCAACTTTTTTATGTATAGTTTTATTTATTAATTATTTATTATTTCTTAATTTTATTTACTGTTCAATTTTAATATTGTATATCGAATTTAAATTTGGCATTGCGGATTTAATTAGGAACAATGAAGGATTTTAAATAATTGCAATTAGAAAGTTTGATTTTGATGAGCAGTATAAGAAGAAAAAGATAAGACTCAGATGAATTTACTCAATCTTAATAGCTCTGGATAAATTTATCATAAAAAATCATAATGTTGATAGAATTAATATAAAAAATCTTAACTAACTACTAAAAATATTTTTAAGGTTATTGAATTTATTTATAATTTAAATAAAAATAATAATTTTATTAAAATTTTATATTTTTTTAGAAAAGACTAATTTTAAATATTAGAACAGGGCCTCCAAATTGTTTGAGACGGCCCTGAGTCAGAAAGGCTAAGGATCTAGGACCGAACAAAATTGATTTTCGACTTATTTCCTTTATCTAGTAGAAGGAAATAGTGAGAATTTTTTTCGTAAGATTCCTATTATTCTTTAAGTGGAAGATGATCCTAAGTTTATAAGGAAACAGTAAATTCAAGGGAGTCCTCCTTTTGGAATGATGTTATCCAAGACGAAATGGATTAAATAGTGTCAAACCATACTTGGGAACTTGTTGATCTACCTAAAGAATTAATACCCACTGGTTTCCAGAGGGTGTTTAGAATGAAGTATCATAGTTATGATACACTAAACACCTAAAAGAATATATTAGTAGCCAAGAGTTATAGACAAAAGGAATGTGTTAATTATTTCAACACATATGCACCGCTAACAAGGACGACGATAATTAAAGGTATTGTTTGCATTAGTTTTTTAGCATGACCTTATATTTCATCAAATGGATGTCAAAACGACATTTCTAAATAGAGATGTCAATGAAGAGATTTACATGGAGAAACCCGAAGGTTATGCGCTTCCCGATAATGACAAAAGGTGTGGAAGCTTGTCAAATCCTTGTATGGATTAAAACAAGCCACTAGTACGAAAAACACATATCACAACGGTTGGAAAAGGGATACCACCACGTTGATCCAACCGTTGTGAGGTAAGGTGTGATTGTATGCATGATAATTTCCACCACGGTTGTGCAACCGTGATTGTATCCATGTAGCGTGCTACCTACCACAACAGTTACTTTAAACAATCGTTGTGATATTATTTAACGCAACATATTTAATCACGGCTGTTCTAAACAACTGTGATTAAATATAGACATGAGTTTATTATAAATTGTGTGGAATGCTTATTTCGCCAATTCTCACTAAACATATAACCTTCCAATATGTACTAGAACATTATAATATGACAAATTAAGTTATATTAGAAGAATAAGTTCATGTTCAATGCTTGACAAGAATTCTTCAAGTCCTTATCTGTATTTTGTTCTTTGACAGTAAGAACTTGGTTTAATGATTCTAGTTCTTCAACCATCTCTGTCTTCACCTCTAATTATTTTTGCAAAATATTATTTACTTTGCAAACAAAATTAGAGGTGGTGACAGAGGTGGTTGAAGATCTACGATCATTAAACCAAGTTCTAACCATCAAAGAACAACATGTAGTTAAAAGTGTGATGAATTCTTGTCAAGAATTGAACATGTACTTATTTTCTAATACAATTTTATCTATCATATCATAATTTTCTAATACAGTTTGGAAAGTTATATATTCGGTAAGGGATTGGAAAAACACTCAAACCACATTATATAATAAACTTATCTTTTAAACAAACATTAACAATAACATTCATCAACAACAAACCATAAACAACAAAAATGATACAAAAAACATATCAAGTCATAAAATGCTTCAGAAATATACCATACATGTCCCATAAAGGCGTGTTGTCAATGAAATAAGGATGAAGATAAATTTAGACCTGCAAAGTTATGTATATTTTGAATGGATGTCATTTTGGATCTTTGACACATGTTTGTAAGGCTAAATTTAGCTTCGTCCTTTTATTGAAAGAAGCATCCATACCTACAAGTCAAAACAAGAAGGAAGTTCAAACATCATGAAACAAGCTATTGAAATAGATTTTGAAAAAAAAAACACTATAGAGAAAACGAACCTATAAATATCCATTGGCAATGGTTTCATTTTGGGGTTTCCATACGAGAGAGATGAGTGACAGAGTTGTTAGGGCTTTGTTTTGAGAGAGACGAGTGAAAGGGTTGTTAGAGTTTTGTTTTGAGAGAGACGAATGTTATGTACTGAAGCGATAGGTAATTTCACTTATATATAAATAAAGTATCACCTTTCATCACGGTTGTTAATAAAAACGGTGGTGATATACAAGGTCAATAACATTTTTTATCACAATAAATGGCTAATTGTAGGTGATGGGATTCAAACAATTTCACCCTGTGTACCTTTTCACCATGGTTGCTTCATTTGACCATTGTGACATGTTCTCAAGTAAATACTAAAAAAAAGTGTTCCAGACTGGCCCAATGACTAGGCATGGCCCAATCCACTTCTACTCCCAGAACGGCCCAATTGCCTAAGTCCAGCCAATTTGGGGCAGCATTTACCTTTCTGCCTCTTATCGGGGAAAAATGATCTGATGACCCCAAGGGACATCTGCTCCTCCTTGGTAGTTCCTTCCCGTTACGCACGGTTCACCATCCAAAAACGATCACGACGCCCGTGCCCGCAACTGCGCCTCTGCTCGTGGAAACGGCTAATTTCGGGCACCTCTGCTCGTCCCAACGACTAATTTCTGGCAGTTACCTATTCTTCGGGAAACGGTTATCTCGCTCAGAAAATAGGGACCGTTGGCCAAGCGCTGGGGGCACTATAAAAACCCTCTCATTTGAGAGGGCCATGTATTCTAAATCATCCTACAAAATACATACTTCGTACTTGCTCTCTCTCTCTCTCTCTCTCTCTCTCGATTCTTACTTTAGCATCAGAGTGCCTTGCAGGTACACCCCTTCCTCATCTCTCACACCCAGCATCGCAGACGTCATCTTTGGCCCACCTCAGGTTCTAATCAGCCATCAAGATCAGTGGCGCCGTCTGTGGGAATTTCTGTTATCCCCGTCTTTCTTCCATCGTAGATTCAAGACCAAAGCAACCATTTTTCCAAGATTTCGATCATGGCAAGCCAAGATCATGTCCACGATGCTCGTAACTCTATTTTTATCCCCGTCAGCAAGACTGATACTGACGGAGCTGCACCCTTCTTTCGGGGTGATGCCCATCATCTAAGAGATGGAGCCACCACGCCCCTCCCCTGCTCGCGCTGATCATGTTGAGGACCAGCCCTCCCTGGACCACCAGCCTGTTCCTGTTCCGCCCAACGCCGAACCGGTCGTGGAGGTCCTTCTTGAAGCCCTCAACAAAACCAACCTCCTAATCCTCCAATAGAACGCGAGGATCAGGGCCCTAGAGGAGTCTAACCGACCAAGATACCCTCCGCCGAGGAAAGAGCGTCGAAGATCCCGAAGTCCACCTCCTCGACATGAAAGAGACCGTTGGGCACCACCTGAGCCAGAGTCCCAGGCAATCAGGAAGCGTGACCACATCTCCCTACGGAGCCAATACTCCCCGGGAACCAAGAGGACCGGGAGGTACCGGCATTCGCCTCCGCCCAGATCCAAGGTCCGGGAACGAACCCCGTCTCCCCGCATAAATCACCATCCTATTCTTGAGCGAAGCACCCGCTCCCCGTCATGGTCCAGTAGAAGCAGCGCCGACGAGCCTCGCGGCCCGTTGTCTCAAGAAATGATGGCCATGCGCCTCCCTAAGGGATTGGAGAAACCACCATCTCTAGGCACCTAGGACGGTACAACGGATCCTGACGAGCACATCGAGAATATCGATGCTTTACTCGACTATCGTGGCGTCCGGGGTGCCATCAAGTGTAGATTGTTCTCCCCCACGCTCAGAAATGGAGCGATGACCTGGTACAAGAAACTACCCAACGAATCCATCACCTCGTGGAGACAGTTGGGGAGAATGTTCTCCAGACACTTCACGGCATCCCGCCGCCACCCGAAGACCGATGCCTCCCTTGAGGCCATAATTCAAGGGAACGATGAGCCACTCCGAGCCTACATCGAGAGGTTCAATAAAGAAGCAGTACAAGTCTCAACGACTGATGACATGAAGAAGTTCTTGCTCGTGCGAGGACTTCATCCCCGTACAGAATTCACCAAAGCAGTTGGCATTGAAACTCCACGAACCCTGGATGCCTTCCTCCTCAAGGCGCAAACATATATCCAGTACGAGGAGAAAGAAGCCGCCAGCTCCGCCCGGGACTCACGGTACCAAGAGAGTGTCTGCACTTCTAAGCACAATGACCCCTCGACATCTCGTCGGGGAGATAAAAGACGCAAGGACCACCCCCGGGAGTCCCAGGACAACAAAGGACCCGCCGGCCGCTTCCATGAGTATACTCCCCTGACCGTCTCCAGGGAGAAAATCCTCTCTGAATGTGCCAACTCAGAATTCAAATAAGAAGGGGTCTGATTCCCTAAACAGATTCCAGCCAAGCCGAATACTGACAAGTCAAAATATTGTCGTTTCCACAAAAGCCAAGGCCATACAACCGACGACTGCATCCACCTGAAGGATGTCATTGAGATACTAATCAGGGACGGGCACCTAAAACAATTTACCAAGAAAAGGGAAGCTCCACGGTAGGACGCATGGGAGTCCAAGAAGGTCGAGGAAGAGGTGTCTTCCTCAGAAGAGACGAGCCTTCAGGTCACCATGAGCATATCGCGGCCTGAGGACTTCTACATCCCCGAGGGACTCAGCGCTCCCCCTACTTTGTTGCGCACAGTCCATGGGAAACCTTCCCCTTCTCCATGGTCATCTCCGGAGAGGGCTTTAATAAGGTTACTGTGGGCTCTGTTAAAAGGAAGTTCGAGCATCTTCTCAGCACGAGCTCAAACAGGAGTACTATGCTCGACAAAGTCTAGGGAGAGTCGGTCCCCATCACTTTCTACCGCGAGGAACTCCCCGGTGGGGCTCCTAACTCAAGCGTTCCGCTGCTCGTGAGAGCACAAATGGCTAACTTTAATGTTCGCCGAATCATATTCGATCAAGGCAGCTCGCTCGATATCATGTATTCGCAGTTGTTTCCTACTCTCCAGCTAGATGAGACACACCTCACGCCCTATGTAGGCTCCGACCTACAAGGCTTCAACGGGTCGGTCACAAAGCCCTGGGGATACGTAGAACTAATCGTGACTTTCGGATCTGCTGAGAAGGCCAGGTCTGTTAAAGTCCAATTCTTGGTCATCGACTGTCCCTCTCTCTATCAGTGCATCTTTGGGCGGCCAAATTTGGCTAAATTGGTGATCGTACCATCAACCGTGCACCTGAAGATGAAGTACTACACTTCTAAGGGTTTGGTTGCCACTCTGCATGGGGACATCGAGGCATCCAGGAGATGTTTCAAAGCAGCCACCAAAGGACTAAACATCATTGCCGCCAAGCCAAAGACTTCCAGCAAGCTTGCCCTGCCCAACAACTCAGAGGAGGCAAAGCCGCTGCCCCGCGTCGACTCTATCGACCTTGATAGCCGCTTCTCCAAAGACGACCAGAGGTAGCAGAAGAAGAAGGGGAAGGAGATCCAGCCTTGTTCGAGCAGCCCTTCAACTTCAACCAGGACCGACGAGACCTCTCATCTGATGCGCCTGATTTCGAACTTGTCCTACTCAGCGAAGATCCCCCAATGAGGAGTGAAAATCAGGACCGGACTCCCTAACTTATCGAGGAAACAGCTCAAAGCCTGTCTCTGGGAGAACGCAAATTTGTTTGCTTGGAGCGCCACGGAAATGCCCGACCTAGAACCTGTCGTCGCCTGCCACCAGCTCACTATCGAGCCCCGCCGCTAGGGCAGTAGCTCAACGTAGGCGAAAACAGTCTCCGGAGAAACGAATGCGGCCAAACAAGCTCTAAAACACCTCCTCGAGGCAAACTTTATTTTGGAGGCCAAGTACACTACTTGGCTGTCCAATGTTGTACACGTTAAAAAGTCTAATGGAAAATGGCGTATGCGTGTTGATTATATCGATCTCAATAGGGCCTGCCCTAAAGATTCATATCCCCTCCCCAATATAGATAAATTAGTTGATAATTCTGTTGGTTTTAAATTGTTATCGTTCATGGACGCATATTCGGGCTATAATCAAATACCCGTGGCAAAAAACGACAAAAGGTACACAACTTTCATGACCGAATCAGGCAATTATTACTACAACGTAATGCCCTTTAGCTTGAAAAACCCTGGCACTACCTACCAAAGAATGATGAACAAGGTCTTCCTGGGAGAAATCGGGGACATACTCAAAGTCTATATGGACGACATGATCGTGAAGTCCCACGAGGAATCCAATTACACGGCCCATTTAAGGAAAGTCTTCGAGCAGGCCAGGAAGTACCGGATGTGTTTCAACTCGGAGAAGTGTACGTTCGGGGTACGAGCGGGCAAATTCCTCAGCTTCTATCTGACAGAACGAGGAATCGAAGCTAACCCCGATAAGTGCAGGGCCTTCTTCGAATTCCCCACGCCAAACTCGAAGAAGATCATCCAATCCCTCAACGGGATGCTCGCTTCGTTATCCCATTTTGTGGTCAAGTCTGCCCAGCACACACTGCCCTTTTTCAAACTACTCCGCAAGGAGGCAACTTTCGAGTGGACGGAGGAATGCGATCAGGCTCTCCTCCACCTAAAGCGACCAATTTCCAAACCGCACGTTCTCTCTCGACCAGATAACGGCGAAACTTTGTACCTCTATCTGGCCGTGGCAACCGAGGTCGTCAGCGCCGCCCTCATTCGTGAAACGCCCGATGGGCTGAAACCCATATACTTCACTAGCAAAACATTGTAGGGACCAGAGCTGAGATTCCAACATATAGAGAAGGTAGCCCTGGCCCTCATCAACGTCGCAAGGAGACTGAGGCACTACTTTCTAGCCCATACGATCATGGTACAAACGGACCAACATGTGAAGCAACTTGTTCTGGACTGGACCAATGGCTAGACATGGCCCAATTCACTTCTGCTCCCAGAACGACCCAATTGCCTAAGTCCAATCCACAAAGGGGCAGAAGTTACCTTTCTTCCCCTCAAACCGAGCAAGGTCTTCACAGATCCTCCCGAGAAATGCTACCCGTTCCACACGGCTTCTTCACTCCCCGAACAGCCAAGGGCATGTGCCCGAAACTATGCATATGCCCAACATAACGGCTAGTTTTGGGCACTCTTCCCGACATAACGACTAGTTTGGGCAGTTACCTATTCTTCGGGAAAACGGTTATTTCGCCTCGAAAATATGACCGTTGGCCACGCGCTGGGGGCATTATATAAACCCTCTCACTTGAGAGGGTCAGGTATCAAATATTCACCCTACGAACTAATACTTTGTACTTGCCCCTTTTCTCTGACCTTTTCTTACTTGAGCGTCGGAGTGCCTTGCAGGTACACCCCCTCCTCCTCTCCATACGCCCAGCATCTCAGACGTACTTGGTGGTCCACTTCAACAGGATTTGATTCAGCCTTCACGATCAGTGGCGCCGTCTGTGGGAATCTTGTTCTCCCCTTCTTTCTTTCCCCAAAAACCAAAGATCAAAGGGAATTTTTAAGATCATCATCATGGCCGCTCAAGATCACGCCAAAGGTGCTCTCCACTCCGCTGTCCTCCCCGTCAACAAGACTGACGTTGACGGTCCATCTTCTCTCCTCGGGGATCCCCGTTTTCTGAGAGACGGGGCCACGACCTCCCCTTCCCCTGTTCTTGCTGATTGCGAAGACAACCAGCCCTCGCTGGCCATCTAGCCCGTTCCTGCTCCACCCAACACCGACCCGGCCGTGGTGGCCCTTCTAGAGGCGCTCAACAAGACCAACCTCCTGATCCTCCAGCAGAACTAAAGGATCAGGGCATTGGAAGAATCTGCCCGTCCAAGATCCCCGCCTCCGAGGAAGAACCATCAACGATCCAAGAGCCCGCAACCTCAGCGAGAAGTCGACCGACGGTTGCGCCAAGAACCAGAGTCTCGTGCTGTTCAGAAATGCGACCAGGTTTCCCCGCGGAACCAGCACTTTCCCGGCCACAAGAGGACCCGAAGAGACAAGCAGTCACCTCCGATCAGGTCAAAGGGCCGGTGCCGTTCACCTTCCCCCCGAAGAAGCCGCCGCCACGAGCGAGTCGTGCGGTCCCCGTCGCTTACTAGCTCCAGCAGTGATGATGAGCCTCACAGCCCATTATCCCAGGAAATCTTGGCAACACGTCTTCCCAAGGGCCTGGAAAAGTCCCCAGCACTGGGCACATATGACGGGACAACTGACCCCGACGAGCACATCGAGAACATCATTGCGCTATTGGACTACCGTGGCATCCGGGGCGCCATCAAGTGCCGTTTATTTCCGACCACGCTCTGGAAGGGAGCAATGACGTGCTACAAGCAGTTTCCTGAAGAATCTATTACGTTGTGGAAGCAACTGGGGAGGATGTTCTCCCGGTATTTCACTGCGTCGCAGCCTCACCCCAAGACTGAAGCCTCCCTTGGGGCCATAATCCATGGAAAGGACAAACCTCTCCGGGCATACATCGAGAGGTTCAACAAAGAGGCGGTACAGGTCCCTACAATGGACGAGATGAAAAAATTCCTACTCGAGCAAGGACTCCGCCCAGGCTCAGGATTTTCTAAAGCCGTTGGCCTCGCACCTCCCAGGAACCTGGATGCCCTCCTCCTCAAGGCACAATCACACATTCAGTACGAGGAGAAGGAGGCGGCCAACTCCGTCCGAGCCTCCCGCCACCAGGAGAACGCCCGGGCCTCCAGAGGCGAAGAAGCCTCTACATCCCGTTGAGGAGAAAGGAAGCGCGGAGACTGTCCTCGGGACTCCCGCGACAGCAAGGGACCCTCCGGACGATTCCACGACTATACCCCCTAACCATCTCCAGGGAGAAAATATTATCCGAATGCGTGAATTTAGAATTCAAGCAAGCAGGGGTCCGCTTCCCCAAACAAATACCGGCCAAACCCAACGCCGAAAAATCGAAGTACTGCCATTTCCATAAGAGTCACAGCCACACTACCGAAGACTGCATCCATTTGAAGGATGCTATCGAGATACTGATCAGGGATGGCCACCTGAAACAGTTCACTAAAAAGAAATATGCTCCCCGACAGGACACCCAGGAGTCCAAAAAGGTAGAGGAAGAGGTGCCTTCCTCAGAAGAGCCCAACATCTAGGTCGTCATGTCCGTATCGCGACCAGAGGACTTTTACGTCCCAGATGAGCTCAGCGTTCCTGCCTACTTCGCGGCCCACAGCCCGTGGGAAACATTCCCCTCCGCCATGGTCATCTCGGGCGGGGGCTTCAATAAAGTCACGGTGGGCTCCGTGAAAAGGAAATTCGAGCACCTAATCAACACGAGCTCCAACAAGATAACCACGCTCGACCAAGCCCAGAAGGGCTCCATCCTCATCTCCTTCTACAGGGAAGAACTCCTCGGAGGGTCGCCGAACTCGAGCATACCCTTACTCGTCAGAGCTCGAATGGCAAACTTCGATGTTCGCAGAATCCTCGTGGACCAAGGCAGCTCGGTTGACATTATGTACTCCCAGCTGTTTTCCACGCTTCAGCTGGACGAATCACACCTCACCCCCTATGTGGGGTCTGATTTCCAAGGATTCAACGGATCAGTGACCAAACCTTGGGGGTACGTCAAGCTGATCGTAACCTTTGGATCGGCAGAGACGGCCAAGTCCTTCATAGTGCAGTTTCTGGTGATAGATTGCCCGTCACTCTACTAATGTATCTTCGGAAGACCAACATTGGTCGAGTTGGTTGTTGTGCCTTCAACCGTCCACCTCAAGATGAAGTATTACACCTCAAAAGGGATGGTCGCCACCCTCCACGGTGACATCAAAGTCGCATGACGATGTTTCGAAACAGCCACGAAGGGACTCGACGTCATCACGTCCAAGCCAAAGGTTTCGAACAAGCCAGCCTTGCCCAGCAGTTCCGAGGAAGCCAAGCCTCTGCCTCAGGTCGACTCCATTGACCTCGACAGTCGTTTCCTCGAAGAAGACCAGCAGGAGGACCAAGCAACTTCAACCAGCTCGTCTGCCCTGTCCAGCAGCAACTCCCATCCGATGCGCCCAATCCCGGATGGCAACTTCGAGCTCGTTTTGTTCGGCGACGACCCCTAGCGGGGAGTGAAGATTGGAGCGGACCTCCCCGACATCGCAAGGAAGCAACTCAAAGCCTGCCTGTCGCTCCCAGGATTTTCATCTAGGTACAAACGCGAGAGTGGCGCAGAAAACAGAGTCGCCAGCCGTGTAAATTTATCCCAAGAGAGGGAAAGGAAACACCGCATAAACCTGAGGAAGAGGGAAAGGAATGGTCATCACAACCATAGCCTGGGTTCGGGAGTCGGTTACGCGAGGGGAAGGTGCTAGCACCCCACGCGTCCATCGTACTCGATGGGATCCACGCTTGTTGTGTAATCTAAGGGTGAGTTATCCTAAAATCTATGGCTGTACTGACACGAGGAATGGGAAAACAAAGACAGACTCGGTAGGACGTCGACGTCCTAGGCCTACGTACTCCCTTTGTGCAATGGGAAATTCAGAGTCAACGTAGTTCGGACCAAGTTCTTTTTGTGTTTTTTATGAGCGACGTTAAGCTCACGTCTGACAGTTAGGGTCGATGCCTGTTTGCGACTCAGACGGAAGGTAACGTGCCCTTTTTGAAAATAGCCTTTAGTTTGACAATCCCGCAGGACAAAAAGATTTGAAGTTCGTTTGTATTTTTTAGGACAGAAGTGACTTGAGTTAGTTCGTAACTCAACTTGAACCAAAGTCTATGACACAGGAACGAATGCGTCGCATGGTCGTCCCCAATGGGACGTATGCTCAACACTCTAAAAGAGAGAAGGGGGACCCCTCAATCTTCATTTCCTATGTTTAAGGCTTGTGTGCAAGGCAAGTTGACCTTATTAAGTATCTTAAAGATGTTTTGAGATGAGAAGAGGGACTCAAAAGAAAAGTGAAATTCTGGTACAGATGTGTGATGTCTTTGTGCAATGTCACAACATCGCAATCTGCTGAACAAGGCAATAATAGAAACAGTAAATAACACACTAAATTGTTCACCCAGTTCGGTTCAACAACCTACATCTGGGGGCATACCAAGCCAGGAAGGAAGTCCACTATTAGTAGTATCAAATTACAGACTCAACAGACCAGTTGACAATCTACCTAATTTAATCACTACCCAATGACCCTTCTACCTAAGTCCTCCCTAGGTAAGAGACTCCATCTCACTTCCTATCATCACAATGATGTCTAGCAGTCAACTACCCTGTCACTGCATCAACAGCTTGTTTACCAACGACTTTTCTAACACAGAAAACCAGAAGACACACTTCCATGACTTTCATTGGAGTTGCTTCAAAGCTTCCTCCAAGAACAAACCCAAACTCATTACCTACAGGTTTCTGAGTTAAGCACAGTGACCATCTCACAACCCGAGTGGTTCACTTTGACAAAGCCCTAAAGATCTACATCTTGGACCCGTACCTATTCTAGGTTACAAGCATTCTATTTATAACATCATCCCAACTGGATTTGGGCCTTCAAACCATATCATATCTTCTGTAACAAATCTGCTTCTAAAGAGATCTTCAATCATATCTTCAATTAAATCTTCACTTATTAACTCTGAATGTTCTCCATATCTTTATGCTTTAAATTCGCAACAAACTGATCTTCATAACTGATTGTAACAGAATATATCTCTCCCTTGATCTTCGCCTGCAATATATGATTCTCTTTAGCAGAATATCTCATTCATACCAGAAACACGTGCAGCCCTAATTAATCATCCCAGACCTGATGTTGTAATGTTCTGGTATAGTGATGTTAAGACTTCGCATGTGACATCACTCTTCAGCACTTTAACTCTTCAACACTATTTACAACCCAGACTGTTAGCAGTTCATGTTGCAACATCAACCATGACATCAACATTGTTTTAACAAAATTACAGCCAATTACAAGAACTTACAATCTCCCCCTTTGGCTAATTTTGGCTAAAACACCTATATAAACATTACAACTCAGATTACAACTCTATACTCCTGTCAGTAACCACTGAACCTAACAGTAACCATCAGTAGCTACTGTGAGCAGCAATCCTAGAGAAACATCTTCTAGGGAATATATTACAGATATCTGGTGTACATGAGGAAGAAGATTTTAGACACTCCCCCTTAATACAACACATTTCTTTTTTCCTTTCAACTCAGGCCCGGAATCATTGTGGACGACTCCCCCAGAAAAGAAATGTTTGTCTATTCATCAAAGACCAACGGTGGTATAAGATAATTCTGCACACCATCATTGATCAGACACTGGGTTTAGACCATGGCATAAGAGGAAACTTAAGAAGTGCCATTCTGCCAACCCAGGTAACTCAGAACACAAGTCGCAACTGTGTTCATAACTCAGGACACAAGTCACAAAGACTCAACCCCAACTAGAGGATGTACCATCCTGTTCTGCAGAATCAGAAACAACGGATTCCAGGCATAACATCTGTGCAAACCATTTAGACCATCTCTCTCCTTTCTCCCCCTTTTTAGCCACAAATTGGCAAAGGAAACCCTCACAAAACCAGACCCAAGAAGTGCTCACCCAAACACGAATAAATGCCATATGACTCACTGGCTGAAGGTGAACAAACTAACCCCTATAAATAGCTGACCAGTAACTTAGAAATTAACGAGCCTTGAATATGTCAATGTTCTTGGTCAAACAAACGCTATTTTAGGTATCAAAAACTGCATTCAAATTCAATGCCTACCTTCCAAAAACTGCCTTGACTCCCTTAAATATTTCACAACTGAATCTTACCATAAATTAGGCCAATAACGCTCCATGCATAGTCGAAGCCACGTGTTTCACTTTATCCTAACACCACCGTCCAAAATACTTCCATGTTTGGCTCAAGAAAAACATGTTCTGTTTCATGTTCTGGCATCTCTTCAGACATTGCCTGCTGGCTCATTAACCCAAGACTCTACAAACACATCTTCTTATCTAATGGGTATTGATACAACTTCTCACAACTTCTTCTAGATTGCTTCCAACCATCAGCCAAGTACACCACTTTTGCTTTTCAGACCTCTCTTGTATAGGCACTATCTTCACACAGCTATGACAGGTCCCACACTGCACAAGCTTGATCAGCACACATGCTGCAATAGGCTATAGTAAACAGTCTTACACTCAATGCCCTTTATGATATCCCACCAATAATGCCACATTCCTCATGGGGATTTTAGATACAAGATATGCCAAGTCCAATAAACAAAGGCCCATTTGATTGGAAATTTCTCACACAAGATAAACACCCTTCTGTCCTTACATTCACCAGCTCCTAATGAAGTCTTCAACATGAAAGTAGCCATGTATTTCCTGAACTACTTACCATCAAGATTAGAATCTGCCCATTCTAATCCACACTATGTCAGAACTGCCACTTCAGACTATAATGATGCTTCTTCAAACTCCATAAGTATGGTACATACTCAACCAACATGTAGGACATCAGCACGAGACAAAAGACCGTCCCACTTAACTAGACAAGACCTAGCCTCATCCTACTATGACCACTTCCACCCAGGCACCAAGCACGAAGTTCTGGTAACCAATATGTCAAGAAAAACAGATTCCCACACCAAAGACTACTCTGGCTGGTCAGGCGATACAAACAATGCCATATTATCCATTATAAATACCAAACCTCCTTGCTCCTATCAGCATACCAAGGAAGGAAACATGAGTCAGTCTAACAAGAATGCAGCAAAGAGACACATGCAAGAGGACGAGAAGCCAGATCCTCAGAGGTTGATGGACACAACACTGTCCAAAGCTGGAGCATCTTCTGGAGCAACAAGAACACGCAAGACATCAGAAACCAGGATGAAGACTATCAAGAAAAACCAAGTGCAGCTTCAAGCATCTGATGATGAATGGGATGAAGATTGGAAGACTTTTCTTGATTCGGGGGGTTGGGATAATCTCTAGACACTTTGTTTGTTGTTTTTACTAATCTTGTAAGCTTTCATCAAAGCAGTAAATTTATGTTTTACTTCTGTTCCATTTACAAGACACTAAATCCTCATGTAAACAACTTTTCAATTTGCTTCAAACTAAGTGCCAACACCAAAAGCTCCCATAATATCATTCTCCCCTATCAAGGATAACCAGTGCACCTTTGCAAGAAGAACACCTTCCATCAACACAAACCCCTACTGAGTTCTTCCAGAAATTGCATAGAAAAGCACATTGTCCACAAACAAAGCTGTCCTTCAGACTCCTCCTTAGAAGCATGTGTACATATGATTCAAACAATTAGCTTCACACGGGTAGAACCATTTATGTCCACACCAACATGCCATCCAACAGCCTAATGTCATAACATGTTATCTGACATTATCTCCTCACAAGATTCAACCAATATTCACAATCTTGATCAGCATATATACCTTTGCACCCAAAACCATAGACAAGTATTCCCCCTGTCATGGTTAACTAATGCTCTAGATGAGGATGAACAATAGAGCACACTTCTGAGCACATGCATTTTGGTACCACTGTCCCTTTCTCTCAAGGCAGTCATTCTCTATTAAACTCTTCATCTAAGGTAGACCTTCTACTTCATCATTCTCCCGTATGATTATGTAGATGCTTCTTAAGCATGATGTAGGCATCAATCTTCTGAACCAGGGCATAATCTTCCTCTCATCCTTCTTCAAGAAGAATAGTCTCCTTGAGTCTTCCACTCATCGACCTACTGCCCAAGAGTAACTCAAACTCATCCCTTACAAATTGGATTATACTCCATAGTCACCAATCAACCCCACCAGTTGATTCATCTCCAAAGTGCTTAACCATTGAAAATACTTCTCAACACTTCTGCAGTCCTGCACTTTAACCTCAGACAAATACAAAGTCTCCCGTCAATGTATATTGTCATCAGTTGATTGCCTAACTCTATCCAAAGCAGACAAATATGCAAGATATAACATCTTATCTGATCTGACATCCTTTTTCTGCAGACTTGAGGCACTGATTGATCCTTCTTTTGCTAATCCACCCCACTGATCACATTAGATTAGGTAAGTGGCTTGACCTGATACTTCACTGTGAGCATAATGTTTCAACATCACCAGTCACATGACCCAGCATACTCTAATCTTCCAAGAATCTTCAAACCTTTGATGCCATCCTCATTAGGTTACCACAACTAAGCTTAAGAGATAACTTATCAAGATCTTCATTCCCGCATGAAAACTTTGACAATGATACTCTTTTGCTTTGTCTCTATCTTCTTCTGATCCTTCCAGCCACAAGGCTGATGCAAACACCAATTCCAATTGACCAAAGGCTGATTGACAAATTAAGCTCAGCTTCTTTCTTGATGAATCTCCACACCACCTAGATGCCTCCTCTTCCAAGTCAGGAGTAGGTTCCAAACAGATGTGATCAACACAGTTGTTTAGCCCCCAAGCATCTGTTATGTCATAATCTACTGGTAGGACATAAGTTTACTTCACACCCAGAAGACCCTTTAACACACCCCAAAGATTGACCTTGGAGGCAAGAAAAAGTCGCTTCTAACTTTCTTCAGACCCCTTTTCAACAAGCTCATATAAGAGTTCCTTTATGAGTGGACTTGGGATGAACCACAAGTATCTCACGCTAGTTGAAGATATCCTCAAGTATCACCTCACCATGTGATACATCTTCAGAGGGGAATAGAATGTTGCAGCCTTAACACAAAACCACCAGGAATTTTCCATCAGATAAATATATGCAGCGGAACACACACCAGAAAACTCCTTTACAACCTTCAGGCAAAACATAATAACCCTTGTACAAACACGACAATCCATGTGCACTAGGACAACATAGGTTTGAAACTAAGTCAAACCACACAACAGCTCACCACCAAAGCTACAAGCCTGATAACAATAGACGGGTCCAATACACACCCTGTCATGAACTATCTTCCTTGATCATGAACCAGAAAGTATCTTCCCTAGATCTCATCCAGAAACAGACAGGATGCCTGCTCTGATACCAATTAAAATTCTGGTACATATGTGTGATGTCTTTGTGCAATGTCACAACATCGCAATCTGCTGAACAAGGCAATAATAGAAACAGTAAATAACACACTGAATTGTTCACCCAGTTCGGTTCAACAACCTACATCTGGGGGCATACCAAGCCAGGAAGGAAGTCCACTATTAGTAGTATCAAATTACAGACTCAACAGACCAGTTGATAATCTACCTAATTTAATCACTACCCAATGACCCTTCTACCTAAGTCCTCCCTAGGTAAGAGACTCCATCTTACTTCCTATCATCACAATGATGTCTAGCAGTCAACTACCCCGTCACTGCATCAACAGCTTGTTTACCAACGACTTTTCTAACACAGAAAACCAGAAGACACACTTCCATGACTTTCATTGGAGTTGCTTCAAAGCTTCCTCCAAGAACAAACCCAAACTCATTACCTACAGGTTTCTGAGTTAAGCACAGTGACCATCTCACAACCCGAGTGGTTCACTTTGACAAAGCCCTAAAGATCTACATCTTGGACCCGTACCTATTCTAGGTTACAAGCATTCTATTTATAACATCATCCCAACTGGATTTGGGCCTTCAAACCATATCATATCTTCTGTAACAAATCTGCTTCTAAATAGATCTTCAATCATATCTTCAATTAAATCTTCACTTATTAACTCTGAATGTTCTCCATATCTTTATGCTTTAAATTCGCAACAAACTGATCTTCATAACTGATTGTAACAGAATATATCTCTCCCTTGATCTTCGCCTGCAATATATGATTCTCTTTAGCAGAATATCTCATTCATACCAGAAACACGTGCAGCCCTAATTAATCATCCCAGACCTGATGTTGTAATGTTCTGGTATAGTGATGTTAAGACTTCGCATGTGACATCACTCTTCAGCACTTTAACTCTTCAACACTATTTACAACCCAGACTGTTAGCAGTTCATGTTGCAACATCAACCATGACATCAACATTGTTTTAACAAAATTACAGCCAATTACAAGAACGTACAAAAATAAAAAGACTACGGGGAAAAATTTATCCTAATGTTATCATGCGAAGATAGCCCTAAGGGGAGGTTTGGAGGGAGACTATCCTATGGAATCTAGTCCTAATGTTATCATGCAAAGGTGGCCCTAAGGGGAGGTTTGACAACAACCTAAGCCTAAAGGAAAAAAAGATGAGAGGAAGAAAGAATGAGAATGGACATGAATACTTATCCACACCCTTAGATAACTTACCTCAGCCCCTGCATAAAAGGTTAGTACAAAACAGACATAAGTAATAATAAGACTAATGAAACCCAAGCAATGACATGTAGTGGTAATCAAGTGACCTATAACAATTCAAGCATGGTTTATGAAGTCCAAGAAGCAATCTCAAGTAATGGCACAAGTGCCTTTTCAAACAAGTAATCAGACATGGTCGAAGATGTGCATACAAGAAGTTCCCAAACGAAAAGCAATCACATAATTAGCAACACACCTTCTAAAATTACCAAATTAATTATCAAAGTAGCTCCACCAGAAACAAACAACATATCAAAAACTTATGCCAAAATTCCCCAGATAGGTCACCCAAACAATTATGCAAAGTCAAGAGAGAGTCATGGTTCAATATGCAAAAGAAAAGGACTGACATGCAATATGAAATGATTTTAAAAATGAGAGAAAAATATTTTAATGCAATTCAATGTGTTGGTGAAAAAATGCAAAAGAATGAGTTCAAAATGATTTATGGTCGATGAGAAATAAAATAAACAAGTCATGGTATGCATGTATGAAATAAATTCAAAAAGAAAATAAACAAATAATTAATGCAGATGATAAAAATAAAATAAAAATAAAATATAAAATTTGGAAAAATTTTATAAAATTATAAATATGATTCATGAATTTTTTGGAGATTTTTTAATGCAATTATCTATTTTTAAAAATTAAAAATGAATTAATGCCAATTAAATAAAATAAAATGAATGGGAATGAGCGTGGGGGGTGTGTTCAGCAGTCCAACCACGTTGGAAATTGAAATGGGCTAGAAGGCGGGTGTGTAAATAGCAAGCCCAAACATTTAAATCCATCAGAAAAAATAAAATAAAACAAAAAAGAGAACACATGGACTCAGTCAACCTAGTTGACTCACTACTCACCATCAGATTAATCCTGCGTTTTTCATTAAGTCAACCCAAAACAAAGTAAGAGAAATCAATGGCCATGATTACCAGACACACCATAACTAACATACGCACGCGCATACACAATTGCCCAGAAATAAAAAAGATCACACTTGAGGGACACGTGAAATCATTAATGCGTTGTCACTACATAGGCCAACAGATTAAGGCAACGCCTCAGATCACATCATCAAGTCAAAAGTCAAAGGAAATGAAAGGTTCAGATCTATGGAGCATGGTAATTATCATGGATGGACGCACACACAAACCAATTAAATAAAACAAAAAATTAAAACACATGGCAACGTGAGGGCCACACGATTAAGGCAATGGACGGTGGAGATTATGTCTTTTACCTTGGAACCCTAATTCCGCCGGAACCCTTACTAGTCGTCGGAGCTAGGGTTCCGGCCACCACTTCCGGCCACCTGCAACCAAAAGAAACCCAGAACGTGCAAAAGAACATACCTTCCTGACCAGAATTTCACCAGGATCTCAAATATCACATTAAAATTTGCAAACAATCAACACACTAAGAGATTCGCACGAAACAAGTTAGGGTTCGAAATTTTAAAACTCACGCAGCAACCAAATTACACGTCCAAATTCAAAACAAAATATACCAGAATGATCAATGAATGTCACACAACATTATGCATGTCAAAAATCTAAGTTTTAAGATCATGAAAAATACCACCGACCTATTCCCTTGCTATTAGCTTCAAGTGATGATTGCTTTGTGCTCTATGGATCCTCAGGACTCAGATGGTGAAAGAAGTTTTGGAAAACCTCTTCTGGATTGTGAGATTCGAATGATTCAAGTTTTAGGGTTCAAACTTTTTTCTCCTCAAAATCACGTGTCCTCTCCAATGAGTGTATGAGTTTTTTGGTTTTTTTTTATCTTGTGAGAGTTGAGAGAAAAATTTGAGAGAGTTTTTGGTGTTTGTGAGAATGAGTGAAGTTATGGGAAATGAGAGAGAGTTTTGAATATATAGTGGAGTCTAAATTGAAGGGCAAAAGGTAGAATTTTGGCTTAAGCGAAAATAACACCATCTTCGGCAAGAAATTTCGACTCTGAGCCTTCCACAACATCGTCCGCCTCTGAATCACGGTTGCAACGCAAAAAGAATGGACGTCATACGATCAAAATCGAGTGCGATCAATATGTTTAAGCTGCAAGACGGCACTGAATAAGTTATTTTTTCAGCTTATTCGGTGTCCACTACTCGAAAACGTGACGAGGTCAACCTCTTCGGAGCATAATCTCGACTCGACTTTGTCAGAAAAGTTGTAGGTCTATGAGTCAGTGACCTCTTGTCAAAAGATGAGCGCGATCGGACAAAAACGAGTGAGATATGAATTTTCCCGTGAAACAACTTTCAGCCTTTTTCTTCAGTTCAGTACTTCCGTTTTGCGAAATAAACCAAAACGATGATCTTCGGAGCATCGTTCGAACTCGAGCTTGTCTTCAATCTTAAAGAGAACAAAATTTGTGAACCGTAGCTTTGATAACGGACACAATCCGATAAAAATTGACTGAGTTATGAATTTTACAAAATCTGACAGACAGTGCACTGCATCAAAGAACCCCACTGGTAATTCACATTTTCGGGGTCCTTCCGCTTGGACCTGACCCAAACTGAATTCACGGCACGAAGATAACATCTAAACGGAACTTTAGGCACCGGAACGGCATCAATCCGACGAACAAGCTGAGAGTTATGGATTTTTTAGTGTCCGAAATACACCGGTTCAGCACTATTTTTCGTTGTTCTTCTGCTGTATCGACTCAGAGAATTCGCGTATTCGGAGATCTTCCTCAAAGAATCAGCCCTCGGTCCGAACACGAAAGTTGCAAATAATTTCAATATGGAACTTTTTGGCATAGGAATTGCTCAGAACTGATGATAGATTCAGAAGTTAAGCCCTTTTGAATACCACTGACGCAATTATCCAGCGAAACCGAAATTCCAGAAACAAATAATTCCCACCACTTTCCTTGATGAATTGACTTCCGAGCCGAACATAAAAGTTGTAGAGAATACCAAGACGGTTCTAACTGTTGAATATCCAGTCAAAATGAGTTCCAGAGCAAGAGTTATGAATTTTGCAAATTTGCACAGCAAACTAATTTTCTGCTCAAACTGTTCTGAATCGGCTGAAAACTTCAACTTCCTCTGAGATTCTTGACATGCAAAATTATGTTTTATAAGAGCTTTGCTGACCCGTTGATTACGTAACCCGGAGAAATACTTTGCGCATATGTCGCGTGACGAAATAAACGTCTGTTGCAACCTGACGATGCTTGAACAGAGAACCTTGATCCCATAACCACAGAGCCAAATGATATGCACACATGATAATGCAAAATGAGATGAAACATAAGTCAGTTAGTACTAAAGTAAGGAGGGCAAATTTTGGGGTGCTACAACTGCCCCTATTCAATCAACTTGGTCCTGAAGGTATGATAGCGACGGCTCTCAGACATTCCAGGATACACGGGGATTGAATACCGAAAGAGCCCCAGAAATTTGCTTATGGTGAGAATAACAAAATGGAGCGTGCTGAAAAATAAGGAGTATGACCTCAACCATACCCACAAAAATAAGACGAATACGACCTCAATCGTACCCACAGAGGAAGACTGACCTCAATCACTCCCACAAGGAAAAAAGGAACACGACCTCAATCGCACCCACAAAACGAATACAACCTCAAATTTACCCGCAAAGGAAGACTGACCTAAAGTGGACTTCGCCGGGGATAACGTGAAACAAAACTTGTGGTTTAAACTACCCCTACTGAGAAAGGGAAACTGGTAAACAAAATATGTCAAGCGAGAACTGACTACCAGGCGAGAACTGGATTTACCACAACAATAGGTCAGACGATAACTGACTACCAGGCGAGAACTGGATTTACCAAAGAGATGTCAGACGATAACTGACTACCAGGCGAGAACTGGGTTTATACCAAATAAGTCAGTCGAGAACTGACTACCAGACGAGAACTGGGTTTCACCAAGTAAGTCAGACGAGAACTGACTACCAGACGAGAACTGAATTTACCACAACAATAGGTCAGACGATAACTGACTACCAGGCGAGAACTGGATTTACCAAATAAGTCAGTCGAGAACTGACTACCAGACGAGAACTGGATTTACAGAATAAGTCAGACGAGAACTGACTACCAGACGAGAACTGGGTTTCACCAAGTAAGTCAGACGAGAACTGACTACCAGACGAGAACTGGATTTACAAAGGAGATTGGCCAATCCAAGGCAAACTCCTAACAAAGATACGGTCGTGAACCGAAAGGGTGAGAGGTGAAATCAACGGACTTACAACCCACAGATAAGATGACTCCGTTGGGGAAAGGAGAAGTCTAAATAAAAGACTCTGCCGGGGAGCACAAGTATGAGGAACGTATTCCTCCAAAATCTCCTGAGTTATGCCATCTCTGCTGAGAAAGAGAACTGGCAAGGAAAGTATCAATCCTGGCTTATGCTTCGAATACGAATGTTTGAATCTTGCCGTAATGCTCCACACGAAGTGGAAATGCTACGCGTTTGAGGATGTAATGCAAATGCTTATGATATGCAAAAGGGGTCCCTCCAGTAAAATAAATGCTGGAGAGAAAAGACCAATTCAGCTGGGGATGACAAAAATAAATTGTCCTCTGAATCCGAGAACTCTGCTGTGACGGATCACACTGACCGACTCTTTGAATCCACAACTTCTGCCAGGGATGAAATCCAAAGCATATACACTCTACCGGGGATCACACACTTCCTTTACTGAAGGTAACATCGAACCTGAGATTCCTCCTCTGCTGGGGGAGTTGAGAATTAATGCCAGAACAGAACCGGCAGTCTGTTACTGAGGATTACCAATAACAGACGGGCTTAGGACCTGCTGGGGGATGCCATCCCATAATACCATTCTGCTTGGGGAAGACCAATCCATAATACCATCATGCTTGGGGATACTGCTAAACTTAGCCTGCTGATGGGGAGAATGACTTTACTCTCTTCTTGCTGGGGACTAGAATATAACATCGTCGGTGAAAGCATGCTTCCTGACTGGATGGGGAAAGTGAACACCCTGATTCTGTGGGGAAATAACGTCTTGATTCAGAGAAAATACTTTCCAGGTCTCCTACTGGGGAAGATCTGCTCTGCTGAGAAAAGTGCAATCTCAATGCTGGGGAGAGCAAGCTGCTGGGGAAATATAATCCTGTTGCCCTATAAGTCAAATAACAACAAAAAGAATATGCCACAACATGACTATCACCGTTAACGCCTAAGTAATTTCTACTGCTTTTCGTTATGCTCCGCAAAGCTCAAAATTTTATATGCAATGTTTATCAAAAATATCGGACGTTTTTGCAAACAAAACAGTAAAAGTAAAACAAACAATGGAAAGCTCTCTGAGTGAAGTGAAAATTTTATTGAGAAAAGTGGCCTGTAAATAGGCATTTACAATTGGAAGTAATTCCTAAAAAGAGGTAATTGCGTAAAAGCAAAAAGAAAATACACATGTCGGCAATGTGGGAGCAGATATCCACCATGATTCGACTCAGCTATGACCCATATGTCTTGCTTATCCACGAATATCTTGACCTTTGAAGAGACCAACTGTACCGATTCCTTTCTTTCAGAATTTCCAAGTACCAAAAATGCTCACAGATCGAACGCAGACCATAGTCTTCCGCTTATAAATCCCTAACTTTTGCCTGGATCGCCCTTTTCGGGTTTTCAATCCATCGGGATACCCATTTTTGCCAAAGTTGCCTTTACTGGTTTTCAACTTTGCGGGTTTACACGTTTCTTTTTTACATTTTATCCCTAATTTTTGCCCGAACCTTTTCCTTTTTATGGTTCGCCGGGATACCCCATTTTACCTGGACTTTCTTTTTGTGTCCAGTGGGTCTCTTTTATGCGAAGTATTTTTTGACTACGTCTGCGTTCACAAGGGATGTAAAATCTTCGCCATCCATAGTTGAAAGTAGTAAGGCTCCACCAGAGAAAACCTTTCTAACTACATACGGCCCCTCGTAGTTTGGAGTCCATTTGCCCTTGTGATCTGTCTGAGGAGGAAGGATCCTTTTCAAAACTAATTCACCTGTCTGAAAACTCCGAGGACGCACTTTCTGGTCAAAGGCGTGCTTCATCCTGCTCTGATACAACCGACTATGTGCGATGGCTGCCAATCTCTTTTCTTCAATAAGGTTCAGCTGATCTAATCTGGAACGCACCCACTCAGCTTCATCAAGCTTCACATCTTCCAGAACTCTCAAAGACGGAATCTCGACCTCTAAGGGTAAAACTGCTTCCATACCATACACCAATGAGAAAGGGGTTGCCCCAGTTGATGTACGCACCGAAGTACGGTAACCATGTAGGGCATAAGGTAGCATCTCATGCCAGTCCTTGTATGTTACCACCATCTTCTGCACAATCTTCTTGATATTCTTATTTGCTGCCTCAACAGCCCCATTCATCTTCGGACGATATGGAGAAGAATTGTGATGTTCGATCTTGAAACTCTGACATAGCTCCTTCATCATCTTATTGTTCAAATTCGGGCCATTATCAGTGATGATTCTCCCTGGGACCCCATAACGACAGATGATGTCCTTCTTTATAAACCGGACTACCACTTGCTTGGTGACGTTGGTGTACGAGGCTGCCTCCACCCACTTTGTGAAATAGTCAATGGCAACCAAAATGAAACGATGCCCATTGGAAGCAGTGGGCTCAATCTTCCCAATCATATCTATGCCCCACATTGCAAAAGGCCAAGGAGATGATAACACATTTAGAGGCGTAGGCAGTACATGCATCTTATCTGCATAAATCTGGCATTTATGGCACTTTCGGGCGTACTTGAAATAATCAGACTCCATAGTCATCCAATAATATCCTGCCCTCAACAACTTTCTAGCCATGGTGTGTCCACTGGAATGAGTATCGAAAGAACCCTCGTGAACTTCCTCCATCAACAAACCTGCCTCGTGTTCATCAACACAATGTAGCAAGACCATATCAAAGTTCCTCTTATATAACACATCGTTCTTGTTCAGAAAGAAGTTTCCTGCCAACCTTCTCAGAGTCTTCTTATCCTTGGTGGAGGCACCCTCTGGATACTCCTGTCTCTTCAGAAAAACCTTAATATCATGATACCACGGTTTGCCATCAGACACCTCCTCAATTGCAAACACAAAAGTTGGTCTATCCAGACGCATGATTCTAATCGACAGAGTTTCATTCCAACGGTTCACCTTATACATGGATGCCAATGTTGCTAACGCGTCAGCCATCTGATTCTCAGCTCGGGGCACATGATGAAAATCCACCCTGTCAAAGAAAGGTAACAACCTTCTGGCATAGTTGTTATAAGGCACCAAATTCGCCTGACAAGTCTCCCATTCTTCTATAATCTGAATAAATACCAACGTGGAATCACCATAGACATCGAGGTTCTTAATTCTCAAATTAATTGCTTCCTCTAACCCCATGATGCATGCCTCATACTCCGCCTCGTTATTGGTACACACGAATGCTAACCGGGCAGTGAAAGGTATATGAGAACCCTTCGGGGTCGTAATGATTGCCCCAATTCCATTACCATATGAGTTGACAGCCCCATCAAAAATCATCTTCCACTGAGACCCAATCTCAGGTCCTTCGTCAGGCAGAGGCTCTTCACAATCCTTCATTTTCAGAAACATAAAATGCATGTCTGGAAACTCAAACTTCATTGGCTGATAATCCTCGACCGGCTGTTCAGCAAGATATTCTGACAGAATACTTCCCTTAATGGCCTTCTGAGAAACATACTGAATATCGTATTCTGTCAAAACCATCTGCCAACGGGCTATCCTTCCAGAAAGTGCTTGCTTCTCAAACACGTACTTAATCAGATCCATCTTCGAAATCAACAAGGTTGTGTGGTTTAACATATACTGCCTCAGGCGCTTGGCTGCCCAAGCGAGCGCACAACATGTCTTCTCCAACATAGAGTATCTTGATTCGCAATCAGTGAACTTCTTACTCAGGTAGTAAATGGCGTGCTCTTTCCTACCTGTCTCATCGTGTTGACCGAGCACGCAACCCATTGAGTTCTCAAGAACCGTAAGGTACATAATCAACGGCCTCCCAGACACCGGTGGCATAAGGACTGGAGGTTCCTGCAAATACGTCTTTATCCTTTCAAACGCCTCTCGACAATTTTCATTCCACCTGACCTCTTGATCCTTTCTTAGCAACTTCAAAATTGGTTCACACGTGGCTGTCAGATGAGAGATGAACCTAGCAATGTAATTCAACCTCCCCAAGAAACCACGAACCTCTTTCTCTGTCCTTGGCTCAGGCATCTCTTGTATGGCTCTTATTTTTGCAGGATCACCTCGATACCTCTTTCACTAACAATGAATCCCAGCAATTTACCAGACCTCACGCCGAAAGTGGACTTGTTCGGATTCAATCTCAATCTGAACTTCCTCAACCTTTCAAACAGTTTATGGAGGTTTACCAAGTGTTCTTCCTCTGTCTGTGACTTCGCAATCATGTCATCAACATAGACTTCAATCTCCTTGTGAATCATATCATGAAAGAGAGTCACCATTGCCCGCTGATAGGTTACCCCAGCATTCTTCAATCCAAAGGGCATTACCTTGTAGCAAAATGTTCCCCACGGTGTTATGAACGTAGTTTTCTCCATGTCTTCTGGGGCCATTTTGATTTGGTTATACCCAGAGAAGCCATCCATGAAGGAAAACACGGAATATTGAGCAGTATTGTCTACTAACACGTCAATGTGGGGGAGCGGGAAATCATCCTTCGGGCTCGCCCTATTCAAATCTCGGTAATCAACACACATCCTGACCTTTCCATCCTTCTTAGGTACAAGTACAATATTAGCAACCCACGGAGGATAATTTGTCACAGCAAGAAATCCGGCGTCCAACTGTTTCTGAACCTCTTCCTTGATCTTGACAACCATATCTGGTTTCATCCTTCTCAGTTTCTGCTTGACTGGAGTACAACCCTCTTTAAGCGGCAGTCTGTGTGAAACAATGTCAGTGTCAAGCCCGGGCATGTCTTGGTAAGACCAGGCGAAGATATCCACATATTCTCGAAGCAACTCAACCAATCTTCCCTTAACAGTGTCTTCCAAAGCATCCCCAACCCTTACTTCTCGTTTAACATCCTCGGTTCCCAGATTAACAGTCTCAACTTCCTCCTGATAAGGCAAAATAACCCTTTCCTCTTGTTTCAGTAGCCTGGCTAATTCTTCTGGAAAGTCACAGTCTTCGTCAGTCTCTTCTTCAGCCTAATAGATGGGATTGTCGAAGTCATATCGAGCCATATCTAAGTCATGATGGGTGGAATCTGAACAAAGGAACTGGATGTTTTATGTTTATTATGAGTGCAACAAACAAGAAAACACATTGCCATTTTGATGTGGGTCAATGCAAAAAAGTAAAAACAGAAATACAGGGATCAAAGTATTTGAATGAAAAACGTCATTTATTGATGATAAAAGTAGCAAATAAAACATCCAAGCCCTACAAATAAATATCACTACGTCTTGGGCAGAACGTAGGATTCAACATAACAGAAAACAAAAGTAAATTACTCCGGGCGCGTCACTTGGATGACTTTCTCGGAAGACCAGTTGCCTAAGCTCTGACCAGGGGTGCAGGGACGGATCCATTCATCCATGTCACAGTCACTATCCCTTTCATCCTCAATAGCATTGACTCTGTCGAAGAAAACACCGGCACTGGTGAAACGGACTGGACCATAGAACTTGGGAGGCTCTTCAGGACGCCTAGGTGGCTTGTAACCCAGTCCATGAGTATCTTGCTTTCTTTGAACATCAATGACACTGCCCCACTTCTAAGAACCACCAGCTTCAACTATAGCGCGCGCCTCTTTGAAAGAGGACATTGGAACCTCTGGTTGTCTGACAACTTCAGGTTGGGCAACCACCTCAGGCTGACTGACTGTCTTGGGGGGTTCCTCGGGAATTTTCACAGCTTCAAAGGCTTGGCACAAAGTTTCCTGTACTTCACCATCTACCTCTACATACTTGAAGGTTGATAGGTGACTCACCATGATATCTTCTTCACCACAAACAGTCACAACGTGGCCATCCACCATATACTTCAACTTCTGGTGCAGCGTAGAAGTTACTGCCCCAGCACCATGGATCCAAGGGCGACCCAACAAACAACTATAGGCAGGCTGAATATCCATTATGTAAAAGGTGGTGTTGAAAATCTCAGGACCCACCTTGATCGGCAGAACTAACTCTCCAAAAACTGACCTCTTGGAGCCATCAAAAGCATGTACCACCAAGTCACTTGGTGTACAAATCAACCCACGAGTATCCAATTTCATCAAAGCCTTCTTCGGTAACACATTCAAAGACGACCCAGTATCAACTAACACATGCGACATTAAGGAGCCACGGCATTCCACTGAAATATGCAGAGCATTATTGTGATTCCTCCCAGCCGGAGTCAGATCTAAATCGGTGAACCCCAAACCATTACCAGCATTCACATGAGCCACAACCCCTTCTAACTGATTGACATATATTTCCTGTGGTACATAAGCCATGTTCAGTACCGTCAGTAATGCATTTCGGTGTGCCTCAGAGCAAAATAGTAAGGATAGGATGGAAATCTTCGATGGAGTTTGGTGAAGTTGATCAACAATCTTGTAATCACTTTTCCTGATCAACCTCATAAACTCTTCTACGTCTTCTGAGAAAGTATCCCCAGCCTGCTTTGTCATAGAATTATTTGTTCCCTGCCTCTATGCAAACTCATCCATCATCTATTTACCTTTGTCTTGTTTTGAACTGCCAGCTTGATCCTCGGACGGAATAAAGACTCTACCACTCCTAGTGATAGCCCCTGCTTCAACAAGATTTCCAACCCCTGTATTCACAGCTGATGTCTCTTCCAATTCCTGCTTTTTACCATTAACAAACACCTCGGCCCCATAGTTCCATGGGATGGCCTTGGTACTCTCATACGGGACTGGTCCAGGAACAGTGATAGTGACCGGCGCTGGTCTTGCCGGCACTGATATAGTTATTGTCTTGAATGGAATCGTTATTGTGGCAACATCAATCTCTCTGTCAGTAACATTACTCTGCCTACAACCCCTGTCAAACTGTAATATCCCTTCACTGATCATTCTCTGAATACCTGCTTTCAATAAATCACAACCGCCAGGCTGCGACGCACATCCTACACAACCTTCATCGCAGCCGGGAAATATCCCTCCCTTCAACAGTCTTTCCTTCACCACACCCAAGGGAGTTTGGACTTTGTTCACATCTGTAATCAAACTCAAGTCTTCACAGTCTTTAATAATAGCATTGACCCTCTGCTCACCGTGATTCGGCATCGGGTTCTGGTTCACATTTGGAACATCATTGGAGAAATTGATGGCTTTGGAATCCACCAAATCTTGAACCTTATGCTTAAAAGCTTTACAGTTCTCAATATGATGTCCGGGTGCCCCAGAATGAAACTCGCAGTGGGCATTGGCGTCATAGCCGGGAGGTGGATTACCAGTAGATGGAGCCAATGTTCTCTTCTGAATTAACTGTAGCTTTAACAAGTGCTGAAATAACTGAGCGTATGGAAGAGGTGGAGTGTCAAAATGCCTATCCCGCCTATTCAGAGGCTGTGATTGGCGAGGAGCCTGATTTTGTTGTTGAGACACTGCTGGCTGCTGAGGTACTGCTGGGATGGTTACAGAAGCCACCTACTGATTGAAGTTCTGACGAGGTCATTCTCTACCACGATATGATGACACAGAGTTTGTATCTCCCTCCCTCTTCTTGTAACCACTGGCATAAGGCTTCTTACTTCCTCCAGATGAGGACCCATCACCGCCTGATATTTTTCCCGCCTTGATTCCGCTTTCCACCATCTCTCCTACTAAGATCAAATCAGCAAACTTTCCAGTCATACACGGTACTAGCTTTTCATAGTAATGACCCTACAAGGTGGCCATAAACATAGTTATCATTTCTCGCTCCAACATGGGAGGCTGAACCCTTGCTGCCAATTCACGCCACCTCTGGGCGTACTCCTTGAAACTCTCATTGTTCTTCTGTGACAAATTCTGTAGCTGTGTTCTATTCGGAGCCATGTCGGTGTTATATCAATAGTGCTTGATAAATGCCCCTGCCAGATCTCTCCAACTACGCACATCTTTCCTTTCTAGTTGCATATACCACTCCAGGGATGCCCCAGATAGGCTATCCTGAAAGCAATGCATCATCAGCTTCTCATTCTTTGCATGCGCAGCCATTTTACTTGCGTATGCCCTCACATGGGTCCTTGGACAAGTCATACCATTATACTTCTCGAAAGTGGGAGTCTGAAACTTGTGCGGGATAACAACGCCTGGGACCAGCCCTAAATCCTCTAGATCCATACCCAAAGCATCCTGATTTACAACACCCCTTAGCTGTTCCTCAATCAACCGGAACCTCTAATCATTGTCAATCTGGGGACCAGCATCCCCACCTGGCACAGAGAATGCATCTTCCTGGAGATCATCACACTGACGGCCATGAATTACACCGACATTGTTACCTCCCCCCACTATAGTAGGAACCACAACATTTTCTCCTCTGCCCGGAGGAATCACAACACCAGCAACAGGAATACTTCCGCCCGGAGGGCCATTCTGAACATTATTACCAGTAACAACAGTATGAAGGACACCGTCCTCATCAACCCTTGTAATCAGTGGCTGAACGAGAGTCCTCAACTGCTCTTGGCCTTGAGCGACACCTTGCATTAATTCCATGAATTGGTTCATGCGAGTCCGCATCTCAGTCATCTCATTTTGTAGCTGATCCATGAGTCTCTTCTGATTCTGTCTAGTGGAATACCGATGAATATGCTGATCTGCAATCCTGAGATCAGAACAAGATAAGAATACCGGAGATAAACACCTGTTATGCAAAATGATTATGAATATGCAAATGCAAATGAACATGTTTAAAAAATTCGCAGGGCGATCCACCCCTTAATTCCAGTTTAACAATAAGATAGAACGGAACTTCTGCTCATATATTAAGAAAACTAGAGGAAAACCAAATGTCAACAATCACAAATCCAAGATAACAAGTCTGAACAAAATAATCATAAATCCCAACCAACAAGCCTGGCGGTGGTCTAGAGAATAGAAAACTACGGCATGTCATCAAAGTCCACAAGCGTCAATCCCCCCATCCATTATGCTTTTTGCTCCAGTCTTGAATTTCCTTGAACAGCTTTCTGGTGTCGGGATGCTTTGGTCTCTGAATTAGCTCTTGAATGAGAACGTCTCTCCTATGCATGATCCCTTCCAAGTATCGGCAATGTAACTCCCAAGCGTCTTCTCCAGAAACACCATCCATGCTAGGTCCCTCATGTCTAGGTCTCTTCACTTCAGCTTGGACCTTCAGTTCCTCTATGGAGGCTATGGCTTCATTGAGTCGACCCTCGACTGCTTGTCTCTGGAATACCCCTGATAAGATCTCAGCGTCTTTCTTCTTGAGCTGCGACTTCAATTGATCAATCTGAGCCAGGTAATTGTCTTCCTTTCTCTTATTCTCAGCCATTGCAGTTTCTCGGTGAGCATTGAACCTGTGAATTTTTAACAAAGCCTTGTCCAATTCCTCTTTCTTAGACTCGAGAACCTTACTGATACCATTTAGAGCTTGCTTCATCCTTTTTCTGGATGCGACCTTGTCAGCTAGCTCTTTTTCTGCCTCAGCAAGAAGCTTTGTCTTCAACTTGGCGATATGAACAGCTTCACCCCGCTCATGTTTCAACTGGTAAATCTCTCTTTTTAGCTCACTGTTTTCTTCTCGCAGCTTTTCTTTTTCAGCCCAGAACTTGTTAAATTTCTCTATCTCAACTGTGGTAGGAGGCTTAATCAGCAAGGGGTAAGATGGTGGTTCTTTGGAGAATGGCATAAGCTCCTCTTCTACCCTTTTCTGAATCCAATCTTCATACACAGGAAATGTTCTGTTGTTGCTCTTCCCAAAATAAGTCTTCCCTTTCTTATGACGATCTCCCCAAGTATTTGCAGCTTCTTTTAATAGTTCTGGATTGGTTTCCCCACTCAGATATAAAGATTCTTTGACCTCCTCGTCTCTTGGTGGCTCTTTCAAGGCATACCCAAATTGCCTAATAACAAGAATAGGGTTGTAGTTAATTCCCCCTTTCCTTCTTATTAGAGGCACATTTGGGAGACCTCCACAACTAATCATGATATCTTGGCCCAATAAGTCACGGTTAACCCAAATCAGATTTTCTGCCCTCAAGCCCATCAATCTTTTGGACCAATCCAATGTTCCTTGAGTATCTACAAATGCCCCAGATTTGGGAAGACGATCAGCAAACGATTTGTAGAATACTGGTGCACAAAAATAAAGGGGTCCTCCCCTCCTCTTCTCGTTCTTATAGTGCACTGAATAATACAGATCCCCAAGCAAAGTAGGTACCGGATTCTTCATGGTAAATATCTGGACAGCGTGCATGTCCACGAAATCCTTCATACTTGGAAACAACACCATTCCATAGACACACATAGCCAAGATGGCGTTGAAAACTGACCAACATCTAGCCTTAATATACACAGCAGCCTGTTCTATCAAAAATTTCACATGAAAACCTTTACACCCTCCCTTACTGGCAATGTTATTTTTCAACAAGGATGGGTCCAAATGCAAGGCCTCAGAAACCTTTTCCAAATCAGGAAGTTCTTTAGAAGGATAGAAATGAGCCTCTTTTTTAATGTCAACATCCAGAATGAGAGCAAATTCCTCCAACGTCGGAGCCAAAAGATAATCAGTGAATAGGAAACAACGCAGGTGAGGGTCATAGAATTGCACCAGAGTGTACAAAGCCCTATACTCGTATTCAGTGATGTTGCGAGCAAAATCCAGAATTCTTCCATACTCTCCTCTAAAGTCTGCCAACACCCCATGTTCTGCCATAGACACAATCTGGTGAACAGGATCCAGAATAAGTGATGGGAACTTGTACATTATGATGTTCTTTTTATTCTCAGTACTCATCCTTAATAGTCTTCAAAAACCAGAATCAAAGTTAGGATACAGCCCTGCAAATGAATAAACATGTTAGGATGCAAAATGATGATGCAAATGCACACATGGGATCAAGGATGCCACACAGACTGGACAACTGCTGCACTAAACAACTGTATAATCTCAGAGGTCTGCCCAAACACCCAGAATATCAACATAACCATAGTAGTATATTGATAAATCTGCTGATCAGAAAACCGAGTATGTTGAAGGTCAAGGTTACCTGCAAACCTGTAAACACCCTGCCCTCTCACATGTGGGTACTAGAAAGCCGAGGATCCTCAATATCACGGGCTCTCAGGTCGAGAAATGATGACGCGTTCACCACTTCTGGTTCGGCATCATCACTAATCGAGGAGGCCTCAACTGATTCCCCTAAAAAAGAAAACATCCCATGGAAAGTCCTCAGCTTCGGCACTGAGGTCGAGAAGCAATAGTACATTCATCCCTCGGGGTACAGTACTATCGCCAATCGAGGAGCGCTTCCACGATTCTTTTCCAAAGGACACCCTATAGCAAGTTCCCAGTATTGGGTCCTCGGATCGACATGTGCAATGGGTTTGCCATTTCTGGTCTGCCATTATCACGTCTCGGGAGGAGTGCCGTTACTGAGTCCTCGGGAATGGTCGCCAGAGTCGAAAATTTTCCAAGTCACATTAAATCATCTGCACCAATGCGCAGGATAGAACATTACCAAAGAAAACCTCATCTGGATGTCGAGTTTTCGTGTATACTATGTCTGGCCAAATGCCACACGAGTCACACTACTTGCCACGCTAATCCTACGTGTATGCTCAAGCCTGGGTATTGGGCTTATCTCTCAGAACTCCCAACCCGCCAAACAGAAAAATAGTGCAGCAGCTGATAATAATATGCAATGCAGAAAATGCGGTAAAAATAAAATACAACAAATAAAGCAAAACAAAAACAAAAACACCCAAAGAGAACAAAGACAAACAAGCGCTAAGATTGACTCACTTAGGGATGGACCAGCATAGGTCAACCAGAGTCCCCCACAGAGTCGCCAGCTGTCGCTCCCAGGATTTTCATCCAGGTACAAACACGAGAGTGGCGCGGAAAACAGAGTCGCCATCCGTGTAAATTTATCCCAAGAGAGGGAAAGGGAACACTGCATAAACCTGAGGAAGAGGGAAAGGAATGGTCATCACAACCATAGCCTGGGTTCGGGGTTTGGTTACGCGAGGGGAAGGTGCTAGCACCCCACGCGTCCATCGTACTCGATGGGATCCATGCTTGTTGTCTAATCTAAGGGTGAGTTATCCTAAAATCTATGGCTGTACTGACACGAGGAATGGGAAAACAAAGACAGACTCGGTAGGACGTTGACGTCCTAGGCCTACGTACTCCCTTTGTGCAATGGGAAATTCAGAGTCAACGTAGTTCGGACCAAGTTCTTTTTGTGTTTTTTATGAGCGACGTTAAGCTCACGTCCGGCAGTTAGGGTCGATGCCTGTTTACAACTCAGACGGAAGGTAACGTGCCCTTTTTGAAAATAGCCTTTAGTTTGACAATCCCGCAGGACAAAAAGATTTGAAGTTCGTTTGTATTTTTTAGGACAAAAGTGACTTGAGTTAGTTCGTAACTCAACTTGAACCAAAGTCTATGACACGGGAACGAATGCGTCGCATGGTCGTCCCCAATGGGACGTATGCTCAACACTCTAGAAGAGAGAAGGGGGACCCCTCAATCTTCATTTCCTATGTTTAAGGCTTGTGTGCAAGGCAAGTTGACCTTATTAAGTATCTTAAAGATGTTTTGAGATGAGAAGAGGGACTCAAAAGAAAAGAAAAAGACTACGGGGAAAAATCTATCCTAATGTTATCATGCGAAGATAGCCTTAAGGGGAGGTTTGGAGGGAGACTATCCTATGGAATCTAGTCCTAATGTTATCATGCAAAGGTGGCCCTAAGGGGAGGTTTGACAACAACCTAAGCCTAAAGGAAAGAAAAGATGAGAGGAAGAAAGAATGAGAATGGACATGAATACTTATCCACACCCTTAAATAACTTACCTCAGCCCCTGCATAAAAGGTTAGTACAAAACAGACATAAGTAATAATAAGACTAATGAAGCCCAAGCAATGACATGTAATGGTAATCAAGTGACCTATAACAATTCAAGCATGGTTTATGAAGTCCAAGAAGCAATCTCAAGCAATGGCACAAGTGCCTTTTCAAACAAGTAATCAGACATGGTCAAAGATGTGCATACAAGAAGTTCCCAAACGAAAAGCAATCACATAATTAGCAACACACCTTCTAAAATTACCAAATTAATTATCAAAATATCTCCACCAGAAACAAACAACATATAAAAAACTTATGCCAAAATTCCCCAGATAGGTCACCCAAACAATTATGCAAAGTCAAGAGATAGTCATGGTTCAATATGCAAAAGAAAAGGACTGAAATGCAATATGAAATGATTTTAAAAATGAGAGAAAAATATTTTAATGTAATTAAATGTGTTGGTGAAAAAATTCAAAAAGAATGACTTCAAAATGTTTTATGGATGATGAGAAATAAAATAAGCAAGTCATGGTATGCATGTATGAAATAAATTCAAAAAGAAAATAAACAAATAATTAATGCAGATGATAAAAATAAAATAAAAATAAAATATAAAATTTGGGAAAATTTTATAAAATTATAAATATGATTCATGAATTTTTTGGGGATTTTTTAATGCAATTATCTATTTTTAAAAATTAAAAATGAATTAATGCCAATTAAATAAAATAAAATGAATGGGAATGAGCGTGGGGGGTGTGTTCAGCAGTCCAACCACGTTGGAAATTGAAATGGGCTGGAAGGTGGGTGTGTAAATGGCAAGCCCAAACATTTAAATCCATCAGAAAAAATAAAATAAAACAAAAAAGAGAACACATGGACTCAGTCAACCTAGTTGACTCACTACTCACCATCAGATTAATCCTGCGCTTTTCATTAAGTCAACCCAAAACAAAGTAAGAGAAATCAATGGCCATGATTACCAGACACACCATAACTAACATACGCACGCGCATACACAATTGCCCAGAAATAAAAAAGATCACACTTGAGGAACACGTGAAATCATTAATGCGTTGTCACTACATAGGCCAACAGATTAAGGCAACGCCTCAGATCACATCATCAAGTCAAAAGTCAAAGGAAATGAAAGGCTCAGATCTATGGAGCATAGTAATTATCATGGATGGACGCACACACAAACCAATTAAATAAAACAAAAAATTAAAACACATGGCAACGTGAGGGCCACACGATTAAGGCAATGGACGGTGGAGATTATGTCTTTTACATTGGAACCCTAATTCCGCCGGAACCCTTACCAGTCGCCGGAGCTAGGGTTCCGGCCACCACTTCCGGCCACCTGCAACCAAAAGAAACCCAGAACGTGCAAAAGAACATACCTTCCTGACCAGAATTTCACCAGGATCTCAAATATCACATTAAAATTTGCAAACAATCAACACACTAAGAGATTCGCACGAAATAAGTTAGGGTTCAAAATTTTAAAACTCACGCAGCAACCAAATTACATGTCCAAATTCAAAACAAAATATACCAGAATGATCAATGAATGTCACACAACATTATGCATGTCAAAAATCTGAGTTTTAAGATCATGAAAAATACCACCAACCTGAGATCACGCCACCTATTCCCTTGCTATTAGCTTCAAGTGATGATTGCTTTGTGCTCTATGGATCCTCAGGACTCAGATGGTGAAAGAAGTTTTGGAAAACCTCTTCTGGATTGTGAGATTCGAATGATTCAAGTTTTAGGGTTCAAACTTTTTTCTCCTCAAAATCACGTGTCCTCTCCAATGAGTGTATGAGTTTTTTGGTTTTTTTTATCTTGTGAGAGTTGAGAGAAAAATTTGAGAGAGTTTTTGGTGTTTGTGAGAATGAGTGAAGTTATGGGAAATGAGAGAGAGTTTTGAATATATAGTGGAGTCTAAAATGAAGGGCAAAAGGTAGAATTTTGGCTTAAGTGAAATAACATCGTCTTCGGCAAGAAATTTTGACTCTGAGCCTTCCACAACATCGCCCGCCTCTGAATCACGGTTGCAACGCAAAAAGAACGGATGTCATACGATCAAAATCGAGTGCGATCGATATGTTTAAGCTGCAAGACGTCACTGAATAAGTTGTTTTTTCAGCTTATTTGGTGTCCGCTACTCGAAAACGTGACGAGACCAACCTCTTCGGAGCATAATCTCGACTCGACTTTGTCAGCAAAGTTGTAGATCTATGAGTCAGTGACCTCGTGTCAAAAGATAAGCGTGATCGGACAAAAAATGAGTGAGATATGAATTTTCCCGTGAAACAACTTTCAGCCTTTTTCTTCGGTTCAACACTTCCGTTTTGCGAAATAAACCAAAACGATGATCTTCGGAGCATCGTTCGAACTCGAGCTTGTCTTCAATCTTAAAGAGCACAAAATTTGTGAACCGTAGCTTCGAGAATGGACACAATCCAATAAAAATTGACCGAGTTATGAATTTTACAAAATCTGACAGACAGTGCACTGCATCAAAGAACCCCACTGGTAATTCACATTTTCGGGGTGCTTCCGCTTGGACCTGACCCAAACTGAATTCACGGCACGAAGATAACATCTAAACAGAACTTTAGGCACCGGAACGGCATCAATCCGACGAACGAGCTGAGAGTTATGAATTTTTTAGTGTCCGAAATACACCGGTTCAGCACTATTTTTCGTTGTTCTTCTGCTGTATCGGCTCAGAGAATTCGCGTATTCGGAGATCTTCCTCAAAGAATCAGCCCTCGGTCCGAACACGAAAGTTACAGATAATTTCAATATGGAACTTTTTGCCATAGGAATTGCTCAGAACTGATGATCCAATCAGAAGTTAAGCCCTTTTGAATACCACTGACGCAATTATCTAGCGAAACCGAAATTCCAGAAACAAATAATTTCCACCACTTTCTTTGATGAATTGACTTTCGAGCCGAACATAAAAGTTGTAGAGAATACCAAGACGGTTCTAACTGTTGAATATCCATGCAAAACGAGTTCCAGAGCAAGAGTTATGAATTTTGCAAATTTGCACAGCAAACTGATTTTCTGCTCAAACTGTTCTGAATCGACTGAAAACTTCAACTTCCTCTGAGATTCTTGACATGCAAAATTATGTTTGATAAGAGCTTTGCTGATCCGTTGATTACGTAACCCAGAGAAATACTTTGCGTATATGTCGCGTGACAAAATAAACGTCTGTTGCAACCTGACGATGCTTGAACAGAGAACCTTGATCTCATAACCACAGAGTCAAATGATATGCACACATGATAATGCAAAATGAGATGAAACATAAGCCAGTTAGTACTAAAGTAAGGAGAGCAAATTTTGGGGTGCTATAGCTGCCCCTATTCAATCAACTTGGTCCTGAAGGTATGATAGTGACGGCTCTCAGACATTCCAGGATACACGGGGATTGAATACCGAAAGAGTCCCGGAAATTTGCTTATGGTGAGAATAACGAAATGGAGCGTGCTGAAAAATAAGGAGTATGACCTCAACCATACCCACAAAAATAAGACGAATACGACCTCAATCATACCTGCAAAGGAAGACTGACCTCAATCACTCCCACAAGGAAAAAAGGAACACGACCTCAATCGCACCCACAAAACGAATACAACCTCAATTATACCCGCAAAGGAAGACTGACCTAAAGTGGACTTCACTGGGGATAACGTGAAACAAAACTTCTGGTTTAAACCACCCCTACTGAGAAAGGGAAACTGGCAAACAAAATATGTCAAGCGAGAACTGACTACCAGGCGAGAACTGGATTTACCACAACAATAGGTCAGACGATAACTGACTACCAGGCGAGAACTGGATTTACCAAAGAGATGTCAGACGATAACTGACTTCCAGGTGAGAACTGGGTTTATACTAAATAAGTCAGTCGAGAACTAGATTTACAGAAAAAGTCAGACGAGAACTGACTACCAGACGAGAACTGGGTTTCACCAAGTAAGTCAGACGAGAACTGACTACCAGACGAGAACTGGATTTACCACAACAATAGGTCAGACGATAACTGACTACCAGGCGAGAACTGGATTTACCAAATAAGTCAGTCGAGAACTGACAACCAGACGAGAACTGGATTTACAGAATAAGTCAGACGAGAACTGACTACCAGACGAGAATTGGGTTTCACCAAGTAAGTCAGACGAGAACTGACTACCAGACGAGAACTGGATTTACAAAGGAGATTGGCCAATCCAAGGCAAACTCCTAACAAAGATACGGTCGTGAACCGAAAGGGTGAAAGGTGAAATCAACAGACTTACAACCCACAGATAAAATGACTCCGCTGGGGAAAGGAGAAGTCTAAATAAAAGACTCTTCCGGGGAGCACAAGTATGAGGAACGCATTCCTCCAAAATCTCCTGAGTTATGCCATCTCTGCTGAGAAAGAGAACTGGCAAGGAAAGTATCAATCCTGGCTTATGCTTCGAATGCGAATGTTTGAATCTTGTCGTAATGCTCCACACGAAGTGGAAATGCTACGCGTTTGAGGATGCAATACAAATGCTTATGATATGCAAAAGGGGTCCCTCCAGCAAAATAAATGCTGGAGAGAAAAGTCTAAATTCAGCTGGGGATGACAAAAATAAATTGTCCTCTGAATCCGGGAACTCTGCTGTGACGGATCACACTGACCGACTCTTTGGATCCACAACTTCTGACGGGGATGAAATCCAAAGCGTATACACTCTACCGGGGATCACACACTTCCTTTACTGAAGGTAACATCGAACCTGAGATTCCTCCTCTACTGGGGGAGTTGAGAATTAATGCCAGAACGGAACCGGCAGTCTGTTACTGAGGATTGCCAATAACAGACGGGCTTAGGACCTGCTGGGGGATGCCAGCCCATAATACCATTCTTCTTGTGGAAGACCAGTCCGTAATACCATCCTGCTTGGGGATACTACTGAACTTAGCCTGCTGATGGGGAGAATGACTTTACTCTCTTCTTGCTGGAGACTAGAATATGACATCGTTGGTGAAAGCATGCTTCCTGACTGGATGGGGAAAGTGAACACCCTGATTCTGTGGGGAAATAACGTCTTGATTCAGAGAAAATACTTTCCAGGTCTTCTGCTGGGGAAGGTCTGCCCTGCTGAGGAAAGTGCAATCTCAATGCTGGGGAGATCAAGCTGCTGGGGAAATATAATCCTGTTGCCCTGCAAGTCAAATAACAACAAAAAGAATATGCCACAACATGACTATCACCATTAACGCCTAATTAATTTCTACTGCTTTTCGTTATGCTCCGCAAAGCTCAAAATTTTATATGCAATGTTTATCAAAAATATCGGACGTTTTTGCAAACAAAACAGTAAAAGTAAAACAAACAATGGAAAGCACTCTGAGTGAAGTGAAAATTTTATTGAGAAAAGTGGCCTGTAAATAGGCATTTACAATTGGAAGCAATTCCTAAAAAGAGGTAATTGCGCAAAAGCAAAAAGAAAATACACATGTCGGCAATGTGGGAGCAGATATCCACCATGATTCGACTCAGCTATGACCCATATGTCTTGCTTATCCACGAATATCTTGACCTTTGAAGAGACCAACTATACCGATTCCTTTCTTTCATAATTTCCAAGTATAAAAAACGCTCACAGATCGAACGCAGACCATAGCCTTCTGCTTATAAATCCCTAACTTTTGCCTGGATCGCCCTTTTTGGGTTTTCATTCCATCGGGATACCCATTTTTGCCAAAGTTGCCTTTACTGGTTTTCAACTTTGCGGGTTTACACGTTTCTTTTTTACATTTTATCCCTAATTTTTGCCCGAACCTTTTCCTTTTTATGGTTCGCCGGGATGCCCCTTTTTGCCTGGACTTTCTTTTTGTGTCCAGCGGGTCTCTTTTATGCGAAGTATTTTTTGACTACGTCTGCGTTCACAGGGGATGTAAAATCTTCGCCATCCATAGTTGAAAGTAGTAAGGCTCCACCAGAGAAAACCTTTCTGACTACATACGGCCCCTAGTAGTTTGGAGTCCATTTGCCCCTGTGATCTGTCTGAGGAGGAAGGATCCTTTTCAAAACCAATTCACCTGTCTAAAAACTCTGAGGACGCACTTTCTGGTCAAAGGCGTGCTTCATCCTGCTCTGATGCAACCGACCATGTGCGATGGCTGCCAATCTCTTTTCTTCAATAAGGTTCAGCTGATCCAATCTGGAACGCACCCACTCAGCTTCATCAAGCTTCACATCTGCCAGAACTCTCAAAGACGGAATCTCGACCTCTAAGGGTAAAACTGCTTCCATACCATACACCAATGAGAAAGGGGTTGCCCCAGTTGACGTACGCACCGAAGTACGGTAACCATGTAGGGCATAAGGTAGCATCTCATGCCAGTCCTTGTATGTTACCACCATCTTCTGCACAATCTTCTTGATATTCTTATTTGCTGCCTCAACAGCCCCATTCATCTTCGGACGATATGGAGAAGAATTGTGATGTTCGATCTTGAAACTCTGACATAGCTCCTTCATCATCTTATTGTTCAAATTCGAGCCACTATCAGTGATGATTCTCTCCGGGACCCCATAACGACAGATGATGTCCTTCTTTATAAACCGGGCTACCACTTGCTTGGTGACGTTGGCGTACGAGGCTGCCTCCACCCACTTTGTGAAATAGTCAATGGCAACCAAAATGAAACGATGCCCATTGGAAGCAGTGGGCTCAATCTTCCCAATCATATCTATGCCCCACATTGCAAAAGGCCAAGGAGATAATAACACGTTTAGAGGTGTAGGCGGTACATGCATCTTATCTGCATAAATCTGGCATTTATGGCACTTTCGGGCGTACTTGAAACAATCAGACTCCATAGTCATCCAATAATATCCTGCCCTCAACAACTTTCTAGCCATGGTGTGTCCACTGGAATGAGTACCGAAAGAACCCTCGTGAACTTCCTCCATCAACAAACCTGCCTCATGTTCATCAACACAACGTAGCAAGACCATATCGAAGTTCCTCTTATATAACACATCGTCCTTGTTCAGAAAGAAGTTTCCTGCCAATCTTCTCAGAGTCTTCTTATCCTTGGTGGAGGCAACCTCTGGATACTCCTGTCTCTTCAGAAAAACCTTAATATCATGATACCACGGTTTGCCATCAGACACCTCCTCAATTGCAAACACAAAAGCTGGTTTTTCCAGACGCATGATTCTAATCGACGGAGTTTCATTCCAACGGTTCACCTTATACATGGATGCCAATGTTGCTAACGCGTCAGCCATCTGATTCTCAGCTCGGGGCACATGATAAAAATCCACCCTGTCAAAGAAAGGTAACAACCTTCTGGCATAGTAGTTATAAGGCACCAAATTCGCCTGACGAGTCTCCCATTCTCCTATAATCTGATTAACTACCAACGCGGAATCACCATAGACATCGAGGTTCTTAATTCTCAAATCAATTGCTTCCTCTAACCCCATGATGCATGCCTCATACTCCGCCTCGTTATTGGTATACACGAATACTAACCGGGCAGTGAAAGGTATATGAGAACCCTTCAGGGTCGTAATGATTGCCCCAATTCCATTACCATATGAGTTGACAGCCCCATCAAAAATCATCTTCCACTGAGACCCAATCTCAGGTCCTTCGTCAGGCAGAGGCTCTTCACAATCCTTCATTTTTAGAAACATAACATGCTCGTCCGGAAACTCAAACTTCATTGGCTGATAATCCTCGACCGGCTGTTCAGCAAGATATTCTGACAGAACACTTCCCTTAATGGCCTTCTGAGAAACATACTGAATATCGTATTCTGTCAAAACCATCTGCCAACGGGCTATCCTTCCAGAAAGTGCTTGCTTCTCAAACATGTACTTAATCGGATCCATCTTCGAAATCAACAAGGTTGTGTGGTTTAACATATACCGCCTCGGGCGTTTGGCTGCCCAAGCGAGTGTACAACATGTCTTCTCCAACATAGAGTATCTTGATTCGCAATCAGTGAACTTCATACTCAGGTAGTAAATGGCGTGCTCTTTCCTACCTGTCTCGTTGTGTTGACCGAGCACACAACCCATTGAGTTCTCAAGAACCGTAAGGTACATAATCAACGGCCTCCCAGACACCGGTGGCATAAGGACTGGAGGTTCCTGCAAATACGTCTTTATCCTTTCAAACGCCTCTCGACAATTTTCATTCCACCTGACCTCTTGATCCTTTCTTAGCAACTTCAAAATTGGTTCACACGTGGCTGTCAGATGAGAGATGAACCTATCAATGTAATTCAACCTCCCCAAGAAACCACGAACCTCTTTCTCTGTCCTTGGCTCAGGCATCTCTTGTATGGCTCTTATTTTTGCAGGATCAACCTCGATACCTCTTTCACTAACAATGAATCCCAGCAATTTACCAGACCTCATGCCGAAAGTGAACTTGTTCGGATTCAATCTCAATCTGAACTTCCTCAACCTTTCAAACAGTTTCTGGAGGTTTAGCAAGTGTTCTTCCTCTGTTTGTGACTTCGCAATCATGTCATCAACATAGACTTTAATCTCCTTGTGAATCATATCATGAAAGAGAGTCACCATTGCCCGCTGATAGGTTACCCCAGCATTCTTCAATCCAAAGGGCATTACCTTGTAGCAAAATGTTCCCCACGGTGTTATGAACGTAGTTTTCTCCATGTCTTCTGGGGCCATTTTGATTTGGTTATACCCAGAGAAGCCATCCATGAAGGAAAACACAGAATATTGAGCAGTATTGTCTACTAACACGTCAATGTGGGGGAGCGGGAAATCATCCTTCGGGCTCGCCCTATTCAAATCTCGGTAATCAACACACATCCTGACCTTTCCATCCTTCTTAGGTACAGGTACAATATTAGCAACCCACGGAGGATAATTTGTCACAGCAAGAAATCCGGCGTCCAACTATTTCTGAACCTCTTCCTTGATCTTGACGCCATATCTGGTTTCGTCCTTCTCAGTTTCTGCTTGACTGGAGTACAACCCTCTTTAAGCGGCAGTCTGTGTGAAACAATGTCAGTGTTAAGTCCGGGCATGTCTTGGTAAGACCAGGCGAAGATATCCACATATTCTCGAAGCAACTCAACCAATCTTCCCTTAACATTGTCTTCCAAAGCAGCCCTAACCCTTACTTCTCGTTTAACATCCTCGGTTCCCAGATTAACAGTCTCAACTTCCTCCTGATAAGGCAGAATAACCCTTTCCTCTTGTTTCAGTAGCCTGGCTAATTCTTCTGGAAAGTCACAGTCTTCGTCAGTCTCTTCTTCAGCCTGATAGATGGGATTGTCGAAGTCATATCGAGCCATATCTAAGTCATGATGGGTGGAATCTGAACAAAGGAACTGGATGTTTTATGTTTATTATGAGTGCAACAAACAAGAAAACACATTGCCATTTTGATGTGGGTCAATGCAAAAAAGTAAAAACAGAAAGACAGGGATCAAAGTATTTGAATGAAAAACGTCCTTTATTAATGATAAAAGTAGTAAATAAAACATCCAAGCCCTACAAATAAATATCACTACGTTTTGGGTAGAACGTAGGATTCAACATAACAGAAAACAAAAGTAAATTACTCCGGGCGCGTCACTTGGATGACTTTCTCGGAAGACCAGTTACCTAAGCTCTGACCAGGGTTGCAGGGACGGATCCATTCATCCATGTCACAGTCACTATCCCCTTCATCCTCAATAGCATTGACTCTGTCGAAGAAAATACCGGCACTGGTGAAACGAACTGGACCATAGAACTTGGGAGGCTCTTCAGGACGCCTAGATGGCTTGTAACCCAGTCCATGAGTATCTTGTTTTCTTTGAACATCAATGACACTTCCCCACTTCTGAGAACCACCAGCTTCAACTATAGCGCGCGCCTCTTTGAAAAAGGACATTGGAACCTCTGGTTGTCTGACAACTTCAGGTTGGACAACCACCTCAGGCTGACTGACTATCTTGGGGGGTTCCTCGGGAATTTTCACAGCTTCAAAGGCTTGGCACAAAGTTTCCTGTACTTCACCATCTACCTCTACATACTTGAAGGTCGATAGGTGACTCACCATGATATCTTCTTCACCACAAACAGTCACAACATGGCCATCCACCATATACTTCAACTTCTGGTGCAGCGTAGAAGTTACTGCCCCAGCACCATGGATCCAAGGGCGACCCAACAAACAACTATAGGCAGGCTGAATATCCATTATGTAAAAGGTGGTGTTGAAAATCTCAGGACCCACCTTGATCGGCAGAACTAACTCTCCAAAAACTGACCTCTTGGAGCCATCAAAAGCACGTACCACCAAGTCACTTGGTGTACAAATCAACCCACGAGTATCCAGTTTCATCAAAGCCTTCTTCGGTAACACATTCAAAGATGACCCAGTATCAACTAACACATGCGACATTAAGGAGCCACGACATTCCACTGAAATATGCAGAGCATTATTGTGATTCCTCCCAGCCGGAGTCAGATCTAAATTGGTGAACCCCAAACCATTACCAGCATTCACATGAGCCACAACCCCTTCTAACTGATTGACAGATATTTCCTGCGGTACATAAGCCATGTTCAGAACCTTCAGTAATGCATTTTGGTGTGCCTCAGAGCACAATAGTAAGGATAGGATGGAAATCTTCGATGGAGTTTGGTGAAGTTGATCAACAATCTTGTAATCACTTTTCCTGATCAACCTCATAAAATCTTCTACGTCTTCTGAGAAAGTATCCCCAGCCTGCTTTGTCATAGAATTATTTGCTCCCTGCCTCTGTGCAGACTCATCCATCATCTGTTTACCTTTGTCTTGTTTTGAACTGCCAGCTTGATCCTCTGACGAAATAAAGACTCTACCACTCCTAGTGATAGCCCCTGCTTCAACAAGATTTCCAACCCCTGTATTCACAGCTGATGTCTCTTCCAATTCCTGCTTTTTACCATTAACAAACACCTCGGCCCCATAGTTCCATGGGATGGCCTTGGTACTCTCATACGGGACTGGTCCAGGAACAGTGATAATGATCGGCGCTGGTCTTGCCGGCGCTGATATAGTTATTGTCTTGAATGGAATCGTTATCGTGGCAACATCAATCTCTCTGTCAGTAACATTACTCTGCCTACAACCCCTGTCAAACTGTAATATCCCTTCACTGATCATTCTCTGAATACCTGCTTTCAATAAATCACAACCGCCAGGCTGCGACGCACATCCTACACAACCTTCATCATAGCCGGGAAATATCCCTCCCTTCAACAGTCTTTCCTTAACCACACCCAAGGGAGTTTGGACTTCGTTCACATCTGTAATCAAACGCAAGTCTTCACAGTCTTTAATAATAGCATTGACCCTCAGCTCGCCGTGATTCGGCATCGGGTTCTGGTTCACATTTGGAACATCATTGGAGAAATTGATGGCTTTGGAATCCACCAAATCTTGAACCTTATGCTTAAAAGCTTTACAGTTCTCAATATGATGTCCAGGTGCCCCAGAATGAAACTCGCAGTGGGCGTTGGCGTCATAGCCGGGAGGTGGATTACCAGTAGGTGGAGCCAATGTTCTCTTCTGAATTAACTGTAGCTTTAACAAGTGCTGAAATAACTGAGCGTAGGGAAGAGGTGGAGTGTCAAAATGCCTATCCCGCCTATTCAGAGGCTGCGATCGGCGAGGAGCCTGATTTTGTTGTTGAGACACTGCTGGCTGCTGAGGTGCTACTAGGATGGTTACAGAAGCCACCTGCTAATTGAAGTTCTGACGAGGTCCTTCTCTACCATGATATGATGACACAGAGTTTGTATCTCCCTCCCTCTTCTTGTAACCACTGGCATAAGGCTTCTTACTTCCTCCAGATGAGGACCCATCACCGCCTGATATTTTTCCCGCCTTGATTCCGCTTTCCACCATCTCTCCTACTAAGATCAAATCAGCAAACTTTCCAGTCATACACGGTACTACCTTTTCATAGTAATGAGCCTGCAAGGTGGCCATAAACATAGTTATCATTTCTCGCTCCAACATAGGAGGCTGAACCCTTGCTGCCAATTCAAGCCACCTCTGGGCGTACTCCTTGAAACTCTCATTGTTCTTCTGTGACAAATTCTGTAGCTGTGTTCTATTCGGAGCCATGTCGGTGTTATATTGATAGTGCTTAATAAATGCCCCTACCAGATCTCTCCAACTACGTACATCTTTCCTTTCTAGTTGCATATACCACTCCAGGGATGCCCCAGATAGGCTATCCTGAAAGCAATGCATCATCAGCTTCTCATTCTTTGCATGCACATCCATTTTACTTGCGTATGCCCTCACATGGGTCCTTGGGCAAGTCATACCATTATACTTCTCGAAAGTGGGAGTCTGAAACTTGTGCGGGATAACAACGCCTGGGATCTGCCCTAAATCCTCTAGATCCATACCCAAAGCATCCTGATTTACAACACCCCTTAGTTGTTCCTCAATCAACCGGAACCTCTGATCATTGTCAATCTGGGGACCAGCATCCCCACCTGGCACAGAGAATGCATCTTCCTGGAGATCATCATACTGACGGCCATGAATTGCACCGACATTGTTACCTCCCCCCACTACAGTAGGAACCACAACATTTTCTCCTCCGCCCGGAGGAATCACAACACCAGCAACAGGAATACTTCCGCCCGGAGGGCCATTCTGAACATTATTACCAGTAACACCAGAATGAAGGACACCGTCCTCATCAACCCTTGTAATCAGTGGCTGAACGAGAGTCCTCAACTGCTCTTGGCCTTGAGCGATACCTTGCATTAATTCCATGAATTGGTTCATGCGAGTCCGCATCTCAGTCATATCATTTTGTAGCTGATCCATGAGTCTCTTCTGATTCTGTCTGGTAGAATACCGATGAATGTACTGATCTACAATCCTGAGATCAGAACAAGATAAGAATACCAGAGATAAACACCTGTTAAGAAAAATGATTATGCAAAATGATTATGAATATGCAAATGCAAATGAACATGTTTAAAAAATTCGCAGGGCGATCCACCCCTTGAATATGCAAATGCAGTTTCTCGGTGAGCATTGAACCTGTGAAATGAACATGATTATGATTATGCTTTTTGCTCCAGTCTTGAATTTCCTTGAACAGCTTTCTGGTGTCGGGATGCTTCGGTCTCTGAATTAGCTCTTGAATAAGAACGTCTCTCCTATGCATGATCCTTTCCAAGTATCGGCAATGTAACTCCCAAGCGTCTTCTCCAGAAACACCGTCCATGCTAGGTCCCTCATGTCTAGGTCTCTTCACTTCAGCTTGGACCTTCAGTTCCTCTATGGAGGCTATGGCTTCATTAAGTCGACCCTCGACTGCTAGTCTCTGGAATACCCCTGATAAGATCTCAGCGTCTTTCTTCTTGAGCTGCGACTTCAATTGATCAATCTGAGCCAGGTAATTGTCTTCCTTTCTCTTATTCTCAGCCATTGCAGTTTCTCGGTGAGCATTGAACCTGTGAATTTTTAACAAAGCCTTGTCTAATTCCTCCTTCTTAGACTCAAGAACCTTACTGATACCATCTAGACCTTGCTTCATCCTTTGTCTGGATGCGACCTTGTCAGCTAGCTCTTTTTCACCCCGCTCATGTTTTAACTGGTAAATCTCTCTTTTTAGCTCACTGTTTTCTTCTCGCAACTTTTCTTTTTCAGCCCACAACTTGTTAAATTTCTCTATCTCAACTGTGGTAGGAGGCTCAATCAGCAATGGGTAAGATGGTGGTTCTTTGGAGAATGGCAGAAGCTCCTCCTCTACCCTTTTCTGAATCCAATATTCATACGCAGGAAATGTTTTGTTGTTGCTCTTCCCAAAATAAGTCTTCCCTTTCTTATGATGATCTCCCCAAGTATTTGCAGCTTCTTTTAACAGTTCTGGATTGGTTTCCCCACTCAGATATAAAGATTCTTGGATCTCCTCGTCTCTTGGCGGCTATTTCAAGGCATACCCGAATTGCCTAATAGCAAGAATAGGGTTGTAGTTAATTCCCCCTTTCCTTCCTATTAGAGGCACATTTGGGAGACCTCCACAACTAATCATGATATCTTGGCCCAATAAGTCACGGTTAACCCAAATCAGATTTTCTGCCCTCAAGCCCATCAATCTTTTGGACCAATCCAATGTTCCTTGAGTATCTACAAATGCCCCAGATTTGGGAAGATGATCAGCAAACCATTTGTAGAAGACCGATGCACAAAAATAAAGGGGTCTTCCCCTCCTCTTCTCGTTCTTATAGTGAATTGAATAATACAGATCCCCAAGCAAAGTAGGTACCGGATTCTTCATGTTAAATATCCGGACAGCGTGCATGTCCACGAAATCCTTCATACTTGGAAACAACACCGTTCCATAGACACGCATAGCCAAGATGGCGTTGAAAACTGACCAACATCTAGCCTTAACATACACAGCAGCTTGTTCTATAAAAAATTTCACATGAAAACCTTTACACCCCCCCTTACTGGCAATGTTATTTTTCAACAAGGATGGGTCCAAATGCAAGGCCTCGGAAACCTTTTCCAAATCAGGAAGTTCTTTAGAAGGATAGAAAGGAGCCTCTTTTTTAATGTCAACATCCAGAATGAGAGCAAATTCCTCCAACGTCGGAGCCAAAAGATAATCAGTGAATAGGAAACAACGCAGGTGAGGGTCAGAGAATTGCACCAGAGTGTACAAAGCCCTATACTCGTATTCAGTGATGTTGCGAGCAAAATCCAGAATTCTTCCATACTCTCCTCTAAAGTCTGCCAACACCCCATGTTCTGCCATAGACACAATCTGGTGAACAGGATCCAGAATAAGTGATGGGAACTTGTACATTATGATGTTCTTTTTATTCTCAGTACTCATCCTTAATAGTCTTCAAAAACCAGAATCAAAGTTAAGATGCAGCCCTGCAAATGAATAAACATATTAGGATGCAAAATGATGATGCAAATGCACACATGGGATCAAGGATGCCACACAGACTGGACAACTGCTGCACTGAACAACTGTATAATCTCAGAGGTCTGGCCAAACACCCAAAATACCAACATAACCATAGTACCATACTGATAAATCTGTTGATCAGAAAATAGGGTATGTTGAAGGTCAAGGTTACCTGCAAACCTGTAAACACCCTGCCCTCTCACATGTGGGTACTAGAAAGCCGAGGATCCTCAATATCACGGGCTCTCAGGTCGAGAAATGATGATGCGTTCACCACTTCTGGTTCGGTATCATCACCAATCGAGGAGGCCTCAACTGATTCCCCTCAAAAAGAAAACATCCCATGGAAAGTCCTCAGCTTCGGCACTGAGGTCGAGAAGCAATAGTACATTCATCCCTCGGGGTACAGTACTATCGCCAATCGAGGAGCGCTTCCACTGATTCTTTTCCAAAGGACACCCTATAGCAAGTTCCCAGTATTGGGTCCTCAGATCGACATGTGCAATGGGTTTGCCATTTCTGGTCTGCCATTATCACGTCTCGGGAGGAGTGCCGTTACTGAGTCCTCGGGAATGGTCGCCAGAGTCGACAATTTTCCAAGTCACATTCAATCATCTGCACTAATGCGCAGGATAGAACATTACCAAAGAAAACCTCGTCTGGATGTGGAGTTTTCGTGTATTCTATGTCTGGTCAAATGCCACACGAGTCACACTACTTGTCACGCTAATCCTACGTGTATGCTCAAGCCTGGGTATTGGGCTTATCTCTCAGAACTCCTAACCCGCCAAACAGAAAAACAGTGCAGCAGCTGATAATAATATGCAATGCAGAAAATGCGGTAAAAATAAAATACAACAAATAAAGCAAAACAGAAACAAAAACACCCAAAGAGAACAAAGACAAGCAAGCGCTAGGATTGACTCGCTTAGGGATGGACCAGCATAGGTCTACCAGAGTCCCCAGCAGAGTCGCCAGCTGTCGCTCCCAGGATTTTCATCCAGGTACAAACGCGAGAGTGGCGCGGAAAATAGAGTCGTCAGCCGTGTAAATTTATCCCAAGAGAGGGAAAGGGAACACCGCATAAACCTGAGGAAGAGGGAAAGGAATGGTCATCGCAACCATAGCCTGGGTTCGGGAGTCGGTTACGCGAGGGGAAGGTGCTAGCACCCCATGCGTCCATCGTACTCGATGGGATCCACGCTTGTTGTCTAATCTAAGGGTGAGTTATCCTAAAATCTATGGCTGTACTGACACGAGGAAGGGGAAAACAAAGACAGACTCGGTAGGACGTCGACGTCCTAGGCCTACGTACTCCCTTTGTGCAATGGGAAATTCAGAGTCAACGTAGTTTGGACCAAGTTCTTTTTGTGTTTTTTATGAGCGACATTAAGCTCACGTCCGGCAGTTAGGGTCGATGCCTGTTTGCGACTCAGACGGAAGGTAACGTGCCCTTTTTTAAAATAGCCTTTAGTTTGAAAATCCCGCAGGACAAAAAGATTTGAAGTTCGTTTGTATTTTTTAGGACAGAAGTGACTTGAGTTAGTTCGTAACTCAACTTAAACCAAAGTCTATGACACAGGAACGACTGCGTCGCATGGTCGTCCCCAATGGGACGTATGCTCAACACTCAAGAAGAGAGAAAGGGGACCCCTCAATCTTCATTTCCTATGTTTAAGGCTTGTGTGCAAGGCAAGTTGACCTTATTAAGTATCTTAAAGATGTTTTTAGATGAGAAGAGGGACTCAAAAGAAAAGAAAAAGACTATGGGGAAAAATCTATCCTAATGTTATCATGCGAAGATAGCCCTAAGGGGAGGTTTGGAGGGAGACTATCCTATGGAATCAAGTCCTAATGTTATCATGCAAAGGTGGCCCTAAGGGGAGGTTTGACAACAACCTAAGCCTAAAGGAAAGAAAATATGAGAGGAAGAAAGAATGATAATGGACATGAATACTTATCCACACCCTTAAATAACTTACCTCAGCCCCTGCATAAAAGGTTAGTACAAAACAGACATAAGTAATAATAAGACTAATGAAACCCAAGAAATGACATGTAATGGTAATCAAGTGACCTATAACAATTCAAGCATGGTTTATGAATTCCAAGAAGCAATCTCAAGCAATGGCACAAGTGCCTTTTCAAACAAGTAATCAGACATGGTCAAAGATGTGCATACAAGAAGTTCCCAAACGAAAAGCAATCACATAATTAGCAACACACCTTCTAAAATTACCAAATTAATTATCAAAATAGCTCCACCAAAAACAAACAACATATCAAAAACTTATGCCAAAATTCCCCAGATAGGTCACCCAAATAATTATGCAAAGTCAAGAGAGAGTCATGGTTCAATATGCAAAATAAAATGACTGAAATGCAATATGAAATGATTTTTAAAATGAGAGAAAAATATTTTAATGTAATTCAATGTGTTGGTGAAAAAATGCAAAAAGAATGAGTTCAAAATGTTTTATGGACGATGAGAAATAAAATAAACAAGTCATGGTATGCATGTATGAAATAAATTCAAAAAGCAAATAAACAAATAATTAATGCAGATGATAAAAATAAAATAAAAATAAAATATAAAATTTGGGAAAATTTTATAAAATTATAAATATGATTCATGAATTTTTTGGGGATTTTTTAATGCAATTATCTATTTTTAAAAATTAAAAATGAATTAATGCAAATTAAATAAAATAAAATGAATGGGAATAAGCGTGGGGGGTGTGTTCAGCAGTCCAACCACGTTGGAAATTGAAATGGGCTGGAAGGTGGGTGTGTAAATAGCAAGCCCAAACATTTAAATCCATCAGAAAAAATAAAATAAAATAAAAAAGAGAACACATGGACTCAGTCAACCTAGTTGACTCACTACTCACCATCAGATTAATCCTGCGCTTTTCATTAAGTCAACCCAAAACAAAGTAAGAGAAATCAATGGCCATGTTACCAGACACACCATAACTAACATACGCACGCGCATACACAATTGCCCAGAAATAAAAAAGATCACACTTGAGGAACACGTGAAATCATTAATGCGTTGTCACTACATAGGCCAACAGATTAAGGCAACGCCTCAGATCACATCATCAAGTCAAAAGTCAAAGGAAATGAAAGGCTCAGATCTATATAGCATGGTAATTATCATGGACGGACGCACACACAAACCAATTAAATAAAACAAAAAATTAAAACACATGGCAACGTGAGGGCCACACGATTAAGGCAATGGACGGTGGAGATTATGTCTTTTACCTTGGAACCCTAATTCCGCCGGAACCCATACCAGTCGCCGGAGCTAGGGTTCCGGTCACCACTTCCGGCCACCTGCAACCAAAAGAAACCCAGAACATGCAAAAGAACATACCTTCCTGACCAGAATTTCACCAGGATCTCAAATATCACATTAAAATTTGCAAACAATCAACACACTAAGAGATTCGCACGAAACAAGTTAGGGTTCAAAATTTTAAAACTCACGCAGCAACCAAATTACACGTCCAAATTCAAAACAAAATATACCAAAATGATCAATGAATGTCACACAACATTATGCATGTCAAAAATCTGAGTTTTAAAATCATGAAAAATACCACCAACCTGAGATCACACCACCTATTCCCTTGCTATTAGCTTCAAGTGATGATTGCTTTGTGCTCTATGGATCCTCATGACTCAGATGGTGAAAGAAGTTTTGGAAAAGCTCTTCTGGATTGTGAGATTCGAATGATTCAAGTTTTAGGGTTCAAATTTTTTTCTCCTCAATATCACGTGTCCTCTCCAATGAGTGTATGAGTTTTTTGGTTTTTTTTTTATCTTGTGAGAGTTGAGAGAAAAATTTGAGAGAGTTTTTGGTGTTTGTGAGAATGAGTGAAGTTATGGGAAATGAGAGAGAGTTTTAAATATATAGTGGAGTCTAAAATGAAGGGCAAAAGGTAGAATTTTGGCTTAAGTGAAAATAACACCGTCTTCGGCAAGAAATTTCGACTCTGAGCCTTCCACAACATCGCCCGCCTCTGAATCACGGTTGCAACGCAAAAAGAACGGACGTCATACGATCAAAATCGAGTGCGATCGATATGTTTAAGCTGCAAGACGTCACTGAATAAGTTGTTTTTTCAGCTTATTTGGTGTCTGAAACTCGAAAACGTGACGAGTTCAACCTCTTCGAAGCATAATATCGACTCGACTTTGTCAGCAAAGTTGTAGGTCTATGAGTCAGTGACCTCGTGTCAAAAGATGAGCGCGATCAAACAAAAAACGAGTGAGATATGAATTTTCCCGTGAAACAACTTTCAGCCTTTTTCTTCGGTTCAGCACTTCCGTTTTGCGAAAGAAACCAAAACGATGATCTTCGGAGTATCGTTCGAACTCGAGCTTGTCTTCAATCTTAAAGAGCACAAAATTTGTGAATCGTAGCTTCAAGAATGGACACAATCCGATAAAAATTGACCGAGTTATGAATTTTACAAAATCTGACAGACAGTGCACTGCATCAAAGAACCCCACTAGTAATTCACATTTTCGGGGTCCTTCCGCTTGGACCTGGCCCAAACTGAGTTCACGGCACGAAGATAACATCTAAACGGAACTTTAGGCACCGGAACGACATCAATCCGAAGAACGAGCTGAGAGTTATGAATTTTTTAGTGTCCGAAATACACCGGTTCAGCACTATTTTTCGTTGTTCTTCTGCTGTATCGACTCAGAGAATTCGCGTATTCGGAGATCTTCCTCAAAGAATCAGCCCTCGGTCCGAACAAGAAAGTTGCAGATAATTTCAATATGGAACTTTTTGGCATAGGAATTGCTCAGAACTGATGATCCAATCAGAAGTTAAGCCCTTTTGAATACCACTGACGCAATTATCCAGCGAAACCGAAATTCCAGAAACAAATAATTCCCACCACTTTCCTTGATGAATTGACTTCCGAGCCGAACATAAAAGTTGTAGAGAATACCAAGATGGTTCTAACTGTTGAATATCCAGCCAAAACGAGTTCCAGAGCAAGAGTTATGAATTTTGCAAATTTGCACAGCAAACTGATTTTCTGCTCAAACTGTTCTGAATCGGCTGAAAACTTCAACTTCCTCTGAGATTCTTGACATGTAAAATTATGTTTGATAAGAGTTTTGCTGACCCGTTGATTACGTAACCCGGAGAAATACTTTGCGCATATGTCGCGTGACGAAATAAACGTCTGTTGCAATCTGACGATGCTTGAACAGAGAACCTTGATCCCATAACCACAGAGCCAAATGATATGCACACATGATAATGCAAAATGAGATGAAACATAAGCCAGTTAGTACTAAAGTAAGGAGAGCAAATTTTGGGGTGCTACACTGCCTCCGTGAGAACGCCGATCTCTTTGCCTTGAGCGCCGCCGAGATGCCCGACTTGGACCCGTCCGTCGCCAGCCATCAACTCACGATTGACCCCGCCATCAAAGCAGTAGCACAACGTAGGAGAAAGCAGTCTCCGGAGAAAACGGAGGCTGCAGAAAAAGCTGTAAAGGACCTCCTCGAGGCCAAATTTATCTCGGAGGCCAAGTACACCACTTGGCTGTCCAACCTTGTACTCGTGAAAAAATCTAATGGCAAATGGCGAATGTGCATTGACTACACCGATCTTAATAAGGCATACCCGAAGGATGCCTACCCCCTCCCCAATATTGATAAACTTGTTGATAATTCTGCCGGTTTTAAACTTTTATCATTCATGGGCGCCTATTCGGGCTATAATCAAATTCCAATGGCAATGAGCGATAAAAAAATACACGGCCTTCATGACTGAATCAGGCAACTATTACTACAACGTAATGCCCTTCGGCCTGAAGAACGCCGGCACGACCTATCAAAGAATGATGAACAAAGTATTCCGGGGAGAGATAGGTGACATGCTCGAAGTCTATATGGATGACATGATTATTAAATCCCACGAGGAGACCGATAATACTGTCCATCTGAGGAAGGTCTTCGAACAGGCCAGGAAGTACAAGATGTGTTTCAACCTGGAGAAGTGCACGTTCGGTGTTCGGGCAGGTAAATTCCTCGGCTTCTACTTAACAGAACGAGGAATAGAGGCCAATCCCGATAAGTGTCGGGCGTTCTCTGAGTTTCCAATGCCCAAGTCGAAGAAATCCATCCAATCCCTCAATGGGATGCTCGCGTCTTTATCCCGCTTCGTGGCCAAATCTGCCCAGCACGCCCTGCCATTCTTCAAACTCCTCCGCAAGGAGGAGGCGTTCGAATGGACCGAGGAATGCGACCAAGCACTCCTCCACCTGAAACGGGCACTTTCAGAACCACCAGTCCTCTCACGCTCAGACAACGGCTAAACTTTGTACCTGTATCTCGCCATAGCAACCGAGGCACTAAGCGCCGCTCTCATCCGCGAGACACCTGACGGCCAGAAGCCCATATACTTCACGAGCAAAGTACTGCAGGGACCAGAGTTGAGATACCAACAGATTAAAAAAGTGGCGCTGACCCTCATCAACGCAGCTAGAAGATTGAGACACTACTTTCTAGCCCACACGATTATGGTTCGAACAGATAAACCCGTAAAATAGCTATTGGGACGACCAGACATAGCCGATAGAATGTTCAAATGGTCGCTCGAGCTGTCCGAATTCAACATCCAGTATGAGAGTAGGAAAGCCCTCAAGGCCCAGGCCCTGGCCGACTTCATTGCAGAAATGACGTTTGCAGACTCCCCCACTGGCAGAGCACGCAAATGAACCATTTTCGTGGACGGCGCCTTTAGTTCGGCGGGAAGCGGGGCGAGCATCATACTGGAAAGTGACGAGGGAATCATCGTTGAAGTATCACTCACCCTGTCCTTCCCCACCTCTAACAACCAGGCTGAGTACGAAGCCTTCCTTGCTGGGTTACGCTTGGTCGAGGACCTTGGCGCAGAAGAAGTCGTTATTTGCACAGATTCACAACTCGTGGCCCTTCAAGTCCGAGGAGAGTATCAAGCCAAAAATGACAACCTAACTGAATACTTAGCCCTGGTCAAGAAGAAGATGACGAAGTTCGCAGCGGTGGAAGTAAAACATGTTCCCCGCGAACACAATGTCCGGGCAGACGTTTTGTCCAAACTAGCCAGCACAAAGAAGAATGGCGGAAACAAGTTCGCCATACAAGAAATACTTCCTCGACCCAGCATTGAGAAAGCTTCCCTAACCGTCAACGTACAAGTGGTCGGCGACAGCCATTGCTGGATGACCCCCGTTTACAACTACCTCGCTAGAGACGAACTCTCGTTCGACCCTAAAGAGGCCAGCGTAGTTAGGCGAAGGGCCTGCTCCTATGTCCTGATCGAAGATAAACTCTACCGGAGAGGATTCTCCATCCCATTGCTCAAGTGTGTCGAGGAAGAAATGGTCGCCCATATCTTGCGCTAAATCCACGAAGGAATCAACGCCCAACATCTCGGAGGAAGGTCTCTTGCCCGAAAGGCCCTCCGAGCAGGATATTACTGGCCAACCATGCAACATGACGCTAAAAAGCATGTGAAGAAATGCGATAAATGCCAACGGCACGGGGACATGCACCTAGCTCCACCTAACGAGCTCAAATCTATGTCCTCCCCGTGATTATTCGCCTGGTGGGGCCTGGACATCCTGGGACCATTCGTGGTAGGATCAAACCAGAATAAATACTTAATAGTAGGCATGGACTACTTCACAAAATGGATAGAAGCAGGGGCTCTAGCCAAGAAATTGCCCTTAACATACTGCGTTTCTACAAACGAAACATCCTCGCATGTTTTGGCATCCCCCAAGCGATAGTCACTGAAATTCTGGCACAGATATCAGATGTCCTACACAGATGTTGAGACACTGATATCCAACACAATGAACAAGATAACAATAATAATAACAGTGCAGAAAGTAAATAACACAGTGATAAGTTTACCCAGTTCGGATCCACAATCCTACTCTGGGGGCTACCAAGCCAGGGACGAAACCAATATACGATAGTATCAATTCACAGATCATACAATAACCAAATAATTTGCTCACTTAATCACTACCCTTCCTATGACTTCTACCTAAGACTCACCTAGGTATGAGGCCCTCCTCAAGTCCCTCTACAACCACAACCCGTGATTGGTTTCTTTCCACACAAGTAACAAACCGAAAGTCACACTTTCAAAACACACAATTCTTAATACTTCAAAGCTTATGATAATTGACACACAAGAAACTCAATGCTTAAAAGCTTATGAGTAACTGACAGAACTTACAACACAAAAAAACAGTCCTTATACTGTTATCAGAATGATACCAGTTAGGCTCACAAAAATACACTCGAAAACCCTAACAAAACACACGTAAGTTCCACACCTAAACTAGGTTTACACCAGTCAATATATAGCATTTAATCTGGACTAGATTGGGCTTCAAAAACGCAGCAAATAGACTGCTCACAAATCTGCAAAATAAACTCCAACAAAATAGGTCTTCAATCTAAAGTTTCCTAATATGTCTCCATAATTAGAAATAGCTGAAAATCTGAAAGACCAACAAATAAGCACATCCAAAAATGCTTTAGATGCCACATAGGATAACCAAATATTCACAGAATATTCAGTAACAATTCACAGCAATAGAATCTGCTTTAAAACTGAATCCAGACGCGATGTCCTATGAGTAGGTATGGGACATCTTCATTCGACATGTTGAATGCAGCAAATTAGAACATGATATTTCAACATCTTACTGCTAGAATAGTTTTAGCAAAATAAATGCCAACCACAGAATCAAAGAAATAACAATCTCCCCCTTTGGCTTATTTTGGCTAAAACTACACACCAAATAAAACTTGCACAGAAGCGCAAAAAAAATCCATATCAGAGACAGCAGCGAAATACCAACAGCACACATAGCAAAAAAAACATAGCAACACTCCCCTTCAACTGCACTCCCCTTCAATTGCATACAACACACAACACATCATAGCAAAACTCCCCCTCAACTGCAGCAACACAACACAGCAACACAAACATTCCACATTCTCCCCCTCAACTGCAGCGCCAGCACAAGCACACCACACACAAACATATTACTCCCCCCTTTTAGCCAGAAATATGACAAAGGCAAGTAGAACAGTTATTAATATTTGAGAAATGGTCAAATCATAAACCAGAATAAACAGCATCAGAGAGTAGATGCACACCACATCACATGACCAAGTGTCATGCACAGACTTCAGTATTTTCCCTTCATTCACACACTGCACTACTAGAACCTCCTTTAATCTTTCCAATCTGGTAGCCAGAATGGACATTAATTGCTATAGTTCTTCATGAATGCACACGCCAAGTCTGCTCCTCAGGTTTTCAAACTGAACTGCATCCAGGGCCTTAGTAAATATGTCAGCAAGCTGATTTTCTGTGCTCACATGCTCAAGAGTTACGACTTTGTCCTCCACAAGTTCTCTGATGAAGTGATGTCTGATATCAATGTGCTTAGTCCTGCTATGTTGAATAGGATTTTTGGAAATATTAATAGCACTCAGGTTGTCACAAAATAATGTCATGACATCTTGTGTGACATTATACTCAGATAACATTTGCTTCATCCACACCAGTTGAGCACAACTACTTCCAGCTGCTATGTACTCAGCTTCAGCAGTAGAAAGAGATACAGAATTTTGCTTCTTACTAAACCATGAAATAAGATTATTTCCCAAGAAGAAACATCCTCCAGAGGTACTCTTCCTATCATCAGCACTTCCAGCCCAATCAGCATCACAGTAACCTACTAAAATGGGACTTGAGTCATAGGAGTACAATAACCCATAATCACATGTACCACTCACATACTTAAGAATTCTCTTAACTTGATTGATGTAACTGACCTTGGGTTCTGCTTGGTATCTTGCACACACACCAACAGTAAATGTTATGTCTGGCCTACTTGCTGTAAGATACAGCAGACTGCCAATCATACTTCTGTATAAACTTTGTTTAACATTCACTCCCTTTTCATCTTTGGATAACTTCATGTGAGTAAGAGCAGGAGTTCTCTTATGCTTGGCATTATCCAGTCCAAACTTCTTCACAATGTTCCTCGCATATTTGCTCTGACAGATAAAAATGGAATCTTCCATCTGCTTAACTTGTAATCCAAGGAAGTAGGTCAATTCACCTACCAAGCTCATCTCAAATTCAGACTGCATTTGGTTGACAAAATGTTAGACCATTTCATCCGACATCCCACCAAACACAATATCATCTACATAAATCTGAGCAATCATTAGTTTCCCATCCTTCTCCTTGACTAAAAGTGTTTTATCAATACCACCCTTTCTGTACCCATGGTTGACTAAGAACTCAGTCAGCCTTTCATACCAAGCTCGTGGAGCTTGCTTCAACCCATACAAAGCCTTCTTTAGCTTGAAAACATGATCAGGAAAATTTGGATCCACAAAACCTTTAGGCTGCTCAACATAGATTTCCTCATTAAGATAGCCATTCAGAAAAGCACTCTTGACATCCATTTGAAACAGTCTGAATTTCAACAAACATGCCACTCCTAGCAGCAATCTGATGGATTCCAATCGAGCCACAGGAGCAAATGTTTCATCGAAGTCTACTCCTTCAATCTGTGTATATCCTTGAGCAACTAATCTGGCTTTGTTCCTGGTAACAACTCCTTGGTCATCAGACTTATTCTTATAAACCCATTTTGTGCCAATCACATTTGTTCCTGCTGGTCGTGGTACCAGTTCCCAAACTTCATTCCTCTTGAATTGACAAAGTTCATCTTGCATAGCACTTATCCAGAACTTATCTGTCAATGCTTATTTGACATTCTTTGGTTCAATCTTTGAAACAAAACATGCATTTGACACAGCCTCCCTCGTTTTGGTTCTTACACCTTCATTCAGATCTCCAATAATTAATTCCTTAGGGTGATCCTTCTGAATCCTTATAGAGGGTCCCCTGTTAGCATCCTCTACCTCTTCATTCTCAGGTCTAGTGTCGATTTCTTGAGCATTATCTTCTACAGACTCAACAATGTCTTGTGAGATTTCATTGTTCATGGGAAGGCATGCTCCAACATCATCTGGAACATCTTCGTCTTTGCCAGAGTCATCAACCACCACATTTATGGATTCCATCATCACCTTAGTTCTGGAATTAAATACCCTATATGCTTTACTATTTGTAGAGTATCCCAAAAATATCCCTTCCTCACGCTTAGGATCCATCTTTCGCCTCTGCTCACGATCCGCCAAGATATAGCACTTACTCCCAAACACATGGAAATGCTTCACATTTGGCTTTCTACCTTTCCATAGCTCATAAAGAGTGACAGAAGTACCTGATCTGATGGTCACCCTATCGTGTATATAGCAAGCAGTATTCATGGCTTCAGCCTAAAAATGATATGGAAGCTTTTTGGCATGAATCATGACTCTTGCACATTCTTGTATAGTCCTGTTCTTGTGTTCCACCACACCATTCTGCTGAGGAGTGATCGGTGATGAGAATTCATGAGTGATTCCTTCAGATAAGCAAAACTCTTCAAACCTGCTATTTTTGAATTCTTTCCCATGGTCACTTCTGATTCGAACAACACCACAATCCTTTTCCCGTTGAATCCTTTGACACAACTCTTTGAAGGCTGCAAATACTTCAGTCTTTTCTCTGATAAAGCTTATCCAGGTGAATCTAGAGTAATCATTAACGACAACATAGGCATACTTCTTCCCACCAAGACTTTTGACCTGCATAGGTCCCATTAAGTCCATGTGAAGCAGTTCCAGGACTCTAGAAGTTGTGGTAAGATGTTGAAGCCTCTTGTGTGACACCCTTGTTTGCTTCCCAACTTGACATTCACCACATATTTTATCCTCATCAATCTTCAGCTTGGGAATACCTCTAACAGCTTCACTTGACATAACTTTCTTCATCCCTTTCAAGTGTAAGTGGCCCAATTTCTGATGCCACAGTTTGGTTTCATCTTCCTTTGACATCAAACAGGTAGACAAATTTTCCGGTTCTTGAGGATTCCATAGATAGCAGTTATCCTTAGACTTGGTTCCCTTCATAACAACATCATCTTCCTCATTGGTTACTAGACATTCAAATTTAGTGAAATTTACTTTGAGACCTACATCACACAATTGGCTTATACTGATCAGATTTGCAGTCAGCCCTTTGACAAATAGAACACGTTCCAGATTTGGTTGTCCTATGTAATCCAGCTTTCCAACACCTTTTATTTCACCTTTTGATCCATCCCCAAAAATGACATAATTGGTGGAGTGAGGCTTGATATCTGACAAGAATTTCTTCACACCAGTCATGTGTCTTGAACAACCACTATCAAAGTACCAATCTTCCCTTGCGGATGCTCTAAGAGAGGTATGTGCTATGAGACCGGCCATCATATTTCTAGGAGTCCATCTTTTCTTCACTTTAGCCCAGCTCTGTCCTTTATTTTGTTGATGAGCAGTTTTGGGATAGCCGTGCAACTTGTAGCAAAAGGACTTTAAGTGACCAATCTTTCCACAGTAATGGCATCTCCATGGTTTATACTTTGATCTACAAACTCTTTTCTGATGCTTCATCTGATGTTGAAACATGTGATTTGACATCCCCTCTTCTTGCTTTATTTTCTGAGGAACAAACTTCAATACAGGCTTCTTGTAAGTCTCTGCTTGATTGTTAAAGCCAAGGCCTTGCACATTTCCAGCATCTTTCCCAGTCTGAAGAGTCTCATCTAGCTGTGTGGTACCATTGTTCAGCATTCTTATAGATTTGGTCATATTGTCAAGTTTTGACTTTTGCCATTCAACCTCCTCTTTCAGATCAGCAATGATTGATAGATGTTCTTCCTTCTCAACTTCTAGTTGAGCTATCAGAACCTTCTGTTCTAATATTATCTGGCACCTTTCTTCATTCTTGATACACAACTCTGAGAACCCTGTGAAGACTTCTTCCTTAGTGAGTTCTCCAATATAGGATTCTTTTTCAGAGTCAGACTCACAAGTAGTTTCTCCATCAGCCTTACAGATCCCAGTCAAAGCTGTCACCAATTTTGCTGATTCTTCTTCAAGATCACTCTCAGACTCTCCTTCTGACCAAAACACAGATAAGCCCTTCTTCTGCCTTTTGAGATACGTGGGACACTCAGTCTTTATGTGCCCATATCCCTCACATTCAAAACACTGAACTCTCTTCCCTTGATTGGAGTCTTCTTCAGTTCTGGATCTTCTGCCTCCATCCTGGTTTTTACTGATGTCGAGTGACTTGTTCTGAGCATTTGCTCTCGACTTCCAGTCAATCCTTTTCAACACTTTGTTAAATTGTTTTCCAAGCAATACCAGATCTTTAGACACCCCTTCATCTCTGACCAGGTCACCTTCATCTTCTGAGTCACCAGCATTTGACACAAACGCTATGCACTTTTTCTTTTCAGACTTTTCACTGATCCCTAATTCAAATGTTTGAAGAGATCCCACCAGTTCATCCACTTTCATCTTGTCTATATCTTGAGCTTCCTCTATAGCAATTACTTTCATGTCAAATCTCTTAGGTAGAGATCTGAGGATTTTTCTGACCAGTTTGCTGTCAGACATCTTTTCACATAGGGCACTAGAGGCATTAGCTATCTCAATAATGTTCATGTGAAAATCATGAATGCTCTCATCCTCCTTCATCTTCAAACTCTCAAACTTGCTAGTGAGAAGCTGAAGTTTTGACATCTTCACCTTTGAAGTCCCTTCATGAGCAACCTTCAAGACCTCCCACGCCTCTTTTGCAATGGTGCAATGTTCAATCAACCTGAAGATATTCTTGTTGACACCATTAAACAATGCATTCATGGCTTTGGAGTTTCCCACGGACCCTTTGTAATTTGCATCATCCCAGTCTTCCTCTTCCTTCACCACATCAGTAGGGGTACCTTTTTCATCTTTAACCTTTGGGGGTTCCCATCCTTTTATAACAGCTTTCCATGCTTGATCATCCATGGATTTGATTAATGCTATCATCCTTGGTTTCCAATAGTCATAGTTGGAACCATCAAGCAGAGGTGGTTTGTTCAAAAATCCTCCATCCTTGTCCATTGTACCAGAAAGTACCTTCCCTGAATCTCACCCATAACCAAATAAGGGTGCAAGCTCTTGATGCCAATTAAAATTCTGGCACAGATATCAGATGTCTTACACAGATGTTGAGACATTGATATCCAACACAATGAACAAGTAACAATAATAATAACAGTGCAGAAAGTAAATAACACAGTGATATGTTTACCCAGTTCGGATCAACAATCCTACTCTGGAGGCTACCAAGCCAGGGACGAAACCAATATACGATAGTATCAATTCACAGATTCTACAATAACCAAATAATCTACTCACTTAATCACTACCCTTCCTATGACTTCTACCTAAGACTCACCTAGGTATGAGGCCCTCCTCAAATCCCTCTACAACCACAACCCGTGATTGGTTTCTTTCCACACAAGTAACAAACCGAAAGTCACACTTTCAAAACACACAATTCTCAATACTTCAAAGCTTATGAGAATTGACACACAAGAAACTCAATGCTTAAAAGCTTATGAGTAACTGACAGAACTTACAACACAAAAAAACAGTCCGTATACTGTTATCAGAATGATACCAGTTAGGCTCACAAAAATACACTCGAAAACCCTAACAAAACACACGTAAGTTCCACACATAAACTAGGTTTACATCAGTCAATATATAGCATTAAATCTGGACTGGATTGGGCTTCAAAAATGCAGCAAATAGACTGCTCACAAATCTGCAAAATAAACTCCAACAAAATAGGTCTTCAATCTAAAGTTTCCTAATATGTCTCCATAATTAGAAACAGCTGAAAATCCGAAAGACCAACAAATAAGCACAATCCAAAAATGCTTTGGATGCCACATAGGATAACCAAATATTCACAGAATATTCAGTAATAATTCACAGCAACAGAATCTGCTTTAAAACTGAATCCAGACGCGATGTCCTATGAGCAGGTATGGGACATCTTCATTCGACATGTTGAATGCAGCAAATTAGAACATCATATTTCAACATCTTGCTGCTAGAATAGTTTTATCAAAATAAATGCCAACCACAGAATCAAAGAAATAACAGTCACGGACAATGGGTCACAGTTCACGGACAGGAAGTTCCAAGACTTCGTCGCCCAGCTGGGCACGAAGCAACACTTTACATCCGTCGAACATCCCCAGACAAACGCGCAAGCTGAAGCGGCGAACTGAGTCATCCTTCGGGGCCTCAAACGAAGGCTGAACGAAATGAAGAAAGCTTGGGTCGAGGAGTTGCACAGTGTCTTATGGGCATACCGCACAACTCCGCACTCTTCAACCGGTGAGACACCCCTTCGCCTGGCTTATGGGACCGAAGTTGTGATCCCCATCGAAGTTCACGTACCCTCCAGGCGGACAGAGTCGCCCTTAGACGGGGAGATGAACGACGAATCATTAAGAGAGGAACTCGACCTCGTCGGGGAAGTCCGATCTAGGGCAGGCCTCCGCGAAGCCTCGTTAAAACAAAAAATTACCATCAGGCATAACGTCAAGGTGATACGACGAGAGTTCGACGTGGGAAGCCTTGTCCTAAGGAGAAAGCATAAGGACTCTCGCGAAGGCAAATTGGTCGCTAACTGGGAAGGACCCTATCGTGTCCGCGTAAAAACAGAGAATGGGGCCTAATTCCTAAAACACCTCAACGGGGAAGAATTTGCTCGACCATGGAACGCCGAAAAGCTAAAGCAATACTACAGCTAAGGCCCAAACTGTCGGTTTGATCCGTTACAACGACTAGCATCGCCTACCGACCATGATGCACGCCTAGGTACAAGCGTCGCACGCCAGTGAAGCAGAACCCCACTCAGGAACGAGCCGAGTCTTTGCTCGACAGCGGTCTCTCAATCGAGCATCATCGTCGTCAAAGTACCACGACAGGCAGAACACCCAGCTCGCGATGGGAGGTTCACGCCGCGAACTCAGGCCTCAAACGCGACCTGAGCTCCGCATCCTCGCTCGAATATTCCCCGACCGTTCGTCCAGTACCCCTCACTGACGAACACATCTGCAACGAGCAATCCCCCAAAACTTAAAGCAAAACAAAGTAATCCCTATTACAGGCATACATGCACGAACGAGCATAAACAAAACACTTAGCGAAATTTAAAGCAGATAAAGCCATGTAAATCACAAAACCGACCACAAGGACCGAGCACATAATTAACAGCAATAAGTGGCCGCAAGGACCACAATTGTACTTGGTTACATAAACCGGGGGCCATGCCCCCCAAAATAAGTTACAACAAATTACACGGCACGCATGCCAGACAAAATTACAACAACAACAAGAAAATCCTTCACTCGTCTATCCGATCAGTCTGCTCGGAGTTAGGCTGAGGCCCCTGGTTATCCGCAATCTGATCCTCGGCATGCTCTTCGAGGAGGGAATCAGGCATGATGATCTGACCATCTTCAACGTGCGCCAGATAGTGGGTACCCTCGGTGGAAAAGTCAAGTTCCGGGTTCACCACCCGCAGTTGAGACACGGCGTTCTTGAAGGATTCGTCCGCGATAGCGATGTTGTCATCCTCGACCGCCAACATACGGGCAACCAGTTCAGACCTTGTCTTAATATCCTTCACATCCTCGGGTTCATCTTCGCCCGGAGCATTAGCTAACCTCAGCTGCTGGACCAGCTCCTCAGCCGCCTTCTTCTCCGCAGCCAGTGTAGAATTATCCTTCTTCAGCCTGGTCACCTCCTCGTCAGCCTTCTTCCGGGCATCATCAGCACTCTTAACCTCTTCCTTGAGAGACGCCATGGTAGCCCGAGCAGCCTTAAGTCCAGACTCAGTTGTAGAGTCCCCTTCAGCATAAACGGCCGCCATCTCCAACATTCTGACCAGCGCAGAAGCATCTTAGGCCACCAGCTCCCTCTTGCTCGGGCTACCATGGCTTCTAGCCGGAGAGATTCTGCCTGCGGCACAACCAAGGACGTTCCCTCAAAGAACCATCTGTCATGAATGCACGGAGGGAGTTCGAACTTCCCTTTTTCCGGCGCCCGGGTGAGATCTACCCCTTCGGTGGCCCTGAACCGCTTGGGTCGTGAGGCCAAAGGCAGGGGAGATCCCCGGGAAGCAGGAGTAGGAGAAGAAGTCCCCGCAGCAGGCTAAGGAGGAGTCGGAGCATGCGCATTGGTAAATCGAGACTTGGGAGACGTCGACCCGGGTTTGTTCCTCGCGAGAGCATTCTTTACCATCCTTTCGTGAGCCTGAGGCATCTCACCTGCGCAAACAAAATACGAACATGTTAAACACAAAGAAAAAGTAATTCGGGCAAAGTAAAATAACTAAAACTACCGAGCAGCTTTTGAACTTCCGCAGAGGTCTTACACTCCAGAAGCGCTTTGGTGTTAATAAAGCGATACTCCACCCTCTAGCTACCATCCTCCTCGAAGATGGGGTCACCCTTCTTCGTCCAACATTCAGCAAGCAAGAAAGAGTTAACGTACTTCACCACCGTCTCGTAAGCAACAGCATCCTGCCCGACTAAGTCGTGCGGCTGGAGAACGTACTCATTGGGCTCCTTGGTGAAATGGCCAGGTCCCCAGTGGATAGGGAACTTGTACAATCTCTCCCCAATAAACTTCCCAGCCTCATAGCGCAGGTTGTTGCCCTCCTCGTCAACCTCGATCTCCCAGACATAAGTGATATCCTGGGCAGCTTCCGATACGGGCTCTATGATGTAGTACCTCTCCTTGAACGTCCGTATCGATTCCAAAAAGGGCTTGAACAGTTTACGAGGCTGCTTCAACGAAACCCAACCATACCTCCTCCCCGTCAGCTACCGTTGAAGATGAAATACAGTGAAAAATAAGGGGAGAGTAGCCCCTATCCTCAAGTACTCGCACGTTAGCTCGAATGCCAGGATGAAGGCCAGCGAGTTCGGGTACAGCTGCGTCGGGGCCAAATTCAAGTGTACGAACACTAACTACTGGAAATCAGTGAACGGCAGCCTCAGTCCTAGCTCTTTGAATGCATAATCGGACATAGCAAAGCGTTCCCTGTAATTTGTGCAGACCCTATCATCCTCTGAGGGAAAGTGAACCTTCCACTCCCCCTCTGGCCCGACATCCGTAAAGATGTCACACAGGTACGTCGCGAAGGTGGACACATGCTCGGCTGGCTCAGCCACCGTCCAATCCTCCATGGAACCTTCAACAGTGTCCTCTTCCATTTCCTCTCCTCCCCAGCTTCGCTGGGGACACTCGAAGATTCCGAGTTGCTACTTTCCGAGGAACTCACTTCCTCCTTGGACGAATCTATTATTATCTCCCCATCTGGCCCTGTCGCCATGTCAATCACCTGAAAAGCAGAGAAAAAAGTGAATTTGACGAAGAATCAAATCCACCCTTCCACCGCTAGTTAAGTGAAAGGGCGCACAAAGGGCTGAGGACGACGTCCCCGACCTAAGCCCTAACAATGAACCAAAAACTCAAGAGTCTCCCATGAGGAGATGGCCGGAGTAAGCCACTTCCGTACGAGGAACTTCCTCGAGCCACTTCCCAATTTCTGTCTGAAGCTCCACCGGAAACTGTAAAGCTTCGTCAGAAACTGCAGAGGCTCGCCGGAAACTTCATCGTTACTCCAGAATCTGAACGATCACGACGGTTACGCATGCATCATCATCGCAATGACGCCAGAAACCGCCTGATTCACAAGAATAGCCTAAACCCCAGCGGCCTCGTCGGCGGCGGAAAATGGAATAACCACCGCCCACCACCAACACCTGCCGGAAACGAATCCATTTCATCTTCTAAACCTAAACCTAACCGCATGCAATCTACAAATGACCATCAAATGGATAAAAATGCACGAAAACAATAAACTTACTTGGTTAGAAAGGTGAAAGGTGGTTGCTCGGAGAGTGGTACGGCGGCCGGAGCTGCGATCGGCGGTAACGGGCAGGAGCTCTGAAGAAGACGAAGAGAAGAGAAGAACGAAAAGTTCCAAATGAACTAAGTCTCCCTCTTTTATACTGAGGGGCACGTGCAGTGGCACGCCCTCGTAGGTCATGATGACTATTAACTAGCCATCATTGCTAGTAACTGCTGCACAAGGCTCGAGGCACACGTGGCGCCCCGACGTTTCAGCTTTTCCTAACCGTTGGTCTCCCCGTATAATGGGCAATCCAGATACAGACATGAATATCATGAACACCAGATGTCACGGGCACCACGAGACAACATTCCTCCTCACCAAACGACGACTTCACGCTAGCTCCCCGGAGCCACGAGCAGTCCTTAAGTCATCACTCCCGTGCTCGGGAGCAACGACTTGGGGGGCTCCTGTTCTGGACTGGACCAATGGCTAGACATGGCCCAATCCACTTCTGCTCTCATAACGGCCCAATTGCCTAAGTCCAATCCACAAAGGGGCAGAAGTTACCTTTCTACCCCTCAAACCGGGCAAGGACTTCACAGATCCTCCCCGGAAATGCTACCCATTCCGCACGGCTTCTTCGCACCCCGAACAGCCAAGGGCATGTGCCCGAAACTATGCCTATGCCCGACATAACGGCTAGTTTTGGGCACCCTGCCCAACATAACGGCTAGTTTGGGCAGTTACCCATTCTTCGGGAAAACGGTTATTTCGCCCCGAAAATAGGACCATTGGCCACGCGCTAGGGGCATTATATAAACCCTTTCACTTGAGAGGGTCAGGTATCAAATATTCACCCTACGAACTAATACTTTGTACTTGCCCCTTTTCTCTGACCTTTTCTTACTTGAGCGTCGGAGTGACTTGCAGGTACACCCCCTCCTCCTCTCCATATACCCAGCATCTCAGACGTACTTGGTGGCCCACTTAAACAGGATCTGATCCAGCCTTCACGATCACAACTGTTAGGCCGGCCAGACATGGTTGGCAGAATGCTCAAGTGGTCGTTAGAACTGTCAGAATTTTACATCCAATATGAGAGCAGAAAATCCCTTAAGGCCCATACGCTGGCCGACTTCGTCGCGGAGATGACATTCGTCGACTCTCCCACTTGCGAGGCACGCAAATGGACAATCTTCATCGACGGGGCATCCAACTCGGTAGGAAGCGGGGCAAGTATCTTCTTGGAAAATGAGGAAGGAATCCTCGTCGAAGTCGCACTTACCTTATCTTTCTCCACCTCCAATAATCAGGCCGGGTACGAGGTTTTCCTCGCTGGTCTATGCCTCGTCGAAGACCTGGGAGCCGAGGAAGTCATCATCTACACCGATTCTCAACTCGTGGCCCTCCAGAATCGAGCAGAATACCAGGCCAAGAATGACGACTTGTCTGAATACCTGACCCTGGTCTGGGAGAAGATGACGAAATTTGCATCAGTAGAAGTAAAGCATGTTCCCCGCGAACATAATGTCAAAGTAGATGTTTTATCAAAGCTTGTGAGCACGAGGAAAAAGGGCAGAAACAAATCTGTCATCCAGGAGATACTTCCTCGACCCAGCATCGAGAAAGCTTTCGCGATCCTTGGCGTGCATGTTTTCGGTGACAGCAACTGCTGGATGACCCCGTCTATAACTACCTCGCCAAGGACGAACTATCGTCCGACCCCAAGGAGGCCAGCGTAGTCAGACGCAGAGCCTGCTCCTACGTCCTGGTCGAAAATAAGCTCTACAGGCGAGGGTTTTCCATCCCTTTACTCAAATGTGTCGAGGAAGAGATGGTTGCCCACGTCCTACGCAAGATCCGCGAAGGGATCAACGTCCAGCACCTCGGGGAGAGATCCCTCGCCAGGAAGGCCATGTGAGCACGATATTACTGGCTAACTATGTATCATGATGCAAAAGAGCATGTGAAGAAATTCGAAAAATGCCAACGGCACGGGGACATGTATTTGGCACCGCCCAATGAACTCAAAGCAATGTCCTCCTCGTGGCCCTTCGCTTGGTGGGGCTTGGATATCCTGGGATCATTCTTCGTGGGGTCAAATCATAACAAGTACCCGTTAGTGGGCATTGACTACTTTACCAAGTGGATAGAAGCAGAGGCTCTGGCCAAAATAACGGCCAACAATATACTCCCCTTCTACAAGCGGAACATCCTTGCCCGCTTCAGCATCCCCCAAGCAATAGTCACCGACAACAGGACGCAGTTTACAGACAAAAAGTTTCAGGAATTCATCGCCCAACTGGGCACCAAGCAACACTTCGCGTCTGTCAAATATCCTCAGACTAACGGGCAGGCCGAGGCAGCAAATAGGGTAATCCTGCGATGGGTCGAGAAGTTACACAACATAATCTGGGCCTACCGTACTACACCCCACTCTTCGACCGGGGAAACCCCGTTCCGTTTAGCATGTGGAACTGAGGCGGTGATCCCCATTGAGATGCACGTGCCCTCCAGGCGGACTGAATCCCCCTGGATGAGGAGACTAATAGCGAAGGACTAAGGAAGGAACTCGATCTCGTCGAAGAGGTCCGGTCAAGAGCAGCCCTCCGTGAAGCCTCACTAAAACAAAAAGTCACAATTAGGCATAACGTCAAAGTTATACGACGAGAATTCCAAGTAGGCAGTCTCATCTTAAGAAGGAATCACAAAGATTCTCGAGAAGGCAAACTCGCTGCGAACTGGGAAGGGCCCTATCGAGTTCGAGCAAAGACAGAGAATGAGGCCTATTACCTATAACAGCTCAACAGAGTAGAACTTGCTCGACCATGGAACGGCAAAAAGCTGGAATAATATTATAGTTAAGGCCCTAATCGTCACCTTGCTTCGCCGATACGACGAGCATAACGTACCGACCACGAATGCACGCCCAGGTACAAGCGCTGAATACAGAAACAAATTAAGGCAGGCTTTTGCTCGAGAACGAGCAGAACCCATGCCCGATAGTGGTTCATCGACCGAGCCCGCCATCATCCAAGTACCATGACAGGCAGAATGCCCAGCTCACGATGGGAAGTTCACGCCGCGAACTCAGACCTCAAACGCGACCTGAGCTACGCTCTCATGCGCGGAAGCCACCCAGGTCATTCGACCAGTCCCCCTCACTGTCAAACGCATCTAAGTTGACCAAACCCTGAAACAACAAATCATTCGAAGTTACCCTTGTAACGGCCACACGCGCGTATCGAGCAAAATTTCAACACTTAGCAAAAATAAAGAAAAGTAAAGCCATGCGCAAAATAAATCATACAAAACTGACCACGTCGGGGATAAATATTGTAATAAGTGGCCACGAGGACCATAAATGTACCAGTTACATCAACAAAGAGCCATGCCCCATACAAAAAATAAAGTTACATAAATACGGCACGCAGGCCGAAAATACAACAAAGAAGAAATCACTTCTCTATGCGCTAAGGCTCGTCGTGGAGGGTCTATGCATGTTCCTCGCCAATCTGAAGGAACTCGGGAATAACAATCTTGTCATCCTTGGCGCTGTAGAGGAACCCATACATCTCGGTGGTCAACTCAACCCCGGGATTCAGGATCCTCAGTTGCGCCATGACGTTGTTAAAAGATGCCTCGGTGATACCTTCCATGTCATCCTCTGCCTGGTTGATGTGTGCGACCAGCTCAGCCCGAGTCTTCAACCCCTTCAACTCCTCGTGCTCATCTTCAGCAGGGGCAGCAACACTCCTCAGTTGCTCGACCAGATCTTCCGCGGATTTCTTCTCCGCGACAAGGGTATCTTTCTCCCTATTAAGTTTGGTCATTGCATCCTAGGACTTCTTCATCGCCTCTTCAACGGCCCTAGCCTTCTCGTCCCTAGATTTCTTCAACTTCTCCTCTAGTTCCGCGATCGTGGCCTGGGCCTTCTTTATCTCAGAGTCCTGGCGAAAACCCTCCTCGGTATAGACCACCACCATTTCGAGGACCCTAAGCAGGGCAGTAGCGTCCTGAGCTAGCATTGCCCTTTTGTTCAGGCGATCTATCTCCTCGAGCTTCAGGGACTCCCCCCAGGAATCGCCAAGGAGGAACCTTCGAAGAACCTTCTGTTGTAGAGGCACGGAGGCAGCTCGAACCTGCTCTTGTTCCCCTCCTTGCTGAGGTCCAACAGCTCGGTCAGCCGTGTACGCTTGGCCCTCGAATTTACGGGCATAGGGGAGGTCTGGATGGGTGGAGGAGTTGACGAGGAGGTCCCCAACCCCGTTTGCGGAGGTGGCCCCCGTTGGCTAAGCTGGATTTTTTCGATTAATATTTCATACATCGGCTCATGTGCAGAAGTCATTTTACCTGCAAAAACATAGTGAGCATATTAGCAAAAAGAAAAGATAACAGTCCAAGCAGGCTAAGAAATAAAAGCTACCAAGCAAGGCTATGGCATCATTCCGAGTCTGGCACTTGAGGATCTCCTTTGTGTTGATAAAATGGCTTTCCACCTTGAGCCCCCCATCTTCCTCGTAAATTGGTTCCCCGCTATTAGTCACGCACTGGGGGGGGGGGTAAAACTGTTGACAAAGTTCACTAACTTCGCATAGCCGGCCTTGTCATCCTCGTCCAGCATCTCGGGGGTGGCGGTGTAACCATCCACCCCCATGGTGAAATGGTCCCCGCTCTAGCAAAAAGGGAACTTCAGCAGTCTCTGCCCCACTATCTTGCCATCCTCTTCGATGAGGTCCTCCTCGTTTTCGTCCAGCGAGCCCTCCCAGACGAACGTTGAATCAGTGGCCCTCGCCGACACAGGCTCGATAACATAATACCTCTCCTTGAAAGTCCTAATAGACTCAAAGAAGGGTTTAAACAGCTTCCTCCCCTGCTTCAGGGAGACCCAGCCAAATCTCCTCCCCGAAACCTGGTGCTGGAGATGGAAGACTATAAAGAAAAGAGAAATGGTGCCTCCTATCTCCAAATAATCGCATGTCAGCTCGAATGCGCGTATGAAGGCAATCGAGTTAGGATGTAGCTGCGAAGGAGCCAGAGCCAAATGAACGAAGACCGACCTCTAGAAATCAGTAAAGGGAATCCTCAGTCCAATCTCCTTAAAAACATATTCATACTTCGGGAACCTTTCCACATAGTCCGTGCAGATGCGGTCATCTTCTCCGGGGAAATGGACATTCCACTCCCTTTCAGCCCTCAGGGTCGTGAAGCGTCTCCAGTATATGAGGCAAAGATGGAGGCATGCTCCACGGGCTCCGCAACCGACCACTCCTCCGTGGAAGTCCTCAAGGGAGGGGTCTCGTCGGCATCGCGAGGAGTAGAGGTATCTTCGATATCACTATCTTCCGAGGAGCTCTCCTCGGACAAATCTCTAAGAATTTCGTCTTCAGTTTCACGGACCATCTCCTTTACCTGAAAAGCAGAGGACAAAAGTGAATTCGATGACAAATCAAATCCACCCTTCCACTGCTGGTCAAGTGAAAGGGCGCGCAAAGGCCCGAGGACAACGTCCCCGACCTAAACCCTACTCAAATGGCACAACTATAGCGCGAGGAGATTTCCGGGGCAACCCCTCCAACGTACGCGAGGAGACCCTCCCAGGTTCGCTACCCAAAATATCATTTGAAGCCCTATTGAAAAACTCATGAATCTGCTGGAAAACTCATGAGTACACCGAAAAATTAACGAGCTCTGTCAGATACAAACGCTCCCGTCATCGCAACGGCATCAGAATCAACCTAAAGTCCTAAGTTCCTAAGGTTCCGGCGACCACGGCAGCGGCAAAAATGGCCAAACCACCGCCTACCACTAACAGCCACCGAAAATTGCTACTACACTACCTAAGTTTCACCCTAACAGCATGCGTTCTAAGAGAACAGAAAGCGAAAAAGCCTAAAACAAAGATCAAGTCAAGTAACTTACGTGGTCGGAGAAGAAATTAGAGGGTCAAAGAAGGCTGGTTGGTGCTTGTACGGCGGTTGGACGGTGGTTGGACGACGGCTAGAGGGCAGCGAACGGTAGAACGCAGAGCAAATGAGCGAAAGAAGAGAGAGAAGCAAAAATTTCCAATGAGTAGTTTCTCCCTCTATTTATAGACGATCTGAGGGCACTTACACGAGCACGCGCGGCTAGGGGCGTCATCATGACCCTAGCCTAGCCATCATGACGCATTAAATGCAGCACATGGCTCGAGGCACACGTGGCACCTCACCTCTTCATATCACACCAACCGTTAGGCTCCCCGTATGTCGGGCATGCCAAACAACGTTATGTATTCCGCGAGCACTAACTCCCTCGGGCATCATAAAACAACTTTATCTCGTCAACAAGCGACGACCATTTCTGGACCTCCCCGGTGTAGCACCCCAAAATTTGCCATCCTTTTAACACTAACTGGCTTATGTTTCATTTCATTTTTGCATTATCATTTGTGCATATCATTGGTTTTTAGCATGGGATCAAGGTTTCTGAGTTAGCTCAAGAGGAAGAGATGTTTTCAGAGGTTCAAGCAAGATATCATATGCACTGTCCAAGAGACCAAAGGAGAGAAAGGTTCTTGGTGTCATCAATGCTCAAGCCACAATGGGTTCTTATGTCACAGGGCATCCTAGTGTGTCCATCATCTCATCATACGATCAAGCTTGGCAAGGGATTTCAAGTGAATCACACTCTCCTTGCCTGATTTCTTATATTGGGGTTTTTGGGATTCTTGGGTTTAACACCCCAATGAGCAAGATCTTTGAGTTTTTATCATCACCAAATGGCACATCTCATCATTGTTTGAGAGGATACATATCATATTCAGAGGAATTTGGATTTGGAGTATGGGTCGATTCCTCCTAGACTGAGAGCACCAAAATTAGGGTTTGCCATAAAATCAGTTTATTTCTGATTTTTTGGGAAATACTTGATTCCATGGTATTCCTCATGTCCCTAAGTGTCTATGATTGGATAATTGTCCATCAATTTGGTTCAGAAGGATTTCAATTAATCAGAAGATCCAAAATCAGGAGAATTGAGGATAAAGTCAACTGTGCAGTGAAAAAGTCAACTCTAGACTTTTTGAGGTCAACATCATGATTTTCAAGTCAAATATGGTCCATGGAAGAGATTTGATCAAGAAATGTTCAAGGAATCATCAAAAACCATGAATTTGTGAAAGTTTCCATTTTTGGAAATCTAGGTTTTTAGAAAGTTGCTATTTTGGGAAAGTTCTAACATGAATTCAGTCATCTTCATGGCCATTTTACACAATGATGCAAGCTCCATTTGGAAATATTTTTCACATGAAAGTTGTAGAGTATGTTCCAAGCTTTCCAACCATGTAAATTTTGCCTCATTTGGATCATTTTTTAGAGAGTTATGATGTTTTGAAGATGGAGGTTTCAAGTTGGAAAATTGGAAAACTTAGAATTTTTTTTCTAAGTTACTTTTGACAGCTTGGTACATCAATGTTCATGGTTGATTTTGATTGACTTCCAAGCCTTAAAATGAGATACCTTTAACATGAAAAATGTAGAAGGAAATCCCCTCTTTCCAAAGAATACAAGGTTGTGTCATTTGAGCCATTGTGGTGAAAGTTATGTCACTTCAAAGATGGTATCATTAAATTGTTAAATGATGTTCATGATTTAACATGGCTATGCAATTCTAGCCAGTTTTGAGAACACGATTTTAAGGTCATTTTACATGATTGTATGGACCTTATCTCAAGGAACTTTGGACATCAGATTTGTTCATTTCTTGCCCTACTTTAAGGTGAGCACAAGAGCTTGTTGTTTGGGGTGGTATTCACCAAGTTAGGTGCATGTAAAATGGAGGTTTTCATTAAGTGTGATTTCTCTTGGCATATGGCAGCAGAAGTATTCCTCACCAATCACACGCAGACACCCTTTATTTGCTACAAATGACCAAGCATACACACCATTTTTCGTACACCTTTTTCCACTTGTTGTGCCAAAAATAGAAAGAGAAAAAGAAAGTGTATATGCAAACCTCATTTCATTCTCTTCCCACGTGCAAATCCTTCACTCATTCCTTGCTTCATTTTTCTGACCTATTTTTCATTCAAAAAAATCACAACAAATCACCTTCTCCATGTGCTACCCGTGTGTGCATTTGTTTCCACTTGAAATTACAAAATCACGTAACAAACTCTCAGTGGGCTTCACACACTTGCTCTCATATGCCAAGTTAATATATAAGCATCCTAAAACCCAAGAAACGGGGGAGGACTCTCATTTTGGCTGAATATCAGATCTAAACAAGCTCTCCCCCTCCAAATTTTCTCTTCTTCGAAACTCATATTTTCCTCAAGCTTGCTGAAGATTGAAGCTTGTTCTATTGTCCTGGAAGCATAAGGATTATTTCTATGAAGTTTCTTTCAAGTTCATATCGTGTTTGAAGGTCCAACGGAGCTACTCCGTTAGGTATTCTTCTTCAACATTTTCTTTAATATTGAACGTACATTTTGCTTATTGTTGGTTGTTCTGAAGTCCTACCATGTTGTAGGCAATGTTTGGTTTGTTGTGCTGTGGTTTCAAGCATGTTTAGTTTTGTGACTAAAATCTTGTTTCCCTCGATTCATGATGTTATCATGTTTGAAAATGATTTTTGATGATGGATCCGAAACCAGTGTGAAAAACCCTACAAGATGATGTCCTTTTTTATGCATTTTGGTGACATTTTGTTCTGAAACTTCGGCGGGTCTCCCGGAGAAGATGACCGGAGCTAGGGCTCTGGCATCTTATGTGTAATATGGCCTGTGAGAGTTTGAAAGGCTGACCAGCCAATGAGGAGGGAGTCTTGTGCCAACTCATTGAGTGAGACTCCAGCGTGGAAGGCTGTGAAGCCAAACGCAACGTTTCATTTATTTCCTTTTTTTTTGGTTTGTTTGATTCTGATGTTATGAAATGGGCCTGGTTTGTTTTATTACTCGCACCCCCTGGTTTTAGGCCCATACGCGTGTTGAACTTGAATCCCTTGTGCTGAATGTTGCTACTCTACCCCCTTTTTTCATGTTTTCCTTTTATTTTCATTTTTATTTCATTTTCAATTTGAATTTTATTTTAATTGATAAAAACATGAAAAAAAATACCAAAAATATGTTTCTGATTGTTTATTATCTTGAAATAATTTTCATATTTTTTATTTTATTTTTCCATTTATTCCCATATTTTATTTGGATTTAATTGTGTGATGTGTTTCCTTGACCTAGTCTTTGAACTATTGCCTTGATTCATGATTTTTCCAATTGATTCTTGATCCATCATTTTGTACACACTTAGGAACATGTATGTAGGGCATTAGAGTGTTCATTTGATGTCTTAATCATGCACTTTGGGTTCATGTTGGGATTTCTTTTCATGCCTAACTTGTTTGATCAATGAATTGTGTATTTGCCTAATGTTTGAGGTGGTTTGAGCATCCTTTGCACACATTCTTGGGCACTCTTTTAGAGCAAATTGAGCTACTGCCTTCTAGATACCTTGATCATTATTCCATGATTTTTAAACACTCTTAGCCATTTTTCATGTGTGATGCAATGTATGTTAACTTGTTCGGATGTGCTTGGATTTTGTGGTGCATACATGCTTGTTTGTGTGAACTTGTTGTGATGTGATGTTCATGTTTCTTGCTTGACATGTTGAACTTGAGTTTGAATTAATCTTCACACACACACTACTACCCCTATTTGAATTCATACCTTGATCTTACATGATTACTTCTTTGAGGCGTGTTTTACATGATTATATGTTTGACAATTGATGGAGTTTGGATTTGGTGTATGAGTTGAACTTTTGTGCTTTTGTTTTGATCCATAGCATGAGTTGAATGCATATTGACATATCTACTGCCCTACCTTGGTTCTCACATCATTTGACTTCATTTCACTTTGCTTGATGATAGATAATGCTTCTTGGTTGATCTTAAGTCATTTGCGTATGCATTGATGCATTGTTTTGCCTAATTATTTTGATTTCCAATCTTTGGACTTGGTTTGAAATATGTGCACATTGCTTGATGCTTATGTATTATTGTTTGAACCTCATTGTTCTTCTCTCTCACTTGTTCATCTTCTTCTTCATCTCTTTCACTTTTTTCCTTCCCCTTTGGATCTTAAGACTTGCTCAAGTCTTGGATCCACTTTTGTGTGCTCCCTTAGGGTTCCTAGTCCAATTTAATCTTTGATTAAGCTTGGAGTAGGATAGACATTAGGATTAGAACCATGCATGCTAACATTAGGTAGAATCTCCCCCCTTTACCTCAACCTTAGGGCCATCTTTGCATGACAACATTAGGATAGAATTCCCATAGTGTTTTCTTTTTCTTTGAGTCTTCTCTTCTCATCTCATAACAACTCTAACACACTTAATAAAATTAACATGTATTGTACATGAGCCTTGCATGTGGGAAGTGAGGAATGAGGGGTTTCCTCTCATTTTTCTAGAGTGTTTGGTGGACGTTCTATCTTGGAACGATTTGCTAAGTATTCGTTCCTATGTCATAGACTTCGGTGCAATGTAAGTTACGAACTAACTCAGCTCACTTCTATCTAAAAAGCACAAAAACAAATTCAAATCTTTTTCATCCTTCGAGATTGTTAAGTTTCAAATAATTTTCAGAAAAGAGCACGTTATTTTCCGTTCAGTCGCAAACAGACATCGACCCTAACTGTCGGGCGTGAACTTAACGTCGCTCATAAAAAACACTAAGACCTTGTTAGGTTAAACTACGACTGCTCTGACTTCCTCCTTCTGGTTAGATTGAGGATACGTAGGCACGAGACGGCGATGTCTCAGCGAGCAACCTCCCCTTTTCCCCGTAGTCCGTCGAACTACGTTGACTCTGATTCTTCGTTTATCCACGAAGATACGTAGGCATTGGATTACGATGATCCTTGCGAGTCCGTCTTTGTTTTCCCCTCCCCCATTTTTGTTTATCATTAGACTTTAGGATAGCTCACCCTTTGATTAGGCAATAAATGTGGATCCCATCGAGTACGATGGACGCGTGGGGGTGCTAATACCTTCCCCTCGCGTAACCGACTCCCGAACCTGGACTATGGTTGCGATGACCAGGTCTTTCCCTTTTCTTCAAGTTTTCTTCGATCGTTTCCTTTCCCTTCGTCGGGATAAATAACGTTCGGTGGCGAATCTTCTGTTCTAGTTTTCTCGCCGGTTATTTTTTCACAGGTTGCGACACCCGGGACTGCGAACTGCCCTTAAGTCATCACTCCTATGCTCAGGAGCAACGACTTTGGGGGCTCCTGTTCCAGACTGGCCCAATGACTAGGCATGGACCAATCCACTTCTGCTCCCAGAACGGCCCAATGCCTAAGTCCAACCAATTTGGGGTAGCATTTACCTTTCTGCCCCCTACCGGGCAAAGATGGTTGGATGACCCCAAGGGACATCTGCTTCTCCTCGGTAGTTCTGGCCCGTCATGCACGATTCCACCATCCAGAAACGGTCACGACGCCCGTGCCCGTAACTGCACCACTGCCCGTGGCAACGGATAGTTTCGGGCACCTCTGCTCGTCCCAATGGCTAGATTCTGGCAGTTACCTATTCTTCGGGAAACTGTTATCTCACCCCAAAAATAGGGACCGTTGGCCAAGCGCTTGGGGCACTATAAAAACCCTCTCATTTGAGAGGGTCAGGTATTCTAAATCATCCTACGAAAACATACTTTGTACTTGCTCTCTCTCTCTCTCTTCCCCGATTCTTACTTTAGCATCGGAGTGCCTTGCAGGTACACCCCCTCCTCATCTCACACACCCAACATCGCAGACGTCATCTTTGGCCCACCTCAGGTTCTGATCAGTCGTCAAGATCAAAAAGTGCCCAGAAATAAACTATTACCACGGTTAACACTATGCCCGTTGTAAAATTGGTGTTTTGAAAGGTATATTTTGTAGTAATGAGCACTAAAACAATGACACTAAAAGTTTGACTCTATCATTGCAAGATTCACAAATTAAGGAAGAGACACACAACTTAGAGGGAGACTTTTCAATCATTATCAAAACATAAATTCAAATACTTTTTCATCATAAAAAGGGGAAGATTATGAATAATACATCTTATATCTAGTTCAGTTTGATTAAGACGAAGATTATTAAAGAAGAAAAAGATCAAAAGTGTCATACACATCAATGATGAGTTGATCAAGAAGCTTGAACATAGAAATTCAGGTGAAGATTTGAGACAAGTGAACATAAATAATATTCTCATTGCAATTCATACTATACTACTCTAAATTGCTCAAAATTTCATCTTTCACTTTATCTAAAAACCTTCTTGCATCATCATGCATGATCATACATGAAGCTTTGCTATTAAAATACATTTTAAGGGCTGAAAGCAATATGGTATTTGACTACCAAGATGTGGTATTCAAATACCAAGTATAAAAGTTGCAAAAATTGAGTTCTGTAAAAGTGGTAATCGACTACCATAAGGTAGTATTCAAATGTCAGTGTTAAAAGGCACCTTATCACAAGTCAGAATGTGTGTAACTCGTTGTAATGTTTCATGGTTCAATTTTAAACTCATACTCATTTCAAATGGATTTGTTTCAAATTCTAGTGACAAGTATTTGTACACAAAGTTGTATGAGAACATTGTGATTCCTTTGTTTCTATGTTGATTACATGTTGATAATTAGCAACGAGATTAATGGAATCTTATAAACAAAGAGGTTTCTAACTTCTACATTCAAGATGAAAGATCTTGGACTAGTCGATACACCTTTTGGGATCAAAGTAAAGTGAAACAACAAGGGTTATGAACTTAGTTAAACACATTATGTTGATAAAGTACTTGGTAAGTTTAAGCACTTACATTTAAAGGAAGTGAGTACTCCATTTGATCCTAGTGTCAAACTTTAAAATAATGATGGAAGGGTTATGCCTCAAATGGAATATGCAAATGTAATTAGTTTTCTAATGTATTTGGCGCAATATACCCAACTTGACATAACATTTGCAGTTAGTAAAATGAGTAGATTTCCTAGCAATCCAAATGGTGATCATTGGAGGATCATCATAAAGAATTTTGGTTATCTTTTGAAAAACAACAATTTTGGCCTCCACTATGGTAGGTTTCATGCCATTTTGGAAGGATATAGCAATTTGAGTTGGATATCGAGTGTCTAATATCATAAATCTACAACTAGACGAGTTTTTACATTAGTTGGGGGTGCAATTTCTTAGAAGAGAAACAAACAAACATGTATTGCTCTTTCGACCATGGAATTGGAGTTAATGGCTCTTGCTTCCACTGGTCAAAAAGCTGAATGGTTGAGGGACCTTCTGTTGAGGGGTGCTAGGTGTTAAAAATTCATGACCAATACCTTCAGAGGAACATAAGTCGGAGAACTTGGAGTTCTCAAATTCTTTGTCGTGGTCACTCTTTATCTTTACTATCTGACTCCCTTTTCTCTTTGGAGACATTGACAAAGATATTTTAACAGATCAAAATTTCTATAATAAAATTAATCCAAGTGTATCTTGAAAAATCATCCACACACGCAGACATATTTTTTCCACCTAGAATTTCCACTTCATAGGTCTCACAAGGTCCATATGAAGTAACTCTAGAACTTTAGAGGTGGTAAGATGTTGCAACTTCTTGTGAGACATCTTGGTTTGCTTACCTATTTGGTAGTCTCCGTAGATTTTTCCTTCATCATTCTTGAGTTTTTGTAATCCCTTGATAGCTTCTTCAAATATGATATTCTTCATGCTCTAGAGGTTGAGATGGTCAAGTCTTAGGTGCCATAGTTTGGTCTCATATACCTTGGATATAAAGCTTGTTGAGGGCTGATTCTTATTTTGAGATATCCACATTTAGCAATTGTCTTTGGACCTTGAACTTTTCATTAACACTTCTTGATTTTTGCTGGTAACGATGCATTCTGATTTGTTGAAGTTTTCATTCATACCTTGATCACATAGTTGACTAATATTGATTAAGTTAGCAGTTACTCCTTCTACCAGTGGCACGTCATCAAGGCAAGGGAAACTTGTTTATACCAGTTTGTCTATACCCTTGATTTTTCCTCTAGATCCATCACCAAAAATAACATAACTATTGGAGTAGGGTTTTAACTCTTCTAGATAGTTCTTTTCTCCAGCATGTGCTTGGAGCATCCATTATAAAAGTACCAATATTATCTTGAGGAAACTTTAAGAGATGTAAGAGCTTTGAGACTTGTGGTTGTTTTTTTTTTTTTGGTTTCCACATTTTCCTTGCTTGAATGTTTTTTCCTCTTTCTCTGTTGCGCCTTGGTTGATTATAGGGCTGAGGATATCCATATAGTTTATAGAAATGGGGCCTAATATGACCATATCTTCCACAATGCTGACATTTCCAAGAAGAGTTTTTGTTTCATTTGTATTGAGGGTACATATGTTGAGCAAGTTGTTGAGACATATGTTCCACCATCAACTTCTCATGGGGAACAAACTTTTTAGGGGAAACTTTTGTTTCTTTTCTCATGAATGTGTAGTCAAATTCTATTCCCTTCACATTACTAGACATCTTCCTAACTTCTAGGATTGTATCCAGCATATTTGAACCATTGTTCAACATACGAACAAATTTTGTCATATTTTTTAGTTTAGAACTTAACAGGGTGACTTCCTCTTCCAGATCAGTGATGGTTGAAACAAGTTTATCTTTTTCCTGAAGCAGAGCACTTATAGTTTGCTTCTGTTTCTCTCCTACCAAACATGTTTCCTCTCCCTTGATGTACAAAATTTTGTATGTTTCAGCTAACTCTTCATCAGAGATGTCTTCATCACTAGACTCACTATCAGATTCACATTTTCCAGTGAATTCCATCACACTATTAGTTGTTTCTTCTTCGCTCTCATCTTCAGAATCTTCATCAGACCAAGTAGATAAGATCCCTTTTTCTGTTTCTTTATAAACGTGGTACACTCTGCTTTAATGTGACCAAAACCTTCACATTCATGACATTGTATTCCTTTGCCTTTGTTTGGTTTGTTTTCATCTTTGTTCTTGCTCTGGAAACCAATGTTCTTGAAATTGTCTGATGTTTTATCTTTGACATTTGTCCTTGATATTTTGTCTAGTATCTTCATGGCTTTGTTAAAATTTCTACCAAGGAGAGCTATAGCACCTGAGAGAGTTTCTTTAGTATCCTTCTCACGTTGATCTTCATTTTCTTCAGTGTTGTATACAAAAGTTATACTCTTGTTCTTCTTTTCAGAAATTTCATTTATAGCCATCTCAAAATTTTTTAGAGAACTAATAATTTCATCAAGTTTGATGTTTCTTAAGTCTTTGGCTTCTTTAATAGCTATAACCTTCATATCAAACTTCTTAGGCAGAGATCTGAGGATTTTTCTGACCAGATTTTCTTCAAACGTCTTCTCTCATAAGGCGAAAGAAGTGTTGGCTATGTCATGAAGGCGAATGTTGAAGTCTGATATAGATTCAAGTTCCTTGATTCTTATATTCTCAAATTTGGTTGTGAGGAGCTGAAACCTAGACATATAAAATTTGGATGTGCCTTCATGTGCAGTTTTGAGGATCCTTAAGCCTCTTTTGCTTCAAATAATGTGTTTATCAATCTAAACATATTCTTGTCCACACCATTGAATATAGAATTCAAGGCTTTGGATTTCCTAAGAGCTTCTTCATCTTCAGCATTATACCACTCAGCTTCTGGTTTTTAGATTCATGTTCCATCTTGAGAGGTAGTCACAGGGTATTTCTAACCTTTTATTATAGACTTCCATGTTTTGTTGTCCGTGGATTAAAGGAAAACAATTATTTTATCTTTCCAATAATCATATTTGGTGCCATCCAACACAGGTGGCCTATTGACTGATCTTTTTTTCTTAGTATTGTCCATTTGAACAAAATATACTTTCTCTGAAGTTCACCCAAACAGAACAGGGTGGTTGCTCTATTGTCAATTGAAATTCCAGTTCGTTTGCAGGACAGATGTTAGACACAATGTTCAGGATAATATGTATAACTTACTTATAACAGATAAATACATAAAGGGAAATAAATCATAAAGCAATAAATAATATAAATGATTGTTAAACCAGTTCAGTGCAATGTCGCCTACATCTAGGGGGCTTCTAACCCAAGAAAAAATTCACTTTCAATAGTATCGGTACAATTAGTCTTAGATGAACAAACCTTGCTCAATACTTTTCTACCTAATATTACCTATGACTTTCTATTTAGGACTCCCCCTAAATATGAGAACCCCTCTCACTTTCTCTTAATCACTAACCCTAATGATCAGTACATAAAAACAAGTTTAAAGATTATTGAATTACAACTCAACTAACAAAATAACTTTTATGCCTTTGATATGGAACTTAGGTGCTATAGAGGTGCAAAAATAACAACAAGTACAAAGAATCAAATATCAAACCCTAACACACTAGATCTTCAATTCTTGTGCACTTGTCCTTGTTAGGAATAATTCTTCTTATAGAAAAACATCTACTGAGCATGGGCATCTGAATTGAAACCAAACAAATTTGATTTAATGTATATTTGATTATATATATATATATATATATATATATATACACACGTCCAGCAAGAGATTGATCTCAGTTAATTTGATTTGATCTTGGACAATCTTTTAGCCAATCTTCCTTAATAAAACATATTTCTAAAAGATACAACTCATAAATGACGAATCTTCAATTGGAACTAACCAAACACACGCACAGATTTACTCACCTAACCTGGTTTACAGACTGAGGTCAGATGTTGCACTCATGTTGGAACATCTTATCCTACATGATGCCTCTTTACATTTTACATCTTGCGTTAACCATGTTGTTTTATCTAAAGTAGTCAATCAAAGGAACAACAATTGGGCATATGCATACGGCTACATGACAAGGTTCTATGGGGTGTCACACCCTATCATGACACCAGAAGCTCCTGGAATACCACTTAGGCCATTTAATCAGGAGATACGTAAGGCTTGTGGATGTGGTGAGATCGGGCGTTGAGGCAAAACGTTTTGAAGAAGACAATCCCCAATTGACCCTCGTAGAAGACATTATTGTTGGGGCACGAAATTCCTTGTAGTACAGGCGAAGAAGCCGGGGGTAAAATATAATCAGTAAGTTATGCTTGATTGTATTTTTTTATTTGTATTTTCGGAACAAGTCATGTATGGTCGATACATTTCGATTTTACTTTAATTAATGTGTGACTTTTTACTTTGATTTTACTTTAATATAGCTTAATTTCATTTTAATATAACTTGGCTTTAAAAAAATACAATGTTAGGATAATGTTGTTGCTTTGAAACCATTCATGGGGATTTTCGGAGATACATCTTTGAAATATTTTGTGTGTGTAACAAACAAGTTTCCAATATTTTTTAAATGATTTCATGGGGTATTTCAGAGATGTATCTCCGAATACACACCCGAAATTTTATGGAGATGCATTTCTGAATCATATTTTTTTTTAAATGGGGGTGTATGGCTGAATAACGAGGGCTTGTGTGATTTTATGTGTGTCCTGAGATGAATCTATGAACAAAGAAAGGGCATTTTAGGGCTTCCACATGTGTTGGTCTCACCCCAAAATGGTGGAAACAACATTCCCCTAACAATATGCACACATTGCATAGTTGAAAAAAACTAATGGAATATTCCTCATACTTAAATCTCAAAATAAGAGAATTTTTAATGTCACCCCTATAATTAAATCTGTCACTCCTAATTGCAGTGTTTTATCATTAGACCTTTTGTGATTTTTTACATTTTAAAAAAATATTGTGCTTTACGGATTTTGGAAAATTTTCAGAGTTTTTACCATATATTTAGAGAATTTTATGAGTTTTTACTGGATTATTGGGGGATTTATGAGTTTTTACCAGTTTTTGGAGAATCTGATGAGTTTTTTAACGGTTTTTTTCTAAGTTTATCGGATTTGAAATATCGAATATTTCAAAAATCTATTATTTTTTGCCGAATTATTCAAAAATCTACGAGTTTTTACCAGATTTTTCAAAATGTCTATGAGTTTTTACTGAGTTTTTCAAAATATATATGAATTTTACCAGATTTTTCAAAAAATCTATGAATTTTTATCGGATTATTCGAGTATACTACCGAATTTTTCAAATATAATATCGGGGTTTTCAAAAATCAATGCATTGTATCGAATTTTTCAAAAATCTATGAATTTTTACCGGATTTTTCAAATACACTATCGGATTTTTCAAAAATTTATGAGTTTTTACTAGATTTTTCAAAAAAAGTCTAAATTTTTATTGGATTTTTCAAAATATCTACGAGTTTTTACCGAATTTTTTAAAAAATATATGATTTTTTTACCGAATTTTTCAAATATATTATTGAATTTTTCAAAAATCTATAAATTTTTACCGGATTTTTCAAATACATTGTCAGATTTTTCAAAAATCTGAGTTTTTCCTATATTTTTTCAAAAAAATATATAAACTTTTACTGGATTTTTCCAAAAAGCTATTAGCTTTTATTGGATTTTTTAAAAAATCTACGAGATTTTTACCAGATTTTTCTAAAACATCTTAATTTTTACCGGATTTTTCAATGATATTATCGTATTTTTAAAAAATCTATCAGTTTTTACCATATTTTTCGAAAAATTTAGTAGTGATAATTTCATTTTTTTTTTGGTTTATCAAAAATGAATCGTTGGAATTTTTCAAAATATTCAAAAATTTACAAAACATATTGGTTTTTTAGAATACACTATCATATTTTTTACTCATAATAGATTTTTCAATTGCATACCGAATTTTTTATTTGCTCTTTTTCGATTAAATTTTAATAAACGTATTTTGAGTATTATGGAAAATTATAGGGGTGTCAGGTTTAATTTTGGAATGTCAAGAAAAAAAATCTCCAAAAGCAACTTAATGCATGGGCCATATTGAGTCTTGTTTGAGAGAAAATTCAAAGCCAGCCCAAACATATCCAGTCCAAACTAGAAAAAATGTAATAGAATTTCTCAATTCACCTCCTATAAATTTTCGAATTTATAATGAGAATTTTTTCGGATCCAATAGTATTAATATAAAATCGTATTCAAATATATAATTTTTCATCAAAATTACTTCTAAAAGTTCACATTTCATTCATTTAATAAGTATTAATCAAGACATATAAGTATTGAGTTTTTTCTATTTGTTGTTTTACATTTTTTAAATATTTTTATCGGATGGTTGTAGGCTTACAAAAATGGTCATGTTAATAAGTTGGTTTCTTTATTTTTGGTGTTGTAAACATACTAGATGGGTTTTGTCGGTAAAGTCAGATTTATTTAATTTTTTTTATTAAAAAAATGTTTTCTTCTTTGGTTTTTCTTCTTTTTTAGTTAGTGAGAGATGGAGAAGACTATTAGATCGTGGGTTATATAGCTATCAATGAAATTAGAATTTAATTAGAAAATTAAGAAAAAAAATAACATTTTAAATTTTTAAATGTGTATATCTATTTGATCGTGAAGACTGATTAGATTCTGAAGTGGGTCAAGAAGAACGTCTGTGATGCTGGATGTGCGAGATGAGGAGGGGGTGTACCTGCAAGACACTCCGATGCTAAAGTAAGAATTAGGAAAGTGAAAGGCAAGTACAAAAGTATGAGTTTTTTAGTATGATTTAGAATACCCAACCCTCTCAAATGAGAGGGTTTTTATAATGCTCCCAGCGTGTGGCCAACGATCCCTATTTTCGGGGCAGAATAATTGTTTCTTAAAGAATAGATAACTGCCAAAAACTAGCAGTTATGACGGGCAGAGACACCCAAAACTAGTCGTTGCCACGCGCAAAGGCGTAGTTCCGGGCATAGGCGTCGTGACCGTTCTTGGATGATGAAGTCGTTCGTAACGAGCAGGAATGTCGGGGAGGAGTAAATGACCTTGAGATTTACCTGTCAACATGTGCCCGGTAGAGGGGCAGAAAGGTAAATGTTGCCCCACCTCAGCTGGACTTAGGAAATTGAATCGTTCTAGAAACAGAAGTGGATAGGGTCATGAATAGTCATTGGTCCAGTCTGAAACACTATTATTGATATAAATTACACTTTAAATATTAAATCATCTTTAGTGAATCTGATATAGATTACACTTTAAATATTAAACCATCTTTAATGAACCTAAAAGCTATACGGTCATCTTAACAAAAAAAAAGCTATACGGTCAAGTGACTCCAGTCCATTTAGAGGAATTCAAATAATGGTTGTAAAAAAATGTAAGAATTATAATTATTATTTAGAGATACAATCCTTCAACCAATGAGATTTTCAAATAATTTTCTTGGGCATATTTAATTTGTTAACATCCTTTCAAACTCATTACAACTTTGTTCTCAAGGTTATAAGTAAGAGATAATTGTTAGTTGGTTTTGATTAAGGGTGTTTAAATCAAAATCAGTCTAAATAAAAATTGTAAATTAATCTTAAAAAATTGTAAATTAATCTTAAAAAATTGAAAATCGCAAAAAACGGAATATTAATGAATGTATTTAGATGTCATTTTGTAAAAACTATTCAATTCAGATGGAATTTCAGATTAATTTTTCAAAACCGATTCAAACTGAACTGAACTGTATGTATATATTTTTATACTTATATTTTTTTATTAATAATGATATGTTGTGTTAATTTATTATTCGATAATACTTTTTTTTTCAATACTATTAATTTATTAAGTTTAATATATCTATTTTTATTATTTCATCTGTTTCAACCATAATCAACATGAGAATCTCTTCCAGCATCAAGGAGGTTCAACAACTAACAAAGTGTCTAGCCTCCCTAACTCGTTTTCTTTCTTATGCAAATGATCAGGCGTTTCATTTCTTTGCCACTTTAAAAAGGAATGAGAAATTTGAGTGGACAAACAAATTCTAGGAGTCATTTCCTAACATGTAGGTTTTTCTGGAAACACCGCATATATTGACACGCCCAAAAGCCGACACACCCCTATATTTCTACCTGTCAGACACTAATCAGTCGACGAGCTCTGTGCTCATCTAGGAGAAGAACAAAAATGAGCAACTTGCCTATTTTTTTTTATAAAGGTGTTCAAAGGCACTAAGGATAGGTACTAGAAGATTGAGAGACTGGCCTTGGTGGTCATGATAACTAAAAGAAATCTCAGACCATACTGTCATACCCCAAATTTGTCCTACCTATTTCATTTTTTCCCTTCTCCCCTCTTATACCAAGGTTTCGTGTTGTTTCATGCTCTTTCTTTGGATAATCACTTGGCCTTTGGCCATGGTCTTCTAAAGTTTAGGTCATGATAATCTTGTGTGTTTATGGTGTGCAAAGTCTTGTTATGGTGATTTGGTTCTAAATAGAGGTAAAGGAAAGATGGTTATTTCAAGTTCTAGGCCATGTCCCAAGGTTTTTTTTTAATGTCTCAAGTGGTTCAAGCCATAGTTAAAGGAGTTCCTTTAAACAATATTTTGATTTGGTTTCAAGGTTTTATTTGTGAGCCATGATTTAAGTTGTTACAAATGATTTCAAGCCAAAGAGCAACTGGTGGCTAATTTCAACTTAATGGGTTTTAAGATGTCTCAAGATGATCTAATTTGTTTCAAAGGTGTTAAGTCATGTTAAGCCATGAACTTGAGTAATGCTTCTTTGGACTAAAGTTACCTTAAGTCACGTTTATGCGATACAAGTGAGGTTTAAATCCTTCATGAGTTGCATTTAAGAATGGATGATGTAATGCCTATCAAGCTTGATTTCACACTACGGATACCATCATCAATTTTCGTTCAAGAATCCAACCATGCAAAGACTCATTCTCCTTCAAAACTTATTTCGCATAATGAAAAGGACAAGCCATGGTAAAAAAAAAAAGGAAAAACTCATGGGTAACTTAAAAATAGTTTATACTCATTGCTGCACTCTTTGGCACAATTATGCTAAATAAGTAATAATGCTCAGGGAGAAGTTCCAAATTTCAAGGTAAAAATCAAAGATTCAAATTCAAGAATTGGGAATATAATTGAAACCTAAGAATAATGTAGTTGTTACAAAGTTCCAAGAGTGAAACTTCTCAAGTTCAGATGCTAGCTTTTGCTACAAAACAAGATTCCAACATTCAAAAGGGATTTCAAAATCACAAGTGGTCGGATTCACATGGATAAATGGTCCTGCAAAGTTACAAAGCCTAAGCCTAAAACAACCAAATGCCATACTACTTTTCTTGGAGCCAAAACCTTCAAATTTCAAGTCAGGGCCTTGATCTTCCATGCTTGTACCAATGTGCCTCGACTAATTTTCCTTAGCCATCAAAGGTCTTCGTCAAGTTTTCTCATCAAAGTTTCAAGACAATCCAAAGTCTTCTCATTGTTTTCCACCTACAAGAACAAAAGTGATTTAAATTCAATCAAGTCACAATACAAATAATTTCAACCAAAATCAAAATCAAGGCACTTAGCAGTAGCAGGAATTTAAATTGGCATGCGTGAATTTTCAAATAGCAAGCAAATATAGGACAGCAGCATGTTGAAATCCATTCAAAGGCCATTCACGGCAATACCATTCAAGATTCAAAGCGGATGAAATATAAAGAATGACAAGTTGCAAAGGGTGTTGTTTTGCTACGAACAATCAAGCTTAATTCTTCAAGTGGGTATTGAAGCAAAGCTTACTCAAGGCACCATCATCATTGTTACATGAATGCTGCAAGTTCTTGGGTGATCCATCCTTCGCCAAAATGACCTTCAAAATCCTTTGGTTATTAGCATGATACTGAAAGCAAAATAGGTTTGGTTAATACAAGGAAATCATGGCAAGTCATGAAATGGGAGGAAGAATTTAAAGAGTAAAAATAATTCATTCTTTCCAGGTATTGACATGAACACAAATTGAAAAGTGCGAGAATTTGACAGTGGTAAAAAACAGAGTTACTGCAAACAAATTCAACAACTAGTACAGGTTCAGTAGGGACCACATCAGAGCAGACTCAGAATTCACCAAAATAGAAAAACATTTTTTTAGCAGACAAAAGTTGTTAACAGACATATCAAAATAAAGATTCTTCAGCAAGGATTCAAACACAAAAACCCTAATGTTGTTGATATAAAACTGTGCTCAATTCAGAGGAAAGAGGGAGGAGAGAAACTCGAAAACGGCTGCGAAAAGTTCACAACCCTATTCACTAAAGTTGCTTGAGCTAAAACACTTTCAGAAAAGCAAACCATACGAAGAAGAAGAAAGAAGTAGAAAACGAGCATACAAAGGGATCGAGCGAAGGTACCTGAACGTTTATCAACCGATTCTTCAAGAGGTAAGCCTCGTCCTTCCTTTTCTCATCAAATCTAAGCCTCTTTGATTGAATCGTTGTGGTTGTATGCTCTAACTACCTTCCCATGTTTTGATTTACTTGCTCCTTGCTTGATTTTGCCTATTCTTGTTGATTTTAGAAATTAGGGTTATTTGGGAATGAGTTCGATTTGAGGGTGTGGTTAATTTTTTTTCGTAAATCTAGGTTTAGATTCGTGTAGAGAAGGAGAAAATAGGTGGGGTTTGTGTTTATCATTTAGGGTTTGGTGGTAGTGTCGCCGGAGAAGACGGTGGCGGCCGCCGCGCGCCGCCGCTTCTCCGGCCATTCTAGGGTTCTGGTGAGGGTTGCTCAGAGAGAATACATAGAGTTGGATTTGGAGAACGATGAAGCATAAAGAGAGAAGAAGAATTTAATTGAGTCTATGCTATCATTTTCCTTGTTTCATTATAACTGTGATATTGCTTGAGTGCTGGCTTGAGGTGGTGGTGACACTTGTCACTGCCAAGGACAAGTGTCACCGGTTTGGTTACCCTTTCCACTGATTTCGTGTGCGCCCCCCTTGGGTCCTTCCCGTACACCTTCATTTTGGCCTTTGATCTGGGTTAACGCTTTGACTCAGCATCAATCTAACGCCTCAGATTTCCCCACAGAGTCAACACGAGTTGACTAGGGTTCTTGGTGAACCCCTAGGCGTTTTGGGCTTAACGATACTGGGCCTTGGTTTACGTACTTTTCACACCTCCCAAACTGTTATATCTCATCCTGACCCATTTGTTTTTTTAGTGCTTTTAGTTATTTCTTTATTAAAAAACCAAAAAAAACACCTTTTATTTTTTTAATTAATCTTTTTTTTCAGAAAAAAATCTTTAAAGTCCTTTATTGAATTAACTTTTATTATTTTTATTAAAATTCTTTATTTGATATTAACTAATTATTCTAATAATTAGTTATATTAGATATTTGATTCTAATTTAATTAATTTTGTTAATTTAATTTCTTTAATTCAAAAATACTATTTCTATTTAATTCCCAATTCTTATTTAATTAATTTTATTAAATATTTTAATTTAATCTAATTAGTTTTGAGTCTTTCTTAATCCTAAAAATCAAAAAAATTAATTAAGCTTTAATTAATTTTATTAAATCGTTTTATTTAATATTAGTTAATTTTAAATGATTAACTTTATTAAATATTTTGATTTAATCTAATTAATTGTTTGAACTTTAATTTAAGAAACTTAAAATTTAATTAGTTTAGAATTTCCCTCCTTAGAATTAACTTTAGAATTAGGTTACTAACCTAACTAATATGCTTGATTTTTCTCCCCCATTTTATCTTATGATCTTTATGTGAGGTGTATATTTTTCTCTTGTGGATTTATTTCATGCCTTAATTATGTTTATGCTATTCATATTATACTTGTCCAAACCAAAAAATCTTTTTCAAACTAATATCTTGACTTAATGTCAAGCCCTTTTAGTACCTTGTAAGTCGATCATTTTCACGATCGCAATCGACCTCACGATGCCTCCTCTTGGGCTTTATACAACGATAATTGTTGCACATTTCACTTTGGTTTGTATGCGTGTATATGATTGCCTTACTTTAATTATGGCTCGATTAGTCCCACTTGATTAATTACACCCCTTTCCCATAAGATAAAAATCAATCATTTTTTACAACAATAAACAAGCTTGATCCAACGTCAAGTATTTTCCAAATCAAATTCAATTAATTTCTAACTTTTACTTGATCCACATATCTAGTCCCTTTATCTCTTGTAAGTCGAGCGCTTTTGCCTCGCAATCGACCTTGCCTTGAACCATTAAAACCTCCTCTCCATTAGTCCTCAACCATTTCGCATGCAAATTCAAACTTCGATCAACATCGAGCATTTTTCAAATCAAATCAATACATCTAAATCACACTTAAATACTATTTCCTAAAAGAAGAAAAGGGAGTAGAATGGAATCTTCGATTCTTCTCCTCAATTGTTTGGGCCCGAGGAATCTTTCTTAAGTTTAAGCAATTGTCTTCTTTAAAAGACTCATAACGTGATTACATATCAAACCCTTTTTACAATAAATAAATTCAAATCTTCTTTTCTTAAACACTTGGATGAAAAAGAGAGAGAGTCGGTTCTTCGACTAGCTTTCCCGATTACTTGAACCCGAGGAATCTTTCTTAAGTTCAAGTAACTGTCATCTATTTAACATACTCTAACCATATTAAAACTCTTTCATAATTAAGGATGAAAAAGAGAGAGAGCCGGTTCTTTGACTCTCTTTCCCGATTACTTGGGCCCGAGGAATCTTTCTTAAGTTCAAGTAATCGTCACCTAATCAAAATACGAACACATTAATCCACAACTCAAACACCTTTCCCAAAGAACATTGTTTAAGTCATTCTTTCGCGCATATGAACTAGTGCTTCTGCCTCCCATGGCGAGCCGACAAGCCAATGTTTAGCAGTTAGAATGCAACCTAAACTCTCGTTCGCCTAAAACACGTCCAAATCCAACTCTTTTTTCTCAATCAAATCTTAACATACTTAATTCATACTCAAACAACTTTCGTAAAAAGAACATTGTTTAATCCATTCTTCCGCGCATATGAACTAGTGCTTCAGCCTCCCATGACGAGCCGACAAGCCAACGTTTAGCAGTTAGAATGCGAATTAAACACTCGTTCGTTTAAAAAACACAAACCAACCAACCGTAGTCCCACGAACTACGAATGCTCTGACTTTCCCATTGCACGAGGGAATACGTAGGCACAAGGATTCTAATCCTTGCCGAGCACACTAATAAAAAACCACCACATTTCCCTCTCAAAAATAAATCCTTTTACCTTAGAAGATAAACAAACAAACTTAACTAACTTTCTCACGAATCGAATCAAGAGGTTCCCGTTGAGTACAACGGGCGTAGAGGGTGATAATACCTTCCCTTTGCGTAATCGACTCCCGAACCCGAATTTGGTTGCGATGACCATGTTTTTATCTCCCTTTAAAGGTTTTATCGATATTTTCCTTTCCCTCTTTTGGGATAAATAAAGTTCGGTGGCGACTCTGTTTCGAACAGTTATTTCCGCGTCCATCGCGAGGATCGTATTTTTCGAGGTACGACAGATGGCGACTCTGCTGGGGATTGATAAGCTCTATGCTAGAGAGAGTCAAACCTAACTTGACTTGATTCGTGAGTGTTAGATTCACTTGTTTGTTTATCTTCTCTTGTTTGTTTGCTTGCTTGTTTGATTATTATCTACTACTTGCTTGCTTATTGTTATTATATCCTATTTCTTATGACACTGTGGGGGTCCTCTGATCATTGGTGCTTTGGGAAACGGCTCTACACCCGAGTCTGAGTATAACCCTAGGATTAGGACGGCGGTTGTGTAGTGAAGTCCCTCGAGGAACCTTTCTCGTTGGGACGAAGCGAAAACCCCGCGTGGAGTAGACTCCCTTGGAGATATTATTGTTGTGGTGAATCTTTGCCATGGCGGTAATATCTTCGAGGTGGGTCGTTGATCCCAAGGACCATTAATCCAATTTACCCATGGTGGTTGGTAGTGTTAATTCTATGTGAGTTAATACGAATGCCCCAATAAGATGAGATCCCTCGAACGTATTACTTCCTGACAGTAATATTTTCGACCTCGATCTAAGATTCTGAGAACCCTATTTAGAACCCTTATGTCAATGGTTGTGTAGTGGACGCCTTCGAGGAATCTTTCTCGTGGGGAAGAAACGAAGACCTCACTTAGACGAGATTATTTCAAGAATATTATAGTCGGACAAATCTTTGTCGTGGCTATAATATTTTCGAAATATATCCATAATTCTAGGCACCTACCCGTTTAGAGCCTACCTATGGGGGGTCCTATAATCAGAGATATCCTGTGTCTAACTCTATCCTCAGAATCAGATGTTGTTTTGATCCTGGAACCCTGCATTGCATACTCATGACATTAGCATATCATTTTCCAACAGCTCATCCGATATTTTGTCCATAACCCGCAGTTGATTTCCCGATGCACGTATTGGACTTGAGGTAGCTCTAAGAGAACCATGGAACACTTGAAGCAGAATCAAGTTGAGTGGAGAAAAGGCATGAACAGCACGAAAGGCAAGATGGAGCAGATGCCAGAAGCTTTAACAACTATGGGGAGAAGAAAGAAAAAGCTTCAAGAAGGCACAATATCTAGGAGTGTTACTCCCACAGTTCCTTCTACTCCACGAGCTGTAGTGAATAATCCATTGTGTGTTGTTCCTCCTGGGTTTTGTCCCCGACCAATCTTTCCACAGCCTCAGAATCAGTGGACAGCACCCATTCTGTCCCAAGGGCATGAGAATCTAAATCAGAGAGGCCATAAGAAGTCTAAGTTGCGCCCTATTCTTGACCCTATTCCTATACCATGTGGACAACTGCTATCATACCTGATTCAGAGATCAATGGTGGCACTCATCTCCCTTGGACCGGCTCGTAACCCTCCCCCACCTGGATATAATCATAATGCACAGTGTGAATACCATAAAGGAGCGAGGGGGCACTTTATTGAAGACTGTTGGTCATTCAAGAATAAAGTTCAAGAGCTTATTAACAAGAAACGTCTAGTCTTTGAGGAAGACAACCCAGGGGTAGAGTGTGAGTACCGCACTGGAACCATTGGGCATGTTGTCAAAGAATGTGAAAGCTTTCGAAACAAGTTGCAAAAATTGACAAGAAAAGAAGACCTTAGCATGAACGGTTTAATCCAAGGATCAGGCAAAGAGAAAATACAAGAGTTTCATGGACCCCTCAGAATCTTGTACCACAAGGAAAAGGTCGAGCTTATGGAAGATGAGACATCTCTATTCCCTGATAATAATGTTGAAAATATGGTTTGGGATGTCACCACCGCAAGAGAAGAGCTTAAGGAGAAGTCCAAAAGGGCTGTCTTTTGTGAAGAGGCTTTGAAAAGAGACTTTGGAAAGCATCCCGTTGATTTTAATGACGATGATGACATCAACCTCTGGGTCCCAAAGGGGCAACCAACAGTGCCTAGGACGTCATACCAAAAACTTTGGGCTGCTCCCAATGAAAATCAACGAGCTCATAACCAAGGAAATCAGAACCCACGCCAGAATCAGATAAGGCCTCGCAACAACTTGGAAGGAAGGAATGCTCCTCTCGATCCGATTCCTGTGTCCTACACTCAGCTTCTGCCATATTTGATTCGAAACTCACTAGTGGAGCCTAAGTCTCTCAAATTGGTGCCAGAACCATACCCTCCTAGATACGATCCCAATGCGCATTGTGGCTATCATGCTGGATTAATGGGGCATTCAATTGAAGATTGCAAAGCTTTCCAAGCCAACGTGCAACAGTTGATTGACAAAAAGTACATCTCATTTCTAGAAGAGAACTTGGTGGTGCACGTCAGCTTCTCGCCCAAGTGAGTTCCAAGAATTCAAGAGGCAGCCGGTGGTTCAGACAGGAAAACTTCCTCAGATACTGGCAATCATTGGGCATTTATCATTTGCATTTGTAATTTCATTATGTTAAATGCTACTTGTTTTTTAATATTGTTGTTTTAAATGGTAATATTAATGATGTGATCGTGCATTTTCTGAATTAATCATGTCGCATTCGCTCATTTTTCTTTACTTATATATAAAAAATAAAAAATACAAAAACACAAAAAACAAAAAAAACAACAAAATTCTTCCATATACCTCTCGTCCACTTTCTTCACCAAATTGTTGTTTTAGCAAAGATTGGAGGGAGGATGATGAAAACAAGATACCCATAATTGCTGATGGTATGCTTTCGGATAAAATCTTGCTAAGGATGTACAGGCATTATTTCAAACCCCCAAACACTGGAGAGATAAGGAGTTAGTCCCTAGTTAACCACTTCGAGCCTAGAAGTAGCAGTTTCCTTTGGATATTCAAACCCTTACACTTAACCTGGGGCAGGGTAGTGTTCAGTTAACCTGATTACGCACTCAGTTCACAAAAGAAAAATCCAAAAACAAGACGGTTGTTCATCAATAACCATGACTTGGCAGTCACAATACTCGGACAAAATAAAAAAAACAAAAACCTGCTAAGTTGAGCACCTTAAAGGAGACTTAGGAAAAAATCAAGGCAACCCTGATGGACTCGAAAAGAAAAATCAGTCCATGCAAAAGATAGGGATAAACCAAAAGCAAAAGAGGTCCTCAAATCTTCGGTAAAGCAAAATAAAATCCAGTGACCACCTTATCAAAATCAAAGGGTCACTGACACCCATCAAAACAGAATAAGGTGACTGCCATTTCGAGCAAACCTTGAATCATCACTCTTACACCGTCAACCCTTTTGGAAAACCAACATATGCAGATTTAACTGAACGTAGGACTGGAGATCATCACGAAGAAAGGGTGGGTACAAAATATAGCTTGGGCCTTATATCCTTTGTTTCTATAACCGTGAGCCAGACCACGTTATAACCCTTAAAAGACCTAATTGAGGCGGGGTTTATTCTGAAAACATACTACAGCAAGGTTGCGTAAACTGACTCCTACAAATTTGCTAATCACTTGTTTAGGTGTCATATTCTTGCTATATCTTTCATACACCAGCTAAATCAGCACCACGTTTGGACTAATGGTCCATCCGTCACACACTATCACATCATTCTAATAATGACTGATTTTTCAGAACTTGCATGAGCATCGCATTAAAATTACCATTTGTGAACGAATAATTTTGACTGCAAGTTAGTGTTTGACATCGAGGAAATTCCAACAATGAGCAATCAAAGGGGGCTGGGTCATTCAACAATGTTGGCTGGAATCGACAACACCTCATAACCCTATGGAACAGGGGCATTGACATCCCATGATTATGGAATCAGCCAGTTTAAAGCAAGTCCCCAAAGCATTAGTGGATAATGGGGAAAATCATCCAAGAACAGGTTGATCATGGTGAATCATCTCAAGAATCTACCAACCAGGGGCAAGCCACTCAGGGGTTCTTTTGATTAAAGGAAAACCCCTCCAATGTTCAATCAACACAAGTTAAGTCGCTCCAACACTCATTCTGGGGCAAGCTACCTCAAGGGTACTTCGAAGCCAAATACTTCAAGAGTCATTCAATCAAGGAAGAATCCTTTCACGACTTGGAATTCTGGGGAAAACCATCTCGAGCTCATCTCATGGTACATCTGCTTCCAACTTCCTTTCAAAGACGAAGCCTTTCACGATTTGGAATTCTGGGGCAAGCCATCTCGAGATCATCTCATGGTACAATTGCTTCCAATCTCCTGTCAAGGAAAATTCTTCATAGGCCCAGACTGGGGCAAGATTAGCTACACAGGGGCAAATCTCTCTGTTGCTTTCAATCTGCTCAAGCAAACATCGTCAAGTGACCTTTGAGTTCAAGACGAGTGTCGGGGAATCATGCTATCACCCCACCAAATAACCTGTTGCCTTCCTTCTGACAAGAAACCTTTCTGCGAAGGAACCTACCTTATCCTCTCCCGGGGCATCCTTGGGAACCTTCATATCATTGCATAAATCGCTCATATGCATTAGTCATGTCGCTTCGCTCATTGCATAGACATGTGTATCATACCTCAAGCCTAACCTCCCAACAAGATTTGACGTCTCAAAGCCTGACATCGCAAGACTTGACACCAAAGTCCAACTTAGCTTGGCAACCCAAAGTCCAATTTAGCTTGGCAATCCACAGTCCAACTTAGCTTGGCAACCCAAAGTCCAACTTAGCTTGGAAATCTAAGGTCCAATTCCCTTCTGGCAAATCATTTAAAGGTCCAGTTCTCGTCTGGCAAACCATTTTAAGGCCCAGTTCCCGTCTGGCAAATCTTTTAAGGCCTAGTTCTTGTCTGGCAAACCAATTCAAGGTCCAGTTCTCGTCTGGCAAACCAATCATTTTAAGGTCCAGTTCTCGTCTGGCAAAGCTTTAAAATGTCCAGTTCCCGTCTGGCAAATCATTTTAAGGTCCAGTTCTCGTCTGGCAAAACATTTTAAGGCCCAGTTCTCGTCTGGCAAATCATTTTAAGGCCCAGTTCACGTCTGGAAAATCATTTTAAGGTCCAGTTCCCGTCTGGCAAATACCCTTTTAACACCAGTTCTCGTCTGGTAATCTATCCTCAAATCCAGTTCTAGTCTGGAAGATTAACCTAAAGTCCAATTTCATTTGGCAAATCACCACTAGAAGTCCACCCTTGTTGGCATCCTCATAACACCTGAAAGTCCAATTTTTTTGGCAACCACCAAAATAATCAAGGTCCAGTTTCATTTGGCAATTACCAAATCCAATCCCTAGTGATACCCTCGACAAGGAAACTTATCCCCAGCGCACCCGATCATTTGCATCGTCATATGCATAGCATGCTAGCATAACATTACATAATCATATTGAGCATTATCATATCATACGTGCATTAGATTCCCTAGCAGTTGCATCTCAGCATGTGTGTCAATGCATTTTGTGATGCATGGCACATCCATCCCCTGCATGGCATAACAGGATCCAGGATCAGTTCGCAAGCATCGTGGCCAGTCCTCCATCAAGGTCAGCAATGTTCTTCTAAAGAGAGGTGGATACCTCGCATATGTGTAATACCCCAAAATTTGCCCTCTCTTTTCTTCATATCATTTAGCATGAGCTTTCATTGCATTGCATTGCATTCAAGCATAGAAAAACAAAGCATCAAGCATTTAGCATTGCATCTTGCATAAGGGCATGTGATTAGGTGATTCTCTAAGGTGTTGATCATCCAAAGAAGGAGACCAAGTGTTTCCCACAAGCTTCAAGGACCTCTTACATCATTTATCATCTCCATTTGATCTCACAAGTCATGGGAAGAGGAGAATTCATCAAGAAGATTGGACAGTGCATGATCTCCTATACAAGGCAGTCAAAAGTTGGGATCTGACCCCCAAATGAGCAAGCTCTTTGATTCTTTATCATCTCCAAGTGGCACATGTCATCATTGGTGGACATGATACACATCATATTCAGAGGAATTTGAATTTGGAGGATGTGTTATCTCCTCCTAACCAGAGGGTACCAAAACTAGGGTTTGCCATAAAATCAGTTTATTTCTGATTTTTTGGGAAAGACTTGATCTCATGGTATCCCTTATGTCCTCAAGTGTCTAGGGATGGAAGATTGCCCATCAATTTGTTTCAGAAGGTTTTCAATTAATCAGAAATTTCAAAATCAGGAGAATTGGGAATAAAGTCAACTGTGCAGTGAAAAAGTCAACTCCTGACTTTTTGAGGTCAACATCATGATTTTCAAGTCAAATATGGTCCATGGCCAAGATTTGATCAAGAAATGTTCAAGGATCTATGAAAAATCAAAAATGTGGAAAAGTTGCTATTTTTGGAAATCTAGGTTTTTAGGAAGTTGCCATTTTGGGAAAGTTTCAACATGAATTCAGCCATCTTCCATGACAATTTTCATCATGATACGAGCTTCATTTCAATTTTCATCAAACATGAAAGTTGTAGAGCTTTTTCCAAGCTTTCCAATCATGTAAAGTTTGTCTCATTTGGATTATTTTTGAGAGAGTTATGGTTTCTCAAAGTTGGAATCTTCAAGTTGTAAAATGTGGAAACTTAGAATTTTTTCTAAGTTATTTTGGACAGCTTTGTGCATCAATGTTCATGCTCGATTTTGATCAAATTTCAAGCTTTGATTTGAGAAAACTCTAACATGAAAGTTGTAGTTTGAAGTCTTCTCTTCAAAATGGGCACAAGAATCATGGCATTTGGTTTGATATTGAGAAAGTTATGGTGTTCACAAGTTCATGAGTTTTCATGTCAAATTTCCAACACTTAGAAACATTTTGGTTTGGTTTTGGGACAGCATTGAATGCCAATGTTCATGCTCATTTTCAAAGGACTTCCAAGCACCATTTCATCTTGCCTTGAACATCAATTTTTTTCCTTGATATGTAAGCTTTCTAATGAGCACAAGTTTGCACAAATGGGATCAAAGATCATTGAGTTATAGTGGATCAAAGTCGTCTATATGATTATGTTTTCATGGCATGTCATGAAACATTTTGAACCAACTTTTGTAGCAGCTTGCCTTGGCATCATTTCATGCGCATAATCTCTCATTTCCTTGCCAAAATGCCTTGCAAAACATTGCCATAATGAGCCACACAAAGCATGTACCAACCTTGTACCATTTGAAAGTCTTTTGCCATAATGAAACAAGTGAAAACTTGCTCACCAAGTTTATCCCCTCCACTCTCTCTCATTCTGATTTTTTTGCTCAGAAGAATAGCAACCAAAACCACTCTCACATAAAGCTCATTTGGTACTACACTCTTTCACACCCCATTGTTTTTTTTTCAAATTTTCGTCAAAACTTTAACCCCAAACTTTCACCACAGTAAAGTTCATTTTAACCTCACAAAGCACACATATATAATCCCAGAAACCCTAGCAAGGAGGTGGCTGCTCATTGTGTGAAAAAAAAACCTTAAAGTTCACTTTCTCTCTTAAAAAACTTTCAAGATTCGGATTCTACTCACAAGAGGCTCTTTCTCCCCATTCTTGCTTCCATCATCATCTTAGAAGTCCTAAAAGGCTAGAAGGAGGGTGCTTTTGAAGCTTTGGAGCAAAGGTAGAAAGTATCAAGAGCTCCATTTTTGGTAATCTTTCTTCAACTCTTTTCTCTCATGTCTTACATGTTTTGAGAATATTATTTGCATATTTGGATTCTTGAGTTGATGCATAAGATGTTTGTATGGTTGTTGTTTTGATTTGTGAAAGTTGTGCACCATGACCCTTTTCTTTACGGCTATTTTTGAGGATGTTAGAGGCTTTAATCATGAAAACTAAGTTGATTTTTGGATTCTACGCGAAAAACTGGGGGGGTGTCTTTATTTTTCGGTTTGGGGCCGGACCAGCCGCCGCCGGCGGTGGCCGGCTTGTCCCTGCGTTTTTTTTCTCACCAGCCTGCACTATTCACGTGTGTGCATGTTGCATGAAGAAGATGGAATGAGCTGGTAGTGTGTGAGAGGATCATGCTATTTCTTTTGTCTTTTTCCATTTTAAATGATGGTGACCAATTGATAAGTTGTTCTCACATGTTTATGTTGTTACAGCTTTTTCTTTATTTTGTTTTATTTTTAAAAAAAATCTGAACACATGTGTCTTCTCTTCTTGGGCCTTGCGCCATTTCTTTTAACACCCCACCGTACCGGCCCAACTGTGGCCATATTGGTTTCCTTACTAATATACACCCTCCATTTCTATTACTTTTTTATTTTCTTTTTTTTATTTTCGTTACTTCATTTAATTATTAAAAATACTTTATTTTATCAAAAAATTCCAAAAAAAAATATGAACGTATTTTAATGTCTTATTTAATTTTCTATGAATTTTATTTTTATTTTACATTTGTTTTAATAATTAATTATGATTTTCTATTTCAAAGTGTCTTTCATGTTAGCCTTTGTGATTAATACTTATGTTGGATGACTTTGCAATGCCTTCTTGAGCCGATTTTTTTTTCCTTGTTTTGACATGTGGATGAGAAATGTTTGAATGTTATCTTGATGCCTTGGTGATTACCTTTGATTGTTTTTTTTCATGTGGTTTTTGACACCCCTCGATCATTGCTCGGTTATGTGCATATCTTGACTTGTGGAACACCTTTGAACATGTTCTTGTGCTAATTCTGTTCCAATCTTTTTACACATGTTAATTGGATGTTTAAGCTTGCCTTGTATTATTTTTTGGGAATTTATTGGACCACTTTGCTATTTTTTATTGATCTTTACTTGTGGTTTGAATTTGATTGAATCATGCTTAGACACTTGACCTAGTTTGAGTGCATTTGTTTACTTGTGATTGATTAATGCTTGAAGTGATTATATGGTGTGATCTTATTCTGTTTGAGCATGTTTATGGCTTTGGAATCATCTTCATTGATTCATTTTCCAATTTGATCTTGATTTTTCTAAGTTGATGTTTGTTTTGACTTGAATTTTGTGGTATGTTTGACTTAATCATGTGCAATGCTCCTTTGTATGAAACAACCAATGCATGAGGCCTTTTGTTTAACTTGTATGACATGCTTTAGATTCTGACCCTCTAGGTTTAAGGTGCTTTATGTGACATGTTCTCACTCTTTGCTTCACATATCCTTTGGTTTGCTTGCATGAATGATAAGTGGATGTCTTGTCTAATTTTGATGCATGCTTGGAATGTGTTGTTTAATGATTCATCTTGTGTGACTTGAGTTTGATCTTGGTATGTTGTTGATGCATATGCTACTGCCTTCTTGAGTTTATTACTTGGTTTTCACTTCACATGTTCATTTTGGGATGATTTGTATGATGCATGTCATTATCAAATGTTTTGTTGCTTCTTTGGCTCATAATGCATCATAATGTGAAGCATTCTTGCATGTTTGGATTAGATGATCATGATATGAATTGATTTCTGACTTGGTTTCACTTTTATCTTATTTTGTTCATGTCATCTTTGTATGAACTCTTAGTGTGTGAAATTATACTTCTTATGCAAGTTTACTTGCATCTTTTCTTGTGTGCTTTCACTTGTGTACTTGAGATGTGCTTGTATGATCTTTGAAGCATGTTTATTGTTATGATTTGGATATGATGATTATGATGTGCTTGCTGCCTCTTATTGTATTTCATCTATCTTTCTCCTTCTTCTCTTTTCTTCTCTTCCACTCTTTCACATCCCATGAATCTCAAGACTTGTTCAAGTCTTGGATTCTTTTCCCCTTAGAGCTACCTAGTCCAACTTAATTTTTGATTAAGCTTGGAGTAGGATTAGCATTAGGTTTTAGTTAGGCTCCCTCTTTCAAACCTCACTAACCATAGGACATCCATGCATGATAACATTAGGATCCTTTAGTCTCCCTTTAGAGTTTCCTTTGCGTTTTCTCTTCCCATCTTCAAACAAAAAGTAAAAAATATTAATAAAGGAAAACAAACATTGTATTTAGGCCTTTCATGCAAGAACAAGATAGTGAGGGATCTTCTCTCGTTTTCTTGGAATGTTTAGCGTGCGTCCCATCTCGGTTTGTTATGCGAGGCATTCGATCTTACATGAGGGACTTAAATACAATGCGCGTTACAAAACACAAAACAATCAAAACACTTCTTTTTAAAAAGACGAAAACAAACAATAACGTCTTTCCTTCGGGAATTCTTTTCTCATCTCACTCACTCTTAACGTACGAACGTGCTCCTACTCGTTCTCTTGCAAGATGGTAACGCACTCGGACCAGCGAGCCTGCAACACCTGAGCTAGAACGTAAGCCGTTCTCTAAAAAACACAAACAACTTTTCCCTAGTTAGGGGAACTACGTCGCTCTGATTCTCATGCTCCCGATGAGATACGTAGGCAGTGGGGTAGGGCCTATTCGAGCACTTCTTTTATTTTCCCCACATTTGTTCTTCGTTCTTTTCCGTTCCTTTTCCTTTCCCTTTCCAGTAGCAGTGGAGCTCCAGTTGACGACACCCTTTGATCGAGACAAGCAAGCGTGGATCCCATCGGGTACGATGGACGTGAGGGGGTGCTAATACCTTCCCTTCGCGTAACCGACTCCCGAACCCAGTTCTCTTGGTCGCAAGACCATGCTCTTTCCTTTCTCTTCAGGTTTATGCGGTGTTTCCTTTCCCTCTCTTGGGATAAATACACATTGCTGGCGACTTTGTTTCGGTGCCACTTTCGCGTTTGTACTAGGATGAAAATCCCGGGAGCGACAGCTGGCGACTCTGCTGGGGATGATGAACCCAGAATCTCTGGTTTCCTTAGCGAGTCAATCCTAGCGATTGTTTGTTTTTCTTTCATTGGGTGTTTACTATACTTTGTTGTATTTACTGTTTTACTGTATAGTTATTTACTATTTTTTGCTGTATACTACTGTATATTACTGCATTTACTGTATTTTAGCATTTTTTTTCATTTCATATGATGTATTATGCTGCACTGTTGTACTGTTTTCTGTTTGGCGGGATGGGGGTATTCTGAGAGATATGCCCAATGCACAAGCCTGAGCGCACTTAGGATTAGCGTGTTTCATGTCCTCTCGCGTTCCATCTCGGTTCGAGGAGGGAATATGAAACACAATCTGGATGTGGTTCTCTCTAGAGAATTCTGCGTTGTGGATTTCCCACGATGGTAGAGCTATCTGGAAGAGCTGCTAAGTCTGGATGACCTTTTAGGATGACCCTTCTTTGTTTTGAAGAGAATCAGCAGACGACCTCTTTGATTGGCGGTAGCATTGTATCCTTCGGGCTGAATGTGCTATTGCTTCTCAAACCTCTGAAGCTGAGGATCTTCTGTTTTGGAGAATCAGTTGAGGCCTCCTTGATTGATGATGATGCCAAACCAGAAATGGTGAACGTATCATCATTTCTCGACCTGAGAGCCCGGGATACTGAACATCCTAGTACCTACCTGTGAGATTGGGGGGATTGTTTACAGGTGTGCAGGAACCCTTGACTGTCAAAATACCCAGTTTTGTCATTTGTTCTGGATTGGTTACCGAAGTTTTGATCCTGATCAGTTCACATTTGGTTCTGTGTTTGTTATTGGGCTTCTTATCCTGGGGTCGTATATCTCACCAGATTCAGATTGTAGTACAGTGGGTTCAGCAGTATTTGTGCAACAGTGGTCACATGCCCTTGCATACATATCATCATTAGCATTCTTGCATTTAACCCTCATGTTTATTCATTTGCAAGGTACACTTCCTTTCGATTCCGGTTGACAGTTCTTGTTGCAGTTATGGAGACTCCTAGGAAGAACAATGTACACTATAGTTTCTTCGACACAAAGGTGGGACAGTTGCGAAAGATGATTGCTCTTATTACTCCAGACCATGTGGGTATGTTTCGGAAGGCTTATGGGGAGATTATGACTGTGGTTGTTCACTTGAATGCTTCAGAAAGGAGTGTCATTCATACGTGCTTGCAGTTTTATGACCCACAGCTAAGGTGTTTCACCTTCTCGGATTTTCAGTTGGGCCCAATGCTAGAAGAGTATGCGTGGCTGCTGGGTGTTCCTCTCAAGTACCAGATTCCCTTCAACTCTGACATGCGCCCTCCAAAGCATGAAGAAATAGCTAAGGCTCTTCATATAAGCGTACCTGTGGTAGCAGACAATCTCACCACCAAAGGAGAATTATCCGGTTTTCATTTGGACTTCTTGGTTGCCAAAGCTGAAGAATTTGCTGCTAAGTCTCAATGGGAAACCGTTTGTGCAATCCTGGCTTTGAGTATCTATGGAATTATGCTGTTTGCTGATGAACCAAAGTTTGTGGACATGAGTGCAATCCATATTTTTGTAATGAAGAACCCCGTACCTACCCTCCTGGGTGATTTGTACTATTATGTGCACTTCAAGAATGAGAAGAAGCGAGGAAGGTTGGTCAGATGTTGTGCGCCTCTGTTCCATAGGTGGCTTATGGGTCATTTGCCAAATTCAGAGGCCTTTTTGAATCCTCAGCCTGCAAAGAATTGGGCTAAGAGGATGATTCAGTCGACAGCAAAGGATATCCGTTGGTTCAATCAGAAGACAATTGGGGGAGATTTCATTAGCAGCTGTGGAAGACATCCTAACGTGCCACTCTTGGGAGTAAAGGGTTGCATTAATTATAACCCTGTTATTCTCAGGAGACAATTAGGGTTTGCCTTGGTAGAGCCTCCAAGGGATAGTGATTTGGAAGAGTCTTTCTTTTTTCCTGTGAAGGATAACCTTTTGTTGGTAAGGCAAGCGGCTGGAGCTTGGGGTAATCTTCAAATGAAGGGTAAAGTCGTCTTCGGAAAGTGCAACAATGTGTCTTCCTCTCAATATGATGCTTGGTTGAAGAGAAGGGTTCAGATTACTCTTTTGTCGTTTTCTCAGGAAAGACCTTCAGATCCAGTGGAACCAGTGACCACGGTAAGCATTGCCGAATATGACAAGCTTAAAGCAGAGTTGGATAAGACTGTCAAAAAGAAGGATAAGCTAAGTGAAGGACTCAGAAAGACGCTTTGTGACAAGCGTAAGGTTGAGTATAAACTGCAGAAGCTGACTGAGCTTCACGAGGCCGATAAGAAAAGAATTGCCGAAGACACTATCTATATTCGTAAGGTCAAACAGAATGAGATGGCGCTAAAAGAGGCGTGTAAGCGCATTAATGAGCAGTTGACCAAGTCAGAGAATGCCCTTGCCAAAGGACAACAGAGGTGGGATGAGTTTTCTGAATGTCGGAGGGAGATCGAGGTGAGAATCAGGGCTGAGAACGACGAGTTGAGGGAAACTTTGAAGAGCAAAGAAAGCGAATTTCTACAACGACTAAGTTCAGCTAATCAAGAGATCGAAGACCTGAAGACCCGCGCCGGAGTAAAGAGAGCCAAAGAGCCACCTGTCAAAGATCAAATCCGAAAGCTAGAAGAAGCCGTCAAGTTAAGGAGCCAATTGATCAGAGGTCTCACGGAGCGCCCAGATGATCCGGTTACTGAAGCGCTTCTCAAAGAGGTCCAGGAATATTTTTATGGGCTCAGTGTTTGATTTATTTTGTTGCTATTCTAGGAATCACCATCAGGCTTGTTGATGGGTTTCCCTTTTGTTTGTATTCAGACTTTTTCAGTTGTATTTGTCCGAAAACAATTTGCATTTGACTGTTCCACATATGGCTGTGGGTTTGTTTTCTTGTTATTGGATTTGTTGGTAGAGAAAGATTCTTCGTCAGATCATATGATGGGTATTCACCTCTGGCATTCTGTCACTGTTAGCAATTACAGGGATATGCGCTCTTCTCTTTTAGTCAAATTGGAATCGAAGGAAGGAATGCCTCAAAATGAATAAACATTGCATTGCATCGCATATCATGTTGCAATCTGTTGTTTGTTTTCAGGTACCTGTCGCAGGAGATCTCTAACCTTTATTTGGTTTCAGGAACTATAGCTGAGAATCATATTCATCGTTACTCAACTCGAAGAAATCAAGCAAGGATAATGGATCAAATGCAGAGTGATTTGGCTGATATGAGGGCACGAATGGACCAGTTCATGACTCTCATGACTGGTATGGCCGAAACTCAAGAAAGACTGAGGCTTCTAGTCGAGCGTCCTGAGGCCACGCTTGGGGTCAATCAGAATGGCAATGGCACTCCTCCTCCTGTTGGCAATCCCCCTCCGGTGGTTAATGTGGGTAATGGAAATGGCAGAAATGTTGGTGGTGTTCAGGAAGATGGTCAAGAAGACCAATTTACTCTGTTGGATGTTGAGATGGGTGCTCCTAATGACAAAAGGTACGATGAACTGGCAGAGAAGATAAGGGCTATGGAATGCAAGAATTCCATGGGCATTGATGTTACTAGTCTGGGTTTGGTACCAGGGGTCAGGATCCCTCCAAAATTCAAGTCGCCTACTTTTGATAAATATCAGGGTAATACGTGTCCCCAGACACATATCCAAGCTTATTTTGGGAGGATCTCAGCTCATACAGATGATGAGAAGTTATGGATGCATTACTTTCAAGACAGTCTGGTTGGAGCTTCTTTGACCTGGTATATGAAATTGAACAGAGCTGCTGTGAGAAGTTGGAAGGATCTAGCTGAAGCGTTCCTAAAACAGTACCAGTACAATATTGATATGGCGCCCAATCGCACTCAATTGCAGGGGTTGTCACAGAATGCTAAAGAGAGTTTCAAGGAATATGCACAGAGGTGGAGGGAAATGGCTGCACAGGTTCAACCTCCTTTGTTGGATAGAGAAATGGCAGACATGTTTATGGGCACCCTGCAAGGGGCATATCTTGAGAGACTAGCTGCTTGTCCATCAACCGGATTTGCTGAGATAGTGATTGCTGGAGAAAGAATAGAGAGCTTGTTGAAGCTTGGAAAGATTCAAGATGTGAGTGGGGCTGGATCTTCTGGGACGAAGAAACCGTTTGTTGGTAGTCAGAGAAAAAGAGAAGGAGATAGAAATGCTGTGTTTAGAGGACGTGGCAGAGGACGTTCTCAGGGTTATCATCAGGTGGGTGCAGTAACAATCCCAGCACCGTCTGTTCAGCAACAGCAACCCCAACAGCAGGTTCAGCAGCAACAACCACCCCAACAGCATGTTCAGCAGCAACAACAGCAACCTCCTTTCCAACAGAGGTCTAGGCAGAGGGATCGTAAGATTGACCCTCTCCCTTTGACTTATTCTGCGTTGCTACCACAGTTACTCCAGATGAAGTTGGTTGAGCTCTGCACTATGAGGCCTCCTGCCCCTGGCAACTTGCCTCCTAATTTCGATCCTAACGCACGATGCGAGTTCCACTCAGGTGCTCAGGGGCACTCCATTGAAAGATGTTGGGCTTTTCATCATAAAGTGCAAGACTTGATTGATGCCAAGGCAATCAATTTGTCTCGGCCTCCTAATATTATTCAGCACCCCATACCTAATCATGGTGCGGCGAATGTGCATGCTGCAGCAAATGTGCATGCTATCGAAGATGGAAAGTGATTGAATTTGGTAGCAGACATCAGTCAGGTGAAGACTTCTTTGTTGGTTGTAAGGGATCGTTTGTTGAAGGGACAGGTGTTCCCGGGCTGTAATCAAGATTGTTCTGAGTGTATGAATCAAGAGAATGGCTGTGATAAGTTAAAAGCGAGTTTGCAGAATCTGATCAATGAAGGATGTCTACAGTTTGATAGGGTTGTGAAAGAGACTGACGAGGTATCAACTGTGACCATATATTATACTCCCGTTGAGATCCAGGTGCCTGCTAGTACAGTTCCTGTAGCAAGTGTTGTGCAACAAAGACCTAGTCCTGTTACCATCATGGTGCCAGGACCAGTTCCGTTTACAAATACACAGGAAACCCTGTGGCACTATGGGGCAAACGTGTATTATACTCCCGCTGAGATCCAGGTGCCTGCAAGTACAGTGCCTGTAGCAAGTGTTGTACAACAAAGACCCAGTCCTGTTACCATCACGGTGTCAGGACCAGTTCCGTTTACAACTACGAAGGAAATCCCTTGGCACTATGGTGTAGATATATATTATGAAGGGAAAACGCAAGAAGTTGGGTCATCGGTCGGTTCGAATATTGATAATGTGGGTGGTGTAGGTGGTTTTACAAGAAGCGGGAGATTGTTTGCTCCCCAAACTTTGCGCAGTGATCAAGAAGTTGAAGCCGCTGCAAAAGCTAAGGGAAAACAGGTGGTCGAGAGTGTGCTTGTACCTGAAACTGAGAAAAAGATTACTTTTGATAATGAAATGGAAGAGTTCATGAGGATAATCAAGAAGAGTGATTATAAGATTGTTGATCAACTGAATCAGACCCCTTCGAAGATTTCAATTTTATCATTGTTGTTGTGTTCTGATGCGCATCGGGAAGCTTTGTTGAAAGTGTTGAAGAGCGCGTATGTGCCACAGGAAATCACTGTTAATCAGCTGGAGGGTGTAATCTCCAATGTTAATGTTAGCCATGGTTTGGGCTTTACAAGTAGGGATTTGACTGCTGAAGGAAGAAACCACAATAAAGCTTTGCACATCACAATGGAGTGTAAGGGTGCAGTGTTGTCTCATGTACTGGTGGACACTGGTTCCTCACTCAATGTCTTGCCTAAGAAGGCACTAATGAAGCTGGAAGTTGATGGTTTGGTTTTAAGGCCAAGTGAGTTGGTAGTCAGAGCATTTGATGGGACTAAAAGATCTGTGTTTGGTGAAGTTGAATTGCCCGTACAAATTGGACCGCAGGTGTTCAAATCCACATTCCATGTGATGGACATCTAACCTGCGTATAGCTGCTTATTGGGTCGCCCTTGGATTCATGCAGCTGGGGCCGTTACCTCTACTCTACACCAAAAGCTGAAGTATGAGTTTGAAGGACAAGTCGTTACAGTGTGTGGCGAAGAAGATATTTTGTCAGCCATTTGTCCACGTTTAAGTATGTTGAGATGGATGGAGAAATTCACGAGATGCTTTGCCAATCATTTGAAGCAGTAAATATTGACAATGTGCCTGAGTCTCCCGCTGCACCAGTTGGAGCCAGTACCTCCATTTCGTCCTACAAACAAGCTGTTGAGGTCGTCAGAGCCGGCAATGCCCAAGGCTGAGGCAGGTTGATAGAGACACCGATGAAGAAGGACAAATTTGGTATTGGTTATCATCCTTCTATGACTTCAGAGGCGGAAAGCAGTGGACCCATCACTTTCAGTAGTGGGGGGATTATTTTCACAGATCAGTCTTGTGCAGCTACAGAAGATGGTATTGACAATGACAGTGACTGGGACAACTGGGTACGCCCACGTGCCCCGGGACAACAGTTGCAGAATTGGTCTGTTGAAGAAGTCGTCCGGGTTACTCTTCAGACAGAGTAATTTTTATTTGTTTTCTAACCATAATGCATATCAAAATCTTGCGCTCTGCCCAAGGCGTATAGATTCATTTGTAGGGCCACCCTGTTCACATTTGCAATTTTAATCATTAATGAAGGACGTTTTGCATTCAAATTTTTGTTCTCTTTCTTTCAGTTTTTTTATTTTTATTTTTGCACAAAATAATAAAATGGCAATGTTTCTTTTTCTTTTTCTTTTGGTTTTAAAATAATTCTGAAATAAAGCATGAACCCATTCGTGCAGACTCGATCCTCCGGATTCCATTGATAACGATTTTGCTATGGCTATGTATGACTTTGACAATCCGATTTATCAAGCCGAAGAAGGGGATGAGAAGGATTGCGAACTCCCTGAGGAACTGGCCAGATTGTTAAAACAAGAGGAAAGGGTCATCCAGCCTCACCAGGAGACTGTAGAGGTCATCAATATTGGTACCGAGGATGTTAAGAAAGAGATCCAAATTGGTGCCTGCCTGCAAGCAGATGTGAAGAGGGCTTTGATTGAGTTGTTGTGTGAATATGCTGACATCTTCGCCTGGTCGTATCAAGACATGCCAGGGTTGGATACTGATATTGTGGTACACAGGCTGCCATTGAGAGAAGAGTGTCCTCCAGTCAAGCAGAAACTTCGTCGGACTCACCCCGACATGGCCATAAAGATCAAAGAAGAAGTTCAGAAGCAATGGGATGCAGGGTTTCTTGCAGTGACTCACTACCCTCCCTGGGTTGCCAACATCGTGCCAGTACTGAAGAAAGACGGAAAGGTTAGAATGTGTGTGGATTATCGAGATCTCAATAGAGCTAGTCCGAAAGATGATTTTCCACTGCCACACATTGATGTACTGGTCGACAATACAGCTCAGTTCTCAGTATTTTCGTTTATGGATGGTTTCTCCGGGTACAACCAGATTAAGATGGCACCTGAAGATATGGAGAAGACCACGTTCATTACTCCGTGGGGTACATACTGTTATAAGGTGATGCCTTTTGGGTTAAAAAACGCATGGGCAACATATCAACGGGCGATGGTAACTTTGTTTCACGACTTGATTCACAAAGAGATTGAATGTTATGTGGATGACATGATTGCCAAGTCGAGAACAGAAGAAGAACATCTGGTTAACTTGAAAAAGCTGTTTGAAAGGTTGAGGAAGTTCTGCTTGAGGTTGAATCCAAGTAAGTGCACTTTTGGGGTGCGTTCTGAAAAACTGCTGGGTTTCATTGTGAGTGAAAAAGGGATTGAGGTTGATCCTGCCAAAGTGAAAGCAATACAAGAAATGCCTGAACCGATAACTGAAAAAGAGGTTCGTGGTTTCTTGGGTAGATTGAACTACATTGCAAGGTTCATATATCACCTAACAGCCACGTGTGAACCAATATTTAAACTGCTGAGAAAAGATCAGACGGTCAGGTGGAATGATGATTGCCAATTGGCATTCGATAAGATAAAAGAATACTTGCAGGAACCTCCAATTCTCATACCTCCAGTTGAAGGAAGACCTTTGATAATGTATTTGACAGTGCTTGAAGGTTCCATGGGTTGTGTTCTCGGTCAACACGACGAGACGGGTAGGAAAGAGCATGCTATCTACTACCTGAGCAAGAAGTTTAATGATTGTGAGTCCCGATACTCAATGCTTGAAAAGACATGTTGTGCGCTTGCATGGGCCGCAAAGCGATTGAGGCAATATATGATTAGGCACATAACCTTGTTGATTTCCAAAATGGATCCTATCAAATACATTTTTGAGAAACCGGCGCTAACAGGCAGAATTGCACGGTGGCAAATGGTTTTGACAGAGTATGATATTCAGTACACTTCTCAAAAGGCAATCAAAGGAAGTGTCTTGTCAGACTATCTTGCGCAGCAGCCGATCGATGATTACCAACCCATGAAGTTTGATTTCCCTGATGAGGATATCATGTTTCTCAAAGCTAAAGACTGCGAGGAGCCACTCCTGGAGGAGGGGCCAGGCCCTGAGTCCAAATGGAGTCTGATGTTTGATGGGGCCGTCAATATGAATGGATGCGGAGTTGGAGCAGTTCTTATCACGCCGGAAGGTGTTCATATGCCTTTCACTGCCCGAATAACTTTCGGATGCACCAACAATGAAGCAGAATATGAAGCTTGTATATTGGGGATCGAGGAGGCGATTAATCTACGAATTAAGACCCTTGATATCTTTGGTGATTCAGCTTTGGTAATTAATCAGGTAAAAGGGAGTTGGTACACGCACCAAGCAAATCTGGTTCCGTATAGAGATTATACAAGGAGATTGCTGACATTCTTTACAACAATGAAGTTGTACCATATTCCCCGAGATGAGAATAGGTTTGCAGATGCCTTGGCCACGTTGTCTTCCATGATTAAAGTGCAAGGATGGAATCATGTGCCTAAGATTGAAGTGTCTCGTCTTGACAGGCCTGCATTTGTGTTTGCTGTTGATGCAGCGTCTGATGACAAGCCATGGTTTCATGATATCAAGTGTTTCCTGAAAAGTCAAGAGTACCCGCCGGGGGCATCTACTAATGACAAGAAGACGTTGAGAAGGTTATCTGGTAGTTTCTTTTTGAATCAGGATGATGTGCTGTATAAACGGAATTTTGACATGGTTCTGCTCAGATGCGTGGATAGATACGAAGCAGACATGTTAATGCAGGAAGTACATGAAGGCTCTTTTGGTACCCATGCCGGAGGACATGCAATGGCTAAGAAATTATTGAGATCAGGATATTATTGGTTGACAATGGAGTCAGACTGTTGCAAGTACGCCCGCAAGTGTCACAAATGCCAGATCTATGCAGACAAATTGCACGTTCCTCCAAATTCGTTGAGTGTCATGTCCTCTGCTTGGCCCTTTGCTATGTGGGGCATTGACATGATCGGAAAGATTGAGCCTACTGCTTCAAATGACCATCGCTTCATCTTGGTTGCCATTGACTATTTCACCAAATGGGTTGAAGCAGCATCTTATGCCAATGTCACTAAGCAGGTGGTAGCCCGTTTCCTGAAGCGGGATATCATTTGTCGATATGGAGTACCCGAGAGAATCATTACTGATAATGGTTCTAATCTGAACAACAAAATAATGGCTGAGCTGTGCCGGGACTTCAAAATCGAGCATCACAATTCTTCTCCATATCGCCCGAAGATGAACGGTGCTGTGGAAGCGGCCAACAAGAATATTAAGGAGATTGTGCAGAAAATGGTGGTCACATACAAAGATTGGCATGAGATATTACCATTTGCTTTGCATGGGTACCGAACGTCTGTGCGCACGTCCACTGGGGCAACCCCATTCTCACTTGTATACGGTATGGAAGCGGTACTATCGGTTGAAGTGGAGATTCCATCCCTCAGAGTTATGATGAATGTCAAGTTAGACGAGGCTGAATGGGTACGCACCAGGTTTGAGCAGTTGAGACTTATTGAGGAGAAACGACTGGCAGCTGTATGTCATGGGCAGTTGTACCAACGGAGGATGAAGCAGGCATTTGACCGAAAGGTACGTCCTCAAGTTTACAAAGTGGGAGATGTGGTACTCAAAAGGATCCTTCCTCCAAATACAGATCACAGGGGCAAGTGGACTCCTAACTATGAAGGCCCATTCGTGGTTAAGAAGGTCTTCTCGGGCGGAGCCTTGTTACTTACAACCATGGATGGCGAAGACTTTTCATCCCCTGTCAACTCAGACGTAGTCAAAAAATACTTCGCATGAATAGACCCGCTGGACAAAAAAAAAAGTCCAGGCAATAAAAGGGCATCCCGGCGAACCACAAAAACAGAATAAAAAGGTTCGGGCAAAAATTAGGGATAATAAATGAAAAAATTGTACACCCGGTGAGTTGAAAATCCGCAAGGACGACTCAGGCAAAAAAGGGTATCCCGGTGGATTGAAAACCCGAAAGGGCGGTCCACGCAAAAGAGGGATTTAAGCGAACGACTACGATCTGAGTTATCTGTACTCCATCATCGTTTCAACAATTGACATTCCAAAGGGTAGGAATCGGTCTGATCATTCCTCAGAAGGCAAGATCAGAGAGTTTTGAAGACATACTAGCCATAGCAGAATTGAAACTCAGTGGAACGCTGTTTTCACATTGCCATTAGGATAGTTTCTTTTCTCAATTTTCAGCGATCACCTCTTTCCAAGGATCGCTTCCTGATGTAATTGCCTATTCTAGGCCTTTTGATCAATAAATTGAATTTCAGTTAAAAGCTTCTTATTTTGTTTTACTGCCTTGTTTGCAAAAACGTCCGAATTTTTGATACAATATTGCATTTGAAAACATGGTGGCTTCACAGTAACACGTGCAGAATATATTTAGAATTACTTTGAATGTTGAATAATCCTGGATGATGGAATCAAACCACGCAATATTCCGGGGCATGTGTGTGTCTTCTTTTGTTGCAGGTAACAGATTCAGATGATTTTAAACACAAGACGGATAATCACTTATTCCCATGCAAGAGACTGGGGCAATCATGTTCAGGGAAGGGTTTACTGGTTACCCTTTTGTCACAACGTTTACTGGTTGAGCCCATCATTCGGTCAACGGTCGTTCACGACGTTTCGATACCAGCAAATTGAGTTCAACTGGGTATCGTTGCATCTTATTAAGTCGATTCTCTCATTCAGTACTTCCAATAGTTACAAGCTTTTCTGCGTCGATAATGGTTGCGAATCCCCAGTAGAGTTATTTCGCAGACGCTGAAGTTAATGGTTAATCCCCAGTGAAGTCGTCAAGAGTTTGAGGACATTTGGTCTTCTGTAAAATCCTCTTATGACGTTTCTTCAGATAAGTCCCGTATCATGGAGCAGAAAGCAAGTTGTTGACCCTCCCAAGCATGGGGCATTTTGAATTTCCTCAGCAGGAGATGTTCCCAATCTATTATCCCCAGTAGAGTTTGAGGACATTTGGTCTTCTTTAAAATCCTCTCAAGAGACGTTCCCCAGCACGAGACGCTTTAAAGCAGGTCTCCCCAACAGAGTTTGTGGTAAACTCATCATCCCCAACGGAATCATCAAACTGAAAGCTCGACTGGCATGGGGCATTGTAATACTTATCTTAAGCTTGACAGTCTTATTCCTCAGCAGACTACCATGGAATTGCTTTGGATTTCCCCAACAGATATAGGGACTTTTTCCCAGCAGGTTGCAATGAAATGTTCTAACCAGGATTCGCATATCCTCGACAGAGTAACCCTGATCCCCAGCAAGATCGTATCTCTGGTAGCGGTACCCCCACAGAGTTCAGCATTGAATCTTGTCAACAGTATTCCCCAGCTGAGTTTATTTATTTGGCCCCACAGAGGCTTATTGATCAACAAAATCTATTCCTCAGCAGAGTGATAGTATACTTTTTCCCCAGCCGACTTAGAAGGTTGATTCTCCCCGCAAAAGATCTCATGTTTGATTGATCCTCAGGCAGAGTTTTAATGACTTTTCTTCCCTAGCATGACGTCATGCAAAGAAATTCTCATCCCCAGCGAAGTTGCTGTGACCAGAATACAGCCCCAAGCAAATAATGCCTGGCAGAATCATCATATCCCAAAGTCTAATTTATTTTTGGCAGGTCTGACAGTTCGAAATAGACGGATTGTTCATTCATTTTCCAGCAGAGATATTATCCTTTCAGGAGTCTCCGAGTCAAAACATTGATCATTGTTCCTCGGCAGAGTCAACAGAGATGTCTGACACAGATGCAGAGAGTAATCCAATTTTGGAATCATTGCAAAGTCCAACCGTAGATTGGCGAAAGGTCCATCCAAGGGTGGCAAATCATCAGAAAGTCCAACTGTAGATTGGCAAAAGTCCCCCGTAGTATGGCAATTCAGCTAAGTCCAACCGTAGATTGGCCAAAGACCATCCAAGGGTGGCAAATCATCTCAGCAAAGTCCAACCGTAGCTTGGCAAAGGTCCATCCAAGGGTGGCAAATCATTGCAAAGTCCAACCGTAGATTGGCGAAAGGTTCATCCAAGGGTGGCAAATCATTGGAAAGTCCAACCGTAGCTTGGCACAAGTCCACCCGTAGTGTGGCAAGTCAGTAGTCGTCTGACTCCCTTTAAAAGACCGCAGCTAAGTCCAACTGTAGATTGGCCAAAGACCATCCAAGGGTGGCAAATCATCAGAAAGTCCAACTGTAGATTGGCAAAAGTCCCCTGTAGTGTGGCAATTCAGCTAAGTCCAACCGTAGATTGGCCAAAGACCATCCAAGGGTGGCAAATCATCTCAGCAAAGTCCAACCGTAGCTTGGCAAAAGTCCCCCGTAGTGTCGCATCTCAGCAAGTCCAACCGTAGATTGGCACAAGTCCCCCGTAGAGTGGCAATTCAGCTGCAAAGTCCACCCGTAGCGTGGCAAGTCAGTAGTCTTCTGACTCCATTTAAAAAAGGACAGTCCACCCGTAGTGTGGCAAGCCAGTAGTCGTCTGGCATTGTACTAAAAGACATTGTTAAAGTCCACCCGTAGTGTGGCAAGCCAGTAGTCGTCTGGCATTGAACTAAAAGACGTTGCTAAAGTCCACCCGTAGTGTGGCAAGCCAGTAGTCGTCTGGCGTTGTACAAAAGACGTTGCTAAAGTCCACCCGTAGTGTGGCAAGCCAGTAGTCGTCTGGCGTTGTACTAAAAGACATTGTTAAAGTCCACCCGTAGTGTGGCAAGCCAGTAGTCGTCTGGCGTTGTACAAAAGACATTGTTAAAGTCCACCCGTAGTGTGGCAGGCCAGTCGTCGTCTGGCGTTGTACAAAAGACATTTTCCCAGTGATTTTCTTCTCATCGGAGTTTTTATTCAAGCAGAGTTCGTTTGGTTGGGTTTATTTCCCTTTTCTTCTTCCCGGCTGAGTGCAAATTTTTGGGTTTTTTGTCAGTATTCAATCCCTCCATACCTTGAAAGTATGACAGCAATCGCTATCATCCGTTTAGGTCTACAGTGATTGAATAGCGGCAGCTGTAATACCCCAAAATTTGCCCTCTCTTTTCTTCATATCATTTAGCATGAGCTTTCATTGCATTGCATTGCATTCAAGCATAGAAAAACAAAGCATCAAGCATTTAGCATTGCATCTTGCATAAGGGCATGTGATCAAGTGATTCTCTAAGGTGTTGATCATCCAAAGAAGGAGACCAAGTGTTTCCCACAAGCTTCAAGGACCTCTTACATCATTTATCATCTCCATTTGATCTCACAAGTCATGGGAAGAGGAGAATTCATCAAGAAGATTTGACAGTGCATGATCTCCTATACAAGGCAGTCAAAAGTTGGGATCTGACCCCCAAATGAGCAAGCTCTTTGATTCTTTATCATCTCCAAGTGGCACATGTCATCATTGGTGGACATGATACACATCATATTCAGAGGAATTTGAATTTGGAGGATGTGCTATCTCCTCCTAACCAGAGGGTACCAAAACTAGGGTTTGCCATAAAATCAGTTTATTTCTGATTTTTTGGGCAAGACTTGATCTCATGGTATCCCTTATGTCCTCAAGTGTCTAGGGATGGAAGATTGCCCATCAATTTGTTTCATAAGGTTTTCAATTAATCAGAAATTTCAAAATCAGGAGAATTGGGAATAAAGTCAACTGTGCAGTGAAAAAGTCAACTCCTGACTTTTTGAGGTCAACATCATGATTTTCAAGTCAAATATGGTCCATGTCCAAGATTTGATCAAGAAATGTTCAAGGATCTATGAAAAATCAAAAATGTGGAAAAGTTGCTATTTTTGGAAATCTAGGTTTTTAGGAAGTTGCCATTTTGGGAAAGTTTCAACATGAATTCAGCCATCTTCCAGGCCAATTTTCATCATGATACGAGCTTCATTTCAATTTTCCTCAAACATGAAAGTTGTAGAGCTTTTTCCAAGCTTTCCAATCATGTAAAGTTTGTCTCATTTGGATTATTTTTGAGAGAGTTATGGTTTCTCAAAGTTGGAATCTTCAAGTTGTAAAATGTGGAAACTTAGAATTTTTTCTAAGTTATTTTGGACAGCTTTGTGCATCAATGTTCATGCTCGATTTTGATCAAATTTCAAGCTTTGATTTGAGAAAACTCTAACATGAAAGTTGTAGTTTGAAGTCTTCTCTTCAAAATGGGCACAAGAATCATGGCATTTGGTTTGATATTGAGAAAGTTATGGTGTTCACAAGTTCATGAGTTTTCATGTCAAATTTCCAACACTTAGAAACATTTTGGTTTGGTTTTGGGACAGCATTGAATGCCAATGTTCATGCTCATTTTCAAAGGACTTCCAAGCACCATTTCATCTTGCCTTGAACATCAATTTTTTTCCTTGATATGTAAGCTTTCTAATGAGCACAAGTCTGCACAAATGGGATCAAAGATCATTGAGTTATAGTGGATCAAAGTCGTCTATATGATTATGTTTTCATGGCATGTCATGAAACATTTTGAACCAACTTTTGTAGCAGCTTGCCTTGGCATCATTTCATGCGCATAATCTCTCATTTCCTTGCCAAAATGCCTTGCAAAACATTGCCATAATGAGCCACACAAAGCATGTACCAACCTTGTACCATTTGAAAGTCTTTTGCCATAATGAAACAAGTGAAAACTTGCTCACCAAGTTTATCCCCTCCACTCTCTCTCATTCTGATCTTTTTGCTCAGAAGAATAGCAACCAAAACCACTCTCACATAAAGCTCATTTGGTACTACACTCTTTCACACCCCATTGTTTTTTTTTTAAATTTTCGTCAAAACTTTAACCCCAAACTTTCACCACAGTAAAGTTCATTTTAACCTCACAAAGCACACATATATAATCCCAGAAACCCTAGCAAGGAGGTGGCTGCTCATTGTGTGAAAAAAAAAACCTTAAAGTTCACTTTCTCTCTTAAAAAACTTTCAAGATTCGGATTCTACTCACAAGAGGCTCTTTCTCCCCATTCTTGCTTCCATCATCATCTTAGAAGTCCTAAAAGGCTAGAAGGAGGGTGCTTTTGAAGCTTTGGAGCAAAGGTAGAAAGTATCAAGAGCTCCATTTTTGGTAATCTTTCTTCAACTCTTTTCTCTCATGTCTTACATGTTTTGAGAATATTATTTGCATATTTGGATTCTTGAGTTGATGCATAAGATGTTTGTATGGTTGTTGTTTTGATTTGTGAAAGTTGTGCACCATGACCCTTTTCTTTACGGCTATTTTTGAGGATGTTAGAGGCTTTAATCATGAAAACTAAGTTGATTTTTGGATTCTACGCGAAAAACTGGGGGGGTGTCTTTATTTTTCGGTTTGGGGCCGGACCAGCCGCCGCCGGCGGTGGCCGGCGTGTCCCTGCGTTTTTTTTTCTCACCAGCCTGCACTATTCACGTGTGTGCATGTTGCATGAAGAAGATGGAATGAGCTGGTAGTGTGTGAGAGGATCATGCTATTTCTTTTGTCTTTTTCCATTTTAAATGATGGTGACCAATTGATAAGTTGTTCTCACATGTTTATGTTGTTACAGCTTTTTCTTTATTTTGTTTTATTTTAAAAAAAAATCTGAACACATGTGTCTTCTCTTCTTGGGCCTTGCGCCATTTCTTTTAACACCCCACCGTACCGGCCCAACTGTGGCCATATTGGTTTCCTTACTAATATACACCCTTCATTTCTATTACTTTTTTATTTTCTTTTTTTTATTTTCGTTACTTCATTTAATTATTAAAAATACTTTATTTTATCAAAAAATTCCAAAAAAATTTATGAACGTATTTTAATGTATTATTTAATTTTCTATGAATTTTATTTTTATTTTCCATTTGTTTTAATAATTAATTCTGATTTTCTTTTTCAAAGTGTCTTTCATGTTAGCCTTTGTGATTAATACTTATGTTGGATGACTTTGCAATGCCTTCTTGAGCCGATTTTTTTTCCCTTGTTTTGACATGTGGATGAGAAATGTTTGAATGTTATCTTGCTGCCTTGGTGATCACCTTTGATTGTTTTTTTAATGTGGTATTTGACGCCCCTCGATCATTGCTCGGTTATGTGCATATCTTGACTTGTGGAACACCTTTGAACATGTTCTTGTTCTATTTCTGTTCCAATCTTTTTACACATGTTAATTGGATGTTTAAGCTTGCCTTGTATTATTTTTTGGGAATTTATTGGACCACTTTGCTATTTTTGATTGATCTTTACTTGTGGTTTGAATTTGATTGAATCATGCTTAGACACTTGACCTAGTTTGAGTGCATTTGTTTACTTGTGATTGATTGATGCTTGAAGTGATTATATGGTGTGATCCTATTCTGTTTGAGCATGTTTATGGCTTTGGAATCATCTTCATTGATTCATTTTCCAATTTGATCTTGATTTTTCTAAGTTGATGTTTGTTTTGACTTGAATTTTGTGGTATGTTTGACTTAATCATGTGCAATGCTCCTTTGTATGAAACAACCAATGCATGAGGCCTTTTGTTTGACTTGTATGACATGCTTTAGATTCTGACCCTCTAGGTTTAAGGTGCTTTATGTGACATGTTCTCACTCTTTGCTTCACATATCCTTTGGTTTGCTTGCATGAATGATAAGTGGATGTCTTGTCTAATTTTGATGCATGCTTGGAATGTGTTGTTTAATGATTCATCTTGTGTGACTTGAGTTTGATCTTGGTATGTTGTTGATGCATATGCTACTGCCTTCTTGAGTTTATTACTTGGTTTTCACTTCACATGTTCATTTTGGGATGATTTGTATGATGCATGTCATTATCAAATGTTTTGTTGCTTCTTTGGCTCATAATGCATCATAATGTGAAGCATTCTTGCATGTTTGGATTAGATGATCATGATATGAATTGATTTCTGACTTGGTTTCACTTTTATCTTATTTTGTTCATGTCATCTTTGTATGAACTCTTAGTGTGTGAAATTATACTTCTTATGCAAGTTTACTTGCATCTTTTCTTGTGTGCTTTCACTTGTGTACTTGAGATGTGCTTGTATGATCTTTGAAGCATGTTTATTGTTATGATTTGGATATGATGATTATGATGTGCTTGCTGCCTCTTATTGTATTTCATCTATCTTTCTCCTTCTTCTCTTTTCTTCTCTTCCACGCTTTCACATCCCATTAATCTCAAGACTTGTTCAAGTCTTGGATTCTTTTCCCCTTAGAGCTACCTAGTCCAACTTAATTTTTTATTAAGCTTGGAGTAGGGTTAGCATTAGGTTTTAGTTAGGCTCCCTCTTTCAAACCTCACTAACCATAGGACATCCATGCATGATAACATTAGGATCCTTTAGTCTCCCTTTAGAGTTTCCTTTGCGTTTTCTCTTCCCATCTTCAAACAAAAAGTAAAAAATATTAATAAAGGAAAACAAACATTGTATTTAGGCCTTTCATGCAAGAACAGGATAGTGAGGGATCTTCTCTCGTTTTCTTGGAATGTTTAGCGTGCGTCCCATCTCGGTTTGTTATGCGAGGCATTCGATCTTACATGAGGGACTTAAATACAATGCGCGTTACAAAACACAAAACAATCAAAACACTTATTTTTAAAAAGACGAAAACAAACAATAACGTCTTTCCTTCGGGAATTCTTTTCTCATCTCACTCACTCTTAACGTACGAATGTGTTCCTACTCGTTCTCTTGCAATATGGTAACGCACTCGGACCAGCGAGCCTGCAACACCTGAGCTAGAACGTAAGTCGTTCTCTAAAAAACACAAACAACTTTTCCCTAGTAAGGGGAACTACGTCGCTCTGATTCTCATGCTCCCGATGAGATACGTAGGCAGTGGGGTAGGGCCCATTCGAGCACTTCTTTTATTTTCCCTACATTTGTTCTTCGTTCTTTTCCGTTCCTTTTCCTTTCCCTTTCCATTAGCAGTGGAGCTCCAGTTGACGACACCCTTTGATCGAGACAAGCAAGCGTGGATCCCATCAGGTACGATGGACGTGAGGGGGTGCTAATACCTTCCCTTCGCGTAACCGACTCCCGAACCCAGTTCTCTTGGTCGCAAGACCATGCTCTTTCCTTTCTCTTCAGGTTTATGCGGTGTTTCCCTCTCTTGGGATAAATACACATTGCTGGCGACTCTGTTTCGGTGCCACTTTCGCGTTTGTACTAGGATGAAAATCCCGGGAGCGACAGCTGGCGACTCTGCTGGGGATGATGAACCCAGAATCTCTGGTTTCCTTAGCGAGTCAATCCTAGCGCTTGTTTGTTTTTCTTTCATTGGGTGTTTACTATACTTTGCTGTATTTACTGTTTTACTGTATAGTTATTTACTATTTTTTGCTGTATACTACTGTATATTACTGCATTTACTGTATTTTAGCATTTTTTTTCATTTCATATGATGTATTATGCTGCACTGCTGTACTGTTTTATGTTTGGCGGGATGGGGGTATTCTGAGAGATATGCCCAATGCACAAGCCTGAGCGCACTTAGGATTAGCGTGTTTCATGTCCTCTCGCGTTCCATCTCGGTTCGAGGAGGGAATATGAAACACAATATGGATGTGGTTCTCTCTAGAGAATTCTGCGTTGTGGATTTCCCACGATGGTAGAGCTATCTGGAAGAGCTGATAAGTCTGGATGACCTTTTAGGATGACCCCTCTTTGTTTTGAAGAGAATCAGCAGACGACCTCTTTGATTGGCGGTAGCATTGTATCCTTCGGGCTGAATGTGCTATTGCTTCTCAAACCTCTGAAGCTGAGGATCTTCCGTTTTGGAGAATCAGTTGAGGCCTCCTTGATTGATGATGATGCCAAACCAGAAATAGTGAACGTATCATCATTTCTAGACCTAAGAGCCCGGGATACTGAACATCCTAGTACCTACCTGTGAGATTGGGGGGATTGTTTACAGGTGTGCAGGAACCCTTGACTGTCAGAATACCCAATTTTCTCATTTGTTCTGGATTGGTTACCGAAGTTTTGATCCTGATCAGTTCACATTTGGTTCTGTGTTTGTTATTGGGCTTCTTATCCTGGGGTCGTATATCTCACCAGATTCAGATTGTAGTACAGTGGGTTCAGCAGTATTTGTACAGCAGTGGTCACATGCCCTTGCATACATATCATCATTAGCATTCTTGCATTTAACCCTCATGTTTATTCATTTGCAGGGTACACTTCCTTTCGATTCCAGTTGACAGTTCTTGTTGCAGTTATGGAGACTCCTAGGAAGAACAATGTACACTATAGTTTCTTCGACACAAAGGTGGGACAGTTGCGAAAGATGATTGCTCTTATTACTCCAGACCATGTGGGTATGTTTCGGAAGGCTTATGGGGAGATTATGACTGTGGTTGTTCACTTGAATGCTTCAGAAAGGAGTTTCATTCATACGTGCTTGCAGTTTTATGACCCACAGCTAAGGTGTTTCACCTTCTCGGATTTTCAGTTGGGCCCAATGCTAGAAGAGTATGCGTGGCTGCTGGGTGTTCCTCTCAAGTACCAGATTCCCTTCAACTCTGACATGCGCCCTCCAAAGCATGAAGAAATAGCTAAGGCTCTTCATATAAGCGTACCTGTGGTAGCAGACAATCTCACCACCAAAGGAGAATTATCTGGTTTTCATTTGGACTTCTTGGTTGCCAAAGCTGAAGAATTTGCTGCTAAGTCTCAATGGGAAACCGTTTGTGCAATCCTGGCTTTGAGTATCTATGGAATTATGCTGTTTGCTGATGAACCAAAGTTTGTGGACATGAGTGCAATCCATATTTTTGTAATGAAGAACCCCGTACCTACCCTCCTGGGTGATTTGTACTATTATGTGCACTTCAAGAATGAGAAGAAGTGAGGAAGGTTGGTCAGATGTTGTGCGCCTCTGTTCCATAGGTGGCTTATGGGTCATTTGCCAAATTCAGAGGCCTTTTTGAATCCTCAACCTGCAAAGAATTGGGCTAAGAGGATTATTCAGTTGACAACAAAGGATATCCGTTGGTTCAATCAGAAGATAATTGGGGGAGATTTCATTAGCAGCTGTGGAAGACATCCTAACGTGCCACTCTTGGGAGTAAAGGGTTGCATTAATTATAACCCTGTTATTCTCAGGAGACAATTAGGGTTTGCCTTGGTAGAGCCTCCAAGGGATAGTGATTTGGAAGAGTCTTTCTTTTTTCCTGTGAAGGATAACCTTTTGTTGGTAAGGCAAGCGGCTGGAGCTTGGGGTAATCTTCAAATGAAGGGTAAAGTCGTCTTCGGAAAGTGCAACAATGTGTCTTCCTCTCAATATGATGCTTGGTTGAAGAGAAGGGTTCAGATTACTCTTTTACCGTTTTCTCAGGAAAGACCTTCAGATCTAGTGGAACCAGTGACCACGGTAAGCATTGCCGAATATGACAAGCTTAAAGCAGAGTTGGATAAGACTGTCAAAAAGAAGGATAAGCTAAGTGAAGGACTCAGAAAGATGCTTTGTGACAAGCGTAAGGTCGAGTATAAACTGCAGAAGCTGACTGAGCTTCACGAGGCCGATAAGAAAAGAATTGCCGAAGACACTATCTATATTCGTAAGGTCAAACAGAATGAGATGGCGCTAAAAGAGGCGTGTAAGCGCATTAATGAGCAGTTGACTAAGTCAGAGAATGCCCTTGCCAAAGGACAACAGAGGTGGGATAAGTTTTCTGAATGTCGGAGGGAGATCGAGGCGAGAATCAGGGCTGAGAATGACGAGTTGAGGGAAACTTTGAAAAGCAAAGAAAGCGAATTTCTACAACGACTAAGTTCAGCTAATCAAGAGATCGAAGACCTGAAGACCCGCGCCGGAGTAAAGAGAGCCAAAGAGCCACCTGTCAAAGATCAAATCCGAAAGCTAGAAGAAGCCGTCAAGTTAAGGAGCCAATTGATCAGAGGTCTCACAGAGCGCCCAGATGATCCGGTTACTGAAGCGCTTCTCAAAGAGGTCCAGGAATATTTTTATGGGCTTAGTGTTTGATTTATTTTGTTGCTATTCTAGGAATCACCATCAGGCTTATTGATGGGTTTCCCTTTTGTTTGTATTCAGACTTTTTCAGTTGTATTTGTCTGAAAACAATTTGCATTTGACTGTTCCACACATGGTTGTGGGTTTGTTTTCTTGTTATTGGATTTGTTGGTAGAGAAAGATTCTTCGTCAGATCATATGATGGGTATTCACCTCTGGCATTCTGTCACTGTTAGCAATTATAGGGATATGCACTCTTCTCTTTTGGTCAAATTGGAATCGAAGGAAGGAATGCCTCAAAATGAATAAACATTGCATTGCATCGCATATCATGTTGCATTCTGTTGTTTGTTTTCAGGTACCTGTCGCAGGAGATCTCTAACCTTTATTTGGTTTCAGGAACTATAGCTGAGAATCATATTCATCGTTACTCAACTCGAAGAAATCAAGCAAGGATAATGGATCAAATGCAGAGTGATTTGGCTGATATGAGGGCACGAATGGACCAATTCATGACTCTCATGACTGGTATGGCCGAAACTCAAGAAAGACTGAGGCTTCTGGTCGAGCGTCCGGAGGCCACGCTTGGGGTCAATCAGAATGGCAATGGCACTCCTCCTCCTGTTGGCAATCCCCCTCCGGTGGTTAATGTGGGTAATGGAAATGGCAGAAATGTTGGTGGTGTTCAGGAAGATGGTCAAGAAGACCAATTTCCTCTGTTGGATGTTGAGATGGGTGCTCCTAATGACAAAAGGTACGATGAACTGGCAGAGAAGATAAAGGCTATGGAATGCAAGAATTCCATGGGCATTGATGTTACTAGTCTGGGTTTGGTACCAGGGGTCAAGATCCCTCCAAAATTCAAGCCGCCTACTTTTGATAAATATCAGGGTAATACGTGTCCCCAGACACATATCCAAGCTTATTTTGGGAGGATCTCAGCTCATACAGATGATGAGAAGTTATGGATGCATTACTTTCAAGACAGTCTGGCTGGAGCTTCTTTGACCTGGTATATGAAATTGAACAGAGCTGCTGTGAGAAGTTGGAAGGATCTAGCTGAAGCATTCCTAAAATAGTACCAGTACAATATTGATATGGCGCCCAATCGCACTCAATTGCAGGGGTTGTCACAGAATGCTAAAGAGAGTTTCAAGGAATATGCACAGAGGTGGAGGGAAATGGCTGCACAGGTTCAACCTCCTTTGTTGGATAGAGAAATGGCAGACATGTTTATGGGCACCCTGCAAGGGGCATATCTTGAGAGACTAGCTGCTTGTCCATCAACCGGATTTACTGAGATAGTGATTGCTGGAGAAAGAATAGAGAGCTTGTTGAAGCTTGGAAAGATTCAAGATGTGAGTGGGGCTGGATCTTCTGGGACGAAGAAACCGTTTGTTGGTAGTCAGAGAAGAAGAGAAGGAGATACAAATGCTGTGTTTAGAGGACGTGGCAGAGGACGTTCTCAGGGTTATCATCAGGTGGGTGCAGTAACAATCCCAGCACCGTCTGTTCAGCAACAGCAACCCCAACAGCAGGTTCAGCAGCAACAACCACCCCAACAACAACAGCAACCTCCTTTCCAACAGAGGTCTAGGCAGAGGGATCGTAAGATTGACCCTCTCCCTTTGACTTATTCTGCGTTGCTACCACAGTTACTCCAGATGAAGTTGGTTGAGCTCCGCACTATGAGGCCTCCTGCCCCTGGCAACTTGCCTCCTAATTTCGATCCTAACGCACGATGCGAGTTCCACTCAGGTGCTCAGGGGCACTCCATTGAAAGATGTTGGGCTTCTCATCATAAAGTGCAAGACTTGATTGATGCCAAGGCAATCAATTTCTCTCGGCCTCCTAATATTATTCAGCACCCCATACCTAATCATGGTGTGGCGAATGTGCATGCTATCGAAGATGGAAAGCGATTGAATTTGGTAGCAGACATCAGTCAGGTGAAGACTTCTTTGTTGGTTGTAAAGGATCGTTTGTTGAAGGGACAGGTGTTCCCAGGCTGTAATCAAGATTGTTCTGAGTGTATGAATCAAGAGAATGTCTGTGATAAGTTGAAAGCGGGTTTGCAGAATCTGATCAATGAAGGATGTCTACAGTTTGACAGGGTTGTGAAAGAGACTGACGAGGTATCAACTGTGACCATATATTATACTCCCATTGAGATCCAGGTGCCTGCTAGTACAGTTCCTGTAGCAAGTGTTGTGTAACAAAGACCTAGTCCTGTTACCATCATGGTGCCAGGACCAGTTCCGTTTACAAATACACAGGAAACCCCGTGGCACTATGGGGCAAACGTGTATTATACTCCCGCTGAGTTCCAGGTGCCTGCAAGTACAGTGCCTGTAGCAAGTGTTGTACAACAAAGACCCAGTCCTGTTGCCATCAAGGTGCCAGGACCAGTTCCGTTTACAACTACGAAGGCAATCCCTTGGCACTATGGTGCAGATATATATTATGAAGGGAAAAAGCAAGAATTTAGGTCATCGGCCGGTTCGAATATTGATAATGTGGGTGGTGTAGGTGGTTTTACAAGAAGCGGGAGATTGTTTGCTCCCCAAACTTTGCGCAGTGATCAAGAAGTTGAAGCCGCTGCAAAAGCTAAGGGAAAACAGGTGGTCGAGAGTGTGCCTGTACCTGAAACTGAGAAAAAGATTACTTTTGATAATGAAATGGAAGAGTTCATGAGGATAATCAAGAAGAGTGATTATAAGATTGTTGATCAACTGAATCAGACCCCTTCGAAGATTTCAATTTTATCATTATTGTTGTGTTCTGATGCGCATCGGGAAGCTTTGTTGAAAGTGTTGAAGAGCGCGTATGTGCCACAGGAAATCACTGTTAATCAGCTGGAGGGTGTAATCTCCAATGTTAATGTTAGCCATGGTTTGGGCTTTACAAGTAGGGATTTGACTGCTGAAAGAAGAAACCACAATAAAGCTTTGCACATCACAATGGAGTGTAAGGGTGCAGTGTTGTCTCATGTACTGGTGGACACTGGTTCTTCACTCAATGTCTTGCCTAAGAAGGCACTAATGAAGCTGGAAGTTGATGGTTTGGTTTTAAGGCCAAGTGAGTTGGTAGTCAGAGCATTTGATGGGACTAAAAGATCTGTGTTTGGTGAAGTTGAATTGCCCGTACAAATTGGACCGCAGGTGTTCAAATCCATATTCCATGTGATGGACATCCAACCTGCGTATAGCTGCTTATTGGGTCGCCCTTGGATTCATGCAGCTGGGGCCGTTACCTCTACTCTACACCAAAAGCTGAAGTATGAGTTTGAAGGACAAGTCGTTACAGTGTGTGGCAAAGAAGATATTTTTGTCAGCCATTTGTCCACGTTTAAGTATGTTGAGATGGATGGAGAAATTCACGAGATACTTTGCCAATCATTTGAAGCAGTAAATATTGACAATGTGCCTGAGTCTCCCGCTGCACCAGTTGGAGCCGGTACCTCCATTTCGTCCTACAAACAAGCTATTGAGGTCGTCAGAGCCGGCAATGCCCAAGGCTGGGGCAGGTTGATAGAGACACCGATGAAGGAGGACAAATTTGGTATTGGTTATCATCCTTCTATGACTTCAGAGGCGGAAAGCAGTGGACCCATCACTTTCAGTAGTGGGGGGATTATTTTCACAGATCAGTCTTGTGCAGCTACAGAAGATGGTATTGACAATGACAGTGACTGGGACAACTGGGTACGCCCACGTGCCCCGGGACAACAGTTGCAGAATTGGTCTGTTGAAGAAGTCGTCCGGGTTACTCTTCAGACAGAGTAATTTTTATTTGTTTTCTAACCATAATGCATGTCAAAATCTTGCGCTCTGCCCAAGGCGTATAGATTCATTTGTAGGGCCACCCTGTTCACATTTGCAATTTTAATCATTAATGAAGGACGTTTTGCATTCAAATTTTTGTTCTCTTTCTTTCAGTTTTTTTATTTTTATTTTTGCACAAAATAATAAAATGGCAATGTTTCTTTTTCTTTTTCTTTTGGTTTTAAAATAATTATGAAATAAAGCATGAACCCATTCGTGCAGACTCGATCCTCCGGATTCCATTGATAACGATTTTGCTATGGCTATGTATGACTTTGACAATCCGATTTATCAAGCCGAAGAAGGGGATGAGAAGGATTGCGAACTCCCTGAGGAACTGGCCAGATTGTTAAAACAAGAGGAAAGGGTCATTCAGCCTCACCAGAAGACTGTAGAGGTCATCAATATTGGTACCGAGGATGCTAAGAGATCCAAATTGGTGCCTGCCTGCAAGCAGATGTGAAGAGGGCTTTGATTGAGTTGTTGTGTGAATATGCTGACATCTTCGCCTGGTCGTATCAAGACATGCCAGGGTTGGATACTGATATTGTGGTACACAGGCTGCCATTGAGAGAAGAGTGTCCGCCAGTCAAGCAGAAACTTCGTCGGACTCACCCCGACATGGCCATAAAGATCAAAGAAGAAGTTCAGAAGCAATGGGATGCAGGGTTTCTTGCAGTGACTCACTACCCTCCCTGGGTTGCCAACATCGTGCCAGTACCGAAGAAAGACGGAAAGGTTAGAATGTGTGTGGATTATCGAGATCTCAATAGAGCTAGTCCGAAAGATGATTTTCCACAGCCACACATTGATGTACTGGTCGACAATACAGCTCAGTTCTCAGTATTTTCGTTTATGGATGGTTTCTCCAGGTACAACCAGATTAAGATGGCACCTGAAGATATGGAGAAGACCACGTTCATTACTCAGTGGGGTACATACTGTTATAAGGTGATGCCTTTTGGGTTAAAAAACGCAGGGGCAACATATCAACGGGCGATGGTAACTTTGTTTCACGACTTGATTCACAAAGAGATTGAATGTTATGTGGATGACATGATTGCCAAGTCGAGAACAGAAGAAGAACATCTGGTTAACTTGAAAAAGCTGTTTGAAAGGTTGAGGAAGTTCCGCTTGAGGTTGAATCCAAGTAAGTTCACTTTTGGGGTGCGTTCTGGAAAGCTGCTGGGTTTCATTGTGAGTGAAAAAGGGATTGAGGTTGATCCTGCCAAAGTGAAAGCAATACAAGAAATGCCTGAACCGAGAACTGAAAAAGAGGTTCGTGGTTTCTTGGGTAGATTGAACTACATTGCAAGGTTCATATCTCACCTAACAGCCACGTGTGAACCAATATTTAAACTGCTGAGAAAAGATCAGACGGTCAGGTGGAATGATGATTGCCAATTGGCATTCGATAAGATAAAAGAATACTTGCAGGAACCTCCAATTCTCATACCTCCAGTTGAAGGAAGACCTTTGATAATGTATTTGACAGTGCTTGAAGGTTCCATGGGTTGTGTTCTCGGTCAACACGACGAGACGGGTAGGAAAGAGCATGTTATCTACTACCTGAGCAAGAAGTTTAATGATTGTGAGTCCCGATACTCAATGCTTGAAAAGACATGTTGTGCGCTTGCATGGGCCGCAAAGCGATTGAGGCAATATATGATTAGGCACACAACCTTGTTGATTTCCAAAATGGATCCTATCAAATACATTTTTGAGAAACCGGCGCTAACAGGCAGAATTGCACGGTGGCAAATGGTTTTGACAGAGTATGATATTCAGTACACTTCTCAAAAGGCAATCAAAGGAAGTGTCTTGTTAGACTATCTTGCGCAGTAGCCGGTCGATGATTACCAACCCATGAAGTTTGATTTCCCTGATGAGGATATCATGTTTCTCAAAGCTAAAGACTGCGAGGAGCCACTCCTGGAGGAGGGGCCAGACCCTGAGTCCAAATGGAGTCTGATGTTTGATGGGGCCGTCAATATGAATGGATGCGGAGTTGGAGCAGTTCTTATCACGCCGGAAGGTGTTCATATGCCTTTCACTGCCCGAATAACTTTCGGATGCACCAACAATGAAGCAGAATATGAAGCTTGTATATTGGGGATCGAGGAGGCGATTAATCTACGAATTAAGACCCTTGATATCTTTGGTGATTCAGCTTTGGTAATTAATCAGGTAAAAGGGAGTTGGTACACGCACCAAGCAAATCTGGTTCCGTATAGAGATTATACAAGGAGATTGCTGACATTCTTTATAACAGTGAAGCTGTACCATATTCCCCGAGATGAGAATAGGTTTGCAGATGCCTTGGCCACGTTGTCTTCCATGATTAAAGTGCAAGGATGGAATCATGTGCCTAAGATTGAAGTGTCTCGTCTTGACAGGCCTGCATTTGTGTTTGCTGTTGATGCAGCGTCTGATGACAAGCCATGGTTTCATGATATCAAGTGTTTCCTGAAAAGTCAAGAGTACCCGCCGGGGGCATCTACTAATGACAAGAAGACGTTGAGAAGGTTATCTGGTAGTTTCTTTTTGAATCAGGATGATGTGCTGTATAAACGGAATTTTGACATGGTTCTGCTCAGATGCGTGGATAGATACGAAGCAGACATGTTAATGCAGGAAGTACATGAAGGCTCTTTTGGTACCCATGCCGGAGGACATGCAATGGCTAAGAAATTATTGAGATCAGGATATTATTGGTTGACAATGGAGTCAGACTGTTGCAAGTACGCCCGCAAGTGTCATAAATGCCAGATCTATGCAGACAAAGTGCACGTTCCTCCAAATTCGTTGAGTGTCATGTCCTCTGCTTGGCCCTTTGCTATGTGGGGCATTGACATGATCGGAAAGATTGAGCCTACCGCTTCAAATGACCATCGCTTCATCTTGGTCGCCATTGACTATTTCACCAAATGGGTTGAAGCAGCATCTTATGCCAATGTCACTAAGCAGGTGGTAGCCCGTTTCCTGAAGCGGGATATCATTTGTCGATATGGAGTACCCGAGAGAATCATTACTGATAATGGTTCTAATCTGAACAACAAAATAATGGCTGAGCTGTGCCAGGACTTCAAAATCGAGCATCACAATTCTTCTCCATATCGCCCGAAGATGAACGGCGTTGTGGAAGCGGCCAACAAGAATATTAAGGAGATTGTGCAGAAAATGGTGGTCACATACAAAGATTGGCATGAGATGTTACCATTTGCTTTGCATGGGTACCGAACGTCCGTGCGCACGTCCACTAGGGCAACCCCATTCTCACTTGTATACGGTATGGAAGCGGTACTACCGGTTGAAGTGGAGATTCCATCCCTCAGAGTTATGATGGATGTCAAGTTAGACGAGGCTGAATGGGTGCGCACCAGGTTTGAGCAGTTGAGCCTTATTGAGGAGAAACGACTGGCAGCTGTATGTCATGGGCAGTTGTACCAACGGAGGATGAAGCAGGCATTTGACCGAAAGGTACGTCCTCAGGTTTACAAAGTGGGAGATGTGGTACTCAAAAGGATCCTTCCTCCAAATACAAATCACAGGGGCAAGTGGACTCCTAACTATGAAGGCACATTCGTGGTTAAGAAGGTCTTCTCGGGCGGAGCCTTGTTACTTACAACCATGGATGGCGAAGACTTTTCATCCCCTGTCAACTCAGACGTAGTCAAAAAATACTTCGCATGAATAGACCCGCTGGACAAAAAAAAAAGTCCAGGCAAAAAAAGGGCATCCCGGCGAACCACAAAAACAGAATAAAAAGGTTCGGGCAAAAATTAGGGATAATAAATGAAAAAATTGTACACCCGGTGAGTTGAAAATCCGCAAGGACGACTCAGGCAAAAAAGGGTATCCCGGTGGATTGAAAACCCGAAAGGGCGGTCCACGCAAAAGAGGGATTTAAGCGAACGACTACGATCTGAGTTATCTGTACTCCATCATCGTTTCAACAATTGACATTCCAAAGGGTAGGAATCGGTCTGATCATTCCTCAGAAGGCAAGATCAGAGAGTTTTGAAGACATACTGGCCATAGCAGAATTGAAACTCAGTGGAACGCCGTTTTCACATTGCCATTAGGATAGTTTCTTTTCTCAATTTTCAGCGATCACCTCTTTCCAGGGATCACTTCCTGATGTAATTGCCTATTCTGGGCCTTTTGATCAATAAATTGAATTTCAGTTAAAAGCTTCTTATTTTGTTTTACTGCCTTGTTTGCAAAAACGTCCGAATTTTTGATACAATATTGCATTTGAAAACATGGTGGCTTCACAGTAACACGTGCAGAATATATTTAGAATTACTTTGAATGTTGAATAATCCTGGATGATGGAATCAAACCACGCAATATTCCGGGGCATGTGTGTGTCTTTTTTTGTTGCAGGTAACAGATTCAGATGATTTTAAACACAAGACGGATAATCACTTATTCCCACGCAAGAGACTGGGGAAATCATGTTCAGGGAAGGGTTTACTGGTTACCCTTTTGTCACAACGTTTACTGGTTGAGCCCATCATTCGGTCAACGGTCGTTCACGACGTTTCGATACCAGCAAATTGAGTTCAACTGGGTATCGTTGCATCTTATTAAGTCGATTCTCTCATTCAGTACTTCCAATAGTTACAAGCTTTTCTGCGTCGATAATGGTTGCGAATCCCCAGTAGAGTTATTTCGCAGACGCTGAAGTTAATGGTTAATCCCCAGTGAAGTCGTCAAGAGTTTGAGGACATTTGGTCTTCTGTAAAATCCTCTTATGACGTTTCTTCAGATAAGTCCCGTATCATGGAGCAGAAAGCAAGTTGTTGACCCTCCCAAGCATGGGGCATTTTGAATTTCCTCAGCAGGAGATGTTCCTAATCTATTATCCCCAGTAGAGTTTGAGGACATTTGGTCTTCTGTAAAATCCTCTCAAGAGACGTTCCCCAGCACGAGACGCTTTAAAGCAGGTCTCCCCAACAGAGTTTGTGGTAAACTCATCATCCCCAACGGAATCATCAAACTGAAAGCTCGACTGGCATGGGGCATTGTAATACTTATCTTAAGCTTGACAGTCTTATTCCTCAGCAGACTACCATGGAATTGCTTTGGGTTTCCCCAACAGATATAGGGACTTTTTCCCAACAGGTTGCAATGAAATGTTCTAACCAGGATTCGCATATCCCCGACAGAGTAACCCTGATCCCCAGCAAGATCGTATCTCTGGTAGCGGTACCCCCACAGAGTTCAGCATTGAATCTTGTCAACAGTATTCCCCAACTGAGTTTATTTATTTGGCCCCACAGAGGCTTATTGATCAACAAAATCTATTCCTCAGCAGAGTGATAGTATACTTTTTCCCCAGCCGAGTTAGAAGGTTGATTCTCCCCGCAAAAGATCTCATGTTTGATAGATCCTCAAGCAGAGTTTTAATGACTTTTCTTCCCTAGCAAGACGTCATGCAAAGAAATTCTCATCCCCAGCGAAGTTGCTGTGACCAGAATCCAGCCCCAAGCAAATAATGCCTGGAAGAATCATCATATCCCAAAGTCCAATTTATTTTTGGCAGGTCTGACAGTTCGAAATAGACGGATTGTTCATTCATTTTCCAGCAGAGATATTATCCTTTCAGGAGTCTTCGAGTCAAAACATTGATCATTGTTCCTCGGCAGAGTCAACAGAGATGTCTGACACAGATGCAGAGAGTAATCCAATTTTGGAATCATTGCAAAGTCCAACCGTAGATTGGCGAAAGGTCCATCCAAGGGTGGCAAATCATCAGAAAGTCCAACTGTAGATTGGCAAAAGTCCCCCGTAGTGTGGCAATTCAGCTAAGTCCAACCGTAGATTGGCCAAAGACCATCCAAGGGTGGCAAATCATCTCAGCAAAGTCCAACCGTAGCTTGGCAAAGGTCCATCCAAGGGTGGCAAATCATTGCAAAGTCCAACCGTAGATTGGCGAAAGGTTCATCCAAGGGTGGCAAATCATTGGAAAGTCCAACCGTAGCTTGGCACAAGTCCACCCGTAGTGTGGCAAGTCAGTAGTCGTCTGACTCCCTTTAAAAGACCACAGCTAAGTCCAACTGTAGATTGGCCAAAGACCATCCAAGGGTGGCAAATCATCAGAAAGTCCAACTGTAGATTGGCAAAAGTCCCCCGTAGTGTGGCAATTCAGCTAAGTCCAACCGTAGATTGGCCAAAGACCATCCAAGGGTGGCAAATCATCTCAGCAAAGTCCAACCGTAGCTTGGCAAAAGTCCCCCGTAGTGTCGCATCTCAGCAAGTCCAACCGTAGATTGGCACAAGTCCCCCGTAGAGTGGCAATTCAGCTGCAAAGTCCACCCGTAGCGTGGCAAGTCAGTAGTCTTCTGACTCCATTTAAAAAAGGACAGTCCACCCGTAGTGTGGCAAGCCAGTAGTCGTCTGGCATTGTACTAAAAGACATTGTTAAAGTCCACCCGTAGTGTGGCAAGCCAGTAGTCGTCTGGCATTGAACTAAAAGACGTTGCTAAAGTCCACCCGTAGTGTGGCAAGCCAGTAGTCGTCTGGCGTTGTACAAAAGACGTTGCTAAAGTCCACCCGTAGTGTGGCAAGCCAGTAGTCGTCTGGCGTTGTACTAAAAGACATTGTTAAAGTCCACCCGTAGTGTGGCAAGCCAGTAGTCGTCTGGCGTTGTACAAAAGACATTGTTAAAGTCCACCCGTAGTGTGGCAGGCCAGTCGTCGTCTGGCGTTGTACAAAAGACATTTTCCCGGTGATTTTCTTCTCATCAGAGTTTTTATTCAAGCAGAGTTCGTTTGGTTGGGTTTATTTCCCTTTTCTTCTTCCCGGCTGAGTGCAAATTTTTGGGTTTTTTGTCAGTATTCAATCCCTCCATACCTTGAAAGTATGACAGCAATCGCTATCATCCGTTCAGGTCTACAGTGATTGAATAGGGGCAGCTGTAATACCCCAAAATTTGCCCTCTCTTTTCTTCATATCATTTAGCATGAGCTTTCATTGCATTGCATTGCATTCAAGCATAGAAAAACAAAGCATCAAGCATTTAGCATTGCATCTTGCATAAGGGCATGTGATCAGGTGATTCTCTAAGGTGTTGATCATCCAAAGAAGGAGACCAAGTGTTTCCCACAAGCTTCAAGGACCTCTTACATCATTTATCATCTCCATTTGATCTCACAAGTCATGGGAAGAGGAGAATTCATCAAGAAGATTTGACAGTGCATGATCTCCTATACAAGGCAGTCAAAAGTTGGGATCTGACACCCAAATGAGCAAGCTCTTTGATTCTTTATCATCTCCAAGTGGCACATGTCATCATTGGTGGACATGATACACATCATATTCAGAGGAATTTGAATTTGGAGGATGTGCTATCTCCTCCTAACCAGAGGGTACCAAAACTAGGGTTTGCCATAAAATCAGTTTATTTCTGATTTTTTGGGCAAGACTTGATCTCATGGTATCCCTTATGTCCTCAAGTGTCTAGGGATGGAAGATTGCCCATCAATTTGTTTCATAAGGTTTTCAATTAATCAGAAATTTCAAAATCAGGAGAATTGGGAATAAAGTCAACTGTGCAGTGAAAAAGTCAACTCCTGACTTTTTGAGGTCAACATCATGATTTTCAAGTCAAATATGGTCCATGGCCAAGATTTGATCAAGAAATGTTCAAGGATCTATGAAAAATCAAAAATGTGGAAAAGTTGCTATTTTTGGAAATCTAGGTTTTTAGGAAGTTGCCATTTTGGGAAAGTTTCAACATGAATTCAGCCATCTTCCAGGCCAATTTTCATCATGATACGAGCTTCATTTCAATTTTCCTCAAACATGAAAGTTGTAGAGCTTTTTCCAAGCTTTCCAATCATGTAAAGTTTGTCTCATTTGGATTATTTTTGAGAGAGTTATGGTTTCTCAAAGTTGGAATCTTCAAGTTGTAAAATGTGGAAACTTAGAATTTTTTCTAAGTTATTTTGGACAGCTTTGTGCATCAATGTTCATGCTCGATTTTGATCAAATTTAAAGCTTTGATTTGAGAAAACTCTAACATGAAAGTTGTAGTTTGAAGTCTTCTCTTCAAAATGGGCACAAGAATCATGGCATTTGGTTTGATATTGAGAAAGTTATGGTGTTCACAAGTTCATGAGTTTTCATGTCAAATTTCCAACACTTAGAAACATTTTGGTTTGGTTTTGGGACAGCATTGAATGCCAATGTTCATGCTCATTTTCAAAGGACTTCCAAGCACCATTTCATCTTGCCTTGAACATCAATTTTTTTCCTTGATATGTAAGCTTTCTAATGAGCACAAGTTTGCACAAATGGGATCAAAGATCATTGAGTTATAGTGGATCAAAGTTGTCTATATGATTATGTTTTCATGGCATGTCATGAAACATTTTGAACCAACTTTTGTAGCAGCTTGCCTTGGCATCATTTCATGCGCATAATCTCTCATTTCCTTGCCAAAATGCCTTGCAAAACATTGCCATAATGAGCCACACAAAGCATGTACCAACCTTGTACCATTTGGAAGTCTTTTGCCATAATGAAACAAGTGAAAACTTGCTCACCAAGTTTATCCCCTCCACTCTCTCTCATTCTGATTTTTTTGCTCAGAAGAATAGCAACCAAAACCACTCTCACATAAAGCTCATTTGGTACTACACTCTTTCACACCCCATTGTTTTTTTTTCAAATTTTCGTCAAAACTTTAACCCCAAACTTTCACCACAGTAAAGTTCATTTTAACCTCACAAAGCACACATATATAATCCCAGAAACCCTAGCAAGGAGGTGGTTGCTCATTGTGTGAAAAAAAACCTTAAAGTTCACTTTCTCTCTTAAAAAACTTTCAAGATTCGGATTATACTCACAAGAGGCTCTTTCTCCCCATTCTTGCTTCCATCATCATCTTAGAAGTCCTAAAAGGCTAGAAGGAGGGTGCTTTTGAAGCTTTGGAGCAAAGGTAGAAAGTATCAAGAGCTCCATTTTTGGTAATCTTTCTTCAACTCTTTTCTCTCATGTCTTAGATGTTTTGAGAATATTATTTGCATATTTGGATTCTTGAGTTGATGCATAAGATGTTTGTATGGTTGTTGTTTTGATTTGTGAAAGTTGTGCACCATGACCCTTTTCTTTACGGCTATTTTTGAGGATGTTAGAGGTTTTAATCATGAAAACTAAGTTGATTTTTGGATTCTACGCGAAAAACTGGGGGGGGGTGTCTTTATTTTTCGGTTTGGGGCCGGACCAGCCGCCGCCGGCGGTGGCCGGCGTGTCCCTGCGTTTTTTTTCTCACCAGCCTGCACTATTCACGTGTGTGCATGTTGCATGAAGAAGATGGAATGAGCTGGTAGTGTGTGAGAGGATCATGCTATTTCTTTTGTCTTTTTCCATTTTAAATGATGGTGACCAATTGATAAGTTGTTCTCACATGTTTATGTTGTTACAGCTTTTTCTTTGTTTTGTTTTATTTTTAAAAAAAATCTGAACACATGTGTCTTCTCTTCTTGGGCCTTGCGCCATTTCTTTTAACACCCTACCGTACCGGCCCAACTGTGGCCATATTGGTTTCCTTACTAATATACACCCTCCATTTCTATTACTTTTTTATTTTCTTTTTTTTTATTTTCGTTACTTCATTTAATTATTAAAAATACTTTATTTTATCAAAAAATTCCAAAAAAATTTGTGAACGTATTTTAATGTATTATTTAATTTTCTATGAATTTTATTTTTATTTTCCATTTGTTTTAATAATTAATTCTGATTTTCTTTTTCAAAGTGTCTTTCATGTTAGCCTTTGTGATTAATACTTATGTTGGATGACTTTGCAATGCCTTCTTGAGCCGATTTTTTTTCCTTGTTTTGATATGTGGATGAGAAATGTTTGAATGTTATCTTGCTGCCTTGGTGATCACCTTTGATTGTTTTTTTCATGTGGTTTTTGACGCCCCTCGATCATTGTTCGGTTATGTGCATATCTTGACTTGTGGAACACCTTTGAACATGTTGTTGTGCTAATTCTGTTCCAATCTTTTTACACATGTTAATTGGATGTTTAAGCTTGCCTTGTATTATTTTTTGGGAATTTATTGGACCACTTTGCTATTTTTGATTGATCTTTACTTGTGGTTTGAATTTGATTGAATCATGCTTAGACACTTAACCTAGTTTGAGTGCATTTGTTTACTTGTGATTGATTGATGCTTGAAGTGATTATATGGTGTGATCCTATTCTGTTTGAGCATGTTTATGGCTTTGGAATCATCTTCATTGATTCATTTTCCAATTTGATCTTGATTTTTCTAAGTTGATGTTTGTTTTGACTTGAATTTTGTGGTATGTTTGACTTAATCATGTGCAATGCTCCTTTGTATGAAACAACCAATGCATGAGGCCTTTTGTTTGACTTGTATGACATGCTTTAGATTCTGACCCTCTAGGTTTAAGGTGCTTTATGTGACATGTTCTCACTCTTTGCTTCACATATCCTTTGGTTTGCTTGCATGAATGATAAGTGGATCTCTTGTCTAATTTTGATGCATGCTTGGAATGTGTTGTTTAATGATTCATCTTGTGTGACTTGAGTTTGATCTTGGTATGTTGTTGATGCATATGCTACTGCCTTCTTGAGTTTATTACTTGGTTTTCACTTCACATGTTCATTTTGGGATGATTTGTATGATGCATGTCATTATCAAATGTTTTGTTGCTTCTTTGGCTCATAATGCATCATAATGTGAAGCATTCTTGCATGTTTGGATTAGATGATCATGATATGAATTGATTTCTGACTTGGTTTCACTTTTATCTTATTTTGTTCATGTCATCTTTGTATGAACTCTTAGTGTGTGAAATTATACTTCTTATGCAAGTTTACTTGCATCTTTTCTTGTGTGCTTTCACTTGTGTACTTGAGATGTGCTTGTATGATCTTTGAAGCATGTTTATTGTTATGATTTGGATATGATGATTATGATGTGCTTGCTGCCTCTTATTGTATTTCATCTATCTTTCTCCTTCTTCTCTTTTCTTCTCTTCCACTCTTTCACATCCCATGAATCTCAAGACTTGTTCAAGTCTTGGATTCTTTTCCCCTTAGAGCTACCTAGTCCAACTTAATTTTTGATTAAGCTTGGAGTAGGATTAGCATTAGGTTTTAGTTAGCCTCCCTCTTTCAAACCTCACTAACCATAGGACATCCATGCATGATAACATTAGGATCCTTTAGTCTCCCTTTAGACAAGCAAGCGTGGAGCTCCAGTTCTTCGTTCTTTTCCGTTCCTTTTCCTTTCCCTTTCCAGTAGCAGTGGAGCTCCAGTTGACGACACCCTTTGATCGAGACAAGCAAGCGTGGATCCCATCGGGTACGATGGACGTGAGGGGGTGCTAATACCTTCCCTTCGCGTAACCGACTCCCGAACCCAGTTCTCTTGGTCGCAAGACCATGCTCTTTCCTTTCTCTTCAGGTTTATACGGTGTTTCCTTTCCCTCTCTTGGGATAAATACACATTGCTGGCGACTCTGTTTCGGTGCCACTTTCGCGTTTGTACTAGGATGAAAATCCCGGGAGCGACAATATGCTCAAGGAATTTTATTCCCCAGCAAGTCATTCTTCAACCATGCAATTGATAATGACAATCCCCAGCAGCTGTTGCTTTCATTGCTCCCCAAGCAAATGTTATTCCAGAAAGTTTTTTGTGAGTTTCCCCTGTAGAGCCAACACATTTCCTCCAACAGGAATCTTGCCCAACTGTTCCCCCAGCAAATTTACTTCAGATATACTGCTTTGGTATCATCGAGGAACCTTAATGGACAAGGGACTGCTTCGATCACACAAAGGATCTCAAGTTATTTTGTTCAGTTTGAATTCCGCTACTTCATTCTGTCAACTCTTACTCCATGGCACTTTACCTTTTGTCGAACAAATTTTGGAGTCTTCTGGTATCTAATTGACTTCTACCCTTAAAATAAATGCTATTCAGCAGTTCATTTTCTCGGGTTCAAGACAATTAAATAGGGGCATCTGTCATACCCCAAATTTGTCCTACCTATTTCATTTTTTCCCTTCTCCCCTCTTCTACCAAGGTTTCGTGTTGTTTCATGCTCTTTCTTTGGATAATCACTTGGCCTTTGGCCATGGTCTTCTAAAGTTTAGGTCATGATAATCTTGTGTGTTTATGGTGTGCAAAGTCTTGTTATGGTGATTTGGTTCTAAATAGAGGTAAAGGAAGGATGGTTATTTCAAGTTCTAGGCCATGTCCCAAGGTTTTTTTTTAATGTCTCAAGTGGTTCAAGCCATAGTTAAAGGAGTTCCTTTAAACAATATTTTGATTTGGTTTCAAGGTTTTATTTGTGAGCCATGATTTAAGTTGTTACAAATGATTTCAAGCCAAAGAGCAACTAGTGGCTAATTTCAACTTAATGGGTTTTAAGATGTCTCAAGATGATCTAATTTGTTTCAAAGCTGTTAAGTCATATTAAGCCATGAACTTGAGTAATGCTTCTTTGGACTAAAGTTACCTTAAGTCACGTTTATGCGATACAAGTGAGGTTCAAATCCTTCATGAGTTGTATTTAAGAATGGATGATGTAATGCCTATCAAGCTTGATTTCACACTACGGATACCATCATCAATTTTCGTTCAAGAATCCAACCATGCAAAGACTCATTCTCCTTCAAAACTTATTTCGCATAATGAAAAGGACAAGCCATGGTAAAAAAAAAAGGAAAAACTCATGGGTAACTTCAAAATAGTTTATACTCATTGCTGCACTCTTTGGCACAATTATGCTAAATAAGTAATAATGCTCAGGGAGAAGTTCCAAATTTCAAGGTAAAAATCAAAGATTCAAATTCAAGAATTGGGAATATAATTGAAACCTAAGAATAATGTAGTTGTTACAAAGTTCCAAGAGTGAAACTTCTCAAGTTCAGATGCTAGCTTTTGCTACAAAACAAGATTCCAACATTCAAAAGGGATTTCAAAATCACAAGTGGTCGGATTCACATGGATAAATGGTCCTGCAAAGTTACAAAGCCTAAGCCTAAAACAACCAAATGCCATACTACTTTTCTTGGAGCCAAAACCTTCAAATTTCAAGTCAGGGCCTTGATCTTCCATGCTTGTACCAATGTGCCTCGACCAATTTTCCTTAGCCATCAAAGGTCTTCGTCAAGTTTTCTCATCAAAGTTTCAAGACAATCCAAAGTCTTCTCATTGTTTTCCACCTACAAGAACAAAAGTGATTTAAATTCAATCAAGCCACAATTCAAATAATTTCAACCAAAATCAAAATCAAGGCACTTAGCAGTAGCAGGAATTTAAATTGGCATGCGTGAATTTTCAAATAGCAAGCAAATATAGGACAACAGTATGTTGAAATCCATTCAAAGGCCATTCACGGCAATACCATTCAAGATTCAAAGCAGATGAAATATAAAGAATGACAAGTTGAAAAGGGTGTTGTTTTGCTACGAACAATCAAGCCTAATTCTTCAAGTGGGTATTGAAGCAAAGCTTACTCAAGGCATCATCATCATTGTTACATGAATGCTGCAAGTTCTTGGGTGATCCATCCTTCGCCAAAATAACCTTCAAAATCCTTTGGTTATTAGCATGATACTGAAAGCAAAATAGGTTTGGTTAATACAAGGAAATCATGGCAAGTCATGAAATGGGAGGAAGAATTTAAAGAGTAAAAATAATTCATTCTTTCCAGGTATTGACATGAACACAAATTGAAAAGTGCGAGAATTTGACAGTGGTAAAAAACAGAGTTACTGCAAACAAATTCAACAACTAGTACAGGTTCAGTAGGGACCACATCAGAGCAGACTCAGAATTCACCAAAATAGAAAAACATTTTTTTTAGCAGACAAAAGTTGTTAACAGACATATCAAAATAAAGATTCTTCAGCAAGGATTCAAACACACAAACCCTAATGTTGTTGATATAAAATCATGCTCAATTCAGAGGAAAGAAACCCGAAAACGGCTGCGAAAAGTTCACAACCCTATTCACTAAAGTTGCTTGAGCTAAAACACTTTCAGAAAAGCTAACTATACGAAGAAGAAGAAAGAAGTAGAAAACGAGCATACAAAGGGATCGAGCGAAGGTACCTGAACGTTTATCAACCGATTCTTCAAGAGGTAAGCCTCGTCCTTCCTTTTCTCCTTAAATCTAAGCCTCTTTCATTGAATCGTTGTGGTTGTATGCTCTAACTACCTTCCCATGTTTTGATTTACTTGCTCCTTGCTTGATTTTGCTTATTCTTGTTGATTTTAGAAATTAGGGTTATTTAGGAACGAGTTCGATTTGAGGGTGTGGTTAATTTTTTTCGTAAATCTAGGTTTAGATTCGTGTAGAGAAGGAGAAAATAGGTGGGGTTTGTGTTTATCATTTAGGGTTTGGTGGTAGTGTCGCCGGAGAAGACGGTAGCGGCCGCCGCGCGCTGCCGCTTCTCCGGCCATTCTAGGGTTCTGGTGAGGGTTGCTCAGAGAGAATACATAGAGTTGGATTTGGAGAACGATGAAGCATAGAAAGAGAAGAAGAATTTAATTAAGTCTATGTTATCCTTTTCCTTGTTTCATTATAATCGTGATATTGCTTGAGTGCTGGCTTGAGGTGGTGGTGACACTTGTCACTGCCAAGGACAAGTGTCACCGGTTTGGTTACCCTTTCCACCGATTTCATGTGCGCCCCCCTTGGGTCCTTCCCGTACACCTTCATTTTGGCCTTTGATCTGGGTTAACGCTTTGACTCAGCATCAATCTAACGCCTCAGATTTCCCCACAGAGTCAACACGAGTTGACTAGGGTTCTTGGTGAACCCCTAGGCATTTTGGGCTTAACGATACTGGGCCTTGGTTTACGTACTTTTCACACCTCCCAAACTGTTATATCTCATCCTGACCCATTTGTTTTTTTAGAGCTTTTAGTTATTTCTTTATTAAAAAACCAAAAAAAAAAACACCTTTTATTTTTTTAATTAATCTTTTTTTCAGAAAAAAATCTTTAAAGTCCATTATTGAATTAACTTTTATTATTTTTATTAAAATTCTTTATTTGATATTAACTAATTATTCTAATAATTAGTTCTATTAGATATTTGATTCTAATTTAATTAATTTTGTTAATTTAATTTCTTTAATTCAAAAATACTATTTCTATTTAATTCCCAATTCCGATTTAATTAATTTTATTAAATATTTTAATTTAATCTAATTAGTTTTGAGTCTTTCTTAATCCTAAAAATAAATAAAAAATTAATTAAGCTTTAATTAATTTTATTAAATCATTTTATTTAATATTAGTTAATTTTAAATGATTAACTTTATTAAATATTTTGATTTAATCTAATTAATTGTTTGAACTTTAATCTAAGAAACTTAAAATTTAATTAGTTTAGAATTTCCCTCCTTAGAATTAACTTTAGAATTAGGTTACTAACCTAACTAATATGCTTGATTTTTCTCCCCCATTTTATCTTATGATCTTTATGTGAGGTGTATATTTTTCTCTTGTGGATTTATTTCATGCCTTGATTATCTTTATGCTATTCATATTATACTTGTGCAAACCAAAAAATCTTTTTCAAACTAATATCTTGACTTAATGCCAAGCCCTTTTAGTACCTTGTAAGTCGATCGTTTTCACGATCGCAATCGACCTCACGATGCCTCCTCTTGGGCTTTATACAACGATAATTGTTGCACATTTCACTTTGGTTTGTATGCGTGTATGTGATTGCCTTACTTTAATTATGGCTCGATTAGTCCCACTTGATTAATTACACCCCTTTCCCATAAGATTAAAATCAATCCTTTTTTACAACAATAAACAAGCTTGATCCAACGTCAAATATTTTCCAAATCAAATTCAATTAATTTCTAACTTTTACTTGATCCACATATCAAGTCCCTTTATCTCTTGTAAGTCGAGCGCTTTTGCCTCGCAATCGACCTTGCCTTGAACCATTAGGACCTCCTCTCCATTAGTCCTCAACCATTTCGCACGCAAATTCAAACTTCGATCAACATCGAGCATTTTTCAAATCAAATCAATACATCTAAATCACACTTAAATACTATTTCATAAAAGAAGAAAAGGGAGTAGAATGGAATCTTCGATTCTTCTCCTCAATTGTATGGGCCCGAGGAATCTTTCTTAAGTTCAAGCAATTGTCTTCTTTAAAAGACTCATAACGCGATTACATATCAAACCCTTTTTACAATAAATAAATTCAAATCTTCTTTTCTTAAACACTTGGATGAAAAAGGGAGAGAGTCGGTTCTTCGACTAGCTTTCCCGATTACTTGAACCCGAGGAATCTTTCTTAAGTTCAAGTAACTGTCATCTATTTAACATACTCTAACCATATTAAAACTCTTTCATAACTAAGGATGAAAAAGAGAGAGAGCTGGTTCTTCGACTCGCTTTCCCGATTACTTGGGCCCGAGGAATCTTTCTTAAGTTCAAGTAATCATCACCTAATCAAAATACGAACACATTAATCCACAACTCAAACACCTTTCCCAAAGAACATTGTTTAAGTCATTCTTTCGCGCATATGAACTAGTGTTTCTGCCTCCTATGACGAGCCGACAAGCCAATGTTTAGCAGTTAGAAAGCAACCTAAACTCTCATTCGCCTAAAACACGTCCAAATCCAACTCTTTTTTCTCAATCAAATCTTCACATACTTAATTCATACTCAAACAACTTTCATAAAAAGAACATTGTTTAATCCATTCTTCCGCACATATGAACTAGTGCTTCAGCCTCCCATGACGAGCCGACAAGCCAGCGTTTAGCAGTTAGAATGCGAATTAAACACTCGTTCGTTTAAAAAACACAAACCAACCAACCGTAGTCCCACGAACTACGAATGCTCTGACTTTCCCATTGAACGAGGGAATACGTAGGCACAAGGATTCTAATCCTTGCCGAGCACACTAATAAAAAACCACCCAATTTTCCTCTCAAAAATAAATCCTTTTACCTTAGAAGATAAACAAACAAACTTAACTAACTTTCTCAAGAATCGAATCAAGAGGTTCCCGTTGAGTACAACGGACGTAGAGGGTGCTAATACCTTCCCCTTGCGTAATCGACTCCCGAACCCGAATTTGGTTGCGATGACCATGTTTTTATCTCCCTTTAAAGGTTTTATCGAAATTTTCCTTTCCCTCTTTTGGGATAAATAAAGTTCGGTGGCGACTCTGTTTTGAACAGTTATTTCCGCGTCCATCGCGAGGATCGTATTTTTTTAGGTACGACACATACTTCCAAGGGCATCGTGTAATGGTATAAAGAACTATCTCATTCGCCATGTTTTGAAGAAGCTTGATCTCGTGGGAAGAATGATTTCTTGATTATTGGAACTATGTGAGTATGATATTCAATATATACCTAGATGAAGCATTAAGTCTCAAGTGTTAGCCGACTTCCTGACAGAATCCAGTTCTCCAATGGGCGAGAAAGCTCCCCATATATAAATACCATTAATTGACAGCGCCTCAAACCTAAAAGGAAATGGCATCAGAGTAGTGCTATAGAGACCAGATGACCTCCTGATAGATCAATCCTTGAGGTTCAAGTTTAAATCAATCAACAACATAGTTGAGTATGAAGCTCTCATTGTCGGCGTGAGTCTTGCCATAGAATGGTTGTTTTAATTCTTAGGACTAGGAGAGACTCACAAATGATAATGAATTGGGTCGCTAGTAAATATTAGGCAAAGAAGGTCCAACCGATATAATATCTAAAGAGGTACGTATGTTATCTGAATGTTTAAAAACTTTTGAGATAACATATGTGCCTAGGGAACACAACTCTCGAGCAGATCTCCTCTCAAAGCTCACACTACTAAGAAATCAAGACATGATCGAATTGTCATACAAGAAACTCTAGTTTCCTCTACTATTATAACACAAGAAATTAACACAGTCGCCTACCCACAAGTTGGATGGGTACGCTACCTGATGGCGGGCGAACTCCCGACATACGAGTTAGAGGCGAAGAAGGTTCAAAAAATACATGGAAAAATACAACATGGTGTTTTCGAAGCTCTATAATATGGGAAGAGCTTTTCCCATGTTGATATGTTGAGGGGGGGGGGGGTCAAGATCGCCTTGGTCCTCACAAAGGTCCACCAAGGAACATGCGACAATCATATTGGCGAATTGGCTATTCCTCACAAACTTCTTAGGGCTGATTATTTCTAAGATAATTTCTTCAGTCTATCACGTTTTTGTGTTTGTTTTACGTACCAATGAGGCGTGGGTTATTTCCTGGTGGCGCATGAACAATTGAAATTTCTAATTGTCAGAGTAGACTACTTCAGGAAGTTGATAGAAGTCAAAGTCATCTCTAAGATCACATAGAAAGAGCTCTACGTTTTTATTAGAAGAAAATTATATGCATGTTTGGCTTGCCAAGAGTCATCATCTTAGGAAATGCACGCAATTTGTCAGTCCATCTATAGGTTGTTTTCCAGGACCTAGGAATAATAACAAGTTTCATCTTTATTGTTCATTCACAAGAGAACGAACAGGCCGAGTCAGTGAACAAGGTGATATTGGGTGGGATAAAGAAAAAGCTATATGACACCAAGGGTTTGTGGGTCGAACAACTCTGTGAAGTATCATGGTCTTATCACACCACTCCTCATTCAACCATCAAAGAAACTCTATTCAAAATGGTATATGGCATTGATGCCATATTGATGGTCAAAAATGAGATGCCCCCATGGAGGCCTACATATTTCAACAACAAAGAAAATGAGACATAACTTAGATGTTAATTCAGCTTGATTGACAAGACACGATGTCACCCACAACATATAATTTGTCACCAAATAGAGGGATTCCATAAGAAACAAATCTAAATTGTTCTTAAGGGAAATGCAAGAGGGGGACCTCATGCTCAGGAAGTTGGTCGTACCAGCTCGCTTGGGAAAACTGTAGCCTAACTAGAAAGGCTCATATCGTGTATGCTAGAAATCACCTTATGGCCCCTACAAACACAAAGAGTTGGATGGAAGACTCATCTTTAGGACGTGGAACTCAGCTAACCTGAGATATTATAATAGTTAGTCATTTACTATTTCTCACTCAATAAGGCGAAAGGCATTTGGCCCGCCAATGTATGAACTTCCTTAAACATTTTGCTTTAAATATCATAAACAAAGTACCATTCTTTCCCCCACAAGGTTGCAAGTCTTTAAAGGGGGCGTCATATCTTTAAAAACTATCGAAATGATAAGATCAAATATATCAATATTGGACCTTCATTGGAGAATTCATGTCGCTCTCAGAGGCAATATCCTATTGAACCTTCATTGAATGATTTTCTCCTAACTCAATGGCAATATCAATGTTAGACCTTCACTAAAGGATCCTTATCGCCCTCAGAGGCAATGAACATGTTGGACCTTCACAGAAAGACTTTTGCACCCTTAGAGGCAATATAAAAGTTAGGCCTTCACTGAAGTATCATTGTCGCCCTTAGAGGCAATATTGATGTTGGTCATTCACTAAAGGATCTTTGTCGCCCTCAAAGGCAAAATCAATGTTGAACATTTACTAAAGGATCTTCGTTGCCCTCAGAGGTAATATCATGATGGGCCTTCACTAAAGGATCATTATTTACGTTAGAGGCAATATAAATATTGGGCCTCTACTAAAATATCCTTGTGTTTCATCAAGTTACTTGCTATTGACCTTCTTGCCAAAGAAGGCTTAACTCGACCACGTAGAACTTGAGGGACTCGCATCTTGAGGAGGGAGTCTACTCTATTAGGACAACATAAAGAAATACGCCTCAAAATTGGACAAGTTTGTGAAGAGAGAAATATGAATAAGGAAAATCACCACAAGATCTGAAGTTTCCATACATATCCTAAAGTACACTATTACTTAACCCATCTAATGAGGCAATGAACAAATGGTATAAAGTTTCACATGAAGGACTCAACCTAAAGTATCGCCCAAAAAGGGGTCGTCTCAGACATTGGGATCGAAGGTTCGTCGAAAAATTTCTTGTCATAGACAACTGAAATCGTAGAACATTTGAATTAAATCACTTTGCTTGAGGGATTCATCACCATCCCGTGTAGGGTGAATCGTCCAAGGCTCTTTTATAGAGGCTGGAATCATACTTATTAATCGATTCTTCATTTATAATACCTCGTGATTGAGGGATTGTGGAGTGAGATAATCTTATTGGGCCCTAAGTGGATTAGTTATAAGGACACAAGCAAGGTGAATGCACCAATGGGAGCGAGCGCCCAACGGTGTACCATAGGTCGCCTGAACCAAATGGGCACTCAGAGCGCCTAAATGGCCCGTCATATTGAGCTTGGGCATAACTGCCCAAACTAAACCACATGTTCTACCAGCTCCACAAATGAAGTATGTGGCACATAGAATCAGTCAATGGATAATTTCCTTTCCCGTGATTTTCGAAAGAATCCAGTCTTCCCATTCTCGTACCTTCTCCCAAAATAGAGGAAAATCACTCTTCTTGGTTTTTGTTCCAAGCCCAGGGGAGTTTTCTATATATACCTCATCCTCATAATGGAAATGAGTTCTCAATCTCTCACAAAAAAAATCATATACAGAGCTCCTCACAACCCTACATGAGTTAGGCATAAATGTAGTCAAATATCCTAAATCCTTAGACAACCTACACAGGTTTTTGTTCATTATAAGTTTTTTAACAAGTACAAAATGTTTATAAATATACATTATATAGTTGATAACTATTCCGGACTGGACCAATGGCTAGGCATGGCCTAATCCACTTCTGCTTCCATAACGGCCCAATTGCTTAAGTCCAGTTGATGCGGGGTAGCATTTACCTTTACGCCTCTCTACCGGGCACATATGGACAGATGAAAATCAAGGTCATTTGCTCATCCCCGGCATTCCTGCCCGTTACGCACGCCTCCGTCATCCAGGAACAGAAATGACGTATGTGCCCGAAACTAAGCCTTTGCCCGTGGCAACGGCTAGTTTTGGGCATCTTTGCCCGTCATAACGACTAGTTTTTAGCAGTTACATATTCATCAGGAAACGGTTATTCCGCCCCGAAAATAGGGACCGTTGGCCACGCGCTGGGGGCATTATAAAAACCCTCTCATTTGAGAGGGTCAGGTATGCAAAATCATCCTAGGAGACTCATACTTTTGTACTTTCCTTTCTCTCTCTCGATTCTTACTTTATCATCGGAGTGCCTTGCAGGTACACCCCCTCCTCATCTCAAATATCCAGCACCACAGACGTTCCTCTTGGCCCACTTCAGGATCTGATCAGCCTTCACGGTCAGTGGCGCCGTCTTTGGGAAACTTGTTATCCCCGTCTTAACATCCATCTCAGATTCAAAGACCAAAACAAATTCTCTGTCTAAGATTACGATCATGGCTTGCCAAGATCACGTCCAAGATGCTCGCAATCCTTCTTTTCTCCCCGTCAACAAAACTGATGTCGACGGATCTACATCCTTCCTCGGAGGAGATGCTCGTCATTTGAGAGGTGGAGCTACTGCGTCTCCCTCCCCCACTCGTACTGACCGTGTTGATGAACAGCCCTTGCTGGCCCTTCAGCCTATTCCAGCTCCACCCAACGCCGACCCGGTCGTGGTGGGCCTCCTTGAAGCAATCAACAAGACCAACCTTTTGATCCTCCAACAAAATGAGAGGATTGGGGCCTTAGAAGATTCTGCCCATCCAAGATCCCCTCAGTCGAAGAAGGACCAACGACGATCCAACAGTCCACATCTGTGGCGGGAAGCTGACTGTCGGGTGTGCCAGGAACCAGAGACCCATGCCGTTCAAAAGCGTGATCACGTTTCCCCGCGAAACCAACATTCCCCGGGCAACAAGAAAGCCCAGAGAGATCAATGTTTACCCCTGGTCAGATCAAAGGGCCGGGCACGAACACCATCACCCCGTAGAAGTCTCCGCCACGTCCCTAAGCGAAGCATCTGCTCCCCTTCTTGGACAAGTTCCAGCAGCGATGATGAGCCCCACGGTGGAACAACTGACCCAGATGAGCACATCGAAAATATCGATGCGTTGTTGGACTATCGTGGCGTCCGGGGTGCCATCAAATGTCATATATTCCCTACCACGCTCCGGAAAGGGGCAATGACCTGGTACAAACAACTGCCCGAGGAGTCCATCACATCGTGGAAGCGGCTGGGCGGGATGTTTTCCAGACACTTTACGACATCACGCCGCCACCCAAAGATCGAAGCCTCCCTTGTGGCCATAATTCAAGGGAAGGATGATCCTCTTCAGGCATATATTGAGAGGCTTAATAAAAAAGTTGTGCAAGTCCCCACCATCAACGACATGAAGAAATTCCTGCTCGAACGGGGACTTCGCCCTCATTTAGAATTTTCTAAAGTTGTTGGCCTTGCACCTCCAAGGAGCCTGGACGCCTTCCTCCTCAAGGCGCATGCGTATATTTAGTACGAGGAAAAGGAAGCGACCAGGTCCACCCGGGCCTCACGCCATCAGGAAAGCGCCCGAGCCTCCAAAGGCGATGAACCCTTGACATCTCGTTGAGGGGAGAGGAGGCGCGAAGATCGTCCCCGGGAATCCCGGGAGAACAAGGGGCCCTCTGGTCGTTTCCATAATTACACTCCCCTGACTATCTCCAGGGAAAAGATTTTCTCCGAATGTGCTAACTCGGAGTTCAATTCCCCAAGCAGGTATTGGCCAAGCCGAACGCCGATAAATCAAAATACTTCAGTTTCCACAAGAGTCACGGCCACACCACTAAAGATTGCATCGACTTAAAAGATGCCATATAAATACTGATCAGGGACGACCACCTAAAGCAGTTTACGAAGAAGAAGGATGCTCCCCGGCAAGACGCCCAGGAGTCAAAGAAAGTCGAGGAAGAGGTGTCTTCCTCAAAAGAAACCAACCTCCAGGTCGACATGAGTATATCACAACCAGAGGATTTCTATGTTCCGGATGAGCTCAGTGCTCCCACGTATTTCGCAGCCCATAACCCATGGGAAACTTTCCCCTCTGCAATGGTCATCTCCGAATGGGGCTTCAACAAAGTCACCGCGAGCTCTGTGAAGAGAAAGTTCGAGCACATAATTAGCACGAGCTCCAGTAAGGTGACAACGCTCGGCAAGGCCTAGAAGGGATCATTCCCTATCTCTTTCTATAGGGAATAACTCCTCGGAGGGGCCCCGAACTCAAGTATCCCACTGCTCGTTAGAGCCCAGATGGAAAATTTTGATGTTCGCAGGATCTTAGTCGACCAAGGCAGCTCGATCGACATTATGTACTCACAACTGTTCTCAACCCTCCAGCTGGACGAATCGCACCTCACTCCCTACGTAAGTTCTGACCTACAGGATTTCAACGGATCGGTCACGAAACCCTGGGGGTACGTCAAGTTGATCGTGACATTTGGATCTGCAGAGACAACCAGATCTATTAAGGTTCAGTTTCTAGTAATTGTCTGCATGTCTCTCTACCAATGCATATTCGGGCGGCCAACTTTGGCCAAGCTGGTAGTCGTGTCATCAACCGTCTATCTCAAAATAAAGTACTACACTTCAAAAGGTATGGTTGCCATACTTCACGGGGACATTGAAGCTGCGCGGTGATGCTTCAAAGCGACCACCAATGGACTCAACACCATCGCTGCCAAGCCAAAAACTTCCAGCAAGCCAGCCTTGCCCAACAGCTCAGAGGAAGCCAAGCCACTACCACGCATCAACTCCATCGACCTCGACAGCCGCTTCTCCGAAGATGACCATAAGGAGGACTAGGCTTACCCGAGCAGCTCATCCGCCTTAACTAGCAACAACTCCCATCTGACGCACCCGATCCCGGATGGCGACTTCGAGCTTGTCCTGCTCGGCGACGATCCTCAACGAGAAGTGAAGATAGGGATCGACCTCCTCGACATCGCGAGGAAATAACTCAAAGCTTGCCTCCGAGAAAATGCAGACTTGTTCGCCTGGAGTGCCACTGAAATGCCCGGCGTAGATCCTGCTGTCGCCTGCCATCAGCTCACGATTGACCCCGCCATCAAAGCAGTAGCACAACATAGGAGAAAGCAGTCTCCGGAGAAAACTGAGGCTGCAGAACAAGCTGTAAAAGACCTCCTCGAGGCAAATTTTATCTTGGAAGCCAAGTACACCACTTGGTTGTCCAACGTTGTACTCGTGAAAAAATCTAATGGAAAGTGGCGTATGTGTGTTGATTATACTGATCTCAATAAGGCATACCCAAAAGATGTCTACCCCCTCCCCAATATTGATAAACTTGTTGATACCTCTACCGGTTTTAAACTATTATCATTCATGGATGCCTATTCGGGCTACAATCAAATACCAATGGCGAAAAGTGATAAAAAATACACGACCTTCATGACTGAATTGGGCAATTATTACTACAACATAATGCCCTTCGGCCTGAAAAACGCCAGTGCGACCTACCAAAGGATGATGAACAAGGTCTTCAGGGGAGAGATAGGCAACATTCTCAAAGTCTATATGGACGATATGAGGAGACCGATCATACGACCCCATTTAAGAAAAGTCTTCGAACAGGCCAGGAAATACCAGATGTATTTCAACTTAGAAAAATGCACGTTCGGGGTACGGGCGGCCAAGTTCCTCGGCTTCTATCTGACAGAGCGAGGAATCGAGGCCAATCCCGACAAGGGCAGGGCATTCTCCGAATTTCCAACACCAACTCAAAGAAATTCATCCAATCCCTCAACGGGATGCTCGCTTCTCTGTCTCGTTTGTGGCCAAGTCTGCCCAGAATGCCATGTCTTTCTTCAAACTCCTCCACAAGAAAGCAGCATTTGAATGGACAGAGTAATGCGACCAGGCTCTCCTCCATATGAAACAGGTACTGTCAGAACCACCAGTCCTCTCTCGGCCAGATAACGACGAAACTATGTACCTCTATCTCGCCGTAGCAACCGAGGCCGTTAGCGCCGCCCTAATCGGTGAAACGCCCGACGGGCAAAAGTCTATCACTACTACGAAAAACCCAATTAACGACGCCAGGTTTACAACGGATTCGTATCCCACCGTTGTAATAGGTTAAAATTTTTGCAGCTGATTTATAACGCCATATTTAACGACGGTCGTATAAAAAAACCGTTGTAATACATGGTGTGTAACAAGCTTCAATTCCCAGCAACTACATTTTTTCCATATTTTTACATTTTAAACACGCTTGTATTAAAACACCATTGTAATACATGATGTGTAACAAGCTTCGATTCCCAACAACTACATTTTTTCCATATTTTTAGATTTTAAACATATATTTTATTTCTTTTGTTAGTGTTACGGGGATTTAACCTCAAAACTCAAAATTCATCTTTGTTTTTCTATTTTTAAGTGCAAGAGAATATATAAAAATAAAAGAAAACTTCTTTAAAAATAAAAGTGAAAGAGATGAGTATATATAAAAGAAAACTTTATTAAGATTCCAGATAAGAAGAGTACATAGATAATCATATATTACATATATTTATCAATGTCAGAGCCCATAGCTGCAAATGCATCTTCATAATCCAGAACTCTCTCCTCACTTCCCTCATCGGAATCATAATAAATAGTCCTCATTTTCATCTTTTTCTTTTTCTTCTTCAGCTTCTTGATCTTCTTCTTCTTCTTCCTTACCCTTAACGCATCCCTGATGTTGGCCGCTGGTTGGACCTCCTCATTTGGTGGCTGACGTTGTTCATTTGTGCCCTCCTTGGTGATGTTTCTAGCATTCTCATTTGTAGAACTCATTGTTACGAAGAATATATTATGAAGAAATGTAAAATTGTCTATCTATAGATGAGGTTGAAGATGAAAAGTCTGATAGTTTAATGCTTACAATGATGATAACTTATAAATGGTTGATATTCTAGAACGATATTTTTTGAAAAACAGAGAAAATTTTAAATCATTATTATACTTAGCCAGAGTGTTCTCTACTCTGGGAAGAGCAAGGGTTATAATATTACAGCGGTTAGTAATAATAACCGTGGCTGAAAGCACCTTTGGTTTGACAAAATTTTGGTAAAACACATTGATGATAAAGATGAATAAATATGGACTAAACAGAGATGTTTAAGAAGATGTCATGACATCCTGAAGTACTGCACTGATTTAGCAAGTGTCAAATCTGTAACAAATCAGCCAAGAAATAATGCGCATGGATCAAGGACCAAAAATAGAAAACCCAAGGAAGCAGAAGCTTATAAATATAAGACTTAGACCTAGGTTTTCATATACCTTAGTACGCCTGTTGTAACCTTGCTTTCTTGCATTAGAAACAAGGGTTTAGGGTTTTGAGAGTCATTGGCTCTCTAGGTTATAAGTCTCCCTTTGTATCAGTTGATACACTGTGGTAGATATTGGTGTCGCACAGATCCATAAGCCTTGAGGTATTGGATTGAGTATTATTCTTGGATGAAGCTTTTAAGCAAATCCGAGTTAGCTTGTTTGTCAAGTATGCTTGACAGATTTCTGTATTGATAGGGATGATGTAGAAGTCTCAGTTGGTGATTAAGGGAAGTGAGTGGGGTATCTCATATTAGGGTTCTAAACGTTTGAGTTTAACCTTGGTAAAGATGTTCATTGGGTAGATGTTAGGTATGAAGTTGTAAACGGGGAAGTTTAACTTTATAACAGTCTACAGATAGTGGAGTCTTCTTCCTGGATTGGTATCCCCCAGATGTAGGTGAGTTGCACCGAACTAGGTTAACAATTATTGTGTTCTTTATCATTCTGCAGATTTACGTTTCTGTTAGGGTTCATGATAAACATGTTGGATCAGATGTCGTGACATCTGTGAGTGTGCAGTTCTGATATTCAAGGTATCAGTCTGCTGTTGCACCTCTGAGTTTAAATGATTATGTAGCACAATGTCTTGACATGTGGTAGGACATCTGCTGTCTGCATAGGCCAGAATTTCAGTAGCGTCGTTTCCCTTATTGACAGTAGCACCATTTCCTTCACAGCGAAACCCTAGCATCCATTTTTTCTCTACATTTTTGGCAGCAAACTTCATCTTTTTTTAGAATCCGCGAAAAGAAATACATGAAGTATGAAGCTTTTGATTTAAGCTTATTCCTCCTTGTATTTCTTCTTGGAGAATCTAAAACTAGATGAACATGGTGATGATGTTGGCGGTAGCAAGTGTAATGTACATATTGTTTATGGAAAATAAGATATTCTTCTACGTCAATCTTTTTGTTAGATAGTTCCCATTATCTTGTTTGCTTCATATTATTTTTGTTGATTGTTCTCATTTTGTGCAGATTCGACTTCAATGCTTCACAATCAAGGGGAACTTCATTGTAATGGTACAGTCCCACTTCTTAGGGTTTTGTTTCAACTTTTGCTTGTTTTGTTTTGAATACTAACTAATTTTCTTCATTGCTTCCCACTTCTTAGGGTTTGTTTCACATGTTGATGATGATGGTGGTACATATATATGAATTCATTCTGATAAGGTACATATATATGAATTCATTCTGATATTGTATATGAAATTTAGTTTAATATATACTATGTATATTGTTTGTTTCACTATCCTTTTATTGAAAATGAAATCAGTTAAATTGATATAGAACATTAGTGTATTATATACTATGTATATTGTATATAGTTAAATTGAATACTAACTAATTTTATTCATTGCTTCCCACTTCTTAGGGTTTGTTTCACATGGTGATGATGATGCTGGTACATATATATGAATTCATTCTGATAAGGTACATATATATGAATTCATTCTTATATTGTATATGAAACTTATAATCTGAAAATTAAGATGTATTTGAAAACCAACCTTTATTATGTCAATGTTTTCCGAATTGCATCCATTTCATTCAGCACATTGTATGTTCCTTAACATAAAATTTATGGTCCAATGGTCTGTTTGCTTCAATTCATCGATATCTATAATTCTACTTTACCTCATCGTCGTCACTAATCATCGTGGTTGTTAAGATCATGATTGTTAAGATGATAAAATCGCGATGATTTGTGGTGATGATGAGGTAAACTATAATAAAAGATGTCGATGGATTGAAGGAAACCGACCATTAAACCATAAATTTTATGTTAAGGAACATAAAATGTGCGGAATGAAATGGATACAATTCGGAAAACAGTGGTGTGTTTAAGTTGGTTTCCAAGAACAGTTTAATTTTCATATTATATAGTTCTTTACCAATTTTAATGGTTGTATTTCTTTAATTAGGTGTATGGTAAAACAAGCAATATACATATTTATTTAATAAACTAAGGGTACATTCCACAACGGTTGAGACTCATAACCGTTGTGAGTGTGCAGTTCTGATATTCAAGGTATCAGTCTGTTGTTGTGCCTCTGAGTTTAAATGATTATGTAGCACAATGTCTTGACATGTGGTAGGACATCTGCTATCTGCATAGGCCATAATTTTAATTGGTATCAGAGCAGGCATCCTGTCTGGTTCTGGATGAGATCTTTGGGAGATACTTTCTGGGGTTTAAACAAGGAGGAGTTTTGAAGATCAGATTAATCAACTCAGACATACTCAAGGGTATTAATGGATGAGATAGATGTTCTGGATTGAAGGGAGCAACCCGGAGGTTGTTCATGTTGCTGAGGAGATTCTACAACAGCTACAGGAGAAGTGGCTAGTTCTCTTGTTGGTGTGTCTTATAGGACGTTGTGACATCTTATTAGGGCAAGCAGGATATGTTCCTTGGTGGTTCCGCTGCATGTGTTTCTGATGGAAGAGCTCTAGAATTATGGGATTCTGGAGTTGTTACTGAAGACAGTTGGTGGAAGGTCTCAATCGTCGGCCTTTATATTTGAAGATATCTGCATTATTTTATTCCAAAGTTGGGAGCGATGGAGTAAAGGGAGTTATGGTTAGATATCTGGTATGGTGACTTGGTACTTGGAAGCTTGGTTTCATGGTACAGTTGAAGTCAGTTGAAGAGGAGAGAAGTTGAGTTAAGTTTATCAGGTTCTTGCTCTAGGAGTTTGATAAATTATTGGTCGGCTAGGTTGTCAAAGATACTTGAGAATTCTCTCAAGTCCACTCATAAAGGCATCTATGTCGTGTATCTGGAGTCTTCTAGTTACTCTTCTGACTAGAAGGTGTTTCTTTGAAACACAATCTGAAGAAAGTGGAGGTGATTTATTTTCACCATCCAAAAATAGCAAAGAAGGATTCATCTCTCTTGACCCTAAAAGTGGATCTAATCTGATTGAAGAATTATTGAGGTAAATAAGATTCATTCAGAGAGAATCTTAGTTACTTGAGTCAAGGGTGGCAGCCTTGGTATCTCGACATTGTTTGTCAAAGAAGATACTTGCAAAAAGATTGAATACTTTATAAGTGTTCATGACATGATCTGGTGGAGCTCAGGTACAGAAGTGAAGAAGGGTTATTAGACAAGGATTTAAGATCAATTGCTATTTGTGGAATCCAAAAGTAGTTAATTGATTATCCTTGAAAGTCAAGATTGCTGATGTTCAACAAGATGTTGGAACATCTCATCATCAGAGTTTGTGCAGAATCATGGGAGGGGTACTGCATATGCTTTAGCATCTGTTTAAGTCTTAGGTGGTGACCTAAGAAATGGCTTCAGTCAGGTGTGACAGAAGCATGTGTTCTCTGGAGAGTTTCCTGGCAAGAAACTAGTCTGGACTTTGATGCTATTGAAGATGAAGATGAAGACATCATAATCTTGATGGTTACAGCTTGGATCAATTTATTTTTTATCTAAGTGCTTTGGAGCATGGATCTTGCTCTGTTTGTGAAGGTCGAGGATAAGTGGTAGTTATCTCTGGCTTTCTACTGACGGCTCTACTAAGGGAAGTGGCATTCTTTGGTATGGCTATGGGGTAGTCTTGGACTACTTATTTTCTGAAGATTCAGACGTGGCAGGTTTGAAGTCTTTGGAGTTTCAAAGCAGGATGGAGGTTGTCTACTCAAACTTGTTTATTGAACCAAGTCTATGAGAGCATGGAACTCTTGTTCTGCGAAGGGAGGAGGTTATTCTAAGTGGTAGAAGGAGGAGCTGAATTCAACAGTTATATGTCATATCAGAATGTTCTGACATCTAGCTTAACATCAGAAGTCTCAGCTGGTGATGTGGCACATCAGCTTAAGATAAGGTGATCTACAAGAAAATGGAAGTTATGGATTCTTCAAAAAGGTCTATCTCATGCAGTTTGCGGGAGCTATGGATGGGAAGATGTTACATGACTAAGAGGCTTGGTGGATCCAAGATGTCTTGCATGGGGCAAGTAGTTCATGTGACTTGAATGTCTAATTTCATTAGTGGATCAGTGTATCTTGTGGGAGTTTTGAAGAAGTTTGAGATCAATCAAAAGGTGGCATTTTGTTGGTTTCATTGTGTGCATTTAAGCAGGATGCTTGAAACTAATTGCTCTTGTATATAAGAGTAGTTAGTTGAAATTGTAAGGAGGTTTTGGTTCTCTGGGAGCTTGTGGCAGAAGTTCTGGGTTGAGAATGGAGCATACCTTCTTTTGGTGGATGAGAGTTTATTTCTCTCTGGGTTTCTGAAGTTCTCTTTGTTCAAGCTGGTGGCGCAGTGTTGTGTGAAGATCTTCAGTGTGGATAGTAAGTCCAGTGGTGGAGTATATCAAGAACCATGGTGTGTGGTGTCTATGATGTATGGAAGATGTCCTAACTGATGTTAGAACATCTTTGGGTTAGTTATCCTTGGTGAAGGATTCTTGAGTTCTGGTTTAGGAACTTGTTGGCTACATCATGTCTAAGGAGTATCTATCTAGTCATACGGGCGAATGATAAAGTAGAAAAACTGCCTTGGGAGGATGGTGTGGAGTAGACTGGAGTGGATCATGTGTTGATTGCATGAAGGTCTGGTTTCTGATGCGTTCAGAAGTGGATATTCACTAGAAAATTAGAAGTATTCCAGATTATCATACGGGAGAATGATAAGGAATGATTGTCTTAGATTGTGGGGTGTCTATCTCTGTTGCTGGCTAGGTAAGGTCAGTGGAAAATCTTGTGAAGGGGATGGTGAACATGGCTGCAAGTCATGCTAGTAGTGGATCAGTTTAGCAGCTGAAGTTCTGGAGCATGCATACGATAGCTGACATCGTTATAACAAACTAAGGGGCCTTGTGCTTCTTTTTGAGGAATGTGAAGCATTCTGATTCAATTGGTTCGTGCCTCAAGCAGTTGGAGGTCTATACATAAGAATTTAAGAGGAGTATGTGTGGTGTGTAGATGGTTGCAGGATGGGGGGATCAATGGGACTTTGATCTCAACCCAAGAGTTTGTTATGGTTGGTATACATTTCCTCACGGGTAGCATGATGGTGATCATGTGTGAGTGATTATTGTTCTTGTCAGAGGAAGCAATAAGAGAGTTGATGATTGTGTCCAGCTGGTAAGTTGAACTGAGGGTGCGCTCTTAAAGACATGAAGATGCGTTTTATGTTTTCCATTCATTAACTTAGGTGTTCTATGGAGGAGCACTGGTTACCTTAGATAGAGGGAGATGCCTCTTGATCTGAGATAGTTTACTGTGAGGATGCAGTTGAAGTTCCAGTTTGCATTTATGCGTCAAGCAAGCTGAGATGTCAAGGAGGATGTCTTGACATTGTTGTATTGTTGCAAGTTGTGGGAAACTTGGCAGTGCATGTTAAATGGTTCTTATTGGATGCTTAAGAATCATTGATTGAGTTTAGGAGAATTTATTTTTCTCTGCAGATTATGATCTGAAAACTGTGAAAATATTAGTCAATACAGAAGTTTTCTTGATGGACAGTGTCTGACATGATGTCAGAACATTGTTAAGAACATGCTTTATGAGAAATTGGTCTTTTGGTCGGTGAATGTTCTTACTATGCGCGTGCTAAACACGTTCATCTTTACTTGCATTATTGTTGGACGGTTTTCTTGAAGAAGAAACAGTCAAAGCATTCTTAGCCGGTGCACATTGGGTCTTAGTGAAGTTACAACCTTAGAGTAACAACCGCATTGAAGTTTCAAGAGATCGTTGATGCGTCCGCAAGCGCATGAATTTATCAAAGTAATATAAAAGATTGTCGAACCCACAGAGACCAATGTCAACCTATCGTAATCTATTGTTCTTTGTAAAGCTAAGGCTAATGAATATTTAATTAAGAGGAAACTAGAACTAAAACTAAAAATTAACTTAGAAAATATGATAATAAAGAGAGACTGGAATATGGGTTCCGCGTTCCTAAAGGACTTTGTAAAATTCTGGTACTAATTACAACTATAACTTAGTTCCGTAGAATAAACCAACTTAAAGACTTCGCCTCACGCTCTCGCGATATTAACTAAAGTCATGTTCCCTAATCCCAAGATTTTGCTCTCGCTCTCCCGGTAACTAGGAAATATATTTTGAAAGCCGATAATATCCTAAACGTATCTAAAGCGCTCTCGCTGTATTTAGATATTTTGCCTAATTTCCACTATCCAGTTCGACCCCCACGCTCTCGAGTGCCGACTCTAACCTTAATTAATTTCTCACTCTCGTGACAAAATCGTGTTAAATCACCTCTCACTCTCGTGACAAAGCCATTTAAATTAGACTTGGAAATTAAAACCAAAACGGGATTTTAATCATAAGTTCGCGCCTATTATTTTCTACCGAGTCCCGTCGGTAACGACGGTCCTCATACGCCGGACTCTAAACTATTTAGCCAAACATGGAATTAAATGAAAACAACATAAACATGGTAAATATAATCAATGACAGCATGCTTAAACAATTATGAAATGCAATAACAATAATAATAATAATAATAAAGCGATAAAATAAAGAACCTGTAAATACGATAAAATAAATGGAGACTTGAATTAAACGAAACTGGAAATAAACTTCAATAAAATGATGGCAAGATTGTTGATCCAAGCAGTTACACAGATTACAGGCCTAAAAACTAATGAGGGAGTAATTCCTCGATGTGAGAAAATACTCCTTTTACAATTGTAATTTTCTGCCTAAAACTACGAACAGCGCTTTCGCGCACAAAACATGGATCCCCCTGAAACCAAATGATAGGTCCTATATATAGTGATAACAGGTTGGAAGTTACTTCAGAATTCATGTGAAAAGTAGTGGAGATAATGGGGCGTTGGAGAAGTAGTGGATATAATGGGAAGTTGGAGAAGTTGTGGCCGAAAATATCTGAAACACTTCCTTGACTGGCTGAACGTGGTTTTGGTCTAGTTGATACCCGTTGAGAAGTCCACGTAGTTTAAAATTGGATTCTGAGAATTTCCCTTGTGCCGGTCGCCATGGACCTGTGACGAGCGTCACACTTAAGAATGCATTACGGTCGCCACACTCCTTGTGACGGTTGCCACAGGCCTTAAGTGCAACTTCCTAATTTTGCTGTCAAAACATCTGGTTTTCTTTTATTTTCTTCTTCTTTCTTCGTGCTGGTTGACTTAAAGAGAATTCCTGAAAGTGAACTTAATACTCACAAATACAATGCTAACAAATGAAAATAACGAAATAAATCAATGTAATTCAGGGCAAAAAATACGATACATTTTCGAGTTATCAATCGTTACATTCGAAGGAAAGTTCTTGGTTATTTAAGGGTGTACTTGGAGCAGTTTGCCTCAGAATTGGGATATTCATTGTGGGATGGTCAAAAATTCCTTTTGTTCAAGTCTGGAGGAGTATTGGTTGGGTATGGGAATGCCTTGGTTTCTTTTGCCAATTTTTGGCTAAAATGGGGGAGTATAGGTCATTGAGTCAGGGGATGCATGGGTTGTTCTTACAGTTGCTTTGCAAGGATGATAAACAAGATGTTATAATATCTGTCGGTGTGTAAGTTTCCTTTGTCTCTTGTGACTTGAGTTAAGGATCAAGTTGGGTCTTGTGACCTGAGTTACATGCTTCATGTACTCAGATTCACGAAGACTACAACTGATCTCTAGAGGGGGAGTGTGTTTGAAAAGGATATCCTTTGTACTAACTTCTTTATAAGTTTCTATTGCCTGGACATTTGTCAAATTCGCTCATCCTGATTTACTACTTTCCTCAAGGGTGGCAGTACCGTCTCACTGGTTAAGGGGGAGTCAGAATTATCTTCTTCCTCGTGTACACCAACTTAGTTTCGGTTTGCACAGTATTCCAATCATATCCGCCACTCAGGGTGAAGAGACGTCCAAAAAGTGTTTTAGCCAAAATTTGTCAAAAGGGGGAGATTGAAAGCACCTTTGGTTTGACAAAATTTTGGTAAAACACATTGATGATAAAGATGAATAAATCTGGACTGAACAGAGATATTGAAGAAGATGTCATGACATCCTGAAGTACTGCACTGATTTAGCAAGTGTCAAATCTGTAACAAATCAGCCAAGAAATAATGTGCATGGATCAAAGACCAAAAATAGAAAGACCAAGGAAGCAGAAGCCTATAAATATAAGACTTAGACCTAGGTTTTTATATGCCTTAGTACGCTGTTGTAACCTTGCTTTCTTGCGTAAGAAACAAGAGTTTAGGGTTTTGAGAGTCGTTGGCTCTCTAGGTTGTAAGTCTCCCTTTGTATCAGTTGATACACTGTGGTAGATATAGGTGTCGCACAGATCCATAAGCCTTGAGGTATTGGATTGTGTATTGTTATTGGATGAGGCTTTTAAGCAAATCCGAGTTAGCTTGTTTGTCAAGTATGCTTGAGAGATTTCTGTATTGATAGGGATGATGTAGAAGTCATAGTTGGTGATTAAGGGAAGTGAGTGGGGTATCTCATATCAGGGTTCTAAACATTTGAGTTTAACCTTGGTAAAGATGTTCATTGGGTAGATGTTAGGTATGAAGTTGTAAACGGGGGGGGGGGGGGGGGGTTTAACTTTGTTATAGTCTACAGATAGTGGAGTCTTCTTCCTGGATTGGTATCCCCCAGATGTAGGTGAGTTGCACCGAACTGGGTTAACAATTACTGTGTTCTTTATCATTCTGCAGATTTACGTTTCTGTTAGGGTTCATGATAAACATGTTGGATCAGATGTCGTGACATCTGTGAGTGTGCAGTTCTGATATTCAAGGTATCAGTCTGTTGTTGCGCCTCTGAGTTTAAATGATCATGTAGCACAATGTCTTGACATGTGGTAGGACATCTGTTGTCTGCATAGGCCATAATTTCAGTAGTGTCGTTTCCCTTATTGACAATAGCATCGTTTCCTTCACAGCGAAACCCTAGCACCCATTTTTTCTCTACGTTTTTTGCAGCAAACTTCATCTTTTTTTAGAATCCGCAAAAAGAAATACAAGAAGTATGAAGTTTTTTATTTAAGCTTCTTCCTCCTTGTATTTCTTCTTGTAGAATCTAAAACTAGATGAACATGGTGATGATGCTGGCGGTAGCAAGCGTAATGTACATATTGTTTATGGAAAATAAGGTATTATTCTATTTCCATCTTTTTGTTAGATAGTTCTCATTATCTCGTTTGCTTCATGTTGTTTTTGTTGATTGTTCTCATTTTGTGAAGATTCGATTTCAATGCTTCACAAGCAAGGTGAACTTCATTGTAATGGTACAGTCACACTTCTTAGGGTTTTGTTTCAACTTTTGCTTGTTTTGTTTTGAATACTAACTAGTTTTCTTCATTGCTTCCCACTTCTTAGGGTTTATTTCACATGGTGATGATGATGGTGGTACATATATATGAATTCATTCTAATATTGTATATGAAATTTAGTTTAATATATACTATGTATATTGTTTGTTTCACAATCTTTTTTATTGAAAATGCAATCAGTTAAATTGATATAGAACATTAGTTTATTATATACTATGTATATTGTATATAGTTAAATTGAATACTAACTAATTTTCTTCATTGCTTCCCACTTCTTAGGGTTTGTTTCACATGGTGATGATGATGGTGGTACATATATATGAATTCATTCTGATAAGGTACATATATATGAATTCATTCTGATATTGTATATGAAATTTAGTTTATTATATACTGTGTATATTATTTGTTTCACTATCCTTTTATTGAAAATTCAATCAGTTAAATTGATATAGAAACTTATAATCTGAAAATTAAGATGTATTTGAAAACCAGCCTTTATCATGTTAATGTTTTCTGAATTGCATCCATTTCATTCAGCACATTGTTTGTTCCTTAACATAAAATTTATGGTCCAATGGTCTGTTTGCTTCAATTCATTGATATCTACAATTCTACTTTACCTCATCGTCGTCACTAATCATCGTGGTTGTTAAGATCATGATCGTTATGACGATAAAATCGCGATGATTTGTGGCGATGATGAGGTCAACTATAATAAAAGATGTCGATGGATTGAAGGAAACCGACCATTAAACCATAAATTTTATGTTAAGGAACATAAAATGTGCGGAATGAAATGGATGCAATTCGGAAAACAGTGGTGTATTTAAGTTGGTTTTCAAGAACAGTTTAATTTTCAAATTATATAGTTCTTTACCAATTTTAATGGTTGTATTTCTTTAATTAGGTGTATGGTAAAAAAAGCAATATACATTTTTATTTAATAAACTAAGGGTACATTCCACAACGGTTGAGACTCATAATCGTTGTGATAGTTAATATATATTACAACGGTTGAAATACCTAACCGTTGCAATATAACGCGCGCTTTCCATAATACAACAATGGTTTCCAGACCGTTGTAGAAACAACGAACTTACAACGACAATCTACATAACAATGCCTTCGTTTGCGTCATTATATGTCATTTCCAACCGTTGTTAAATGGGTTTTTCGTAGTAGTGTATATACTTCACTAGCAAAGCGTTGCAGGGACCCGAGCTGAGATACCAACAGATAGAGAAGGTAGCTCTGGCCCTCATTAATGTTGCGCGAAGACTGAGGCATTACTTCCTGGCCCACACGATCGTGGTCCGGATAGACCAACCCGTGAAGCAACTATTGGGGCGACCAGATATGGCCGGCAGAATGCTTAAATGGTCATTAGAGTTGTCCGAGTTTGACATTCAGTATGAAAGCATAAAAGCCCTCAAAGCCCAGGCTTTGGCTAATTTCGTCGCAGAGATGACATTCACAGATTCCCCCACCTACGGGGCACGCAAGTGGACCATCTTCGTTGACGGAGCATCCAACTCGGCAGGGAGGGGGGCAGGTATCATCTTGGAGAACAATGAGGGAATCATCGTTGAGGTATCACTCACTTTATCCTTCCCGACGTCTAATAACCAAGCCGAGTACGAGGCTTTCCTTGCCGGTCTGCGCCTGGCCGAAGACCTAGGAGCAGAAGAAGTCTTCATCTGCACAGATTCGCAACTCGTAGCCCTCTAAGTTCGAGGATAATACCAGGCCAAAAACGAAAACTTGTCTGAATACTTGTCCGTGATCAAAGAAAAAATGACGAAGTTCGCTATAGTAGAAGTAAAACATGTTCCCTGCGAACATAACATCAGAGCAGACGTGTTATCCAAATTGGCGAGCACGAAGAAAAAAGGCGGAAACAAGTCCGTCATCTAGGAGGTGCTCCCTCTACCCAGCATCGAGAAGACATCCATAATCCTCGATGTGCAATTCATCGGCGACTGCAACTGCTGGATGACCCCCGTTTACAATTACCTCGCTAGAGACAAACTCCCGTCTGACCCCAAAGAGGCCAACACAGTCAGGCACAGAGCCTCCTCATATGTCCTGGTCGAAGATAAACTCTACAGGCGAGGGTTGTCCATCCCTTTACTCAAATGTGTCGAGGAAGAGACGGTCGCCCACGTCCTGCACGAGATCCATGAAGGAATCAACGCCCAACATCTCGGGGGAAGATCCCTTGCTCGGAAAGCCCTTCGAGCAGGGTACTACTGGCCAACCATGCAGTAGGATGCAAAAGAGCACGTGAAGAAATGCGACAAATGCCAACGGCACAAGGACATGCACCTGGCTCCGCCTAACGAGCTCAAAACTATGTCCTCCCCGTGGCCATTCGCCTGATAGGGCCTAGACATCCTAGGGCCATTCATAGTAGGATCAAACCAGAACAAGTACTTAATAGTAGGCGTTGACTACTTCACAAAGTGGATAGAAGCGGAGGCTCTGGCCAAAATAACGGCCTTTAACATACTTTATTTCTACAAGCGGAACATCCTTGCACGCTTTGGCATTCCCCAAGAAATAGTCACAAACAATGGGACACAGTTTACGGACAGGAAGTTCCAGGATTTTGTCACTCAACTGGGCACGAAACAACACTTCGCATCCGTCGAAAACCCCTAGACTAACGGGAAAGCTGAAGCAGAAAATCGAGTAATCCTACAAGGCCTCAAGCAGAGGCTAGACAAAACAAAGAGAGCCTGGGTCGAAGAGCTGCACAACATCCTGTGGGCGTACCGCACAACTCCCCATTCTTCAACCAGGGAAACTCCCTTTTGCCTGACCTACAGGACTGAGGCAGTGATCCCCATCGAGATACACGTACCATCCAAGCAGACTGAATCACCCCTGGACGAAGAAGCAAACAACGAGGCACTAAGGGAAGAGTTTAACCTCGTCGAAGAGGTCCGATCAGGAGCAGCTCTCCGCAAAGCCTCGTTAAAGCAGAAAATCGCAATCAGGCACAACGGCAAAGTGATACGGCGAGAATTCCAAGTGGGCAGCCTTGTCTTGAGAAGGAACCACAAGGACTCTCGAGAGGGAAAACTCGCCGCTAACTGGGAAAGACCCTATCGCGTCCGAGCAAAGACGGAAAATTGGGCCTACTACCTAGAACACCTCAACAGGGAAGAACTTGCTCCACCATGGAACGCCGAAAAGCTAAAACAATACTATAGCTAAGGCCCTAATTGTCAGTTTGCTTCGTCGAAGCAACGAACATAACATCCTGACTACGATGCGCGTCAGGTACAAGCATCGCATATCAGCCAAGGCAGGATCTCGCTCAGGATTGAGCTAGATTTCTGCCCGACGGCGGTTCCTTAACCGAGCCCGCCGTCGTCAAAGTACCTTGATAGGCAGAACACCCAGCTCGCGATGGGAGGTTCACGCTACAAACTCAAGCCTCAAACGCGACCTGAGCTCCGCTATCATGCCCGAAAATTCCCCAGGTCGTTCGACCAGTCCTACTCACTGCCGAACACATCTAAGTCGAGCAATCCCCTAAAGCAATAAACAAATCAAATTCATCCCCATTACGGGCATACACGTGTATCGAGCAAAGAGATAACACTTAGCAAAAATAATAATCAAAGAAAGCCACACGCGAATATACAAAACCGGCCACGGTGGCCGGATACATACATATCAAAATAATTAAGTGGCCATAAGGACCATAATTGTGTATATTACAAGACAAAGAGGCCACGCCCCATACCAAACAACAATAAAATTACATCAAATATGGCATGCAGGCCAGATACATTACAACAAAAAACAAAAGAAGATATCACTCCTCCATCTGCTCGGGCTGATCAGGGTTAGGCTGCGGCGGCTGGGTCTCCTTGTTCAAGAGTCGGGTGTGCGCATCACCAATGTTGAAAAAGTCTGGAGTAACTATATTGCCATTCTCAACATGGCCCAGAAATTTAGTACCCTCCGTAGGTATCTAGACTTCTGGATTCACCAACTTGAGATGGGCTACGACGTTATTGAATGACTCATCCCCGATGGCGTACACATCCTCTTCCGCCCACGCAATACGAGCAACCAGCTCGGCCCTAGTCTTCAACGCTTTTACCTCCTCAGGCTCGTCTTTTGCCGGGGCAGCCGCAAACCTCATCTTCTCAACTAGGTCCTCGACATCCTTCTTCTCAGCAACCAGGGTATCATTCTCCCCTTTCAATCTAGCGGTCTCCTCGTCAGACTTCTTCCTCGCATCATTAACAGCCTTGGCCTCCTCCTTAGTCTTCTTCACTTTCTCCCCCAGGTCAGAGATTGGCGCCTGGGCCTTCTTAAGCTCAGATTCGGAGGAGGAGTCTCCCTCGACGTATACCGCCGCCATCTCCAGGACCCGGACCAACGTGGAGGCATCTTGCGCCAGCATTGCCCTCTTGCTCGGGCGATCCATACCTTCAAGCTTAAGAGACTCTACTCGAGGAACCTCCAGGGAAGTCCCCTCGAAAAACTTCCTGTCATGGAGGCAGGGGGAAGTTCAAACTTGCCCTTCTCCGTCGCCCGACTAAGATCCACCAGCTCGTTCGTTCTGGTCCGCTTAAACCTAAAGGCCCCGGGCACTAGAGATCCCTGAGCAGGCGAAGGAACATGAGCTTCCCGCAGTCAGTTGAGGAGGAGGCACCTACTGAGTAAACCGAGACTTCGAGTTGGCCGCGCCTACTTTTCCCCTCGCCAGGGCATTCTTCATCATCCTCTCATGAGCAGAAGGCATCTCACTTGCAAAAACATAACAAATGTATTAGCCACTGAGGAAGTTATAATTCGGACAAGCTAAAAAGTTAAAACTACCGAGTAACTTAAGAGCATATGAGTGGGTCTTGCACTCCAGAAGCGCCTTCGTATTAATATAGTGATGCTCTACTCTTTGCCTGCCATCATCCTCAATGACCGGGTCCCCTTCTTCGTCCAGCACTCCGCGGGTCTAAAACTGTTAATATATTTGACCAACGCCTCGAAATTGGCTGTGTCTTGCTTATCCAGCATATCCGGCTGGGCAAGGTAATGGTCGGTACCCCGGGTAAAATGGTTCCCACTCCAACAGAAAGGGAACTTGAACACCCTCTCCGCCAGTAACTTCCCATCCCCGTCGTACATATCCTTGCCATCCTCATCCGTTGACACTGTCCAGGCGTACGTAGTATCTTGGGCCTTCTCCGACACTGGTTCAATGATATAAAACCTCTCCTTGAAGGTCCGGATAGACTTTGAAAAGGGCTTAAACAGTTTCCTCGCTTGCTTCAGCAAAACCCAGCCGTACCTTTTCCCCGAAACCTGTCGTTGAAGGTGGAAGATGGTGAAGAACGAGGGCAAGGTAGCTCCTATCTTTAGAAACTTACAAGTCAGCTCGAAGGCACGAATAAACGCCAAAGAAATTCGGGTGCAATTGCGACGGGGCCAAATCCAGATGAACGAAGATAGACTTCTGAAAGTCAGTGAAGGGAAGCCTCAGCCCTATATCCTTGAAAGCATATTCATACATTGTGAATCTCTCCCTGTAGTCTGTGCATATGCGATCGTCTTGACTGGGGAAGTGTACCTTCCACTCCCCTTCTGGCCCTACGTTTATGAAGACATCCCTGGTATAAGATGCAAAGGTGGATGTGTGCTCGGCAAGCTCCGCAACCGTCTATTCCTCCGCAGAAGCATGCTCGGGATCCTCCTAGACTTCGCTAGGGGCAGTTGAAACCTCAATATCACTACTCTTCGAGGAGCTCTCCTCAGACGAATCTATGAGAATCTCTCTCTCGGGCTCATACGTCATCTCGTTCACCTGAAAAGCAGAGGACAAAAGTAAATTCGACTGCAAAATCAAATCCACCCTTCCACCATTAGTCAAGTGAAAGGGCGCGCAAAGGGCCGCGAGGAGATGCCCAGAGGCAACCCCTCATGCGCATACGGGAAAATCTCCCCGATCTACTACCCAGTTTTCCGCTTGAAGCTCCACCGAAAAACTCATACATTCATCGGAAAGTCCATCAGAGCACCGAAAAACTCTGGAACTCTGCAGATTACGCCTACGCCGTCATCAGAACGACGCTATAAAACAACCTGAATCTACAGTTCCTAAGAAGCTCCGACGACTACAGCAGCAACAGAAAGTGACCAAGCCACTGTCTACCACCAACAACCGCCGGAAACCACGACGGTTCTACCTAAATTCATCCTAGCTACATGCGTTCTAACAAAACAGAAACGAACAAAGCTAAATACAAAGCTTGGAGTAAACAACTTGCTCGAAACTCTGTGCGGTGGCAGATTCGGTAGTTGACAACGGTGACGAACTGAAAGCTTTGAGAGAAGAACGAGGAAGGAGAGAGAAGCGAAAAACCCAAATGCGTAACTCCTCCCTCTATATATAGGCAGTCTGAAAGCACGTGCACGAGCACACGCGGCTAGAGGCATCATCATGACCCTAGCCTAGCCATCATGACACATTTAATGTTGCACAAGGCTCGAGGCACACGTGGTGTCACGTCTCTTCAAAATACCTTAATCGTTGGCCTCCCCGCATGCTGGGCAACCCGAACAACGTTACGTATCCCGTGGGCACTAGAACCCCCGGGCTGCGATCTATCCTTAAGTCATCACTCCCATGCTCGGGAGCAACGACTTGGGGGGCTCCTGTTCCGGATTGGACCAATGGCTAGGCATGACCCAATTCACTTCTGCTTCCAGAACGGCCTAATTGCCTAAGCCCAGCTGATGCGGGGCAACATTTACCTTTCTTCCCCTCTACTGGGCACATATGGACAGATGAACCTCAAGGTCATTTACTCCTCCCCGACATTCCTGTCCGTTACGCACGACTCCGTTATCCAGGAACAGTAACGACGTCTGTGCCCGAAACTACGCCTTTACCAGTGGCAACAGCTAGTTTTAGGCATCTCTGCCCGTCATAACAGCTAGTTTTTGGCAGTTACCTATTCTTCAAGAAACGGTTATTCCGCCCCGAAAATAGGTATCGTTGGCCACGCGCTGGGGGCATTATAAAAACCCTCTCGCTTGAGAGAGTCAGGTATCCAAAATCATCATAAGAGACTCATACTTTTGTACTTGCTTTTCTCTCTTCTGATTCTTACTTTAGCATTGGAGTGTCTTGCAGGTACACCCCCTCTTCATCTCACACATCCAGCATCACAGACGTTTCTCTTAGCCCACTTCAGGATCTGATCAGCCTTCACGATTAATAACAAAATCAAGTATTTATAATAAAATTAAATAAAGGGTAATGTTAACCCATAAATGAAACGTTTTTATTTACAATTTTTATAAAAAAAGTTTCTCTATTTATCTCTTAACACATGGCCTTAAGTATGTTAGCAGTTTTAGCATTACCCTTAAATAAATTAATTTTTTAAAATTAATTTTTTTAGGCAAAATTAATTTATTTTATTTATATAATTTTTTGAATTAGTTTTTAAAAATAAAATGTGTATTTAAACTATTGGATTCCTAAATTGTTGGGTCTAATTGACACAATTAAAATGGATCCAACATATTGATTCTCCCAAAATATACTTTGAAGTAAATTCTAAAATCACATCATAAATCATATATTCATCCTCACACATATTCGACTGAATTTAGGGTAATTATTTTCAATACTATTAAGTTAACTCTAACAAAACAGATTAAATTATCGCAATACAACGAACCATGAGAGATTGTGGTCAACATCGAATATAATTACCTAAAATAAATAAAATATGCAAGAAATTCTAAAAGTATAATATAAAAGAAGAGTATCATAAATAAATGAAAAGTAAAAAGGTAAATGATCTTGTGAAATTGAAACCAATTTCATAGTCACAATCACAAATCCGTGATGTTGATTGCATGAATCCAGCTCATTACGCGCAATGCTGACCTTTTTTATTTATTAAAAACATTGCATTCATATCTCATTACTCACCACCACACCACTATATATATTATTTACAATATACTATATTATATATTATACATCATGCTCTCCATTATAATCATGAGAAGGAACAATAGTGATGATGTTGGTTAAAATGTCTTTCTTTCTAATACTATAATAAAACCTTAATTAACTATCACGCTCCAATCACAAATTAAGATTGCTTTTTGCTCAAAACAAAGAAAATGACTTTGCTTTGCTTTTCATTCTTTCCTACAAATGTCTCATTTTGTTGGTCAAGATAGAATCCATCCATTTGTGAGTTGTGACATTGGAAAAATAAGATTGTTTTGCAGACAAATATTTGTTTATAAGGGAATGAAAACTATACCTCACCTATCTACCTAATAATTGTGTCAAACAAACTGTTTTTGGGACCAAAATGTCAAAGAAGTTTGTAAGTTGAAGTTGATTGTATAAATAATAGTAGTACTTACACAAGGTAATTATATGTTATTATATTTTTTTGTATGAATTATATTTGTTATTATTTATATCTAAAAATAAAACTTTAGTTGAGAATCAAGCACAAGTTAAATTTATGAAAGTCAAATTCTCATTAACTGAATGAAGAGTAGTCGGTTATAAGATAAGATTGTTGAAAAGAGAAACATAAACCAACACAAAATGAAAAGAAAACACCATACACTTGTAGGACAAAATAAAGCGAGACTAGATTATATATGTCATGATGTTTTGACCAGGATGATTAACTTTGTCTATAAATATTACATATGTTTCATGAAATAAAAACAAGCTATCAAAATCAAATTATTTTTGCAAAATTATATTTTACCTTTTATATATACTTTATTTATGCATTTTTTTAGTTCAATAGACTAAAATCTCAAGACATTAAGTACATAGATCATCTTTCTTGTATATTTAATATATATCCTTAATTTCTAATCAAAGTATAATTAATCATTATATGAAATTTATATATTCATGATAAAGAGAGAGGAAGAAACCAATCATTAGTTGGTCTAGTGGTGATCTCCCGCAACTGCGATCGGGAGGGGGCTGAAACTACTTGATGCCAGAACTGACTCCCGAACCAGATTAAACTGGTGGTGCAAAAACCGAAAAAAAAAAAGAGAGAGAGGAAGAAAGAAAGACGAAGAGTGAGAGAGAAGTGTTAATTGTACAAGATTCTCTTGCACTTGTGTGTATTGTATTCACCATCGTAATCACTTTACACTATTGTACTAGTATATATAATGAAGCCAGGGCCGTCTCAGAAAATTTAGAGGCCTTGTTCTAATTTTTAAATTTGACCTTTATAAAAAATATTAAAAAAATTATATTTTATTAAAATTATAAATAATATGTAAAAGTAAAGAAAAAAATAGATTATATATATATATATATATATATATATTTTTTAATAATATATAGCTTGTGGATTTTTAATTATTTATCTATATTTTAAATTTTAATTTTAAAATATCTAAATGTTTATATTGGCCGAAGGATTTAAATGTGAAACTAATAATATATACATGTTGTTTTAAACTTAAAGTTGATGCTGATACTTGTTTAAAACTTAAAGTCCATGCTCGATCAATTGGCAGTGTATGTTCCCTATAACTTCATAGGACGCGTGTTCAAATCTTCACTGCTTAAATTTTGGCACTTATTTTTAAATAATACAGTTTAGTTATAAAAATTGGTTCAGAAGGATCGAACCTTCAACCTTTCGTACAAAACTAAACTGCTTATCCGCTAGGGCACTCGCTATATAGTATCTTTAGTCTGCAACAGGTTATATATATTTTTAATTTTTATTATATATAGTCTATAAAAAAATATTTTGAGGCCCCAATTTTTTGGAGGCCCTGTGCAACGGGCCAGGTTGCACGGGCCCAAATCCGGCCCTGAATGAAGCTTACATGGTTGTTAAGCATCCTAACTAACTCCATACATAGTGTAACCACCATACCTAACTTCTATAACTATCTCACTAGTTTTATCTCTAATACACCCCTTCAATTTCATGGTTGCTTGAAAGAAGAATCCTTGAGCTCATGTCACGAAACAAAGAGAAGTGATTAGTTGGTAACGACTTAGTGAACATATCAACTATTTGTGTTTGAGTTGGTACATGTTGAATGCATAACTTTTGAGCTGCAACTTTCTCCCTTACGAAGTGTATATCTAAACATGTTTTGTGCGTGCATGGAGTATCGGGTTGTGGGAAAACATGATTTCACTTAGGTTGTCGCAGAGAAGCATGAGAGGTAAGTAAGTAATGTTGAGTTCTTTGAGAAATGATTCAATCCAAAGAATTTCATATGTGGTGTGAGCAAGAGCTCTATACTCCGCCTCAGTGCTAGAGCGAGCTACCAATGATTGTTTCTTCGAGCTCCATTCAATAATATTTGGTCCAAGGTACATGCACGAACCAGATGTGGAGCGCTTGTCATCAGGATCACTTGCCCAATCTGAGTCACTATAAGCACGCAGTGATAATTGTTGTTGCATAGTGGTAGGTGCCAAGACTAGACCATGAGATATCGTGACATCCAGGTAGCGTAGCATGCGTTTTACTGCACTCCAATGTGAATCAAGTGGATCTTTCATGTATTGACAAGCTTTGTTGACACAAAATGCTATGTTTGGCCATGTCAAAGTGACATATTAGAGAGCTCATATTGTAAACCTATATAAGAACGAGTCTGTCATTTTATCATCATCGTGTCTGCTGAGTTTGCATGAACTGAACATAAGTGCGTGGACTCCTTTTGCGTGTGTGAACTCCTTTTACTTCCACCGTGTGGGTTTTGGTCAACAATTCTTTAATATACTTCGATTGAGTTAGAACCATAGAGTCATTTTTCTGATAGTGGACTTTAATCCCTAAGAAATATTGTGGCACACTAAGTTTCTTGAGGGCAAACTTCTTATGAAGTTGATCAATCAGGATAAGCACTAGGGTATATGATGAGCCCGTGATTAGAATGTCATCAACATACACTGGAGCATAGAGAGTGACATGATTGTGATTGTAGATAAAAAGTGAATGGTCACATTTTCTTGCAACAAATCCAAATTAGATTAGAGTCTGATGAAGTTGCTCATACAAGGCACGAGGAGCCTGTTTCAAGCCATATAAGGCTTTCTTTAATTTACAAACCATAGTAGGATCAGAGGAAATAAACCATGGGGGTTGCTCCATATATACCTCTTCTTGTAGCTCTCCATTTAAGAAAGAGTTATTAACATCAATTTCTTGGATTTCCCACTTGTATGTGATGGCCAAGGTCAATATGATTCTGATTGTTGTTGGTTTAAATATCGGGGAGAATGACACATGGAAGTCAAATCCATGTTTTTTATGGAAGCCCTTAGATACAAGCATTGCTTTTTGCTTGTTTAGTGTGCTATCTGAGTTTTCTTTGACTTTAAACACCCATTTACATCCAATATATTTTCTTTGAGCAGGTAGAGATGCGAGAACCATATATCATTCTTCATTAGAGACTCATATTCAAATTTCATTTCACTAAACAATTCAAGTTGGGTGAGAGTTTCTTGACATATGTGGGCTCAGTGTGTACCAAAAACACTTTAGATATAGGGTCACTAATTGCTATCATGATGAAAGAGTTATACTCCTTTGGTAATCTTTATAATATAACATCTACCTAATCACATTGAGATATAGGGTCACCAATTGCCATGAGAGAATTAATAATAGCACGAATCTGTAGCACATATTCTGAGATGGATTTGGTTTCCTTCTTGCTTGTTTTCAACTCTGATCGAAGCTGATGCATTCTTGCCTTCATCTGGGAATTGAAGTGTTTGTGGACTTTGTCCCACACATCATGAGCATGCTTGCATGTAAGAACTTGTGGAATAACTGACTCAGAAATGCTGCAGAGTAGCCATGTAAATAGGGTTTGATCTTGCACAATCCAAGATTCAATCTCTTCAAATATATAATTTGTGAAACGAACTTGTTCATTTTTTAACATTTGTGGAATCTTAGGGTTAAACACCACTCAGTGGAGTTTGTGAGAGAGTATCACCCCTTCTACCTGCCGATTTCATAGAATAAAGTTGGATTCTTGAAGTTTGATTGATATCTTCGGTACAAAAGTGTTTGTTGATATGGAGAATCAAATGACACTTGAAACAGTTTGAGAGCTTTGAACTTGTGGTTGCATTCTTGGAGATGAGTTCATGTCTGCCATGAAAGATGCTTTGCAATTTGAGTTGCTCTGTAGCTGCTTGAACAAGAAATAATTCTTCTTTGAAGCTAATTGCTCTCAATGTCGAGTTGAATACTATGGCAGTAATGGTGATGATGATGGTGCAGCGGAAAAATCGGTCCCCTTAGGTGTATGATACCATGTGTAAAATATACATGTTCATGATAAAGAGAGAGGACAAAAGGAAAAATAAGAAGAGTGAGAAAGAAGAATTAACTATGCAAACTTCTCATGCATGTGTGTGTATTGTATTCACCATTGTAATCACCTTACACTATTTCACTAGTATATATAATAAATCTTACATGGTTGTTAAGCATCCTAACTAACTCCATACATGGTGTAACCACCATAACTAACTTCTATAACTACCTCGCTAGTTTCATCTCTAATAATCATTCACACTTAAATTCCAACAACTCCAAATACATGTAAATCCTAAATTAATTTTAACTTCAAGATATATTTAACTTGATTTTTTAGATCTTGCATCATATTTATGCTAAATAAAACCCCCAAGCTTCTAAAAGTTCACTTGCTGACCAAAAACGTCTTCATATATAGACAAAGTGTTACTCAAAATGTTAGATTCTTCATCTTTTTCTGTAAAATAAAAAAACAAACATCCACAAATAAAAGATAAGTGGTGGTAGGGCTCCCCTACAAACTAATACTCTATTTAAATGTCATTTACTCTCATCTTTATAGATGAAACTTGTCAATCCTACAGTTAAAAAGATAAACATATATAAGGATAACAGATCACTGTGCAAGATATTTGTTCCATTCGGGAACCATAAATGGATGCTCAACTTCTACGAAGGAATAAGGAATGAACAAAGTTGGATAAATGGTGATCTTGAACGGTGGCTCTGATCTCCTTTAAGTGGCGTGGGATGGAACTACATGGTTATCACTTTAACTCCCAAGTCAATTAAAGATTCAAGGTGAGTATAATGAAAGTGTATATCAGAGATTGTGCTTTGCTCTTTGCATGTGAACTATTTTATACTTTGGGTCGAGTATAGTGGATTTTAGATGGATTAGGCCTTGGTCAATTGGGACTTCAGTCAGTCAAGAACATTTCCCTTAAGGCTTTTTCGGACACTGAAGAAGTCGGGGGAAGTCTTAAGTATCATTGACCGGCCTCCATGCCATGATCCGATGTGGAATGGAATTGAATCGCTTGGGATCAGTTTTGAAAAAGTAATGGGGAACATGCATATTTAATGCGGTTCCATCATCGAAACACTTCGTCACCCATTCCTTACATGTGGAATAATATGACCAGCTAGGGTATGACACAGTTTACATAGTGCTTTAGTGCACTTGAGTTGACGTGTATCCCTGAGTGGAAAACTAGTAGTTGATATCACGATTCCTTCACATAGTTGGTTTTGGTTTTTTAGTTGCACTTAAATCTTCTAAATCAGATGGATGCGCTGATGTATCACTGTGTGGATGCAAAAGTAGCGGATGTTTCTTCGGCTTTGAGCACTGAGGCTCCCTAAGAGATGTTGACATTGTGGTTGAAAATCCTTCGAAATGGTTGGTTCTTCTGGTTCCGGGGGAGAAAAGTATATGTAACTCTTTTTATGACTGCATGGTCCCATTTTATGAGTGTGTGCTTACAAGAATACAATTTTGGCTGCCCTTTTTCTAAATTTGAGCTAGCTGTCCTGAAACATTTAAAGATTTCCACTTCCCAGCTCCATCCGGGGTCATGGACATATGTGAGGGTTAGGGGTGGCAAAACGGGCCGCCCGCCCCGCCCCGCCAAAAGCCCGCAAAAAAAAAGAGCGGGGCGGGCATGCCCGCTAGATGAAATGGGCATGAAATTTAAGCCCACCCCGCCAAGGTGGCGGGTTGGCGGGCGGCGGGCCGGCCCGCCTTCTTGGTTTTATAATTTTTTTTTTCATTTTTTAAATAAATTAAAATGCTTTATTTTTTTACATTTCAATACTAATTTCATTACCCTGCTATGACTATACATATTACCTTTTCAAAAATACAGTATAATTCAACACAATATTTAACCAGCAATTAACAATATAATTATAATTTTTAACAAGCATTTTTAATAAACAATGAATAATATAATTACAATTTTTAATTTTTAAGATGTACATTAACCAAACTTTAAAGAATAGTAGTACTCGTTCTTCTTAATTAAAGCAAATGCTAATTAAAACTAACAAAAAATAAAAGTTTAAAATGAATAAAATAATTTAATTAATTTTAGCGGGCTGGCGGGCCAACCCCGCCCCGTTATGTATTTCGCCCGCGGGGATTTTAGCTTTGGCGGGGCGGGCGAAGCGGGTAGGCGGGTCCAAAATCCCAACCCAGCCCGCCATTTTTTGGCGGGTGGCGGGCCGGCCCGGCGGGCTCCGGCCCGTTTTGCCACCCCTAGTGAGGGTCTTTTAACTGTGTGCCGAGTGAAAATCCTGGAAGCCCTCTCTCAATTTATTTATCAATCTTTTTCGTCGGAGGCGTACTTTTCTTGATAACTTTCACAATTAGGGAATTTTTCACCTTCAGTCGATCATCCCTTGGTTCGGTCCTTTCACTCTGGATTGAGGTAATTTCCTTGGACGTTTCATATTGTTGAAGTCCCTCACCCCTACAACTCACTCTGTTTTCTGTTATATCTATGTCAAATCTCCTCGATACTATCGGATTTCATACCCGAAGTACTGTTCTAAGATCCAATTTAACCTATATGTTGGCTCCTACTGTACCCATCCAGATTTTCTTTCTGCATGGTTAACACTTCAACACCCAAGCCAGTTCAAGATTCAAGGTGCTTTATAATGAAAGTGCATATCAGAGATTATGTCTTACTCTCAGCATGTGAACTATTTTATACTTTAGGTCGAGTATAATGAATTTGAGATGGATTGAGCCTTGGTCAATTGAACCTTCATCTGATCCAAAATAATATTCTTATTGGATATAACGGGGTTTTCACTCTCCTTATTCACCAACATATACCGATTATTTAACTCCTTACACTTCATAATATATCCAACCAAAGTCTCATCAAAACCACATCTCGTCATAACATTCTAATCAAAGCTATTAAATTTTTGTTTTGTTCATATTCATTTTAACGCCACCTATTCCGTGTGACTTAAAGTCATACATTTTAAAAAAAGGATAATGTTAAACACAATCATCACATTCTTAAGCATACAAATCTTCATAACATAAATATATTGGATAAAAGATATGCATTTGTGGAGGAAAACTTTAAGTATGTTATCAAACACTTTTGAGAAATCCTTATAAAAACACATTACATGAAGCAATAAGATGTGTACCCTTCATTCATACTCGTAACACTTTTAACTGTTTTATTTTATTATTTTTTCTTTCTTTTTCTTGACTCTAGTATCAAATTTTGACTCCTTCAACACCGACATTAAACAAATCAATTTGAAACGTCCACAATTTTATTGGTTAAATGTAACATATATTAAGTGTCTCGAATGTGTTGAAATATGCCTTGAAACCTTAAGTGATAAAGTGAAAGGAAACATGTTTCGAGATTGGACAAACCAGAGATCAGCTTGGAAGTTGACGGAGGCCAATAGTGGGTATGGTTGTCGACGGGTTAGCAACGAAAGTTGTCAGGTTGATTTTGGCATGTGATTCAGTATGTTGGGTATCATATGAAGTCCAAGAAGTTTTCGTGTATCGACCTTTGTTGTTTTGCCTTGTGGGTTAGTTTGTCAATGAGTTGTGTTTTGAGAAGTTATAAATATGCATCACCATCATTCTTGCCTTTACAGCCTTTAGAACTTTAAAGTTTATGACGAACAAAAGGGTTTGGAAATCCTAGTGGTAATCTTAAAGAAGTAAGGGTAAATTCTTAAGAGTATGTTCTTGGAATTTAGGAAACCCTTACAAATATCTAGGGGGATTAGGGAACACTTATAAACACTTTGGACTTACGTGATTCATATATAAAGAGTTGAAGTGATCACCAAATACTTGGGTATAAAATAGGTTTTATTCTTGGGAATTTGAGTGACTATTTTATTGTAACTCATTTGAAATCTTTTGTAACAACTTATAAAAGTTGCTCTCTGCCGCAGAGTAGATCGTTTGATCAAAATGGGTAATCAAGTTATTGTGTTTCTTGTCTTTTATCTTCTTCTGCCAAATTAAGTTGCTGTCTAATTGCAAAGAGAGTTATTTTTTGTGAATGCCATTTATTCTAGTTGTAAGTTGTTGTCTAATCAAGTTTGGTGTGATTGAACATTTCAATTTCACAAGAGAGAGAGAGAGAGAGAGAGAGAGAGAGAGAGAGAATAATGAACTTGCAACTTGTGTAGAGTTTTTTCGTGATACATTAGACACATACTTAGGTGTATTCTCACGATCTCTTTTCAAGTTGAACTCACAAGTTTCATTTCAACTATAAATGTGTGTTTGGTTCAAATGAGGGGGAAGGGGTGGGAGAATTTTTAATGAAGGAAAGGGAATGGGAGGGGAAATGAGGGATTTTTTTTAATTATATATATGTTTGGTTCAAAAGAGGGGAGGGACGGATTTTAATTAAAAATATATTTGTTTCACAAGGGGAAGAGAGAGATTTTATTAATAATTTACATTTTTATCCTTATGATCATATATAAGTCATATGATATTCAAAAAAGAGAAAAATTCATAAATATGTTTATTTGGTAATATCATATGCATAAATAATTAAGGCTTAATTGCAATTTTGGTCCCTCTATTTTGGTTTTTTAACGGTTTTAGTCCCCCTATTTTGTTTTTAAGCAGTTTTGGTCCCTCATCCCAATTTTGACCCAACTGTTTATGTACGGTCGTGTACTGTTCATGTACGGTCATGCACTGTTCATGTACGGACAAAATGAACAGTACACGACCGTACATGAACAGTTGTGTCAAAATTGGGATGGGGGACCAAAACTGCTTAAAAACAAAATAGGGAGACTAAAACCGTGAAAAAACTAAAATAGGGGGACCAAAATTGCAATTAAGCCAATAATTAAACACAAAATTTATATTGTTGAGTGATTAAAAAAGTTATAATTTATTACATAATGTTAAAAAAATTAAGTACACTTGATTCACAATATAATTTTTCGACAAAATTAAACTATATGTTAATAACAATTTTTAAATCACGAAGAACCATCTAATAAAATAAATAAATAAAATAACTTATTATATATATATATATATATATATATATATATATATATATATATATATATAGAGAGAGAGAGAGAGAGAGAGAACGTATCATATGAGAATGTCATTTTTATATGAGAACATGAGAATGAATCTGAACCAATAGATTTTAAAATTAATGGTGGAGATTATGTGTCCGTTTTTTTCTCTTTCCTCCATCATTTATTTTAATAATGAAGGAGAGAGAAAAACAAAAACCACAAATAATCTCCACCATTTATTTAAAAATCTAATGATTCAGATTTATTCTCATGTTCTTACATAAAAATAGCATTCTCATAGGATATGAACCCTATATATTACAATGTAAAAGACAAAAGTATAAATTGAATATTTTAAAATTTGATATAAAAAAGTATAATAGGATAACAAAATTAGAAAAAAATATTAAAAAACAAAAAAAATTATAATTTATATTAAATAAAAAAATATGAAAAATAGTTTGAAGGTGTAGAACAATTATAATAAATTGATAAAAATAATAGAGAAAAATCACACAAAAAATAAGCACTAACACAAAAGAAAATTAATAATTTTGAAATACTAAAATAAGATTGAGGATATTTTAATAAATCTATTAATTTTAAAATATCACAGTTAAATTTTATCTCTTCGTCCACAAATTCCCTTAATTTAGGGACGTAAAATTGTGTTTTGAAGGGTTTTGCTCCACTCCCCTACTCTCCGGGCCTTTCATAAAATTTGAACAAAACACATTTAACTAAATATTTTATCTGTTCCCTCTATTTACCCCGAGCCAAACACATCATAAAAGAAGCTTTTAGAAAAATATGAATTCAAATTGGAAATTAATTCTCTACTTGCCATACAAACACTCACTAATATTATCATTCTCCCTTGAAAGCTTCTACTAAATAGAAAAATGTCTACATACCATTAAATTCTTTCAAAATGTCTCACATTTATCTTGAAGGCAATAGGTATATTGTTCATATAACAAATGCATAATTTTAAATTTAAGATTAAATTTGATCGCAACTTTATGGGTCTATCGGATTATCTAACTGCAAGTATACAGTCTATCAAATAATTTTAAAAGATATCGAACCCACATAGACTAATAATCAATCTACTGTTATTTATTGATATTGTATAAAGTTAAGGCTAATAAATATTTAAATTTGGGGAAACTAAAACTAAAATTAAAACTAAAATAAGATTTAAGAAATATATCAGATAAGAGAGATCAGAATGTAGATTTCGTGCACCTTGAGGACTCTGTAATTCATTTGCGTTAGTTTACGGTTAAATTGCTTTCAGTAGAAAACTCCATCTCACACTCTCACGCTATTGATTAAAGCTACACTCTATGACCATGAGATTTTACTCTCGCTCGCCCATTTCAATAAAAAAGTTTTTTATTTAACTAAATAAGTCCTAATTGATACCTAAAACGCTCTCGCTGAATTTAGGATTAATGTCAAATTTTCACTATCCGGTTAAATCCTCACACTCTCGCTATCGGCTCAAACCTTTTTTTATTTTCACTCTCGTGCAAAACAATTTGAATTAAGATTGAAAATTAAAACCAGAATGACGGTCCTACATACCGGACTCAAAGAGATTTAGCTGGACATTTTTCGAGACTTAAACATAAAATTCATAGCAATTGAAATTAAGTACAACAAGAAGAATAAACTAAAAGCGATAAATGAAAATTAATAGCAATGATGTAAAAACTCGAATTAAATTTTGGAATGCTTCGAGTGCAAGAAATGGAAACAAAATATACTTCAATAATTCCTAAAGCTAAATTGACAGAGCTTCCGCGCACAAAATTAGATGCTCAAAACTAAGAAAAACTGCTCTTATACAGTGGTCCAATGCTGCAGAACTGTTTTCCAAAACGTGTAGAAGTTGTTGAGAGAATGTAGGGAAGTGGAGGAGAATGAGTCCAGTTTGTTTCCACGATCTGCTGATTCTGCGCAATCATGGTGAACGTCATGAGTCCATGGCAAACGCCATGGGCTTAAGTCACCTATGACGTGGTAGGGGTGTATGGCACCATACACCAGAAACCAACAAATTCTGCCAAAAACTCTCATTTCTTGCTCTTTTTTTTCTCGATATTCTCGCATGGACACTCTATATTCGATAAGTATTTGAAATGTAAACAAAACACGACATAATAGTACGAAAATATAATAAAAAAGACACCAAATAACATGTGAATCGAGTCAGAATATACGATACGTTTTCACGTCATCAAACTTTGATGAAACTTCATTCAAATTTGTGGGAAGAATGGTTTCGTAAGGGATAGACTTGATTTAGTAATTTTATTTCATTAATGTAATTATTATTTATCTTAATAAAATATAATTGATTTTTCTTTATTACAAATTTATGGCGTATTAAAATACTCAAAGTTTTAAATTGATTCATTATTTTTCATAAATTTTATCTATAAATAAAGCAGGTTATTCATCAAATATTTCATTTTACACGTTAAGCTATCATTTGATAAAAAATAATTAAATTAGTATAAATGTTGAATTAATATTTTTCATTTTGAAAACTACCTACCTAATAAGAGTTTAGTGATTTAGTCCACTTCTTTCCAAAGTTGGTTTTCGAATTCTAACAACTTAAATATTTTCAATTATTTTAAAATGATTTTTATGGCATTATATTATTTTGTTTTAAAATGTTCACAATTTTTCAAAAAAAAAAAATTAAAATAAAAGTTTGACTTAAATAATTTTCATATAATATTATTTTAAGTATCTCATTCTTTTTTTCTATAATTATTTTAGATATTAAAATTTAAGAATTACTTAAATTAAAAATTATTTTGAATCCTTTTTTTATAAAAAATATTTTTAGAAAATTATTTGCTTTTGACCATATTTTAATATTTAATAGTAAATATTTATATTACCATATAAAAAAACTTTCTAATTAATAAAAAAATGATATATATATATACACACACACTTCAATTTTAAAATACAAATAAAAAAAAACCTTATTTTTCTAAATCTATAACAAATTTGGTAATATGATTAATATATAATTACTTATTTTAGGGTTTTAGTCTTAAAACTTTTGTCTACCTTTGAAGTTTTCTCTAAACCAGCATGGTAAAGTTTTCAAACCTAACTAGTTTAATTTTTTATCTATTTCCTAATAAAACATATAATTAATTTACTTTATAGAAAAAAAAAAACTTGAAAAAAAGACAATAACAGCAACATTAGTTCACACAAAACTTCGACAGTGATAAGGTAAAAGTAAAAAAAAAAACATACGTGTCTTGGATTCTTGTAGCTAAATCGTGCTTGCCAGCTTTACTCTTACTCGGTTATGGAGGCAACATATATAAACAAATGGAATGAAACCCCTTTCTAAATTATTAACAAAAATTCAAAATTTATTCATTGCACATTGATTTTGCTTTCTGGGTAGGCAGATTTTTCGGAAGTATAGATTGGTTCAGATGTCGGCGGATCCATGGTTGATGCTGATGCTGGTTTTCATCAGTACCTGTACTCTTGTTGTCATCAATGGTGACACAGATCCAAGTGATGGTAAACTGTTTTTTCTTTGATCTTACTCCTAAGTGGTGGTTGCATTGTTAGCTAGTGATAGTTGTTGTTACTGCTTTATCTCTTGTCTTTTTCTTAGGAGATTAATTTGATTTAGGTAAAGTTTACTTTTTGTTTTTGTTTTTTTATGGTTCTTGTCTTGTTGGATTAATGTGAAGTTTTTTGTTTCAACTGATCTGTTACTGTTTGTTTATTCAAATTGATTTGATGATGTTCTTCCATATGGTTTATTCATTTGCTATTGATTTCAATTTCAATAAAATGAGACCTTTTAGTTCATGGTTGATTTTCGGTTATTTGATTTTCTCAAATTATTATCAGTATTGACGTGCCTGTGATTCGGTGGATATTAGGATAGGAATATACATCATACATATTTGTGATTTACCTACTATCTTTTTGTGAATTGTGAATGTTCAATGCAGCCTCTTCTTTAAGGGTTTTGTATCAAAGTATGAACTCGCCGTCCCAGCTAAATTGGCCGGTCAATGGCTACAACTTCGATCCTTGTGGACAGTCATGGACAGGCATCACTTGCTCGGGAAACCGAATCACAGAAATGTAGAGTCACTTTATACGACATCGTTGTTATTGGTTTTGATTCTACTAGTGCTGATGATTTTTTTCGTTTGTTTTATTTTTTCATCAGTAAGTTACCTGGTCATGGACTAACCGGAACTTTGGGTTACCAGCTACAAACCTTCTCAGCTCTGACAAACCTGTAAGTTAACGGTACCGTTCATCGTATATCCGGTTTTTCATATTTGATTACTATTATTGACACCTTGCAACTTTTTTTCAGAGACATGAGTAACAACAATCTCGCGGGCACTTTACCGTACCAGTTTCCTCAAAATTTGCAGCACTTGTATGTTTCTATATCTACATATAATTACTTTGGTGTTTTTTTTTCCGGTTCTGATATTGAAATTCTAACATTCTTGTTACTCTATCGCAGAAATCTTGCTAATAATAATTTCAACGGCGGGATACCTTATTCTTTTTCCGATCTTGCTTCTCTTATAACCCTGTGTGTAATTATCTTGGCTTCTTCTACTTCACGTTGTATAAACCTCTTACAAGTTATCTCGATTCATTTTTGAAATTATTCTTGACAATGTAGGAATCTCGGTCACAATCAATTCCAACAAGAACTGTCTTTGAACTTTCAAAAGCTTACTTCCCTTTCTACATTGTGAGATTTCTTCCAAACATTTCAACTGTGTAAAAGTAGCGTAGTAGATGTATATCAAGTTTATGCGACAAGTTAAGGCTACTCGACTATAATATTTTTTTACTGGTTTCAGAGATGTTTCTTTCAATACTTTGACTGGAAACCTTCCTCAGACGATGAACTCACTTTCAAGCATAAACACCATGTAAATCTCCAATCCCGTTTTGTTTTTTCATTGTCGGTAATTTCGTTGTTTTGATTGCATTCGAAGTTGACTCGTTTACATGTGTATAGGTATCTACAAAACAATCAATTTTCGGGAGCCATTGATGTCCTTGCGGATCTACCTCTTGATAATTTGTGCGTCTTTTTTTGTTGTTTCGTATCACAACTTTGGAATATCCTTTCCTATGTTTCAACATAATTACATTATTCGTTGTATTTAATTTTTCTTCTATTCTAAAATGTTTCTCAGGAATGTGGAAAACAATCATTTTACAGGATGGATACCAGAACAGTTAAAAAACATAAACCTACAGTAAGCATTGCGATTATCGGTAAATTCTTTAAGAATATGTTTTTTCAGCTACGTTATATGAACTTTAAAATGTTGAATTTAATGACACAGAAAGAACGGTAACTCATGGAGCTCCGGACCTGCACCCCCACCTCCTCCCGGTACACCTCCATTACCAAAAGACAAAGGTAGTCATCACAAGTCTGGTGGACATAGCCCGTCGGGTTCTGACTCAAGTGATGGAACCAAAAAATCAGGTATAGGAGGTGGTGCGATAGCTGGAATAGTGATCTCTATCGTAGTCGTTGGGGCAATAGTAGCATTCTTTCTGTTGAAGAAAAGATCCAAGAAGTCGTACCCTGATATCGAAAAGCTCGACAATCAGCCCTTGGCTCCTTCAAATGAAATTCATGGTCAGAATCTTGCATACTGTTGAGAAATCATTTTTCAATCTTTTATCAGAAACTCATGATTTCGTAGAATTTCAGTGTTATTAGTCAAATTGACGTATTAGTATCTTTCATAATGTAGGAATGAATTCAACGCAAACTTCTTCAGTAATTGACTTGAAGACATTTGATACTTCTGCGGCTACAATAAGCCTTAAACCCCCTCCTAAATCGTTTGATGAAGATGAGTTTCCAAAGAAACTCACCGTAGTCAAGAAGACCGTAGCACCTCCTGCAAATTTGAAATCATATTCAATAGCTGACCTGCAGATTGCTACCGGAAGCTTCAGCGTGGATCATCTTCTCGGCGAGGGGTCTTTTGGACGTGTATACCGTGCTCAATTTGATGATGGAAAGGTATTTCTTATCTATTTTTACTGCAAATTCACTTCTATGATCATTCATATGCATCTGCATATTATTGGTTTTGATTCTTTTATTCATTTCTAAAAAATTGTAGGTTCTTGCCGTGAAAAAGATAGATTCATCAGTCCTTCCCAATAATTTGTCTGATGAATTTATGGAGATAGTTTCAAACCTCTCCCGTTTGCATCATCCGAATGTGACGGAGCTTGAAGGCTATTGTTCTGAGCATGGACAACACCTCTTAGTCTATGAGTTTCACAAAAACGGATCCCTCCATGACTTCCTTCACCTCCCCGATGATTACGTTAAACCATTGATATGGAATTCACGTGTCAAGATTGCTTTGGGAGTCGCACGCGCTTTAGAGTAAGTTGTTTGCTAGTGTTAATAGAAGATCTCAACTTGAAAAAATCCCGCATAAATAATGACCTAACTCTACTAACTTATCTCTTAGGTACCTACACGAAGTTTGTTCACCGTCAGTTGTTCATAAGAATATAAAGGCAGCCAACATATTGCTTGATGCTGATCTTAATCCTCATCTTTCGGACAGTGGATTGGCCAGCTATATTCCAAACGCAAACCAGGTGATTTTATAATATAGGCTTAAATGCAATTCTGGCCGCTGATTCACGATTTTAGTCCTTTTGTCTAGTGACGTTAAGTTCTAATTTTTGTCTCATGTTCAGGTATTGAACAATAATGCTGGATCTGGAAATGATGCTCCAGAAGTTGGATTGTCTGGTCAGTATACTCTTAAGAGTGACGTCTTCAGCTTTGGAGTCATCATGTTGGAGCTTCTAAGCGGACGCAAACCATTTGATAGGTGAAACATTGGAATACCTTTAGGCTTAAGTAACAGCTTTTACACTGACATGGTTCCAAACATAACTGTTTTTGAATTTATGCATTGATATAATGTTCTGACTTTTCATTTTCTGATTGTGATTTTAACTATGTTTTGATCTTCAATAATGTATATTAATGTTATAGAATGTCAAAATTAGTCTTTTAATTTATAAAAAACAAATTTAAAAAAACTTGTATTATTTTGAAAAACGTTTTTGTAGAATCCATTTTCAAAAATACAAAGAAAAAATCCATTTTTTTAAAGCTGAAACAAACTGGCTCATAATGTTCTGACTTTTCATTTTCTGATTGTTGAATCATTCCCTCTGCAGCTCAAGGTCGAGGTTTGAACAGTCGTTGGTTCGATGGGCAACACCTCAACTCCATGATATTGATGCATTGGCTAAAATGGTTGATCCTGCACTAGAAGGACTCTACCCTGTCAAGTCTCTTTCTCGATTCGCCGATGTCATTGCACTTTGTGTTCAGGTAATGTCCCAATCGTTGGTTCGATGGGCGACACCTCAACTCCATGATATAGATGCACTTTGTGAATGCAAGATGTCTCGATTACATGGAATCTAGATCCATTTGAATGATTAATGTTGACGCATTGTTGTCATATTGTTCTAATTTTTGTTTTGTCTTGGTGCAGCCGGAACCTGAATTCCGACCACCTATGTCCGAAGTGGTTCAAGCATTGGTTCGGTTAGTGCAGCGAACGAACATGAGCAAACGGACATTTGGGACTGATCAAGGAGGACCCAACCGTGATGATCAAGAAATCCTAGACATGTAAATGGAAACAAAATCCTTGTGTTGATAGAATGGCTTAAAAGGGATAGATAATTTGCATATCACTTTCAGTATTTCATTTTAACCCTTTGACAGTTTCTTTGAGTGAGTTTGATTTGTACCATTGATCATTGAGGCTAGACAAATTATTCTTGTATTTTACACAACTATTTATTTTATTGATTGTATAAATCTCAATAATTTAATTGTTTGCAAACTTTAAGCTCCTTTTTAAGGGTTAAAAAGAGGGTCGAAGGGCAAAGGAAAGAAGGTCAAACTAATTGAATGTCAAGCAAATTTGGCTTGATTAGCTTAGAAAAACACAAATTATGTAGAAAGGGGTCCTTTTCTCAACCATGTATTTGAGATATTTATAGGCTAGACCCTTAGGTCAAGTAGTTGTTAAACAACCTGTCCTAGTACTCACTTGCTTTTCCCTTAATACGGGTGTTGTTTCACTCTTGGACAGGTGGTGTTGCAGTTACCTTTGCTTGCACGTGTGTTGACGTGTCTTTATGTGTTTAGGTTATACTAGGGCGATCCATCCCCAACGTGCATTGGGCCGGACCAAGCGAGTTCACATGCTTGTCATTTGATGCCGTCTTTTTTGTGTCTAATCTCCTCTCGTGTTATTCTTGGGCTGGGCATGCTATAAGTCAACCTCTTCGAGACCAAGCAAGGTTATTTGAATTCACAGTTTCTCAAGTATAAGGTCTGGAAGATTGATATGATTAAACTAAGACGTGTTGCTTCACAGTCCCTCAAGCATAAGGCTTAGAAGGATGATGTGATTTTAAGCTAAGTAACCATATTCTCTTGTCAGCGATACTTGGAAAGGCACGTCCTTCAAGTGAGACATAAGAAGGCAGGTCCCTCAGGCGAGACCTTTGTGAGCGAGTCCCTCAGGCATGGCCTAAAGGGCGTGTGACAGTTGGATTTTATAGGTCACATGATGCATTTAATGCTATGCAATGATTAAACCGCCTCTAAAAGGTCCAAACGATGTAGGTTGTTAATATGTTTGCATACTTATTGATCTAACCCGTCGACCAGAATAAGTAGGTGGCCAGCGACACGTCAGTGACTTGAACGGTCAGCAAAGAAAATGGGGGTGTACCTGCTGACACTCTGATGCTTAAGTTAGTTTGGGTGAAGAGGTGAGTAAGAAAGGGTAAGAACATAATACCTGACCCTCCTTCAGAGGAGGGTTTTTATAGTGAGCCCCCAGTGTTAGGCCAATGGTCTCTGTTAAAGGTTGAGTGTTCAAACTCACAACGAATGACTGTTAGGATTCCTACGTGGAGGCAGGGATGATCAACTCGTGCTCATTGTTCCGGGTCAACCTCTCTGCATTCCCCGGTTGGTGGATGGACTTGCCCGTTACGAAGAGCATAATGGTTCCACGGGGCGTGCGGGTCAGTTGGTGACGTGTCTTCGGGTGAGGGGAACGTGGAGAACATGCTATCCACTGGCCTTAGAAGGTTGGGCCTGTACTCTGGGTCGTCCTCGACGTAGACCTGGATTGGGCTGTGCTCGACGCTGGGTTAGCCATTGGCCCAGTCCAGAACAGGAGCCCCCAAGTCGTTGCCCCCAGACATGGCGTCAATGACTTAGAGTCGGTTCGTGTGTCGAGGAGGATCCAGGAACTCTGCGCGAGGAGAACCTTCATTCGGGGTTCACGATTGTGAGATCGCGCCGTCATAGACGTTGTTCACGAGTTCACGCCCATAAGACGATGCTTTGCTCGCAACTAGTTGAATTTTGCCTTCGAGGAAGATGTGTCGCGCATGGATTGTGGTCGGGAGCTTAACATTTGCTCGCATTGAGCGTTTGACTCTACTCGCGAGTTGTCAAGCTGCTCGTAGATTTGCTCTAAAATTTTCGTTGGGGCCATGCTTGCGAGTGAATGGAAAAGTTCGTCGCCTCTGTCCGACAAAGGGTGCTCGACATCATGGAGTCTGGACGGTTGACAAGACTTGAAGAGACAATGTTTCGTCTCCTCGAGACAACGGTCGACGGGACTTGAAGAGACAATGTTCCGTCTCCTCGAGCCGCGTGTCAAACTCATTTAATGCATAATTATGGCCTATGAGTAGGGGTACTCATGAGCTAGTCGGCGACACGTTTTCCTATGCCTCGGATTTGGCTTATAAATAGGGAGAAGTGTATGGCCATTTGTACATTTCCGTATTCACTCTTCCCTCTACTTTCCTTCGAGCTTCAGAGCGTTTTCTGCGCCGTCGTCGCCGCTGTCACCAAATTTATTCAAATCAACTTTATCTACTCTTCAAATCAAGTAAGTTTTCTTCATCTAATCTTCAGTTTGTACATTAGTTTTAGAATGCATATTAATTCTAGAATGTAGGTTTCTTTTAGAAGCATGGCTTTACTCTATGTTGAGTTCCGGCAGGTGTTGGTGTTAGGTGGTGGTTTGGCCATTTCCAAACCCCGGAGGTAGGGGAGTTTATGCGAGAACAACCTGGTTTTTAGTAGAAAACCACTCCGGCTCCACCGTTCAGGCGGTGAATAGAACTTGCGTCGGGGAGCTTATGAGTTTTCCGATGAAGCTCTATGTCGAGGAGGCTCTTCCTTGCGTAGCTCATGAATTTCTGATGAAGCTTCATGTCGAGGAGGCTCTTCCTCGTGCATTTCATGAATTTTATGATGAATATTCGTGTATTTTTTTATGAATCCTTGCCTCGAGGAGGATTTTCCTCGTGAAGTTCATGAATTTTATGATGAATGTCCGTGTATTTTCTGATGAATTCTCTCGTCGAGGAGGATTTTCCTCGTGATTTTGTCGATGGGTTGACTGAGACCCCCGTCGAGGAGAAGATCCTCGTGACTTCCTCTCTCGTCGTTGAGTAAGGGCTTTGGTCAAGGTCAGCGCCCTCGCGCCTAACTTCGCTCTTTCACTTGATTTGCAGTGGAAGGGTGGATTTGATTTGATCGTCGAATTCACTATTGTCCTCTGCATTTCAGGTTTCTATGGCTCGCAGCGCCGAAGATCTCCACCTGGTCAACACCATCATCGATCCTAAATTGGCTTGGGTCAGGCCAGAACCCCGAGGGATATCCCGTGTTTCGCAGATTCCCCGGAAACATCATTTACAATTGTCGAGGAAGGTGACGAGGTTCCTGGGGCTCTAAATAATTGGAAGGTCTATAAGACTGTCTGGGAGGAACGAAATCTGCTCGCGATTCCCGGGGAATCACTTTGCCATATATGAGTACGCCTTTAAATAGTTGGGGCTTCCATTGTCGTTCAACGACCTTCAAGTGGGAATTTTTGACCGGCTGGAGCTAACACCCTCACAACTGCACCCGAACTCTATCACCTTTATTCGGGCCTTCGAGATCGTGTGCCAGTACCTCGAGATCGGCGCCCCAATTCCTCTTTTCTTTTGATGCTTCCACCTTCAATGATAGACTTCGCATGGGAAGCTCAGCTAGGTGTCCCTCAAGCAGCCAAAGAAACTGTTTAAGACGTTTACGAACTCCATTCGTACCTTTAAAGATAGGTATTATACGGTCAAGCCCACGTCTCGAATAGCCATTGAATCTGTGTTCGAGCGTGTGAATGTAACCGAGGAAGATGGAAGTGTGCGTCTTAACGAGGATGGGAATGCGGCAACGAGACTGGTCTCGAAGTTTGCCCTGCAATGGAGCAACACCCACTTTGAGGAGAGCACGGATTACTACATCACCAAGCCTAATGAGTTGGACCCCGAGGACTGATGTGGCTTTGACAGATTAATGAAGTTTCTCGACGACTTTACTCCCGCTCAGTGGCAGACCAAGAACGGGGAGGCAGTCCTCGACGAGCGGGGCTAACCCATATATGAGGCTCAGTATATTAACACCAATGAGCTCCTCGAGTGTAATACCGCTGAGGAAGCTAGATTGTTTTTAGGTAGTTGTTTTTCCTTTAGTTTTTTTGTGTTTATTCTTTCTTGGTATATTGACTTGTGTTCGCTGTTTGTCGCAGACAAAATGGAAAACCTTCAAGAACGCGTGCTCAAGATGGCAATGGCCAAAGGGAATGCTTCAAAAGGCGGGAAGAGGGGTTCCAAGAATAGGCTTGTAAACATCCTGAACCAGTCCAAGGTTGACTCCGGACTCGAATCTTCTTCTTCCCTGGGGGGCGACCAGTCCTTTCCTCAACAGGACAAGGACACCCCAACCAAGAAGAGGCAGCGAGCGGATGATGTCATGGAGGTAGACCTGACGGGGAAGGGGGCGCTGATGACAAGTTCGTGTCGCCTCCTTGATTTTCCAACAGGGGGTTCTTCGAAGGGGGCCCTTCTCTAGACGTGCCTCAGGTTGGTTCTTCGGCTATCATGGCTCTCGACGCGGCGGGCAGAAGAAAAGCCCTGGCTCAGGATGCGACCACTCTGATGAGGGTCCTGGAGGTGGCCCTGGTCCTCAACGAAGAGAAGACTTGTCTTGTTGCCAAGCTGGAGAAGCAGCGGGCAGTAAATGCGAAGCTCAAAGAGGAGGCGATCAGGATTAGGGTTGGACATCGGTTTGGGTTCGGGCCCAAATCCCCAAACCGGCCTAACCCACGGGTGATAATCACAGGCCCAACTTTCGACCGGATTAAATTTCGGTTTTTTCGGGTTCGGATTAAATCGGTCCGGTTATATGAATCGGTTTTTTCCGGATATAACAGAAATAATAATGGTTTGACAGAAAAAATTAATACTTTTATTACAATAATATTGAACAAACTAACAAATAAAAAAAATGTTACAGAAACCATTTTTCCATGTTCGGTAACTAACAAATTATTCTTAATAAAAATCAACTAATGAATATTTTCATGATTTATCTGTTGCATCCTTTTCATCTTGAAATCTTGAAATTTGCTTCATATTCTTCATCTCACTGCAAGTATTCAGATCTTTTGAAAAATAAATCTTCAAGAAATTTTAATCAAAGAGACAGTGATATGAGCTAGAGAAGAAATGATTGAACCAAGAAAACAACCAGATTTGAGATAGAAATCACTGATATGAGAAAGAGATGAAATGAAAGAACCAGAAAACAAATCATCTTGCTGAATTTCTGAACGTGAGAGAAAAGCAAATGGAGATGGAAAACGGCTAGGGTTATTTCACTAACAATGATATATATATATATATATATATATATATATATATATATATATATATATATGTGTGTGTGTGTGTGTGTGTGTGTGTGTGTGTGTGTGTGTGTGTGTGTATTGGGCTTCAAAAACTTACCCAGTCCAGCCCAATCTAAACAACAAAGCAAATAATATGTCTTTTCCAGTCGGGTTCGGTTTTTGTTGGGTTGAATTTGTCCAACCGAACCGAACCGCGGTTATCCAATAAAACCCAAACAGATCACCCGATGGACCCGAAAACCCGAAGTTGATCTGACCGAATACATTCGGTTTGTATGGGCCGGACGGGTACAGTCGGTTGAAATTATTGTGTCCACCCCTAATCAGGATGAAGACCGCTTTTGATGACTATAAGGAAAACATCAAATCCAGACCGAGATTATCAGCGAGTTGCGCCAAAAGAAAGATGAATTAGAAAAGTTAACTGCGGCCATGACTATCTTGAGGCTCGAGCATGCTGCTAAAAAGAAGGTCTTTGAGGCCAGGATCTCCACCTTGGAAGTTGTTGTGTCCCCCTCTGAGTACAAGGTTGACGACCTGAAGGCCTTGCAGACCCGTGCTGAGCTGGTAGAGCCAGTATCCCGGATCAGAGGTTTCGAATAGGATTGCGTGGATGCAGTCGAGATAAGCTTCGAGAATGTTGTGGCTCAACTCCGAATTACTAACCCAGGGGTTGAGCTCGCCACTGAGGGGATCGGGTTCCTGCACAGGGTGGTCAACGGTCAGATAGTCGCCCCTCCCAGCGCTGACGACGACGAGGAAGACGAAGAGGCCACCAATGAGGGGAAACATATTGTTTGATTTGTATATTTTGTTCGAATTTGTTCCGGCCTGCGTGTTGTGGTTTGTAACATTTGGATATTGGGCGTTGCCCCTTTTGTTGTAATATTATGACGTCATCGGCCTTTGTGGTCGTAATTATAATCATATTTCACTTTTCTGATATGCTCGTATATACCTTTGCTTGTATGCTTTTTGATCGTACTTTACTTTCTGATATGCTCGTGTATATCTTTGCTTGCTTGTAACAAGATGGTTGTTTAGAACTTATTTTCGCTAAGTATTTGGGGTCTTCCTCGACAGCTTTATTGCTTGACAGTGAAGAGAACTCGTCGAGTGACCGGAGTTGGGTTCCGTACTGATAGCGGTGGAAATATCTCGGTCGAGATTTTAGATCCGCGACGTGAACCTCCCATTGTGAGCTGGGCGTTCTGCCTTTCTGATACGACAACGGTGGAGCTCAGTTGATTTTTCCCTATCAGACCAAAGATCTGCTCGTCAAAGAGTGGAAACTTGCCTTTTTGTTTAAGTTTGGGACGTTGTGCTTGTACCCGTCATCGACTGGGGCACGTCGAGTGTTAGGTTTAACTATAATATCATTTCAGTTTTTCGGGATTCCATGGTCGAGCTAGTTCTTCCCAGTGCAAGTTTTCGAGGTAGTAGGCCTCATTCTTTGTTTTTGCTCGGACATGGTATGGGCCTTCTCGTTTGATGAGTTTGGCGTCATGTCCTAAGGTTATCTTTTGCTTTAACGAGGCTTCGTGGAGGGCTGCCCCGATCGAATCTCTTCGATCAGGTCGAGCTCCTATCTTAGCGCTTTGTCATTCATCTCCTCATCAAGGGGGAATTCAGTTCGCCTAGAAGGTTCTCGGATCTCCACTGGGATTACTGCATCGGTCTCGTAGGCTAGTCGGAACGAAGTTTCTCCTGTGGTCGAGTGTGGTGTCATTCTGTAGGCCCACAGTATGCTGTGTAGATCTTTGACCCATTTCTTTTTTGCCTAGCCTAATCTTTGTTTTAGTCCTCATAGAATCACTTTGTTCGCGGCCTCGACCTCCCCGTTTGTTTGCGGGTGCTCGACAGATGTGAAATGTTGTCTGGTGCCCAGTTTGGCGACGAAGTCCTGGAAATTTTTATCGGTGAATTGCGTCCCGTTATCAGTGACGAGTGCTTATGGTATGCCGAATCGGGCAAGTATGTTTCTCTTATAGAAATGGAGTATATTGTGAGTCGTGATTTTGGAGAGGGCCCCTCCTCTATCCACTTCGTGAAATATTCAACGCCGACTATCAGGTACTTATTCTGGTTCGACCCCGTGGTAAACGGTCCGAGGATGTCCATCCTCCACCAAGCGAAGGGCCACTTGGACGAGAGAGTTTTATCGTATTTTTAACATGTTCCTTTGCGTCATGCTGCATGGTGGGCCAGTAGTATCCTGCTCGTAAGGCCTTCTGGGCGAGGGACCTTCTTCCGAGGTGTTGGGCGTTTATTCCTTCGTGGATTTCGTGTAGAATGCGGACGGCCTTGGATTCCTCGACACACTTGAGGTGAGGGATGGAGAATCCCCATTGGTACAACTTGTCCTCGGCCAAGACGTAGGAGTAAGCTCCGCGCTTGGTCACATTAGCCTATTTCTGGTCGAGTGGTAGTTCTCTAGGGGCGAGGTAGTTGTATACCGGGGTCATCCATCAGTCGCTGTTTCCGATGGCGTTTACGTCGAGGGTCGCGGAGGGTTTCTCGATGCTCAGGCGAGAAAGTATCTATTGGATGACAGATTTGTTTCCGCCTTTCTTCTTCATGTTCACGAGTTTTAACAGGATGTCTGCTCGTGTGTTGTGCTTGCGAGGGACTTATTTTACTTCTGCGGAATCGAATTTTGTGATTCTCTCCCGAACCAGAGCTAAGTACTCAGCGAGATTTTTCGTTCTTGGCTTGATATTCTCCCAGTACTTGAGAGGCGACGAGCTAGGAATCAGTGAAGATTTTTACCTCTTTAGCTCATAAGTCTTCGACCAAGCATAGCCTTGCGAGGAAGGCTTCATACTCTTCCTGGTTATTCGAGGTTGGTAATGATAGGGTGAGGGAGACTTCGATTAGAATTCCCTCCTCGTTTTTAAGTATGATGCATGCTCCGCTTCCTGTCGAGCTGGATGCTCCGTCCACAAAGATGGTCCACTTATGGGTTCCACTTGTCGGGGCGTGGCCATTTCTGCCACGAAGTCGACCAATAATTGAGCTTTAAGGGCCTTTCTAATCTCGTATCAGATTTCAAATTCAGAGAGTTCCAGTGACCATTTGAGCATTTTGCCGGCCATGTCAGGACGACCGAGCAGTTGCTTTACGGGTTGGTCACTTCGCACCACGATCGTGTGGGCTAGAAAGTAGTGTCTCAATCTCCTCGCCACATTGATGAGGGCCAGTGCTACCTTTTCGATTTATTGGTATCTGAGTTCTGGTCCTTGTATGGCCTTGCTATTGAAGTATATGGGGGTTTCGCGAATAAGAGTTGGGCTGACAGCCTTAGTTGCGGCGGCGAGGTAGAGGTAGAGAGTATCCCCGTTGTCTGGTTGTGAGAGGACCAGTGGTCGCAAAAGAGCTCGTTTGAGGTGGAGGAGGGCTTGTTCTCACTCCACAGTCCATTTGAACGTTGCGTCCTTGCACAGAAGTTTAAAAATGGGAAGTGCGTGCTGGGAAAATTTGGCTACGAAGCGGGATAACGAGGTAAGCATCCCGTTTAGGGATTGAATTGATTTCTTCGAGTTTGGTGTCAGGAATTCGGAGAAGGCCCTGCATTTGTCGAGGTTCGCTTTGATTCCTCGTTCTGTCAGATAGAAGCCGAGGAACTTACCTGCTCGGACGCTAAAGGTGCACTTCTCCGGATTGAACCTCGTCTTGCATCTCCTCGCCTAGTCGAAGACTCTTTTCAGGTGGAGTGTATGGTCAGATTCCTCTTGGGATTTCACGATCATTTCATCCACGTAGACTTTAAGCATGTATCCAATCTCACCTCAGAAGACTTTGTTATCATCTGCTGGTAGGTAGCTCCGACGTTCTTCAAGCCGAAAGGCATTACATTGTAGTAGTAGTTCCCCGACTCAGTCATGAAGGCCGTGTATTTTTTGTCCCCCTTTGCCATAAGGATCTGGTTGTACCTCGAATACGCGCCCATAAACGACAATAGTTTAAAACCTGCAGAGTTACCAACTAGTATATCTATGTTAGGCAAAGGGTAAGCATTTTTAGGGCAAGCCCTGTTAAAATCAGTATAATCAACGGACATCCTCCATTTTCCATTAATTTTTTAACGAGTACAATCTTTGAAAGACAGGTTGTGTACTGGGCTTCTTAAAATTCTGGTATAACGGATCCCAGATGTCCTACATGATGTCGAGACATCTGGTCTGACATAAACAGTAAGGCAATTATAGACATTTAAAGAAGTTGCTGAAAAGTAAAGTGCACACAGAATTTGTTCACCCAGTTCGGTCTAACAACCTACATCTAGGGGCATACCAAGCCAGGAAGGAAGTCCACTATTAGCAGTATCAAATTACAGACTCAACAAACCAGTTGACAATCCACTAACTTAATCACTACCCAATGACCCTTCTATCTAAGTCCTCCCTAGATAAGAGACTCCATCTCACTCCCAATCATGGCAATGATGTCTAGCAGTCAACATCTCAGTCACTGCATCAACAACTTGATTTCCAAAAACTCTCCAAACACGTAGAAGACACACTCCTATAACAATACCTAGACATGACCCTCATGACTAAGAACAATACTTAGAGTTGCTTAACAGCTTCCTCTAAGAACAATGACCATCTCATAATCTGAGTGGTTCACACATACCAACTCTCCTAGAGAGTGGTTCACAAACTCAGCCCTTAGAATTTACATGATGGCTGGCTTAACTTAAACTAGGTTACAATGCTTCTATTTATAACCTTTTTCCCAACTGGATTTGGGCTTTAAATCTCAGCATATTAACTGCTACAAATCTGCAGAAGATTCTGCTACTAAATAGATCTTCAATTAATTCTCCAATTAAATCTTCATATCTTTTAGCCTTAAAAACAGCAACAAGATCTGCTCCAAATCTGATTGCAACTGAATATATCTTTACCAAGATATTCGCCTATAATCTCTCACTCTCTTCAGCAGAATATCTCTCCAATAACAGAAACACGCATCCCTAATAAAACAACTCAGACTGATGTTTTATCAACTGATTTCTTAACATCGGATTTGACATCAGCACATAATCTGCAACCATTTACAACTTAACACAACCAGAATGTTAGAAACTCATGTTGAAACATCAACCATGACATCCACATTATTTTACCAAAATTCCATCCAACTACAAGAACTAACAATCTCCCCCTTTGGCTAATTTTGGCTAAAACACTTTCAGCTTGCAGCGGAAAAACACTTACTAACATTCACAGAACAACCTGCAGCAATACCAACCAGCTGCAACAACTAGTAACTCAGCACAAAACAAATTCCCCCTCAAAGCAAGAACCATCATACGAGCTGTTCAAACACGATTACTCCCCCTCAAGCCTATACCAACAAAACTAGGCAACACATGGGCTAACTCTCCCCCTTTTTAGCCACAATTGGACACCCTCTGAATCTGACAACTAACATACTCAGAACAAAATCCAGACTCAATAGCTGAACATACATTGGGGTAAATGTATACTGCTGATTTAATCCATTGACATCTTGTCTGACACCATGAAACCAGGTCTAAACTGTCAAGTACACCATGAACTTCACCAGTAACACAATGTCACGACATCTTGTCTGACATTACAATCTTGATAAACAACTTCTTCAACAAAAGATCAACTCCCCCTATCTAAGATAACCAGTGCTCCTTTGACCAGTATATCATAACATTTGGAAAATCCAGACATAGTCTTCATTCATCCAGTCAGGAATGCTTCACACAATCATCCACAAGTTCTGAAGCACACTCACAATGCCTTTCACTGAACTCTAAGTAAACTCCTCTTACTTAGAATTAATAACACACATCAAGACAAGTGTGACATCTCCCATCAACAAAGACCCTCACAAAGTTTTTCCAAAACTGCATAAAAATGTCTTCAGACTTCTCCTCAGAAGCATGTGCGCACAGGATACAAACAATTAGCTTCACATGGCTAGAACCATTCATGTCCACACCAACATGCCATCCAATAACCTAATGTCATAACATGTTATCTGACATTATCTCCTCATAAGAGGCAACCAATCTCCACAAGCTTGATCAGCATGCAAGCTTCACAAATATGCACCTTTGCTGCAGAATCCATAGACAAGTACTCCCCCTGTCATGGTTAACTAATGCTCTAGATGGAGATGAACATTTGAGCACACTTACTGAGCACATTCACATACTGTACTTTCACTTTTGGAGAACACAACCAAGTATCCTGACTTGTTTGACACTGCTCACAGACTCCACAAATTCTCTGCTTTACTGAGATCTAATCTCTTCAAGAGATACTTGTAGCAGAAAAAGGAACAACTCCCTAAAAAAATGTTCTGATCAGATCACATCACAATCCCTCTACCATTACATCCACCAGTAGTTGTTGATACTAGTGAAGTCTTCAAAATTAGTAGTCATGCTTTGCCATAACAAACTACTAAAAACAAGACCAGAATCTCCACATTCTAATTCACATAGTCAGAAACATCTTTTCTGACAAAAATGCTTGAACATCCAACTCCACACGCACGCTCTCAATCATCTTCTAAATATAACCATCAGCAATCATGATGTTACAACATCACCATTCAACAACATCTTTTGGGGACATCAGCTTCTCATTACCATTCAGAGGACTCATTTCGTATAGAAGTCCTTCAAGAAGCTCCCAATAAAACACAGTCAGAGCAGCTTATTCAGGTTAACATACACACCTGAATACCATGAGCTCGCACACCCTCTCTGAAGCAAAGAGTTCAGACTGCAAATTAGTATACTCACATGATTCCCTCTTGGTTTGTTATCTTCACATGCTCCAAAACTCCACATCTTGCCAGGCTGATCAACTATTCTCTAGCATGACTTGACAATAGGGCTATGTCCCCTTCACAGGCTTTTCTTCTTCCTTTAGCGATACACATCCAATCATCTATCTTTGACATTTGGATCAATTGATGAATATCCACATTCATACTTTTAAGCAATCAATACCTGATCTACTTCAGTCTTCTCTACTTTCTCCTTCCAAAGCAGACCTTCTACTTCATCATTCTCCCGTATGATTAGGTAGATTCTCTTTAGATACAATGTAGGTAATCATTCCAGATAATGTACTATCACAAGTTAGAACATCTTCCACACACCAAAACATCAACACCATGATTCTTGATATGCTCCACCAACTGGACTTACTCTAGCATAGTAATCCAAAGAACCAGAGAAATAAACTCTCATCCACCTTCAAGAAAAATAATCTCCTTGAGTCTTTAACTCATCACCCTTCTGCCCAAGAGTAACTTGTTCCAAGACAATCCTCATATGAAAACAGCCAAATGCCACATTTTGACCTTTTTCACGTTTGTCAGAACTCTCACAAAGATATCCTGATCCACCAAGGAAACCAGATCTCCAAGTCACAAGTTTCAATTGCTCAATAGCAAACACACTTAGACTCCCTAAGCCATGGTCATGTAACATCTTCTCCATCCTGCAGCTCCTGCAAACTGCCATGAGAACAATCTTTTTGAAGCATCCTATTGTTCATTCCTGTAGATCACCCTATCAAAAGCTGATGTGCCACATCACCTGTTGAGACTTCTGATGTTAAGCTAGATGTCAAAACATTATGTCACCCAACTGTTGAATTCAGCTCTGCCTTCTGCCACTCAGAAGAACCTCCTCCCTTTGCAGAAACAGATTTCCATGCTCTCATAGACTTGATTCAACAATCAAGTTTGAGTAGACAACCTACATCCTGCTTAGAAACTCCAAAGACTTCAAACCTACCACATCTGAATCTTTAGAAACTAAGTAGTCCAAGACTACCCCATAGCAATACTAAAGAAAGTCACTTCCCTTAGTAGAGCCGTCAGTAGAAAGCCAGAGATAACTGCCACTTATCCTTGACCTTCACAACCAGAGCAAACACCATGCTCCAAACCACTTAGATCAGAAATAAACTGATCCAAGTTGTAACCATCAAGATTATGATGTCTTCATAGTCTTCCATCGTCATCTTCAACAGCACCACCATCTGGACAAGTCATTCACAATACTTTCTAGGAATAGATGCTAAGCAATAATCCCAGGTCAACACCTAGGCGACTTGTGAGCGAATGTAGAACCCCTCCCATGATTCTCCAAACCTCTGATGAAAAGATGTTGAAACAATAGACAGAACATCCTTAATCTTGTCTTTCAAGGATAATCAATTAAATACTTGTGAATTTCACAAATAGCAATTGATCCCTGTGGTTTAACCCTTCTTCAGATTCCAGCATCTTCTGAGTCTTCTTCATGACAGACCATTATGACAACCATTCATACCACAAAAGCCTTCCAGGTTAGGTCAGTGTCTTGATCTTTTACTCCACCCTGAGCAAAGAACATATTAATCCACACATATCTCTTGTAGGGAACACACGAGAACATATCAACATCTGACCAACTTCCAAGATCAGACCAACAAAACTGCAGTAACTTGCATAACACACTCTTCCAGAAGCTTCTTCTTATAAGCACAAGGTTCAGACCTCTTGTCTAACTTAAGAGTGATAACTGCCATACCATAGACAATCTGCTACTTCCAATCCTTCAAGCCACAAAACTGAAAGAGCTCATGCAAACACCAATTGACCACAGGCTGATTTACACTGCTATTGCACACAAACTTTTGGATGCATTTTCCCTATAAATTTGTCCTCAGACATTTTAGTTTAAACAAGGATCATTTCCTTCTCTTCTGCTATCAAGATAACTACCTTTTCTTCAACCATCTCCAACTGAAATGCTATGACATTATGAACAGCATCTCAAAAATTGTTCAACTTCATAGCTTCAGTGATCCTTCAAAACAGCTACAATCTAATAGGTCTTTGACTTAGCATTTACCATAAACTGCTGATGTGTAGCGCGATGTCGAGACATTAGAATTGACATATTAAGCTCAGCTTCTTTCTTGATGAAACTTCCTCCAGTTCATGATTTTGAAAATCAGAAACATGTATCTTCACAAGAGAATTCATCTTCAGATATACCAGAACTACATTTGACATCATAACCAGGAAGATCCTCCTAATTAGGTCACCATAACTAAGCTTAAGAGATAACTTATCAAGATTTTCACTCCCGCATGAAATATTTGACAGTGATACTCTTTTTCATTGGCTCCACCCTCTTCTTTCACCATCAAGAAAATTGATAAAGAAGGAATCAATGTTCTGGACAAATTGGTCTTCAATGCCTGATTTGAAATATATTCTTCTTCTAAAAAAACTGAAACTTCCATGTCATACAGTCTTTAATAAGATCCATTCACCTTTTGATCACTTCTTTCCCAAAACAAAGATATGAGATAATCCTCAAGTATCTTTAGCATCTCTAACCAAACGGTTGAAGCTGTCTTGCATAAACTACAACATCATAGAATATCCTGCTGAGGAGACCAAACCCTAATGTCTTTCCAAGAGAATACCTTCCTAGAATCTCACCACCAGAGATACAAGAACCAACCAGGGTTAAATCAGATACCATGCAGCGGAACACACAACAACTCCTCATCAACCTTCAGGCACTACTCAATAATCCTTGCACACCATCACCGTAAACCAAGTACCAGCAAATCAAACTCATAACAGCAGTTCTCCTGATAACAACAGACAGGTCCAATACATACCCTATCATGAATAGTCTATCCTTCACTTCAAGGGATCATACAAACAACTATATGAACTGACCAAGTCCATAACTCAGCAAAACTATCTTCCTTGCTCATGAACCAGAAAGTATCTTCCCTAGATCTCATCCAGAAACAGACAGGATGTTTGCTTTGATACCAATTGAAATTCTGGTATAACAGATCCCAGATGTCCTACATGATGTCGAGACATCTGGTCTGACATAAACAGAAAGGCAATTATAGACATTTAAAGAAGTTGCTGAAAAGTAAAGTGCACACAGAATTTGTTCCCCCAGTTCGGTCTAACAACCTACATCTGGGGGCATACCAAGCCAAGAAGGAAGTCCACTATTAGCAGTATCAAATTATAGACTCAACAAACCAGTTGACAATCCACTAACTTAATCACTACCCAATGACCCTTCTATCTAAGTCCTCCCTAGATAAGAGACTCCATCTCACTCCCAATCATGGCAATGATGTCTAGCAGTCAACATCTCAGTCACTGCATCAACAGCTTGATTTCCAAAAACTCTCCAAACACGTAGAAGACACACTCCTATAGCAATACCTAGACATGACCCTCATGACTAAGAACAATACGTAGAGTTGCTTAACAGCTTCCTCTAAGAACAATGACCATCTCATAATCCGAGTGGTTCACACATACCAACTCTCCTAGAGAGTGGTTCACAAACTCAACCCTTAGAATTTACATGATGGCTGGCTTAACTTAAACTAGGTTACAATGCTTCTATTTATAACCTTTTTCCCAACTGGATTTGGGCTTTAAATCTCAGCATATTAACTGCTACAAATCTGCAGAAGATTCTGCTACTAAATAGATCTTCAATTAAATCTTCAATCAATTAAATCTTCAATTAAATCTCCAATTAAATCTTCATATCTTTTAGCCTTAAAAACAGCAACAAGATCTGCTCCAAATCTGATTACAAATGAATATATCTTTACCAAGATATTCGCCTACAATCTCTCACTCTCTTCAGAAGAATATCTCTCCAATAACAGAAACATGCAGCCCTAATAAAACAACTCAGACTGATGTTTTATCAACTGATGTCTTAACATCGGGTTTGACATCAGCACATAATCTGCAACCATTTACAACTTAACACAACCAGAATGTTAGAAACTCATGTTGAAACATCAACCATGACATCCACATTGTTTTACCAAAATTCCAGCCAACTATAAGAACTAACACTTCTGAAATAAAATTTTCCTCTAGGAGGTCTTTTACAGCTTTTTCAGCAGCCTCCGGTTTTTCGGAGGACTGTCTACGCCTACGTTATACTACAACCCTAGCGGTGGGTTCAATGGTTAGCTAGTGGCAGGCCACGTCGGGGTCCAATCTGGGTATCTCAGCGGTGCTCCACGCGAACAGGTCAGCCTTCTCTCTTAAGCAAGCTTTCAGCTGCTTCTTTGCGAGGTTGGGGAGGTCGGTGCTAATTTTCACTCCCTTGTTTGGGTCGCTGCCGAGGAGGATAACTTCGAACTCTCCATCTAAAACGGGGTGCCTAGGATGGGCAGGCTCCTCATTGACATCTGGCGTCGGGGAGGTTTCTACTGCTATTTGGGCTCCTTTCTCTTTCTTCTTATGCTCCTTCAAGTCGTCCTTAGTGAAGCGGCTGTCTAGGTCGACCGAGTTGACATGAGGTATTGGCTTTGGCTCCTCCAAGGTGTTGGGTTGCATCGGCTTGCTGGTAGTTCTTGGCGGCGTGTTGTTGGAGTTTTTCCCCTTTAAGGCCGCTTCAAATCATCTCCTCGCAACTTCTATGTCTCCGTGTAGGGTGGCGACGGGCCCCTTGTCCGTGTAGTACTTCATCTTCACATGGACAGTGGACGGTACAATGATCAGTTCAGCCAGAGTTGGTCTTCCCAAGATACTCTGGTACAGAGAAGGACAGTCTATTACCATTAATTTGACTTTGACTGACTTGGCGGTCTTGGCCGCTCCGACAGAGATGATCAGTTCGACATAACCCCATGGCTTAGTGGTCGCGTCGTTGAAGCCCTACAGATCATAGCTGACGTAGGGTTTCAAATGTGTTTCGTTAATCTACAACGTCACGAACAGCTGAGAGTACATGATGTCGACCGAGCTTCCCTGGTTGACCAATATGCGGAGAACGTCAAAGTTCACCGTTCATGCTCTCACGAGCAAAGGGGTGCTGAAGTTGGGGGATCCACTGGGGAGCACCTCACGGTACAACCTGATAGGGACTGAGCTTCCCCGACATTTGTCGAGAGTAGAGTTTTGGCTCGAGCTCGCATCGATGAGCTGCTCGAACTTCCTTTTCACCGAACCAACTGTGAGTTTGTTGAATCCCCCACTAGATATGACCATGGCGGAGGGGAAGGTTTCTCATGTGCTGTGGGCCGAATATTTCCAAGTTTGTTGCAACAACAGTATAGAATGAGAGAATTTTCTGAGTATTCTGATTTAGTTGCAGCCTTTCTAGTAGCAGAAAAAAATAATGAGCTCCTTATCAAAAACCATTTGTCACGTCCCACAGGAATAATAGCATATCCTGAGATAAATGCCACAGCATTTAACCAAAGGCGTGGTGGCTATAATCGTAATAAAAACGTGGAGGTTATGCTCGTTTTGAGGGTCCTAGTCGAGGCGGATATCACGGTCGAAACCAATTTCGTGGTCGAGGTCGTTGACGAAGTTATATGAATAATTATAGATTTCCCATATATGACCAAACTAACAGGTATCGTCAAGGTAGGGGTAGTTATATCCAAGAGGGTTCCTCGAGGAATCATGATGATTTGTGTTATAAATGCGGAAAGAAAGGTCATTGGTCTAAGACATGTAGAACACCAGAATATTTGTGTAAAAGAAACAGGGCATCTATATAGGGAAAGGGGAAAGAAGTAAACTTTAATGAAATTGAACCCGAAAATTATACTACAAGTTTTGAGGTTGCTGATTTTGTTGAAGGAACAATGGATTAAGAAACTTTTTGAATAATGTGTGATATGCTGGTATTAATTTTATATTTGAACTATGTACAAACTTAAATATTTGTATGTTGTTTGGTGTATCCAATGTTTAAAATAATAATGTTAAATATGCTGTGTTGATTTACTCTCTATTTAATCTTATTTATATTTCAAAAAGGTTAGACATAGAACATGTTGAAGACATTTGCATTCCAGACAGTGGAACTACCCACACAATCCTCATATGTAAGAAATATTTCACTGAAATAAATCCTACTAAAGGTGTAATAAATACAATCTCAGCTCCTGCAGATTTGATTGAAGGAACAGGTAATGCTATGTTCATATTACCAAATGGAACAAAGTTTATCATTAATAATGCTTTATACTCTCCAAAATCAAAGAGAAATTTGTTGAGTTTTAATGACATATATCGTTAAGGATATGATAATGAAACTGCAATTGAAGGTAATATGAAACATATTAACATTACTACTAATGTTTTGGGAAAGAAGAAAACTTTAGAAAAACTACCAAAATTGCCTTATGGATTACATTACACTTATATACATGCAATTGAATGTAATTTAGTAGTAAAAGAAGATCCTAAAACGATGACTTTATGACACGATCGTTTAGGTCACCCTGGTTCAACAATGATGCATAAAATAGTTGAAAGTACCCATTGTCATCCGTTGAAAGGTTTAAAACTTACAAAAGGATATTAACCATGTGAAGCTTGCTCTCTTGGCACACTAATAACAAAGCATTCTCCAGGTAAGATTCAGACAGAATCGCTTGCATTTCTTGAAAGAATTCAAGGCGATATATGTGGACCTATTCATCCACTGTCAGTACCATTCTAGTATTTTATGGTATTAATTGATGCATCTAGTAGATGGTCGTATGTATGTTTACTGTCAAGTCGTGATATGGCATTTACAAAATTTCTTGCACAAATAATTAAACTAAGAACTAAATTTTCTGATTACACTATAAAGAAAATTAGACTTGACAATGCTGGTAAATTTACATCTTAATCATTTAATAATTATTGCATGTCAATTGGAATTACTGTTGAACATCATGTTCCTCATGTGCATATACAAAATGATTTAGCTGAATTTTTAATCAAACGTCTTCAATATATTGCTAGACCATTAATTATGAAAACTAAACTACCAATTACCGTATGGGGTCATGCAATTTTACATGCTGCGGCACTCATCCGTCTAAGGCCATGTGCTAGTCATAAACATACACCTTATCAACTTGCAATTGGTATGGAACCAAATATTTCTTATTTAAAGATATTTGGTTGTGCAATATATGTCCCAATATCTCCACCACATAGAACAAAGATGGGACCTCAAAGGAGGTTGGGAATATATGTGGGGTATGAATCACCTTCTATTATTAGATATCTTGAACCTTTACCAGGTGATGTTTTTCAGGCAAGATTTGTTGATTGTTAATTTGACGAAACAAAAATTTCAACACTACGGGGGAGAAAAAAAAATTAGAAAATGAGATAACATGGTCTGTACCACATTTATTACATTTGAACACATATAATAAATCATGGGAAAAATATAAAGAAAATTGTGCACTTACAAGATTCAGCAAATCAATTGCCAGATTCTTTTACTAATTTGATAAGAGTGACAAAGTCACACGTACCAGCTATAAATGTTCCAGCTCAGATTGAGATTTCAAATCTAAATGATGTAGGAAGTACATCTAAGGCACACTTGAAGCATGACCGACCTATGGGATCCAAAGACAAAAATCCTCATAAAAAAAGGAATAGAAAAAGTGAATATGATTGAAAGTGGTCTTGAAAAGACACTAGATAATAATAAATCCACAATTGAAAAACGTGCTCTAGAAGAAGCACAAGATGATGATACTGAAATCATTGATAATGAAAATGAAAACAAGAATGATCTTGAAATTTCAATTAATTATGTTGATACAAGAACTTTGTGGAACCGAAAAGATATAAATATAGATGAAATATTTTCATTCTCCATTGCATGTGAAATTATGAATGAAAATGATGATCCCAGACCAAGAACTATGAATGAATATCAAAATAGACATGATTGAAAAAATTAAAAGGATGCAATAGATAGTGAATTAAATTCTCTTAAAAATCGAAATGTATTTAGCCTCATTACGACTATACCAAAAGATGTGAAACTGGTTAGGTATAAGTGGAAAAAATGAGATTGTCAAATAGAAGGGTCGTCTTGTTGCACAAGATTTTTATCCAGGATCAGGAATCGATTATAAGGTAACTTATTCTCCTATTATAGATATCATTATTTTTCGTTATTTAATTGATTTATCAACATTTAACCATCTTGATTTATCAATATTTGTAATAGGATTTCGTTAAACAAAATAAATCGTCAAGGTTTAGAGTTTAGATTGTTACGTTCATTCATTGTAAAATTCCCTCGATTAACTAGAACAATAGAAGATTAACTAAAACAATAGAATACAGGCAACCCATTATTCAGAAGGATATTTAAATAAATGGAAACTTCATCTTGTTTATGCAATCTTCAACTATCTCTAAATCCATGAACTTTTGAAATTTTCCATTGCCAAAATTTTTTAAAATTTTTTTATGAGAAAGAAGGATTAAAACCGTGCACAATTTAATGGAAAGTTTCAGGAGAGATTTTTTTTCTAAAAAATTGGACTAATGCATTGAAATACAACATTGAAAATGTCACTCTTCATTAGAATACAACATTCATTGAAATATAAAAATTGTAGAAAAAAAAGAAGGATATGGAGCATTTTAAGAAGAGAAAAATTAATTTTACATTGAAATTACAAAATAACTTATGTTTCAGCACAATTTTTCTTATAATTAAAAAAAAAAGGGAATACAAAATAAAAATTAAAAAATGCTTAAAAAATTAACGACCCAAACTCTTTTACAAAATCTTCAAAAAACACAAAGTTTAAAAAAATGTTTAAAAAGTAAAATCGTAAATTAGTTTAAAATATACAAGACATAGCTATTGTATCCGGTGTTTTAAAAATCGGACCGGACTGACCAGTCGGACCGGTTGGATCGGGAACCGGCCAGGTAACCGGTCGGGTTCGCTTGTTCGATCGTCCATATCTTCGAACCGGAGGGAACCGATGCAAATCGGAAAAATCGACAATTTTCGCAAACCGGTGGTTCAACTGCTTATTTTTTAAAAAAAAAAATTAAATTTTTTTTTTAAATTTTTTTTTACTCAAATACATATGAACTTTTTCCCAAAAATAATAGTGATCACTCATTTAATTCAAGTGATACACAAATTAAGTTTCGTAATATCCACAAAACTATTTTTACTATTTTATATTTATATTGATTGAAAAACCATCATACAAATATTTGTATAAAAATTTAAGAACACAAATTAAAAAACTAAATATAATATTATTTTAGACTTAACTGATATATATATATATATATATATATATATATAGCTTCAAAGGTTCTCCCACAAAAAATTTTGTGATGGCGTAGAGCAACGCCGTAATACTGGCTGGTTCATTAGTTTCAGACTTAACTGCTATGTCTATAAGATTTTTATCTTCAGGACTAAGAAGGTTATCCCACCAACCTTTCAGCTGGCCGGTAAAACCCATAATTAACATTTCTCTAGATTTCTTATCTGAGTTTTTCCTTAGCATAAAGGCAGTAGCTGCCATGGTCATATTTTGGATTGTATCTAGTATCTGCTGTTCAGAGGCTCCATCTATGTTCCATTCTACAATGGATTCTCCTGAATAGCTATTTTCTACAAAATTAGACCTTTCTTCAAACTGGACGTCAGCAAAGGAATGTCTAGGGTAGTAATTTCTAGTAGGGTTTCTAGGAGGTCTTCCTAGTTTATTAATCATATTATCGAATTCCTTTTCTCTGGATAAAGTGTTAACCTGAGGATCAGGTTTTAGATCTAAAATTTTTAACCTCTCTACTAATTCTTCTATTTTATCATGCGTAGAGTTTCCTAATTTTATTTTTTGTAATTCTGAGGATGAGGGAATGTCATAATGATATATGGGTCTAGTAGGATCTGGTTTTTCTTCTGGTTTTGCAAATTTAAACCCAGATGTTTCCATCCTTTCAAGTTGCTGTGCTATGGTGTGTAATATTTGATTTGAGTAATTAAGTTGACTATGTATATTATTTAAATCTCTTCTTTCCGGTGTAGGGGCAATAATGGCTTTAAAGGGTGTAGCTTCTATTTCTAAATTCTTTTCTGGGGAAAGTTTTATAGATTCTAAAGGGGGATGAACGGATTCTATTATCTCCCTTTTTAGTGTTTTCCATCTAACACTAATTCGTTTATTAACTTCTATTAATAAGTCCATGGCAAATGGATTTTCAATATCTTCTTGTAAACAGAGTAATTCAAACCAAACGAAAAAATAAGTATTAATTTCTTGGGTTTCCAAGAATTGGTAAAACTGTTTCAAATAATCTTGTGTTTGATGTTTAGAGAAAGTTGCAAAATACCACTTTCTTTTTTCTTTATTATAATCTGCTTCAAAGTCTTCTCTAATCCAGGCTTTGTCTATGGTAAAGGGTTCTTCCCTAATAATAGTGCTAACTATCTGGGACTCAGTGGGAGAAGGGGACCTTGAAGTCCTCTCTTCGAAAAAGCATTGAGGGATTGTAGGATTAAAGTTAACTCCAGCTAAGTTGAGCCTAATGGTGGAATCTACGGAATGTCTAGCACTAGCAGCTTAGCTAATACTAGGGGAGTTATGGTACCTATAGGATTGGCTCCTATTCATTCGAATGGCTATAGTTCCATCCGTACTTTGTATAACATTTCTAATTGATCTAGACTCTATTTTCTTAGGTTTTATTACATCCTTTAATATCCATTCTTCTGGAATCTTATCCATAATTTCAGATGCGGTTAGTATTTTAGGAGTGATTACATTTGAACGTCTTAAGTTAGCTTCTAAAAGACAAACTTGGTTTTTAGGAGTACTTCTTATGGATTTAAAATTATAATTAACCGTTGAAACCTTATAGGTTACTCTACTAATCATACTTAGGTTCGAAGCACCTTGGACGAAGGTATCTCCTAACCCAGCAATCATAACGACTAAAGAGCTTTTGGTAAATTCATCAGCTAAACTCATAGAGTAGTTAGGATGGCAGTTAAAGTAAACTGGCCCATCATTTAGATTAGATTCTATCACCGCAATTGTCGAATTATGAAAATCTTTAATTCTCGTATCTCTTAAAACTAGTAATATAGGGGTGTTTAATCCTAATTTATGTAAAGGTTTTATAGCAATTTGTATTAATCCTAGATGTATATATTTAAAGTTTTCACGGTAATGAGATTCTAATAAATTCTTGTCTAGTAATTCTATAGTTTCTTGTTTATTACTAATAGACCTAGCATTTTCAATTGTATGTATGATCTTTTTAGCGTTGTAATCAAATGTTCCCACTTTATATATTTCTTTTAATTTAACCTCAGGCATAGACCAATTTAGTAATCTATTTTCCATTTCTTGAATTTCTAATTCTTTATTCTGAAACGTATCTTGATCTAACAGGTTATTGGGTTCAGACGTACTAGCTATATCATTCTGGTGACGCTGGTGTCTCCTACTACCTCCTAGTGAACTCAAAGCCCTAACGATGCTTGACATGATTGTTTCAGAAATTTTTAAACAAACTATGATATTTTCTCTTTTCACTATCTCTCTCCCCCCCTTATAGTTTGTTCTAAGAGTGATTACCTCAACAAGCTGACCAACCGATTTACTACCCTTTTCTCTGCGGGTTTTACTACGTGGACCACCTGCTATTCAGAAGTTTTCAACCTAGACTCAAAGGTCAGGGTAAGGGTTAAGATAATCTTGGAGAAAATAAAACGATTTGTAAAAATATCTTAATAATCACGTATCAGCACCTATATAGGCTCTGATACCAGTAAAGAGTTAAAGGATCGCGAAAGACCAGCTTGAGTAAACGTAATATAAATAGTTGAAGAAATAGTAGAATTAATATTAACATAAGCTTGAATATGTAAATTAAAATTGGGTAAAATTTCAGAGTTTCTAAAACGTAAAACAGCGGAATAATTAACATAAATAGTGACAAACAAAGTCATGATTTTATTATAATAAAAGATGATTACAAAGACTTACAGAGATAGCAGTGTTCAGGTTTCTCAAGTGTGAGAAAAAATGAGCATGCTTCCCCAAACCACAAAGGAATGCTTTTATAGCATCCGGACTCCAAAGAAATAAAATTACAACATAATATACAAACGTGGCCGACAAGACTAAATGGCCAGACAAACCCTAAAGCAAAAGCAAAAGCAAAAGCAAAAGCAAAAGGCCTGACAAACAAATAGTGGCCGACAAACCCTTATGGGCTAAAGTAAAGATAAAGGAATCTAATTATTTTGATAACATGGCCCACATGGCCTAATAATTCTGCAAATAGTAAAAGTAACTGGGGCCAGACTCGACCTGATAATGGGTGAAAAGGGAAACGAATCCAAAGAGATAAGATTCGTCATTTCTTTAATCAAAGTAATTTGACTTCTTTCTACAAGTAACATCTGAACCTCCTTAATCAAAGATTCCGTAACAGTCATCTTCATTCTCGGGCGTAGCATCCAACGAGTTTGAAGAACTAGCATCTTCTGACATAGCACCCATAACTTCTTGTAACTTTTCTTGAAATTTCTTAGGATCGGAGATGGCTGCTAGAGAGGCAAGTAATTTACTTTTGTCTGTAAGAAAACTAGCATCCGAGGTAGTGTTAGCTTGCTTGCAAAGATGAGGATTCTTGGCATACCAAGCGTTCCTAGTATCTGGAGATAGAAGGGCTGGATTGAAGGCATCCCACCATTTAATAGATACTTTTCTAATCAACTGTGCTGCCGTAGATTCCGGCCAAACTTGGTCGGTAGAAAAGGACCAAGACATAATCCAGTAATACCAAAGGTAGCAGTGAATGATAACAAACTTTTTATGATGTGGACAAGTGGTAAGATCGCAGAATTCTTGATAGGCTTTGGATGCCAGCTCGGGGAAGATGATGGTATCCAATCCGTAAATCTCAAACCACTTAATAAACCAGTTAGGAAATTTTAAGGATATGTTTTTATTAAACCAAATGAACCAGGTATGGTCATAAGGCCTAACAGTGAGAAAGTAAGTCCAGGCATCCATATAATCTAGATAAGAATAGTGTTGGGGTTGGAAAACTCTGGAAAAGCTTTCTGTATGATAGGGATGAGAACCCCAGTCTGAAGGGGAAAGTACCTTATTAATTTTGAATTTTGAAAACTTAATATTTCCTGTAGTCTCGTCATGGACATGGGTCAAGGTAATTGAATCAGTGTCAACCAGAATAAATTCGTAGAATGATCTGGTTTTAGTAACATCATTATTTATAAAATGAGTTCCCATAGGGAAAATCTTGCTAACCGTCTGAAGTAAAGATCCTTCCTTTGGACAGTAATAATCTTCAAGAGTAATAATTGGGACAGTTAATTTCTTGGTAATAAATTTAGATTTGGCTCCTTGTGGAGGAGTGTAATAAGCTAATTTACTCTTAATGGGGGTCATCTTTGAAGATGACGTAATATCCTGCACAAACTGCGAAGGTGAGACCAACGCAGGGTTGGCTCCTGTTCCTTTTTTAGAAGAAACGGGAGAAGTAATTTTTGATATGTAGGAAGGGGATCCTAATATCAATTGTTTCTGGTTATTAGGCTTTTGTAACGGAGGTCCATAAGATTCTTTGGAAGTGGATTTGCTACTCATGTTTTGCCCTGTAAAAATTCTCTAGTTAAAAAATCTGGTAATGCATTTTTAATACCGTCAATATGCATGATTTCGAAATCAAAACATGCAAGTAATGACTGCCATCTGGCAAATATGTGTTTTGACACTAAATTTTTGACATCCTTTTGTAAAACACTTTTAGCTGATTTGCAATCAGTTTTGAGTAAAAATGTTTTTGAAAATAGGTCATCTTGAAATTTGGTAATACAAAGTACAATAGATAAAATCTCTTTTTTGATAGTACTATAATTCAATTGGGCTGAAGACCAAGTTCCAGAATAAAATCTGACTACTTGCTCCTTATCAGTACCCGGTAATATTTGTTTTAAAATGCCTCCAAAACCTAGATCAGAAGCATCGGTTTCGACAATAAGACTGGCCTCTGGGTCTGGGATTCCTAGACATGGGAGTTTTTTAACAACTTGTTTTAACTGGATAACACTTTGGGTCATAGATTCATCCCATGGTGGGGGATTTTTCTTTAATCTTTTAAGCAGGGGTATACATATAGTTCTAAGATTAGGAATAAAATCCGACACATAATTTAGGCAACCTAAAAACCTTTGTAGTTGAGTTTTATCTTTAATTTCATTAGGGAATTTGCTGACAAACTCTAAGGACCTGGTAATTGGGGTGTATTCACCTTGACTAATGTCAAACCCTAAGAATCTAACTTTAGGCTGAAATAATTTTAATTTGCTCTCAGATAACACTAAACCATTTTCTCTTATTATTTTGTAAAACTGCTCTAAGTGATGAAAGTGTTGATTAATGGAGTCTGAATAGACTAAGATGTCGTCTAGATAGACTATTGTAAAGTTTGAGTATTGATAAAATATATCGTTCATTATGTTTTGAAATTCTGATGGTGCATTCTTTAATCCCAAAGGCATAACGTTCCACTCATAATGGCCAAAGGGTACAGTGAAAGCTGTTTTATACTTATCTTCTTCTTTAACTTGTATTTGATAATATCCGGATTTTAAATCGAACTTAGAAAAAATACTCTTATTATGTAATCTATTAATTAGATCTTTTTTATTAGGTATTGGGTATCTAATCCATTGTAATGCCGTATTTAAAGGTTTGTAATTAATTACTAGACGAGGACTTCCTCTTTCTAATTCAGAGGCATTAACTACGTAGAAGGCTGAACAACTCCATGGAGATTTACTTGGCCTAATTAATCCTTTGTCTAAAAATCCTTGGATTTCTTTCTTACAATATTCTAAATTTTCCTTATTCATTTGGATAGGGCGAGCTTTAGTGGGTATATTAATTTCTTTGAATTCAGGATTGTAAGGTAATGAGATCTCATGCGTTTTTCTAGTCCAAAACGCATTAGGCTGTTCAGAACATAAATCTTTAATAAATTTATTTTGGAGGGTATTAATTTTTTCTTTAATAATAGGGGTTTGTATTTGTTCAATTATTCTTTTGTAGTGTATTTCTTTATTGATAAAATTAATCTGTTTTTTCTTGTTGGTTATGAGATTAACTATGGTAATATTTTTACTTTGAACTGAATTAAGATCTCTTATCTTAGGTTTGTCTAAAAAGTCAAAACTAACTGAATGTCTCAGGGCTTCAGTAGTAATAGCTTGATCATTAACACTAAAAGGGTAAAGTAATGATAAGAATGGGGTTCCTAGGATAATAATTTCCTGAAGGTTTTTTACTAAAAGAAAGGAGGTTTTGTAGCAAACCTTTTCTTTGCAGATTTTTACATTTGGTAGCTTGTAGGTTACTTCAAGTCTACTTCCATTAGCTCCTCTAATTCTTTCTTTTGTCTTTTTGTAATATTGGGTTGGTATTAATCCTTCCTGAACACAATTAAGGTCGGCTCCTGAGTCTATTAGGGCGACTAATTTAAATTGCTTATCTTGAATAACTAAGTCTATCATGGTGTACCATTTGTGAGAGATTATTTTTTCCATATTAAAAATATAGGGTTCTTCTTTACTTTCCTCTTTTTCTTTACTTTCTGAGTTGGCGGCATTATCTTTTGATTGTTGTTGGGTATTTTTTATTCTTAGCTTATCTTCAAAATTTTGATTTTGTATTATCATCGTTCCTTGTGATTCTAAATATTTAACTTCTAATTCATCCTCCCGGGTTTTTAAAGTTTGTATTTCTCTTTTTAATAATCTAACTTCTTCATACAGATCATTTATGGATAAGGGTTTATCCATGGGTTTTTTGAACATACTCATAACATCTTTAAATTCAATCTTACTGACGTGATGTTTAGTAAGATCGTTATCATCAATTATATCTTTTATTTGCCTCATAAAGGCAATCCTAGTTTCGGATGGCTCCATTTTATCTAAAATAGTTATTAATGTGTTGGCTTGGCTATTGGATATAACATTAACAATTTTCCTATTACAATTCCTGCAATCACAGAAATCAATTCCTAGGCATTCTTCATGTTCAGACTCAGAATCTTCTGAACTGTTAATTTGATTCAAATCTTCATAAGAAGATTCTTCAGAGGAGGTGGTTTCTTCGTAATCCGAATTTAACATAATTTTATTTAGGGTATTAACTAAAGTATCTTTTAATTCGTCAGATATATTTAAATTACTTAATTGTTTTATTTTATCTTTGACTTTGCAATTGCTAGCATAGTGACCGAATCTTCCACACTTATAGCATTTTATATCTTTATTTTTGTTCTTATCAAATTTCTTTTCTTTTTGGGGAAAAGGCTTTTTATAGGGCCTTTTACCTTTTTGGTAATAATCTGGTTTAGAATGGTTTTGTTTTTCATAACTTCTATAGTTCCTTCTTCCTTTACTAATATTCTTTTTATGTTTAGGGTTACTAGGAGCCCTTAAAGGAGTAGCTCCATACTGTTCGCAAAACGTCCCCATTTCACGCTTACTACTAGCTTGTTCATTCTTAATTTTGTTTTGAATTTTGTAATCTGTACAGATTTGAATTCCAGTTTCTACGATGTAATTGGAAAGTTCACCTATAGTTAAACTATCATAAGGAATCTCTCCTTGGTAATTTTGTTGTATGTTAATTTTGACTTTTTCTGAAAAAAGTCTGGGTAAACCACTAATAAATCTCTCTTTCCAAAAGGCTGCAGCGCCATCGGTTCTTAAACATAGCTTAGAGAGAAACATATCTCTGTACCATCTATAATCAGACATAGTTGGACAATAAAGATTCATTAATATACATCTAGGATTAATACAAATTGCTATAAAACCTTTACATAAATTAGGATTAAACACCCCTATATTACTAGTTTTAAGAGATACGAGAATTAAAGATTTTCATAATTCGACAATTGCGGTCATAGAATCTAATCTAAATGATGGGCCAGTTTACTTTAACTGCCATCCTAACTACTCTATGAGTTTAGCTGATGAATTTACCAAAAGCTCTTTAGTCGTTATGATTGCTGGGTTAGGAGATACCTTCGTCCAAGGTGCTTCGAACCTAAGTATGATTAGTAGAGTAACCTATAAGGTTTCAACGGTTAATTATGATTTTAAATCCATAAGAAGTACTCCTAAAAACCAAGTTTGTCTTTTAGAAGCTAACTTAAGACGTTCAAATGTAATCACTCCTAAAATACTAACCGCATCTGAAATTATGGATAAGATTCCAGAAGAATGGATATTAAAGGATGTAATAAAACCTGAGAAAATAGAATCCGTTCATCCCCCTTTAGAATCTATAAAACTTTCCCCAGAAAAGAATTTAGAAATAGAAGCTACACCCTTTAAAGCCATTATTGCCCCTACACCGGAAAGAAGAGATTTAAATAATATACATAGTCAACTTAATTACTCAAATCAAATATTACACACCATAGCACAGCAACTTGAAAGGATGGAAACATCTGGGTTTAAATTTGCAAAACCAGAAGAAAAACCAGATCCTACTAGACCCATATATCACTATGACATTCCCTCATCCTCAGAATTACAAAAAATAAAATTAGGAAACTCTACGCATGATAAAATAGAAGAATTAGTAGAGAGGTTAAAAATTTTAGATCTAAAACCTGATCCTCAGGTTAACACTTTATCCAGAGAAAAGGAATTCGATAATATGATTAATAAACTAGGAAGACCTCCTAGAAACCCTACTAGAAATTACTACCCTAGACATTCCTTTGCTGACGTCCAGTTTGAAGAAAGGTCTAATTTTGTAGAAAATAGCTATTCAGGAGAATCCATTGTAGAATGGAACATAGATGGAGCCTCTGAACAGCAGATACTAGATACAATCCAAAATATGACCATGGCAGCTACTGCCTTTATGCTATGGAAAAACTCAGATAAGAAATCTAGAGAAATGTTAATTATGGGTTTTACCGGCCAGCTGAAAGGTTGGTGGGATAACCTTCTTAGTCCTGAAGATAAAAATCTTATAGACATAGCAGTTAAGTCTGAAACTAATGAACCAGCCAGTATTACGGCGTTGCTCTACGCCATCACAAAATTTTTTGTGGGAGAACCTTTGAAGCTCCAAAAAAGAGCTTCAGATCAATTAATGAATCTTTATTGTCCAACTATGTCTGATTATAGATGGTACAGAGATATGTTTCTCTCTAAGCTATGTTTAAGAACCGATGGCGCTGCAGCCTTTTGGAAAGAGAGATTTATTAGTGGTTTACCCAGACTTTTTTCAGAAAAAGTCAAAATTAACATACAACAAAATTACCAAGGAGAGATTCCTTATGATAGTTTAACTATAGGTGAACTTTCTAATTACATCGTAGAAACTGGAATTCAAATCTGTACAGATTACAAAATTCAAAACAAAATTAAGAATGAACAAGCTAGTAGTAAGCGTGAAATGGGGACGTTTTGCGAACAGTATGGAGCTACTCCTTTAAGGGCTCCTAGTAACCCTAAACATAAAAAGAATATTAGTAAAGGAAGAAGGAACTATAGAAGTTATGAAAAACAAAACCATTCTAAACCAGATTATTACCAAAAAGGTAAAAGGCCCTATAAAAAGCCTTTTCCCCAAAAAGAAAAGAAATTTGATAAGAACAAAAATAAAGATATAAAATGCTATAAGTGTGGAAGATTCGGTCACTATGCTAGCAATTGCAAAGTCAAAGATAAAATAAAACAATTAAGTAATTTAAATATATCTGACGAATTAAAAGATACTTTAGTTAATACCCTAAATAAAATTATGTTAAATTCGGATTACGAAGAAACCACCTCCTCTGAAGAATCTTCTTATGAAGATTTGAATCAAATTAACAGTTCAGAAGATTCTGAGTCTGAACATGAAGAATGCCTAGGAATTGATTTCTGTGATTGCAGGAATTGTAATAGGAAAATTGTTAATGTTATATCCAATAGCCAAGCCAACACATTAATAACTATTTTAGATAAAATGGAGCCATCCGAAACTAGGGATGCCTTTATGAGGCAAATAAAAGATATAATTGATGATAACGATCTTACTAAACATCACGTCAGTAAGATTGAATTTAAAGATGTTATGAGTATGTTCAAAAAACCCATGGATAAACCCTTATCCATAAATGATCTGTATGAAGAAGTTAGATTATTAAAAAGAGAAATACAAACTTTAAAAACCCGGGAGGATGAATTAGAAGTTAAATATTTAAAGTTTTCACGGTAATGAGATTCTAATAAATTCTTGTCTAGTAATTCTATAGTTTCTTGTTTATTACTAATAGACCTAGCATTTTCAATTGTATGTATGATCTTTTTAGCGTTGTAATCAAATGTTCCCACTTTATATATTTCTTTTAATTTAACCTCAGGCATAGACCAATTTAGTAATCTATTTTCCATTTCTTGAATTTCTAATTCTTTATTCTGAAACGTATCTTGATCTAACAGGTTATTGGGTTCAGACGTACTAGCTATATCATTCTGGTGACGCTGGTGTCTCCTACTACCTCCTAGTGAACTCAAAGCCCTAACGATGCTTGACATGATTGTTTCAGAAATTTTTAAACAAACTATGATATTTTCTCTTTTCACTATCTCTCTCCCCCCTTATAGTTTGTTCTAAGAGTGATTACCTCAACAAGCTGACCAACCGATTTACTACCCTTTTCTCTGCGGGTTTTACTACGTGGACCACCTGCTATTCAGAAGTTTTCAACCTAGACTCAAAGGTCAGGGTAAGGGTTAAGATAATCTTGGAGAAAATAAAACGATTTGTAAAAATATCTTAATAATCACGTATCAGCACCTATATAGGCTCTGATACCAGTAAAGAGTTAAAGGATCGCGAAAGACCAGCTTGAGTAAACGTAATATAAATAGTTGAAGAAATAGTAGAATTAATATTAACATAAGCTTGAATATGTAAATTAAAATTGGGTAAAATTTCAGAGTTTCTAAAACGTAAAACAGCGGAATAATTAACATAAATAGTGACAAACAAAGTCATGATTTTATTATAATAAAAGATGATTACAAAGACTTACAGAGATAGCAGTGTTCAGGTTTCTCAAGTGTGAGAAAAAATGAGCATGCTTCCCCAAACCACAAAGGAATGCTTTTATAGCATCCGGACTCCAAAGAAATAAAATTACAACATAATATACAAACGTGGCCGACAAGACTAAATGGCCAGACAAACCCTAAAGCAAAAGCAAAAGCAAAAGGCCTGACAAACAAATAGTGGCCGACAAACCCTTATGGGCTAAAGTAAAGATAAAGGAATCTAATTATTTTGATAACATGGCCCACATGGCCTAATAATTCTGCAAATAGTAAAAGTAACTGGGGCCAGACTCGACCTGATAATGGGTGAAAAGGGAAACGAATCCAAAGAGATAAGATTCGTCCTATCTTTAATCAAAGTAATTTGACTTCTTTCTACAAGTAACATCTGAACCTCCTTAATCAAAGATTCCGTAACAGTCATCTTCATTCTCGGGCGTAGCATCCAACGAGTTTGAAGAACTAGCATCTTCTGACATAGCACCCATAACTTCTTGTAACTTTTCTTGAAATTTCTTAGGATCGGAGATGGCTGCTAGAGAGGCAAGTAATTTACTTTTGTCTGTAAGAAAACTAGCATCCGAGGTAGTGTTAGCTTGCTTGCAAAGATGAGGATTCTTGGCATACCAAGCGTTCCTAATATCTGGAGATAGAAGGGCTGGATTGAAGGCATCCCACCATTTAATAGATACTTTTCTAATCAACTGTGCTGCCGTAGATTCCGGCCAAACTTGGTCGGTAGAAAAGGACCAAGACATAATCCAAGTAATACCAAAGGTAGCAGTGAATGATAACAAACTTTTATGATGTGGACAAGTGGTAAGATCGCAGAATTCTTGATAGGCTTTGGATGCCAGCTCGGGGAAGATGATGGTATCCAATCCGTAAATCTCAAACCACTTAATAAACCAGTTAGGAAATTTTAAGGATATGTTTTTATTAAACCAAATGAACCAGGTATGGTCATAAGGCCTAACAGTGAGAAAGTAAGTCCAGGCATCCATATAATCTAGATAAGAATAGTGTTGGGGTTGGAAAACTCTGGAAAAGCTTTCTGTATGATAGGGATGAGGACCCCAGTCTGAAGGGGAAAGTACCTTATTAATTTTGAATTTTGAAAACTTAATATTTCCTGTAGTCTCGTCATGGACATGGGTCAAGGTAATTGAATCAGTGTCAACCAGAATAAATTCGTAGAATGATCTGGTTTTAGTAACATCATTATTTATAAAATGAGTTCCCATAGGGAAAATCTTGCTAACCGTCTGAAGTAAAGATCCTTCCTTTGGACAGTAATAATCTTCAAGAGTAATAATTGGGACAGTTAATTTCTTGGTAATAAATTTAGATTTGGCTCCTTGTGGAGGAGTGTAATAAGCTAATTTACTCTTAATGGGGGTCATCTTTGAAGATGACGTAATATCCTGCACAAACTGCGAAGGTGAGACCAACGCAGGGTTGGCTCCTGTTCCTTTTTTAGAAGAAACGGGAGAAGTAATTTTTGATATGTAGGAAGGGGATCCTAATATCAATTGTTTCTGGTTATTAGGCTTTTGTAACGGAGGTCCATAAGATTCTTTGGAAGTGGATTTGCTACTCATGTTTTGCCCTGTAAAAATTCTCTAGTTAAAAAATCTGGTAATGCATTTTTAATACCGTCAATATGCATGATTTCGAAATCAAAACATGCAAGTAATGACTGCCATCTGGCAAATATGTGTTTTGACACTAAATTTTTGACATCCTTTTGTAAAACACTTTTAGCTGATTTGCAATCAGTTTTGAGTAAAAATGTTTTTGAAAATAGGTCATCTTGAAATTTGGTAATACAAAGTACAATAGATAAAATCTCTTTTTTGATAGTACTATAATTCAATTGGGCTGAAGACCAAGTTCCAGAATAAAATCTGACTACTTGCTCCTTATCAGTACCCGGTAATATTTGTTTTAAAATGCCTCCAAAACCTAGATCAGAAGCATCGGTTTCGACAATAAGACTGGCCTCTGGGTCTGGGATTCCTAGACATGGGAGTTTTTTAACAACTTGTTTTAACTGGATAACACTTTGGGTCATAGATTCATCCCATGGTGGGGGATTTTTCTTTAATCTTTTAAGCAGGGGTATACATATAGTTCTAAGATTAGGAATAAAATCCGACACATAATTTAGGCAACCTAAAAACCTTTGTAGTTGAGTTTTATCTTTAATTTCATTAGGGAATTTGCTGACAAACTCTAAGGACCTGGTAATTGGGGTGTATTCACCTTGACTAATGTCAAACCCTAAGAATCTAACTTTAGGCTGAAATAATTTTAATTTGCTCTCAGATAACACTAAACCATTTTCTCTTATTATTTTGTAAAACTGCTCTAAGTGATGAAAGTGTTGATTAATGGAGTCTGAATAGACTAAGATGTCGTCTAGATAGACTATTGTAAAGTTTGAGTATTGATAAAATATATCGTTCATTATGTTTTGAAATTCTGATGGTGCATTCTTTAATCCCAAAGGCATACCGTTCCACTCATAATGGCCAAAGGGTACAGTGAAAGCTGTTTTATACTTATCTTCTTCTTTAACTTGTATTTGATAATATCCGGATTTTAAATCGAACTTAGAAAAAATACTCTTATTATGTAATCTATTAATTAGATCTTTTTTATTAGGTATTGGGTATCTAATCCATTGTAATGCCGTATTTAAAGGTTTGTAATTAATTACTAGACGAGGACTTCCTCTTTCTAATTCAGAGGCATTAACTACGTAGAAGGCTGAACAACTCCATGGAGATTTACTTGGCCTAATTAATCCTTTGTCTAAAAATCCTTGGATTTCTTTCTTACAATATTCTAAATTTTCCTTATTCATTTGGATAGGGCGAGCTTTAGTGGGTATATTAATTTCTTTGAATTCAGGATTGTAAGGTAATGAGATCTCATGCGTTTTTCTAGTCCAAAACGCATTAGGCTGTTCAGAACATAAATCTTTAATAAATTTATTTTGGAGGGTATTAATTTTTTCTTTAATAATAGGGGTTTGTATTTGTTCAATTATTCTTTTGTAGTGTATTTCTTTATTGATAAAATTAATCTGTTTTTTCTTGTTGGTTATGAGATTAACTATGGTAATATTTTTACTTTGAACTGAATTAAGATCTCTTATCTTAGGTTTGTCTAAAAAGTCAAAACTAACTGAATGTCTCAGGGCTTCAGTAGTAATAGCTTTATCATTAACACTAAAAGGGTAAAGTAATGATAAGAATGGGGTTCCTAGGATAATAATTTCCTGAAGGTTTTTTACTAAAAGAAAGGAGGTTTTGTAGCAAACCTTTTCTTTGCAGATTTTTACATTTGGTAGTTTGTAGGTTACTTCAAGTCTACTTCCATTAGCTCCTCTAATTCTTTCTTTTGTCTTTTTGTAATATTGGATAGGTATTAATCCTTCCTGAACACAATTAAGGTCGGCTCCTGAGTCTATTAGGGCGACTAATTTAAATTGCTTATCTTGAATAACTAAGTCTATCATGGTGTACCATTTGTGAGAGATTATTTTTTCCATATTAAAAATATAGGGTTCTTCTTTACTTTCCTCTTTTTCTTTACTTTTTGAGTTGGCGGCATTATCTTTTGATTGTTGTTGGGTATTTTTTATTCTTAGCTTATTTTCAAAATTTTGATTTTGTATTATCATCGTTCCTTGTAATTCTAAATATTTAACTTCTAATTATATATATATATATATATATATATATATATATATTTGGTAAATTTATTATTTAGAATAATATTAATATTTGTATTGTTTTAATTATTAACATTAAAATTGATTTTCTATTAACATTAAAATTAAAACTATAAATTTAAATTAAACTCTTTTTAATTTAGACTCTGTTTAAAATTTACAATTAAACTCTATTTAAAATTTGCATTTAAATTATGAACCTGTGAATTTATGATATGATATTTTCAAAATATTTAAATGCTAGTTATATTTAGTTATATTTTTTAGAGACTGAATCATCCGGTTCGACCGGTTTTACCAATTTTATACCTATTATAATAACAAGTTTATTCAACCGAATTATTCGGTTTAATCTGGTTTAATCATGTAATTCGACCAATGAACCAGTGATTCGTCCGGTAAACCAGTGACCCAGTACCCTCACCGGTTTGATAACCAGTCCGATTTTTTTAAAATACTGATTGTATCTTCGCTATAACCTCCAAGAAAACTGCATCGGAAGGTGGAAAATGAATCCCATCACAGTTTCAAACAAACACTTCACTGCATTTCAAAACATGTTCTAATTATTTGGAAATGACGCTGCGATAAAAGGGACAGTACCAAAGCGTTAAAAATAGCAAAAAAAATCTCAAAGAAATTTGGATGTAACATTAGGAAAACGTTAGCTACAGAAAGAGACCTTTTAAGAGTCAACCATGAAATATGCATTCAAACAGACTGTTTCACAAACTGCTCATTGTGGAACCATATGCCCTTGAATAATTTTCACTGATGAAAATAAATATTGTACTGGCAAATTATGGTCTCTGAGAAAGTAGACGAAAAAATAACTCAATTGTAGACCATATATTTGGGAGTAGCACTGAATTTCTGGTACCCTTTGATGACTTTATTCACTGCATCAAGGAAGTCCTTCTCTGTTACTGTCTTCCTTCGGGCACGGATAGCATACATACCAGCTTCAGTGCACACACTCCTTATATCAGCTCCTGGAGAGAACCAAAAGTGTCTTGGTCAGAAAAGAAAGCTAATTTTCATGACAAAGAAAGGAGTTGCAAAACTTCCTCAAAACCAAAGGAAGTTTTTAATAGAAGGATATAAGCTAGAGTACTGAAGTACTTAAAAGACTGATGGCCAGAAGGTATAAGCTAAATTAAAATTTCCCAGTTGTTAAGATGTTCTTACCAGTGGAGTTTGGGCAAAGCCGAGCTAGAAGTTCAAAACGGATATCTCTTTCACAGTTCATGGTTCTTGTGTGTATCTTGAATATTTGTGTCCTACTCTCTAAATCAGGAAGGCCAAATTCAACTTTACGATCTAATCGCCCAGGTCGCAATAGTGCTGGATCCAAAGTGTCCGGCCTAGAAATTGTGGACAAAAGCCATTAAAAGGCAATTAAGGCCAGCATCGCAGAGGTAAAACTCTCAAATTGAAGAAAATCACTTATGGAACAAAATAGAGAACAAAGAAAAACCAAATAATAGTAAAATCAACTGACCTGTTTGTTGCCATCAAAACTTTGATGTTTCCACGGGCATCAAACCCATCAAGCTGATTCACAATTTCAAGCATAGTGCGCTGAACCTCGTTATCACCACCAACACCATCATCAAATCGTGCACCTCCAATTGCATCAACTTCATCAAAAAACACAATGCATGCCTTCTTTGAACGGGCCATCTACACGAGGTAACAAATTCAATCAAAATGATACCAGATGATGGAAACGATTGTCAAAGCAAAATTAGAAGACACGAAACATTTACCTGAAATAGTTCACGAACCATCCGAGCCCCTTCACCGACATATTTCTGAACCAGTTCACTTCCAATGACTCTAATAAAACAAGCATCAGTCCTATTAGCAACAGCCCTGGCTAATAGAGTTTTGCCAGTTCCTGGTGGACCATAACAAAGCACACCCTTTGGAGGATCAATTCCGAGCTTAACAAATTTCTCAGGATGAAGCATGGGAAGTTCAACAACCTAGCAGGGAAATTAAAATTTAGCTACACCTGACTTATTTCCATTGTAATGAGGGTATGGATATTTAAAAAAACTTACTTCACGCATCTTTTCAATTTGCTCCTTACAGCCACCAACATCATTATATGTCACATCTGGTTTCTCTTCTACTGTCATCATGGTAACACTTGGATCAATTTTTGGAGGCAAAGGAATCTGAATCTGATATTTGTTTCTATCAACACTGCAATATGATTAAATAAAGGTCAACCAAACATGAAGACAGTGTAATAATGATGTTACTCTTCTTCCCATGGATGATACTTTATCATGAAAAGTATTCATCAGATACATACCCAACACGCATTCCTTCCTCTATATCAGTGGGGGAAACCTTGTCTCCTAGCCCAACAACAAACTATTATCATCAAAGAAAAAGATATATTAGAACAAACTTCATAAAGAAATGCAAATATTTGGCATATCCAACATCATATAAAATAATTAATCAGTCTTAAACAAGTGATTACTGACATTTGCAAATAAAAATCTATCCAACATATAAAGAGAAAATAAAAAATTTGTTGTGAAGTAGAGGCACCTTTGCAATCTGCTTCACATTGATGACATATTTAGCATCTTCTGAGTTTGGATTTATAATTTTTGTGCATCTTGCAACCTGTTCAATAAATAATCATAGTTAGCCATTCCTACAAATAATAAAAGCACTTTGAACAATCTCTACAAAATGAGAAAGGGAAAAAATCACCTGAAGAGGCTGCTCCTCCTGCATCATTTGCTTATCAGAAACAAGATCCCACTGGCTAGGTGCAGCTAAACCAGTATCAGACTCCTTGATACCTATAGTCACAACAGAAAGTTAACATCTAAGGAAGTGTACAGTGTTGACAGTATTCAATTCAAGCAATTAAGACAAACCACTATGAATGCAATACAATAAAACACCTATACAATAGTAACTATCGAGTCCTTCCTTCAGTAAAATATATTTATAGATAAAAATATACCCAAATAATAGATCACTAGTTACCATCAAACTGAAAGAGAGTAAAGGGGTATTGCATACACCGCAACACCAAGAAAGAAAGGAAAAAATATATTATTTTCTTTGGTTCAAACACAGGCAACCATCTAAAAAGCAATTAAGAAAAGCAGAAAAAAAAAACCAAAATACTTCACATACCACATAAGTCATTCACTTTCTTCGCCATATCTTTAATTTCCTTCTCCACTTTTTTAATGCTTGTGGAATAAGGCCCCAAACCCTGCGAAAAGTAGAACAGGTGAACAGAATATTACTTAAAAATTAAATGCCCGAAATACATACGGCCAACTGAGAAGCGTGGCTGGGAAAGTCAGGAATCAACAAATGAGCATCTCTATAAATATCACTTGCTTCATATATTAAAGAGTAAACAGACTCCATATCATCGGCTCTATATACATAGCTACACACACTACTAGCACATAAGTAGCCTAATAATTGGATACACTTAATCTTTGCACAGCCATATAAAAAGTTTCAACCTTTACTTCACATAGCCACACAAGCTGTACGTATATGAAAAGCTTTGCGCATCCACATCATGATACAATAACAATTACCACAATCACCAATTTACGTAAACCCCACAACCTCAACTCTTGCCAATTACAGACCCAATCAAAATCTGAAAATAGGGTCAACAAGAGGAAACTAATTTCTTTCATTTTTCGGATTATATATCTTCAACAATATAAACTAACAAAAAAAATACTCAGTTACATATTTTAACTAACCCTAGATCCAGAATCAGAAAATTCCCTCAAAAAACAAAAAGCGATGGTTGAAAATTGAGAGCCAATTAGATTACGATTCGATTGAAATAACATAAGAAATAGAACAAACACAGGTAAAACATTAAACGATTATTACAAAAATAGAAGATCTGGTAAACCTAAAACAGAAATTAAGAAATTAGGGTTTTAGTGAAAGATAGATGATTACATAGGTTTTGAGGAGAGCAATATCATCCTCGTCGAGGGGGCGAGGGTTCTTCTCGTCCTTAAGTTCGTCTTCATGTTCAATCGCCATTGATCGTTCTCCTCTTTACGATTTTTGAGCTGTGAGTGTTGAATACGTTAGTCGATAAGAAAGCAAAGGGAGTATCGGTGTTAAACTTGAGATTTGGTTTTTGTAGCCTTTTTATTTAGAATTTATCCCAATGGTAACAAGGTTAGCAACTTAAACAAGAAAATGAAATAAAACTACTTCAAATATTTTTCTAGTAAAAAAAATCAAAATATTGTTTTAAATGTTTAATTATATTTTTTATTAGACCTTGTTAAAAATATATTTTTCATAAATATATAGTTTTATTGAAAGATGTATTTTTTAAAATGGTGACAAGGTTAGATGAGTTGGATTTTGGTAGGTTACTTATATGTATATATATTTTGTTAGATGATTTAGATTAGGGATGAAATTTTATATAACTCGATGTTAGTGAATAGCGTAGAAAGAACTATCACATGGACTTAAATGATATATGTTGGAATTAATCATAATTTTGAAGATAATCTGAATTAATCTTGATGAATAAGAATCAATCTTTCTGATTGATCATCTCTAGTTCTTTACTCGTCACTTGAATGATTTAACCACACATTGGTTGCAAGATAATTCTGATGCACAATGATTTGATTAGAGGAGATAATTCGAGAGAGAAAAGAGAAAAAAATGAAATTTAGGGTTTTAGGAGAAGAAAAAAATTTATTGAGCTCTAACTGAACTGGATTCTCTTATTCAACATCTCTTTTACAATAGTAGGACACCTCCCTATGTATATATGAGATTACTTACACACCAAGTAATCTATAATTAACAAACAAAATAAATGTTGAGTTTAACTCAGTCGAGGTTACCTCCTTCGACAGATAGCTAGTTTGACTGCTATCGAATACATTCGATTTTGACTATGTTGAATTTTATAGCATGATTAACACAAAGAATTACATATTTAATACACCACCTAATTCATTGTGTCTAACCTAACTATATTCATCATAGTTCTCAATAACTTGAACAATTCAACTTACACAACCTTCGTCATGATGTCTGCAATCTGATTCTCAGTTCTGCAATGTTCCAAGTTCAGCTTCTCATTTGCTACTTACTCTTGAAGATAATGGAACCTCATATCAATGTGTTTGCTTCTTCCATGTGCAATCGGGTTCTTCGCCAAATTGATAGCAGACATGTTGTCGATCTTCATGATCATTGCTCTATGGTCTTCTCCTGAAATCTCCTTGATCAGGTTCACCATCCACGCTGCTTGACATGCACAAAGAGAGGAAGTTATGTATTCAGCCTCACATGATGACAACACTATCACTGGTTCCTTTCTTGAACTACAAACAACTAGTGCACCACCTAGCATAAACACATATCCAGCTGTGGATTTTCTATCCTCAGCATCACCACATCAACTTGAGTTAGTGTAAATCACTAGTTTGCATTATTTTCCTTCAGTTGTTGCATGAAACAAAATGCCATAGTCGAGAATTCCTTTGTGACACCTTAGTATCCTATTTGTGGATGTTAGGTGTGATGCCTTTGACTTCTGCATGAATATACTCACCATACCTACATTCTATGCTATATCAGACCTTGTGTGACAAAGGTGTTTTAATGATCCAATTAGTCTTTTATATTGAGTTGGATCGACATCATCTTCATTTGAGTTCTTCAACAATTGCAGTCTTGGTTTGGCAGGTGTCAAAGATGCATTGCAGTCTTCCATCTAAATTTTTTTGAGTATTTCACTTGCATATATTCGTTGATGCAACATCAGGCATTTACTACTCTTATAGAATTCTATACCAAGGAAGTATGAAATGTTTCCCATGTCAGATATTTCGAACTCCTTGCCTATACCACCTTTAAAGTCTTTGATCTCCTTCCTGCAGCTTCCTATTACCAACAGATCATCGACATAGAGACATAGTATAAGCAGTTCATTCCTGCTTCTACTGACATATACTTCATACTCAGTTCTGAACTTCAGAAATTCCTTCTCCCTTAGGAAATTCTCTATCTTCTTATTCCAAAATCTTGGAGCTTGCTTTAGTTCATACAAAGCTTTGTGCAACCTGTTTACCTTGCTTTCTTGGCCTTATTTCACAAGCCCAACTGATTGTGCCACAGAAACCTCTTCATCTAGAGGGCCATTTATGATTGCACATTTCACGTTCATTTGACACATGTACCAGATATTCATGTTTGCTAGACCAATAACCAACCTGGTTGTTTTGATCCTTGCAACTGGTGCAAAGACTTCATCAAAGTAGATTTCTTATCTTTGAAGAAATCCTTTGGCTACATGTTTTTCTTTGTGTCTAGTTACTTGTCCTTTTGGATTCAGCTTCACTTTGTATACCCATTTCACATCAATTACCTTCTTGCATTGTAGTAATTCGACTAGTGACCACGTATTGTTAACTTCTATGGACTTCAGTTCTTCATTCATCAATTGCATCCATTTTGAGTCCTTCAATGCCTCAGTTACATTGATTGGCTTAATATCTGCCTAGAAAGCATAATGGACAAGTTCACCTTCATCATCAACTGTATCATCTGATGTAATCACACATTCCTGCAACCTTGCAAGCATGTTTCTTATTCTTTGAGGTCCGCTTGTGTGTGTTTGACATCTAACTTTTTATTTTTAAACTTCTCTGTCAGCTTCACTAGATGGTTCATCACATAAAATTCTCATTGAATCCTTATTGACATTGCATTTCCAACCCCACTCCTTCAGCTCATTTATGATCATATCTCTGTTGATCACAACTTGCTTGTTCAAGGGATCAAATAATTTGTATCCATCAGTCGAATGATATCCTATCAAGATCATTTAACTAGACTTATCATCAAGCTTCTTTCTCAATTGATCAGACACGTGTCTATGTGTTATAGGTCCAAACACCTTCAGATGACTTAAGTTAGGCTTGACACCAGACCAACATTCTTCTAGTGTAATTCCTTCTAGCTTCTTAGTCGGGCATTTGCTCAGGATGTATGTTTCATTCGACACAACCTCGCCCCATAACTCATTTGGTAAAATTCTTTCCTCTTAGCATACTCATCACCATGTTCATGATGGTTATGTTCTTTCTCTCAATAGTTCCATTTTGTTATGGAGTGTAGGGTGGCACCACCTCATGTATAATCCCTTCTTTCTCACATAATGCATCTTTCAACACATATTCTCAATCACCATCAGTCCTCAGGGTTTTAAGATTTCGACCACTTTGTCTTTCCACCATAGATTTAAACTTTATGAACACCTCGAGCACATCACTTTTCTTCTTGATTAGGTATGTCCAAAATTTTTGACTGAAATCATCTATAAATGTGACAAAGTATTTGTTACCTCCAATCAAATCCACCTAGATAGGACCACACACATCTGAGTATATGACTTCAAGAATTGCCTTCGACTTGATTCCAGCGTCTTTACTGAAGTTATTCTTGTGTTGCTTTGCCATAACACATTCTTCACACACTTCATTTGGAATGTTGGTTTTTGGTAATCCTGAAACCATGTTTTTTCTCTTCAGATTTTTTATGTCTTTGAAGCTAAGATGACCAAGTATGCAGTGCCATAGCCATTCATCTCTGCTAGTTGAAGTTTCTAGACACTTGTTCTCAATCAAATTCAGTTCAATCTTGAAGGTTGTGTTCTGAGACATAGGTGCCTTTAAGATTAACCTACCTCCTGAGTCAAGAACTATCATCATCTAATCTTTGATCAACACTTTGTAATTCTTGTCGACCAGTTGCCCTATATTGAAAAAATGTTTTTCATGCCTAGTATGTATAGTACATTGGAAATTACTGACATTTTTCCATCTTTCCTCATAATTAGAACATCGCCAACACCTTCAGCAGTCAGGGTATTGTCATTTTCAATTTTCACCTTATTGTTCAACGAGGGACTTATGTTAACAAACCAATATTTCCTTCCAGTCATGTGTGATGAGTAGCTTGAGTCCAAGTACCATTGATCCTTGAATCTTTCTACATCTTTCATTGTGACCATCAGCAACAACTTTTTTTCTTCTTCGTGTTTGCAAGTCTTGCATCACTTTCTTGATTTTCTTTCTTGACTCCTCAACATTGGCTTGCATAGTGTTCATACTTATGATAGTTATAACACTGAATATGGCTTTTATTAGGTTTTCTTCCATCGCTTGTTCCTCTACCTACAGCACCACCTATGTGGTTGCTTTGGTTTGAAGATTGTCTCTGATTTGATGAATTACCTTCTTGTTGGTTTCCTCTACCAGTTGAATTGTTGTATTTCCTTTACCTTTGTTATCATTCCATCTTCCTTTGTCTTTCTTTTCTTTTGTTGAATGCGCATGCAGAGCTACATCACTCTTTGTCTTGCTTGCAGATATTTCAACCATTCTCTGTTTATGAGATTCAAGGGTCCCTTAAAGCTCTTCTTTTGTCCTGCTTGACAAATCCTTCGATTATTCTATAGATACTACCACATGATCTAATTATGGAGTCAATGACCTCAAGATCTTTGTAACTATTGATCTTGATGTCAACATTTCTTCACACATCTTAATTTGATTCACCAAACTTGTTACTCTGGTGAATAAATCAGTGATGCTCTCACTTTCTTCCATCTGAAGCAATTCATACATTCTTTTGTGATTTTGTAACATCACCTTTTTCCCCTTCTCAGCGCCTCCAAATAATTTCTCCAGGATGTCCCATGCTTTTTTTGTTGAGTCTACATCACTAGCTTTCTCAAAGTTGTCTGGATCAATGCATTAATGGATTATAAAGAGAGCTTTATAATCTTTCTTCTTCAAATCTTTATGTGCAACCTTTTGTTCATCTGTAGCATTCTCTCCAACTGGTGTTACTCTATTCTTCACAAGATCCCAAAGATCTTGATAACAGAAAATAACTTTCATCTGCTTACACCGATTCTCATAATTATTACCATTCAAGATTTAAATAATAGCTGGAAAATTCTCGTTCAGATGATAAGTCATTGTGTTATGCCTCCTATGAATCGCAGTCAGTGCTCTAGATACCAGATGTTGGAATTAACCCTAATTTTGGAGATAATCTGAATCAATCATGATAAAAAAGAATCAATCTTTCTGATTAATCACCCCTATTTCTTCACTCGTCACTTAAGTGATTCAACCACACCTTGGTTGAAAGATGCTCTGCCACACAATGATTTGATGAGAGGATATAATTTGAGAGAGAAAAAAGAAAAGATGAATTTTAGGGTTTTGGGAGAAGAAAGAATTTTATTGAGTTCTAACTGAACTGAATTCTCTTATTCATCATATCTTCTATAATAGTAGGGTACATCCTTATTTATAGATGAGATTACTTGCACACCAAGTAATCTCTAACAAACAAACAAAATAAATGCTAAGTTTTACTTTGTAGAGGTTAACTCTTTGACAGATAGCTACTTTGACTACTATCGATTACATTTGACTTTGATTCTGTCAAATTTTACAGCATGTTTAACACAAAGCGCTACATATTTAACAATATAATGTGTTCTCAGTGTATTATTTATCAAATATTTTTAATTTAATATGCATATTGTAACAAACTTTTTATATAATATTTTACTTGGAGGCCTATATTAATCTTGAAAATAAAGTCCCAATAGATAGTACTGGATAAAGTGAAACGACTCTTTTGATTTGCTTATAAATAGTCGAATTGCACCAAATAAATAGATCAAACAATCAATAGAATACCCACCAGATATATCATGCCCACTAAGGTGCTTGATAAGGTACCGTAAAATATACTTGCTAGACAAATGAATTATATCGTGGACATATATATATATACATTCAAAGAAGAAAACAAAGAGTTAAAGCAATTTATTGTCACAAAGTTTCATATAACTTAGTTTTTACTTGATTTAAAATTATTTGTTTATGTGAATTAACAACTAGTTGACCTACGAAAACAAATAATTCATTTCAACCACACAGACCCCCCATAATCTTTTCATGAACCTATGTCCACCACAAACCAACACTTTTAGTCTATATATTTTGTTAAAAAAAATAAGGTTTTAGTTCCTCCATTTTAAAACTCGATTTTTTGGTCTTCGTTTTGAGATTTTTTTATTTTCATTACAATTTTGCATATGTAGAATTTCCATTTAATATGTGGCATTGACATGTCATGACTTAGGTGGTTCCAATACAACATATTTTCCCATGTCACTTTTTTAAATTTATAAATTGTCATTACAAATAAAAACAATATTATAAATTCAGTTTTAAAAACATTTTATCAAATACAAATAGTAGAAATTAAAAGAGGATTTTGTTATCCCCTTCTGAATCATAATGACAAGAACCATAGAATCAAATTTGGATAACTTTCTCGTGTTTGGAGAAAATTGAACACCCAACATACTCGTTTTCGTGTTTCCAGAAAATCGAAGAAATTACATTGAATGTCCACCATATTGAAGGTCATGTTTGTCTCTTGTGTTTCATGTTTAATCCCCGTCTCTCGTGTTCAAATAAGTCGATACCACCTGCCTTAAGGAAGAGTAATGAAATGGTAAAGTTTTGTGTCAAGTATGTTGTTTATATTGATGTATGTTATTCCTTGTGTTTGTTTTAGGTCCACTTTTCTTTAGTGTTATATGTTATTCCTATTGTTATTGGTATGTTATGCCTTATTTTATTGTCGTGTGTTAATTGGTATTGATGTTGCCCTCAAGATTAAATAAGTTTTTTTTATTTTGTTGTCCATGTCTGCACAAAATCAAAGGATTGGGTTAATAATATATCATAGGGGTGAACTAGAACACATACCTCTTAAATTGTATATAAGTGTGGAGGTTTCAAAAATGATTTGGATGTCGGGCGTAGACTTTATGTCATATATGTCGTTTGGAAAGTATAATAAAAATGCGGGTTACAATAATATGAAGTGTATGTGGCACTGGAAACCTAAGTATAATTTTTATCATGGACTAAAACCTCTAAAAGAATGATAAGGATGTTATTCAACTTCTTGAAGATTTAAATGAATATGAATTGGTAGATGTATATGCATAATATAGTGTTGACAACCTTATGTAGTAAATTGAACTTAGTTAGGACATGTTGATGTTGAATATTTATGCTAGAATGTTGATGATGATGATTTGCAAGTAGAACAAAGTAAAGGGTGACTTAGGTCATATTGTTGATGATGATGTGCAAATAGGATAAGGTGAAGGGGATGACTTAGGTCAAAATAATGATGATTATGTGCAAGTAGTGTCATACCCCAAATTTGTCCTACCTGTATAATTTTCATTTGTATATCCGCCCACTGACAATTATTCAGAAAATCAAAAAAATATGTTGTCTTCAACTTCATCCCTCTTTTATTTTTTATCCATATATATTTAACCATTTTTAGTCCTTAATCCGTTTCAAACCAATTATCCATCCATATCCATTTATTTATTCATTATCCAATTTTATTCATCATATTTCTATTCACAAAATCCAATTTTTAATTGTCATTTACAGAAATATCTACAAAATACATATCCATTCAATATCCATAAATATCCATAACAATCCATTTTTGTTTAATATCCACTATTCATATTTCTAATCCATTTTTTTATTCAACAAATCCATTAATCAAAATTCACAAATCCAAGCCATTTATACAGTGCCTTACCAAAATAATACGAGTCCATTCAATTTACAATAAAGGCCCATTACAAAAATGAAAAAAAAGGGTTTAGAAAAGTGGCAAATTTCATCCAAGCCTAGCACAAATGAGGACCCTGCTGCTACTGCTATGCAGCATCCCACCACGCCATTACCCTCCAAACATTTCACCAAAACAAGCCTGTAACACAAAAGCCAAAATCTCTACTTCATCATATGACCACCCTGCTCTACAAAACAACATACCTGTGTCAAAACCAATTCTTGCTACTCCCAAGGCTCTGATACAAAATGCCAAAACCAAAGGACAACAAATTTCCTGCCGTTGAAAGCAACAAGAGACTGGAAAAATAAATTAACAGAGAATCATAAGAAAAAGGAAAAAAAAAAAAAGAAAATAAGAGAGGGGCTAACCTTCTGAAGCGCTATTTTTTTTCAACACACCATAAACTCACAGACCACAAAATCCATCTTAAAAACAATACACAACCACTGAACTTTGATTCCACGAACCGTCTACCTTCTCCTATTCGAATCGCGCCATCCTTCTCTAATTTCAGCAAACCTCACCTTCACAATCATCACTTCAATCCTCATCAAAACCCTCCGCTCCAACCATTAACCTTGCTTCAATCACTCACCACAACCTTCAACCTTCAATCCAACTCACCCTTCCCCCTTCATCGCAACATCAGAACCACACCTTCAAACGCGAAATACCAATAATCATCCTCAATCTTCTTCTCGTAAACAGCAACAAATTAAACAATAAACCCAAACCTTTTTCCATTCTTCAACCACAACACTCTCATCTTCGACAACCTCCATTCACCGCCATTGTTCAACCCAAACCCATATTTCAAAACCCAACCAAAAATCATAGAGAAAGAGAAAGAAGAGAGAGTTTCGAAACACAAATCGCAACCATGGACCATTCCGAATCAACAACCCAAATCAATAACCCACACAACACCCTAACATCCTCCAAACCACACACAATCGCCGCCGGACATTGGAGGTGAGAAACCGTGAGAGTGAGAGAGTGTGCGTCGAAATCGAGCGAGACGGAGGGAGCAGTAACGCACGAAGAAGGTTGGATTGGAGATGATGATCGTGTCGTTCTTCACTTTCATTTTCCGTATTATTTGTTTTTGATTTTAAGAAAAAATAAGGTTGATGATGGAGTCTTGATGTGAGGCTGTTGTTTTAAGTTGACCACTTGCCCTGTTCTTTAACGTGTTTGGTTTTGTTTTTTATCTCTTATTTAATAATAAAGGAAAAGGATTTCTGATGGATATTGTGATGGGTCGGTGGATTTCATGACCCATTATTATTGTTTTTAATCTACTTAAATTCACCCTTTTCTTTTTTCCTCATCCGTTTTTTAAGATAGTGGATGATGGGCTTTGATGAGCCCAAAGGATTCCACATTCCTATTCATCTCCTCATAATCCTACGCCCCCCTCCCCTTTAATCCTTAATTTTATTTTAGTTTTTTTATTATTCATGTTTTCTTGTTTCTCTAAAAATAATAGTTTGAAGTTTAAGTTTAATCTCCATTTTCTGTTTGCATTTAGTTTTTGTCAATATCCATTTGATTTTAGGGCCAATGATAAGATAAAACTCTTGATTTGTTGATTTTCTCTAATAGATCCAAATCTTGATTTATATGAGGCCTACCCTTTTTTATTTCGATTTTCATTTATGTTCATTTATTTTTGTTTCAATTTATTTATCACTTTATTTAGATTTTATTTCATTTTTAGCATTTTTATTCATTTTGGTCAATGAAAACCAAAATATCAAGATTTATTCATTTTTAATCTTAAATCTTGATAAAGGTGAGACCTTTATTATTTTTAGCATCATTTTCGATTTTTATTCCATTTTATGATTTTTATTCATTAATGTTTATTCACTATTTTATTCATTATTATTTTATTCATATTTGGTCAATGAAAATTAAATATCGATTGATTTATCGATTTCTCGATTAAATCTCGATAAAGGTGAGACCTTTATTCTTTGTATTCGTATTTTTGATTTAATCTCCTTTTTGTCATTTTATATTCTTTTATTTTCATTTGGGTCAATGAAGGTCAAAAATCCGATTATCAATTTATCGATTAAATCGCGATTAAGACGAGACCGATTTTATATCCATATTATATCTTGTCCATTTTATATTATATCGTTGTACATATTATCATATTGTATCCATATTCATATCCATTTCATTTTACTCGCCTTTAATAAAAAACAATTAATAAATATCGAAACCCTAAAAACAATCACATTAATAGACTGTTGATTATGATGATCATTTGCTTGGCGCTCGCATTCAAGGCTTAGTTTAGGACACTTTGCACACACACGGCTTTCTCTTGGGCTACCTTACAACGAGACCATTTATTTATGTCAACACTTGTAATTTACATGTATCCCTCCCCCATTCCAATGTACGCACTTAATACTGTTTTGATTGTGGCTTGTTTACTAGGAGCACCCCTAGGGACTAGCATAGGCAACCCATTTTCAAACCAAAACCTCGAATCGTCGTCGAGACATTTTTAAAACAACCCATTTTTTCAAACCAAACCCTCGATTCGTCGTCGAGCCATTTTCCAACAAACCTCTTTTCAAACCAAACCTTCGATTAGTCGTCGAGCCATTTTCAAATCAACCTCTAATCAACTCTTTTCAAACCAAACTCTTTTCGCAAATAAACCCTTGATCCAACGTCAAGCGGATTTTCATAATTGATCGCGACTTTATGAGTCGAATGGGGTTACTAACTGCAAGCGCACAGTCTATCGCGTAGTTTTAAAAAGATATCGATCCCACAAGGACTGATAATCAAACTAGTGCTATCAGAATGTTACTATGTTTAGCTAAGACTAATATTTCTAAGGGAAGTAAGGCGACAGAAAATAAATCTAAGAGTACTAACTTTTAATAAAAATAATCAATAACGAGATATCAGTATGTAACGCATTAATCGTCTGGAATTTAATAAGTCATCGGTGCAGGTTTAAATGTCAAATTACTTTTTAGTAGAAAATATTCATTTAAAAGACCTCATCTCACACTCTCGTGTTTGTTGATTCAGACTATACCGTTAAATCAGAATGAGCGCTCTCGCTGTATCATTTGCATTTAAAAATACTTTTTGAAAATAAATAAGTCTTAATCGATTCTAAAGTGCTTCCGCTGTGTTTAAAATCAATGCCTAGTTTCAGCTATCTGGTTAAACTCTCAAACTCTCGTTTATCTTGACCTCAACCTTAAATGTCTTTTTACTTTCGTAAGAAAAACTACTTGATTAAAAATAAGAAACCTCGGCTTAAAAACTAATTTGTAGAAATATGGCACCGATTATTATTTAATCCCAGGTGAATAATTTGTTTACATACTGATACCAAATAATTTAGCAAGACATGATTTGAATGAAAAACACACTAGCGATACGTATATAACTACTATTAATCATGCTGTAAATAAAAACAGAACGAAGCATATAATAAAACCTGGAATTGAAATAGCTTGCAAACGAATCCTTGATACAAACTTGAAGTAATCCAACACAGTGCTCACAAGAAGAAATAATGAAAAACAGAAGTGCAGAAGTGCAGGGAAAATAACAAAAGCTAATAACTGTTTAATTGAAAGGATGCAGAAAAACTAATTCGCTCTCTCACAAATTCGCCGACCCCCTAAATGGAGGTCTTCAGTTCAATTTATAGAGGCTTGGCAGTTGAGATAATTTCGTTCCAGTCGTGTGGAAAATGCTGAGAAAACCACGCACGGAAGTTGGAAAACCTAGAAATAATAGGAGGGGTGGTGCAATATTTGGTTTTTTTCTTCCCCAGAAATAGGTGGCGGGCGCCACCTCTTCACTCTCCCCAAATGTGGCTTGCGCCACTTCTTCATGCTGGTGGTGGGCGCCACCCACAATGTGGCTTGCGCCATATGTGTGGTGGTGGGCCCACCCTTTATATTTTTTTTTTCTTTTCTTTTCTCCTTTTTCTTTCCTTCCTTTTTCTTTCCATTTCAACTTCTTCCAATCATTTTCTTTCCTCTTCATTTCTTTTCTCTTCATTTCTTCAATAAATATTTACTTTCCGTTAAATCCCGGTTCGACTCGAGTGCCTGAAAAACATAAACAAATACGGGTAGAATAAAACATAAATCGGGAAAAACCAATAAAAAACACAATATAAATTCATGTATGTCAAGTCAAATACACGATATAATTTCGCGTTATCAAACTCCCCCACACTTGAACCTTTGCTTGTCCTCAAGCAAATGAAACATCTAAACACAGGTTTGAAACAAAAACACGACACATATCATACAGTGGTGCTAAGCCTTGTCAGAAAGATAGGTACAAATATCAACACCAAGGATACCGTAATGACACAAAATTACATCATGTAACCAAAAACTCCCACCTTATACAGACAGATCTGAATCATGGTATTATAACTCGACCTATTCTCTTTCACCTCTTTTTCATTCTCGCGCAATCACATTAAGCCCGTTATCCACGCACGCTCATGGTAAGTAAACATGTTAGTGTTCAGTGATCTCATTTTCCAAATCTTTTGCAAAAAAATTTCTTTTAGTTTCGAATTTCCAGAGTCCGATCCGTTGGGCTAAATGGTCGGGTGAAGACCACCTAACTTAGAGGGAACATGTCTTTTATTCTCCTTTTCTATTAATTCATCAAATTCTTTTTTTTTTTTTTTGAGATCGAACACATATTTGCATCAGTTTATTACTTAGTTTGTGCCTTAGGATGGTGCTGACTGCTAGTATAAACTAATCAAGAGGTTATTTTTAAATTTCAGGCCTCGGCATAATAAGTACTCAGATTCATCTGTATATTCGGGGGTTCAAGGTGTTAAAACAGTACCGATTTTATTAACACTTTCCCAAGTCTTCCTAACTTAGCCTTCTAAGCTTTTAAAGTGCCATGTCATGTATCAAACCAAAATAAAACTTTTTTTGTTATGGCTCAAGAAAGTTGGGAGAATCTAAGTAATAACAGAAACTATGTGTAGAGACTCGACAACACATGAATTTCTTTTATTGAAGGGGAAATAAGCATGAAAAATTTTAAATCTACCTAGAAAAGCAGTAAATAAACAAAATAATTTAAATGAAAGCAATAAAACTTCCTCCCCTACACTTAAATTGAGCATTGTCCCCAATGCAACAACGTAAGGTGAAAAAGGAAGGAGAAACCTAGAAAAAATGGCCTACTGGCGGCCTCTTCCTCGAGTCCGTGCTCGTCTAGTGTTTCTGGTTTGATGTTCTGAAGCACCCAGATCCTGATGTTGTTTATGTGCTTGCACATTCATACCGGCCATCCCTTGGATCAGCTCTGCCATGTCGTCCTGGCCTCGCTGCATTCGTTGTAAAACCTGGATCATCTCCGCTTGGTGGTTGTACATCTGGGTTTGCTGAGCCATTATTTGAGCTTGCTGAGCTGCGATGCTTTGTATGGTTTGGTCGCGGAGTGCGTTTGCTTCACTCTGTCTCATCACCTCAGCGTATATGCTTTCTAGATTTCTGGATGGTTCTTCCTCTCGTCTCCTAGGCCTGCGTCTGGATGATGTACCTGCAACAAAATTAGAGGAGGAGGGTACGGTGTGTGCTTGTGCGTTAGTTTCATCCCCGCCAGCAGCAACATTCTCAGGAATGTGCGCGGGGTCTGGGTTATCAGTATAACAATAGTTTTCCTCTCGCTGCACATCTGTGCGGCTTGGGTTAGGGAGTGTAAAATTTGGGAAAACTTTATTGTCAATTAGTAGATCATATTTACCGTCTTCTCTTTTCTTAACTAGCTTCATACGTTCAGTCATTTTCAAATCAATGGTAAGAGAAGGAAGTGGTGTTAAGGCTGCGAAATGTCCTTCGAGCCCAAGGGCACGAGCTATAGTTGTTATTAGACCACCGAATATTATGGCGCCTTTGTTTGAGGCGGTAATGGAGCACATATGATTAATCATGAATGGAACATGGTTTATTCAGCGGTTAGCAAAGGTGTTAAGTAAATAGGAAAACTCCTTCTCATTCACTTTATTTGAATTAGACCGGCCAAAAATTGTAGTAGCCAATAGTTGGCGAAAATAACGAAAAGCCGGGTTTTGAATGAGAGTGGCCTTATTTCCTTCACAACTTTGCGTATGAGTACCCGTTAGACCTCTCCAAAGGCACTTGTAACTATGAACCCAGTCAGATCCACTCGGGACACTATACATTACATTGTCTCCCACTGGGAATTTTAGTTTAGCGGCCAGTTCATCAAAAGTGAAATTAAATTCAATATTGAACATTCGAAACTGGACCGTCCCTTCGGGGTCATAAATAAGCGAGCTAAGAAATTCTAAGGTAAGCGGGACATAGACGGGGTCTCTATTAGACAAAAATTGTTTCAAATTTATTCGTTCTAATAAGAAATCTACGCTTTCGATAAGTCCTAAAACTTCTAAACAATTAGTATCCGCATACCTTGTTGGCTCGATTTCGCGTTCTAGCAGCAGTCGGAAAAGGGTTGCTTGATCTTGATCTCTGAAAATTATACCCGACCCTTGAGCTGTTGGTGCTGGTTCCATTATACTAATTTTTTTGTTGGTAGAAATTTTTCTCTCAAAACCTAGACGTGCAGCCCAAAAAAAATATTCTAAGTGTTCTAAATATGTGGAAATAATGTGTGTGAGTGAAAAGATGTGAAGAGTTATTTATATATATAGATGAAGTAGATAGTATGTTTATTAGGGTAGTTGGGGTGGGTGGTGGTCAAAGAGAAATAAAGAAGGGGGTGGACAAATGCATGCGAGGTTTTGATGGGTGAAGGAAAATTGCAGAGGTTTAGGAGTCAGACATGCACATGCATAATTGCATGCATAGGCCAAATAGGAGGTGGCGGGGGCCACAAGGAACAAAGTGACGGAAGCCACATGTTTGTGGAGTGGCGGGAGCCACATTGACCAGAGTGGCGAGAGCCACATGAACCAAAGGTGGCGCGAGCCACATTCCCAAATGGGTGGCGGGAGCCACTTTTAACACAAAATATTTTTTTGTTTTTATCTTTAAATTCCACACTTCACATGCAGAGATTCCTTCAATTTTGTTTCTTTTCTGCATGTGATAAGATTGGTCATGCAAGCAAGCTACTACATGACATTTTTATCAAGACCATGCGTGTCCTTACTTTACCAGTATTAAATCATGTAGCAGAGTGATGATAGATGATACAGCAAGCATATGAATAATACTGAATGATGAAATAGCAGAAAAATCAATGGAGTAGCAGTCAATATCACATGCTTGAACTGTAATAGTCAATAACTGAATCAAAAGTAAATGCAACCAAAACACAACAATAAATGTAGCCAAAGTAAATCAACAGATTGAAATAAATTGAAACTTGAAATTTTTGTCAATTTAAACCAAAATACATTAAACCCAAGTGCAACTGAAATGAAAAATTTGTAACAGTGAAAATTAAAATACGGAAATTAGAAAAACTGAATTGAATTACGAAAATGAGAAAAACTGAATGAAAAGTTAGCTTCCGTCTCCCACACTTAGAATTAACTGTGTCCTCACTGTTAAATGCAGAAGCTCGGAGGTGAAGCAAATACTGCCCTAGCCACGTTGATTTGGATTATTAGCAAGTCCTCTAGAAAATAGTTGCTGATGAAAATGATCCAATTGTTCTACCACTATATCCATAAATCCATGAAATTCAGTGCGAATAGTGGTGAATTCTGTTTGAAGGTCAGTCACTCGGTTTTCCAAGGCAGTTATGGCAGTGGTGAAATCAATTGGTGGAGGAGGAGCTATAGTAGGAGTGTGAGATTCAGCATCAGAAATATAGTCTGCATCAAATTCATAAATCTGTGGTGTATCAGGTGGTAATGGTGGAGCAGGAAGTGGGTCGGTCAAGTCATAAAACCAATTGTTTCTATTGTGGACACTGGTGTGCTCATGGTTAGGTAAAGTGAAAAGACGGACGACCTCATTATTAATTAGGTAGTCAAAGGTATCCGGCCCGAGGTTTCCTATGATACGGCGGTTAAAGCAGAAGTTAAGGTTCATAGGTCGGAAGGTACCAAGAGGGTTAAACCTGATCAGAGGTTGCCTCAGTCCTATGGCATTTGCTATCATAGTGACTAAACCTCCTACTATGATAGGGGTTCGAGCATCCAGTATAAGACTCACCAAATTAGTGATCATAAAGGTAGCACCATTTACTGGGCGGCCCTGTGAAGCACAATACAAAATATAAAGCTCAGTTCTGGATACAGAGGTGTCATTTTCTTCCTTACCGAAAATGGTATGGGCTAGGATTTTGTGAAAATACCGGATGGCTGGGTTGTGGATACTCTCAGAAAACATGCCAAAGGGTTCAGGATTATAATTACCAGTTATGTTGCCCCAAAAGTAGTTCAAGTCAAGGTCAAGTAGCAATTCATCTTGGTATGCGGTACCTACATCAGGGCCACTAGGAAATCCTAGGAGTTCAGTAAGTTCTCTATGGTTATAGGTATAGTCATTATCAAACAGTCTAAAAGTAACCAGCCCTCGATGGAATCCGTAACCATGGTTAGGTATGTGAGTAAGGGAGCTAAGGAACTCAAGTGTCAGCCTACGATAAGAAGTAAACCTTCGTCTGATAGAAGCAGTCTCCCACCCCAGCTGGCTAAACAGAAACAGGATGCTGTCCCTGATACCTAACTCAGCCATGGTAGGTCCATCATAGTAAATAGTCAAAGCCATATCTCTCTGAGCTAACATCTCAAATCTCCTCCTCTGAGCTCTGCCTCTGAAAACAATGTTCATGTAATCTACTTGTTGCATCTTGAAAGTTAGTTACTAACTAAGCTAAGTTAGCCTGTAAGTAAGTAGAGAATCATGCAAAGTTAGTGATGAACATGTAAATTATGGTGTCAAGAAATGGGGAGAAGGAGAGGAAACAGGAAAAAAAATTGCAATAAAAGGTAAAAACTAAACAAGGAGTAACATAAAATCAAATAAAACAAAATAAAATAAAATGAAACGAAATAAAGCATTTAAAATTTGGGTAATTAAAATACGTGGGTTGCCTCCCACCAAGCGCTGTTTTTAATGTCTTAAGCCTGACATAGTTCTAGTGCAAAGTCAGTTGTCAGAGTGAACGGGCAGCTCTAGGAGCTTTAGACTAGCTGAGTAATCTCTATTTTCTACGCAGTGATAGTGTTTTAAACGCTGTCCGTTTACTATAAATGGTTGGCTAGATCTACTTTTTATTTCTACGGCACCACTTGGGAAAACCTTACTTATTATGAAGGGTCCTGACCATCTAGATCTAAGTTTTCCTGGAAAGAGTTTAAGGCGTGAATTAAACATGAGCACTACGTCGCCTTCATTAAATTCTTTACGGGAAATGCGTTTGTCATGCCATTTTTTAGTTCTTTCTTTATATATCCTAGCATTCTCGTATGCGTCTAGTCGAAGTTCTTCTAGTTCGTGAATGTCTAAGATTCTTTTCTCACCTGCGGCATTATGGTCTAAATTGAGGTCTTAATGGCCCAGTAAGCTTTGTGCTCTAATTCTACAGGGAGATGGCACGATTTTCTGTAGACTAACTTAAAAGGTGTGGTTCCTATCGGGATTTTATAAGCTGTCCTATATGCCCACAGAGCTTCGTGTAATTTCGATGACCAGTCTTTTCTAGAGGTTGCAACAGTCTTTTCTAAGATTTGTTTGATTTCTCTGTTCGAGACTTCGACTTGTCCACTTGTTTGTGGATGATACGGTGTTGCTACACTGTGTCGAACTCCATACTTCAGTAGAAGTTTTTCAAATATCTTAGATATAAAATGGGAGCCTCCGTCACTGATGACAAGTTTGGGCACACCGAATCTAGGGAAGATTATGTTCTTGAAAAGCTTGATTACTACTCGTGTGTCATTTGTTGGAGAAGCTACAGCCTCGATCCATTTTGAAACGTAATCAACAGCTACGAGTATATACTTATTACCAAAAGAAGATGGGAATGGTCCCATGAAGTTAATCCCCCACACATCAAAGACTTCCACTTCTAAAATACCCTTTTGTGGCATCTCATCGCGTCTGGAGATGTTACCGGTGCGTTGGCACCGGTCGCAGTTTAATATCGCGACATGGACATCTTTCCATAGATTAGGCCAGAATAGGCCAGATTGTAAGATCTTAGCGCAAGTTTTTGAAGTGCTTGCGTGTCCGCCATAAGGAGCAGAGTGACAATGTGAGATTATGTTTTCTATTTCATCTTCGGGTACACATCGACGGAAAATTCCATCGGCACCTCTCTTAAAAAGTAGAGGCTCATCCCAATAATATTGTTTAAGGTCATGAAAGAATTTCTTCTTTTGTTGGTAAGTTAGATCTGGTGGAAGTACCCCAGCAGCTAGGTAGTTAACAAAGTCAGCATACCATGGCAGTGTTGTATTCGTTTGAATTTCATCCACTAATTCCCTTGGTTTAGTATCGTTCAAGGTTAATTCAGACATGTTGCTTTCCAATTGGGCTATCAGTCCCTCATATGCGAAATCATCATTAATAGGCACTTGCTCAGGCTTAATACCTTTAATTCTTGATAAATGGTCTGCGACTACATTTTCGGTGCCCTTTTTATCCTTTATCTCTATATCGAATTCTTGTAAGAGTAGGATCCATCTTAAAAGTCTAGGTTTGGCATCTTTCTTACTTAATAGGTATCTTATCGCGGCATGATCGGTATAGACAATGATTTTCGCTCCTACCAAGTAGGAACGGAATTTATCCAAAGTGAACACGACAGCTAGGAGTTCCTTTTCAGTGGTGGCGTAGTTCATTTGGGCAGGATCTAAGGTTCTACTTGCGTAGTAAATTGCATGGAGCTTTCTGTCCTTCCTTTGTCCTAAGACCGCGCCTACGGCACAGTCACTCGCATCACACATGATTTCAAATGGTAATCTCCAATCAGGTGGTTGCATGATAGGTGCGGTAACGAGAGCCGTTTTTAATTGCTCAAACGCTTTTAGGCATTTCTCATCGAAGATAAATTCAGCGTCTTTCATTAATAAACCTGTCAGTGGTTTGGTAATTTTCGAGAAATCTTTAATGAATCGTCGGTAGAAACCCGCGTGTCCTAAGAAACTTCTTATTTCTCATACGGATTTTGGAGGTTGAAGGTTTTCTATAATCTCTATCTTTGCTTTATCAACTTCAATCCCTCTATCAGATACTACGTGTCCAAGCACGATTCCTTGATTGACCATAAAATGGCATTTCTCCCAGTTTAGTACGAGATTGACTTTTACACATCTTTCAAGTACCATTTCTAGGTTCGATAGATATCCTTCAAAACTCTGCCCACAAACAGAAAAACCGTCCATAAACACTTCCATAATGTCGTCTATAAAGTCAGCGAAAATCGACATCATGCATCTTTGGAATGTTGCGGGAGCGTTACATAGTCCAAACGGCATTCGTCGGTAAGCAAATGTACCATAGGGACATGTGAAAGTTGTCTTTTCTTGGTCATCAGGATGAATAGGGATTTGGAAAAATCCTGAGTAACCGTCTAAATAGCAGAAGTAAGAGTGTTTTGCCAATCGTTCCAACATTTGGTCAATGAATGGTAATGGGAAATGATCTTTACAAGTAGCTTTGTTCAATTTTCTATAATCGATACACATTCTACTGCCAGTTACAACTCTTTGCGTTATAGATTCACCTTTTGAGTTCTTAACAACTGTAACACCCCCTTTCTTAGGTACGACATGTACTGGGCTAACCCATTTACTGTCTGATATTGGGTATATAATTCCCGCATCTAAAAGCTTTTTCACTTCATCCTTAACTACAGTACTCAGGATTGGATTAATCCTTCTCTGGTGTTCTCTAGAGGTCTTACAGTCTTTCTCTAGCATAATGCGATGCATACAGATAGAAGGACTTATTCCTTTAAGGTCAGCGATGTTGTAGCCCAACGCAGTTGGATATTTTCTTAAGACATCTAAAAGTTTCTTAGTTTCGGGTTGTCCTAAGTCTGCATTGACTATCACAGGTCGTTCGAGTTTTGTGTCTAGAAATTCGTACCTCAAACTATCGGGTAGTGTTTTCAGTTCTAACGCTGGTTTCTTTGGGCAAGGAAGATGATCGGGTGTAAGTGCTAAACATTCGCTTAGGCTATCATCTTGGTATGGTTCACGCCAATTATCATCTTCAAAAATCGGAGGTATTGGAATTTTTATAATATCTGAGTATATGGTCGATTCCATTTCCATTTCTCTTACGCACTCATCTATGACATCTAATAGATAACACGTGACCTCTATAGCTGGTGCTTGTAAGAATTGTGTCAGGATAAATTCAACCTTTTCCTCACCGACTTCAAAGGTTAGCTTACCTCTTTTTACGTCTATAATAGCTCCGACGGTAGCTAAGAATGGTCTTCCTAATATGATAGGCGTAGTGGAGTCTTCTTTAATGTCCATGATTATAAAATCGGTAGGAATATAGAATTGTCTGATTCGAACTGGAACATTCTCTAGTATACCAACGGGATATTTAATAGAGCGGTCGACTAATTGAACAGACATCTTAGTTGGTCTTAATTCTCCCATATCAAGCTTTTTGCATATGGATAAGGGCATTACACTGATACTGGCACCTAAGTCGCACAGAGCCTTGTCTATGACGAACTTTCCAATTACACAGGGTATGGAGAAACTACCTGGGTCTTTCAGCTTAGGAGGCATGTTGTTTTGGATTATTGCGCTACACTCAGCAGTAAGTGTAACTGTTTCGTTATCCTCAATCTTTTTCTTATTAGATAGGATTTCTTTAAGGAACTTAGCATATGAGGGCATCTGAGTGATAGCTTCTGTAAAAGGTATTGTGATGTTTAATTGTTTCAGAAGTTCAACAAATTTCTTAAATTGCCCTGCAGTTTTAGAATTTGCGAATCTTTGAGGATACGAAATCGGTGGTTTATATGGTGGTGGAGGCACATAAGGCTCCTCCACGGTCTCTTGGTCATTATCTTCCTTTTCCTTGGATTCATTCTCCTTCTCAGTATTAGGCTTTTGGTACATGGGCGGATTCTAAAGTCTTGGATCAACGGGTCCTTCTAGTTCTTTACCACTTCTCAATATAACGGCATTTGCATGTCCTTTCGGGTTAGGTTGTGGTTGTCCAGGAAATGTTCCTGCAGGGGCGGCAGTAGGTGCTTGTTGTTGTGCCACTTGCGAAATTTGGGTTTCAAGCATTTTGTTGTGGGTGGCTAAAGCGTCTACTTTGTTTGCTAATTGCTTAATTTGCTCACTAGTGTGTATATTTTGATTCAGGAAGTCTTTGTTTGTTTGAGCCTGGGTAGCTATAAAGTTTTCCATCAGTAGTTTAAGGTTGGACTTCCTAGGAACATTAGGGGCAGTTGCAGCAGCCTTTTGGTAGCCTGGTAGCGCAGCAGGTGCTTGACCAGGTGCATATAATGCATTGTTGTTTTTATAGGAGAAGTTTGGGTGGTTCTTCCAGCCCAGATTGTAGGTATTTGCATAAGGGTTTCCTTGAGCATAATTTACTTGGTCACTAGAGACTCCTGCCAGAATTTGACATTCAGTGGCAGCATGTCCAGGGTTTTCGCATAATTCGCAGTTTTGAGCTACAGCAGCCACAGTGGCTGCAGGCGTTATGGTCAGGTTATCAATCTTTTGGGCAAGGGCATCTACCTTAGCATTGACATGATCAAGGCTACTAACCTCGTACATTCCACCTTTTGTTTGGGATTTTTCCACTGCAGTTCTTTCCCCTCCCCATTGATAGTGGTTTTGAGCCATGCTCTCGATCAGTTGGTGGGCTTCTTCATATGGTTTATCCATAAGCGTACCACCAGCGGCGACATCTATTGTCAATCTTGTATTGTACAAGAGACCATTGTAAAATGTATGGATGATTAACCAATCTTCAAGACCGTGATGTGTGCACATCCTCATCATGTCTTTATATCTTTCCCATGCATCGTAAAGAGATTCGTTATCCTTCTGTCGAAAACTATTAATTTGGGCTCTCAACATAGCTGTTTTGCTCGGGGGGAAATACTGTGCTAAGAATACCTTTTTCAACTCATCCCACGTAGTAACAGAGTTTGATGGCAAGGATTGCAACCAAGCCCAAGCTCTGTCTCTCAATGAGAAAGGAAAAAGACGTAGTCTTATTGCGTCTGCAGTTACACCATTTGCCTTTACTATGACTGCGTACTGCACAAACTTGGTCAGGTGTTCGTTGGGATCTTCTGTAGGGTTTCCAGAAAACTGATGTTGTTGTACGGCTGACAGCAATGAAGGTTTCAACTCGAAATCATTTCGGTTGATAGCAGGGGCAGCAATGCTACTATGTGGTTCTTGCTCAGACGGGGTGGCATAGAACTCAAGAGGACGGTTTTGTGGTCTTTCACCCATGTTTTGTTCTTTGACTGGTTCAGGGGGTAAGCAGGGAGATCAGGAATATTATACTTGCGTTGATACTCAAGTAGTCTGCGTCTTAAATGTAAGAAACGCTCTAGTTCGGCGATTGGGGGTTGCAAGTCTTCGCTTTGTGAGCGAGTACTTGGCATACAATAGAGAAAAAAGGAAAATAAAATTTGTTGCCTTAGTCTATACTGCGCAACAAATGAATCGCACTAATGACTAAATCAAAGTCCCCGGCAACGGCGCCAAAAACTTGATCGCGACTTTATGAGTCGAATGGGGTTACTAACTGCAAGCACACAGTCTATCGCGTAGTTTTAAAAAGATATCGATCCCACAAGGACTGATAATCAAACTAGTGCTATTAGAATGTTACTATGTTTAGCTAAGACTAATATTTCTAAGGGAAGTAAGGCGACAGAAAATAAATCTAAGAGTACTAACTTTTAATAAAAATAATCAATAACGAGATATCAGTATGTAACACATTAATCGTCTGGAATTTAATAAGTCATCGGTGCAGGTTTAAATGTCAAATTACTTTTCAGTAGAAAATATTCATTTAAAAGACCTCATCTCACACTCTCGTGTTTGTTGATTCAGACTATACCGTTAAATCAGAATGAGCGCTCTCGCTGTATCATTTGCATTTAAAAATACTTTTTGAAAATAAATAAGTCCTAATCGATTCTAAAGTGCTTCCGCTGTGTTTAAAATCAATGCCTAGTTTCAGCTATCTGGTTAAACTCTCAAACTCTCGTTTATCTTGACCTCAACCTTAAATGTCTTTTTACTTTCGTAAGAAAAACTACTTGATTAAAAATAAGAAACCTCGGCCTAAAAACTAATTTGTAGAAATATGGCACCGATTATTATTTAATCCCAGGTGAATAATTTGTTTACATACTGATACCAAATAATTTAGCAAGACATGATTTGAATGAAAAACACACTAGCGATACGTATATAACTACTATTAATCATGCTGTAAATAAAAACAGAACGAAGCATATAATAAAACCTGGAATTGAAATAGCTTGCAAACGAATCCTTGATACAAACTTGAAGTAATCCAACACAGTGCTCACAAGAAGAAATAATGAAAAACGGAAGTGCAGAAGTGCAGGGAAAATAACAAAAGCTAATAACTGTTTAATTGAAAGGATGCAGAAAAACTAATTCGCTCTCTCACAAATTCGCCGACCCCCTAAATGGAGGTCTTCAGTTCAATTTATAGAGGCTTGGCAGTTGAGATAATTTTGTTCCAGTCGTGTGGAAAATGCTGAGAAAACCACGCACGGAAGTTGGAAAACCTAGAAATAATAGGAGGGGTGGTGCAATATTTGGTTTTTTTCTTCCCCAAAAATAGGTGGCGGGCGCCACCTCTTCACTCTCCCCAAATGTGGCTTGCGCCACTTCTTCATGCTGGTGGTGGGCGCCACCCACAATGTGGCTTGCGCCATATGTGTGGTGGTGGGCCCACCCTTTATATATTTTTTTCTTTTCTTTTCTCCTTTTTCTTTCCTTCCTTTTTCTTTCCATTTCAACTTCTTCCAATCATTTTATTTCCTCTTCATTTCTTTTCTCTTCATTTCTTCAATAAATATTTACTTTCCGTTAAATCCCGGTTCGACTCGAGTGCCTGAAAAACATAAACAAATACGGGTAGAATAAAACATAAATCGGGAAAAACCAATAAAAAACACAATATAAATTCATGTATGTCAAGTCAAATACACGATATAATTTCGCGTTATCAATAATCAAACTCCAAAAACATTTAACGATTATCGTAACTCTTTAAGGTGAAAAATGGGGGTTTAAATCTTTGATCTCTCTTCGATTGTTTGGGTGCGAGTTCTCTTACTCGTGTGTGAGCAATTGACGTCTCTTCTTTTAGCAAATCCAATCCTTTTAAAAAATAATCAAACGCATACAATAAACCCTTGATCCCACGTCAAGCGGACTTTCACAATCAAATCTCAAAACGACTAAAAACTATCGAAACTCTTTCAAGGTGAAAAATGGGGGTTCAAGTCTTTGATCTTCCTTCGATTGTTTGGGTGCGAGTCCTCTTACTCGTGTGTGAGCAATTGACGCCTCTCTTTAAAACAAACCAACCCTCCTCTTTTCGTGGGCGTACCACGAACTACGACTGCTCTGATTCTTTATTCTCGTCCGAGTAAAGATACGTAGGCACAAGATTGCGATGATCTTGGCGAGCACACTTTTTCTTTTTCCCCCATTTGCGTCCACACTACCTTCCCTCCATACTTTTTCTTTTTCCATCTTTTCCCGTAGTCGAACTACGATTGCTCTGATTCCTCATTCTCGTCCGAATGAGCATACGTAGGCCCGAGGTCGCGATGATCTTGCCGAGCACCCTATCCTAAAACCACCCCATTTTCCTTTAGCATCTTTTCCTTTTATCTTTACCTTTTCGCATTTATTTTAGAGAAGAAAATAGATAAACTTAGCTAACGAGTATCGCGATTCGAATCAAGAGGTTCCCATTGAGTACAACGGACGTGAGGGGGTGCGCGTACCTTCCCCTCACGTAACCGACTCCCGAACCCAGAATGTGGTTGCGATGACCATGTTCTTATCCGCTCCCTTAAAGGTTTTCTCGATATTTTCCTTTCCCTCTTTTTGGGATAAATAAAGTTCGGTGGCGACTCTGTCGAACCGTTTTCCGCGCCTTTCGCGCGAAGGTCGTTTTTTCGATGAATTTTCGAGGTGCGACAAGTAGGATAAGGTGGCGAGGACGACTTAGGTCAAAATTTTGGTGATGAAGAAGATAATGTTGGACACGATGGTGATAAAGATATATGCACGCATTGTTGCAAATAATGGTGAGATGAACAATTTCAATGCAAGTGACTTTGAATGTAGTGAAGAATCTGAGGTCATGCATTAGACTTTTGTACTATCCGCTGAGACATTAAGTAAGGTTGATAAGAACAATGTAAATCTTATTAATGAGGTCACAAACAATAGTCCAACAACAACCAATGATGACCATGAAGTCAGTGAAGATTATAATCACTTGCATACCCCACATGGGAATGATAATGAACATAATATTGAGAATTTTCCATCATATAAAATTGGTGAAGGAGTGTCGGCTAATAAGTTCACTCTAGGCATGATGTTTAACAACCAATGGGATAAACGAGGAATTAAAAGACTATGAAATGGAATATAAGAAGAGTATGCTTGTAAAGAACAATGATAGAAAAATGATGGTTGTCAGTTTTAGATTGAGGATATGTAAAAGATTTGGAAATGAATTTTAACAAATTTTAAGTTACAATGATGACCACACATGTCACGGGACAACACATAATAGGTAAGCCAAAACTTAATGGATTGTACAAAAGTCTGTACACACACTTAAGCATAGTCTAAACATGAAGCCAGTGGGACTATTAGTTAAAACAATTCATAAGCGGGGAGTATAATTGTCACATGATCTAGAATATAAAGCAAAAAGAATGGCAGTGGAATTGATTCAAGGCACTAGGAGGGACCAATTCACTCATTTGAGAAGTTATGCACACAAGTTATTGAATAAATTCCAAACAATAATGTTGTCATTCAATGCTATGAAGGCTTCATTTTCACACACAGGTAGGACTCTCATAGTATTATATGCATTTTTTAAAGGAATTATGGAGGTCAATTGATGGTATGTGTTAGAATGGATGGAGATTATTAATGTATAAGAGATTGAGATACATTTGAATAAATCGTGTGTATGCTAGAAAGTCGCCAGAATTAGTGGCGGGGATAGCGGTATGGTGGTGACTTGAATGAGTCACTCAAAAAAAATTCTCATCAAAAGACATTGGGTCAACCGGGTAAAGCACGACGAACTGTTGAATCTCAACATGTTTTGATACCATTTTAAGAATGTGTGGTTGGACCTAACTCAACCATTAAAAACTGGTTTGTACGGTGATAATTACCCCCACTTATAAGCCCATGTTCAGGCTATATGTTGTCCGATGTGGGACTCCTAACACCCCCTCACACCCAGGATTTGGGTTTGAAGCGTGGAACTGAAATTACTGAATCGTGTATGGCCCAATGGATCTTAAAAGAGACTCTGATATCATATTGAAGTATAAGAGAGTGAGAGAAATTTGAATAAATTATGTGTTTAAAATGCACTACGAAGACTGTATTATATAGAGAGAGATTACAACTAATTACATGTTATAGTCGATGTAGAACTATTTTATATATAAATATTTTTAACAAAAATAACCAAATATTTATTATTGGTTGTGTTCTTGTAGAGGACGAGATAAATGATCCATGGGAGTGGCTCCTTTACTCACTTCTTGATTATTTACAAGATACATATTAGAGATCTTATACATTCCTTCCATACCAGCAAAAAGTATAATTTCATTTGCCTCATTTCATTTGGTCCATTTTATCACTACCTTACTTCATTTGATTTGATTCTTTAAATCATTGTATATGTTTATACACCTAAAACCATATAATGAGTCTGGTTTAAATAAACATGTGTTTGTTATTAGACATTTAATAGGCCTATTTTGAGTAAACACGTTTTTCATTCATATTGAATCAAGATTCTGTTTTGCAGCATTTATAACATTTACATGATATGTTTTGCAACATCATATAAATTTAATTTCATTTGACAACATAAACAACCATAATTTTTATTCATAATCAAAAGGTGTTTCAATATTAACAACATACTCTTCATAGATAGTCAATAGGTTTAACAACAATTTCTAAATTCAAACAACAACTTTTAAATAACACTTAAATAAATCATAAACAAAACTCATTTAAGGATTTCACTAATGTTGATGCAACTAATACAAACAATGTTTAGAATGTCATGATCAAAGGAAACTTCATATACTTCTTCAACAACTTCATCTTTATATTCATTTCATCATATTTTATTTGAGCTTTATTAACCTTTTTCTTTTCATCAAGGATTTTTTTTAATAGCAACAAAATTAGTTATTTTTCTCGCAAATTCATTTCTTCATCAAAGTAATTAGAATTCTTTTTCTCCTATAGTTGGACACATCACAAAAAAATAAATTATGTGCATATGTGAAGAAATGTAGATTTGAATCACTCTACTATTAAGAAACACATATTTATAAAAAACACGTCAAAATTATCGTGTACTTCCCACACCCATAAAAACTATGACACGGGTTTTCATCTGTCCAATATGTTATCAATCAAGAATCCACACCATAGTGACATTCTTACCAAAGAGGATGGGAAATACTTTGCCTACTAGAACCCGGGTAATTAGACATGATTTTGTAAATGTGAAGAATAATAGGGTGCACAAATTTATTTCTTCAAAGTCTCTTGGTTTCATGAAGATTTGAAAAGACTACGCTTAACGTGAAGCCTATCTCCTTAGTCTATTTTATCTGGGTAATTCTTTTTAGGTAAAATATATTTTTTGGTCCCTTAACTATATCTCGGAGTTCATTTTGGCCCATTCATTTTAAAAAGGTCCATATTAGTTCCTTAACTCTTCAAAATGTTCCATATTAGTCCTTTTTGTCCTATTAGCAACGGAAAAAATTCAAAAATATGTCGCTAAATTCGTCACTAATTAGAGAAAAAAGACTAATTTGGAATGTTTTGAAGAGTTAAGGGATTAATATAAACCTTTTTAAAGTTAAGGGATCAAAATAAACCCCGAGGTATATTTAAGGGACCAAAAAGGATATTTTGTCTTCTTTTTATGACTAGAGTTTTGTTCATAATATGGTAATATTGGAAATCTCCTATCTATTTAGTTCATATCTAAAGGGAATGACTTGTTTTCTTTTGTTGGGCCAAACTTTCGTGAGATATGTCTTGAATAGGAGGGTGTCAATAACTTGATATGCTACATGATTAATATTTATTCTAAATGCGCTCTTTTGGATAAAAGGGTGACTCTAAATGACCTAGTGAGACATAAGATGAAGATACAAAAGAAATGGGGGTTTGAATTAGGTTTCAGATATGACAATTTTTTTTACCAAACTAATCACAAACTAGTGACACGAAATACAAAGATAAAATTACACAGGATTTTTATATTGGTTTACTATTAACAAATTTAGTTCAGTCCACTCGTCAGAGTGATTTCGCCTTTTCAAAAGATTTTAATACACTAATTAATCAGATTACAAACTCAAAGACCAGCTGTCAATTACTTATCGAGGCTACTGACTAAACTTAGTTCCTCAAGGAAAAACTCAAAGACCAATTGTCAATGACTTCTTAAGGCTACAAACAAAACTTAGTCCCTTAAGGAATTTGTACAAAGTTACAATACAAAGATTATGTGTTTACAAGAATGCTTCTTTTCAAGCAAATACACAAAATGAATTTTAGAGTTTACACTTAAGAAAATGTACAAATGAAAAGCTCTGAGTGTAGTGAGCGTGGTTCCTTTCTTTTCGTTGTTGTATGTCACTTGTCTATTTTTTACAATTCCTTTTTCTTCTTTAAATAGATGATGAATAATACCGTTGGAGGATAGAATTAGAAACTTATTAAATTACACAACTGTAATAGTGGTATGAGGTTGAGCCATGAAACATGGAGATTCGTTGGTAGTACATTTCTTAATAATTCCAACATATTTGTCCTTTAAAGGAAACAATTTGTTTTGTCGATTGAATGTACGATTTCCAAGAATAATCTTTCAGTCATTGTTCTTTAAATCACTGACTTTGTATTTGAGAAGGTTTGAAGCTTGATCAGAGTTCAGAGCCTTGAAGATTAAACTTCACAATCTAGTGAGAATGAGGTTTGAATTTATTAGAGTAAATATGGATTGTTTGCTTCAGAAGCGTTGACTAGGCTATCCATATGGTTAGCTTTTAAGTAAGCATTTCTTCATATTTTAACCTTGGTTCAGAATCTGATGATGTCAAAGGTCGGATGATGTTCAGAGTCCAAAGTCTGATGATGTCCATAGCGCAGAGTCTGATGATGCCCAGAGTCCAGAGTCTCTTTATCCAGAGTCTAAAGTCTCTTTATCCAAAGTTCAGAGTCAGCTTTATCTAGCATCTGGCTTGTTTAGAGTCTATTTTATCCAGCATCTGACTTTTTCGGATTCTGCACAATTAACTAAACTATTAGAACACAAAAATTTTGTTTATACTTTGTTATCATAAAAACCAAGGATTATATATGTAGAACCAAATTTGTTCCCCCAATCTCCCTCATTTTGATGATGATAAATACTATAATTTTGATGAACAATTTTGAATTAACAAATAATCAACTAAAAATCAAAGTTAGGTTTGTAAGCTCCCCTTGAGTTTTAGACCTTCAAAACTTCTTAGCTTAAGTTCACAGAGTGAGGTTTGCAAGCTCCCCCCGAGTTTAAGACTTAGAAACATTTTGATTTTCAATCACTATAATAGTCTCATAATTTTATCCAAAAAATTGTTAACATGTTTGGGATTTATCTTGAAATAAAAATGAATCAAAGTCATATTGTTTTTTCCCCTTTGGCATCAACAAAAAGATGCAGATAAAACTGAAGATAAATAAAGATGATTGAGAAGGAAGAGAAATACTTCATTAATCATTCAGAATTACAAGATGTGAACTGAAGAAAATAAAAAATATATGAGAAAAGATGGTTCAGAGAAGAGAATGGTGGTGACAAGAAGGGAAAAGAGACTAAGAAGCAAAAGGTCAAACTCTAGAGGAAATCTTTCTGAACTTCTGTCTTTAACCATCAGTGCTTTCAGCTCCATCAAACTTCAAGTCCCAATGGGTTACAAGAGCCTCAGCCAATCCTAATTTTTGCACATTTTTAACTATTGCTTATTGAGATAAGAGTTCTGAGAGAACTCGTCCATAAGGAATGAAGAAAGATTTTCCCTCGCGATAAGCCATGATACTAGATTTCATGAAGTTAAAGATGATGAGAGGTAGGCTAAATTTAACTCTTGTTATGAGGAAGCATAGGAGATGCTTGTCCTCAAAAGTAAGCAAGTCCATATCCTTTTCTCTTGGCAGGAGATCTGACACCAGCAGTTGATGCCATATTTTTTCCATGGGAGAGAGAGAGAGAGAGAGAGAGAGAGAGAAGGAGGAGGATGAGACACTTGCAGGCTTTTTAAGGTTGGTAAAAATGTGCTTAGTAATGATGGAGAGGAATGGATTATTGCTTCTAAATGGTTCAACGTAAGCACCATTATCTTCACACCTTATTGCTTTAGCAATAAGTGATGGAGTAATGACGATTGGGAACCCAAAGACATCGAACTGGATTCCAAGAGCCTCCTGGCTGATTTACTTAACGGATGCATTTACCCCAAATTATTTGACAAGAACAAGGTAAATAGGTCCATATAACATGTCAAAGTATTTGTCCCACCGTTGAGAAGAGACAACACCTTTAAGATCAAACCCTTGATCCTTTTGTTCTTTAAACGTAACAAACTTTTCATTTATAGTGAACAAGAGGTTTTATTCTCCCATGAAAGTTTTGGAAGCCATTTGGTTTAGGGTTAAGATGAATGAGGAAATAAAGAGTTTTTAGAGTAGGTTTTAAAAAGATACAAGATATTATGAGGAATGAGAAGTGAATAGGATGTTTAAATAGAGTGAGAAGGGAAACGTAAAATACTTTGAATGAATTAAGGTTCATAGTTGAAACGAATGGAAACTCAACTGTCACCTCGAAAAAAAACTCAGTAATAACTTCTACAACAAGGCATGTTACTTGGCACGCTTGTTAGATGAAATAATTACTATACTCGAAAAGGGAAATAGTTAATGAGATAGGAGGTGTCAAAACATGATTTTTATTTTACCCAAAAAAATAACTACCAAGGGTCAATCAAGCGTTTTTGACGACTGACGTGTCTAATTTGACAGTTGTCACACTTCTTAGCCAGAAACAAAAATTCTTGATTTTAACCATTAATAAGCTTAGAGTCTAGAAGACAGAAAGTCCTAGAGAGATTCTGACTTAGGACCTTCTGACCCAGAGAAACTTCTAACTTCAGATGGCTAACTGGTTCAAAGTCTAAATTTCCCAAAATCACATTTTAGATGCTACAAGTATTGAGATTTATCATTTAATTTGGACAATTTTCCATTTTCAAAATAAAGACAAATATATCTTTAGCAAGGGGTTTTGTAAAGATATCAGTCCATTGATGGTATGTATCAATAAATTTTATGTCTAAAATTCCCTTATGAACATAGTCTCTGATGAAGTAATGTTTTATCTCAATGAGTTTAACCATAGAGTGTAAAATGTGATTCTTGAATAAGCAAATAGCAGAAGAATTATCACAGAAGATAGAAATGTTACTCTCTTTTAGTTGATAATATTCTAGTTGACTCTTCATCCAGAGAAATTGTGTGCTACAACCAGCTGTTGTAATGTACCCAGTTTTTGTTGTTGATAGTGTAATGGTTGATTGTCTTTTGCTGGACCACAAAATTAGATTGTCACCCATTAGATTGTCACCCATAAACTTACAGCTTCCACAAGTACTTTTTCTTTCAAGTCTATCTCCAACGTAATCAATATCACAATAACCTACTAACTTGTAATTTTATGATTTCTTATACAATAAGTCAAGGTTAGTAGTATCTTTCAGATATCTAAAGATCCTCTTAACAACTGTTAACTGAGATTCTCTAGGATCTGATTAGATTATGGCACACAAACATACACTAAACAAGATATCAGGTTGTAGACATATATTTTCGACACCATGTCTTGGTAAGTAAAATGATGATTCTTTGACTAAAGAAAATGGCTACAGATGAAGAAGAAAGAAAATGAAGGTATTCAGAAGAAGTTTTCGACACTTCGACAAAAGCAGAGTTTCGACAATTCGACAGAAACATAAGGAAGTTTTCGTCAGACAAAGTTTAAGGGACATTTATCACTTTTCGACAATTCGACAAGGTGAAGAGGCGCAACATTTCGACACAAAAGGAAAATTCAAATTCAAGAGTTATAACGTTTGGCAGAAGACGCGTGGAAGCTTTAGACGAAAAGAAGGCATGCAGAAGGCCAAGTGTCAAAGATTTAGAATTTTTCTGTTATTAGGCAGTTATTGTATTTGTATATAAATAGGATAGTTGTTGTAAAATTTTAGTGTGTGAAAACTTGTACTAAATTCCTGTAAACACTCAAAGTACCCGTGTGAGAGAAAAGAGTTTATTATCTGGAAAATGTACGTGTGAACACCATCTTTTAAGTTTATAAAAATCCAAAGTCTTTTATAATTGCCTTTACTTTTCCTAGTCATTTATCCTTTGTCATTTACTTTATGCAAGTTTTAATTTCATTCAATTCATCTTTTCGCCAGAAATTGTTATTTAGTTCTTTAACCAAACCATTCATCCATAAAAGATATAATAAAACAAACCATCAAAACACCATTATCCTAAGAGTTAGATAATTTTGCACATGTATCCTAGGATTTGTGTGGTTGGTCCTGCAAGTAACCCAGTTTTATAAGAGATTGGTAAACCAGAGGTTGTTCGCCAAAATCAACAGCGAACAAATTGGCACGCCCAGTGGGACCAATGCAAAAAATTTTAGAATCTTTTACAGAATAACTCTTAGCCAAATAGTTTCTACTTCGTTGTATGATTTTGAGAAGCGGTAAATTAGCCGTAGCAGACGTAGAAAGACCTAAAAGAACAAGAGTAAGAAAAATGGCAAATCAGCCAAATAATCCAAATCCAAATGAAACCATTCCAGTTTCCAACCCTATCCTTTCAACAAGGGGAAATGTGGATTCAAACCCTGTTTTAGAAGAGGCTATGCCTTCGTCAACAGGATCTATACCAGCGGTTTCGCTCTCCCAAAATATGCCTAGTTCTTCCACAATGGGACATTCAATGCCCATGGGGACGCCTCCTCCTGGAGGACATAATTATAGGCCATTTCAGACAAATTTTTCCATGCCTATGTTTGGTAGAGAACAACCATATGGAATGCCAACTTCAGTGATGGCGAACTTGCAAAATGCACCATCCTTGTATTCTGATGCCATGGTCCACGTATCTTCACCACTACAAGGGTCAGGATATGGTGGAAATACGAGTAGATTGAACCAACCCCTACCAAATTTCCAAATGCCAGCAATTACAAATAATTCTGCGCAAGTAATTTGACAACAAATGGACGAAAGTAATCATGATATGGTCCAAATATTGACACAACAAATGGGAGCAGTGTTTAACCCTTTAATACAAAACACTACCCAAACCAACCAATTGTTGGCTGCGCAAATGATACGTATTGCTGACTTTTTTGGTGTTCCTCAAACGCGACAAAGAGAACAAGTAATTCAAAACCCAGTAGTGAATGTCGAAGAGGAACCCACAATAAATCAAAGGCCTTTAGAGAATCCTCAGGCAAACCCTAGAAACCAAGAGGTAGTGGTCGAACAGCCGCGTGTCGAAATCCCCGTTCAACAAGAACCTAGGAGGATAATAGTCCCGAGAGGCCAAGATGCTGATGATGTGTTGCAACAGCAAATACGATATAATAACCTGCCTGCCGAAAACAATTTAGCAGCCATGGTCGAAAGGATAATGGCGCAAAATGGGGTAAATGTAGGATTACAAAGGCCTAGTTATGCTTCCCCATTGTCTGAATATGTTCTACGACAGGAATTACCCCCAAGGTGGAAAGTACCCAAATTTACCAAATTTTCAGGGGACACCAGCGAATCCACCATAGAGCATATAACGCGTTATTTGATCGAAGCAGGAGAAATAGCCAATAATGAAAATTTGAAAATGAAATACTTCCCAAGTTCTTTGACAAAAAATGCGTTTACCTAGTTTACATCCTTGCCTGCAAACTCTATATTCACTTGGACCCAATTAGAAAGGTTGTTCCATGAACAATTTTATATGGGTCAGACTAAAATAAGTTTGAAGGAATTAGCCAGTGTTAAGAGGAAATTTTCAGAGCCTATAGATGATTACCTAAATAGGTTTAGGTTGCTTAAGGCAAGATGTTTCACACAAGTGCCAGAGCAAGAGTTAGTCGAAATGGCTGCAGGGGGTCTAGATTATTCTATAAGAAAGAAACTAGACACTCAATATTTGAGAGATATGGCACAATTATCAGATAGGGTAAGACAAATCGAAAGGCTAAAAGCTGAGAAATTTAGATCAAATAAAAATAAAAAGGAAAGAGTGGCCTATGTAGGAGTATGCCAGGATGATGATAGTGACGAAAATGAACTAATCTTGTTCGACGAACAAGAAATTGATCTGGCAGAACTAAAGTCAGGCCCACCATACGCCTGTAAAGTACTAGCTCCGTCGAAGGGAAAAAATCTAGTCGAACCTGAAAAGAATGATAGGTTTCCTAAAAGAACTTATACGTTCGACGTCACCAAGTGTGACGAAATTTTCGACTTATTAGTCAAAGATGGTCAATTAATAAAACCAGCAGGCACTAAAGAGCCTCCTATGGACCAACAGAAAAAGAGAGGTTTTTGCAAATACCATAACTTTTTGGGTCATAAAACTTCTCAATGTTTCCTTTTTAGGGATCTTGTTCAGAATGTAATCCGTGATGGAAGACTGAAGTTTGGAGACAAATCAAAACAACAGATGAGGATTGACTCAAACCCCATACAGGTGGTCGAAGCCAATTATGCTGAACCTTCCACTGTGAACATGGTGGAAGTCGAAGTAGCCTCTGATTGTAGTTTTGAAATGGTGGAAGCTGCTGAGGGCTTCGACAATAATATTAACATGGTGGAGGTTGCTGAGGATCTCCTAGACAAGCCTGAAGTGGAAAAAGTATCCAAAGACTTTGTAGACCAGCCAGTGTCAGTCAAGATTACTGAAAATCTTGATGTAGGAAATTCGAATGACCATATTAACAAAGTTGAGACTACTGAAAGTTTCAACAAACAGAACGCAGTTGAGACTACTGAAGGTTTCGACAGTAAGAACAAAGTTGGAGATACTGAAGTATTCGACAGTTAGAAGAAGGAGGAAACTACTGAAGGTTTCAACAACCAGAATGCAGTTGGAATTACTGAAGGTTTCGACGAAAAGAATAACAACAAAATTGCTGAAGATGGAGTAATTTGGGATACTTTAGGGGAGCCCAGTGGAAAATTCGACTATCTCGTGAAATACTCTGCACCCCCAAGTTCCCGTATTGACATCAACAAAATCCAGCCAACCGGATGGGGAGATTTCTTTAAAGATACTAATGAAGGAGCAAATGTTAATGCCCCTATCATCAGAGAGGAGGCTACTGAAGGCCTTAATCATGACAAAATAGAGACAATGAGAGTTGCTGACAAGATCGACACTATGGAACCAGTCAATAAGAACGTTACCAGAATCAAGGCAGAGGCTGCTGAAGGCCCTGTGAAGCCTGCTCCTTATGGGATCTTGCGTAGAACAATGGAAGATCCTAAAGGAAACTCAGTCGAGCAATGCTGCAAACTCATCTCCAGGGACCTACCCTCAGGAGGAAGCTTCGACCAGGCGAAAGGGAATGCTGAAGAGGAGGCAAGACTTATTGAAAAAATGAATAAATTAAGTATCACTGATGGCCAGAATGTGGATATCAACATGGTGGAAATTTCTTAGAAGAAACAAACAGAAACTGACGAAGAACGCCGTCGAGAAGAGTATCAGAAGTTGGCTTACCCTAAGGAGGAGGAGAACTTAGTTGAATTCATCCAAAGGTGCCAGAGTAAGAAGGCTGAAGTCATGTTGTGCCCACGTTGTAGTGCAGTGTTCGACAAGAAAGCAGCAAGCAATCTGGAGGGGGTAGAGAAAGCCAAAAGAAGAGGAAACTGGGGGGCAATCCCAGCAGCCAGAAATGGAAGGTTCGATCCAAGGAAGAGTGAGCATCACAACCAAAGGTCTGGCGAAGGACGTCACAGAACTTACAAGCCATCTGTCAAAGCTGAGAATGATAAGTGGGTCCAACCAATCAGAGATGCTCAAGGGCAAAAAAGATGGAAGAATTTTGAAATACAGAGAGGTTCCTCCATGGAAGGAAAAAGGGGGGTCGAAAAACAGAAACCAAGACCATACCCATCAGAGAACTATAAAGGAAAGAATCCCATGTCAAGGTCTCAGTGGAGAAGGTTCCAAAGACAGAAAAGAGCAGAAAAGGAGGCTGCAGAAAAGAACAAAATCAAAGAAAACACTGTTGATAAGAATAAATCTGAGTCAAGCAAGAATATGCAGATAATGAACAAAGAAGAGTCTGTTCCCAAAAACGAGCCCTCTCAAAAGGACAAACTAAGCGACATGGTGGAGATGTCGAAGCCTAACAACAAGGTGCCAGAAGACGATGAAGTGACTGACGATTTTAGGTCAGACTCAGAAGCATCTTTCGATGTCACATGCAATGTGGTTTCAGTGCTGCCTAGAGACTATGATAGAGTAATGGAGATAGAAGACGAAGAAGATGATGTTGAAGACGACAACATGGGGCTCAGGCCTGTGTGTTATTATATAATGAACAATGGCTGTGTCGAAGAGCAGAACGCTTTCTTTGAGAGACCAGATGATGCAATGAAGACACACTTGAAGCCTTTGTTCATAAAAGGAAAAGTGGAGAACGTTGGTGTCAACAAGATATTAGTAGATGGTGGAGATGCTGTGAATTTAATGCCCCATTTCATGATAAAAAAGATTGGAAAAGATGACTCAGACACAAAGCCCCACAACATGGTGTTGTCAAATTATGAGGGAAAAGTAGGAAATACCATGGGAGTGATCCAGGTGAACTTAACTGTTGGAACCATAACAAGGCCAACAATGTTTATAGTGATAGCTTCAAGGGCGAATTATAACTTGCTACTTGGAAGAGAGTGGATTCATGGGATAGGAGCTGTACCATCATCCATGCACCAACGGATAGCCATCTGGAGGCCAGATGGGATTGTCGAGAATATCGAAGCAGATCAAAGCTATTTTATGACTGAAGTAAACAATGTGAATAGTCAAAGTTTCGACAAGAATTTGGCTCACATACCCCCTGCAACCCAGCAGAATTCGACTTGAAGGCAACTGACAACGCCTATTGTTCCATGTACCTTCACCCAACACATGGTTTTCAATGGGACAAAGAAGTAATTGGCGAACCAAGTCACGTATGGGGAACTTCTCCTATTGAGCCAACCGGTTGGGGAAGTGAATTTGATGATTATGATGGGTGAAGCCTCAGCGATGGAAAGAATTACGGCTTATATAGCCGAAAATAAACTCAAAGCGGCCCTAGAGGCCGAAGTAAAATACATGACTGTCGAAGCCAACAAAGAAGATTTTGAAGAGCAATGTCCCCAAAGGGATATTGAAAAAGGTTATGACAACAATCAGACTGGCGAATGGCAGAATCAGAAGCTTGATGCCATCTATGATGACGAACCCTTGGGGTTCGAAAAGGATCCAGCATCGACTAACATGAAGATGGTGGCACAGGATCCAATAGAAGAAATCAATTTAGGACTGGGGGCAGAAAAAAGGCCAACTTACATCAGCGCCAAGATAGATCCTCAGTTCAAAGTCGAAATAATCCAATTGCTAAATGAGTACAAAGACTGTTTTGCATGGGATTACGACGAAATGCCAGGATTAGACAGGAGTTTGGTCGAATTGAAGCTGCCAATAATGGAGGGAAAGAAGCTAGTAAAGCAGACTCCCAGACGCTTCGCACCAGAAATCTTGTCAAAAATAAAAGAAGAGGTCGAAAGACTTCTAAAATGCAGATTCATCCGCACCACCAGGTATGTCGAATGGATTGCAAACATAGTCCCTGTAATTAAGAAAAATGGCAAGCTGAGGGTATGCATTAATTTTAGAGATTTAAATTCCGCTACCCCTAAGGATGAATACCCTATGCCAGTGGCAGAAATGCTCATAGATTCTGCAGCAGGCCATGAGTATTTGAGTATGCTTGATGGATACTCTGGCTATAATCAAATTTTTATAGCTGAAGAAGATGTTCCTAAAACAGCTTTTCGTTGCCCTGGAGCAATAGGAACCTATGAATGGGTAGTAATGCCCTTTGGTTTAAAAAATGCTGGGGCAACTTATCAAAGAGCCATGAATTCAATTTTTCATGACTTTATTGACACTTTTATGAAAATATACATTGATGATATTGTGGTTAAGTCCGTTTCAGGAACAAGTCATATAGACCATCTTCGACAGTCCTTTGAAAGGATGAGAAAGTTTGGTTTAAAAATGAATCCCCTTAAATGTGCTTTTGGTGTGTAGGCGGGTGATTTCTTAGGTTTTGTGGTCCACAAGAAAGGGATCGAAATAAATGAAAACAAAGCCAAAGCCATAATGGAAGCGAAAGCGCCATCGACAAAGAAGGGATTGCAGTCTCTACTAGGGAAAATCAACTTTCTCAGAAGGTTCATTTCTAACCTTAGTGGGAAGACACAAGCCTTTTCACCCCTACTTCGACTAAAGAAGGAGGATTTCACATGGGGGCAAGAGCAACAAGATGCCTTCGACAAGATCAAAGAGTATCTGGCTAGTCCTCTAGTTTTGATGTCTCCTTGTAGGAAAAGAAGTATGAGGTTATACATTTCGGCATCAGACAAGACTTTGGGAAGCATGCTGTGTCAAGAAGATGAAAATGGCGTCGAAAGGGCCATCTATTATCTCAGCAGAGTCCTAAATGATGTTGAAACTAGATATAGTGTGATAGAAAAATTATGTTTGTGTGTATATTTCTCTTGTACAAAGTTAAAGCACTATATAAAACCTGTTGATGTATATGTTTCTTCAAATTTCGACGTAATAAAGTATATGTTATCTAAATCCATTTTACATAGTCGAATTGGGAAATGGACTTTGGCATTGACAGAATATTCCTTAAAATATTTGCCTTTGAAGGCTGTTAAGGGACAAGTGGTTGCTGATTTTATAGCTGACCACTCAATAAATGAAAATGAAGTAGAATATGTCGAATTACAGCCATGGAAATTATATTTCGACGGTTCCAGTCATAAGAATGGAACTGGTGTTGGAATACTAATTATTTCTCCTGACAAAATTCCAACAAAATTCAAGTACAAAGTCGAAGGCTTATGTTCGAATAATGAAGCAGAATATGAAGCTTTGATTGCCGGACTTGAAATATTGTTGGAATTGGGGGCAACAAGAGTCGAAATAATGGGTGACTCTGAGTTGGTAATAAAACAATTGAAAAAAGAATATAAATGTGTCAAAGAGAATCTGATTATGTACTTCGTAATAGCTAACAGACTTCTCAAAAAATTCGACAATGTGGCCATTAGACACATTCATAGAGTGAAGAATCAAGAAGCAAACGATCTGGCTCAACTTGCGTCAGGCTACAAAGTGTCAAAAGAAAACTTGGAGAAAGCTATTGAAGTAAGGGGAAGAGTCATATCCACAAAATTGGCTCCCTCAGATTTGGAGACAATAAAATTAGGTTATGGGGATGAGGAAAATTTTGAAATTTTCAATGTAGATGATTCAGAAATTGAAGATTGGAGAAAACCTATCAAGGATTATCTACAAGACCCAAATCAGAGTGTCGAAAGAAAAGTAAAGTACAGAGCTTTAAGTTATGTACTTTTTAGAAATGAATTATTTAAAAAGACTGCAGAAGGAGTCTTGCTGAAATGTTTGGGCGAAGATGAAGCTTACATAGCTTTGTCGAACGTGCACAGTGGTACATGTGGCGCACACCAAGCAGGCCACAAAATGAAGTGGTTATTATTTCGACAAGGAATGTACTGGCCAACAATGTTGAAAGATTGTGTCGAATTTGCAAAAGGTTGTCAGGAATGCCAAGTGCATACAGGTATACCACATGTCCCTGCAAGTGAGTTGCATTCAATTATAAAACCCTGGCCATTCAGAGGTTGGGCTTTGGATTTAATTGGTGAAATTCGACCAGTTTCTTCAAAAGGACAGAAGTACATTTTAGTTGGAGTAGATTATTTCACTAAGTGGATTGAAGCTATACCACTGGTAAATGTGGATCAAGAGACAGTTATAGAGTTTATCCAGAAAAATATAATTTACAGATTTGGGATACCAGAAACAATAACTACTGATTAGGGATCTGTGTTCACTGGAAAAAACATGCAAATGTTTGCAAAAGACACAGGTTTTAAACTCTTAACTTCGACATCCTATTATGCCCAGGCAAATGGACAAGTCGAGGCCGCAAACAAGGTTGTGATAAATTTGATCAAAAAGCACGTGGGTAGAAAACCTATAAACTGGCATAAGACTTTGGATCAAATTTTATGGGATTGTCGAACGTCTCCTAAAGAAGCAACAAATGCTACTCCATTCAAATTGACCTATGAACATGATGCGGTACTACCAGTCGAAATTTATTTACAATCGATACGAGTTCAAAGGCATCATGAAATTCCATCAGAAACGTATTGGAGCATGATGATGGATGAACTGGTTGACTTGGATGAAGAGAGATTGCGTGCGTTAGATCTGATAAAGAGACAAAAAGAAAGAGTCGAAAAATTTTACAATAAGAAAGTGAAATTTAAGACCCTTTCAGTGGGTGATCTTGTTTGGAAAGTAATTCTTCCTATGGATCGAAAAGATAGATTAATGGGAAAATGGTCTCCTAAGTGGGAAGGACCTTTCCAAATTTTAATAGTTTTTTCAAATGGCGCGTATGAGGTCGAAGAGATAGATAAAGATAAAAGAATACTGAAGATAAATGGCAAGTATTTGAAAAAATATAAGCCAACGTTGCAAGAAGTAAAAATAGAAATAGAATGATTCTGTATAATAAAATGATACGTTTCGCCAAACAAATGGCGTCAATGTCATTACAAAAAGAAAAGCCTTAAAGGCTGCCAGCAATAAAAAATACTAAACCTATTTCTATTACAAATTAATCTTTGAGAAAAGATTCCTTAAGTTCTTCAAATTTCCTCTTCTGGACTTGGAGTCGACATTCACAAAGGTTTTTGTTATGAGAAAGGCTGTCGATCTCCTGAATCAACTGCTGAGCTCTAGCTGCATGATGCAATCCCACTTTGAGCTCTTCGTCAATCTCATTTTGCTTGGGTTGCTGAAGGCTTGCTTTACGTTGTCTTTCTTGGGAAATTTTTTCCTGAAGATCTACTATCTGCTTCTCCCAATTTGTGATGTTGATGTCACAGTCAACAACACCTTTCGAATAAACCTCAGAAAGTTTCTCCAGCTCAGAAACTTTATCAGCAGAAGCAGCCACAGCATCCCACTCTGCAATTTGAGTTTCAGACTTGTTAGAGATTTGTTGGGAAAACTCCTTTTGGTGGTGCAGGTCCACGCTCACCAGGTCAATTATCTGGGCTAGATCCATCACCAGACGGCTGTCCTTAGCAGAGGCTTCCAAAACATTTACTTGTTTAATGATTTTCTTCAGTTCGAACTGGGCAGTAGGATTTTCGCCCAAAACCTTGAATAAATCTACACCAAGTATTTTGGTTTTGATTTCAGTCATGATGGCTTCAAGTGATTTAACCTCAGAAGTGGCCCCAGAAGTAGTCGAACTACTGAAGGATGAGTCTTGGAAGTTGTGTCGAGCGCTGAGCATAGCCCTTAGATACTCCAAAGGTTTCTTGACTTTGAGGCTTTCGAGTTCCTCGCGAGAGAAACTCGTCGAACCAGTTGATGGAGATTTTTCTTTGATTTGGGCAGGATTTGATTGAATACTTTGCCCAGAGTTTGGCTCAGCATCTGCCTTCTTCGACAGGTTCTTCTTTTCCTCAGCAGTTTCTTTTTCATTGTCATCTCTGACCCCATCATCCATGTCGACATCACCATCCTTCTCAGTATTTAATGCTGGACGAACAGGAGAAGTATTATCAGAATGCTCTTCCACGTCAGTGTCAAATTCGTCATTGGTTTGCCTTTCATAGCTACCAGCATCAGGGTTGATTCCCTCTTGGAGTCTTTCAGCCAAAGTCTTTTCAGAGTCAAGATAAATTGTGTCCTGCTCTTTTTCCTTTGTTGATTTCTTTGTCGAAGCTTTGGAGGAGGTAGGCATTGAACTAGCTGCTTTGGAGGTAGGACCACCTGTAAATGTTGGCATTTCTTTTGCTATGGGTTGTTCTTCGACATCAACTTGGATCTGAGCACGAGCAAAAGTCAAGGAAAAGAAAATGCAAGTAAAAGTAAATATCATCAGTCGAAATAAAGGTTTACCTGAGGGATCTCAGTGTTGAAGCTAGAATTCCCACTCTCTGCATCTTTGATAAGAACTTTTGTAGTTGGACTGGTGGGGAGAGTTTTCTTGGTCGATCTGACAATGGACTTTTGGGAGGCAACTGGCTTAATTTTCAAGACCTTCTTTCTCTTGAGAGGTTGTTGGTCTGGAGATTCATCCCCAGATTCTTCATCGATTACCCTTACCTCCTCCTTTTGTTTTCTTTTCTTGGGGGGTGGTGGGTTTTGACTCACCTGAAAAACACAGGAGAAAATTGTTTTAGTTCGAGGTAAACAAAATTTATTACATGGAAGCAAGTTGATATTTTCTGGTAAAACCTTTTCGACTGTAGAGGTTGGTTGTTCGACCACCTTTCCAGAATTACTTCCGACAGAAGCCTTTTTAGCAGTAATCTTGACAGCTGAAAGAAAGAAAGAAAGAAAAAAAAATGAATACAAAAGAAGAAAAACATAAGAAGAAAGTTAGAATAAAGTAAAAAAAAAATTTGTGTTTTCTTTAAACACCTTCAAGAATGGGAGACTCCACGCGAACGTGTTCTATTCCAATATGAAGGTGCCCTTGGAAATTGTCCAAATGATACTTAGTCGGAACCACACGCTCAGCAGGTTTTTTATAAGATTCACGGAGCAGTTTTAGGTGGGATCCACAAATAAACCAATCTGGGAATGGAGGGCTTAATGCCACACCAAATTCAGCAGAAGGTAGAGGGGGAAACTTTGGTGGATAATAGCTGTATGCCAAATCATAACGTGTTTCTGGACGAACATATAAAGGCAACACCAGCTTCTCCAATTTTGCTGTAAATTTGTGTTTCAAAGTCACTGCTGCTTCGCTTATGGTTCGACTAAGATCATTTGGCCGGTAAATAGTTTCAAAATAATGCTGAAACTTTTGGATTTCTTTAATATGTCTTTCAGTACCTTTCTTTGTTCGATCCTGCACAAAAGTGAAAGCATTCGTCAGATGAGTCGTAAAGGCCGTCACGTCGAAGAATCTAGTGAGGTAGTAGTCTTTCCACCAAACATCAAATTCTTGAGTGCAGAGGAAAGATGGTCGAAAGACCACCGGTTGAATCTCCAGAGTCTCATCAAAGTATTTTTCTGATAACTCTATGCTTTTCTCTAGATTATGAAAAGAATTGTAAAAAATAATAAAACCTTTCTTTGGATAGATGGGTTTTGTTTTTATTTGGATTAACCCAAATTGTCGAGCCACTAGGTTAGGTTGATAAACAATAAGGGAGATTTTTGTGTTATTCGTGTTGTGATGGGAGAAAAGGTGTCTTGGTGTTAGGAACGATTCCCAGATAACCAAAAATGTGTCTTCGTCTTTCTGCATCTCTAAAGGAAGTTGTTTGGTAAACCATTTGGGACCAATAGTTCTGTTGGCAAAGGGTGCCATGGACGGAGTGAAGTTGTAGCGTTTGGCAAACATCATTACATAACTGGTGAAGGCTTGTCGAAGGCTAATTCCTTCGTCAGAGGGAGTTAGTTTTACTAACCTAGGCCATTCGACGTTTCTGTCCTTCACTTCTTCCTTATTTACTTTATTCTTGATAGGGAGTGAAGCCTCGAAGGTGGCATTTAGCCATAACTGTAGAAGCCAAAAAGGCCCTGCCAAGCTTAATTGTCCTTTCTCTTGGCCAGTCTTCAGAAACTCCACACTCTCGCTGATGGATTCATAAAGGTTTGCCAAAACCATTTCGCTTAAACAAAGTTTTTTCCCAGCATGGAGTTGGTTGGCTATGGTAAGGTATTTTTTGGCAACCTGAAGAGGACGAGAGCAAAAGACAAATTTCGACAACCAGATGGTCAAAAAGGCTATGTGCTCTACATCAGAGACTTCTGTAGTTATTTTGTCATTGATAATGAGCAATAAACAAAGAATGGGAGGCATGTTTGGTGTTGAAACCTATAGTATCTTCATCTAAAATAGTAGGGTCGAAGTCTATTCCTATAGGGCTAAGGCCAACTATGGCAGCTATGTCGAAGAAGGTTGGAGTGACCATTCCACAAGGAAGATGGAAGTTGTTGTAGGTGCTATCCCAAAAGTAAAGGGAAGCCAGGAGCATGTTTGGGCAATAACTAGGACCCACCTTCGACAGTTGGATAAAGTCGAAGATGCCAATTTGCTTCCAGAAATCCCCTTTAGTTTTTTCGACCTTAGTCAGCCAGGCCAAATAGTCTGAAGGATCTTTTGTCAAAGGACAACTTCTAAAGATCCTAGCTTGGTTCAAATATGCTAAATCTATTTCTTCAGAAGCTGAGGGGCTCTCAGGATTTTTTGAGGGCGTTTCACTAGGATTGGGTTTTATTCCAGCACCTATGGGTTTTGAATAAGAATACGTAGGGAAAAAATCCTTTAAACGATCAGCATCAGCATTGGGGTCAGGCAGTGGACCCAACATTGCATGGCAAATGCCAGAAATAAGGACTGGAATGAGTACCTGGGACTGATAAATGCTTGCTTTCTCTATTTCATTTGGAGGCTCTGGAATGTATTGTTGATTGCTCACAATCACTGGTGCAGGCAACTCGTGCGCATAAGGAAGAACAGTAGTGTTCTTGGTCTTCTTGGTTTTCTTGTCAGTAGGGGCTTTGCGAGGAGCCATTGATAAGGGAAGCGAAGAAATTTCAGAAGAAAGTATGAAGGTTTGAAATGGGTTTGTGAAGAAGAAGAAGTTCAGGAACGTGAAAGTGTTAAAAGATTTGGAAAATAAGTATTTATAGAGGGAAAGATGAGAAAACGTTCCAGTTTTAGTATTGATCAGGGGACATGTGGCAAGATTTCAATGGTGATGATCAAAAGTATGGGAAGTTTTTAAAATAAATAAAAAAAGAAAGCATGGCTAGCTAGGTTTTAGGGTTATGGAGATCATGTCTGAACGTGGGATTAGATGGGACGTTTTAAAAAGTGTAATGATAGACTTTCTTGGGACTTAACAAAACGTCACGTCTTGAAAACCAGCACCATTAATGCAGGTGACATGGCGTCGAAGTATTTTCGACAGCAAATGATGGTTTCTCCAGAAATAAGTCGAAACATCTTTGCTGGGGGGCAATTTGTAGACATATATTTTCGACACCATGTCTTGGTAAGTAAAATGATGATTCTTTGACTAAAGAAAATGGCTACAGATGAAGAAGAAAGAAAATAAAGGTATTCAGAAGAAGTTTTCGACACTTCGACAAAAGCAGAGTTTCGACAATTTGACAGAAACATAAGGAAGTTTTAGTCAGACAAAGTTTAAGGGACATTTATCACTTTTCGACAATTCGACAAGGTGAAGAGGCGCAACGTTTCGACACAAAAGGAAAATTCAAATTCAAGAGTTATAACGTTTGGCAGAAGATGCGTGGAAGCTTTAGACGAAAAGAAGGCATGCAGAAGGCCAAGTGTCAAAGATTTAGAATTTTTCTGTTATTAGGCAGTTATTGTATTTGTATATAAATAGGATAGTTGTTGTAAAATTTTAGTGTGTGAAAACTTGTACTAAATTCCTGTAAACACTCAAAGTACCCGTGTGAGAGAAAAGAGTTTATTATCTGGAAAATGTACGTGTGAACACCATCTTTTAAGTTTATAAAAATCCAAAGTCTTTTATAATTGCCTTTACTTTTCCCAGTCATTTATCCTTTGTCATTTACTTTATGCAAGTTTTAATTTCATTCAATTCATCTTTTCGCCAGAAATTGTTATTTAGTTCTTTAACCAAACCATTCATCCATAAAAGATATAATAAAACAAACCATCAAAACACCATTATCCTAAGAGTTAGATAATTTTGCACATGTATCCTAGGATTTGTGTGGTTGGTCCTGCAAGTAACCCAGTTTTATAAGAGATTGGTAAACCAGAGGTTGTTCGCCAAAATCAACAGCGAACACAGGTCTAGAAGCAAGTAAGTATAGGAGAGAACCAATCATACCCATGTATGCCTTTTGTTCTACCTTTTTACTTTCTTCATCCTTTCCTATAGTGCAAGTTGGATACATTGGAGTCTTGGCTGGTTTGCTACCAGCCTTTTCAAACTTCTTCAGAAGTTCTTTTGTATACTTGCTCTGATAAATATAAGTTCCTTCTGGATATTGATTAATTTGTAGTCCCAGAAAGTATTTTAATTCTCCCATCATGCTCATTTTAAATTATACCTGCATAGACTTAAGGAATTCTTGGCAAATATTAGCATTAGCATGACGGAATATAACATCATCAACATAAATCTAGAGCATTAAAATATCATTTTTGTATGATTTATAGAACAGAGTTGTGTCAACCTTTCCCTCTGGTAAAGCCATTTTTCAGAAGAAATTTATTTAGTCTTTCAATCCAAGCTTTGGGAGCTTTGTTCCAGACCATGCAAATATTTCTTAAGTTTGTAGACAAAATCAATATTTTTATGACTTTCAAACCTAGAAGGTTGACGAACATGCACTTCTTTTATTATGTATCCATTCAGGAATGCGCTTTTAACTTCCATTTGATATAAAACAATATCATAGTTAACTACAAAAGATATTAAGAGACGAATAGATTCTAACCTTGCCATTGGTGCAAAGGTTTCAATATAGTCAACCCCTTCTCGTTGACTATAGCCTTGTGTAACCAGTATGACTTTATTTCTTACCACTTCTCCCTGTCCATTTAATTTGTTTCTGAAAAACCCATTTGGTTCCAATGATGTTTTTGCTTTAGGTTTTGGCATGAGATCACACACATCATTTCTGGTGAACTGATTTAGTTCTTCTTGCATAGCCAATATCCATCATGTATCTAGCAAATCTTCATCAATGGATGTTGGTTCTGTGATATACACCAGACCCATAAGCATCTTTTCGTCTTGTTTAAATGACGATCTAGTTCTTATAGGATATGTCTTGTCACCCAAAATCAGATCTTTAGAATAAGAGAATCCTTGCTTATACTTTCTATGAGGTGTTAGGGTATCGTCAAGTTCTGGTTCTGACTGTTTAGTTTCATGTTAAGCACTTCCAGAGCCTTTATCCTTATAGTCCTTGCCTTCAGAGTTTGAGTAGATGATTTCCAAATTTGGAAACTTTTCAACTTGCTTTGACTTTTCAGAGTCAAGCTTATCATCAAACTTAACATGAATTTATTCCTCAACAATATTGGTTTCATTGTTATATAATTTGTAGTCTTTTGAGAGTTTAAAGTATCCTAACATGATACACTTTTGAGCTTTAGAATCAAACTTGTCTAAGTTTTCTTTATTATTTAGCATAAAACAAATACAACCAAATGGATGAAAATAAGAAATGTTAGGCTTTCTATTCTTCCACAGTTCATAAGGAGTCTTACCCAGAATAGGTCTTATAGTGATCCTATTCTAAATGTAACATACAATATTCATTACTTCTGCCTAGAAGTGTTTTGCAATATTTGTCTCATTGATCATGGTTATGGCCATTTCTTGCAAGGTACAATTTTTCCTCTCTGCAACTCCATTTTGTTGAGGAGTTATAGAACATGAGAAACCATGAGATATGTCATTTTCTTCAAAAAGTTTTTCAAAATATTTATTTTTAATTTCACCACCATAATCACTTCTGACTCTAACAATTGTTAAACCTTTTCTGTTTTGCACTTGTGAACAGAAGGTAGTAAACACAAAATATGATTCATCTTTGTGTCTTAAGAACTTTACCCATGTTCATCTGTTGTAGTCATCTACAATGACCAATCCATACTTACCCATTATTGAAGTTGTTTTAACTGGTCCAGACTGATCAATGTGCAAGAGTTCCAGAGGCTTAGAGGTGGAGATAAATCTTTTAACGAAGTTTTAGAAAACGTGTCTTTCTAACATGCCTCACAAAGAACCTCTGAAGCACACTTTAGATTTGGAAGGCCCCTGACTAAGTTGAGCTTGTTGAGTTTATAGATTCTTCTCATGCTAACATGACCCAACCGTCTATGCCAAGTCCATTATTCTTTGTTCACTCACATAATGAATTTTACATTTTGTTTTTCTAAATCAGAAAGTTTGATTTTATAAATGTTGTTTTTCCTCTTACCACTGAAAAGTAAAGAGCCATCCTTTTGACTCACAACTTTGTAGGACTTTTAATTGAATATAATAACCATTTTCACTTAATTGACTTATGGACAAGAGATAATGCATTAGACCATCAACTAATAAAACATAGTTAATAGAGGGAAGGGGAATCGTTACCTATTGTTCTAGAGCTGATGATCTTACCCTTCTAATTTCCTCCAAAGCCTACAAAACCTTAAAGCTTAAGCTCCTAATGGCAACATGAGATGAATCTGAATCTTCTGAGGAACTTAAGCCATAAGTGTCATGTTAGCTTGCTCTTCTTCAGAGTCATCCTCAAAAGAGTCAGAGTCGTGCCATGTTTCCATTAGCTCTTTTTTCTTCTCTCTGAAGAATTTCTTCTTGGGCCTTTCTTTGTTGAGTTTGGGACACTCATTTTTGTAGTGATCTGGGTCTTTGCACTCAAAGTAGATAACCTCTTTGTTATCTCTAGAATTTCTCTGCCCAGAGGTCTATGTAGAGCATCCACCTGTTCTACTATAGCCTATAGACTTATTATGTCTTTGTTTCCAGAGTTGGTTGACCCTTATGGATAGTAGAGACATTTCATCCTCTTCATCAGAACCTTCTTCAGACTCTTCTTCTTTAGCTTGAAGAGCTTTAGTCTTTTCAGGCTTGCCTTTAGACTTCAGAGCCACTGACTTCCCTTTCCTCTAGGGCTCATCCTCTTCTATCTCGATCCCATGACTCATTAAAGAGCTTACAAACTTTTCTAGCGTCATGCTATTCAGATTCTTTGACACCTCGAGTGTTGTCACCATTGGCCTCCATTTATCTGACATGCTTCTGATGATTTTCTTAACATGATCTGCAGTGGTGTAGGCCTTATTAAAAACTTTTAATCCAACCACATGAGTTTGAAACCTTAAGAACATATCCTTGATAGTTTCATCTTCTTCCATTTTGAAGGCTTCATATTTCCGGATTAAAGCATAAACCTTAGTTTTCTTTACTTGCTCATTTCCTTCATGATTCATTTTCAAAGAATCAAATATAGACTTAGCTGAGTCTTTATTCGTAATTTTTTCATACTCAGTATAAGAAATATCATTCAACAAGATTATTTTGGATATGTGATGATTATTGTTGTTTTTCTTTTGTTGTTCAACCATCTTGTTTCTTTCAAGATTTATACCATTTGAATCCACAAGATGTATAACCATCCATTATCATATGCCATAGATTTGCATCATATCCAAAGAAGAAACTTACGATTCTATCTTTTCAAAAGTCGAATTTTCCCCTTCAAAATTGGAGGTTTAGCAGAATAATGATCTTTATCATTGTTGCTTATGGTTGTCATATTGTGTTTTTGAAAGTGGGTCTTTATTTGACACGGTTAAGTGTTTGACACAAAAGAGTCAACACCAAAACCAGAACTCTGATACCAATTGAAGGTACAAGAAACACAAGAAATGAGGGTGAATTGAGTTTCAGATATGACAACTTTTTACCAAACATATCACAAACCAATGACACGAACAACAAAGATAAAAATACACAAGATTTATATATTGGTTCACCGTTAACAAAGTTAGTCCAGACCACTCGTCAGAGTGATTTCGCTTTTTCACAAGGTCTTAATCCACAAATCAATCATATTACAAACTCAAATACCAACTGTCAATGACTTCTAGAGGCTACTGACTAAACTTAGCCCTTGAAAGAAAAACTCAAAAACCAACTGATCTTACCGGGTCAGAAAAGGACCAGTAGCCAGCACACGTCGTGATCTCCTTAATTCGCCGGTGGTGGAGAAGATGAGGGGGTGTACCTGCAAGGCACTCCGATGCTAAAGTTAGTTTCAGCGAGAGTGAGAAGACAAGTACAAAAAATGTGTAGAAAATAGAATACCTGACCCTCTAGTGATAGAGGGTATTTATGGTGAGCCCTCAACGCTGGGCTAACAGTTACTTTGCATTGGGTTAGATCTCCAGGCCCAATACGAGTAACTGCCAAGGTCTATGTGGCGTAGGGAAGATTAAAAAGTGGTCTTCGCCCTGGGTCAACTGCCCCGTGATCTTCGAAAGGTGGTTGATCTATTCTTTTGGACACGGGTTGCTTTCTGATGATGTGTCCCCGTGCGAGGGGTATATAGAGATCGTGGGGGAGACGCGTGGACGCTGCCCGCGTAACTTGATGGATTGGGCCTTCCTTGGGCCATCCCCGACGGGGGAGATGGGTTGGGTCGTGCCCGACAGTGGGGCAACAACTGGCCTAGTCTAGAACATGAACCCCCTAAGTCGTTGCTCCGAAGCGGAGGAGTAATGACTTAAGAGTCTGTTCTGGTGTTGAGGAGAGACATAAGGGCTGCCCGGAGGGGTATCGAGTGTGCCTGAAACTCTTTCGTACGGGGAACAACGTGTGTGCCTAGGAGCAAGCGTCTCCCGACGTGGTCGACCTAGCGTTCATGTGGTGGACATGTGTTCGCAGGGAGACCTGTCCGTCAAATACAGCCATGGCTCTTTTTTTGCTTCTCTCGGGGGGAATGTTTCCGTTGACGTAGGGGTCGGGCATTATGGACGATGATGTGATGAAGACCGAAGGGAACAGGCACGCCTGGCCTCGGGCAGGAGAGGTACTTGGAAGGACGCGCGTGGTGTCTTCTAAGGCCACGTGTCAGAAGCAATAAATTCCTAGGGTGGCTAGGCGTAGGGGGTACTTGAGTTCCTAGTGACGCTTCGCTTCCCGTGATAGGGTTTATAAACAGGGGGAGTTCACTCCATTTGCACTCTCCCATCCATTCTCCTTAGAATTTCTCTCCAATCTCTTAAAACGTCTTCTGCTCTTCAAAGCACGTCCACCGTCGCGTCCGCTGTCAACCTTCCCCGACCATCCAGAGTTATTCCCCATTCAAGTAAGTTCTTTGTCCCTTTCTCCAGATTCTACGCATTTTATTAGTTTTCCGGGGATTTCTTGAATCGAGGATGAGTTTTTCGGGGACTTATGGGGTTTCCGACGGCTTTTCTGGGGAACCCATGAATTTTTCGGTGGGAATATAAAGTTTCCAATGAGGATTCTGAGAACGTCATAAAGGTTATGGAAAAATGGTGAGGGTTTCTGATGAAGGCCGCGAGCACCCCACGAGGTCCTGACGTTGGGGACACGTCTCCACGTGGCACGAGCGCACTGAGAGGACGTTCTTCGTCGAAGAGGGCTCGTGTCGAGGGGGCTCTTCCCTGTAGAGGGGATTTGCGCCCTGTGCCAAAGGAGGTTTACTTGTGACCATGCGCTCGTCGGCAAGGGGCTGGTCGAGGACGTGTGTCGAACATATCCTCGCCCTTTCACTTGATTTGCGGTGGAAAAGTGGATTTGATCTTATCATCGAATTCATTGTTCCTTTATGCTTTTCAGGTCAAATGGTTCCCAAGTCTGAAGACGTTGTCATGCTAGACAAAGATGTCGTCAACACGGCAGTCGTTGGCGAGGAGGTTGAAAATAGCCCCAGGGACGTGAATGATGAGTCTCCCTCTGCTTGGGCCGGGCTGGAACACTTGTCCGCGGTTTCGCAGTTTGTCCATGACGACTCAGAAGTCTTTTCTACCGTCGAGAATCAGGTTAACGGGACCCCGGCCAATTGGAAAGTTTACTGGCCTATAGAAACTGACCGGATATGCTCGAGATACGAAGGGAAACGCTTTCCCATGTATGAGTTTGCCTTTCGGGGAGCGGGTATCCGCCTACCTTTCACCGACTTTCAAGTTGCGGTGTTCTAGTGGCTGGACTTGGTGCCTTTGAAACTTTACCCCCAATGCAATTGCGTTTATGCGGGCACTTGAGCTCGTCTGTCAATACCGCAGTGTCGGGGCCACACTACCGCTGTTCTTCCGCTCTTCCATATGCAGCGGTAAACTCAACACGGTCGACACATCTGGGTGTCCCTAAAGCAACTGAGGAGGTTGTTCAAAGTGTAATTGGACTTTGTCAGATCCTTTAAGGACAAATTTTTTGTTGTGAAGCCGGTGACTTATGCCACCGTCTACTCCTTGTTCGACCGCGTGGAGACAATCATTGATGGGCAACCGGAAGTGAATCTGGAGGCCAAATTTGCTCTGGAATGGCAGAGCGCCCACTTAAAAAAGAGGACTGAGAGTTATATCGCGAAGCCCCAAGACTTAGAAAAGGATGATATGCTCGCATACGACAGGATTATGGGTTTCGTCGACAGCTTTATTCTTACCAAGTGTGTGAATAAAGACGGGAGTTTCGTCTGGGAGGCCAACGGGGAGATCGTCGTCGAGGCCGGTTTAATAAATACCAAAGCGCTACTCGAGTACGGTTTTGACGAGGAGGCTTTGAGGCTATTAGGTAGTGAACTTTTTTATCCGCCCGACTGCTCGCTTATCATTATTTTTCTGACTTGATTTTTCTTTGTCGCAGGCCAGATGTCTAACCTTCAAGAGCGTGTGTTGAAGCTTGCAGCGACAAAAGCCGGAAAAAAGGTTCCCCCAAGGGTCGTGTCTCTCAGATCCAATAGGCAGCGAAGGTCGGCCTGAAACCAGGGGGTTCAACTTCCTTTCCTCGTGGGAGTCAGTCTTCGGGCTCTCAAGAACATCCGTCGAAAAGGCCGTGTGTTAGGTGAATATTTGACCTAAAAATGTGTAACACCTCAAAATTTGCCCTTTTGTTTATATACTAGTTGGCTTATGTTTCTTTTCATTTCTTGCATTTTACATTGTGCATAGCATTGGTTCTTAGCATGGGATCAAGGTACTTGGTCCATATTCTCAAGTCTCAAGCCTCAAGGTGGTTTGAGGAGTTCATCATATCTTTACAAGGTCAAGCAGGGCAAAGGATTTCAAGTGGATCTTCCTCTCCTAACCAGAGGGACCAATTAGGGTTTGTGAATCAAAAGGACTTCTTGAAGGGCTTTGTGGATTCAAGCATGTTCTTATGGTATTCCCTATGCTCACAAGTGTTCATGGAGGGAGACTTGGTTGATGGTTTATGGTGAAGAATGTTCAGTGGATCAGTTGCTTGTGAACCAAGAAAAGTCAACTGTAAAGGAGAAAGTCAACTGTGGAATTTTGAGGTTCTTTTCATGGTTTTCAAGGTCTCACACCCTCATATAGTCTTCAATTGTCAAGATTCATGTCATTCATCAAGAATCAAGAGTTTGTGCAAAAGTTACTAAATTTGGAAAATGACCTATAATGAGAACTTTCCATTTTTGGCAGTTTTTTCACCACATTCAACTTGACTTTTCATCATCAAGGAAGCTTCAAATGAATTTTCCTCCAACATTAAAGTTGAATATCTTTCTCTCCCATTTCCAAAAAGTACTAGAACATCTCCATATCATTTGTGGAACTCTAGTTATGGTCAAAACAATGCAAGGTGCATTTCATGGATTTCTTATATGTCAAATTTTCCACCATTTTCATTTTCATTCAAAAGGACTTGTAATGTTCCCAATTGCTTCATGTCACATTACAACATCAAAATACAAGTCAAGAGGATCATTTTTGGCCTTTGAATCAATTCATTCCATGACTTATTTTTCACTTATTCAACAAAGTTCAAAATTGCAAATGGATCAAAAACTCACCAACCAAGTCATTGCAAGGCCCAAGTACAATTCAGGTGTGGTTAGCAAGTGGTATGCAAGTGAATCATGCTTTCATCAAGGACTTTGCACGTGTGGATTAAGGGTTTTACATCAAAATGCATTTTGGCAAAACCACTCCAATCTCACTAATCAGGGGTTTAACCAATTCTTAATCACAATCAGTGGACTAATGGAGAGTATATAAGCTTACTCATGCCTCCAAAATTAGGTCATGCACTCTCATTTGCTCAGAGTTTCAAAATTCACTCTCACTTTCTCTCCTTTGAATCTCTCATTCCTTGAGGGTTTTTGAAAATCTCTTGGCATATTCTTGATCAGTGAGTTGAAAGGAGCAAGAATCATCCATTGTTTTAAGCTAAAAGTGAGGTTTTCATCAAGTTCAGTTCAAGAGGGATTATCTTCAAACTTCTAGATCTAGCCAGATTCATGCCTCTATTTGCATTTATTTTGCAAATAGAGTTCAAAAGAGAAAGATCTGCAGCTTTTGGAGGGATTTCTTGGTGGATTTCAAGTTCTACAAGGTTCAGGTTAGTGTGAAATTCATCATCATAGAACTCAGTTTTCTTGTGTGCATTATGATCTATGATGTTCACTGATCATTCTGATCTATTTTGTTTGAAATTTGGACGTGTGAATTGTGTGTATTGTGAGTTTGAAAGTTTTGGATCTAAACTTTTCTCCTTCAATTTGCTCTATGTGTTGGTTGTTTGATAAAATGGTTTGCATATTCTTAATCCTCATGAAACTCTGGTTGAAATGATGTACTCATTTGCATTTTCTGGAGAATTTTAAGTTTGAGTTCGCCGGAGAGGGTGGCCGGAGCTAGGGCTCCGGCGACTGGTTGTTTTTCAGGTGACCAGAGGTTTGTGTGAGGAAGATGAAATCATGACCGTCTGTGTGTTTGATCCAACGTTCCACGTGTTGCCACGTTTTCTATTTTCTGATTTTAATTTCATGGTGTGTGTGTGTGCTAGCTTATGTGTGTTATTGTGCGCATTGGATATCAGCCCTTGATCATGATTAATCTTTGATTGGTTGACTTAATGTGATACGTCTGATGAATCATGTGGATATTATTATGCCAGCGAATTAAAAAATGCATATGCTTCTCACGTGGGTTCTATTGTGCTCTGGTTAATTTTGTGTGCGCGTGTGTATGATAATTATGGTGGTTGTGTGATCCTGAACACTGATCATGATTGCTTTTTGTTTTTGTTGACTTGGTGGTATGCGTTGGATTGATTGTGTGGTCTTGATTAAATCTGATGCTTGACTGAATTCCATGTGCTCCTTTTGACTTCTCTAGTGGACCTTTGCCTTGGGCCTTGCTTTCTGAACCCCCCTCTCTGAGCCCACTTGCTTTGTAAACGTGTTTTTCATGCTGATTGCACCCCTCATAGTTTATTTATTTATTTTTTATTTTCTTAATAGTTTCATTTTGCATTTTAATTTTTAAAATCATTTTTATGCATTTAAAAATCCCCAAAAAAATCATGAAGCATGTTTAGAGTTTTATAAAATTTTGGAAAATTTTATTTTCTCATTTTATTTTATTTTATGCCTCTGAATTAATTAATTGTTTAATTTCTTTATGGTTTGTCTCATTTGGGCACACTTCTACTTGTAGAATTTATTTCTCATCATTTATACATGATCTTAAACTCATTCTTTTTGAATTTGTTAGATGACATATTGAAGTGCATAAAAACATTTTTTTTATTTTTAAAACTTTTTCATATTGCATTTTGGTCCCTCTCTTTTGCATATTGAATCATATTTCCTATGTGGTCTTTGCCTAATTGTTTGAGGTACTTAACTTGTGAATTTTTGTGAGATCTTTTGGTATGTGATTTGTATCTGACTTAGGTCACTTGTGTTCTAATTTCCCAATTTTAGAATGTCATTTGATATATGCTTGATTATTTGTGCTTAAGTGACTTATACATGATTATGTCTTGACATCTCTTTGCACAAGTTGACTTGCCATGTCCATTTGCTTGAGTTTCTTGTTGGTTCTTTGCATGTGCATTTGATATGATGTCTACCCCTGGTTGAGGTCCTTTGAGACTTAATTTTACACTTTGTGAATCTTGTTTGGTGTTGCCTAAGTGTTGGAACTTTGAGCTTACTTTTGTGGACCTTCTTTAGTACATATTGCTCCATGTTTTGATCTTCTCTTGTATATGTGAATTGTTGATGATAATATGATCTTAGTTTTGACCTTCCTTCATCTTCATCTTGCCCCTCTCATTTCATTTTGATATGAAGTCCATGTGTGCTTAATTGTGCATTTCATACAAGTATGCTTGCATCCTTTCATGTTTATCTTTGTATGCTTACTTGAGTGGTTTTGCATTGATCTTTGAAACATGTTTGTTGATTTGAGTTGGACATTTATGGTATGATGTGCTTGATGCCATTTATTGTATCTCATATTTTCCTTCTCTTTCTCTTTTCTTCTCTTTCATTCTCTTCCTCCCTTGAGTCTCAAGACTTAATTAAGTCTTGGATTTTTTTCCCCTTAGAGCTACCTAGTCCAACTTAATTTTTGATTAAGCTTGGAGTAGGATTAGCATTAGGTTTTAGGTAGTCCTTTCTCCTAAGCCACACTAACCCTAGGACATCCATGCATGATAATATTAGGACTCTTAGTTTCCCTTTAAAGTTTCCTTTGTGTCGTCTCTCTTTTCATCTCAAAACTTCTTGAAAACACGTAATAAAGGTTAACGTGTATTGCGCTTGAGCCTTCTATGTGGAAAGTGGGGAACGAAGGGCTTCCTCTCATTCTTCTAGGATACCTAGTGTACGTCCTATTGGGGACGATGTGCGAAGTATTCGTTCCTGTATTTAAGACTTTGGTTCAATGCAAGTGACAAATAACTGTAAAAAACACTTCTTGCTTAAAAAACTTCAAACCAACAATAACGTCTTTCCTTCAGGAATTCTTTTCTCATCTCAGTCACTCTCAACGTACGAACGTGCTCCTACTCGTTCTCATGCAAGACGGTAACGCACTCGATTCAGCGAGTCTGCAACACCTGAGTTAGAACGTAAGATGTTCCCTAAAAAGCACAATCCACCCCTAGTGAGGGGAACTACGTCGCTCTGATTCTCATGCTCCCGATGAGATACGTAGGCAGTGGGGTAGGGCCCATGCGAGCACTTCTTTTATTTTCCCTATATTTGTTTCTTCATTTCTTCCCGTTCTCGTTCTTTTTCCTTTCCGGTAGCAGTGGAGTTCCAGATGACGACACCCTTTGATGCAGACAACAAGCGTGAATCCCATCGAGTACGATGGACGTTGAAATTCTGGTACATGTGCAGAATTCAGATGTCCTAGAACATGCCGTTCGACATCTGGTCTGACATGATCACAAAGGTCAAGGTATATTGCAAAAAAATGGTACTGAAAAGATAAGAGCAAGACACACAGAATTGTTAACCCAGTTCGGTCGAATACACCTACTCTGGGGGCTACCAAGCCAGGGATGAAGTCCACTATCAGTAGTATCAATTCAAAGCTAAACTCTCCGTTTACAGCTTATCACTCAATCACTACCCAATGACCCTTCTACCTAGATCCTCTCTAGACATGAGAAACCCTTCTCACTCCCAATCATCGCAATGATGTCTAGCAGTTGACAATCCGCCACTGCATCAATGACTCTTTACCTATACACTGATTACACAGATAAACCTGAATCCACACTTCCATGATGAAGAGACACACTCCTATGATACATCAACATCTGATGAGAACAATACTTAGCTAAGTATGATGCCAAACTCCACCATTTGTTAACTTCTCCCCTTAACTAAGACCACAACCTAGAGTTGCTTCAAAGCTTCCTCCAAGAACAATACGTACTGCCTCTTACCTACAGGTTTTTGAGGAATACGGGTAACCTTCCCACATGACGGGAGGTTTACCTAGACAGAACCCTAGACTTCTACATCTTGAGCCGTATCTTCCAAGGTTACAAACCCTTCTATTTATAACCTGAACCCAACTGGATTTGGGCCTTCAATCACAGCTTCAATAGCTGTTACAAATCTGCAAAATACACTCCAAGAAAATAGGTATTAAATATGATATTTCCTAATATGTCTCCATATTTAGAAAGTCTTGATTTCTGATTGAATCTTCTAGACCTTTAAAAATGCGCCATATAGACTGCATAATTTTCTCTTGAAATTCTGCACAATTCAAAACACAGCTGAGTCTCATTGATCCAGCTCAGCAGGCGCGATGTCGAATGCTTCCTCATAAGACATCTTCTTCGACATGTTGTTCCAGTTGTTGAATAACTTCAACACAACATGTTCTGGCATTTCAAAAGGACATCTAGTTGTACCTGTTCTTCTTAGCAAGTTTTATACATCCTATTCTCTATTACATTATTGCTGCTATTATTTGTTTTACAAAAATTAAGCCAATCCTAAAACAAGAGAACTAACAGATGTGTTGGGTGTTAACACCTTCCCTCCGCGTAACCGACTCCCGTACCCGTTTCTCTTGGTCGTGAGACCATGTTCTTTCCCTTCCTTCAGGTTTATGCAGTGTTTCATTTCCCTCTCTCGGGATAAATACACATTGCTGGCGACTCTGTGTCTTCCGCGCCACTCTCACGTTTGTACCGTTGGATGCGAATCTTTTGGGAGCGACAGCTGGCGACTCTGTTGGGGATGGGTTGACCTCTTGCTGGTCCATCCTCTTTAGCGAGTCAGTCCTAGCGCTTATCTATTTTATTTCATTGGGGTGTTTTTGTGGTGCTTTGCTTTGTTGTATATTACTGTATTACTGTTTACTGTATTTTTTCCTTACTGCTTTACTGTATTTACAGCTTTTATCGCATTGCATTTCATTTTATTACTGTCATACTGGATATTACCGTGTTGTACTGGCTGGTTTTCTGTTTGGCGGGTTGGGATGTTCTGAGAGATGAGCCCAATACCCAGGCTCGAGCATACACCTAGGTTTTAGCGTGGGCAGGCGTGACTCTCCCGTGGTGTTGGCCACGTGCAGGTGATCACGATCCCTACAATCAGACGAGGTTCTATCAGGAGCTTTCTGCTACTGTATATTGATACAGGCCAGTAGTTATTCTCTTGAGGAATTGTCGACTCTGATAACCATTCCCGAGGACTCAGTAACGACACTTCTTCCGAGATGTGACAGTGGCAGACCACGTTTTGTGGCAAATCTATTGCACATTCCCGATCCGAGGACCCAATGCTGGGAACTTGCTATATGATTCCCTTTTGAAGTGAATCAGCGGACGACCTCTTTGATTGGCGATAGCATTGTATCCTTCGGGCTGAATGTGCTATTGCTTCTCAAACCTCTGAAGCTGAGGATCTTTCGTTTTTATGAATCAGTTGAGGCCTCCTCGATTGGTGATGATGCCAAACCAGAAATGGTGAACGTATCATCATTTCTCGACCTGAGAGCCCGAGATATTGAGGATCTTAGTACCCACATGTGAGAGGGGTGGGTGTTTGCAGGTTTGCAGGTGATCGTGACCTTCAACCTACCTGGTTTTCTGGTTTCATCACTATGGTGGTTGTTGTTCTGAGTTTTGGTACAGAGCCTCGATTTGTTCAGTCAGCACAGTGCAGCCAGTTCGTGTGGATACCTTGATCCCATGCTCTGCATTGCATTCCATTTTTTAGACATTCATGTTTGTGCATTTTCAGGTAGTATCTAGTCTTTGATTCCAGTCAGAGGGCATTCGTAGGGATGGACACTAAGAGGAGTAAGAAGCACATCATCGTCTACAAGTTCCCGAAGATCACTCTTGGTCCGTTGAACAGTTTACAGAGTATAGCTGGTCCAGAAGTTTTGGGAGCCTTTGAAGAGAAGTATGGTTGGATATTATCCCTGGTTCGGAGCCTCAGTGAATATGAATATAATGGGCTACACACCTTGATGCAGTTTTATGATCCTTCCTTGAGGTGCTTTGTGATGCCAGATTATGTGTTGGTTCCTACCCTGGAGGAATACTCCAACATTTTGAGGATTCCTATCAAAGAAGGTGTTCCTTTCTGTGGTTCCCAAGGAGATTGTGATTTCCAAGCAGTGGCCGAGGCTCTTTATTTGAGCAGATCTGCAGTGGAGGCTGACTTTTCTAAGAAGGGAAAATCCTGAGGCTATCACTTGGAGTACTTAGTGAAGAGGGCTCAAGAAGAAGCTAAGGAGAAAAGGTGGATGGCTTTCAATGCAATATTGGCTCTGTGTATATATGGCATTGTGTTATTCCCTAATGAGTCTGATTTTGTCGATACGGATGCTATTCAGATATTTACAGCTCAGAATCCGGTACCGACTTTGTTAGGTGATCTCCATTATGCTCTATACAACAGGAATGAGAAAAGACGAGGTGGGGTGGTTTGTTGTTGCGCATCTCTCTTTTACAAGTGGTTTGCCAAACGTTTACCCCAATCCAGTGCTTTTGTGGATTCAAAGACTTCTTTAGAGTGGAGTAAGTGTCTGATGGGCTTAGCTGCTAAAGATATTCTTTGGGTGGACAAAGGATTAGTGGGGACTGATATTTTGCATAGCTGTGGCAGGTATCATAATGTACCTTTGATCGGAAGAAAGGGAGGTATTAACTACAACCCGTCTTTGGCTATCAGGCAGTTTGCATATGCTCTAAAAGATCCTCCAGTTGGAAAAGATTTGGAAGAATCTTTGTATTTTCATATGACTGATGGTGTGGCTATTGCACGAGAAGCTTCTCAAGCCTGGCTCAGCAGACAGAGGATAGGTAAAACCGTTTTGGGGAAACCCAATAATCAAGCTTTCGCTCCGTATGTTGAATGGGTGAAAAAGAGGGTAGAAGAGTTCTATTTGCCTTTTGATCGGGCACCTCCATTGTATCCAGAGATTGTGGAAGAGAGACTCACTGTACCACTTGAAGAATTCGACAAGCAGCGAAAGTTGGTATCTGATCTGAGGGTGGAAAACTCTGATATGAGTAGTCAGCTACAGAGTGCTTTACAAGACAACTTGGAGGTGAAATGGAAAGTTCAAGACATGACTGCGCATCTAGAGAAAAAAGAGAAAGATTTTGCCGACAGGGCTCAGCACTTCAAAAAGGTCAGTATGGCTGCTGAATCGTCAGGCAAAGCTAAAAGGAAAAACAAGAAGCTTTTGACTAAAGCAGAAGACAAGCTTGCCACGTATCAGGATATGTGGAAGGAGGCCAAGATTGAGAATGAGGAGCTGAAAGAAGAGCTTCAGGTAGTGAAAGCAAGGAAAGACCGTTACTTTGCTAAGTGGAAAGAAGCACAGAAGGAAATGGAAGAGCTCAAGCCGCAAGCCGAGGTCAAGAAGTTGAAGTGCGAGGACAACAACACTGAAGAGCAGATTGTTAAGCTGAACCAGGAGATTGCAAAGAGGAACAAGTTGATCAAAGGGCTGATGCAGCAACCTACACATCCTGACACTGTGAACCTTCTTGAGGAAGTGGAAGCTAGTTTGTTTGGAATTGATTTGTAGTTGATTTTATTGTTTATCTTTTTTCGGGATTACCATCAGGATTGTTGATGGAATCACCTTTGATTATGCTTGAATCTGTCTGTAAGAACTATTTTGTTTTCAGTAATGGAATATTTGGTTTAGTTATCTGTGCTCTAGCAGTTCTGGTTTTCAGAGAGTATTGTCTTTGTGGTTTGATCCGGTGGTATTTATGGGTTCGGATTTATTTTCCGATAGTGTGTCTAATCCCTGGCCCGGTTTCATGGAATGGAATCAAAGCAGATATGTCCTAGAAATGTTCAAATATGTTTGTTTTCATTTTGCATTCGCATTTGCATGATCATAATCATTTTTCGCATTGGAGGTTATCTTATATTCTCTAGTTTTCTTATGCTCTCTCTTTTTGTCAGTCAGGATTGATCAACCAACTCATCGGTATCCTACCAGGCTTAATCATGGAGCAAATTCAAGCTGAGTTGAGGGAAATGCGAGGCCAGATGGGGCAATTTATGGGGAATATGCAAACTCTCATGCAAGACCAGAAGGTGCTGAGGGAGGAGGTTAATCAGATGAAGACTCAGATGGGTTTGGTCATGGAAATCTTGAAAACAGTGTTAAAGAAGGAAAACAGTCATGTGCTCGCTTCAGCAACAGAAGTCCTTAATTCTCCCATCTCTTTGGGGTCTTCGCTAGATCATGGATTTCCTCGTGAATCCCCTCCACAATCTGAAGTTCCAGAACTTTCCCAACAACAACCAGGTCTTGTCTCCCAAGATAAGCCTAAGAATAAAAAGTGTACACAGAGACCGAAGCAGTCTAAAAGAGTTTTTCATCCGCTCCCTATGCCATATTCTCAGCTATTGCAGCATCTTCTTCAGTTGCAACTGGTACAAAAAAGGACTTTAGCTCCTCTCACTGGTAATCCCCCACCAGGCTACAATGCAAGAGCCCATTGTGATTTCCATTCTGGGGCACCAGGGCATACTGTGGAGAAATGTAGGGCCTTTCAGCACCAAGTCCAGGATTTGATTGATGCAGGGGCAATTGAATTCACGTCGGGCGGCGTGAGCATACAAAGTGATTTTACCCCAATTGTTGTAAAGGAAGTAGAGACTCTTTCCCTGTCTGCAGGATCCACCTCATATCATGGACTTTCTCGACAACCTTTTGCCGCAGAAGCTATACGTCAACAACCTTTGTTTGTGCCTCAGCCAAATGTGGAAAGGAAAGTACAGGGGCAGGTGGGGCGCCCAAATCAGCAGAATTATCAGCAGCAGAGGCAGTTCAGACCAAGAAGGCCCAAGAGGATATTTGATCCTATTCCTATCCCTTATAGTCAGTTGTTTGCTCGTCTGCTCAAGAGCTCGCTGATCCAGCTGAGGAATGCCATGCCAGTGCCATACCCTATTCCTCCGGACTTTGACATGAACGCCAGTTGTGAGTTCCATTCGGGAACGTTTGGGCATACAATTGATAATTGTAATGTATTCTAGCACAAGGTGCAAGATTTGATCGACTCAAAAGTCATCACGCCAGATGGTACCCCTTTGGAGTGAAGCTTCTTTGTCAAAGTAAGCACCGGATTGCAAGAGCGTCATCTGAAGCAATAAGTCCAGACCGAGTCAAGTCTCCTCAACAATGGCAATCATCAGCTTCCTTTATTGCATTTTCATATGTAGCTCTCATTTGTTTGTTTAAACATTGCTTGCATGTAAGAACTCGTTTGCTTCTGAATGACAATCATAATGCAATAAGTATGTTTTGCTTGAAGAGTTCCATTCGTGTTTACTCATTTTTAATGCTTATATACACTGCAATACCAACTTTCTTGCTCAAACTCTTTGAGGGAGGATGACTAAATAAGAACGCAGATTTCTAATGGTACGCTTTCGGATAAAACCCTGTTAAGGATGTACAGGCATTGTTTTCAATTCACAAACACTGGAGAGATAAGGAGATAGACCTTTGTCAACCCCTTTGAGCCTAGTAGTAGGAGTTCTTTCTAAAAACGAAAAACCCTCAATTTTAACCCAGGGGCATGGTAGGCGTCAGTTAGTTTGACCAAGTGTTCAACTTTCAGAAGGAGTGTACATTTGAGGATCCATTACCTTCCATTCCATTATCAAGAGGTTAAGAGGTGTAGAACCACAATGGTTACTCCTCACCAACCGAAGAGTGAAACAGTCACAGCCCTTTCAAACTAGTCAGGCAAAACGGTGTCACACGACTTGTTCAAAAAAAAAAGAGAAGAGAAAAAAAGAGAAAAAGAAAAAGCCTGCCAAGTCGAAAAACTTGAAAGCAAGTGGCTTAGGCAAAAGTTAAGGCATCCCGCTGGACTTCAAAATTGAAAACTCAAAAGAGTCAGCCCAAGAAAAAATAAGGGAACAAAAAGCAAAAGAATAAGAAAGCAAAAAGCCAAAAGGATTACAAAGAAAATCCTCGATAAGAACAAAGTCGTGTGACTATAGACACAAAAGACAAAAAGGGGTGACTGTTGCTCCAAAACCTCGTCAGGTCTCGAACCATCAATTGCATGGGTTCTTTAAGGATCATAAAACCTTTTTGAGAGACGAGTGTTTGTGTCAAATTAGCTAAACATAGGACTGGAGAACATCACGAAGAGTGGGTGGGTACCAATAAACTTTGAGCCATAAATCCTTTCTTCCTAAACCGCGAACCAGGCCAGGCTACAACCCTTAAAAGTCCTAATTGAAATAGGGTTTAGTCTGAAGGCATACTTCAACGAGATAACGTTCCCGACTCCCATGAGTTGTGCTAATAAGATTTTTGTTGGTGTTGCATGTGCGTATTGCTTTCCTTTCAAAAATAAGTGTCGTAACTCGGTTGTGTGACATATTTTCAATAAGGACTTCAAGATTAACATATGTGTTGCATTTGAATAATCGTTCTCAGAATAAACATTTTCTGCTTGCATACATTTGTTTGACATCAAAGAAGCTTATACGATGAACATCAGCCGAGAAGCTTAAACGGGCCAAGTTGAGGTGCATGAGACTCCAGAAGACATGTTGCTGAAAGATTATGTGAGAAAAGGCGTTCCCTGCCATTTGTGTTGAGATGTAACCAATATGGGACAATCACACCGGGAAATCTCTTCAAAATGTAGCCAAGCTGGGGCATTCAAGTTGAGAAGGTCTTTTTAGAGTACAATCAACCATGGGGCATTCATGTTGAGAAAATTTCTTCGAACTGGGGCAATTATGTCGAGATCCGATAAATCTCTCCACAAGCGTGTAAACTGGGGCAATCACGTCGAGATTCGATAAATCTCTCGAAGACTAGTTGGTCAGAGACAAATGTACTGCAAGGCTTGTACTGGGGCAGGTTACTTCAAGGGCGCGAGAAGTTTTTCCCTTTAGAACACAGTCAATCAATAACACCTCCGCAAGGTTCAGAATACTGTGGCAGAACATTTCAGGTCACTACGAACCCTCTCGAGGTAGTTTACTTCATGAATCATAAAGTATGGGACAATTATGTCTCTAAGAGTTTGAAAACCCTGGGGCTTTGTTGAACGCCAGGTTTTCTGTAAAATCCTCTTAAGATGATTGCTTCAAGTAGACCCTGTGGTCTGGGGCAAGGTGGAGAGTTAAAGGAACTGTGTTTCGCTCTTGACAATCAGCACTGAGTTGTTCCTAGTGTGGGACTTTTGGAGTCTCTTCCCTCCAGCAAAGAGCCAGAGGGTATCTTTTTCCAGCAAGGTGTGGGAGTTGTTATTCTTCCTCAAACAGAGAATTGTCCTATGTTCGAAAAGGGCTTTCATGAAGGTTTCTTATCTCTAGCAGTACAGATGGAATCCTCACTCTCAGCAAGGTAAGACGATAGAATATCGTCAAGAAGACGATGAGGAGTCAGAGTGTTCTCTTCCTCAACGGTCAAATCTAGTCATCTCAAGTAATTCAAAGTCCAATATTCATTGGTACCTCCCCAGTAGAGTTGCTCTCTCCAACTTTGAAGCCTAGTTTTCCTCAGCAGTTTGCTGCTCTCCCCAGTAGAGTTGCTCTCTCCAACTTTGAAGCCTAGTTTTCCTCAGCAGTTTGCTGCTCTCCCCAGTAGAGTTGCTCTCTCCAACTTTGAAGTCTGATTGTCCTCAGCAGTTTATTACTCTTCCCCATCAGAGTATCAAGGACCGTCTTCCTCAATAGAGTATAAAGAAGTAATTCCCCAAGCGGAGTCGGTGAGGATCGTCTCCCTCAGCAAGATATAAGAGGTTCACCCCAGCCAGAGTTGTGATTTGGCTCATCTTTCCTCAGCAGGTAGTCAGGAGTTGTTATTGCTGCAAGAGATTGATGGAACATATTCTTTGATTAAAGATGGTGTTTCCCCACAGGGTATGGGGCATTCGTTTTCCCCAGCTAGTCAGGAAACATGGGGCTTATCCCCTAGCAGGGTGGATGTTGACAACTCCTTTTCTCCCAAGCGGAGTCGTTGAGGATTGTCCCCCTCGGCGGTGTACAGAGGATTGTACACCCAGACAAAGTTGTGGTTGGATTACTATTCCCCAGCCATCGTTCAGAAGTTAATTACTCTAAGGTGGATGTTGTTGTATCTCCATCAGGAGATTCGTGGACAAAGATGTTATTATCCCCACAGAGTCCTGGCATCTACTTTCCTTAGTTGGTCAGAAAGTATATTCTCAACGACAATGGCTTAATCTAATCACTAGCAGGGTGAAGGTAAAGTTATTTCCCTAGCAGCAGATTAAGCTCATATCCCCAAGCAGAGTCTGGGGGTGAGTGGTATCCCCAGCAGGTCTTAAGTCCAATCGTTTTGGCAGGCGTCAAATCCAAGTTCTGAAACAGTTGGTCATTCCCAGGGAGGAGTTTCCATCTTCAGTTTTCATTTCCCTACCGAGCTGAATGGGTATGCTCTCGGAGTTCCATCCATCGCCAGCAGAGTTGTTGATCCTGACATTCCCCAACAGAGTGGGTATTCTCTCGGAGTTTCGTCCGTCTTCAACAGAAGGGGTGGTCTTGTTTCTTCCCAACAGGGTGAAGTATACCTCATCAGGATCTCTTGGTTAAGAATGACATGTCAGTTTGCCATACCCCGGAGCTGCCTTTGTCCTTAGCGTTTATTTCGCTAGGATGCCCTTTTTGCATTGCATAAGCATCTTTTGCATGGCATCCTCCCAAATGCGTAGCATTCCATCTCGTATGGAGCATTACGGCAAAATTCAAACATATGCATTCGAAGCATAAGCTATGTTTGGTATTTTGTTGCAGGGTTTCTTTTGCCAGCACAAAAGGATAATCTCCAAGGGATGTTGTTTAATAACGTGACTGCATATGAAGATTTCTTATTGCGCTTCCCCCGCAGAGGTTGATGTTTAGGTCTCTCTCATGTGAAGTCATGTTGAAGATTTCTTATTGTACATCCCCCGCAGAGGTTGATGTTCAGGTCTCTCTCATGTGAAGTCATGTTGAAGATTTCTTATTGTACTTCCCCCGCAGAGGTTGACGTTCAGGTCTCTCTCATGTGAAGTCATGTTGAAGATTTCTTATTGCGCTTCCCCCGCAGAGGTTGATGTTCAGGTCTCTCTCATGTGAAGTCATGTCGAAGATTTCTTATTGCGCTTCCCCCACAGAGGTTGATGTTCAGGTCTCTCTCATGTGAAGTCATGCTGAAGATTTCTTATTGCGCTTCCCCTGCAGAGGTTGATGTTCAGGTCTCTCTCATGTGAAGTCATGTCGAAGATTTCTTATTGTACTTCCCCCGCAGAGGTTGATGTTCAGGTCTCTCTCATCTGAAGTCATGCTGAAGATTTCTTATTGTACTTCCCCCGCAGAGGTTGATGTTCAGGTCTCTCTCATGTGAAGTCATGTTGAAGATTTCTTATTGTACTTCCCCCGCAGAGGTCGATGTTCAGGTCTCTCTCATGTAAAGTCATGTTGAAGATTTCTTATTGTACTTCCCCCGCAGAGGTTGATGTTCAGGTATCTCTCATGTGAAGTCATGTTGAAGATTTCTTATTGTACTTCCCCCGCAGAGGTTGATGTTCAGGTCTCTCTCTTGTGAAGTCATGTTAAAGATTTCTTATTGCTCTTCCCCCGCAGAGGTTGACGTTCAGGTCTCTCTCATGTGAAGTCATGTTGAAGATTTTCTTCGCCAATTCCCTCTATCAGCAGGGATGGTGCTCTTTATGCAAATTTCAGGTTTCTTTTGGTATTCAATCTCCATGAATCCTTTGAACGCATGACAGTCGTTGCTATCATACCTTCAGGACCAAGTTGATTGAATAGGGGCAGTTGTAACACCTCAAAATTTGCCCTTTTGTTTATATGCTAGTTGGCTTATGTTTCTTTTCATTTCTTGCATTTTGCATTGTGCATAGCATTGGTTCTTAGCATGGGATCAAGGTACTTGGTCCATATTCTCAAGTCTCAAGCCTCAAGGTGGTTTGAGGAGTTCATCATATCTTTACAAGGTCAAGCAGGGCAAAGGATTTCAAGTGGATATTCCTCTCCTAACCAGAGGGACTAATTAGGGTTTGTGAATCAAAAGAACTTATTGAAGGGCTTTGTGGATTCAAGCATGTTCTTATGGTATTCCCTATGCTTACAAGTGTTCATGGAGGGAGACTTAGTTGATGGTTTATGGTGAAGAATGTTGAGTGGATCAGTTGCTTGTGAACCAAGAAAAGTCAACTGTAAAGGAGAAAGTCAACTGTGGAATTTTGAGGTTCTTTTCATGGTTTTCAAGGTCTCACACCCTCATATGGTCTTCAATTGTCAAGATTCATGTCATTCATCAAGAATCAAGAGTTTGTGTAAAAGTTACTAAATTTGGAAAATGACCTATAATGAGAACTTTCCATTTTTGGCAGTTTTTTCACCACATTCAACTTGACTTTTCATCATCAAGTAAGCTTCAAATGAATTTTCCTCCAACATGAAAGTTGAAGATCTTTCTCTCCCATTTCCGAAAAGTACTAGAACATCTCCATATCATTTGTGGAACTCTAGTTATGGTCAAAACAATGCAAGGTGCATTTCATGGATTTCTTATATGTCAAATTTTCCACCATTTGCATTTTCATTCAAAAGGACTTGTAATGTTCCCAATTGCTTCATGTCACATTACAACATCAAAATACAAGTCAAGAGGATCATTTTTGGCCTTTGAATCAATTCATTCCATGACTTATTTTTCACTTATTCAACAAAGTTCAAAATTGCAAATGGATCAAAAACTCACCAACCAAGTCATTGCAAGGCCCAAGTACAATTCAGGTGTGGTTAGCAAGTGGTATGCAAGTGAATCATGCTTTCATCAAGGACTTTGCACGTGTGGATTAAGGGTTTTACATCAAAATGCATTTTGGCAAAACTACTCCAATCTCACTAATCAGGGGTTTAACCAATTCTTAATCACAATCAGTGGACTAATGGAGAGTATATAAGCTTACTCATGCCTCCAAAATTAGGTCATGCACTCTCATTTGCTCAGAATTTCAAAATTCACTCTCACTTTCTCTCCTTCGAATCTCTCATTCCTTGAGGGTTTTTGAAAATCTCTTGGCATATTCTTGATCAGTGAGTTGAAAGGAGCAAGAATCATCCATTGTTTTAAGCTGAAAGTGAGGTTTTCATCAAGTTCAGTTCAAGAGGGATCATCTTCAAACTTCTAGATCTAGCCAGATTCAAGCCTCTATTTGCATTTATGTTGCAAATAGAGTTCAAAAGAGGAAGATCTGCAGCTTTTGGAGGGATTTCTTGGTGGATTTCAAGTTCTACAAGGTTCAGGTTAGTGTGAAATTCATCATCATAGAACTCAATTTTCTTGTGTGCATTATGATCTATGATGTTCACTGATCATTCGGATCTATTTTGTTTGAAATTTAGACGTGTGAATTGTGAGTTTGAAAGTTTTGGATCTAAACTTTTCTCCTTCGATTTGCTCTATGTGTTGGTTGTTTGATAAAATGGTTTGCATATTCTTAATACTCATGAAACTCTGGTTGAAATGATGTACTCATTTGCATTTTCTGGAGAATTTTAAGTTTGAGTTCGTCGGAGAGGGTGGCCGGAGCTAGGGCTCTAGCGACTGGTTGTTTTTCAGGTGACCGGAGGTTTGTGTGAGGAAGATTAAATCATGACCGTCTGTGTGTTTGATCCAACGTTCCACGTGTTGCCACGTTTTCTATTTTCTGATTTTAATTTCATGGTGTGTGTGTGTGCTAGCTTGTGTGCGTTGGATATCAGCCCTTGATCATGATTAATCTTTGATTGGTTGACTTAATGTGATACGTCTGATGAATCATGTGGATATTATTATGCCAGCGAATTAAAAAATGCATATGCTGCTCACGTGGGTTCTATTGTGCTCTGGTTAATTTTGTGTGCACGTGTGTATGATAATTATGGTGGTTGTGTGATCCTGAACGCTGATCATGATTGCTTTTTGTTTTTGTTGACTTGGTGGTATGCGTTGGATTGATTGTGTGGTCTTGATTAAATCTGATGCTTGACTAAATTCCATGTGCTTCTTTTGACTTCGCTAGTGGACCTTTGCCTTGGGCCTTGCTTTCTGAACCCCCCTCTCTGAGCCCACTTGCTTTGTAAACGTGTTTTTCATGCTGATTGCACCCCTCCTAGTTTATTTCTTTTTTTTTATTTTCTTAATAGTTTCATTTTGAATTTTAATTTTTAAAATCATTTTTATACATTTAAAAATCCCAAAAAAAATCATGAAGTATGTTTAGAGTTTTATAAAATTTTGTCAAATTTTATTTTCTCTTTTTATTTTATTTTATGCCTCTGAATTAATTAATTGTTTAATTTCTTTATGGTTTGTCTCATTTGGGCACACTTCTACTTGTAGAATTTATTTCTCATCATTTATACATGATCTTGAACTCATTCTTTTTGCATTTGTTAGATGACATATTGAAGTCCATAAAAACATTTTTGTTTTATTTTAAAAAAATTTTCATATTGCATTTTGGTCCCTCTCTTTTGCATATTGAATCATGTTTCCTATGTGGTCTTTGCCTAATTGTTTGAGGTACTTAACTTGTGAATTTTTGTGAGATCTTTTGGAATGTGATTAGTATCTGACTTAGGTCACTTGTGTTCTAATTTCACAATTTTAGAATATCATTTGATATATGCTTGATTATTTGTGCTTAAATGACTTATACATGATTATGTCTTGACACCTCTTTGCACAAGTTGACTTGCCATGTCCATTTGCTTGAGTTTCTTGTTGGTTCTTTTCATGTGCATTTGATATGATGTCTACCCCTGGTTGAGGTCCTTTGAGACTTAATTTTACACTTTGTGAATCTTGTTTGGTGTTGCCTAAGTGTTGGAACTTTGAGCTTACTTTTGTGGACTTTCTTTAGTACATATTGCTCTATGTTTTGATCTTCTCTTGCATATGTGAATTGTTGATGATAATATGATCTTGGTTCTGACCTTCCTTCATCTTCATCTTGCCTCTCTCATTTCATTTTTATATGAAGTCCATGTGTGCTTAATTGTGCATTTCATACAAGTATGCTTGCATCCTTTCATGTTTATCTTTGTATGCTTACTTGAGTGGTTTTGCATTGATCTTTGAAACATGTTTGTTGATTTGAGTTGGACATTTATGGTATGATGTGCTTGCTTCCATTTATTGTATCTCATATTTTCCTTCTCTTTCTCTTTTCTTCTCTTTCACTCTCTTCCTCCCTTGAGTCTCAAGACTTAATTAAGTCTTGGATTCTTTTCCCCTTAGAGCTACCTAGTCCAACTTAATTTTTGATTAAGCGTGGAGTAGGATTAGCATTAGGTTTTAGGTAGTCCTTTCTCCTAAGCCACACTAACCCTAGGACCTCCATGCATGATAACATTAGGACTCTTAGTTTCCCTTTAGAGTTTCCTTTGTGTCGTCTCTCTTCTCATCTCAAAACTTCTTGAAAACACGTAATAAAGGTTAACGTGTATTGCGCTCGAGCCTTCTATGTGGAAAGTGGGGAACGAGGGGCTTCCTCTCATTCTTCTAGGATACCTAGTGTACGTCTTGTTGGGGACGATGTGCGAAGTATTCGTTCCTGTATTTAAGACTTTGGTTCAATGCAAGTGACAAATAACTGTAAAAAACACTTCTTGCTTAAAAAAATTCAAACCAACAATAACGTCTTTCCTTCGGGAATTCTTTTCTCATCTCACTCACTCTCAATGTACGAACGTGCTCCTACTCGTTCTCATGCAAGACGGTAATGCACTCGATTCAGCGAGTCTGCAACACCTGAGCTAGAACGTAAGTCGTTCCCTAAAAAACACAATCCACCCCTAGTGAGGGGAACTACGTCGCTCTGATTCTCATGCTCCCGATGAGATACGTAGGCAGTGGGGTAGGGCCCATGCGAGCACTTCTTTTATTTTCCCTATATTTGTTTCTTCGTTTCTTCCTGTTCTCGTTCTTTTTCCTTTTCGGTAGCAACGGAGTTCCAGATGACGACACCCTTTGATGCAGACAACAAGCGTGGATCCCATCGAGTACGATGGACGTGTTGGGTGCTAACACCTTCCCTTCGCGTAACCGACTCCCGTACCCGTTTCTCTTGGTCGTGAGACCATGTTCTTTCCCTTCTTTCAGGTTTATGCAGTGTTTCCTTTCCCTCTCTCGGGATAAATACACATTGCTGGCGACTCTGTGTCTTCCGCGCCACTCTCGCGTTTGTACCGTTGGATGCGAATCTTTCGGGAGCGATAAAATGACATATCTTTCTTTGCATTTTTCCACTCTTTTCTCATGTTTTCATTGGTTTTTATCCATGATTATTGTTGTTCTTCTAACCTTAAGAAAATACCTTTGGTGCTTGTAATATATGTGTTATTGTGCAGTAAAAGGCATGAAATGATCAAAAGTGTAAGACACAAGATGTGGTGCAAGCTGCTAAAGAACAGAGGATGATATCAGTTAGTTCGCTTTGCAAACATGAAAGCGAGTGTCAGCGAAGGTTCGCTTTGTGAACTCTGGCGAGATTTCCAGCGAATGATCCTAGAATTGGACAGAGGAAAAAGGAGCTAAAATTCGCTTTACGAGCTTGAAAGCGAGTGTTCGCTTTGCGAACATTCCTTCGCATTGCGAACTCACGAGAATTTCTGGGGCGGTTTAACTATTCAGAGGCACCTGAAGTGCCTATTTTTTCCATTCGCTGTGCGAATGAAGTGGTTCGCTTAGCGAACATGTAATTTCCTGAATGATTATAAATAGGATTTTCAAACTTTTTAGGATATAACTAAGATAGGAACTTGAGAGAAAGATCATAACTTGTAATTTTCAGCATAGAAACTCAAACCCCAAGGGGGAGAAGGTAAGAGCTTCAATCTCTTATTGGATTTGGATGTAATCTCTTGATACCTATTATATTTCATCTAATGTATATTTGTAAATATGTTTTGATTCTCTATTATTGTTGTCTTTGATTGATTATTTGTGGTCTTGACAAAACCTTTACAAATCCTTGATCTTAGATTTTCATCTATTAATGAACCAAACTTTTGACATGGTTTTGTGAGTTGATATTCATTGTATCTTTTGTTGTATTGTGTTGATTAAGTAGCATGACTAGCATGAGTAGGATCAATACGGTATTGCGAGGATGCGTGATAATAGTGATGAAGAATGGTATTCATATTCATTTGGCAAATTAGTTGAATACATGTAAAAAAAGGCTTAAACGTATGTACGTATTCTGATCATTGGCATTTTATATGAAACAGACATTTATCTGATTTTGGTGTCATCTTTGTTTACCTGTTTATCTTTGATTTGAACCGCTACAGACATATATTCTTCAGATCTGGATCTAAGATGATTATCTGTTTTGTTCTAAACTCTAGAGATAGATTTAGGCTTAACACTTGCGTTAGTATCGGCTCTTAATGCTCTGTGTTGGTTTTTGTTGCGTGAGACATCACCAATGAGGCAATACGGTTGATCTCTCGACGTTACGTTAGACATAACCTCGGTCGTGGGTGATACGTGAGGATATTAGGCGAATGATTGATTTATGTATAATATGATTAGAAGAATGCATGTGTTATCAATTGATGAGATTCAATTCCAACAAGGCTCTATTTATAATTCTGTCTTTATTTTATATTTTCAGTCTTTACATTTTCCACATTTGCTTTTGGTTCCACTTTAAACCAAAACTTTTGAACCATGAGCTTAGAAACATAGAAACCGTCGAATGACATTCTTTCCCTCGCACTGATCCCTGTGGAGAACGACAAAACTGGGTTACTTATATATTTTTGCTTGCTGCTATTCTAGCCTCAACACCGTGGTCTGAGGAGTTTGGTCCTGTCGACCTCACGGAGGGTGTTCTCGGGGAGAGGTTTGTGTTGCCTCTATGCCATCATAATCGGGATCTCTTTGCCGCGGAGAATTCTTTGATTGTGCCCGAGGCAGAGGCCAAAGCCATTTTGGAGGTCGACCAGGCGGCCAGGAGAAAAGCGTTGTCCGAGGATATGACAACAATGATGAGGGTCCTCGAGACGACCTTAGCTCTCAACGATGGGACCCGCCCCCTTCCGAGGTGAGGAAGCTGAAGGCAGAGATCGATAACCTCTCTGCGGAGAAGGTCAAGGTGGAGAATGACCTTGTTGACTACAAGGAAAGGTACAAGATCCAAATCAATCTCTATCGTGAGCTCGAGGAAATGCGGCAGAAGATGGTTAAAGCAGAGGAGAAGGGGGAATGGCTTCAGGCGAGGGTCGCCGAGTTGGAGGCCGCAGTCAAGCCCGCTAAAGATGAAAGTGTCGAGGAGAGGCTCTTGGAGACCCGGGGAGACTTGGTTTCTCGGATTAGGGTGCTCGAGCAAGACTGCCTAGGGACTCTCGAGCTTGGTTTCAACATGGCTGTGGAACAACTTCAAATTGTTAACTCCGGTAACCAGCTCGTTACCGACGGGGTCAGTGCTTTCCACCAGGTAGTCGATGGCCAAATAGTTGCCCCCTGATGCCCGACAGTGGAGCTGGACAAAGCAATGGAGAGCCCTATCCCGAGGAGGAATCCGCTATTTAGTTTCTTTTAGCTAGTTGGCATGCGCACCACATTTTGATTATAGTTTTGTTCGGCCTGCGTGCCATGATCTTGTAATCTAACTTTTCCCGACCAGCGTGCCATGGGTTTTGTAACATTTGGACAACGGGTTTTCCCATCTTAATGTATAGTTTCTTTTGTTTAATATGTTGGCATTTTGTGTGTGCTATTGTATGTTGAGTATTTTTCTTTCCTCATGGATATGCAATATCGTGTTGCTTGTTTTTATGAAGTAATTAGGGCCTTTGCTCGACGTGATTGCTCCTCGACAGTGCATAGAACTGGTCGAGCGATCAGAGTCGGATTCAACCTTTGACGAAGCTAAGAGCTCGATCGAGGTCTTTGCTTCGGGGTGTGAACTTCCCATCGCGAGCTGGGCATTCTTCCTAATTCATACGGCAATGGTGGAGCTCAGTTGAGGCATCCCCTTCGGATCAAGAGTCTGCTCGCACACACATAAGAGTGGGCTCTTGTCTTTTTGTCTCGAGCTTAAAAGTCGCGCTTGTACCTTAGCGCGCTCATATAGTCGGGATGCTCTTCGTCATGGTCGAACCAGGTGCATCTCGGGCAGTGTTTAACTGTAGTATTGTTTAAGCTTCTTAGTGTTCCATGGTCGAGCAAGTTCCTCCCTGTATAGGTCTTCAATGTAGTAGGCTCTGGTTCCACTTCTCGCGCAGACGCGATAGGGGGCCTCCCAGTTCGCGGTGAGTTTGCCTTTGCGCGAATCTTTCTGGTTTCTTCGTAGGACTAGGCTGTCCACTTGGAATTCGTGTTTGATGACTTTTCTGTCGTGTCGCAAGGTTATGTTCTGCTTGAGCGAGGCTTCACGGAGGGACGCCCCGGCCGAATCTCTTCGACCAGGTCGTGCTCTTCCCTTAGGGCCTCATCGTTTGTCTCCTCGTCGAGGGCGGACTCGGTCCTCCTAGAGGGTTCCCTTATTTCTACCGGAATCACTGCCTTGATTATGTAGGTCAGTTGGAACGGGGTCTCCTCGGTGGTCAAGTGTGGGATCGTTCTGTAGGCCTAGAGCACGCTGTGTAGCTCCTCGACCCACCTCTTTTTGGCTTCGCCCAGTCTTCGTTTCAGGCCTCGCAGGATCATCCTGTTCGCAGCCTCGGCTTTCCTGTTATTTTGTGGGTGCTCGACAGATGTGAAGTGTTGCTTCGTGCCCAGTTTGGTGACGAAGTCCTGGAAGTTCTTGTCGGTGAACTGCGTCCCGTTGTTGGTGACAATTTCTTGGGGTACGCCAACTAGGCAAGTATGTTCCTTTTGTAGAAACAGAGTATGTTGTGGGCCGTGATTTTGGTGAGGGCTTCAACCTCTATCCACTTGGTAAAGTAGTTGACGCCGACTATCAAATATTTTTACTGGTACGACCCTATGGTGAAGGGCCCGAGGATGTCCATCCCCCACCAGGCAAAAGGCCACGGGGACGAGAGTGTTTAGAGCTCATTGGTAGGGGCCAGGTGCATGTCCCCATGCCACTAGCACTTGTCACACTTCTTGACGTGATCCTTGGCGTCCTGTTGCATGTTGGGCGACTAGTATCCTGCCCGCAATGCCTTACGGGCAAGGGAGCGACCACCGAGGTGCTGCGAGTTGATCCCCTTGTGGATCTCCTAGAGTATGCTAGGGACCTTGGACACCTCAACGCATTTGAGGAGGTGAATAGAAAATCCCCGCATTATAATTTGTCCTCGACCAAGACGTACGAGGAGGCTCGTCGCCTGACCATGCTGGCCTTCTTGGAGTCGTCAGGCAGTTTCCCCGTGCTAAGGTACTCCTATACCGGGGTCATTCAGCAGTGGTCATTGCTGATGGTGTTAACATCGACAGTCGAGGTGAGTTTCTCGATACTTGGTCGAGAAAGTACCTCTTGGATGACGGACTTGTTTCCGCCTTTCTCTTCATGCTCGACAACTTAGACAGAATGTCCGCCCTTGGTATAGTGTTTGCGCGAAACGTGACTCACTTCTGTTGAGTAAATTTTTTTCATCTTCTCTTTCAGTAGGGCCAAGTACTCGATGAGGTTGTCATTCTTGGCCTGGTACTCTCCCCGCACCTGGGAGGCCAAGAGCTGGGAGTCGGTAAATATTTTTACCTCCTTCGCACCGAGGTCCTCGGCTAGGCGTAGCCCGACGAAGAAGGCCTCGTATTCGGCCTGGTTGTATGATGCCGGGAAGGATAAGGCAAGGGAGACCTCATTCAAGATGCCTTCTTTGTTTTCGAGAATAATGTCCGCTCTACTATCCGTCGAGTTGGATGCCCCGTCGACGTAGATTGTCCATTTTTGGGATTCGTCGGTCGAGGACATCAGAGCGGTCATTTCCGCGACGAAGTAGGCTACCACCTGAGCCTTCAGGGCCTTTCTACCCTCGTACTGGACGTCGAACTCGGAGAGCTTGAGCGACCACTTACGCATTCTGCCCGCCATGTCGAGACGACCAAGCAGTTGCTTCACGGGTTGGTCCGTCCTTACCACGATCGTGTGGGCCAGAAAGTAGTGTTGCAGCCTTCTGGCCGCAGTAACGAGGGCTAGAGCAACCTTCTCGATCTGTTGGTACCTAAGATCAGGGCCCTGGAGGGCTTTTCTAGTGAAGTATATCGGCTTCTGTCCCTCAGGGGTTTCCCGAATAAGAGCTGCGCTGACCGCCTCGATCGCGACGGCGAGGTACAAGTACAAAGTCTCCCCGTTTTCTGGCCGTGAGAGGGTCGGGGGCTGCGAGAGGACTTGTTTAAGGTGGAAGAGGGCTTGTTCTCACTCCTCAGTCCACTCGAACTTGGCCTCTTTGCGTGGGAGCTTAAAGAATGGGAGTGTGTGCTGGGCAGACTTGGCCACGAAGCAGGACAATGAGGTGAGCATCCCGTTTAGAGATTGGATCAATTTCTTTGAGTTTGGAGTTGGGAACTCGGAGAACGCCTTGCACTTGTCGGGGTTCACCTCGATTCCTTGTTCTGTTAGATAAAAGCCGAGGAACTTTCCCGATCGGACACCGAAGGTGCACTTCTCCGAGTTGAACCTCATTCGACATCTCCTCGCCTTATCGAAGACCCTTCTGAGGTGGGCGGTGTGGTCGATCTCTTCTCGTGATTTCACAATCATGTCGTCCATGTAGACCTCGAGCATGTCTTCTACCTCACCTCGAAAGACTTTGTTCATCATTCGTTGGTAGGTTGCACCAATGTTTTTCAGACCGAAGGGAATTACATTATAGTCATAGTTGCCCGACTCGGTCATGAAAGCCGTGTATTGCTTGTCGGCCTTTGCCATGGGGATTTGATTGTATCCCGAGTATGCGTCCATGAACGACAGTAATTTAAAACCTATAGAATTGTCGACCATTTTGTCGATGTTAGGAAATAGATATGCATCTTTGGGACATGCCCGGTTAAGATTGGTATAATTAACACATATACACCATTTTCCATTAGACTTTTTAACGAGTGCAACAATGGACAGCCAGGTTGTGTACTGGTCCTCCGAAATAAAGTTTTCCTCTAAGAGGTCTTTTACAGCTTTTTCAGTAGCCTCCGCTTTCTTCGAAGACTGCCTACGTCTACGTTGTACTACAACCCTAGCGGCTGGATCTATGGTGAGCTGGTGGCAGGCCACGTCTGGGTCGAGGTCGGGCATCTCTGCAGCGTTCCACGCGAATAGATCAACATTTTCCCTGAGGTAGGCCGTCATCTTCTTCCTCTCCAGGTCGGGGAGCCCTGAGCCGATCTTCACGTTCCTGTCTGGGTCATTGCCGAGCGAGATAAGCTCGAAGTCACCATCTGGAATGGGGTACATGGGATGAAGAGGCTGCTCGTTGCCATCTGCTGGAGGGGTGTGATCTGCTACCTCATTTTGTTCATGTTTTTTGTGGAAGCGGTTGTCCAGGTCAACCGCGTTGATGCGCGAGAGTGGCTTCTGCTCCTCGTCCCGAGCTGGCTTTCCCGCGGTCTTGGATTTGATGTTAATCGAGTTCAGCCCCTTGGTAGCTGCCTCAAAACATCTTTTGGTGACCTTGATGTCCCTGTGGAGAGTGGCGACGCGACCTTCAAGTAGAATATAGATGGCACAACTGTTAGTTCTGCGAGGGTTGGCCTCCCTAGGATGCACTGGTATAGAGAGGGGCACTATGTGACCAGGAAGCGGACCTTGACTTGTCGGGCAGTCTCCTCGTACCCAAAGGTGACCATTAGCTCGACCTAGCCCCACGACCTTGTGGTGGTGTCGTTGAAGCCCTATAGGTCGGAGCCGACGTACGAGGTCAGATACATCTCGTCGAGCAAGAGGGTGGTGAACAAGTGGGCATACATTATGTCCAATGAGCTCTGTAACGCCCCAGTTTTGGTCAATTTTATTTAATCGAGTCTATTTGATTATTTGATTATTATATTATTTTATTCTTGACTTTTATTTGGCAATATAGTATTTTTCATCGATGTTTATGTTTTATCGCATTTTGAGAGCGTTTGAGAGATATTTGAGCTGAGGGGTAAAATGGTCATTTTGAGGGATTAAATATTTTAGAAAAATTAGATATTTTTATAAATAGAGATTTGAGAGAAAAGAGAGTATTTTAAGGTAACTCTAATAATTGATCAATTGATATTAGAAGACAAAATATCAATTGGAGATATTTAACCCTATTGGATTTATATTATATAATAAGTATTATATATATATATATTTGGTTAGAAAGGGAGTTAGAAAAGAAAGAAGAAAAAAACAGAAAACAGGAAGAGAAGGAAAACGTGGGGAGAAGAGAGAAAAGAGGAAAATCGCGGGAACTCCGTTTCGAGCGCGAATAATCGGGTAAGAGTGAGAAGTTTCAATTATATCTTGCTTGTGTATGTATATGTGTTGTTTGTTGTGAATGTTTTGGTTGTTTTACAATGTTTTCTCTTTTGATAAATTGGGATCAAATCGATAGAAATCGATGTTTTCACGGATGAATTTTGAAATAAATTGCGTAGATTAGTCGTATGAGGTTAGACCGAGATTATAGAAACTCGTTTGGTTGAAATCGGTTGATATTGTGAGTTTTGACATTTTTGGGTTTTGAGAATGTGAGATTTTGGTGAAAAATAAAAGTCGTGGAATCGGGTTTTTCTTGATCCTAATATGTTAGTATGTATTTATGTGATATTACCATGTATTTATTCGGAAGAAAGTAATTGAATCGGTCGGGTTTCGGGATATTACGCAGCTGTACCAAAATGTAGCAGAATTTATGGTTTTGTGCGCAGTCGTACGGACGCGTGTTGTAGGTGGAAAATTCTGTTTTGGAAAAACTTCGGAAATTCATATCTCTTGAACCGTAAGTCGGTTTTGATCCCCGTTCGAAGCGTTGGGAAGCTAACGAGATGTTCTTTCTAGGAAAAATAGTTTTGAGGTCTGAACCTAGTCCAATCGGTACAGTTTTTTCGAACCGTTTCGTAGTGTCGGGCGTCCGGTTTATGTTTTTGCGTTATTTTGAAATATTCATATCTTCTTCGTTGTTTATCCGATTTAAGTGTTCTTTATATGGATGTGAAGCTAAAAATATGTTCTATGATTTGGTGAGGAAAAATATTATTTTTAGCCGACTTTTGGCCGACTTTACCGATTAATCGTGAATAGTTGTTTTTGATGAAATGTTGTGATGATGGTTTGTGGCTTTATGACAATAATTGTGTTGATGTGAATATATATGATAAGTATTGGTGATGATGGTTTGTGGTGTTATGGAGGAATAAATGTGTGTTTTGGGTTTTGATTTCAATGTGCGATAATGATGTGTTGTGAGTAGCATTTGATATGTGAATTCCTTGTGGAAGTGATTGTGATTGCATAATTGTTGTGGTTTGTGGTTTGTAATGAAAATGCATGTGGTGACATGTTGTGAAATGAATATGCACGTGATATTGTTGTGATGATGATTTGTGGCCTTACGGCAAGAAAATGCGATACGTGGTAATTGTTGATTTATGCATGATTATGGATGTGTATGTGGGTGCAATGTGAATGTCATGAGTCATTGTATGCCAAACATCATAATATGCATTGTTGAAACGTCCTGAGTGGCGGTTTGATTCTCGAGGAAATCTGTTATAACATCGTGTGCCTCGAAAATATGAGGCGATGCCTGAGGACTGAAAGTGATGAATCTGCTATAACATCGTGTGCCTCGAAAATATGAGGCGATGCCTGAGGACTTAAAGCGGTGGTTATAGACGATTGTGGGCTCCTTTGGAGACTTAAAGCAATCCTTAACGTCGTGTGCCTCGAAAATATGAGGCGCTGCCTGAGGACCTAAAGCGACGGGTGAACATCGTAGGCCCGACGGGGTGTTACTTGAGATTCTCAGTAACGAGCGATGATTCCAATAGTTCCTGAGTGAACTGGTTTTGAGAAATGTTGGAAGTCGGTACCGCATGGCATTTACATAGAGTCGTTGTGTCGGTCTCTGTGCATTTGCATAAATCATGGATGCATTATGTGTGGAAAATCATGATTTGATTGATTATGTATTTATGTTGGAATAATTGATATATGCTATGTTGTTGGAAATGTTAGAAATATGTTAAGTATACGTGGCGTGCTATATGTATCGATATGTGATGCTTGTGGTGAGAATAACTGTGTATGTGAGTTTTATATGTTTTTGCATATTATTATGCAATCTTGGTTTAGTTGTTATTTCTCACCCTTCTGCTGGAATATGTTTTTTATGGCATAGTGCAGATTGTCAGCTTTAGAGGCTTGGAGGCTTTTGTGGAGATTAGTCCTCCGTTCCGTTGTCGGTCGTGGTGTCTGCTCTGATACGTAGCACGGGAGTTGGGGAACGATTATGTTATATGTATATAATTGTTGAATATATTTTGTATTTATATTTTGATGTTCTAAAACCATTTATTTGTAAAACAAGTCGGTTATGGATCTTTCCGCTTTATTCCATAATTGACATTTCCTTTATTGTGGAAAAAGTTTCCCCTTTGAGGGTACTCTATTTTATGCTATGTATCAAATTTATGAGCAGGGATTGTATTTTGTTCATTTAAGTGTGACATCCCTGTTTCCTGTCGGAAAGATAAATTTTTAGTTACTCTGATTTTATTTATGTATTATGTATTCGCGATGGGATTTGGGGTGTTACAAGCTCCCCTGGTCGACTAAGATGCGGTGGACGTCGAAGTTCGCCATCTGCGCCCTGATCAGGAGATAGATGTTGGAATTAGGGGCGCTGCCCGATAACTCTTCGAGGTAAAAGGTAATGGGATTTGATCTTCCATGGACCTTGTCGAAGGTGGCATTTTGCGCCGATCTCGTCTCTATCAGCTCGTCGAACTTCCGATTTACCGACCCCGCAGAGACCTTGTTGAACCCTATGCCGGATATGACCATGGCGGCGGGGAAACTTTCACATGGGCTCCGAGCGAACACGGGCGTGCTGGGCTCGATGGAAAGTGTTTACCTTGAAAATTGGTAAACAACCGCTGATCTTCTAAAACAACAAAGTTCTAGTAACTTACAGGATCGATCAGATTGATCCTAGGACATATGCTATGGGTGTATTTAGAATACCTCACAATTAAGCAAAGTATACATTTCGACAGTGCATATAAATAAAAGAACGTGTTTTGAAATGTAAATGAAAATGACAGGAATCAAAGAAATGTTTAAGTCGAACAACACATCAAAGGGAAAAAAACTGAATGTAAAGGTTTGATAAAAACTGGGGTTAAATGTTGGAAAAAAGTACATGAAGATCTTAAACTGCAGAAATGTAAATGCTTGAAGGTAAAGGCTTTTTAATGTAAAACTGTAAAGTAAAAAACTTTATAACGTAGAACGCTTAGAAGTAAAAGACTGAATTAAAAGGTTTTAAAGTAAAGGATCTAAGATAGAAACTTCAAAGAAAATGACATTGCAATAAAAGATAAGGGTGATTACAATCACGTACATTCTCGCCTCACTCTTTTGTCTACACGCTGGATACTTTGAGTGATTTCAGAGTTACTTGTACAACACGATTTTTTCACACATTCTAACTCTAGAACTAACCTATTTATAATACTCTAAAGTAACCACCATTTGACATGCCACTTGGTACTTTGCATGTCTTCAACTTCTGGATATTTGCCACTTATCCTCCTTTCAAATTCAAATAGTAGAACTTCCCTCCACTATCCATTTGTAACTGCAGCGCATTATCCATAGCCGTTTTACCCTGTCGAATTGACGCTTTGGACTTAGAAATGTTTGAAGTCTTAAAATCATTCTCTTCGACTAAGGCTTCCAACAAATATAGTCAAATACATCTTGGTCGAAACCTTCTTCTCCTTTAGCTTATATTTTAAAGAATAACTTCTTTAAAGCCAAATCTATTTGAAATCATGCAGCGTCGAAATTAGGAGCTAACAAATTGCCCCCCAAAAATGTCCTTTCGCCAATGTTGGTAGGAAGGTCATTTTTTGATAAAACAAATTTCGAAGCTTGCCCATTCGACTAAAAAACATAACTGACTATCCCACGATCTAGAAACCATTCAGTTTCTTTCCACCATGCTTATGACGTCATGTCATGATGGTGAATCTTCAAACGTCTTTTCAGTCGTATTTGCGATCAGTTTTCATCATCACCTTTCTTGGAACTAGACATTTGCAGTCTGATCATAACCACCACCATCCAACCATTTCAAAAGTGGACACGCGTCCCACTATCGTATTTATTTTAACAGTGGATTCACAGTCCCTTTACCTTCCAAACGCCTATAAATACCCTTTTTCTCCAATTTGCAAACTTTCGCATTCTCAGGCTTTTTTGCAACTTATTTCTTCGTTCTTCAAACTCTCAAGAAAAACCCAGAACGCATTCTCATTTTTTCAACTTCCAACAATGGCGTCTTCTCAAACCATTCCCCAAGCAACAAAAGGTCAAAAAGGTAGAGCCACACCGTTCAAGCAAACCCTTTCGCCATTTTCAAACATTCTAGGACCTAAGGTGGTGAAGAATCAACAGTTCATGACAGAACCCCTTCTTGCGGAAGCGAGGAGCATTTACTAATCTCAGGTAATGATCCCTCTCATTGTTTCTGATACACCTTATGCTTTAGGTGGCCCCTTAGATGATGTTAAACCCACTGACGAGAAGCTTAGTGAGTTTTTTTCCTTCTTACCGTAAATCAAGACCTTTAGGGCAAAAGAGCAACCCTAAAGAAGATGAAGCTTCCCCTGATACACCCACTTTGACTAAGATGGATCTTAGGTATCTTCATGATGGTACTAGATTGGTAAGAGCTGTAAACCAGTTAAAGGATTTTGACCTCTGGATGACTAGAATGGAAAAGGTCAAAGCTGATCATTGGAAGACCATTGGAATCTATGATCTGCTTATGCTGTCGAAGACCAATATTCCTTATTGTTTGAACCTGCTGGCAGCATCACTCTACTTTTGGGATAGTACCCATAACACTTTTCATCTTCCTTGTGGGATGGTTACCCCCACACTCTTCGACCTGGCTGCCATTGCAGGGCTTCGACCAGATGGCATTTCATATAATCCTGAAACGGATGCAGAGGATACCATAGGGATCTCTGACTCCAAGCTTACATACACCCACTTCATAAACTACCACAAACGTGACACTGAAGAAATAACTGACAAGGAACATATTGCATTCCTCACCGTATGGTTGTCGAGGTATGTATTTTGCTCAAAATCCCTACAGGTGGCTAAGAAATATCTCACTCTGGCCAACCAACTTCACAACAGCAGAGGAGTTTGCCTTAGTGGGTTGACTCAAAGACTTGGAGGCCTAGGGTACTGTTCACTTGAATGGCCCCCTCTGGCTGCTTCAATTGTGGCTTAATGCAACTTTCGAAGCTAGCCTTCCCAGAAAAGGACAAGTCGATGAGGACTCTGCTGAAATCAAAGAAAGGAGAGTCGAAGGTACTCGCCGGGTGAAACTCACACCCACTGATGATGGGGAAACTCTCAAAGGAGCCTTCTCTAGTTACATTATGATGTTCGCCAAGCGGTATGATTTCACACCCAGTATGGCCCCTTTTGCTGAAAGAAAATGTGGACCTGAGTGGTTTACAAGGCCATTCCCTGATTCATCCAACAAACTCGATACCGAATCTGTTTCAATCTGGGAAGCGTTTTTTATTCCTAGATTTATAATTCAGAGGCTGAATCTTGGAAGAGATATGGCAGCCTTGATTGCTTACCAACCAAACCTTGTCTCTCGACAGTTTGGGATGGCTCAAATTTTCCACAAGTGTCTATATGGGAAGAAAGGCCATGTAGTCCTTCATACTGCCAGTTTTGATGAAGGAAGTGCTGCAGTCGCTTTCGACCGGTGGAACGTGAGAAAAGAAACTCTCTCCCCTGTGCACTTTTGACCCACATTTTTGTGCATTAAACCATTTCACAACTGGTGGTCGAGTACTATAGTGAACAATTTCTTGATGTTGCTGCCTTTTCTTCATTAATTGACCAAGCTTTTCTTGATGTGCAGGAGAAGACCAAGAAGAGTAAGTTCATTCATGTCAAAGAAATTCAGGCCTTCCAAAAGTACTTTGAAACTGTCTATCGACCAAATGATATTAGTCGAACCGTTCGTGAGGCTGCTGTCACTTTGAAGGAGAAATTTCTACGAAAAATGGATCAGTTGAAAATCCCTTCAAACGTTCCTCTTGAGAAACATTATGAGGTGGCTTTTGAACTCTTTCCTCCAAAGTTCCCTCGACTGCCTAACGCTGATTTTGGAGTGGCACTTGCCCCCCCATTTCCAGTCTGGTTTGTCTGTGGTGAGCACCTAAAACTCCTTCGACAGCAGTCCCAACCGAAAGCCCAATAGGTGGTTGCGACTAAACATACGCTGGACAGTTTCAAAGGACACCTTCATATAGGGGTCGAGGATGTTCGTGTCGAATCCAAAATATATGAAGGTTTGAGGCCCTCGATTTGTGATCTTTAACCAACCACTCAATTATTAATCTTGTAATAATCATCTGCCTTTCAGCTATGGCCAGGAAGACCAGGTCATCGAAGGGTGCTGCAGGAATTGAAAAAGAGACTGAAGGCACAAAGGTATTTTATATCCTTTGCCTACATCTTCTTGTGTAACCAACTTCTAATATTTGCATCACCTTTCAGACTGCTCGAAAACCTCCAACGCCTTCAAAAAAGGGCAAGAAAGGTGCTCAAGCAGTTGTCTCTTCAGATGCTGATGATGAATCCCCTGAGGAGGTAGTGGTTAAAAAGAAAAGGAAGCTTACCAAAGCTTCTGGAGCTACCACCCAATCCTCCTCAAAGGCCGCCAGAATTTTTGAGAAAACACCTGCTGATAGTGGTGTCAAGAAACAACTCTCCAAGATTGCGCCAAATATGAATGCTGGTGATCATGAGAGTGCAAACTCAAGTCCTGATGCCGAAACTGGACGGGTATGCATACTATCTTTACTCAGTATTTGCATTCCTTATTCAGATTTCTTTCAATCTTATTCTCTTTACTTGTGATCTTCAGGCTGATGTAGGTGGTTCTAACCCACCACAAACTTCATTCAACTTTGCAACAACTATCCTGAATAGCCAAGGTGAGCCAACTTATCACCCTACCTCTGACCTTGGTTCTGGATATAGTTCACTGAGCGAAATTAACCAACCTATTCCTCTTACAGTTCCTCCTCCTGAGGCAGATGAAACCAACAAAAACTCGCCCACCAGGACCAACACTCAACAATCCCAAACCGATAGCTCTGAACATGAAGAGGATGACATTTCTAATCAACAACCTCTCGACCATACAGAGACCATTGCCATGGACGTGGAAGGACAACCAACTGAAGAGGAAGAAGAGGAGGTCGAAAATGAAGAAGAACAAGAAGAAGAGAGAGAAAGGACTAAGCAGGATCAAACCCATTCACCTGTGGCTGAAACAGGTCCTGTCAACAATCCAACTCCTGGGCCTACAGTCACTTCGACTGCTGGAGGATCCCCCACTGGAGACCCATTGGCTACCCTTAAATGGTCAAATCCTCGCGAGTATGCCAGAATGATACTTGGGAAGAAGTACAGCTCTTCAGGTACTAGCCTTAGTACTTCGACCAGTTCTGGGGGTCCAACTCCAGATGACTTTGCCAGCCCTATCCTTCAAAAGATCAAAGACAAATTCTTCAAGGGAGACATCCACAATGTCTTACTTTCAGATCGAACTGCTCTTCTCTTCCTGAAAGATAGCCTCCAAAAACTGGACCTTTCGACTCTTAGTAAAGATGTGTCTGAATTCCTTTTGGAGTTAACTGCTTTAATAAATCAGATGTCTGAGGACTTCAAACTTCTTCCCAAGATCCAACACAACATTGAAGTTACAACTGGACTGGAACATTTAGCTTGGGATGAATCACACGCATCAGAAGCTAAGGTCGAAAGTCTGGAGATTGACCAAAACAAAAGGCAGGCAGAGATAAAGTCGAACCAAAAGGACATTGATACCTGGAAGCAGCAAATTGAAGAACTGCAAAACAAGATTTCTAACGCTGAAAAGCGCAATCTTGAGCTGAAAGACTTCGACGGTACTGAAATGGCCAGAGAGCTAAAGTGCACTATAGACTTCCTTGATAAGGCCCAAACGCTTGAAAAGGAACTTTCAGCAGCTAAGCTCAACAAAGCTTTGTGTGAGAAACGCCTTCAGAATCACAAGGTCAACTTTCTTGAGTTGAAGTCGAAGCTCCCTTTTTTATTATCCTATGATTTCTTATTTGTAGTTTCTTTTTGATCATCATGTTTGCTGGTCCTTTTGAGGCCCTATGTAAAGACAATCTCAATGCCCCCTAGCGTTTATCTAAATACTTCTGTTTGCTATTAACTCTTCGACTTGCAAATTTTTTGATAAAATCATGGCGCATTTTCTCTTAAACTTTGCTAATCTTTGTAATTAAAGTACTCTGCCTTTTTTCTTGGAAATCATGAAAATAACGCAGCTTTTAACAGCTTAGTGTTCCAACGACACAAGTTCCTATTCCATAAAGGAATATTAATAGCATAACCCTAGGGTATATTCCCAAGAGCAATTTCACATTTCTCCATTGTTGACTGGCCAATCGTTACAAGACTTTGCCTCTATAAAATCCTCTTCACATGAGCCGTATTTTGCACCCACTGAAGCAAGCATGAGTACTTCCTCAAAGAAGGCAGTGATCCAGAAGGTGGCTGAGGAGACAAAGAAAGCTGAGGCAACAACTACTGCCTACAATGATACTTCAACTGGAGCAACCTCTCGCCCAAAGAAGCGAGAAACTAAGATGAAGGTCCCCAAGAAAGGACATTCCAAAGCACAAAACTCTGATGATGAAGCTGACGAAGATTATGTCGCCTTCCTCAACTCTATTAATTGGAGAGACTATGAATGATCTTTCTCCTGGGTTTCATGTTGTTGTACTTGTTTTCTTTCCTTTGTATGCCATTTTGGCCTCCCATGGCCTATTTTGGCTTTTATAATCTGAATAAAACTTATGTCTTAATATGAATCTCTTGCAAAATAGGCTTATATTTTTTCAAATATTTCCCATTTACCCTCAAGACTCTTAGATCACCCTCAATCTCCTGAACCTCGTAAGCATTATTACTGAATGCCTCAATAATTTGAAAAGGACCCTCCCACTTCAGAGACCACTTCCCTAAAGATCTGGTTTTTCGATCCATAGGCAAGATCACTTTCCACACCAGTTCCCCAGCTGAAAAAGTTTTACTCTTGACCTTTTTATTATAAGACTTCTCCACCCTTTTCTTTTGCCTTTTCAGCAACTCTAATGCATGGAGTCTTTCTTCATCTAAATCCACTAACTCATCAAGCATCATATTCCAATAAGATTAAGATGGAATCTCATGATGCTTTTGAATCCTTATGGACTGAAGATAAATTTCTACAGGCAAAACTGCATCATGACCGAAAGTCAGTCGAAATGGGGTAGTATTAGTTGCCTCTTTGGGGGACGTTCGACATGCCCAAAGTATTTGGTCCAATGTCTTATGCCAATTTCTTGTCCTTTTTCCCACATGCTTTTTTATCAACCCAATAACTACGTTATTTGCCGCTTCGACTTGGCCATTAGCTTGAGCATAATAAGGTGTGGATGTTAGAAGCTTGAATCCCATTTCTTTAGAAAACTCTTGCATTTTTCGACCAGTGAAGACTGATCCCTGGTCTGTTGTAATTGTCTCTGGGATTCCAAACCTATAGATGATGTGTTTCTGGATAAATTCAATCACATATTCTTGATCAACATTTGGTAAAGGGATAGCTTCGACCCATTTGGTAAAATAATCAATACCCACCAAAATGTACTTATGATTTTTAGATGATGCTGGTCGAATTTCTCCAACCAAATCCAAAGCCCATCCTCTAAAAGGCCAAGGTTTCACTATAGAGTGTAATTCACTTGCAGGGACGTGTTGAATGCCAGCGTGAACTTGACATTCCTGACAACCCTTAGCAAATTCAATACAATCTTTTAACATGGTAGGCCAATACGTGCCTTGTCGAAACAACAACCATTTCATTTTATGGCCAACCTGATGTGCCCCACATGCCCCACTATGGATAGTCGAAAGGGCCAAGTATGCTTCTGCCTCACTAAGGCACTTAAGCAATACTCCCTCAGGAGTCTTTTTGAATAATTCATTACCCAACAAGACATAACTCAAAGCTTGATACTTGATTTTCCTTTCTGTCGAAGATGTTGGATTTTTTAGATAATCTACTATAGGTTTTCTCCAATCCTTATCAGTTATGCTATCAACTACCAGAATTGCAAAATTATCTTCATCAGCGTATCCAAGCTTAGTTTCTTCCAAATCTGATGGGGCTAATCCTACTGACATCACCCTTCCTCTGACTTCAACTTCGATTACATCTTGTAATTTGTCTTTCGAAACTTTATACCCTGATGCAATCTGAGCCAAGTCATTAGCTACCTGGTTTTCCAGTCTAGGGATGTGTCAAAAACTAACTGCGTCGAACCTTTTCAACAGTCGATTCACAACTACAAAGTACATAATCAAGTTTTCTTTTATGCACTTGTACTCCTTGTTAACTTGTTTTATGACCAGTTCTGAATCTCCCATTATTTCGACATGAGTTGCCCCCAATTCCAACAATACTTCAAGTCCATCAATTAAAGCTTCATATTCAGCTTCGTTGTTAGAACAACGACCTTCAATTTTATACTTAAGTGTTGTTGGAATTTTATTATGAGAAATAACAAGCACTCCTATGCCTGTCCCATCTCTGTGGCTCGACCCGTCGAAATATAACTTCCAAGGTTCCACATCAAGATAGTTCAGAGGGGTCTCATTTGTAGAATGGTCAACTATAAAGTCTGCCACTACTTGTCCTTTAACAACTTTTAAAGGCTTATAAGTTAAAGAATATCCAGTTAATGCTAATGGCCATTTTCCAATTCGACTATGCAAAATAGGTTTGGACAACATATGTTTAATAACGTCATAACGAGAAGAAACATAAACATCAACTGGTTTTATATAATGCTTCAATTTTGTACAAGAGTAATACAAACATAAACATAATTTTTCAATCATGCTATATCTAGTTTCTGCATCATTTAAAACTCTACTAAGGTAATAGACGGCCCTTTCGACACCATCATCATCCTCTTGAGCTAACATGCTCCCTAAAGTTCTATCTGACGCAACTATGTACAATCTCATACACTTATTGCCACAAGGTGGTGAGAGAATCGGGGGGTGACTCAGGTACTCTTTGATCTTGTCGAAGGCTTCCTGTTGAGCTTGCCCCTAGTCGAATCCATCCTTGCTAGCTCGAAGCAATGGCGAAAAGGCTTGCGTTTTTCCACTCAATTTGGATATAAACCTTCTCAAGAAATTTATTTTGCCCAATAGAGACTGCAATTCCTTCTTTGTTGATGGCACTTTTGCTTCCATAATGGCTTTGGTTTATTCTGGTTAATTTCGATCCCCTTCTTGTGGACCACAAAGCCTAAGAAATCCCCTGCCTGCACACAAAAAGCACATTTGAGAGGAATCATTTTAAGACCATGCTTTCTCATCCTTTCAAAGGAATGTCGAAGATGGCTTAAATGATCTTTTCCTGAAAAAGACTTAACAACAATATCATCAATATAGATTTGCATAAAAGTCTCAATAAAATCATGAAAGATCGAATTCATTGCTCGCTGGTAAGTTGCCCCAGCATTTTTTAGACCAAAAGGCATTACTACCCATTCATAAGTGCCTAATGCCCCTGGACATCGAAAAGCAGTTTTTGGGACATCTTCCTCAGCAATAAATATTTGGTTATAACCAGAATAACCATCCAACATACTCAAGTATTCATGTCCTGCAGCAGAATCAATCAACATTTCTGCCACAGACATAGAATATTCGTCCTTAGGGGTTGCAAAATTTAGATCTCTAAAATCTATACAGACCCTCAAAGAACCATTCTTTTTAATGACTGGTACAATATTAGCTAGCCATTCGACATACCTAGCTGTACGGATGAACTTGCATCTAAGTAACCTCTCAATTCCCTCTTTGAACTTTGAAAGGATTGTTGGGGCAAACCGTCTTGGATTTTGCTTGACTGGTTTTTCCCCAAGTATGATTGGCAACTTATGTTCAACAAGCTTTCTCCTCAAACCAAGCATTTTGTCATAGTCCCAAGAGAAGCAATCCTTGAATTCCTTCAATAGTTGGACCATTTCGACTTTGAGTTGTGGGTCGAGATTAGCACTAACATAAGTAGGCCTTTTTACTCCCCCTTCACCCAAGTCAATTTCTTCCAAAGGATATTGCGCCAGCATTTTAATGTTGTCTGACAATGGATCCTTTTCGAGACCCAAAGGCTCATTATCATAAATAGCATCAAGCCTTTGATTTTGGTCTTCGATTTAAGACCCGTCAGGTGGTTCAGGCTCAAAGTCCTTACCAGGGCCTACTTCACAAATTTGAGTTGTGGCTTCGATAGCCATGTGGTTGTGTGCAACCTCCAAGGCCGCTTGTAGTTTAGATTCGGCCACGTAGGCCAAAATTCTTTGCAGTGCATCGAATTCAATCATTGTTACTGAATTCACTTCCCCAGCATGTGGGGTCTATAGGCTCTCCACAGTATGGGACATTGCCTTCTTCCCTTATGACCTCTCTGTCCCATCGAAATCCCTCCACTGGGTGCAAGTGTAATGAGCAGAATGCATGGTCATCTGGGGTGAAATCAAATTCTGCTGGAGTACAAGGCACAATGTGCGCCAAGTTTTTGTCAAACTCGACACCATCAACATGATTAACAGGCACCTTAAAGTACCCTTGATCGCCTTCAATGTTTTCTACTATACCATCAGGCCTCCAGATTGTGATTCGCTGGTGCATTGACGAAGGTACTGCTCCAACACCATGGATTCATTCTCTCCCCAGCTGAAGGTTATAGTTAGATTTGCTTTCGACTACCATAAATAAGGTAGGCCTTGTCACCGTTCCCACAGTTAAATCAACCTGCAGAACACCAAGAGTGGTCCCAATTTTCCCTTCATAGTTGGAAAGGACCATGTTGTGGGGCTTAAGATCAGTGTCGAATTTACCGATCTTGCTTAGTAGGAAATGTGGCATTAAATTGACTGTAGTCCCACAATCCACCAAGATTTTATTCACAGCCACGTTCTCTACTTTCCCTGTAATGTACAGAGGTTTCAAGTGCCCTTTCATGGCCTCAGTTGGTCGTTCAAAGAAAGCATTCTGTTCTTCGACACATCCATTATTCATCACATAGTAGCACATAGGTTGGTGCGCTGCCATTTCAGCCTCAGCGTTGGCATCCAAGTTTTCCACTTCAGTTATCCTATCATATTCTCTTGGCATTACTGAGACCACATTAACAATGATGTTTAAAGAGGCATCAGAGTCGGAATCAAAGTTGTGAGTCGAATCTCCGTCCTCAGCTACTTCGACTGCAAACCTCTCAGCTTCTTCCTTCTTAGAAGTAAATAACCTACGCCCCACAGGCATCTTATTTGCTATTTTTGTCCCAACGTATTTATTGCTAGCAGGCAGGATGTTGGTACTAGTTTCAGTTTGATCTTTGGCCTGAGCTTCACTCAAAGCCTTCCTTCGTCTCTGTTCCCTTCTCCACTGGGACCTGGACATAGGATTTTTGCCTTTGTAATTCTCAGAAATATAGGCAGCTTTATTGGAGGACTTGAATTCCTTCCGGTACTCCATTGAAGAACCTCTAGCCACGTCGAAATTCTTCCATCTCTGTTTCCTTTTCCCTGCTGCTTCAACTGGTTTGACCCACTTTCCAGTTGGTACATCACTGCTAGGCTTGTAAGTGGCCTGATTAGCCCTTGGCATTTGTGGCCTTTGGCCGTATTGTTTTTGAGTAGCTTTCCTTGGGTCGAAATGCCCTGGCCCTTGAGCAGCTCTTTTCTCACGTCCAAATTTGGCTTCTCTCCCCGCTTGGAGGCTATGAGCAGCTTCTCTGTCGAAGATAACACTGCATCGAGGGCACAACATGACTTCAGAGTTCTTTCCTTGGCACCTGTGGAGAAAATCAACAATGGTTTCATCTTCCCTGGGATAAGCCAGCTTGTTGCAGTCTTCTTGACGAACCTGTTCATCAATATCCATGGCTTGTCCGTTAGTCACTTCGACCATGTTTATGTCAACTTCATCTTTTAAGCGCATTTTGGAGAAGTTGACATCAAGGCCCTCAGCAGCCTCGTCCATCTGTCTGAAAAGGTCAGCAGTCTCTTTTGTTACCATCTGTAATTTTGATGCTTCAGCTTTAGCATGGATCTCGACTGTAGCCTCAACGTCGAACCTTTGAACTTCAGAAGATGTCCTAAAATAGTGTTCAGCAGCCATACATATCAAATGCTCAAGCTGGAAGCCATCCACTTCCTCGACTTCTCTAATAAACACAACATCATTGGTAAGGTCTTCAGTAACCTCCACCACCGTGGCATTTCTGCCAAGAGCTTCGTTGGTGTTATCACTATCTGAGCTACTGTCAGATTCCTCAACTAATTCGACCATGTTAACCTCTTCGGGCTCTGTGTAATTTGCTTCAGCTACTTCAAGAGGGTTGGTATCAATTTTCATCTGGGTCTTAGTTTTCTCCCCAAATTTGAGTCTGCCTTCCTGAATAGCATTCTGCACCAGATCCCTGAAAAGAAAACATTGAGAAGTCTTATGACCCAAATAATTATGGTATTTACAAAAGCCTCTCTTTTTTCTTTGCTCTAAAGGTGGCATTTTAGCACCAGGAGGCACTAGTATTTGACCATCCTTAACCAACAAATCAAAAATTTCGTTACATTTAGTGATGTCGAAAATGTATGTTTTCTTTGGGAACTTATCATTCTTTTCGGTTTCGACAGGGTTTTTCCCATTTGAAGGGACTAATAATTTACAAGAATAAGGAGGGCCTTGCTTAAGTTCAGCAAGATCTATTTCACTTTCGTCGAACCTAACAGGCTCGTCATACAATTCTTCGATGCCCTCCTGGTATTCAACGTAAGCTACCTTCTTGTTTTTGTTCACCCTAGCTTTCTCATCTTTGAGACGCTCTAGCTGTCGAACTCTGTCAGCTAACTGGGCCATATCCCTCAAATACTGGGTGTCCAGTTTTTTCCTGATAGAGTAATCAAGGCCGCCAGCGGCCATTTCGACAAGTTCATGTTCAGGCACTTGTTTAAAGCACCTAGCCTTGAGTAGTCAAAACCTATTCAAGTAATCATCTATTGGCTCATTGAACTTTTGTTTCACACTAGCCAATTCATTCAAACTGATTTTAGTCTGCCCCATGTAAAATTGCTCATGGAACAAATGTTCTAACTGGGTCCAATTACAAATCGAACCAGATGGTAACGTAGTGAACCACGTAAATGCATTTTTAGTGAGGGAACTAGGGAAATACTTCACCCTTAGACTCTCATCATTTGCAATCTCGCCAGCTTCGATCAGGTAGCGCACCACATGTTCGACGGTAGATTCTGTAGTATCTCCTGAAAACTTAGTGAATTTTGGTACTTTTGTCGTGGGGGGCAATTCAGCTTGGAGTATATAGTCTACTATAGGCGAAGTGAAGTTTGGCCTAGAAAAACCCATATTCAGGCCATTTCGAGCCATTATTATCTCGACCATTGCTGCCAAATTGTTCTCTGCTGCTACATTATTGCGTCGAACCTGATTCACCACATGATCAACGTTTTAATTTCTGTTTACTAACATCATCCTTGGTTCCTCCTCTTCAAGTATAGGTATTTGATTCCTAAGAGGCTCCTCCCTAGGTGGTTCGACCAACTCTGGATTCACCGGATTCACTTGTTGAGCGGTTTCCCTCCTCTCGACTCCTTGATTTTGGTGTTGAACAGGAGCGGGCATTCCCATGAATTCTGCTATACGCGCCATCTGGGCTGTCATCATTTGATTGGTTTGAGTAGTATTCTGGATCATCTGAGCTCCCATTGTCTGAGACAAAGTATGTACCATTTGCATGTTGCTCTCATCCATCGGTTGCCTCAAATATGCTGCAGATTCATTTGTTAAGTTGGGTCCTTGAGCAGAAAATCCCAAACCTATGGACTGGCTGTTTCGACCCATGTTAATTCCAGAGCCCGACTCCTGCAAAGGGGAAGATATCACATTCTCTGAAAATATTGGGGGTGCAGTACGCAAATTCTGCATCATTACCGTTGGCATGCCATAGATTAGGTTCCTAGGCAAAGGCTGTGAAAATCCTGGGGGAGGAAATTGCCTATACATCGAACCTCCTCCTGGCAGAGTCTGAGGATTTGTCACTGATGGGCCAATGTACTCCAAGACTAGCTGAGTGTAAGGCCTCACATATGTCGCCCCTTGCCCTGCTGTCGAAGGCGCTGGCTCTGTCACCATGGTTAACACTGTTGACCCTCCTGTCGAAGGAACTGGAGTTGGCGCCACAATACTTCTTGGTAATTCTTGAGGATTGATGGTGCTGTTCTGAACGCTTGAACTGCTTGGTTGAGGATTAGTCCCAGCAGAACTAGGATTTGAATTCCCTTGGCCAGATGCCATTTTCCTCGGGTTTCTTCTCTTTGGTCTATATTCGTTTGAACTGGCTACCTTTCCACTTCTCAAGTGCATACAATAAAGTTTGCCAAAATCTCGACCAATGAAATGAAAAAAATTCAAAAATGGGCAGTTATAAAACTTCCTTTTGACAGTTATTTAAAAGTTATAAACTTCCAAATACACGTTTAGCACTGTCCCACTGGGCGTGCCAATTTGTTTACCTTGAAAATTGGTAAACAACCGCTGATCTTCTAAAACAACAAAGTTCTAGTAACTTACAGGATCGATCAGATTGATCCTAGGACATGTGCTATGGGTGTATTTAGAATACCTCATAATTAAGCAAAGTATACATTTCGACAATGCATATAAATAAAAGAACGTGTTTTGAAATGTAAATGAAAGTGACAGGAATCAAAGAAATGTTTAAGTCGAACAACACATCAAAGGAAAAAAAAACTGAATGTAAAGGTTTGATAAAAACTGGGGTTAAATGTTGGAAAAATGTACATGAAGATCTAAAACTGCATAAATGTAAATGCTTGAAGGTAAAGGCTTTTTAATGTAAAACTGTAAAGTAAAAAACTCTATAACGTAGAACACTTAGAAGTAAAAGACTGAATTAAAAGGTTTTAAAGTAAAGGATCTAAGATAGAAACTTCAAAGAAAATGACATTGCAATAAAAGATAAGGGTGATTACAATCACGTACATTCTCACCTCACTCTTTTCTCTACACGCTGGATACTTTGAGTGATTTCAGAGTTACTTGTACAACACGATTTTTTCACACATTCTAACTCTAGAACTAACCTATTTATAATACTCTAAAGTAACCACCATTTAACGGTTTACTCCTAGAACACGCCACTTGGCACTTTGCATGTCTTCAACTTCTGGATATTCGCCACTTGTCCTCCTTTCAAATTCAAATAGTAGAACTTCCCTCCACTATCCAGTTGTAACTGCAGCGCATTATCCATAGCCGTTTTACCCTGTCGAATTGACGCTTTGGACTTAGAAATGTTTGAAGTCTTAAAATCATTCTCTTCAACTCAGGCTTCCAACAAATATAGTTGAATACATCTTGGTCGAAACCTTCTTCTCCTTTAGCTTATATTTTAAAGAATAACTTCTTTAAAGCCAAATCTATTTGAAATCATGCAGCCTCGAAATTAGGAGCTAACAGAAAGGTAAAAGTCTTCTGGTCAGGAGACGCACAGAGCGAGTTGCAACCCGTTATAGTCGGAGGACGAGGTCGCCTCCTTGACCCTTTTTGTCTCCCAGGCCTCTTATCGAGGGGCTTCAGTCCTTCTGGTGTACTGCTTCAGGTGCCCCTCCTTAATTAGGATCTCGATGGCATCCTTGAGATGGATACAATCTTCCGTTACATGTATATGGCTTTTGTGGAATCGGCAGTACTTGGACTTGTCGACGTTGGGCTTAGGGGGTGTTGGCTTCGGGAAGCGGACACTTCCTCGTTTGAACTCCGAGTTAACGCACTCGGCCAGGATGCGCTCGCGGGGAGTTGTGAGTAGCGTATACTCGGTAAAGCGGCCTGCCGGCCCCCTTTGCTCTCGGGAGTCGTGGGGTTGGTCTTATCTTCTTTTCGCCCCGCCTCGTCGGGGAGCGGCAGAATCTTCGTTCCTGGAGCTCCTGGAACTTTCCTGGTTTCGCGAGTCACGAGTGCAGTTGGCGGCCTCCTTCTCCTCGTACTAAATGTAGGCACGGGCCTTATGAAGGAGCGCGTCTAGCGTGTTGGGCCTTTCAATGCCGACTGCCTTGGTGAATTCCGTGCGAGGTCGAGGTCCTCGCTCAATTAGATACCTCTTCATGTCGTTTGAGGTAGATACCTAGACGACTTCCCGATTGAATCTCTCTATGTAGTCCCGGAGAGATTCTTCCTTCCTCTGAATGATGGCCTCTTGGGATGCTTCCGTCTTCGGGTGGCGTCAGGAAGTGGTGAAGTGCCTGGAGAACTGCCTCTTCAGCTCTCTCCAGGAGGTGATGGACTCGGGCTCGAGGCTCTTATACCACGCCATTGCGCCCTTCCTCAGGGTCGTGGGAAAAGCCTGTACTTTATGGCCCCCCGAACGTTCTTGTAGTTGAGCATCGTATTGATGCTTTCGATTTGGTCGTCCAGGTCGGTCATCCCGTCGTAGGTAGCCATGGCGGGGGCTTCTCCATCCCGATGGGCAGGCGAGTCTCCATGATGGCCTTGGATAGGGGATCGCGGGGGTCATCTTGGTCGCTCCTGATAGGCGAATGTGACGAGGAACGGTCGTACCTTGGGCTCCTGCCACGGCGGGGAGGACTCCTTGGCCGACTCTTAGACTTCTGCGTGTACTCATCGGCTTTGTTTCTCTTATGGGCCGGGGAGCGTCACTCCTTTCGGGGAAGAGATCAGTCACACTTCTGGGGTGCCACGGGCTGAGGCCTTTCCAGTCGCGGGCAACTCCCTGAAGTCATAGAGAGGGGCTTCTAGACTCATCTAGTCGTGGCCTCCGCGGGGGGAGATGAAAGATGGGTTTCTCGTCGTCGCGGGGAAGGAGTGCGAGAAATGGGACGACGATGTCTCCGCGGAGGAGAGCGTGATTGTCGCTCCTTCTCCAGCATCCCGATCCGCTCGTTCTATTGGAAGATCATCAGGTTTATCTGATTAATCGCCGCGAACAGAGCCACCATGGTCGGGTCGGCGTTGGGCAGCACAGGAATTGGCTGGAAGATAGTCGGGTTGTCAAAGCGGCGGGCGGCATTGAAGGCCGCATCGTCAGGAGAGGGAGAGGCAGTGCGCCTGTCCCTAGGGTCGCCTTCTTCGACGTGAACGGTCACGTTGGGATCGTGACCATCGTCGTTGGTGAAAGTGGTGAAGGCGGTTTTTGGAGCGTTGTCGTCAGTGCATGGGCTGACCACGATCACCGGAGATTGAAGAATGCTTTGGTTCTTGAGTTTCTATGGAAGAAAAACGGGGAAGCAAGGGTTCCCACAGACGGTGCCACTGATCTTATCGGATCAGAAAAGGATCAGCAGCCAACACACGTCGTGAGCTCCTTAATTCGTCGGTGGTGGACAAGAGGAAGGGGTGTACCTGCAAGGCACTTTGATGCTAAAGTCAATTTCAGCGAGAGTGAGAAGGCAAGTACAAAAAAGGTGTAGAAAACAGAATACCTGACCCTCTAGTAATAGAGGGTATTTATGGTGAGCCCCCAACGCTGGGCCAACAGTTACTTTGCATTGGGTTAGATCACAAGACCCAATACGAGTAACTGCCAGGGTCTACGTGGCGTAGAAAAGATCAGCACGTGGTCTTCGCCCTGGGTCAACTGCCTCGTGATTTTCGGAAGGTGGTTGAACTATTATTTCGGACACAGGTTGCTGCCTGATGACGTGACCCCGCGCAAGGGGCACGTGGAGACCATGGGGGAGACGCGTGGACGCTCCCCGCGTGACTTGATGGATTGGGCCTTCCTTGAGCCATCCCCGACAAGGGAGATGGGTTGGGCCGTGCCCGACAGTGGGGCAGCATCTGGCACAGTCCATAACACCAACTGTCAATGACTTCTTGAGGCTATAGACTAAACTTAGTCCCTCAAGGAATTTACACAAAGTTACAATACAAAGATTATGTGTTTACAAGAATGCTTCTTAACAAGAAGATACAAAAAATGAATTTCAGAGTTTACACTTAAGAAAATATACAAATGAAAAGCTCTGATTATAGTGAGTGTTGTTATTCTCTTTTCGTTGTTGTATGTCACTTATCTATTTTTCACAATTTCTTTGTCCTCTTTAAATAGATGATCAATAGTATCATTAGAGGATATAATTTGAAACTTCTTCAATCATACAACTGTAGTAGTGGTACGAGGTTGAGCCGTGAAATGTGGAGATCTGTTGGTAGTACATTCCTTAATAATTCTAGCATATTTGTCCTTTAAAGGAAACATTTGATTTTACTGCTTGAATGTACGATTTTCAAGAATATTCTTTCGGTCATTATTCTCTAAATCACTGACTTCGTATTTGAGATGATTTGAAGTTTGATCAAAGTTCAGAGCCTTGAAGATTAGACTTCATAGTCTAGTGAGAATGAGACTTGAATTTATCACAGGAAATTTGAATTGTTTGCTTCAAAAGCGTTGACTAGGCTATCCAAATGACTGACTTTTAATTAATCAATTCTTCGTATTTTAACCTTGGTTCATAATCTGATGATGTCTAGAGTATGAATATAATGATGTCCAGAGTTTCTTTATCTAAAATCTAAAGTCTCTTTATCTAGTGTCTAGAGTCTACTTTATTCAACATTTAACTTTTTTAGAGTCTGTTTTATTCAGTATCTGACTTGTTCAAATTCTGCACACTTAACAGAACTATTAAAATACAAAATTGTTTTTTATATTTTATTATCATCAAAATAAAATATCGTAAATATAGAACCAAACTTACTCCAATATAAGAATCATATTAAGGGTGAGATGTGATATGTTCTTGACCATTTCAATTTCATGTGTTCGAGTAGTGAGAAGATTGATGCAAATGGGGATCATAAGTTAAGATAACTTTCCGAATTTTGGTTATTTCGATAACTTCACTTATCAAATAAAGCTTGTTAACTTTCCCATCTCTGATTGCAAATTTATTTGATTTCATCCTATTGGAAGAACGACAAGCCGCCTTAATGAGAAATCTACCTGCCACCTCCCCAATCGTACTTGGCACCCCCTCATATTTTAATAATGACAAAAATGTCCCTTAGTATTTTACAAGCAATATCCGGAACAAATTCCCGGATGTTATAAAAAAAATTTCGGTATGGATCAAAATTCCCAGTAGTTCATTTGAAATTACAGGTATACCGGTAATTTCAAATTCCTGGTATGTATTAAAAAAATCCGGTTATTGCTGAAAAGTGCAGTTTAGTACCGGGAATTTCACATCCATTGAAATTCCCGGTAGGTATAATTTTAGGGCTTTTTTTAAACGGTCGAGATTTTGCCGACAATTTTGTATGGTTGTGATTGCACCGACAGTTTGTGTGGCCCAGAATTGATGCACGTTTGTATAAATAGGGGTTAGGTCTTGTGGTTAAACAAATCTGAAAAAATGGCTATTCCAGCATTTTTTATTAAGGCAGAAGTTTACTTCAAGAGAGCTTCTCGATCTGTCGAATTCATGCTTCCCGATGACACAACCTCATTTGCCGGCCTGACTTCGAAGTTGAAGGAATTGTTGCCTGATGGTGACAATAGAAAGGTGTTGAAGATCGAGTTTTGGGAGGATTGGGGGGATGGTAGTGTGAAATACAACCTGATTGAGCTGAAGAACGATGAAGACGTCATCAAAATGTGGAGAACATTTCGCCGTAAGCTAACAAGGGGTCTGATGGATAAATAATACATAAACAATTTATGTATAAATAAACAAAAGTTAAAATTAAACGTAAAAATCATATACCTGGCCCTGCCATAATCGTAATGCTACATGCTCACTGTACTCTGTAAGCACGGACATATCTATGGGCCCACCAGGGAATCCTGTCTCTGTGCGTACCGATGGCTCGGTTGAAGGGACCGTGACATCGGTCTCAATGGTCTCCTCAACCCCTCCTGTACCAGCAGCCTCTCCTGTATCAACATCACCCGTCTCCTCACCCTCACCCTCAGCTGCTACTCTAACATCAGTCTCCTCTACCACATCCCTAACAGCAGTCTCCACCGGAACATCTCCAACAACAGCCTCCTCCGGCTGAATAACAGAGACGTCCGCATCTGTGACCTGCACTGAAGAAAGACCTCCACGTCTCCTAACGGCGCGAGGTGCCTGGAAACGCCCCCGCTGCTTGGCCATCCGCTTCCGGTGTGAACCGGTTGGGACCACCCGTCCAGCCCGTACATGCGCAGACTCAGCATCAGGAGCAGTTGTAGCCCTACCCCTACCACCTCCTGCCAAATCAAGCGCCCTCCCAGCGATGCTACCATCACGACCTCTGGTTTTCACTGCAAAAGAAGAAAAAAAAGATAAAAAATAAAACAAATATTTCATAACTACCGGAAATTTGAAATTCACGGTAAAACAAAAAAAATCAAAAGTACCGTTTTTTTTGAAATAACCGGTGAATATTACCAGTAATTTAAAAATTCCCGGTAAGAAAATACCGGGATTTATGAAATTACCGGTAATATTCACCGGTTATTTCAAAAAAACCGGAAAATCTTACTTGTTAAATTGAAATCTCCGGTAGGGTTAACGAAATTCCCGATATTGCCTGTAATTTTGAAAAATTTGTGTAATTACTGATTTTTTTGAAATGTGAGAATGTTTTTTTTAGGGTCAGTTAAGTTTTTTCAATAGTTGTGTGGGAGTGTCAGGTACGATTGAGGGTGGCAGGTAGAATCCTCCGCCTGAACTTTAATTTCTGAAGGCCGATGAAATTTGTGAGAGATGGCAAGGCATTGGACTTTACTTAAAGATATCATTGATAATTGTCTTTTAGTGTTACATTATTCAAATCAACTATAGAACCCTAATCCATTCAGCAATTCCTGACCCAACCGATTTAATTTATCTAAGGGTTCAGAAATGTTAGAAAGGTTCTTCCTCTTATATTTGAAAGACTTTTGTTCTTAAAAAGAAATTTAAAATACTTCATGGAGATCTCAAAAACTAGTGGAAGGAAGGTTTTCTGTAATATCGATTTGAAAATCAATTTATTAATGATAGATTAGATAAACTTAAAATACTTCATGGAGATCTCAAAGACTAGATGAAGGAGGTTTTAGATTAGCTAAACTTAAAATACTTCATGGAGATCTCAAAGACTAGATGAAGGAGGTTTTACGTAATATCGATTTGAAAATCAATTTATTAATAATGAGATTAGATCTCTTGACAACAATGTGGAGGATGCTGGCCTCCATAGCTCAAAGAGAGTCCTAGATTTTCCATGGTTGAAAAAGGGAATGATACCTCAGGCTTTTTTTTGGCAGAATAAGTATTGTTCTTTTGTTTCTCATTATGGTGATTGGGAAAGGATTAAAGTCTACCTTGCCCGGTTCCCTATATCATTAACTAAATATTTTATACTAGCATATATCAACCTCGCCTCAATTTAATAAAACTAATATTTTATACTAGCATATATCAACCTCGCCTCAATTTAATAAAACTAATATTTTATACTAGCATATATCAACCTCGTCTCAATTTATTATAAAACCAACAATTCGAGATGAATAAGAGGGCATGTTGGAACATATTATTTGTCTCTACCGAGGATCCGAACTTCGACTAGACTAATTCTTTAAACTTCAACTTATGACAAAATCCAAACAAACCTTAATAAATACATTCCACCGAAAAATAATGGAATTACACAAATACATATGTTAAATTGAAAGCTAAATTTATAAATCTTATACTGGGATCACACAGATACATATCTTATATTGAAAGCTAAGTTTCTAAATCTTTAGAAACAGTTTATTTTGGTGAAAAGGTAAAGCATGAAATATAACAAGCTAGAGGTATATTACTATATGCAAAATATCACTATTAAGATACTTATAAAACCACAACTATTCAAAAACCAATCACATTAAAAGAATTTTTTGTACAAATTCACTGTTCACCTTTCACTATCACAGATTCGTTATTGACTAAGAAATTCATTGATACATCTGAGTAAGCTAGTGTCCCCCTAAAAATGAGTCAAAAAATGTCTATGCAGAAACTTTTAACGAAACTGGTAATCAAAAAATAGACTTTTCGTATTTAATCACATCTGTGGTGTTCAAATCGTAGAGCTTGCAAATTTCTGTGATGGTGTCTCTACTAAGACCAGCATGTTCAACTTCTTGACGAACAAGCTTCTCAAGCTCTTCAGATGGACTCAATATCTAATTGATTTAAAAATAAAAATAAAATATATTAAGTAGAGAATGAATTAATAGAGAAGAATATGTAAACTTACGCAATGTGGTTCATCTGAGCTAAGGCTTTCACTTTTGGAGTCATTATGCTCGGTTCCCTTCTTATCAGTGAAAGTAATTGAAGACTTGGAGCTATTTGAGACTAGTTGAAACAGTTTCTCACTTCCCTGAGAATTGAAGATAAAACCGAGCTGATTCTTATGCAAATTTCAAGATAAAAGGACTACAAACAATATATGAAAAACCCAATATAAAAAATGACATCATCCTAATGTAAGGCCAACATCATACAAACTTTTCTCAATTACAAATTGATAACATTATCCAAGAACAGTGTAACTTCTTTAATTTCGTCAAATTTTAACTATGATTTTCAGTATCACCACCCTAAATTTAAAGCATATATAAGTAAGTCGTCTGGATTTACAAATAAACATCTTGTGAAAATAAAAAGAACACTAAGCTTTAATATATAGCAAGAATCCATCAATATTTCAAGGAATAACCTGCTTCCTTCAATAGATTTGAAGTCTTCATTGAAAATTAGAAAGTTGAGACAGGTAAAAGGAAAGTCTACGATTGAGGCAACAAAAACAGACTAACTCGAGTGAGATGAGAGGGATAATAACAAAGAGCAAGTGGAAGATAAATTTATCTATGGTACAAACCTGAAGAGCTCTCCAATGAGAGTACGATCGGTATAAAATCCAGAAGAACGCGACATTAGGCAAAGGTAAAATCTATAATGTAAAATTAATATGAATTAATATCTACTAAAGCAAATAATGAACAAACATTAAGCTAAAGAGCAAAAACACAATCTTAAAAATCTTTGCAAAAGCCATGATATATGTGTATGAGTAATTAACATTAACAGAACACATACTTACACTAAGTGCAGAGGACAATGGAATCAAAGAAACTGAACCATAAAAGAATTTCCTGTGTACAATTGTGCCCCTGTCAACAGATAATAGTTCATATCATAAGAAATTATTAGCATTTAAGTTTAAATCACAAGCTGCAGTAACACATTTCAGCTTAACACAAACAAATTGGTTCTGACACCAACAATGTGAAGAAAAAGAGAAGTCTTACCTCATAGCAATATGCCTTAGTCTACGGCGAACAAGTTGAGCATTCAAACTGGAAAAAAAAACACAATTACCATAAAATAAAATTTAAAAGAAGCAAAAACATAATGACAAGCTTAGTTTTTCTACCGCATTATGTTCCTACATGCAACATTCAAATCGAAAATTATCCCATCGACTATGCAATTTCAACAAAATCTAAATGTACATAAAATAAACCTAATTCTCTAAAAAAAAAAGATAGCTCCAAAATTTAAAACAACCAATAGGAGCCTCATTTTACAGTGCATACTATAATCACTCAAATCGATCAACCACAAATAAAAACATCAAAGTGCATACTATAATCATTTCACAGTCCATGTTAAACATAGAAGTGAACAAGAATTGAATTACACAATAAAACCGATTGAGTAAACCTATAATCACTCGAATCGATCAACCACAAATAAAAACATTATAAACCCTAACGGAAGAGGAAAATTGTTAACAGCAACACGAAAACTCAAACTCAAACAAAACAACACATTATATGATTAAACACCAACCTCGACGGGTAAACAATTTCAACTCTAGTAACTTCCTTTGAAATTGATTTCAAAAAAATCTCGGACGGCTTAACCCGAGACAAAAGCCACAGCCCCAACCTACAAAAACTCAATCAATTTCAAGACTAAGAACAATAATTACCCTAAAAAAAGAAGAAAAAACTCAATCGAAAAAGAAAACAAGAAAACTCACCCGTGAATCTTCTTTTTCAAAGATCCATCAGGTGCTTTTTCCAAAGTAACCCAGCCATTATTCATCTGTAACAACATCACAACATCACACAACAACATCACACACCAGCAACAATGTCATGAAAACGAGATACAGAAATGAAAAGAATGAGAGACCTTATCAGCGAAGTAATCGGTACAGAGTTCAGCTTTGGCATTGAAGGATTTGTCAGCATTGTTAATGTTGTTCCATAATTGTTTGAAGGAGGAAGGGGAGTGAGAGGAAGCGGAAGAAGGAGGAGGGAGAGAAGGATCGATGGATCTGGAGAAGCACCAGTTTCTGGCTCGAATGGGGAAGACGATCAATTTGGCTCTCATGGTGATAAACCCTAAATCTTGAGGTGAAAGTGGAAGAAAAACAAATTGAAATTGAAATTGAAATGGAAAGGAATGTGAAATGCGGCGCGGGCTTTGCGGTTGTGGTCAGCGAGTGACACACCAGTTGAGTTTTAAAGCCTTTTGCTCTCTCAATTCAATTGCTACTCTATTGCTCTAACCTCTTTTTTTCTTTTTTTTTCCTCTCTCTATATATTTCTAGAATCTTGATTGTTCTAAACTTAATTATAAACTAGTCAAATAAAATTTTGTTTTTATAATATAACAAGCGCACTTCTTTTTTTTTTTTTTTTTATACATTTACACATAAAAATATATATGATATTATTTTTTATTTTAATTTTAATTAAAATTATGAGTATTTAAATTTGTGGTATTGTTTGCCTGGAAAATTTGCAAACAACCGCTGATCTTCTAATTTATGAAAAAATTAATTTGCTTGCAGGACCGATCAAACAAGTTCTAGGACAATGTGCTTTAACAATCTTGACAATTTGTGTTAAAATAAAACCTTTTGTTTATTGGATTTATCATTGTTTTCATCAACTAATGTTTTTCGTCTAAAAGTAATAAAAACTTTGTTTCTTGAAAGAAATGGCGAAATGTAAGTAAATTGCAAGAATAAAAGTGCAGGAATGAAAATGAATTGTAAATTAATAACTTAAAATTTCATTAAAATGCAAGGAATAAAACTGGTGTTTCTCAAACGTACATTTTCTCAGTAATTACTCTTTTCTCTCACACGGTTACTTTGAGTATTCTTGAGTAACTTGTACAAATTTGAACACGCCTGGAAATCTAATCACTATGATTCCCTATTTATATACAATCGAAATAACTGTCAATAACAACTATTTCTCCTAATGGTGACAAATGGCAATCTGCATGCATTCGTCAAGTAAATACATTCCACGCGTCCTATTTCAAAACGGAACTCCCTCATAAATTCAAATTTCAAAACATCAGTCGAACAGGGCCTAGGCACCATGTTTGTCGAAGAATTTCCAATACTTAGAAAAACCTCCAAATATGCTCCTCCAATTAACATTAGTCTTCGACTGACTTTCTTCATAAGCACACTCCTGTCAAAATATCCTGGAAGATCTTTAAACTTATTTTCTGAACAAAATTCAGGCGTCGAAATTAGCAGCCTACAGGTATATGTATTTAAATATAGTTTTTAACGAGAAATTAAAGTCAGTTTTTGTTCTGGACTGGGCAGGCGCTTGACCCACAGGAGGGCAAGGCCCAATCCAGTCCAGCTATTGGCAAGGCCCAATAGCCAGAAACTAGTCGTTGGACACAATATGATCGTTGGGGATTTCCCCCTCACGCGCTTGACTGTTCACGCGACCAACTTCCTCCCCGAATCTCACGGAAGCAGTTGGACCAGGACAAAGGGTCACACGTCTGACCCTCCACCTGGCAGTCTCCCATCAGATATTTCAGCCACATGGGAGACCTCGGCCCCGCGCTGGGGGTTGCTTCTATAAATACCTTCTCACTTGAGAAGGTCAGGTTTGATCATTATTCAATACTCAAATCACACCTTAATGCTTTGTGCTTGCTTACCCTCTTTTACCCAAATACTTACTTTGGCATCGGAGTACCTTGCAGGTACAACCCCCTCCTCTCCTACAAGCATCCTCATCTGCCCTACTCGAAGGCCACGACGATCCAGTCTGATCACCTCAGATCAGTGATGTCGTCTGTGGGAAACACTATTTCCCCTTCTTTTTTATTCAAGTATCCTCATCTTTTTCACCCAAAAGACCAAAGCTCTCTCCAAACTTCATTTGATCATCATGGCCTCCAACAGGAACGATGATGCCCGTCAAAAACCTGTCGTCGCCGTTATCGCTAATAACGTCGATCATGTCGTCCCTGGAGCTACCTTCCCAGAGACAGACCATCGGGATGGAAATATCGCCTCTCCTACCTCCGATGACGTGAAGTCGCGCGCACAAGCTGCTGGTACCATTTTTGAGCCTATACATGTCCCTCAAAACGCGGACCCCGGCACTGATGCCCTCATCGGCTCCCTCAATAGGTCCAACTTCATGATCTTCCAACAGGGTGAAAAGATCAGCATGCTCGAGCATGCCCTCCAGGAGCAGCGTCCCTCGTAGAAGCCTGACAGTCCTTCTCCACGCCCGCAGTCTCCTTCTCAGAAGCGTAGGCGAGACAGATCCAGGAGTCTTTCTCCCGTTCGGAGACGCTTAAGATTGGAGAAACCTGATTCAGAAGTCGCCAGACGAAGACACCGATCTCCTTTGCGGAGATCCAGATGCTCTCCTACTCCGAAGAGGACCAGGCCTTCGAGGAACCATCACGAGCACCGTAGGTTGCGTAGACATTCTCTTCGACGCAACAGAAGCCGCAGGCGCAACAATTCCCCCTGCCGGTCATCCAGCGCGAGCAGTGACGAAGATGTCCTTGGGCCCCTATCTCAGGAGATCATGGACACGCGCATTCCTCGCGGACTGGAAAAGCCACCTCCTCTGGCCACTTATGACGGGACCACCGACCCAGGCAAGCATATAGAAAATATCAAAGCCATGTTCCACTATCATAACGTAAGCGGGGCTATTAAATGCAGGTTATTCCCCATCACTCTCAGGAAAGGGGCCATAGCATGGTACAAGCGGTTTCCCAGAGGTTCGGTAACATCCTGGAAGGATCTAAAAAACTAATTTACCCGACACTTTACCGCCTCCTGACGTCATCCCAAGTCGGAGGCCACGTTGGAAGCCATTATGTAGGGCAAGGATGAGCCCTTGCGTGCATACATCGAGCGTTTCAACAATGAGGCTGTTGAGGTCCGCTCAACAGACTATATGAAGAAATATCTCCTCAAAAAAGGGTTGAGACCGAAGAGCAAATTCCGCAAGGCGGTGGGCATAGAGCCTCCTCGCACCCTGGCCGAATTACTCCGTAAAGCTCAATCGTATATACAATACGAGGAGAAAAAGGCAGCCTATAATGCCCGGGACTCTAGGGATCAAGAGAGTTCCCGGGCAATAAAAAAAGACGAATTAGAGGCCCCCAGGCTCGATAAAGAGAGACGACGAGACGACCGTCCTCGTGAAGGCAAGGGACCTGCTAGTCATTTCACAGAATATACTCTGCTGACAGCTCCCCACGAGCGCATTCTCTCTGAATGCATTAACGCGGAATTCAAGCAAGGAGGTGTCTGGTTCCCCAAGCCAACATCGTCTAAGGGCAACACAAACAAGAGTAAATACTGCCACTTCTATCGCAGCCACTGCCACGTGATCGAAGACTGTGTGCACCTGAAGGACCCCATTGAAATCCTTATCAAGGAGGGTCACCTAAAGAAATATACAAAGAAGGGTGAATCCTCTCGACGAGAGACTTCGGAGACCAAGAAGGAAATCGAGTCTACGCCGCCCAGTCCTCCCCCCAGGTTGCTATGTCCGTCACGCGGCCACAGGACTTCATCATTCCCGATCACTTCGAGGATCCTCCTCAGATATCCGCGCACAGCACCTGGGAGGCCTTCCCCACGGCCATGGTCAAATCATGTGGGGGATACAGCGAGCTCACAGTGGGGTCGGTCAAGAGAAAATTCGACCAGCTCATCGACTGCAGTCCCGACCAGCTATCCACACTCGAGAAAGTGGGGGCATTCTCAACCAATCACATTCTACCGTAAGGAACTGCTCGGGGGCTCCCTGAATTCACACATTCCCCTGCTCATTGGGGCGATACTTGCTAGTACTGATGTCCAGCGAATCCTGGTCGACCAGGGCAGTTCGGTGGACATCATGTATACGAGTTTGTTCAGAGCTTTGAAGCTAACCCAGAAGAACCTCTCGTCGTACATTGGGTCAGATATCCAAGGGTTCAACGGAGCTACCGCCAGACCTTGGGGGTACGTAGAGCTCCTCGTCACGTTCGGAGAAGAATAAGCATCAAGGTCGATCAAAACTCAGTTTCTGGTGATTAACTGTCCTTCACTGTACCAATGCATCCTGGGCAGACTCACCCTTCCAGAGCTGGTCGTCGTCCCTTCAACCGTTCATCTCAAAATGAAGTATTACACGGAGAAGGGCCTCGTCGCGACCTTGCACGGGGATATAGAAGCTGCGAGGAGATGTTTTGAAGCGGCTACCCGGGGACAAAGCTCAATCGGTGCAGCACCCAAGGCCGTCAAGCAGGCAAGGGAGGAAGACCATCCCGGCGAGGAAAGCCAGCCTGACAAGAAGCCAGCTCTCCCTGTGCACATCATCGACCTCGACAGCTGGATTTCTGAAGAAGGCGAGGAGTGTGGTGAAGGCACGTCAACAGGGACAAGTAATTCCTCTGCAACGACCATCATGCGCCCTGTGCCAGATGGGGAGTTCGAGGTCATCACCTTCAGGGCCAACCCAAACAGAGGAGTGAAGATAGGCGTAGGGCTGCCCGACGAGGTAAGGCAGTAGTTGAAGACATTCCTGGAGGACAACGCTGATTTGTTTGTATGGAGCACCGCGGACATACCCGGCCTAGACCCTGAGACCGCATATCATCGACTGACCATTGACCCAGCTGCTCGAGCTGTCGCACAATGCAGGCGCAAGCAATCCGATGAGAAGGCACAAGCTGCTGAAAAACTTCTACAAGACCTCTTAGAGGCAAAATTTATCTCGGAGGCCAGGTATACAACCTGGCTGTCCAATATTGTACTTGTCAAGAAACATAGTGGGAAATGGCGCATGTGCATTGATTATACTGATCTCAACCGGACTTGCCCGAAGAATGCTTATCCTCTGCCTAGCATAGATAAGCTCATAGACAATTCTGCAGGTTTCAAGCTCTTGTCCTCATGGACGCCTATTAGGGGTATAATCAAATCCCCATGGCCGAAAAAGACAAGAAATACACTGCGTTCATGACCTCGTCGGGGAACTATTACTACAACGTAATGCCCTTTGGTCTGAAGAACATTGGGGCCATATACCAGCGCATGATGACCAAAGTCTTCCGATCAGAAATCGGAGACATGCACGAAGTTTACATGGACGACATGATCGTGAAGTCCCACGAGGAATCCGATCACACGACCCACTTGCAGAAGGTTTTTGACCAGGAAAAAAAGTGTAAAATGTGTTTTAACCCAGAGAAATGCACCTTCGGGGTGCGGGCAGGAAAATTCCTCGGCTTCTACCTCACCGGGAGGGGGATAGAGGCCAACCCCGACAAATATCGGGCGTTCGCTGAATTTACCACACCCAGGTCGAAGAAGTCCATACAGTTCCTCAACGGGATGCTCGCTTCACTTTCTCGCTTTGTGGCCAAGTCTTCCCAGCATGCTCCGCCCTTCTTTAAACTCTTCAGAAAGGAGGCCACGTTCGAGTGGACTGAGGAATGTGAACAGGCTCTGACCCAACTCAAGCGAGCCTTGTCCGAACCCCCCGTGCTTTCACGACCAGAGTGCGGGGTGACATTGTACCTGTACCTCTCCGTCACCAGTGAAGCCATTAGCGCCACACTCATTCGTGAGACAACGGACGGGCAAAAACCCATTTACTTCATGAGCAATTCCTTACAAGGGCCATAAATAAGATACGCGCAAATAGAGAAGGCCGTTCTCGCCCTCGTCAACGCTGCAAGAAGGCTCAGGCATTACTTCTTAGCCCACACCATAGTAGTACATTCGGACCAGCCCATAAGACAGTTGTTTTGCCGACCGGACATGGCTGGTAGAATGCTCATGTGGTCTTTGGAGCTGTCGGAATTTGAAATCCACTACGAGGGCAGGAAGGCCCTCAAGGCACAAGTTCTGGCCGATTTCGTGGCTGAAATGACGCCCTCAGCGTCCCTACCCAGCAGGGCACACAAATGGACAATCTTCGTGGATGAAGCGTCCAACTCCTCAGGCAGTGGCGCTGGTACCATCCTCGAAAACGAGGAAGGAATCCTGATTGAAGTATCATTAGTCCTGTCCTTCCCTACGTCCAACAATCAAGTCGAGTAGGAAGTTTTCCTCGTAGGATTACGGCTAGCCGAAGACTTGGGCGCCAAGGAGGTAAAGATCTTCACTGATTCCCAAGTCGTAGCATCTCAAGTATGAGGAGAGTATCAGGCCAAAAATGATCAGCTGGTCTAGTATCTAACGCTGGTGATGGAAATAATTACTAAGTTCGACGCGTGGGAAGTCCAGCACATCCCTCGCGAATGAAACACACGGGCAAATGTCTTGTCGAAATAGGCTAGCATCAGAAAGAAAGGTGGTAATAAATTCGTCGTACAAGAGATACTCGCTCGGCCAAGTATTGAGAAGCCATCATAGCTGCTCAACGTTAACACCATTGGAGACAACAGTTGTTGGATGACCCCAGTGTACAATTACCTCACCACAGGGGAATTGCCTGAGGACAACAAGGAGGCCAGCATGACTAAACAAAGAGCCTGCTCATACGTGCTGGTCGAAGACAAACTCTATCGACGGGGATTCTCTATCCCCCTCCTGAAATGCGTTGAGGAGGACAAGGTCCCCGAAATTCTCCAGGAAATTCATGAGGGCATCAATGCGTAGCACTTGGGAGGGAGATCATTGGTACGAAAGGCCCTGCGGGCAAGATACTATTGGCCGACCATGGAACACAATGTTAAGGAGCATGTCCAAAAGTGTGACCGATGCCAGCGCCACGAGGACATGCACTTGGCGCCCCCTAACGAGTTGAAGACTCTGTCCTCGCCTTGGCCCTTCGCCTGGTGGGGGATGGATATACTCGGCCCCTTCACAGTAGGGTCTTATCAAAACAAATTTCTGATTGTGGCCGTCGATTACTTTACAAAATGGATCGAAGTCGAATCTCTCTCCAAGATCACAGCCTTCAACATACTTCGTTTCTATAAAAGGAACGTCCTCGCAGGATTCAGAGTACCCCAGGCCCTTGTGACCGACAACGGAACCCAGTTCACGGGTAGGAAATTCCAAGACTTCGTCGCCAAACTGTCGTACCTCAAAAAATACGATCCTCGCGATGGACGCGGAAAAAAACAGTTCGAAACAGAGTCGCCACCGAACTTTATTTATCCCAAGTTAGGGAAAGGAAAATATCGAGAAAACCTTTGAAGGGAGATAAGAACATGGTCGTCACAACCAAATTCGGGTTCGGGAGTCGGTTATGCAGAGGGAAGGTATTAGCACCCTCTACGTCCGTTGTACTCAACAGGAACCTCTTGATTCGATTCGTGAGATAGTTAGCTAGGTTTGTTTGTTTATCTTCTAAGGTAAAAGGATTTGTTTTCTAAGGGGAAAATGGGTGGGTTTTTATTAGTGTGCTCGGCAAGGATTGAGATCCTCGGGCCTACGTATTCCCTCGTGCAATGGGAAAGTCAGAGCATTCGTAGTTCGGGGGACTACGGTTGGTTGGTTTGTGTTTTTTAGGCGAACGAGAGTTTAATTCGCATTCTAACTGCTAAACGTTGGCTTGTCGGCTCGTCATAGGAGGCTGAAGCACTAGTTCATATGCGCGTAAGAAAGGATTAAACAATGTTCTTTTTATGAAAAGTTGTTTGAGTATGAATTAAGTGTATTAGAGATTTGATTGAGAAAGAGGTTTGATTTGGACGTGTTTTAGGCGAACGAGGGTTTAGGTCCCATTCTAACTGCTAAACGTTGGCTTGTCTGCTCGTCATGGGAGGCTGAAGCACTAGTTCATATGCGCGGAAGAATGGATTAAACAATGTTCTTTTTGTGAAAAATGTTTGAGTTGCGGATTAAGTATGTTAAGATTTGATTGAAAAAAAAAAGAGTTTGATATGCGTACGTTTTAGGGTTTCGGTCGCACAAGGCGAGAAAAGAGAGTTTTTAGTCGTGTTGGATGTTTTAAGAGGTGACAATTGCCCACACACGAGTAAGAGAACTCGCGCCTAAATAATTGAGGAGAAGGGCCAAAGACTCGACCACCCTCACTTCACCTTTAGTAAAATGTGTTTAGATAAAGATTAAGTGTTTTAATGATTACGTGGAAAAATGTTTTGAATGCTGTCGGGTTTCGAGTGTTTTAAAGGCGTCAATTGTCCACACACGAGTAAGAGAACTCGCACCTAAACAATCGACAAATTAAAGCTTATGTTTTTTAGAGGCGTCAATTGTCCACACACGAGTAAGAGAACTCGCACCCAAACAATTGAAGAGAAAGACCAAAGATTTGATCCCCCTCTTTTTCACCTTTTATGAAAGGAGTTACGATAGTTATTAGTTGTTTTCGAACTTTGATTATGAAAATCCGCTTGACGTTGGATCAAGGGTTTATTTGTAAATGAAAAGAGTTTGATTTGATGAGACTAAGGTTTGGATGTTGATTTTGAAAGTGGCTCGACGACGAATCGAGAGTTTGGTTTGGAAAAGAGGTTTGTTCGAAAATGGCTCGACGACGAATCGAGTATTAGTTTGAAAATGGGTTGCCTATGCTAGTCCCTAGGGGTGCTCCTAGTAAACAAACCACAATCAAAGCAATAGTAAATGCGTACATCGGAATGGGGGAGGGATACATGTAAATTACAAGTGTTGACAGAAATAAATGGTCTCATTGTAAGGTAGCCCAAGAGAAAGCCGTGTGTGTGCAAAGTGTCCTAAACTAAACCTTGATGCACGTCGAGCAAGTGGATAATCATAACCAACAATCCATTCATGTTCGTTTTTTATGGTTGCGATAGTTGTTAATTGTTTTCGATTAAGGGTGAGCGAATGAAATGAATATGAATATGATACAATATGATGATAATATTTACAACAATAATATAGTATAAAAATAGACAAGATAAAATATGGATATAAAATCGGTCTCGTCTTAATCGCGATTTAATCGGTAAATTGATAATCGGATTTTTGACTTTCATCGACCCAAAATTAAATAAAAGAATATAAAGTGACAAATTAAATCGGAAAATGAATACAAGGCATAAAGGTCTCGCCTTTATCGAGAGTTAATCGAGAATTCGATAAATCGATCGATATTTGGTTTTCATCGACCTAAAATAAATGTGAGCAACAAAAAATGAAATAAAATTGAGAAAATGAATACAAGAGGATAAAGGTCTCACCTTTATCGAGATTTAATCGAGACATCGATAAATCGATCGATATTTGGTTTTCATCGACCTAAACTAGATGTAAATGAGCCAAAAAATGATAAATAAATTGAAAATAATATGAAAAATAATAAAGGTCTCACCTTTATCGAGATTTAGTCGAAAAATCGACAAATCCATCGATATATGTTTTCATTGACCCAAAATACTAAAAAAATCTAAATAAATAAAATGAAGAGTAGGCCTCATATTTAACCAAAATCATAGATCTATTATCATAAATCCATATTATGGTGGTTGTTATGTCATTGGCCCCTAAATGAAAAGAAAATATAAAATCAAAATGACAATGAAATTAAAACAAAAAAAAATCGAAATAAAAAGGTTTAAAGGACTCCATTGTATGATGACTAATTAACAACACAAATTAAATTAAAAAATAACATAGAAAAGCATGGAAAGACAAGGGGAGGGTGCGCTGAACTACTAGGGCGTTTGAAATCACGAATGAATTCAGGATCATGTGGGCTTATGAGCCCATCACCTTTCTTATGATTATGGTCATAAAAAAAAGAAAGGACAAAACTAAAAAAAAAGCTTAAGAGCCTAGCCCCGTCCGAAATCAAACGTTTTAGCAAAACCCACACGGTCAACATGTGAAGAGGAAGCAACGAGACTTCAAAGCAACCAGTCTTCCAAAAACAGTAAACCAGCAACATGAAATTTTTTGAACAATCAAATACAACAACAGAACGCCGATGGACGATCTAAGGCCAACTGAATCACAACATACCCTTTTTCATGGTTTCGACTCAACCTTCTCTTACGTCTTGATTTGCTCGGTTTTGGTCTCGATTCGTTAAGGTTCGTACTAATCCCGTTGTTCGTTTTTTATTCTTTTTGGTTTTCTTCTACTTCATCTTAGTTCTCTGTTCTTTGATTTTTCGAAGATTTGTGATGGGTTTCGGTTGTGGTTGAAGAAGGTTTGAAGGAAGGTGGGTTTGCGTTGAAAGAGAGTTTTGAGGGTGAAGTTTGGTCGGTTTGTGATTAATGGTTGAGGAAGAAGATTTACGATTTGGGGTTAAGGGTTGTGAGAGATTTGAGAGGATTTGGTGAATGGTTTTCTGTGTTGTTTTGAGTGGTTAAGGATGATAATGAGTGGAGGAGAAAAGGGTTATGAAGATTGAAGGTTGTTGTTGAAGGAGAAAGATGTTGGAGGAAGGTTGGGTTATGTTGACGGAGGTGGGTTCGTCGGAAGACTTGGGGAATCGATGGAAAGGAATTTTTTTTTATCAGAGATTTATTTTCTTCATCTTTTTTCTCCTTTTTCTGAGAATGAAGAAGGGACTGGATTTATAAAGGGAATAAAGGGGCAATTTGGGGAAAGAATTTGGATTTTCGGATGAGTATGTGAGCTGGAAAATTGATTGTGCTGCTGCGTTTTTGGTTGTACGAATTGGTTTAAAGGTTTTGTCGCCTGTGTGTATTGCGAATCGTGCACGTTGCAGAGGTGTTTTGCAATTTTGTTTTGGAGTGTGTATTGAAAAGTGGCAGCTGAAGGCTTGTGAAATTGGTTGTGGTATGTTTTGCAGGTCGTACGAGCTGAGATAGTTGTGGTGGCTGAAGCTGTGGAATGGTGTCCAGGTTATGGTGTGGGGTCGCATGGTAATGCTTAGAAAAATTGTTTTGGAGTCTCGTGTGAAGCGTGAGGTTGATAGGGGTTGTGGGGGTTGTGCGATGTGTTTTGGTCATGTTGTATGGTTTGCAATTGTTGTGAGGTAGTGAGTCATGTTGGTTTGAAAAGGTGTACAGATTGAACATTTGTTTTTTCTTTTGTTTATTTGGATGCAAGGGTCTTAGGCTAGTGTGTATGGTAGGAATGGTTTTGTAATGTGGGTCATGGTTACAAGGCCAATGTTATACGAAAACATTTTGTATTTTTTGGAAATTATAACAATGGACTTTTGTTATTTTTTGGCTTTCTTGTTGCAATGGGCTTAAAAAAAACTTGGACATGGATTATGACTATTAAAGAATAATATATGTATAAAATGGACAATAAAATGGATCTTTGAAACAAAATGGATATGAAGGTGGATATGTGGATAATGGTTTGAAATGGATTATAAATGGAATATTGAAAAAAAATCGAAAGTGGTTATGGAGTTAAAAATAGGATTATGGAATTGGATTTTATATAGAGGAAAAAATGAATTTATATTTAATTGGATAAAAAAAATGGTAATTTGGAATGAGGTGAAATTGAAATAAAAATAGGCATGAATTTGGATAATTGGAATTTGAAAAAAGGATATTAGATTGGGTGGATAAAGAAGGTTAAAAAGTGGATACAAATAAAAGACATATGAAGTTAAAGACGACACATTTTTTTGGATTTTTTCTGAATGTGGTTAGTGGATGGATATACAGATGAAAATATACATAGGTAGGACAAATTTGGGGTATGACAGATGCCCCTATCTAATTGACTTGAGCCCGAGAGAGTGAACGACTGCATGACGTTCATTTTAAGGGTAGAAGTCAATTAGATATAAGAATGCCCCAAAAATTTGTCTCACAAAAGGTGAAGTGTTTGTAGAGTAAGAGCTGACAGACTGAAGTAGCGAGGTTCAAACCGAACAAGATAACTTGAGGTTCTTTGGGTGGTCGAAGCAGTCCCTTATACACTAAGGTTCCCCGATGATACCAAAGTAGTATTTCTGAATGCGTGAGATTCTTTGAGTAGTCGAAGCAGTACCTTATCCATTAAGGTTCCTCAACGATACCAAAGCAGTATCCGTGGAAGCAGAAGATTCTCTGGAACATTGAAGCAGTACCTTATCCATTAAGGCTCCTCAACGATACCCAAAGCAGTATCTTTGAAAGCAGAAGATTCTCTGGAACATTGAAGCAGCACCTTATCCGTTAAGATTCCTCAATGATACCAAAGCAGTATCTTTGGAAGCAGAAGATTCTCTGGGTCGTCAAAGCAGTATCTTGAAAGCAGAAGATTCTCTGGAGCATTGAATCAGTACCTTATCTGTTAAGGTTCCTCAACGATACCAAAGCAGTATCTTTGGAGGCTGATTTGCTGGAGAATAATTTGAGCAAGATCTCTGTCGGAGGAAATGTGCTGGCTTTGCAGGGGAAAGCTCATCAGAAACTTTTTATGGTATCCTCTGCTTGGAGAGTAAGAATAGCAACAGCTGTTGGGGATTGTCATTATCAACCACATGGATGAAGAATGACTTGCTGGGGAATAGAATTCCGAGAGCACTTGCGGGGTATCGACTTCTCTTTTGAGAAATACTGCCGACTTTGATGGAGGACTGGCCAAGATGCTTGCGAACAGATCCTGGATCCTGTTATGCTATGCTGGGGAATCTAATGCATGTATGATATGATAGTGCTTGATATGATTATGTAATGTTATGCTAGCATGTTATAATGATGCAAATGATCGGGCACGCTGGGGATAAGTTTCCTTGTCGAGGGTATCAACAGGGATTGAATTTGGTAGTTGCCAAGTGGAATTGGATTTTGGTATTTGCCAATAAATTGGATTCTTGAGTAGTTGTGAGGATGCCAGCGATGGTGGACTTTTAGTGGTTGCCAATGAAGACTGGACTTTAAAGGGTAGATTTGAAGGTGCCAACGAGTGTGGACTTTTGAGCAGTTGCCAATGAAGGATTGGACTTTAGGTTAATCTTCCAGACTAGAACTGGATTGGATGATAGATTACTAGACGAGAACTGGTGTTTAAACTTGTTTGTTTGTCAGACAAGAACTGACTTTTGGACAGTCTACCAGACGAGAATTGGTGAGAAAATGGTATTCGCCAGACGAGAACTGGGCCTTAAAAGACTTGCCAGAAGAGAACTGGGCCTTAAAATAATTTTCCAGACGAGAACTAGACCTTGAAATATTTGCCAGACGAGAACTGGACTTTAAAATGTTTTGCCAGACGAGAACTGGGCCTTAAAATAATTTGCCAGACGAGAACTGGACCTTGAAATATTTGCCAGACGAGAACTGGACTTTAAAATGTTTTGCCAGATGAGAACTGGGCCTTAAAATAATTTGCCAGACGAGAACTGGACTTTAGATTGCCAAGCTAAGTTGGACTTTGGTGTCAAGTCTAATGATACCAGGCTTTGAGATGTCAAATCTTGTTGGAAGGTTAAGCTTGAGGAAAGATGCACATGTCTATGCAATGAGCGAAGCGACATGACTAATGCATATGAGTGATGATATGAAGGTTTCCCAGGATGCCCCAGGAGAGGAGAAGGTACGGGTAGGTTCCTTTGCAGCAAGGTTTCTTGTCAGAAGGAAGGCAAAAGGTTATTCGGTGGGGTAATAACATGATTCCCCGACACTCGTCTTGAACTCAAAGGTCACTTGATGATGTTTGCTTAAGCAGATTGAAAGCAATGGAGAGATTTTCTCCTGTGTAGCTCATTTTGCCCCAGTCTGGGCCTATGAAGAATTTCTCCTTGACAGGAAAATTGGAAGCAATTGTACCATGAGATGATCTCGAGATGGCTTGCCTCGGAATTCCAAGTCGTGAAAGGACATGTCCTTGAAAGGAAATTAGAAGCAGTTGTACCATGAGATGATCTCGAGATGGCTTGCTCCAGAATTCCAAGTCATGAAAGGATTCTTCCTTCATTGAATTACTCTTGAAATATTTGGCTTCAAAGTACCCCTGAGGTAGCTTGCCCCAGAATGAGCGTTGGAGCGACTTAACTTGTGTTGATTGAACATTTGAGGGGTTTTCCTTTAATCAAAAGAACCTCTGGGTGGCCTGCCCCTGGTTGGTAGAGTCTTGGGATGATTCACCATGTTCAAACTGTTCCTGAATGATTTGCCACATTATCAACTAGTGCTTCGGGGACTTGCTTTAAACTGACTGATTCCATAATCATTGGATGTCACTGCCCCTGTTCCATAGGGTTATGAAGTGTTGTCGATTCTAGCCAACATTGTTGAATGACCCAGCTCTCTTTGATTGCTCCTTGTTGGAATTTCCTTGATGTCAAACACTGACTTGCAGTCAAAATTGTTCGTTCACAAATGGTAATTTTAATGTGATGCTCATGCAAGTTTTGAAAATCAGTCATTATTAGAATGATGTGATGGTGTGTGACGGATGGACCATTAGTCCAAACATGGTGCTGATTTAGCAGGTGTGAAAGATATAGCAAGAATATGTCACCAATTCAAGTTATTAGCAAATCTCTAGGAGTCAGTTTACGCAACCTTGCTGTAGTATGCTTTCAGAATAAACCCCGCCTCAATTAGGTCTTTTGAGGGTTATAACGTGGTCTGGTTCACGGTTATAGAAACAAAGGATATAAGGCTCAAAATTTATTTGTACCCACCCCTTCTTCGTGATGATCTCCAGTCCTACGTTCAGTTAAATCTGCACATGTTGGTTTTCCAAAAGGGTTGACGGTGTAAGAGTGATGATTCAAGGTTTGCTCGATATGGCAGTCACCTTATTTTGTTTTTGTTAGGGACGTCAGTGGCCCTTTGATTTTGATAAGGTGGCCACTGAATCTTATTTTGTTTTTGTTGAGGATCCGAGGGACTCTTTTGTTTTTTTATCCCTAACTTTTGTATGGACTGATTTTGCTTTTCGAGTCCATCAGGGTTGCCTTGATTTTTGCCTAAGTCTCCCTTTGAGGTGTTCGACTTAGCAGGCTTTTTCTTTTTATTTTCTTTTGAGTAAGGCTTGTGACTGCCAAGTCATTGGTCATTGAAGGATAACCGTCATAGCTTTTGCATGATTTGAGGGTGTAATCAGGTTAACTGAACACTACCCTGCCCCAGGTTGGGTGTACGGGTTTGAATATCCGAAGGAAACTGCTACTTCTAGGCTCGAAGTGGTTTACTAGGGATTAGCTCTTTATCTCTCCGGTGTTTGGGGATTTGAAACAATGCCTGTACATCCTTGGCAGGATTCCATCCGAAAGCATACCATCAGCAATTATGGGTATCTTGTTTTCATCATCCTCCCTCCAATATTTGCTAAACAAAAGTTTGATAAAGAGAGTGGACAAGAAGTATATGGAAGAATTTTGTTGTCTTTGTTTTGTATTATTTTTTTATATATAAGTACAGAAAAATGAGCGAACGCGACATGATTAATTCAGAAAATGCATGATCACATCATTAATATTACCATTCAAAGCGACAACATTAAAAAACAAGTAGCATTTAACATAACGAAATTACAAATGCAAATGACAAATGTCCAATGGTTGTCAGTATCTGAGGAGGTCTTCCTGTCTGAACCACTAGCTTTAGGGGATGCCTTTTGAAGTCTTGGAACTTATTTGGGCGAGAAGCTGACGTGCACAACCAAGTTCCCTTCTTGAAAGGATATGTACTTTTTGTCAATCAACTGTTGCACCTTGGCTTGAAAAGCTTTGCAATATTCAGTCGAATGCCTTGATCCAGCATGATATCCACAATGCGCATTGGGGTTATACCCAGGCGGGTATGGTTCTGGCAAAGGCTTGATAGCTTTGGGCTCTACCAGTGAGTTTTGGACCAGATGCGGCAAAAGTTGACTGTACGACATAGGAACTAGGTGAAGAGGCGCAGTCCTTCTTTCCAAGTTGTTTCGAGGCCTATACTGATTCTGATGATGATTCTGATATCCTCGACCACGGGCTCGTTGATTTGCACGAGGAGAAATTATGGGTTTCTGGTATGACGCCATAGAATTGACAGGTCGCCCATAAGGATGATATGGCGCTAACAATGGTGTACCCTGAGAATACTCAACATTTGCTATGACTGCATCGCTTTCATTATCCTCTTCCTCTTGGGGATTGCTGAAGGATTCAGTCTCGCCAGATTGATTGCTCAGGACGTCTTGTACTTGTTTAGCTTTGAGGTAACTCTCGATGCGTTCTCCTACTATGATAAGGTCAGGGAAGCTTGAGAATGAACTGCCAGCCATCCTTTCAAGATAGGTGTCATGCAGACTATTCAAGAACATGTCAATCAATTCTTTGTCCAAGAGTGGTGGTTGTACCCTGGCTGCCAACTCTCTCCACCGCTGTGCATAGGTCTTAATGGATTCATCGCTCTTCTGAGATAGGCTTTGCAACTGCATGCGACTGGGAGCCATGTCCAAATTGTTCTCATATTGCTTCAGGAAAGCATTGGATAAGTCTTTCCATGATTGGATACAACTTCTTTCTAAATCCATGTACCAATTCAAAGATGAACCACTTAAACTGTCTTGGAAACAGTAAATCATCAACTTGTCGTCGCAGACATGAGGAGTCATCTTTCGGTAGAACATCACCAAATGACGCTTTGGGCAACTGAGACCAGCGTACTTCTCGAACTTGGGTACTTTAAACTTCGGAGGAATTACCAAGTCTGGCACTAGGCACATATCAACAGCATCAAGCCCAGAAGTATCGCGCGCTTTCATAGCTTGAACTTTCTCTTCAAGGGCACAAAACCTTTTCTCCATGGAATCAGACATCGACATCATCTGAGACTGAGCAGGGATGTTCACTTGTGGAGTATGATCACCAGGTAAATGATCAAACAATGGATTAATCGACACAGCAAAACCTGATGGGGGGTGAGAATCCTTCATCCCAATATGTTGAAAGCTATCCTCTGACATAGCCATCGCAACTTTCAAATTGTCTATGCCCCTCCTCTTCGCTTGAACTTACTTTAAATGTTTTGCGGCCACCACTGGTTCAGTATGAGCGTCGGGAAATCAACTGGCAGGAAATGGACAGAGGATCAGATGAGTTTATTGGAAAATGATATGCTAATGTCATGAGTATGCAATGCTTATGCAAGGTTCCAGGATCAAAACAACATCTGATTCTGAGGAAGGAGCTAGACACAGGAAATCTCTGATCACAGGACCCCATAGGTAGGCTCTAAACGGGAAGGTGCCTAGAGTTATGGATATCTTTCAAAGACATTATGGCCATGACGAAGGAACATCAGACGATAATATCCTTGAAAGGATCTCGTCTAGGTGAGGTCTTCGTTTCTTCCCCACGAGAAAGATTCCTCGGAGGCGCCCACTACACAACCATCGACACACGGGTTTAAGGTTCTCAGAATCCTAGATCAAGGTCAAAAATATTACTGTCAGGAAGTAATACGTTCGAGGGATCTCATCTGATTGGGACGTTCGCATTAACTCACATAGAATTAACACTACTAACCACCATGGAAAAACGGGTTAATGGTCCTTGGGATCGACAATTCAGGCTCGAAAACATTATCATCGTGACGAAGTAACGCCCAAACGATAACATTTCCAAGGGAATCTACTCCAAGCGGGGTTTTCGCTTCAGCTCACGCAGAAGGAACCACGCAAGCCTACACTACACAACCACCAATCTAATCCTAGGTTTTTCTCGGACTCGGGTGTAGAGCCATCTCACAAAGCACCAATGATCAGAGAACCCCAACAGTGTCACAAGAAACAATAATAGGCTATAATAATGAGCATGCGAGTAGATAATAGATAATCAGACAAGCAAGCAAACAAACAAGAGAAGATAAACACACAAGCGGATCTAACACTCACGAATCGAGTCAAGTTAGGCTTGACTCTCTCTAGCATAGGGCAATGCATTTCCCCAGCAGAGTCGCCATCTGTCGTACCTCGAAAAATACGATCCTCGCGATGGACGCAGAAATAACTGTTCGAAACAGAGTCGCCACCGAACTTTATTTATCCCAAGTTAGGGAAAGGAAAATATCGAGAAAACCTTTGAAGGCAGATAAGAACATGGTCGACGCAACCAAATTCGGGTTCGGGAGTCGGTTATGCAGAGGGAAGGTATTAGCACCCTCTACGTCCGTTGTACTCAACGGGAACCTCTTGATTCGATTCGTGAGATAGTTAGCTAGGTTTGTTTGTTTATCTTCTAAGGTAAAAGGATTTGTTTTCTAAGGGGAAAATGGGTGGGTTTTTATTAGTGTGCTCGGCAAGGATTGAGATCCTCGGGCTTACGTATTCCCTCGTGTAATGGGAAAGTCAGAGCATTCGTAGTTCGGGGGACTACGGTTGGTTGGTTTGTGTTTTTTAGGCGAACGAGAGTTTAATTCGCATTCTAACTGCTAAACGTTGGCTTGTCGGCTCGTCATAGGAGGCTGAAGCACTAGTTCATATGCACGGAAGAAAGGATTAAACAATGTTCTTTTTATGAAAAGTTGTTTGAGTATGAATTAAGTGTATTAGAGATTTGATTGAGAAAGAGGTTTGATTTGGACGTGTTTTAGGCGAACGAGGGTTTAGGTCCCATTCTAACTGCTAAACGTTGGCTTGTCTGCTCGTCATGGGAGGCTGAAGCACTAATTCATATGCGCGGAAGAATGGATTAAACAATGTTCTTTTTGTGAAAAATGTTTGAGTTGCGGATTAAGTATGTTAAGATTTGATTGGAAAAAAAAAAGTTTGATATGCGTACGTTTTAGGGTTTCGGTCGCACAAGGCGAGAAAAGAGAGTTTTTAGTCGTGTTGGATGTTTTAAGAGGTGACAATTGGCCACACACGAGTAAGAGAACTCGCACCCAAACAATTGAGGAGAAGGGCCAAAGACTCGACCACCCTCACTTCACCTTTAGTAAAATGTGTTTAGATAAAGATTAAGTGTTTTAATGATTACGTGGAAAAATGTTTTGAATGCTGTCGGGTTTTGAGTGTTTTAAAGGCGTCAATTGTCCACACACGAGTAAGAGAACTCGCACCTAAACAATCGACAAATTAAAGCTTATGTTTTTTAGAGGCGTCAATTGTCCACACACGAGTAAGAGAACTCGCACCCAAACAATTGAAGAGAAAGACCAAAGATTTAATCCCCCTCTTTTTCACCTTTTATGAAAGGAATTACGATAGTTATTAGTTGTTTTCGAACTTTGATTATGAAAATCCGCTTGACGTTGGATCAAGGGTTTATTTGTAAATGAAAAGAGTTTGATTTGATGAGACTAAGGTTTGGATGTTGATTTTGAAAGTGGCTCGACGACGAATCGAGAGTTTGGTTTGGAAAAGAGGTTTGTTCGAAAATGGCTCGACGACGAATCGAGTATTAGTTTGAAAATGGGTTGCCTATGCTAGTCCCTAGGGGTGCTCCTAGTAAACAAACCACAATCAAAGCAATAGTAAATGCGTACATCGGAATAGGGGAGGGATACATGTAAATTACAAGTGTTGACAGAAATAAATGGTCTCATTGTAAGGTAGCCCAAGAGAAAGCCGTGTGTGTGCAAAGTGTCCTAAACTAAACCTTGATTGCACGTCGAGCAAGTGGATAATCATAACCAACAGTCCATTCATGTTCGTTTTTTATGGTTGCGATAGTTGTTAATTGTTTTCGATTAAGGGTGAGCGAATGAAATGAATATGAATATGATACAATATGATGATAATATTTACAACAATAATATAGTATAAAAATAGACAAGATAAAATATGGATATAAAATCGGTCTCGTCTTAATCGCGATTTAATCGGTAAATTGATAATCGGATTTTTGACTTTCATCGACCCAAAATTAAATAAAAGAATATAAAGTGACAAATTAAATCGGAAAATGAATACAAGGCATAAAGGTCTCACCTTTATCGAGAGTTAATCGAGAATTCGATAAATCGATCGATATTTGGTTTTCATCGACCTAAAATAAATGTGAGCAACAAAAAATGAAATAAAATTGAGAAAATGAATACAAGAGGATAAAGGTTTCACCTTTATCGAGATTTAATCGAGAAATCGATAAATCGATCGATATTTGGTTTTCATCGACCTAAACTAGATGTAAATGAGCCAAAAAATGATAAAAAAATTGAAAATGATATGAAAAATAATAAAGGTCTCACCTTTATCGAGATTTAGTCGAAAAATCGACAAATCCATCGATATATGTTTTCATTGACCCAAAATACTAAAAAAATCTAAATAAATAAAATGAAGAGTAGGCCTCATATTTAACCAAAATCATAGATCTATTATCATAAATCCATATTATGGTGGTTGTTATGTCATTGGCCCCTAAATGAAAAGAAAATATAAAATCAAAATGACAATGAAATTAAAATGAAAAAAATCGAAATAAAAAGGTTTAAAGGACTCCATTGTATGATGACTAATAAACAACACAAATTAAATTAAAAAATAACATAGAAAAGCATGGAAAGACAAGGGGAGGGTGCGCTGAACTACTAGGGCGTTTGAAATCACGAATGAATTCAGGATCATGTGGGCTTATGAGCCCATCACCTTTCTTATGATTATGGTCATAAAAAAATGAAAGGACAAAACAAAACAAAAAGCTTAAGAGCCTATACCCATCCGAAATCAAACGTTTTAGCAAAACCCACACGGTCAACATGTGAAGAGGAAGCAATGAGTCTTCAAAGCAATCAGTCTTCCAAAAACAGTAAACCAGCAACATGAAATTTTTTGAACAATCAAATACAACTACAGAACGCCGACGGACGGTCTAAGGCCAACTGAATCACAACATACCCTTTTTCACGGTTTCGACTCAACCTTCTCTTACGTCTTGATTTGCTCGGTTTTGGTCTCGATTCGTTAAGGTTCGTACTAATCCCGTTGTTCATTTTTTCTTCTATTTGGTTTTCTTCTACTTCATCTTAGTTCTCTGTTCTCTGATTTTTCGAAGATTTGTGATGGGTTTCGGTTGTGGTTGAAGAAGGTTTGAAGGAAGGCGGGCTTGCGTTGAAAGAGAGTTTTGAGGGTGAAGTTTGGTCGGTTTGTGATTAATGGTTGAGGAAGAAGATTTACGATTTGGGGTTAAGGGTTGTGAGAGATTTGAGAGGATTTGGTGAATGGTTTTCTGTGTTGTTTTGAGTGGTTAAGGATGATAATGAGTGGAGGAGAAAAGGGTTATGAAGATTGAAGGTTGTTGTTGAAGGAGAAAGATGTTGAAGGAAGGTTGGGTTGTGTTGACGGAGGTGGGTTCGTCGGAAGATTTGGGGAATCGATGGAAAGGAATTTTTTTTTATCAGAGATTTATTTTCTTTAGCTTTTTTCTCCTTTTTCTGAGAATGAAGAAGGGACTGGATTTATAAAGGGAATAAAGGGGTAATTTGGGGGAAAATTTTGGATTTTCGGATGAGTATGTGAGCTGGAAAATTGATTGTGCTGCTGCATTTTTGGTTGTACGAATTGGTTTAACGGTTTTGTCGCCTGTGTGTATTGCGAATCGTGCACGTTGCAGGGGTGTTTTGCAATTTTGTTTTGGAGTGTGTATTGAAAAGTGGCAGCTGAAGGCTTGTGAAATTGGTTGTGGTATGTTTTGCAGGTCGTACGAGCTGAGCAAGTTGTGGTGGCTGAAGCTGTGGAATGGTGTCCAGGTTATGGTGTGGGGTCGCATGGTAATGCTTAGAAAAATTTTTTTGGAGTCTCGTGTGAAGCGTGAGGCTGATAGGGGTTGTGGGGGTTGTGCGATGTGTTTTGGTCATGTTGTATGGTTTGCAATTGTTGTGAGGTAGTGAGTCATGTTGGTTTGAAAAGGTGTACAGATTGAACATTTGTTTTTTCTTTTGTTTATTTGGATGCAAGGGTCTTAGGCTAGTGTGTATGGTAGGAATGGTTTTGTAATGTGGGTCATGGTGACAAGGCCAATGTTATACGAAAACATTTTGTATTTTTTGGAAATTATAACAATGGACTTTTGTTATTTTTTGGCTTTCTTGTTGCAATGGGCTTAAAAAAAACTTGGACATGGATTATGACTATTAAAGAATAATATATGTATAAAATGGACAATAAAATGGATCTTTGAAACAAAATGGATATGAAGGTGGATATGTGGATAATGGTTTGAAATGGATTATAAATGGAATATTGAAAAAAAATCGAAAGTGGTTATGGAGTTAAAAATAGGATTATGGAATTGGATTTTATATAGAGGAAAAAATGAATTTATATTTAATTGGATAAAAAAATGGTAATTTGGAATGAGGTGAAATTGAAATAAAAATAGGCATGAATTTGGATAATTGGAATTTGAAAAAAGGATATTAGATTGGGTGGATAAAGAAGGTTAAAAAGTGGATACAAATAAAAGACATATGAAGTTAGAGATGACACATTTTTTTGGATTTTTTCTAAATTTGGTTAGTGGATGGATATACAGATGAAAATATACATAGGTAGGACAAATTTGGGGGTATGACAGAAACTAGGCACGAAGCAACACTTCACTTCCGTCGAGCATCCCTAGACTAATAGGCAAGCAGAGGCTGCGAACAAGGTAATTCTTCGGGGTCTAAAACGAAGGCTAGCCGAAGCCAAGAAGAGGTGGGTCAAGGAGTTACACAGCATGCTCTAGGCCTACATAATAACCCCACACTCCACCACGGGGGAAACCCCTTTCCGACTAGCTTATGGAACCGAGGTGGTGATACCGGTGGAGATCAGGGAGCCTTCCAAACGAACAGAAGCTTCTCTCGACGAGGAGATAAACAACGAGGCTTTGAGAGAAGAGCTCGACCTGGTCGAAGAAATACGATCAGGGGCAGCTCTCCGCGAGGCCTCGCTAAAACAAAAAATAACCTTGCGCCACGACGCTAAGGTCATAAAGCGCGACTTCTTCATTGGCAGATTGGTCTTACGCAGAAACCAAATGGATTCACGCGAGGGAAAGCTGGCTGCAAACTGGGAAAAACCTTACAAGGTCAAGTAAAAAATAGGCACTGGAGCCTACTACCTCGAAACTCTGGACGGAGAACCATTTGCTAGACCATGGAATGCTGAAAAGCTCAAACAATATTACAGTTAGGTCCAGCCTCTAGGTCGGACCAACTGCCGACGAGATCACCCCCGACGGGGAGAAGGCTCGGCCACAGGATCGTGCCATGGTGCAAGCACGATCCATCACCTTATAACGCCGACCAATTTCTGCTTATGGGACGAGCAGACTCTGCGCACAATGGGGATACCTCCATCGAGCTCCACCGTTGCCGCACCAGCAAGGCAGGACACCCAGATCGTGATGGGAGCAGTCCAAGCCTATGGGAGTAGTACCTCAACCGAGATCCTAGTCCCATCACTGGCGAAACTACTTCGCCTCCTCGACAAGTCTCCCAAACCGTCGAGCATGATAAACACAAGTCGAGCAAAACGTCCGTACTTAGCATTCAAATGTTAAAATCATACACAAGTAAATGCAACAAACACAATGCTAAACGCAAAATAGTTATATAATTTCGGCCACAAGGCCAAAATAAGTCAATATTACAAGAAAATGGATGTGCCCGACAAAAGGTTACAAATCAAAAGGCACGCAGGCCCACAAAATACAAGTACAAATTCAAAATAAAAACTAAGCTGCATCGCCCGAAACCTTCGGGGGAACCACCTCGCCATTTACAACCACATTAAGACCGCCCATCCCCTCGGTCAGCAGCTGGACGTCGAGGTTGAGGGCTTTCAACTGTTCCAAGGCAGCGTTGAAACCAAACTCAGCTGCACCCAAATTATCCTGCTCAAGAAGACGGATCTTCTCGATCAGGTCCTTCCGCGTCTTTAGAGCCTTCTCGTCGTCGGTCTCATCCTGACCAACTGCCAACGATCCCTCCAGCTCGACTATCCTCGCCTTCAGACGGGCATTCTCGTCATTCACTTTGATCACATCCCCCTTCATCTGGGTCACTTCCTTCTGAAGTTCAATTTTGGCCTCCAGGTTGCCTTGAAGCTTCTTCAGATCGTTGTAAATCTCTGCATTTTCCAGCTCCAGGCCGGAGATCTTAGCTTTCGCCCTCTTAAGGTCGGCAAGCGGAACCATCTCCACGTCCCCGAGGGCCAAAGCCGCCTCCAGCACTCTGATCATATTCGTCGCGTCCTGACAGAGAAGCTTCCTCCGCACCTGAGGGTCACCGGACACGATGGTTGAAACATTAAGTTCGGGCACAACGATAGAGCTCTCCCACTAAAAAAATTTCCCCTGAAGATAGCACGGAGGCAACACGAATCTCCCCCTGACGAAACCGCCCGAGCAACCAGCCGGTGACGAGCCATCATCGTCCCGTTTCCTTTTATGGGTCGTGTCCGAGGTTGGAGGGTTTGAAGTGGCCCCTGGGGCGGAGCCTGTGCCGCCCACGAACTTTTCCAATGTTACTTGCTGCTTGGCAGCACCAGTCTTCGGTACTAGGGGCACCTTCTTCAGATTTTTGGTCGCCGCGGACCTCATTAGACGCTCCCTCATGTCCGTCATTTTCCCTGCAAATATAAAAGAGGATATTAGTACGTTGGGCGAGAATTAAAAACACGGGCAAAGAAACAAGCTATACCGAGGAGCTCAAACGCAACATCATCGTATTCGCACTCAAGAAGGGCCCTAGTGTTAATTTAACGAGCCGCCCGAGCAGGCTCTCCATCCTCCCCGAGCAACTCTTTGCCATCCCTGTCCACCAAAAAGGCAGGGCTGAAAGTCTCCACGTAAGCATGCAGAACCCGATAGGACTCCTTGTCCCCTTCACAGAGCTGCTCGTGCTTGACGGGAACTGATCGGTCCTATATCTGAAATGGGCATATACCCACTCCAAAGGGAACTTGGACACAACCTTCTCAACTTGCTGACCATCAACTTCCACGGTCTCAAGCGTAGAGAGGGACCTCTTAGCCACTCCAGAGACAGGTTTCAAGACCAAGAACCTGTCCTTAAAATGCGGACAGATTCTGAGTACGGTCAGTATAGCGTGCGATTTTTGTCGGTGGCGCAACCACCTTATCGCCATTGGTTGGAATTGGGTGCTACTTTCTGATTTATTATTTATCCTATGAAGCTGAAAAGGAAAGGGAAGCTATCTAAAACTAACCTTGCACACAAATGTTTTCTTTAACAAATGCTAAGAGATTGGGGGTCCGGGGTCAGGTTATACAATGGAGAGTTGTCAATTACCCATCCTATATATGGTTATCCATAGATTGTTAGCAATTTCTACTGTTTTCTATTTACTGGTGTTTATCTGTCGTGGGTTGGGAAAGTTTCTCCTTTGGGAATGTTTGAGAGAGAGTATTTTTGTTGATGTCGGGTTTTTTCAATGTTTTTGGTAAGGTACTGGACCTAAAGTTTTTGTTTAGTGTGCTCGCTAAGATTTCGCAATCTTATGCCTACGTATTCCCGTTAAAGAAAACTGGGAAATTAGAGCAATCGTAGTTCCTCCTATTCTATGGGAGGGAAGAGATGTTTTGGTGTCTTATTTAAAGCCCAAGATTGAAGCTAGATGAGTATTTGTGTCTTGTTCAAAGCCCAAGATTGAAGCTAAAGGTTTGCCTGAGAGAGAATTTGTCGTCTCTAAAGGGAGATATCTCATCTGTTTATCACAACTGTTGGGTGACTGATTATAAAGGAGAATTACTTTAACTGGGATATATGAATCTAGCAATGCCATAATTTCCTTTATAAGGGATTTGTCCTGAAGGAGAAAACTTTAACTCAGTGTTGAGCAATGCCATTTTTCCTTAGGAATCTTTCATGCTAAGAGAGGGACATTGGCTTGGATGTAAATAATCCAGAGGCTTGCCACTTACAATAATTAGATGAAAGAAGGGGATTTACCAGGATAAGAGATGGACTAAAACTTGGATTTTTGAATCAACAAGTGTGCCACTTATAGCAGTTATCTGGGATTAAGGTTTGTTTGATTGTCTGTTTTGATGTGTGATATACAGAGAAATGTCTTCCTACAGAGATTTTTTTATTGTCTCTGAGGGGATGTTGATTTTTGTGTGCCTTGATCAAAGCTCAAGGTTGAAGCTAAAAGGTTGACTCTATTAGGGAGTTTTATATCTGTCTTGTACAAAGCCCAAGATTGAGGTTGAAAAGAGACTGACTCTTTTGGGGAGATCATTATACAAAGCCTAAGAGGAGGTTGGGCATTTGACTTTTTCTAGGGAAATATTTTATCTGTCTTGTATAAAGCCCAAGATTGAGACTAAAGGTTTTGACTCTACTGGTGAGAGGTTTTATCTGTCTTGTACAAAGCCCAAGATTGAGGCTAAAAGAGGATTAACTACACTGGAGAAGTCTTATTGGTGAGATATTGACTCTGCTCAGGGAGATCATTATACAAAGCCTAAGAGGAGGCTAGAAGGATTTGACTCGTTTGGAGGGGGTTTATATGTGTCTTGTACAAACCCCAAGATTGAGGCTAAAAAAGATTTGACTGACTCAGCTGAAGATATTTATAGGTGTCTTGTACAAAGCCCAAGATTGAGGCTAAAAGGTGCTGAGGGATGATCATTATACAAAGCCTAAGAGGAGGCTGGTTGGTGAATTTCTTATATAAAGCCTATGAGGATACTAACTTCTGCTGAGGATTAGTGAGATCCAGAGACAGGTCCAAAGTGGGGAATCAACTCTTGCTGAAGATTACAGGAGAGTTGAAATATCAGAAGCCTTGAGGTTCTGATTGAGGTTTATTGATAGTGATTTGACCCTAGCTGGGGAAAATTAAAATGAAGATTTTAAGGTTGAGTTTTAAAACCTATGGAGGTTTTAACTCTGCTAGTGATTGATGAAATGATCAGGATTCTTTCCTGTGTTTTTAGGGGACTCGAGGGTTTCTGGAGGTCCAAAAGGGGGTGAGACTGTCCAAATCTACTGGTATGAAGAGGTTAACTCTTAACTAGAGGATGATCTTTGTATGATGCCCAAGAGGAGGCTGAGACTATCCAAGTCTGCTTGTATGAAGCCCTAGAGTAGGCTGGTTTTTAAGGGATGAGTGTCAACCCTAAATTGGTCTGATATTTTGAGATTCTAACTCTCTAGAGAATTGAACTATCAAAGGATGCCTAAGTTTTGTCCTATACCTGTAGGAGGTCTTTGGGTCCTTATACTAAGCCCAAGAGGAGGCATGAGAACTTCTAAGAAGCCTGAGGGTCCTTGTACAAAGCCCAAGAGGAGGTTGGGGATGCTTTTAGGAAGCTTGTGGGTCCAAACCTAAGAAAAGTTCAAGAAAGGTTTCACCGGGAATAATCCTTTCTTTAGTGAACAGTTTTAGGGTTTAAAGAAATTCAAGAGAGGTTTCACCGGGAATTAATCCTCTTTGGGGGAAATGAATTTCTTAGACAGATTTCTAGTAGTGACAGTCTTGAGAAAAGTTTCACCGGGAATAATGCATTTCTCTGTTCCATATTGTATAAGCCCAAGAGGAGGCAAGACTGTATCTGGAATTTTCTATGGGGAACTAGTTTTGACTATGTTGAAAGAGTGACCACTGGTTTGATCTAGTCCTAGACCTAATTGCCGGGGAAAACTCTAAGCAGATATATACAAGCATATATATACAAATGAAATATATACAAGTATGTAAAAGAGTGTAGAAGGACTTACAGGTGAGCAAGCTTCCAGCATTATAAACAAGTATATATAAACAAGTATGTAAAAGAAAGCTGTTAGAACTTACAGGTGAGCAAGCTTCCAGTACTACAGCTGTATGGTTAGTTATTCAAGAAATTAAAGAAAATTTTGATAACAACTATGAATTTGAACCTAAGTAAAAAAGGAAAGTTGTTTTGAAAAGAAGTTTGGGGCTTATACTCAAGGAGAGGCCCAAAAATAACAGTGAGTGCACCGTTGTTCTGAGAATTGTACCGGGACTTATATACAATGTGTTGTACCCCAAATTTTACCCTCCGAAATTCTGATCATTTGCATATCCTTTTCATTGGTCTCTGTTTTCGCATTTTAGTAAACATATCAATAATCATGCATTTTTTTTGTTAGAATTTAATTTGTTTTATTTCTTTTTTTTTACTAACTATTTTCAATTATCTTTTTTATTATTTTTAGTTTTGTTATTATTATTTCTTTATTATTATTATTATTAATTTTATTATTATTAGTTTTATTATTATTATTAGTTTTATTATTATTAGTTTTATTATTATTAGTTTTATTATTACTAAGCTTTATTATTATTATTATTACTTTTATTTTGTTTATCTTTATGGTAAGTGGGGACCACTACAATACAAACACTTCACATGGATTGTCAACTTGGATTTATCAATGACCAAAAAACATTCTTACACTTCACTTATCAATGACCAAGAATCATTCTCATAAAGTCACATGGATTGCCACATCAACACTCCCACTTTATTCACACTATAAATAAGACCTCTCATTCTCTCATTTTGGACACACCAGATTCACCCCACCCAAAGGCTGAATACTCTCTTAATTTTCTCCCTCAATTATTCTTGCAAATTTTCTGGAGAGAAGGCTCGTCTTCATTTTTCCATAACTCGTGTCATTGAATAGGCAGTGGACCGTCTCCACTAGGTAACATTCACCTCTTTTATTTCTCCGTTTTCAAAGTACCATGATCATTTATCTATGCTGTTATCAAGTTCATTAGCATGTTAATATTTTTCTGGAAAAAGTATTGTAATATCCTACAATTTTTGTTTGGTTTTATTATGAATGATGTTTAAAAGATAAGATAAAAATTCAAAAAGACAAAAAACATGCTTCATCACCACCCTTTTATTATTTCATACTATTTTTATTTTATTTTTCATTTATTTCTTAATTTTGTTTCTCTAGTTTTTATTTTAGGAGCACTTTGAACTTTTAGTTTCAATTTATCATGTTATTTCTTGAATTCATAACTTTTTCTTTCGAATTTTGTTTTGATTTTTATTTTTCGCTTACGATCTTTATTTCGATTTTTAGGGCCCATGACATACAAAAATCATGACTTGTTGATTTATTTTAAATCACTAAAAGTCTTGATAAATATGAGGCCACTTTTTATTTGCTTTTATTGGTCGATGAAAGTTAAAAATCTAAGATTATCGATTTGTCGATTAAGTCTTGATTTAAACGAGACCAACTTCATTTTCATTTTGATTCCACTTTCTTTATTTTTGGGCCAATGATATTACAAAATCATGACTTAGTTGATTTATGCAAAATGACTAAAAAGTCTTGATATGTATGAGACTCATTTCTTTATTTTTGTTGGTCAATGAAAGTCGAATATCAAAAGATTATCGATCCTCCGATTAAATCTTGATCAAGACGATACTAACTTTATTCTTCATTTCGAGTCCATTTTCTTTACACTAGGCCGATGACATTGCACAAATCTTGACTTTGATTATTTCAAATCAATAAAGTCTTGATAAATATGAGGCAACTTTTTACTTATTTTTATTGGTCGATGAAAGTAAAAAATCTAAGATTATCGATTTATCGATTTAAATCTTGATTAAGACGAGACCAACCTTATTTTTTCATTCCGGTTTCATTATCTTTATTTTGGTCGATGATATAACAAACTTCATAGTTTGATTGATCTCATTAAAAGCGACAAAACTTTGATCAATATGAGACCACTTTATTTTTATTTCAATTTCATTTACTATTTAGTCGATGAAAGTCAAGAATCATTGATTATCGATTTCTCGATTAAATCATGATTAAGACGAGACAAACTTTGTACATACCCTTAGGTCTTTACCTTAGTACATATATTATCTTAGCAAACAAACACAACATAACACAAATTAAAACAAGAGGTTCCCGTAGAGTACTACGGACGTTTAGGGTGCTAATACCTTCCCTAGGCGTAACCAACCCCCGAACCTTAGATCTCCCCTCTTTAGGTTTTTTTAACGATCTTGAACCTTTCCTTTGGATAAATCAAAGTCGGTTGTAAAAGAAATATGATGCAAGTTAATTAATAGCTTGTTATCCAATTTTCACCGCAACAGAAAATGGCGACTTCACTGGGGAAAGTTAGACCTATTGCTGGTCCCTTCCTAAGAGGGTTAAGCCTATCTTGTTTTTATGTTATTCATGTTTGCTTATTTACTTGTATATGCTTATGTATGTCATATTTGCTTATATATCTGTATATCTGTTCTTGCTTGACATTTTTCTGTTTAATTTGGGTTGACATGATATTTATGTGTGAGATAAGTCCTAGCCCGGACTTGAGAGAACACATATGTTTAGGAACCGTGGACATAGTCAAGGGAACTTCGAGGGAGAAATTTCAAAGGAGGGAACTTGAAGTCCACACTCAGTTGAGGCCCTCTTGGAGGTGGTAAACGTTGAACGAGCAATCATGAACGCGTTACTACTTTCGACCTTGGTGCCAGGGATACTGATGACCATTAGTTACCCTTTACCCCACCTGACCTATTTTAAGATGTAGTGCGGTGACTATGAGGGAGTAATCCTAAATGGTTGCTACGCGATACTACGCTCAGACGAGACTCTCTTGAGGATTTTATCGATCACCGAGCAATTGGGAAATTGATAAAATCCGAAAGATGGGTTGTCGACTCTGGGAACTTCTTAGAACCCTGTTCTACAGTTTATAAACCCTAGTACACACCCAGTGGTTGGTTCTTCACCCAGACTCCATGTCGTGATCTCGAACCCTTGATCATGTTGCATGTGTTTTTTATCCTGTTTGCATTGCATTGCATATCATTCGCATCTTTGCATGATTCATTGCATGCGTCTGCCTGCCCAGCTACTCATTTCCAGTGGTCTCTATCTTCCAGTGTCATCTGTGAGTCATCAAGCTGATTCCTCGACACCGATACCAGACTAGAGCTAATTACAGACGCAAGATGTCAGAGCAAGAGGCGTACAATGCTGAGGTCCGAATGGAGATCGATGACCTTAAGTCGAGCATGACTAAACTCACTGAGATGCTCCAAGTTTTGATTGCTAGGGGAGACCCACCCCAAAGGACTGTCATCCAGGAAGTTTCAAGTGCTGATCCTCCACCGGTTCAAGTGCCACCTTCAACTTGACCCGAGTTTGGTTTGCCACACAACTACTCTCCACCAATTGCATCTACTGCTATGGTTAGTCAGAATGCTATGCCGGTGTTTCAAGCTTCTGTTTTTACCGAACCTCAACTTATAGTTCAGACTATTCGAGCTCCCTTTGAGGATCCCCGCTATGAGTACAACGCTGCTAGTGCTTAGGGTGAAGAACCTGAAGACTTTGTTGAACCTGAAATTTTCTGTGAGCAGTTTTAGACTTTAGACAAAAGACTCAAGGCTGTTGAGGGAAATGATTTCTTTAATGTGGATGCAGACAACATGTGCTTAGTGTCTGACCTTGTTATACCTGCTAAGTTCGTAACTCCAGATTTTGTGAAGTACAAGGGTTACTCTTGCCCGAGAGCTCATTTGGTCATGTATCTTCGCAGGATGACTGCTCATGCCAAGAATCAGAAGTTGCTTATCCACTGTTTTCAAGACAGCTTGAGTGGAGCATCGCTCAAATGGTACATGGGTCTTGAGCAAAACTCTATCCATAGCTTCCAAGACCTCACAAATGCCTTCATGAAGCAGTATAAGTATAACCTCGACATGGCTCCTGATCGCCGTCAACTGCAAAACATGTCTCAGAATGATAAGGAATCTTTTAAGGAGTATGCTCAGCGCTGAAGGGAGTTGGCTTCCCAGGTTGAACCTCATTTGGCTGAGAAAGAGTTAACCGAAATGTTCATGGATACCCTGTCCCCATTCTATTGGGAGAAGATGGTTGGAAGTGTTTCCTCCAATTTCACTGATTTGGTTACTATTGGCCAAAGATTAGAGGAAGGTCTTAAGAAGGGAAAAGTATCCAAGGCTATTGAAACTTCCAATGTTGTGAAGAAATCTTATGGTAATTTTCAGAAGAAAAAGAAAGAACAGACTAATGTTGTCATGGTTGAAGCAAGAAGGCCTCGTCCCCAACCTCGGTATACCATTCGCCCTGTTGTTGCTGCTATTACTCCTGTGGTTGCTACACGACGACCAACTCAAGCTTTCCAACTTCCGGCTGCAGGACAGAGCCAGTATCGTAATAGGGGTCAATTTGATCCCATTCCCATGACTTACACTGAACTTTATCCTGGTTTGGTTCAACAAGGTTTGATTACCACAAGGCCTTTGCCTCCTCCTCCAAATCCTCTTCCAGCCGGCTATAGGGCTGATCTTCATTGTGAATACCATCAAGGCGGTGCAGGCCATAACTTGGAAAGTTACTTTGCATTGAAGGCTAGAGTACAAGAGCTGATGAGGAACAAAATCCTCTCCTTTAAGGACAATCCCAATGTTCAGAGCAATCCTCTACCAGGGCACGCCAAGTGAAGCCTTAATCGACTTTGGCTCAGCTACTTCTTAAAGACAAGACAGCTCATCCTTGTGTTTGATTAGTCACTAGGCCTTTGTTTCTTGTTGTTTGCATTTTCTTTATTTTATAATAGCTGTTTGTTTTCAAGTTATGTTTGTACCTTCTCAATTAATAAAATGAGCATTGCAACTTTTTGATTCAATTCATTTGTGTTTACTATTTACACTTTTATGCTTTCTTTTCAAAAAAAATATTTTATCTCTTTTCCGCCTTCTTTTTTGATTGTGCAAAGATCGGAGGGAGGATGATGAAAACAAAACACTCATAATTGCTATTGGTATGCTTTCAAATCAAAACTTTGCTGACGATGTAAGGCATTGTTTCAACTCCCAAACACCGGAGACATAAGGAAGATAACCCCTCTTTAACCCCTTCGAGCCTTGAAGTAGGAGTTTTTTTTCTTTACAAATGAAAAACCCGCAATCTTAACCTTGGGTGGGTAGTTCTCAGTTAGCTCAATTGTGCCAGAGTAGCATTCAAGACGCCTTTCAACAAAAGGTTGCACTCACAAATTTTCCTTCGCACACAGCAAGCAAGTGTCGAAGATGTATTTCAAGTCAAACGCCAATGATGGTTCGTCGTAATCCTTAAGCCAGGCAGTCACAAAAAAAAAGAAGAAAAAAATAGAAAAAAAAGGAAAAGTTTGTATGACAACCCAAGGAGGAAATCTTTAAATCCTTTGTCCTGAAAATCCTCAATGGAAAACAATCTTGTAAGGAAGTAGTGACCGCCATTTCAAAGTCTCTTAACTTCTGAACCATCGTTACTATCATCAGTGCAATTCCAACCTTTGGGAACTTGAGTGCATAGTTTGAGTTTAATTGAGCATAAGACTGGAGAACATCACGTAGATTGGGTGGGTCACAAATAAACTTTGAGCCTTTATCCTTTGTTTCTCAAATCGTGAACCGTGCCACATTACAACCCTCAAAAGACCTAATTGAAGCGAGGTTATTTTGAAAGCATACTACATCAAGGTTGCGTAAACTGACTCCAAAAGATCTTTGCAAGTCATTTGTTTTGGCATTACACCCTTTGCTTAAACTTTTCACTTTAATGTCTTGAACCACCGTGTTCTGACCAGTATCTCATATACTTCGCCTCTTTAAAAAATGATTGATTTCAAAAGTTGCATGAACTTTGCATTTACCATGTTTCTACAAGTACTTTTGTTTGCAAACTGGCTTTCCTCTCAAAGAATTTTCAAACAATTAAGAAACTTGGTCGGTGATCCAATCAGGGGCAAGTTCCTTCCATATCCTGTTGAGAATCAGTTCAAGATTCGTGGTTTAATGGCGACTTCTCAAAATTGGTTTATACAGAAGATTTTCCAAGACTCATACTGGAGCAAGCTTTCCCAGTGTACAGTAAGATATTCATTTTCAAGACCCGAACCGGGGCAAGCTTTCTAAGAGCACCATGAAACGGTCATTTCCAGAATCAATCAAGCTGAAGCAATGATCAGTTCATCTACAACAGTCAGCTAGTTCGGGGCAGTACCTGAAGAAACCCCAAACATCTCTTCATCCTTCCTACAAGGACCATCAATTGATACAGTTTACCAGTGTGGCAAATGGTGTGTTCAGCAGTAGCATCTCTAGCCCCCAAGCAGAATGACAGTAATCCCCGTTTTGAGGAATCAGTCTTCTAATCTTGTCTTCTTCCCACCAAAGAGTCGTGTTGTGTTGTCAGCATCGACATCTGCATTTGCATTTGATCATATATCATCTGCATAATTTATACCATATGCATAGCATGAGTGTTTCATCCTCATTTGCATTTCTCCCGAGGTCGTGTCGTTATCCACATCTTACCAAAACGTTACCTGTCCTTTTCATTCAGTGCCATTCCTGAATGTTGTCATTCTCTTGCGCATCTAATTTTGTTGATAGATGTTGGTCTTCTCTCATTCCAATGCTATTCTTGGATCTTTATATTCTCTCACTCCAGTGCCATTCCTGGATGTCTGTCTCTTGTGATCTCCAGTGCCATTCCTGGATATCTTGTTCCCCTTATTTCTCCCAGTGCTATTCCTGGAAGTTTTGCCTCTCTTTTGTAATCCTCATCAAATTTGCTTGGATATCTTTCAGTGCCATTCCTGAAAGTCTTTTTTGTCCATTCAGTGCCCTTCCTGGATGAGTTTTCTCCATTGCATTCAGTGTCATTCCTGGATGTCTTTCTCACTATCATTTGATACCATTCCTAAATATAGTGATCTACCTTTACTTTCAGTGCCATTCCTGAAAGTTCATAGTCATCCAATGCTTTCTTGGATTTCACCTTTGTTCACATTCATTCAATGCTGTCTTGAATACTGTGGTTCCTTTTGTCCAATGCTTTCTTGGTTTTCTATCTTGTTCACTTTCATATGATGCCTTCTCAGATATTATGAGTTGTACCTTTCATTCAAAGCCATTATTGGATGACTAGTTTCTTTTGCCAATCTGATGCCTTTCCAGATGTATCTCTCTTTCTGATGTTTTTCAGATCGAGTCTTTGTTCACTTTATCTAAAGCCGTTATTAGATATTGTGATCTATACCTTTCATTCAAAGCCAGTATTGGATGTCCGGTTTCTCTACCATCTGATGCCTACCGAATGTGTCTCTCTTTCTGATGTTTTTCAGATAGAGTCTTTGTTCACTTTATCTAAAGCCGTTATTAGATATTGTGATTTATACCTTTTGTTCAAAGCCATTATTGGATGACTGGTTTCTTTGCATTCAAAGCCATTCTTGAATGTAGTCTCTGTTCATATTCATCTAAAGCCATTATTAGATATCGTGATTTGTACCCTTCATTCACAGCCATTATTGGATGACTGGTTTCTTTTGCCATCTGATGTTTTTCCGGATGTGTCTTTCTCTGTCTTTTCTGGTTTTTCTTGAAGATCTCGTTTGAACTCTTCAGTATAAGAAAATCCCAAAAAATCTTTTGTTGGTGTCTATCCTTTTATTCCAAATTGATCCCCAGTGGAGATCATGTCTTCTTTCTGGTTCCATGCCCAGTAAAGAGTGTACTTTCATTTCCCCAGTATCGTCCGGTCACCTATAAACCTGTCGTCCATCTCCTTGGACTTTTCCCTAGTGGAGAGCCCCTCTCTGGCTCCCATCCCCAGTGAGGGCCTGTAGAATTTCCTCTTTATTTTTCTATCCCCGGTGCATCCTTAGAGTCTCCCCAGTGAGTATATCATTGGACAGTCTGTATCTCCAGTGAGTCTTTCTCGTGGATGCTAACCTTATCCTTCCCCAGTTAAGCTCACATGTGGTGGATTGCCCTTCATCCTTGGTGTTTTGTTTGTCTGCCCCTTTGCATTTAGCATTCCATCATTTTAATCATATTAGAGTTCATTGCATGTCAGCATTTTTGTCCATAGCATTACGTATCAGTGCATCTGAGGGCAAAATTTTCAATTATCTATATTTAAATACCTTCCACCATGATTTCATGAAGACTATCATCACTCATGTCATCCGGTGAAGATATTTAAATAGGGGCAACTGTTGTACCCCAAATTTTACCCTCCGATATTCTGATCGTTTGCATATCCTTTTCATTGGTCTCTGTTTTCGCATTTTAGTAAACATATCAATAATCATGCATTTTTTTGTTAGAATTTAATTTGTTTTATTTCTTTTTTTTACTAACTATTTTCAATTATTTTTTTTATTATTTTTAGTTTTGTTATTATTATTTCTTTATTATTATTATTATTAATTTTATTATTATTAGTTTTATTATCATTATTAGTTTTATTATTATTAGTTTTATTATTACTAAGCTTTATTATTATTATTATTATTACTTTTATTTTGTTTATCTTCATGGTAAGTGGGGACCACTACAATACAAACACTTCACATGGATTGCCAACTTGGATTTATCAATGGCCAAAAAGCATTCTTACACTTCACTTATCAATGGCCAAAAATCATTCTCATAAAGTCAAATGGATTGCCACATCAACACTCCCACTTTATTCACACTATAAATAAGACCTCTCATTCTCTCATTTTGGACACACCAGATTCACCCCACACAAAGGCTGAATACTCTCTTAATTTTCTCCCTCAATTATTCTTGCAAATTTTCTGGAGAGAAGACTCGTCTTCATTTTTCCATAACTCGTGTCATTGAAGAGGCAGTGGGCCGTCTCCACTAGGTAACATTCACCTCTTTTATTTCTCCGTTTTCAAAGTACCATGATCATTTATCTATGCTGTTATCAAGTTCATTAGCATGTTAATATTTTTCTGGAAAAAGTATTGTAATATCCTATAATTTTTGTTTGGTTTTATTATGAATGATGTTTAAAAGATAAGATAAAAATTCAAAAAGACAAAAAACATGCTTCATCACCACCCTTTTATTATTTCATACTATTTTTATTTTATTTTCCATTTATTTCTTAATTTTGTTTCTCTAGTTTTTATTTTAGGAGCACTTTGAATTTTTAGTTTCAATTTATCATGTTATTTCTTGAATTCATAACTTTTTCTTTCGAACTTTGTTTTGATTTTTATTTTTCGCTTACGATCTTTATTTCGATTTTTATGGCCCATGACATACAAAAAATCATGACTTGTTGATTTATTTTAAATCACTAAAAGTCTTGATAAATATGAGGCCACTTTTTATTTGCTTTTATTGGTCGATGAAAGTTAAAAATCTAAGATTATCGATTTGTCGATTAAGTCTTGATTTAAACGAGACCAACTTCATTTTCATTTTGATTCCACTTTCTTTATTTTTGGGCCAATGATATTACAAAATCATGACTTAGTTTATTTATGCAAAATGACTAAAAAGTCTTGATATGTATGAGGCTCATTTCTTTATTTTTGTTGGTCAATGAAAGTCGAATATCAAAAGATTATCGATCCTCCGATTAAATCTTGATCAAGACGAGACTAACTTTATTCTTCATTTCGAGTCCATTTTCTTTACATTAGGCCGATGACATTGCACAAATCTTGAATTTGATTATTTCAAATCAATAAAGTCTTGATAAATATGAGGCCACTTTTTACTTATTTTTATTGGTCGACAAAAATTTAAGATTATCGATTTATCGATTTAAATCTTGATTAAGACGAGACCAACCTTATTTTTTCATTCCGGTTTCATTATCTTTATTTTGGTCGATGATATAACAAACTTCATAGTTTGATTGATCTTATTAAAAGCGACAAAACTTTGATCAATATGAGACCACTTTATTTTTATTTCAGTTTCATTTACTATTTAGTCGATGAAAGTCAAGAATCATTGATTATCGATTTCTCGATTAAATCATGATTAAGACGAGACAAACTTTGTACATACCCTTAGGTCTTTACCTTAGTACATATATTATCTTAGTAAACAAACACAACATAACACAAATTAAAACAAGAGGTTCCCGTAGAGTACTACGGACGTTTAGGGAGCTAATACCTTCCCTAGGCGTAACCAACCCCCGAACCTTAGATCTCCCCTCTTTAGGTTTTTTTAACGATCTTGAACCTTTCCTTTGGATAAATCAAAGTCGGTTGTAAAAGAAATATGATGCAAGTTAATTAATAGCTTGTTATCCAATTTTCACCGCAACACAATGACTGAAGCCCAAATTATTATTTATGTACAAAAAGATGGGTCTTACACTCTATTAGAGGCCCAAATAATGTTTGAAAAAATAAGAAAGATAGGACTTACAACACAAGGGAAGGCCTATATGATTTTGTTTTGAAAACGGCGATCGAGCATAGAGATTTTTTAACGTACTGGGACTTATACAATGACTGAGTGTTGGATGCAGAATATGGCAAGCAGCAAAAATATTTATTTTCGGAAGAATTCCCTCCGGGATTTATGTCCTGTCCACAGAGATCGGTTCGAGGGAAAGAATGTCGTTCGACAATCTCTCGCGTTTATGAGTTTGGATTAAAATGGTTTAAAACAAGAAAACAGAAAAGTAAATATTAAAACATAAAACAAATTCATTCTTCAGCAAGACAAACTTATCCGGCATGCATATAATCGACTCCTCACAAACTTAAACTTACCGACCAGTTATACTCGACCTACAATACTCCTCAATATCACCCATCATCGCTCACAACAAAGGTTATGTCTAACGCAAAGTTGAGAGAACAACCATGTTACCCTCGCCGACACTCTCGCACGCGACTCAAGGCTCAGAGGCATTAAGCTTTGACGCATATTGAAGATTGTTAGCTCTTAAATCTATCTCTAGAATCCAGAAACCAACAGATAATCATCCCTAATCGAAGTTTGCGAGGATTATCTCTAACGCAACTCAAACCCCGCGTATAAAGCAAAAATCAGAGACAATCACCAATAAAGATTTGTAAAGCAAGTTTTATACAACGCCATAGGCGACAAATATACAAGAGATCATAGTCAATACATATACAAAACTCAACAAAGAAGAAAAACACAAAGAAGAAGAGAAATGAACCAAACATCTCGCGGTTTGTCAGAGCCGATCGACAATCAATCCACCCCGGTTCATCCTTATGCAAGCTTCCATGTTGTTTTCTAGCTAATCCTACTAAAAAATGAAGTTTGATGGAGTTGGGATCACAAAACCCCAAAACCATACTTAAAAAATAGTGTTTTTGGCCTTAAATGGTGTTTCTGCCCGCACAGCTTCGCCCGAAGGTGTTTTGGGGCTCCCGGTGGCGAAAGGCGGCTTACTTTGTAAGTTCCAGTGTTGTTCTGGAGCGCCCGGCGCTAGAAGTATCGCCCGGCGCTGCTAAGGCGCAGCATCACAGCAAAAATTCATCACTGTTTTATTCGTAACTTTTGAACCGTAACTCTATTTTTCGCCCGGTTTGAAGCGCTGGAAAGCTTATTCAATGCTCTATATAAAAATGGCAAAATATTATTGCTTGAATACCTACAAAAATGAGATAAAATCAATTAAAATAAATGATATTTACAAGAAAATGCAATATACACACGAAAACGTAAAGTAAACGTATTTACACATAAAGTGGGGTTTATTCAACCAATTTTAACACAAAGTAACGATAAGTGCAACAAAACTTATATACAAAAATAGGTACATTTTGTACTTATCACTGAGGCGCAAAAAGGTTTTTATTTACAAGGGGATGTGTCTTACACTCTATTAGAGGCCCAAAATGTGTTTTAAAAAAGAAGAATGAGGCTTACAACTCAGGGAGAGGCCCAATAAAAGACAGTGATCGCACCGACGGTTTAAGAATCGCAGAGGGACTTATACAATGACTGAGGCCCAAAAAGGTTTTCTATACAACAAGAGATGGGACTTACACTCTATTAGAGGCCCAAAATGTGTATGTGAAGTTTGAAAAATCAAAATTTAGAGAAAACCCTAATTTTGAATTTAAAAAATATATTTTTCATAGGAAATTAAATAAAAAATGATATAAAATACCAAATATATTAAAAAAAAATTGTACACTTTGAAAAATATTTTGAAAAATCATGTTTAATCACATGAAAGCTTGAAATTCATTTGAAGTTGAAAAATCAAGGTGGGAATTTCATTTAAAAATGTTTAAAAACAAATAAATGAAATTAATTACGAAAATTCTAACTATATTAAAAAAATAATTTAAATTGGATTTTTTTGTAAAATAAAATAATTTAACATTTTCACGAATTTTGAAAAAAAGAATCAATTCAAAAACATAAAAATTCAGAGAGAAATTAATTTTTGAATCAATTAAATAAAATAACAAAAATTCAAAAATTCAAATAATTTGAATTATGGCGCCAACAGGCATCTTCAACCTCGCGCGTGCCCTATTTTTGCAGATTTGCATTTTCTCACTTTTCTCTCTGATTACTCAATGGTTTTGCACGATTCAAACACCAATCTTGCTCGTTTTTGAACAAGGATCACAACCATATAGATTAATTGCATTTATATTAAGTGTGGAGTGAGAAATCAGAAGATAACCTCAAGAACCCTAATTTCAGTATGAACACAATGAAATTCCATACACAATTGATTCATGTCAATTGATTGAGGGTTATCACTCTATATACATGCAGGAACAAGATGGTAACTCACAAATTCATTTATGATGCATGGAATATAGAGTTTGAAGGCTTCGGGCTTACCTCTTACAGCTGGTGATCGAGCTTGATGATGGAGATGTTACAGATGTGTTCCAATGATCTGGACAGCTTCCTTAGATGCCAAGGAATGTGTTTGAATGCTTAGAGTGGATTAAAATGAGCTGGAAGTTTGAAGGCTTCAGGCTTACCTCTTGCACCGTAGAGCAAGTTTGTTTTGCAAGCAATAGTGAATAGCAACTGGTACGGGTTTGTGGCCAATGGTGATCAAATGGAATCTCAAGTCTCCTCTAGCCATTGACTTGAGATTAGAGCACATGCCTATGTTCCTCTGTTACATGAGTTTATCTTAACTTATTTGGTTGATCATGGACTGATACATGCCAGCTCTATGCATCCTTTAAATGCTCCATGACAAATTTGAAAGTTTTAGATTTTGAACTTTGAATGCTACTTGCCAAAGGATAAGGTTCTTGACTTGCAAGGCTCTATGGTGTTGTAGCTCTGTAGAGATCATGTTCATTGCACTTTAGAAACTTGTCTTGTATGGTGACAAGGCTTGCCAAGTCATGAAAATGCCAAAATCATGTGGCATGTACAAAGCTGTCTTGTGAAAAAACAGTTTTGGAGGTATCATGTTTCCATGCTTGTAACTCCATACTCATGTTGAATTAGGATGAGTTTTGGTACATTTTGGAAAGCTTGCATGATGTACTTTAACTTTGTTGTTCACCAATGGACTTGGTTCAGGTTGGATCAAGGTGAAAAATGTCCTCAAAGTTTGAAAAAAGTGAAACAGATTCTGACTTTTGAAAATTTCACTAAGTGTTGGAAAAAGTGGTCATTTTCACTTTTTGTGATTTTGATCAATCCATAACTCACAATCCATGAGGATTTGGAATCTCTTGTAGTTGACACTTTTAAATTATGTAAGATGAACTTTCATTTGAGCTTTGGATGGAAGAAAAGGCCTTATGGTTTAGGAGTTATGACCTTGCAAAGTTTGTACAAAATCACTTTTATTCCATAACATAGAAGAAATTTGGTTTCTCAAGGTTGCCCCTTTTGCAAGAAACCTCACTTTTCTTGATTTTTCTTGATGAATGATGATCAATACCATACATTAACATTGTTTTTGACTTAGGGGAACCATATTTGTGAAAAATTCCAAAAAGTCAAACTTTATTTTAGGCACAGTTGACTTTTTGTCGGATGAAATCCAAAATGTGTGATCCTTTGTGTAATCAAGTGCTTGACCTAATTCAAACCTAATGGATAGATTCCATAGGTGTTTTAGGGTGTCTTGAATAATGTCCCATGGATTGGGAGCATGTCTTGGTCAAAAGTCAAAGGTACAGTTGACTTTTTCTTCAAAACCCTAATTGTGGTCCAGATGAGATTGAAACTTGTGAATCAAGCTTCTTGGATAAATCCATTGTTGTAAATGGATCAATGTGGTGTGTTTGAGGCCCTCAAATCATGTCTTGAGGTCTTGGCTCATGCTTTGCTCCAAAAGTCAACTTAGGGGTGAATTAGGTCAAGAAACCCTAATTCCTGATTTTTGATGAATGCATCCCCTGAGGCTAAATTGACTTGATGATTGGGTCTATGAGGTCCCTTGGAGTATCTTGGGTTGTGCTTTGAAGATTGGCTCATGCCCAGATGGAAATTTTCATCTGGAGGCCTTGGTCGACCAAAACCCTAATTTGGTGTCACTGGCGATCTTGAGGCTTGATCCACTTGGAATGTTGCAACTTTGTGCTTGATTCTTGATATGGGAGTCCTCTTGATCCTTTATGGGTGTTTGAGAGGTTATACAAGTTGAAGATCATGTCATTTCATGATTGATCCTTTGTCTAAGTGCTCTGAGAGGGCTTAAAACCCTAATTCTTGATTGTGGTGAATACTCAACCATATTAGAGGAGATTGACGAGGCATGAAAGTACATCCATATTGTGGTTATGATTCTCAAAATGATGGGAAATCTTGGTGGTCAAAATTTGGGGTATGACAGATGCCCCTATTTAATCTTCTTGGACCCGAAGGTGTGAATGGCGAGATATTCAGACATTCAGGGTGCAAGAGGATTAAATATCGGAATACCCGAAATCTTGACGGTGGTTATGAATGGCAACGGTTTGCTCATCCATCTCCTTTTGCTAAGCAATAATACTTAGAAAAGGGTAAAACTTCCCCTCAATCCTGGTCTTCAGCCACGGAACTGGTCTCAGTTTCTGAAATAAACTTCCCTTCGATCCTGGTTTTTAGCCACGGAACTGGTCTCAGTTTCTTTTGTAATAAACCTCCCCTCGATCCCGGGTTCTTAGCCACGGAACTGGTCTCAGTTTTTGAAATAAACTTCCCCTCGATCCTAGTCTTCATCCAAGGAACTGGTCTCAGTTTCTTCATGTCAAGTTTCTTCCTTGACAAGGGGTGCTATTTGCAGCGGTTTTCATCAAACTTCTCGCCGAGCTATACTGAGGGAGATGCCATTTGATGGAAAAATTTAAGGTCAGACTTGCTGGGGGTACCCATTTGTCTGAGCGGTAGAGGTGTGCAAACTTCTCTGTTGGAGAAGCCATTTGTTGACTCTACTGGGAAAAAAACTAGTCTCTTGAAAGATTGCTTTTCGCTTGGGGATATTACAATATACTTTTCTTCGAGATCTTTTTGGAGAAATGCCATGTGAGTTAATCCAATTTTGAGGTACAGATGACTTCATTAACATCGACTCTTTTTTTTTGGGAGAAAAACTGATGTATTGCTGAGAGTCTTCGGTTGAGAAGCTTTCTCTGGGGATTTTCCTTAATCCTGGAAAACAAAGATATCATCTTGAATAGTGAAGAGTGATGTTCCAAAGGTGTCGGTCGAATATGTTCTTGCCATTCAGAGGTTCAAGTTATCAAAGTGGTTGAGGACCGTCTCCGATCCAGAAATAAACTGGGGAGAAATTGCTCAGACAATACATTTCCCGACGAGGAAAGAACTGACAACTTTTGGTGAGAGGACTTTATCACTTGGGGATGAGACTGACCAAAGTGATAGTAATGCAATATGATTATGAATGTGAATCAATTATGCATGATGTATGTATGTTTATGCTGACAAAACTGACGCGACATACAGACTGGTGAATGAACATGACTGGATACTCGGTCACTGCGGGGGATGAAAGTATCACTGGTTTAAGATAGCAATCCTGCCTTGCTTATGAGAGGTAGACCCTGTGAGGGGAGAAAGAATCATTTAATCGGTCTTAAGAGATATGAACTCTGTCGGGGATATTAGATGGAATATTCGCATCTGGTACAGTTGATCCTTCATTCAGGCGTACTGGTTTAGAAGGAGTACTTTGATTCTGCACTCTGAGGTTCAATCACCTTCGGAGAAGCTATCGATGTTCTTTTTGATGTTCAAAGTCAAAAGGAATTGCCATCTTTATTTTATAAGCAGAAAATTTTTTGACAAGTAAATTCATTTTTGTTTTATTTCAAGAATCGTTGATCATGTTAAAATGTCATTCTGTAAAGCTAAAACAAATGATAATTATAAACAAAAGCACTAGGGCTCAAATTTTATTGATAGGATGGAAATCAGCCAAGCGCGTGATCCCATAGAGCATTACAAAGTTAGAAAAATGGTAATTTTAAGGGAAAGGGGTTACATTGAAACATAATGACCGTTATCCTTCTACCAACCTTGAATTCTGGATATCCTGAGCTTCTGTCAAAGATGACCTCGACTGGAAGTTTTCCTAATGGATGGCATTACTGCTGAGGAGTCGAATTGATTAGACGTAGTTACTTGCCATAAATCCCTAACTTTTTCCTGGATTGTCTTTTGAGATTTCCAATCCACCAGGATGATTTTTGCTTGTGTCTCTAATTTTTTCCTGGATCGCCCTTTCAGGTTTTTAATCCACCGAGACGTTTTTTTTTAATTTTAGGCGAAGTATTTCTTGACTACGTCAACATTCGTGGGGTAGTTAAACTCCTCTCCATCCATGGTTGCGAGTCTTAAGGCGCCGCCTGAGAAGGCTTTATTGACCACATAGGGGCCATCATAATTCGGAGTCCATTTGCCACGGGAATCAGTGAGGAATGATTATATCTTTTTGAGCACAAGGTCTCCTTTCCTGAAGACACGGGGTCGAACCTTTTTGTCGAACGCCTTCTTCATTCGTTGCTGATACAAATGACCATGGCACAGAGCCGTTATTCGCTTTTCTTCGATTAGGTTCAGCTCATCGTGCCTACTTTGACACCATTCAGCTTATGTTAGCTTAGCTTCCATCAATACCCGGATTGATGGGATCTCTACTTCTATGGGAAACACTGCTTCCATGCCATATGCTAGAGAGAAAGGCGTTTCCCCTATTGAAGTGCAGATAGATGTGCGATAACCGTGAAGAGCAAAGGGTAGCATCTCGTGCCAATCTTTGTAGGTTACAACCATCTTTTGAACAATCTTCTTGATGTTTTTGTTAGCTGCCTCTACCGCTCCGTTTATCTTAGGCCGGTAGGGAGATGAGTTATGGTGTTCGATCTTGAACTCAGCGCACAACTCTTTCATCATCTTATTCTTCAAGTTAGATCCATTGTCAGTAATGATCTGGCTTGGAACATCATAACGATAGATGAGATTGTTCTTGATAAATTGGACCACCACTTGTCGGGTTACATTGGTGTATGACGCTGCTTCGGCCCATTTGGTGAAGTAGTTAATGGCTACCAGGATGAACCGATGTTTGTTCGAAGCTTTGGGTTTAATCATACCAATCATGTCGATTCCCCATATAGAAAATGGCCACGGGGAAGAAAGAACTTTGAGATGTGTTGGCGGTACATGGATCTTGTCTGCGTATATCTGACACTTGTGACACCTTCTCATGTACTTATAGCAATATGATTCCATCGTCAGCCAATAGTACCCTGCTCTTAGAATTTTTCTCGCCATTGTGTGTCCCTTGGCATGAGTGCCAAAGGATCCTTCGTGAATCTCTTTCATTAACATGTTTGCTTATGGTCTGTCTAAGCATCGAAGCAAGACCATGTCAAAGTTTCTCTTATAGAGTGTATCACCGCTCAGGAAGAAGTTGCCTGCCAGTCTCCTGATGGTTTTCCTGTCTTTTCTTGATGCCCCAGGTGGGTACTATTGTTTCTTAAGGAAGCATTTGATATCGTGATACCAAGGTTTATCGTCTATGACTGCTTCGACTGCGAAGATGTAAGCGGGTCATTCTAGGCGCATTATGTCAATCTTAGGTACGTCGTTCCATTGACCTACACTAATCATGGAAGAGAGAGTGGCTAATGCATCAGCCATGTGATTCTCTTCACGAGGAATATGATGAAACTCGATTCTGTTGAAGAATGGTAACAACCTTCTCGCGTAATCTTTGTAAGGAATCAGTCCTGATTGGTATGTGTTCCAATCTCCTTTGATCTAATTGATAACCAGGGCTGAGTCTCCATATACATCCAAATTCTTTATCCTAAAGTCAATTGCTTCTTCGAGACCCATGATACAAGCTTCATATTCGGCCTCGTTATTTGTGCATTTGAATGTCAGTCGGGCGGTGAAAGAAATGTGGGTACCCTGAGGTGTTACGATGATTGCCCCAATTCCGTTTCCATAATTGTTGATAGCTCCGTCAAATATTAGTCCTCATTGGGAACCTAGTTCTGGCCCTTCACTGGGTAGTGGTTCATCGCAATCTTTCATTTTCAAGTACATGACATCTTCGTCTGGGAAGTCAATTCCGACTGATTCCTGATTGTCAATCGGTTGATGAGGCAAGTGATCAGCTAAAACACTTCCTTTGACGGCTTTCTCAGCATGGTACTCAATGTTGTATTCTGATAACAACATCTGCGAACGGGCGATCCTTCCCGTAAGAGCAGGTTTTTCAAAGACGTACTTGACCAGGTCCATTTTGGAGATTAACCAAGTAGTGTGACAAGTCATGTACTGGCGAAGACGTTTGGCTGCCCAAGCCAGAGCGCAACAAGTTTTCTCGAGCATAGTGTACCGAGTTTCACAGTCGGTAAATTTCTTGCTCAAATAGTAGATGGCAGACTCTTTTCTTTTGGTTTCACCTCGTTGGCCAAGTACACAACCCATAGAGTCTTCCAAGACTGTTAGGTAGATGATCGGTGGTCTTTCCTCCACCGGAGGTGACAGAATCGGTGAATTCAACAGATACTCTTTGATGATGTCGAAAGCTTTTTGGAAATCTTATGTCCATACATAGCTTTGATTCTTTCTGAGTAGTTTGAAGATTGGCGTGCATGTCGCGGTCATGAGGGATATAAACCTTGAGATGTAATTCAGACGTCCCAAAAATCCACTGACCTATTTTTCGATCTTTGGAGAAGGCATTTCTTGAATGGCCTTAACCTTGTCAGGATCAACCTCAATTCCTTTTTGGCTGACGATGAACCCTAAAAGTTTTCCTGAGCAGACACCAAATGTGCATTTGTTGGGATTCAAGCGGAGTTTGTACTTCCTCAGACGCGCGAATAATTTTGACAAGTGGGTACATGCTCCTCTTCTGTTTTAGATTTGGTAATCATGTCATCGACATACACTTCGATTTCTTTGTGCATCATGTCGTGAAACAGAGTAGTCATGGCCCTTTGATAGGTTGTCCCAGCATTCTTCAAACAGAACGACATTACCTTGTAACAAAAGGTGCCCCAAGGGGTAATGAATGAAGTTTTCTCCATATCTTCCGGCACCATTTTGATTTGATTATAGACCGAAAATCCATCCATGAAATAGAAGACTTTGAACTTTGATGTACTGTCTACCAGCATGTTAATGTGTGGCAGGGGAAGTCATCCTTTGGACTTGCTTTCTTCAGATCCCTGTAGTCTACACACATTCTGACTTTTCCGTCCTTTTTCGGAACTGGCACTATGTTAGCTAGCCATTGAGGATATTCCGAGGTGGCAAGGAAACCTGCGTCGATCTTCTTCTGCATTTCCTCCTTGATTTTGATAGCCATATTCGGGTGAGTTCTTCTCAGCCTTTGTTTTACCGGAGGATGTAACACCCCAAATTTATTAGAATATTTATTTAAATATAATATTTGTGAATTTTCGATGAATTTTGGTGGTTGGTGTCGACGTCGGTGTTTTGGTTATTTTAATTAAATAATAGTATATAATATGAATATATTAGTATTATTATTAATTTAAATAATATTAGAGGAATTAAGGGTAAGATGGACTTTTAAGGTGGATTAGTGAAGGTATTATGTGGAGAGCCTATTTTGGAAGCCCAAAGGTTTAACAAAAGGAGAATTTTGAGATTAGGTTTCATTTTTGTTGGTCAGAACGTGAAAATAAGGAGAAAATGCAGAGCTCTGAGGAAAGAAGGAAAAAGGCGAGGATTCATGAAGGTTTCCAAAGGATCGATAGAGAAAGCTCTGAATCGACAATCTAAGGTATGGGGAGTATTTCCTTTCATTGTTTTCAATATAGACGTGATGTGTTGAAAGTGGGTTTTGAGGTTTTTGGGATTTTTGAAGGGTTTATGAGTTATTGATGATTTAGAGGTATTTCTGAGAATCGATGATGGATTATTAAGGGTTGAATTGATTTGGGGTAAAATAAGCCTTCGAGGCAAAAACCTTTTTTTGATGATGTGTGGGATCTTCTATGAGAAAGGGATTTATGGGAACCTTGGGAGTTTGTGAAGGTTTAGGTGATTTCGAGTTACAAAAGTGAAATTAATCGACCTAATAGTTGTAGGTTTTGCGTCCTTAATGGTTATAATACCTTAGGAATGTTGTAGGGATATTTTTGGGCGAATTGAGGTTGAATTCGTAATATATTTTGGGTCTGGTATGCTACTGATGCGTAGCAGCGATTCCCTGCAATCGCTAGTTCGTAAAGAGAACGAAAATCTCGCAAGGCGAATGTTCGCCTGGACTCGCAAAGCGAGTAGCACAACGAATGCGCGATAACTGTGATGATTCTGGGTTGAGTTATGAGAAGTGGTGTCGTGGGTTCGCACATCGAATGTCCCAGTGAAGGGCTTCGCAAAGCGAGTGAAGTGGCGAAGGGAGGCAGAATGGGGGCTTTGATGGGATTCTGGGATTCGCTAGAGCTTCGCAAGGCGAAGGTCCCAGCGAATGTGTTCGCACAGCGAACTGCTGCTGTTTGTGAAATTTTGTTTATGATGGTGTGATGTTCTAAGATTTTGATGCTGTGATATTTCTGATGTTTTACTATGATGTTCTTGATGATATTGAGATGATGACCTGTGATGTTTTGATGAATATATGATGACATGATTAACATGATGTTTTGGTGAATGATGGTGCACATAATGATATTTTTGGCGATGATGATTATGACCTTGTGTATCATGCATTCTTAGCATTTCTGTGACGATGTTAGGACTTCGGTCCAGTGATGATAGTGTTAGACTTCGGTCTATTTGTGGCTTCCATCCCATTGTGTGGATGTGAAGTGGATTATGATGTGCTCCAGTTCTTGTGTAGAATCGATCCTATTTGACGGGGATCTTTGGAGGGTGATGGCCTACGTGTCCATCGATTATGATGATTGGTACCACATGCATGAGTCCTGTTATGCATTGCATTTATGTGGCATTTGTTGTGATTTATGATGACGTGTTTTAATGTTTTCCTTGTGATGACTCTGATGATGTTGTATATGATGATGACGCCATTTATATGCATATCTTATTTTATATTGATTATAATGAATTGTATTACTCACCCTTCCTGTTTGAATGTTGCCTCCACGTGGGTAACGTACAGGTGATTAGGATTAGCTGTGGACGCTTTTGAGGACTTTTGACGTTATTTGCTTTTGGTCGACTTAGAGGGTCTTTGCTTTGATAGTGTAACATCGGGTTGGGGTCGTTGAGTCGAACTATGTCGAATTTTATTTGGCTGTTATTTTATTGATTATTTGATGACTATGATTTATTTTAATAAACCCTCTTGTGGGATTTTTGTGGTTATGGTGGTTCTGCTGCCAATTGAAGGCATTTTGAGTTATTTTGAGGAAAACCCATTGTTTACGGAGTAAATGTTTTATTTTGAATTTATAAGGGAAATGTGCACCCTTCGAGGTGACATCTGATTTATTATGATTTTATGTGTATTCCGCTGCGATATTTTGTGGGGTAGAAAAGGGTGTTACATTTGTGGTATCAGAGCAGGTCGGTCCGTCCGGCCAGGTTTTTACGTGATGTCAGACCCCTGTCGGTCGACAAGTGTGTGTACATTGTCGATGTTTTTGTACTTCTAACCTTGTTGGTGGTGTGCAGAATAACTGGAAGAAATGATCGTGTTATTCCTGATGCTTTGGAAATAGTTGCTAATGTGGTGGCGCAACTCAATCCGAATGGTGGAGTCCCAGATGAGTTTCGTACTTTGGGGGAGTTCAAGAGGAACAATCCGCCAGAGTTTAAGGGTACTCACGATCCAGCAAATGCACACAAGTGGCTGAAGGCAATCGAGAAGATTTTCTGAGGAATGGGATGTACTGATGCGCAACAAGTTCAGTTTGGAACTCACATGTTGTCGGAAGAGACTGAGGACTAGTGGGATAACACCCGTCAGAGACTGGAAGATGTTGCCATTGTGATAACATGGGCTGTGTTCAAGCAGGAATTTCTGGGAAAGTATTATCCAGAGGATGCTCATGGTAAGAGAGAGGTGAAATTCCTTCAGCTGAAGCAAGGAGATATGACTGTTGCAGAGTATGCTGCGAAGTTCGAGAAGTTGGTGAAGTTCTGTCCTCACTACAACCGTGCTGATGCTGAGATGTCCAAGTGCCTCAAGTTCGAGAATGGGCTGAGACCAGAGATTAAGCAGGGTAATGGGTATCAACAGATCCGCAGGTTTGCTGAGTTGGTGGACAAGAGCAGAATCTATGACGAGGATAGCCGAGCTCGATCTGCTCACTACAAGCAGTTGAGTGAGAAGAAAGGGCAGTATAGGGGGAAACCTTATACAACTTCAGCTAACAAAGGGAAGCAGAATGCTTCAGAGGGGAAAAAGACAAGTGGGAGAGCAGCTCCCGCTTCTGGGAAGTGTTATAGGTGTGGCGAGCAAGGTCACTGTGCTGATGTTTGTACTAATAGTGTCTTGAGGTGCTACAGGTGTAGCAAGAAGGGTCATAGAGCTACTGATTGCAAGGATGAGGGTCCAACTTGCTTTAATTATGGTGAGAAGGGTCACATCAGTACCAAGTGTCAGAAACCGAAGAAGACGGCTACTGCTGCTCAGACCAGTGGCAGAGTGTTTGCTTTGAGTGGTGCAGAAGTGTCAGAGAAGGACAACCTGATTCGAGGTACTTGTTTTATTAATGATATTGAGTTGGTTGCTATGATTGATATTGGTGCTACTCATTCTTTTATCTCACTTGAATGTGCTAATAGATTGGGTTTGAAGTTTTCTAATATGAATGGTAGTATGCTAATAGAGACTCCTGCTAATGGTTCTATTACTACTACTTTTGTGTGCTTGAGATGTCCTTTGACGATTTTTGGGAAGAGTTTTGTGATGGATTTGGTGTGTTTACCCTTGCACCAAATCGATGTAATCCTTGGAATGAACTGGTTGGAGTTCAACCATGTTCATATCAATTGATATACTAAGACTGTAGAATTTCCTGAGTTTGGTGATAGTGGAGAGTTGATGTTCCTGTCTGCTAAGCAAGTAGACGAGCTTATGGAAGATGAAGCCTTGGTGTTTGCAATGTTTGCATCGTTGCAGATTGATCGTGAAACTGCAAGTGTCTACCTACATGTTGTTTATGAGTTTCCAGATGTATTTCTAGATGACATCAGTGATTTACCTCCAGAACGTGAAGTGGAGTTTGCGGTGGACTTAATACCAGGTACGAGTCCAGTGTCGATGGCTCCTTATCGGATGTCAGCTTCTGAGTTAAGTGAATTGAAGAAACAATTGGAAGAATTGCTTGAGAAGAGGTTTGTTCGACCAAGTGTTTCTCCGTGGGGTGCTTCTGTGTTGCTAGCGAAGAAGAAAGACGGAAGTATGAGGTTGTGTGTTGATTATCGGCAGTTGAATAAAGTGACTATCAAGAATAAGTATCCACTTCCGAGAATCGACGACTTGATGGATCCGATAGTATGTGTTTGTGTGTTTAGTAAGATTGATTTGAGGTCTGGTTATCATCATATTTGTGTTAAGCCTGATGACATTCCGAAGACAGCTTTTAGAACAAGGTATGGTCACTATAAATACACTGTGATGCCGTTTGGTATGTCCAATGCACCTGGTGTGTTCATGGAGTATATGAATCGGATTTTTCATGAGTATTTAGATCAGTTCGTGGTGGTTTTCATTGATGATATCCTGATATATTCTAAGTCTGAAGAAGAGCATGCTGAGCATTTGAGAACCGTGTTGTAAGTGTTGAAAGAGAAGAAGTTGTATGCAAAGCTATCGATGTGTGAGTTCTGGTTGAAGAAAGAGAACTTTCTTGGTCATGTGATTTCGAGTGGCGGAATTGTTGTAGATCCTTCCAATATTGATGTTGTGTTGCAGTGGTAGACTCCGAAGTCTGCTACTGAGATACAAAGTTTTCTGGGATTGGCGGGTTATTACTGTAAGTTTATTGAAGGCTTTTCTAAGTTGGCATTACCTTTGACTCAGTTGACTCGAAAGGGTCAATCCTTTGTGTGGGATGTAGCTTGCGAAGAGAGTTTTGTGGAATTGAAGAAGAACTTGACGACCGCTCCAGTGTTAATTTTGCCTAATCCGAGCGAATCTTTTGTGGTGTATTGTGATGCGTTGAAGATGGGTCTTGGTGGAGTATTGATGCAGAATGGACAAGTTGTTGCCTATGCTTCGAGACAATTGCGAGTTCATGAGAGGAATTATTCTACACATGACTTGGAAGTGGCCGTCGTGGTGTTTGTGCTGAAAAGTTGGAGACATTATCTGTTTGGCTCTAAGTTTGAAGTGTTCAGTGATCATAAAAGTCTGAAGTACTTATTTGATCAGAAAGAATTGAATATGAGGCAGAGAAGGTGGTTAGAGCTATTGAAGGATTTTGATTTTGATTTGAGTTACCATTCAGGCAAAGCAAAAGTAGTGGCTGATGCATTGAGCAGGAAGTCATTACATATGTCGATGCATATGGTGAAAGAATTGGAATTACTTGAGCAATTCAGAGATTTGAGTTTGGTATATGAAGAGACTCCTGACAGTGTGAAGTTGGGAATGTTGAAGTTGACTAGTGACATTCTGAAAGAGATCAGAGTGGGACAACAATTTGACTTGAAGTTAGTGGACGAGTTGACGTTGATCAACCAAGGTAACGGAGGAGAATTCTGAATTGATGAGAATGGTGTGATGATGTTCAGAGACAGGGTGTGTGTTCCAGATGTCCCAGATATTAAGAAGAGTATACTTGAAGAAGGACACCTAAGTAAGATGAGTATTCATCCCGGTGCTACGAAGATGTACCATGATTTAAAAAAGTTGTTTTGGTGGTCAGGTATGAAGAAGGATGTTGCGGAGTTTGTCTATGCGTGTTTGACTTGTCAAAAGTTGAAGATTGAGCATCAGAAGCCTTTAGGTATGATGCAGCCGTTGAGAATTCCAGAATGGAAGTAGGATAGTATTTCCATGGGTTTTGTGGTGGGATTGCCGAAGACTGCTAAGGGAAATGATTCCATTTGGGTGATTGTAGATAGATTAACTAAATCGGCTAATTTCTTGCTGATGAATATTAATCATTCTATGCAGAAGTTAGCCGAAATGTACATTGCAGAGATTGTGAAGTTGCATGGGATACCTTCGAGTATTGTGTTGAATAGAGATCCGAGATTTACATCGAGGTTCTGGAAGAGTTTGCAAGATATGTTGGGTACTAAGTTGAGGATGAGTTCTTCCTATCATCCGCAGACGGGCGGTCAGACAGAAATGACTATCTAATCCTTAGAGGATTTGCTGAGGGCTTGTGCGTTGGATCATGGAGGATCTTGGGATAGCCATTTACCGTTGATTGAGTTCACGTACAATAACAGTTTTCATGCTAGTATTGGAATGGCGCCCTATGAAGCTTTGTATGGGAGGAGGTGTAGGACTCCTTTGTGTTGGTATGAGTCGGGCGAGAGTGTTGTGCTCAAACCTAAAATTGTGCAAGCGACGACTGAAAAGATTAAGATGATCCAAGAAAGGATGAGAGCGTCGCAGAGTCATCAAAAGAGCTACCATGATAAGAGGAGGAAGACACTTGAATTCCAAGAGGGAGATCACGTGTTTTTTATGGTGACGCCAGTGACGGGTGTGGGTCGAGCTTTGAAGTCTAGGAAGCTCACTCCACGTTTTGTTGGTCCATACCAAATCTCGCATAGGATAGAAGAGGTCGCCTATCAAATTGCTTTACCGCCGTCACTTGCGAATTTGCATGACGTGTTCCACGTGTCTTAGTTGAGGAAGTACATTTTGGATCCATCGCATGTGATTCAGATGGATGATGTACAAGTGAGGGATAACTTGACAGTGGAAGCTATACTTGTGTGGATTAATGGTCGAGAGATGAAGCAGCTGCGGGGTAAGGACATAACTTTCGTGAAGGTGCTGTGGGGAGGACCAGCTGGAGAAAGTTGGACTTGGGAACGCAAAGATCAGATGAGGGAGTCGTATTCGACTCTATTTCTTTGAGGTAATTTTCGAGGGCGAAAATTCTTTAAGTGGAGGAGAGTTGTAACACCCCAAATTTATTAGAATATTTATTTAATTTATTTAAATATAATATTTGTGAATTTTCGGTGAATTTTGGTGGTTGGTGTCGACGTCGGTGTTTTGGTGGAGTTTTGGTTATTTTAATTAAATAATAGTATATAATATGAATATATTAGTATTATTATTAATTTAAATAATATTAGAGGAATTAAGGGTAAGATGGACTTTTAAGGTGGATTAGTGAGGGTATTATGGGGAGAGCCTATTTTGGAAGCCCAAAGGTTTAACAAAAGGAGAATTTTGAGATTAGGTTTCATTTTTGTTGGTCAGAACGTGAAAATAAGGAGAAAATGCAGAGCTCTGAGGAAAGAAGGAAAAAGGCGAGGATTCGTGAAGGTTTCCAAATGATCGATAGAGAAAGCTCTGAATCGACAATCTAAGGTATGGGGAGTATTGCCTTTCATTGTTTTCAATATAAACGTGATGTGTTGAAAGTGGGTTTTGAGGTTTTTGGGGGGTTTTTGAAGGGTTTATGAGTTATTGATGATTTAGAGGTATTTATGAGAATCGATGATGGATTATTAAGGGTTGAATTGATTTGGGGTAAAATAAGCCTTCGAGGCAAAAACCGTTTTTTGATGATGTGTGGGATCTTGTATGAGAAAGGGATTTATGGGGTTTATTGGAACCTTGGGAGTTTGTGAAGGTTTAGGTGATTTTGAGTTACAAAAGTAAAATTAATCGACCTAATAGTTGTAGGTTTTGTGTCCTTAATGGTTATAATGCCTTAGGAATGTTGTAGGGATGTTTTTGGGCGAACTGAGGTTGAATTCGTAATGTATTATGGCTCTAGTATGCTACTGATGCGTAGCAGCGATTCCCCGCAATCGCTAGTTCGCAAAGCGAATGAAAACCTCGCAAGGCGAATGTTCGCCTGGACTCGCAAAGTGAGTAGCGCAGCGAATGTGCGATAACTGTGATGATTCTGGGTTGAGTTCTGAGAAGTGGTGCCGTGGGTTCGCACAATGAATATCCCAGCGAAGGGCTTCGCAAAGTGAATGAAGTGGCGAAGGGAGGAAGGATGGGGGCATTGTTGGGATTCTGGGATTCACTAGAGCTTCGCAAGGCGAAGGTCCCAGCGAATGTGTTCGCATAGAGAACTCAGCAGCGAACTGCTGCTGTTTGTGAAATTTTGTTTATGATGTTGTGATGTTCTGATATTTTGGTGCTGTGATATTTCTGATGTTTTACTATGATGTTCTTGATGATATTGAGATGATGACCTGTGATGTTTTGATGAATATATGATGACATGATTAACATGATGTTTTGGTGAATGATGATGCACATAATGATATTTTTGGCGATGATGATTATGACGTTGTGTATCATGCATTCATAGCATTTCTGTGACGATGTTAGGACTTCGGTCCAGTGATGATGGTGTTAGACTTCGGTCTATTTGTGGCTTCCATCCCATTGTGTGGATGTGAAGTGGATTATGACATGCTTCGGTTCTTGTGTAGAATCGATCCTATTTGACGGGGATCTTTAGAGGGTGATGGCCTAAGTGTCCATCGATTATGATGATTGGTACCACATGCATGAGTCCTGTTATGCATTGCATTTATGTGGCATTTGTTGTGATTTATGATGACGTGTTTTGATGTTTGCCATGTGATGACTCTGATGATGTTGTATATGATGATGACGTCATTTTTGTGCATATCTTATTTTATATTGATTATAATGAATTGTATTACTCACCTTGCCTGTTTGAATGTTGCCTCCACGTGGGTAACGTGCAGGTGATCAGGATTAGCTGTGGACGCTTTTGAGGACTTTTGACGTTATTTGCTTTTGGTCGACTTAGAGGGTCTTTGCTCTGATAGTGTAACATCGGGTTGAGGTCGTTAAGTCAAACTATGTCGAATTTTATTTGGCTGTTATTTTATTGATTATTTGATGACTATGATTTATTTTAATAAACCCTCTTGTGGGATTTTTGTGGTTATGGTGGTTCTGCTGCCCATTGAAGACATTTTGAGTTATTTTGAGGAAAACCCGTTGTTTACGGAGTAAATGTTTTATTTTGAATTTATAAGGGAAATGTGCACCCTTCGAGGTGAATTCTGATTTATTATGATTTTATGTGTATTCCGATGCGATATTTTGTTGGGTAGAAAAGGGTGTTACAGAGGACATTATGTCTTTAGCGGTAAATGATGTTCCACAATGCTGGTATCCAACCCTGGCATGTCCTGATAGGACCAAGCAAATACATTGGAAAATTCTTTGAGAAGTTTTATCAAGCTTTCTTTGACAGTCGGACTGAGCAGTGCCCCAATCTTTACTTTTTTCTTTTCTTCCTCTGATCCCAAATTGACCGTTTCCAATGGCTCTTTATGGGATTCAATGGATTTTTCCCCTTGTCTGAGTAATCGGGCGATCTCCTCTGGAATTTCTGCGTCCTCTTCTTCTTCAGCCTCAAATATCGGAAATTCAAATTTGGGAGAAGGCATTGGATCGTATGTTTCAACGGGGTTTAAAACAAGCAATCTGCATGACGTGATGATTCGTTTTTCAGAAGAGATAGAGAGAATCCAATAGTGTGTGCAGTGTATTTTCTGAAAAATGCTTGTTATTATTTTGGGTTGTTTTAGGATTACCATTTTCTGAAAAACGAAAAGTGAAAACAACAATAAATGCGGGAATGACAGAACAACGTTTATTTATTTATGATTTTGTCGATTCTTGAAATACAGCCCTATAAAACAAAACTCTGTTGCTTTGGGCAAAACGAAGAGGGATATTTACAGAAAAGTGAGCCCTATAAAAACATCTGTTTCACCTAGGCAGGGTGAAAGGTTAAAACAAAGATGGCAATTACTTAGACTTATGGACGACTTTCGGGACATCGACAGCAACCCATTGGCGACGAACTCCTCGGTGATTCACAAAGTCTGGTACCTTCTTTCCTGGTTTGTCCTCAGAAATGATGTTGATTTCTGGTGGAGCAGGATCATTGGAGTCTTCCTCCCAAGCAGAGTTGTCATAGACGAACTCTTATGTTGTATCTTCCTTAATGTTTTCACTCTCAAGAGGATATCCCCATCCAGTTGGCTGGACGTCCTCGTATCTGATGCGAGAGCTTTCAGGAGCGGTGTACTTGACCAAGAAGTCGTACTTGCCACTCGATTGTCCTAAGGTGTCCCATACTTCTGTGGGAATAGAGGAGTCATCCTTCTCAATGACGTTGACCTCAGGAAAAGCATAGTTGATGAACTCTTGTCCTGCAATCTTTGCATATTCATCATTGTGCTAGATATCTTTGAAATGTCCTGAGTAATGATCCCATGACTCGGTGGGGACGTGGGTATTCTTTTCAATATTACTCAGCTGATAGGAATTGTTCGGCTGACTCTTTTGCCTCAAGTCTTCTGGGTACGGCTTCCATATAGGCAAGTCATCCAGGGAATCATAATAGTCTTGGTCAAAGTTATCTTTCATTAGATCATCTTCTAGTGATTTAGGTGGAGCACGACATCCCTCAGGGTCACAATCTCCATAGATCATCCGAACGTCTGATCTTGGTATATATCTCGGGCCCTGCTTGGGAAAACAGAATGGCATGTGCGCTTCTTCCTGAGACATATAACCATTGTTGTTGAGATAAGATTTCCATTCCTCATCTGTATCGTAGGAGTCACTCTTATTGATGGTGTGTACTTCTTGAGACACTGGGAGGAGGAAGCCTCCACTGTGGAAGAAGTCCTGAAAGGGATGAAAATTTTCATCTTTCTTGGAAGTCTGGGTACAGGCTGAGGAGAAACCAAGACCTTTCTTTGTCTTGTTATCCGTAGGAATTACGAGTTATCCCTATCCTTTTATGTCGTTACTCTTGATCGCTTCGAGAGCATATTTGTATGAGGAAATTGATGTCCCTCTTTCTGATCGATTCTCATTGCTCACCGAGAGTGCTTGAAACTGGGTTCCAACGACCTCCTCAGGTTCTACACAGGAGAATGATGATAAGTTGCTCACTATTAAGGCCTGTTCTCCGCATACTGTTACTAACTTGTCATTCTTGACGAACTTCAGTTCTGGTGAAGTGTCGAAGTGACTACCCCAACTTCATGTGTCCAAGGTCTTCCTAATAAACAGTTGTATGCTGCTCGGATGTCCATGACCTGGAAAGTGTGAGGATCGATGGTTATGGGAAGATCAACTTCGCTGATAACTATTTTTCTGGATCCGTCAAAGGCTTTGACGATGACCTCACTGCCTCTCATCGGAGATCCTTGAAATGATAGTCGCATCAGAGTTGATTTTGGCATAACATTCAAAGATGATCCTGTGTCTACCAGTACGCTGGCTAGAGCATCGTCCTGGCAGTTGACTGTAATGTTAAGTGCCATATTGTGATTTTTGCCTTCTTCTGGCAGTTCTTCATCACTGAATCATAAATTGTTGTAGGAAGTGATGTTGGAAATGATGTTGTCAAACTGCCTTACCGTCACATCTTGTTCTACGAAAGCTTGCTCCAAGACTTTCTGCAGAGCTTCCCTGTGAGCTTCGGAACTAAGCAGGAGAGATAGCACAGAGATTCTCGATGGAGTTTGCAACAGTTGGTCTACAATGTTGTACTCACTTTTCTGGATGAGCTTCAGCATCTCATCGCTGTTCTTTACCAGTTCTGGATTATTGGATTGACTGACTGGTTGATTAGGAACTTCTGTTTGAGGTTCCTTCTCCTTGGTGGGTTCTCCAACTCCATTGTTGAAGATCCGGCCGCTTCGTGTTACTCGACTGATGTCGACAATGTTTACGACGGAGGGTAATGGAGTTTCCTTTCCATTTTTGATGGTTGTTGCACCACACTTGTAAGGGATAACCTTTTCCGATTTGTACGGTATTGGTCCCAGCAGGTAGATAACCACAGGAGCTTTTTGATTTTTCTGAGCGTTATAGGCAACTTCAATTAGTTTCTGGTTGGGAACTTTTCTACTATCAAGAGGAACTCTTGATTCATAGAGTACAGGGATTATAGCGCAAATGTCCTTAGTTCTCTCACGATCGGAGATTATGACAACGTCTTTGCTTTGATCAGGGAGATAGTTGATCGACCCAGAGCTTGAACATGGTCGAATCTCTTTATGATCCAACTGATTTTGAAGAGTCGCTCGTACTAGGTAGCATCCTTGGTTGTTCTCTGAACAAACTCTACAGCGCTCATAGTTATGGGGTGGCACCCGGCCTCACCCGCTATATATGCAGTGCATCTTTACTAGATCTGTTTCCATAGAGCAGACATCTTGACTTTGATGCCTATCAAGATTCCCGTTAGTCATACTAATATGCCGTGTAGCTTCATCCAAGTAGATTGGAAGCCACCAGTTATCCAACAAGTGTTGAAGTGTTCTTTGGAAAAGTGTACACCCTTGGTTGTCTTCACGACATTGCTCATAGTCTAGATAATCATGTGAAGCCAGAAAGCCGAGTCTGACTTGCTTAGCGTGTAATTCTACCAGACTGGTATTCATCAAGTGTATGTCAAAGATCTGAACCATATTGACTTTATGGTTATTTCTCTCACGGTAGTCTTGGATCCATCCGAGATCCATCTGACGTTGGAGGGCCTCTTGTACAAAAGAGCATCCTTGATTGCTTGTTGAGCAGATCAGACAAGTTTTGTAATCGTGCCGTGGCAGATTATGATATTGACTTTGCCTTGAATGCATTGCCACCAAATCGACGTTCATCACAAGAATGTTGCGGTTCTGAACAATATTGGGATGCGCATGGGCCATGTGGACTTCACGGATTCGGTGGTCCTGGATCCAACCTAGATCCATCTGTTCTTGCAGAGCTGATCGCACTACGGAACACCCCTGATTATTCTTTGAGCAGATATCACATTGGTGATAATTGTGAGGCGGTACATGACCATACCCGCTCTGTCTGTAATGCATCATGACCATATTGGTTCCTAATAGGAGTACACTGTGAATTTGATAACTGCGGTTAAATTCTTCCTCTATTAAATTTACTATCGTCTTCTCATGTTGTGGCAACGGGTTCGTCTGAACATTTGGATTGGTATCTTTGAAAGATAGGATCCCGTTCCTGACAAGCTTCTGTTCATCAGAATTAAAGCTGAGACAATTCTCAATGTTGTGCCCCGGTCCTCCTTGATGGTAAGGGCAAGTTTGATCCGCTTTGAACCAAAAAAGTGGATTTTCCGGTATTGTAAGAGGAGTCCTGGTTTGGACGTGCCCCTTGGCTAGTAATAGTGGAAATAGTTCTGTGTACAACATCGGTATGCGGCCAAACCCTGGTGGTCGTGTCGTACGATTGTTATTATTATACTGTGGACGAGCCTGCTGAAGAGGTTGTTGTGTCCTTTGCTGATACTGTTGTTGACCAGGTTGGCTATGAGCAACCTGAGGTTGATAAGTCGGAGATGGCGCAGGGTTGATAGCGGGAGTTATCGCCGCTACTGGTTGATACCTTTGCCTTGGCTTTCCCAGAGAGATATTACCAATATCTTACTCTTTTTTCTTTGGGAAAGCACTACCGTATCTCTTAGTACTTCTAGATGGCTCTGCATCTTTGACCAATCGTCCTTCTCAGACTGCTTCTTTAAGGCGTACTTCCATGTTCACCATTTCAGTGAAGTCACTGGGCGCACTGGCAACCATTCGGTCGTAATAGAACGAGCTTAAGGTTTTCAAAAAGATCTTTGTCATATCTTTTTCCTCAAGAGGGGGACATATTTGGGCGGGAATTTCACGCCATCTCTGAGCATATTCTTTGAAAGTTTCTTTGTCCTTTTGCGACATTGCTCTGAGCTGATCCCTATCCGGTGCCATGTCCAAATTGTACTTATACTGCTGAATGAAGGCAGCGCCGAGATCTCTGAAAGTATTGATCTTGGTGCGGTTTAAACCCATGTACCATTTGAGTGCGGCACCGGTTAAGCTGTCTTGGAAATAATGGATCAGTAGTTGTTGATTTTCTGTCTGAGTAGACATTTTTTAGCGTACATCACCAAATGACTTTGAGGGAAAGAGTTGCCTTTGTATTTTTCAAAGTCAGGCACCTTGAATTTGTGCGGGATCTTTACATTAGGGACCAGACAGAGGTTTGTGGCGCCCTTTCTGAATAAGTCTTGACCGCAAATGGCATGTAGTTCCTTCTGCATTTCCAAGAATTGTTCCTGGAACTCATTCATTCTTTCGTACATGTCTTCGTTTCCACCAGAAATTTCCTGTGGAATCTGTCCTTCCGGGATAGTATGTACCGCTGGTTGTGGTATGGACATTACAACGGTGGTTCTTGGCACTTCAGGGTCTTGAAGTCTGTAACCTTCAGGAGTTGCTGTTATAAACCTTGCGTCTTCACTTTCTCCGAAGTTTGTAACCTTCAGGCGCAGTGGTTCCTGCTGCAGTTTCTTGGTCTTCAGTGACCGGCGGGATATATCCTTCAGGGACAACGTTGAGAGGCATGCCCCAGGGGCGACCTCTAGGCATGTTGTACCGAGGATGATTCTCATGCGTTTCCATAATGGGCGTAGATGTAATCTCTGAGATCACAGTCCTTTGTTGTTGCCTCTGAGCTGCTGCTAGGGATTGCATGTCATTGTGAATTTTTTCCAAACTTTCCTTTAGAGTGTCGACTTCTTCTCTCAGTTCTCTGTTCTCTTCCCCGAGATCGTCCATTTTCTTTTGTCGATTGGCCCGAGTATTATATGAGTGAGACGGTTTGACTCTAGAATCGTGACACATACGTGAGACTCGAAGATAAGAAGAACGTGTTATGTGAGAATGATGAATGATATGCAATGATATATATTTTTAATTTTAATCAAAAAGAAACTTCAACAAATAGATTGCAAATATCATACAGTGGGGGATACCCCTTTTATTGAACTCGAAAGATTGCAGTACGTTACAAGGAAAAGTACAGTATTTTACAAAGTGCTGTAAGGAAAATGGATAAGCTCATGGATCCTGAGTCCTCTCTGAAGAGAGCTCAGATGCTGGTTCCGGTGTTTTCCTTTTCTTTGACCGGGGTTCTTCAGCCGTTGTCGGGTCGTCAGTCCTTGGCCAAGTGAAAGGAGCGAGCAAATTTCTTCGGTCTTCTTGAGTCTCTATAACATGTTGTTCTAATATTTTGATTAGAGCATCCTTATCCTTTAACAGTTCTTAAATCTTGGTACACTCCACATTGAGGATTCGGTACTTGTTTTTCCAAGAGCTCTTTTCACGTTGAACCTTGTTGAGAGCTACCTGGAGTTTTTCCGTATCAGACATGAAATAAAGGACAGATTCCTTTAAAGAAAAAACTTCTTGGCGAGGGTAAGGCATCCTCTGCTTGAGGGCTCTAGTTCGCACCCAGTGGAGATAAGGCTCCATGGAGGTACATTTTGGTCTTCCTAGAGACTCTTTTCCTTTCTTGTGAATATGTTGCCAGACATGCACTATTTCCTTCTTTAGTGCCCTGGCATTTTCCCCTTGCTTGAAGAAAAGACCTTCTAGATGAACATTATGCGGGATATTCTTCATCGGGTATCTGAGTTGACGGCAAACTAAAATTGGATGATAGTTGATTCCTCCTTTAGTTCCAATGAGGGGTAAGTTAGGGAAATTTCCACATCTGTCGATGATCTCTATCCCTTCGTAAATCCTATTACACCAATCTATGTCAGAGTTGGTAAGAGACATAATCCTTTGTGACCAACGTAGAGTACTCTTATGATCCCAAAAAGCATCAGACTCGGGTAAATAGGAAATGAACCATTTGTAGAGTAAGGGTACACAACATGTGATCATTCCTCCGTTGTATAAATTCCTTAAGTGTACGGAATGATAAACATCTGCGAGCAGAGTTGGTACGGGGTTTCCAATCAGAAATATCTTAACAACGTTAGTATCAATGAAGTTGTCAATGTTAGGAAAGAGGAATAACCCATATATGAGTAGGACAAAGATGTCTTCGAAGGCAGTTATGTTTCCTATACTGGCAAAGTATAGAGCTTTCTCTATCAGGAATTTAGCGAGTAAACCCTGGATTCCTCCCTTAGTGGTCATGTGAGTCCTGACTTCTGACTCGTCCAAAGAGATTGCTCCTGCAATGACCTGATTCTTTGGAATTTCTTCCAGTCCAGAAAATGGAGCTTGATCAATGATAGTTAAATCAATCAAATGAGAGTACTCCTCTAGTGTTGGTGCCAGTTGGTAATCCGGAAATGTGAAGCAATGATAAACCGGATCGTAGAACTAAATCAGCGTAGACAGGATTCCTTCAACTACGTGGACCCTTAATAGAGATAACAACCCTCCATGTTTAGCTCTGAAAGCATCATGGTTGGTAATTATCCTTGCCAACCTCCTTAAATCCTCTAGTTTTGGAGCCTTGAAGATGTACTTATGCGTCTTTCTTCTACCGAAATCCATAACGCAATCTCACTGATATTTGCAATTATTGTTTTAGTTTATTTTGAAGAAAAAGGAAGAAATTTTTCTTTGTTTAAGAGTTTTTTAGATGAATGCATGAATGCAGCACACAAAAACATTGGAAAAACATGGGTTCAAGGGTTCAACGTCACGAGCATGGAGTCATGGCTCTACCCATCCCCAAAGGTTGTACTATTTTGGTCAATTTTTGTACCTGTAGAATGGGATCCAGGTTCCCAAAATCATTGACCCCTCCTAGGGATATCAACAGCAAGCTGGTTCACCCGAGCGAGCTGTAGCATCCTAGGATGAATCTCATTTGAGTGTAGTATTGCGTATCAACTATTCTTGATAGTCACCGCACTACCAAATGTTCATAGGGTTAATGTCTACTAAATCCTCAAGGTCATGGGTGCCGCACTGGGAAAACTCTGCTTTCACGACAATCGGTCGTTCAACAGTAAGTATCCACACAGGACCTCGCCTGATTTGGTGGTCTACCAGGATCGCTTGTTCGAGATTCACTCCCTACAAGTCCACCCATCTATGCCACACCTTATCTTAGGGTTCTCTCAAACTTTCCACATGCGTATCAATTGCATTCCCATTAACAGAAAAAATAAACACGGATATCAAGTAGGAATAGCAGTAAATATATAGATATATAGTATATAATATGCTAAACAACCTAGACCTCTTAGGAATTCTAATCCTAGTTCCCATCCCCAGCAGAGTCGTCATTTTTCTGTAGCGTGCGATTTTTGTCGGTGACGCGACCACCTTATCGCCATTGGTTAGAATTGGGTGCTACTTTCTGATTTCTTATTTATCCTATGAAGCTGAAAAGGAAAGGGAAGCTATCTAAAACTAACCTTGCACGCAAATGTTTTATTTAACAAATGCTAAGAGATTGGGGGGTCCGGGGTCAGGTTATACAATGGGGAGTTGTCAATTACCCATCCTATATTTGTTTATCCATAGATTGTTAGCAATTTCTACTGTTTTCTATTTACTGGTGTTTATCTGTCATGGGTTGGGAAAGTTTCTCCTTTGGGAATGTTTGAGAGAGAGTATTTTTGTTGATCTCGGGTTTTTCCGATGTTTTTGGTAAGGTACTGGACTTAAAGTTTTTGTTTAGTGTGTTCGCTAAGATTTCACAATCTTATGCCTACGTATTCCCATTAAAGAAAACAGGGAAATTAGAGCAATCGTAGTTCCTCCTATTCTATGGGAGGAAAGAGATGTTTTGGTGTCTTATTTAAAGCCCAAGATTGAAGCTAGATGAGTATTTGTGTCTTGTTCAAAGCCCAAGATTAAAGCTAAAGGTTTGACTGAGAGAGAATTTGTCGTCTCTAAAGGGAGATATCTCATCTGTTTATCACAACTGTTGGGTGACTGATCATAAAGGAGAATTACTTTAACTGGGATATATGAATCCAGCAATGCCATAATTTCCTTTATAAGGGAGTTGTCCTGAAGGAGAAAACTTTAACTCAGTGTTGAGCAATGCCATTTTTCCTTAGAAATCTTTCATGCTAAGAGAGGGACATTGGCTTGGATGTAAATAATCCAGAGGCTTGCCACTTACAACAATTATATGAAAGAAGGGGATTTACCAGGATAAGAGATGAACTACAGCTTGGATTTTTGAATCAACAAGTGTGCCACTTATAGCAGTTATCTGGGATTAAGGTTTGTTTGATTGTCTGTTTTGACGTGTGATATACAGAGAAATGTCTTCCTACAGAGAGTTTTTGATTGTCTCTGAGGGGTTGTTAACTTTTGTGTGCTTTGATCAAAGCCCAAGGTTGAAGCTAAAAGGTTGACTCTATTAGGGAGTTTTATATTTGTCTTGTACAAAGCCCAAGATTGAGGCTGAAAAGAGACTGACTCTTTTGGGGAGATCATTATACAAAGCCTAAGAGGAGGCTGGACATTTGATTTTTTCCAGGGAAATATTTTATCTTCTGGTATAATGCCCAAGATTGTGGCTAAAGGTTTTGACTCTACTGGTGAAAGGTTTTATCTGTCTTATACAAAGCCCAAGTTTGAGGCTAAAAGAGGATTAACTACACTGGAGAAGTCTTATTGGTGAGATATTGACTCTGCTCAGGGAGATCATTATACAAAGCCTAAGAGGAGGCTAGAAGGACTTGACTCCTTTGGAAGTGGTTTATATGTGTCTTGTACAAAGCCTAAGATTGAGGCTAAAAAAGATTTGACTGACTCAGCTGAAGATATTTATAGGTGTCTTGTACAAAGCCCAAGATTGAGGCTAAAAGGTGCTGAGGGATGATCATTATACAAAGCCTGAGAGGAGGTTGGTTGGTGAATTTCTTATATAAAGCCTAAGAGGAGGCTAACTTCTGCTGAGGATTAGTGAGATCCAGAGACATGTCCAAAGTGGGGAATCAACTCTTGCTGAAGATTACAGGAGAGTTGAAATATCAAAAGCCTTGAGGTTCTGATTGAGGTTTATTGATAGTGATTTAACCCTAGCTGGGGAAAATTAAAATGAAGATTTTAGGGTTGAGTTTTAAAACCTATGGAGGTTTTAACTCTGCTAGTGATTGATGAAATGATTAGGATTCTTTCCTGTGTTTTTAGGGGACTCGAGGGTTTCTGGAGGTCCAAAAAGGGGTGAGACTGTCCAAGTCTACTGGTATGAAGAGGTTAACTCTTAACTAGAGGATGATCTTTGTATGATGCCCAAGAGGAGGCTGAGAATGTCCAAGTCTTCTTGTATGAAGCCCAAGAGGAGGCTGGTTTTTAAGGGATGAGTGTCAACCCTAAATTGGTCTGATGTTTTGAGATTCTAACTCTCTGGAGAATTGAACTATCAAAGGATGACTAAGTTATGTCCTATACCTGTAGGAGGTCTCTGGGCCTTGTACTAAGCCCAAGAGGAGGCATGAGAACTTCTAAGAAGCCTGAGGGTCCTTGTACAAAGCCCAAGAGGAGGTTGGGGATGCTTTTAGGAAGCCTGTGGGTCCAAACCTAATAAAAGTTCAAGAAAGGTTTCACCGGGAACAATCCTTTCTTTAGTGAACAGTTCTAGGGTTTGAAGAAATTCAAGAGAGGTTTCACCGGGAATTAATCTTCTCTAGGGGAAATGAATTTCTTAGACAGATTTCTAGTAGTGACAATCTTGATAAAAGTTTCATCGGGAATAATGCCTTTCTCTGTTCCATATTGTATAAGCCTAAGAGGAGGCAAGACTGTATCTGGAATTTCCTATGGGGAACTAGTTTTGACTGTGTTGAAAGAGTGACCACTGGTTTGATCTAGTCCTAGACCTAATTGCCGGGGAAAACTCTAAGCAGATATATACAAGCATATATATACAGATGAAATATATACAAGTGTGTAAAAGAGTGTAGAAGGACTTACAGGTGAGCAAGCTTCCAGCATTATAAACAAGTATATATAAACAAGTATGTAAAAGAAAGCTGTTAGAACTTACAAGTGAGCAAGCTTCCAGTACTACAGCTGTATGGTTAGTTATTCAAGAAATTAAAGAAAGTTCTGATAACAACTATGAATTTGAATATAAGTAAAAAAGGAAAGTTGTTTTGAAAAGAAGTGTGGGGCTTATACTCAAGGAGAGGCCCAAAAATAACAGTGATTGCACCGTTGTTCTGAGAATTGTACCAGGACTTATACAATGACTGAGGCCCAAATTATTGTTTATGTATAAAAAGATGGGTCTTACACTCTATTAGAGGCCCAAATAATGTTTGAAAAAAGAAGAAAGATGAGACTTACAACACAAGGGAAGGCCCAGATGATTTGGTTTTGAAAACGGCGATCGCGCCGAGATATTTTAACGTACTGGGACTTATACAATGACTGAGGCCCAAAAAGGTTTTTATTTATAAGGGTATGGGTCTTACACTCTATTAGAGGCCCAAAATGTGTTTTAAAAAAGAAGAATGGGGCTTACAACTCAGGGAGAGGCCCAATGAAAGACAGTGATCGCACCGTCGTTTTAAGAATCGCAGAGGGACTTATACAATGACTGAGGCCCAAAAAGGTTTTCTATACAACAAGGGATGAGACTTACACTCTATTAGAGGCCCAAAGTGTGTATGTGAAGTTTGAAAAATCAAAATTTAGAGAAAACCCTAATTTTGAATTTAAAAGATATATTTTTCAAAGGAAATTAAATAAAAAATGATATAAAATACCAAATATATTCAAAAACAAATTGTACACTTTGAAAAGTATTTTTAAAAATCATGTTTAATCACATGAAAGCATGAAATTCACTTGAAGTTGAAAAATCAAGGTGGGAATTTCATTTAAAAATGTTTAAAAAACAAATTAACGAAATTAATTATAAAAATTCTAACTATATTAAAAAAATAATATAAATTGGATTTTTTTTTTGTAAAATAAAATAATTTAACATTTTCATGAGTTTTGAAAAAAAGAATCAATTCAAAAACATAAAAATTCAGAGAGAAATTAATTTTTAATCAATTAAATAAAATAACAAAAATTCAAAAATTCAAATAATTTGAATTATGGCGCCAACGACCATCTTCAACCTCGCGCGTGCCCTATTTCTGCAGATTTGCATTTTCTCACTTTTCTCTCTAATTACTCAATGATTTTGCACGATTCAAATACCAATCTTGCTCGTTTTTGAACAAGGATCACAACCATATAGATTAATTGCATTTATATTAAGTGTTGAGTGAGAAATCAGAAGATAACCTCAAGAACCCTAATTTCAGGATGAACACAATGAAATTCCATACACGATTGATTCATGGCAATTGATTGAGGGTTATCACTCTATATACATGCAGGAACAAGATGGTAACTCACAAATTCATTTATGATGCATGGAATATAGAGTTTGAAGGCTTCAGGCTTACCTCTTGCAGCTGGTGATCGAGCTTGATGATGGAGATGTTACAGATGTGTTCCAATGATCTAGACAACTTCCTTAGGTGCCAAGGAATGTGTTTGAATGTTTAGAGTGGATTGAAATGAGCTGGAACTTGACGTGGCACCTCAACTGCAAATCTGCTAAAAGCTTGTGTAAATGGGGTACTACTTTTGGATTCTGATGTTCCAGATGTTGTTTTAATGTTTAGATCACCTACATATGATGTATGTGAGGTGTTTGCATCATTGGTTTGGACATAATTGTTCTCAAATGCAAAACCCGATAGTGACTTGCAAGAGAAGGGTTTTTTTTTTGGAGTGAAAGAGAGATTTTAAGGAAAGCATCAGTTTGGGTGCTTTGGTGTACTCAAACTGATCACTAATGAGCTCTATTTATAGTAGAGCAAGTTTGTTTGCAAGCAATAGTGAATGGCAACTGGTACAGGTCTGTGGCCAATGGTGATCAAATGGAATCTCAAGTCTCCTCTAGCCATTGACTTGAGATTAGAGCACATGCCTATGGTCCTCTGTTGCATGAGTTTATCTTGACTCATTTGGTTGATCATTGACTGATACATGCCAGCTCTATGCATCCTTTAAATGCTCCATGACAAATTTGAAAGTTTTGGATTTTGAACTTTGAATGCTACTTGCTAAAGGGTAAGGTTCTTGACTTGCAAGGCTCTATGGTGTTGTAGCTCTGCAGAGATCATGTTCATTACACTTTAGAAACTTGTCTTATATGGTGACAAGGCTTGCCAAGTCATGAAAATTCCAAAATCGTGTGGCATGTACAAAGCTGTCTAGTGAAAAAATAGTTTTGGAGGTATCATGTTTCCATGCTTGTAACTCCCTACTCAGGGTGAATTAGGATGAGTTCTGGTACATTTTGGAAAGCTTGCATGATGTACTTTAACTTTGTTGTTCACCAATGGACTTGGTTCAGCTTGGATCAAGGTGAAAAATGTCCTCAAAGTTTGAAAAAAGTGAAACAGATTATGACTTTTGAAAATTTAACTAAGTGTTGGAAAAAGTGGTCATTTTCACTTTTTGTGATTTTGATCAATCCATAACTCACAATCCATGAGGATTTGGAACCTCTTGTAGTTGACACTTTTAAATTATGTAAGATGAACTTTCATTTGAGCTTTGGATGGAAGAAAAAGGCCTTATGGTTTAGGAGTTATGACCCTGCAAAGTTGGTACAAAATCACTTTTATTCCATAACTTAGAAAAAATTTGGTTTCTCAAGGTTGCCCCTTTTGTAAGAAACCTCAATTTTCTTATTTTTCTTGATGAATGATGATCAATACCATACATTAACATTGTTTTTGACATATGGGAACCATATTTGTGAAAAATTCCAAAAAGTCAAACTTGATTTTGGGCACAGTTGACTTTTTGTCAGATGAAATCCAATCTGTGTGATCCTTTGTGCAATCAAGTGCTTGACCTAATTCAAACCTAATGGATGGATTCCGTAGGTGTTTTAGGGTGTCTTGAATCATGTCCCATGGATTGGGAGCATGTCTTGGTCAAAATTCAAAGGTACAGTTGACTTTTTCTTCAAAAACCTAATTGTGGTCCAGATGAGATTGAAACTTGTGAATCAAGCTTCTTGGATCAATCCATTATTGTAAATGGATCAATGTGGTGTGTTTGAGGCCCTCAAATCATGTCTTGAGGTCTTGGCTCATGCTTTGCTCCAAAAGTCAACTTAGGGGTGAATTAGGTCAAGAAACCCTAATTCCTGATTTTTGATGAATGCATCCCCTGAGGCTAAATTGACTTGATGATTGGGTCCATGAGGTCCCTTGGAGTATCTTGGGTTGTGCTTTGAAGTATTGGCTCATGCCCAGATGGAAATTTTCATCTGGAGGCTTTGGTCGACCAAAATCCTAATTTGGTGACACTGGCGATCTTGAGGCTTGATCCACTAGGAATGTTGCAACTTTGTGCTTGATTCTTGATATGGGAGACCTCTTGATCCTTTATGGGTGTTTGAGAGGTTAGACAAGTTGAAGATCATGTCATTTCTTGATTGATCCTTTGTCTAAGTGCTCTGAGAGAGCTTAAAACCCTAATTCTTGATTGTGGTGAATGCTCAACCATATTTGAGGAGATTGATGAGGCATGAAAGTACATCCATATTGTGGTGATGATTCTCACAATGATGGGAAATATTGGTGGTCAAAATTTGGGGTATGACAGCCAGAAGAGCCTGCTCTGCTGCTTGAAAGACACCCAGCTTTGCTTCGGGCCCGCTGTGCTCCGCTAGATTTGGAAAATGCAAAAGAAAAGATCCACGGTCGCCCCGAACTTCAAGTAATGGCAGACCAGTTCAAAAGCACGAATAAACGCAAGTGCGTTCGGATGGAGTTGGGCGGGGCACAACTCTAAGTGGCAGAAGATGGCCTCTTGAAAATCGGTAAAGGGCAGGCGATACCTTTCCTCCACAAAGGCAAATTCATACATGGGGAATCGCATCCCCGGATACACCAAACAGATTTGGTCGTTCTCCGTCGGGCAGATAACTCTCCAATGCACGGGCGCACCCTCAACCCGATCTTCAAGGTAGGGAAACTCCCGAGCTTCCTCTTCAGTAAATGTCGACCTCGTCGACAGGGGTTCCTGGGCGATCCACTTGAGGTCCTCCTCAGCTACTTGGACGTTGACATAGTCTACGGGATGCTCTGCCTCCTCGCGCGCAGCCCCAACATCGGGTACGACCCCTTCGCGTTGGTCAGCCATTTCACCTGAAAAGCAGAGGAGGAAAAAGTGAATTCGACGACAAAGATCAAATCCACCCTTCCACGACTAATCAAGTGAAAAGGAGAGGAATAAGTCGAGGATAACCTCGAGCCCTAGTCGACCACGACAGAATACAGCGACTTCACTTTCCCCCACAACGGGGACGAGTCTCTGCGACTCCACGAAGACTCTGCGAGGAGGAGCTTACTCGACAAATAAGCTCGTCGTGCAAAAGCCAAAGTTTCACGTCGAACAAGCCTAATGCCCGACTACAAACCTAAAACTAATCCTAACCAGAATCTAGAAAGATCTATATAAGCTTACACAATGTTCATGGGCATTCATCCCATGTTCTTCGTGTTCCTCACGTTCTTCATGAATTTTCCAGAAATTCACGTGTTCATCGAAGAACACATGAACATTCAACAGGAAAATTCATGAATCACCAGAAAATTCATGTAGATTTCCAGAAACGAAGAACACCATAGGAATTGCAGAAGGAGGTGAAGAACTTACTTGAAAAATCAAAGATAGAAGATGAAGGTCAAGAAATAGGCTTTGAAGATCGACGGAGGCGAAGAAACTCCGGCGAGAGCACAAGTTGCAGAGCAAAGAGGTTTGGGGAGAAGAATTTGAGTGAAGTGTTCAAATGAATCCTCTCTCCCCCATTTTATAAGCACTTCCTCGCTTGGGAAGCGCAAACACCATCATAGCCTAGGCCTCTAGACCTGACAGGAATTGGATGCACCACCACGTGTCAGAAAGGGAATCTTCGCATGGCATTCCCAAAGCTAGACGTTACATTCACCAAGTTCTGCTATCTTGCGAGCACATCTTCCTCGACAATACGCACAACTCATGTCCTCGGCAGGGCTCATCGACATAAAAACGCCACTTCGGCGGGCACACTTCCTAAACCTGGTCGACATAAAAACGCTATTTCCGCGGGCATGTCCTTACATACGAAAGGCTTGTCGGGCAGGTTAGGAACCAGTGTCAACCACCGCAACATTAGAACCGGTGAAGGGCATGTCCCCGAACATTAGTATTCAAAGCTGACAGTCCCCGAGGCTATCTCAAGTCATCATTTTTCCTCAGAGAAAAGACTTGGGGGGCTCCTGTTCTAGATTGGGCAGGCGCTTGGCCCACAGGAGGGAAAGACCCAATCCAGTCCAACTCTTGACAAGACCCAATAGCCAGAAACTAGCCATTGGGCAGAAACTAGCCGTTGGGCACAACTAGTCGTTGGGCACAATATGCCCGTTGGGGATTTCACCCTCATGCGCCTGACAGTTCACGCGACCAAATGCCTCCCCGAATCTCACGGAAGCAGTTAGACCAGGTCAAAGGGTCACGCGCCTGACCCTCCACCTGACAGTCTCCTATTGGTCGACCAGATATTTCGGCCACATGGGAAACCTCGGCCCCGCGCTAGGGGTTGCTTCTATAAATACCTTCTCACTTGAGAGGGTCAAGTTTGATCACTATTCAATACTCAAATCACACCTTAACGCTTTGTGCTTGCTTACCCTCTTTTGCCCAAATACTTACTTTGGCATCGGAGTACCTTGCAGGTACACCCCACTCCTCTCCTACAAGCATCCTCATCTGCCCTACTCAAAGGCCACGACAATCCAGTCTGATCACCTCAGATCAGTTTTCTTTTCAAATAACTAATTACTTTTACTTGGGTACAATATTCAAATATAAAATGGGGGAGTAGTTAATTTTTATTTGTGTATCTTCTACAACTTCTAAGTAGTTTTGAAGGGAAAAACAAGAAAGAAAATAGACTACACCAAAAAGATGTTTTGTCTTTATATATTGTTATAGATAAAAATAAAATAAAAGAAAATAAAAAATTATTTAACAAAAAAGTTTATTATTTAAAAAAAAAAAAATATTTTTATTTAGATTATAAATATAGTTTTTTATATATATAAAAATATTTGGATCAATTATATATATTTTTTTATGTAAATAATATTTTTGTTTTGATATTATTTATAAAAATATTTGAATTAATAAAAAATTGGTTACCGTTTGAAAAAAATTAGAATTCAATCATTAATATATATATATATATATATATATATATATATATATATATATATATATATATATATATTATGCATTATTTGTTATAAACATTTTTAATTTGCTTCACATATTTTTGTTCATTCACACAAATTTAAAAAATATTAATGAGTGAATTCTATTTTATATATATATATATATATATATATATATATATATATATATATATATATATATATATATATATATATATATATATATATATATATATTATGCATTCTTTGTTATAAACATTTTTAATTTTTAATTTGCTTCACATATTTTTGTTCATTCACACAAATTTAAAAAATTAATAATTTATCTTAAATATAATTAAATTAATTTTAATTGTAATTTAAAAAACTTGTGCTTCGCACAAGTTATAGTCTGGTGAGTGCACTTGTTGACACATCAGTGTTTTAAAATCCGGATCATTTCAGCTGATCAGACCGATTAGACCGTGAACTGGAGGGTAGAATATTTCGGTAAGATCATCGAATAATAACTGCAATTGATCCAATGAAAATCGGTGAGATCCGCTCGGTTCACTGGTTAGACCAGTGAATCGGTGAATTTCTTAAATCGGTAGGTTGATTTTTTTATATTTATTTTTTAATAAAATTATGATTTTGATCCCCTATTTTTCATTTTTCTTAAGTTTTGATGCCCTATTTAAAATCCAATTTTATTAATATTTATAATTATATTAGTTATTTATAAAAACTAAATAATTTTAAAATTATAAAAATGAAATTTTGTCAAATTTAAGAGTTGGATCTATAATCTTTCAAAATTATTAGGATTGTAGTTTTATCCATAAATCTTTTTTTATTTTTAATTAGGTTAAAAAGAAGAAAATGATATATTATATAATTACAAGAATTATCTCTAACGCAATTCTTATTAAACTGATTTATTATTAATCATACAATAAAATAATATAATAAATTTAAAAAATTAGCAAATTAATTAAATAATATAATAATATTATAAATTAACAAAAGTTTTGAAAAAAATTATGTTATCAAATAAAAACAAAATTATATTTTCACATAATTAAAACTCATGCAATCCGACTGGGAACTCACTGATTTGACCAGTAATCCAATGACTCAATAGTATGACCAGGTTAATAATCAATCTGGGTTTTAAAACATTGACATATATTAAAAATTGTTGTTTTATTGAAGTTATCCTAAAACTTTTAGATCGTCGTAATGAGCATTTTACCTCTATTATTTTAGTTTATTTTAATTGAAAATTTATGATTTTTTTAAACTAACAATTTTTCGTTATTTTTGGAAACGTATTGTATTATAATTTAAAAATATCTTTCGATTAATTTTATTTGTTACAAAATTCAATTTAGGGTACATGTACACTAAATTTAATTTAACAAATTAAAAATTATTTTAAATGCTAATTAACTATCATTTATAGTCATCCTATATGCAATATATATTTTAGACATATTTAGATAAGTAGTACATAAACATATTTGGATGAATAGTACATTTTTTCTCTGGATATATAAATTTCTCTTATTTACATCATTCAAATATATTTTGGTAATTATTGTTTTGACTCAGTCAATATAAGTTAGTAACATATAGTCTAAACATCTTTAACTAACTTAAAATGACATACATTTTTTTTTCTGTGTTTGATTCGATAAGCTCACATTAAAAAAATACTATTATAATAAATAAAAATGACGCATAAAAAATATAATTCTATAGTAATTACAAATTGATAATTTTTTAACTTTTTATCAAACTCCTTTTTATTTATTTGATTCTTATCATAACATTTTTTTTAATTTATTGAGTTTTTATTATATATATATATATATATATATGATCGTGAAGGCTGGATCAGATCCTGTAAAATCAGGCCGCCAAGTGCGTCAGGGATGCTGGTCGAATGGAGAGGAGGAGGGGGTGTACCTGCAAGGCACTCCGACGCTCAAGTAAGTAAAGGTCAGAGAAAAAGGGGCAAGTACAAAGAGTGAATTCTTAGGATGAATATTCGATACCTGACCCTCTCGCTTGAGAGGGTTTATATAGAGCCCCCAGCGCGTGGCCAACGGTCCTATTTTCGGGGCGAAATAACCGTTTTCCCCAAAGAATAGGTAACTGCCCAAACTAGCCGTTATGTCGGGCAGGGTGCCCGAAACTAGCCGTTATGTCGGGCATAAACGCAGTCTCGGGCACTTGCCCTTTGCTGTTCGGGCAGCGAGGAAGCCGTGCGTAACGGGCAGTAAATCCGGGGGGAAACTTTGCGTTCCTTGCCCGACTGAAGGGGCAAAAAGGTCACTTTTGCCCCTATGTGGATTGGACTTAGGCAATTTGGGTCGCTCTGGAGTAGAAGCGGATTGGGTCAATTCTAGCCATTGGTCCAGTCCAGAACAGGAGCCCCCCAAGTCATTGCTCCCGAGCATGGGAGTGATGACTTAAGGACTGCTCATTGCTCCGGGGAGCCAGCATAAAGTCGTCGTTTGGAGACGAAGAGGATTGTCTTGAAGTGCTCGTGGCTCTCGTTGTCCGTGATATTCGTGGTCGTGACCTTATTGCCCGGTATTCGGGGAGATTAAGCGTCAGACAGAATTGGAAACGTTGGGTTGCCACGTGTGCTTTGAGCCCAGTGTAGCAGTTAATAGGTCATGATGGCTAGTGGGTAGTCATTATGGCCTACAGGCGCGTGTGTGCACGTGCCCCTCAGTATAAAAGGGGGAAGATTGTCCCATTTTGCACTTTTTCTTTCTGATTTCTCTTCGCCTCTTCTGCGTTCTTGCCCGTCACCGCCTTCAGTGCTTCCGACCACCGTGCCAAGCTTCGAGCAATCTCTTTCTTCTACTCAAATCAAGTAAGTTTTCTGATTTGTAGCTTGTTTTACTTCCTTTTGTAGTTAGTGGTAGATCGCATGCGGTTAGGGTTAGCTTTAGGTGATAAAATAGGGAGATTTCTGGCGATTGTTGGTGGTGGACGGTGGCTGTGCCATTTTGCTGCCTCCAGCACTTCGCCGGAGTAGGTAGTACGTTTAGCGAGGGTGGTCCACGGCGTGGTTGCGGTAGTTGTGCATGGGTGACCACCGTGTTTGTTCACCTTCTGCTAGAACGATGAGTTTTCCGGTAGATCGTTCCCAGATTCCGGTGAAGCTTTGCGATTTCCTGCGGAACTTCGACCGGAAACTGGGCGTGAGCGCGGGCAAGCTCCTCGTTATGAGTTGAGAGTTCCGGGCATATCCTCGCGGGGAGGTTTTTGCTTTGATGTTAGGGCTTAGGCCGGGGACGTTGTCCTCAGCCCTTCGCGCGCCCTTTCACTTGACTTAGCAGTGGAAGGGTGGATTTGATTTCCTGTCGAATTCACTGTCTTTCTCTGCTTTTTCAGGTGATCGTAATGGTGACGGGGCCAGATAGAGAAGTCATTCTAGACACGTCCGAGGAGGAAACTGGCTCCGAGGAGAATAGTAGCTCGACGGCTTCGAGCTCTGCGGCTTCGAGCTCCGCAACATCGAGCTCCTCGAGCAATGTCGGGGAGGAAGAAGAATTGGATGTCATGGAGGAAGACGTCGAAGGGTTCTGTGCGGAAGAATGGGAGGTGGCCGAACCTTTCGAGCATATTTCCACGTTCGCGAAGTCTTTGGCGGACGTTTTTACGGAGGTAGGACCAGAAGGGGAGTGGCAGGTGCACTTCCCTACCTTGGACGAGCGGGTCTGCTCAGATTTCGGGGACCGCTTTACGATGTACGAGTATGCCTTCAAAAAACTGGGACTGAGGCTGCCTTTCACTGATTTCCAGCGGTCGGTGTTCGATCATCTGAAGCTGGCGCCCTCTCAACTTCACCCTAATTCGCTGGCCTTCATCCGGGCCTTTGAATTGGTGTGCGAGCATCTCACTCTGGGGACTACTCTCCCCCTGTTCTTCGCTGTTTTCCATCTTCAAAGGCAGCTGGCGGGGAAGAAGTACGGGTGGGTTTCCTTGAAGCAGCCCAAAAAGTTATTTAATCCGTTCTCGGAGTCAATCCGAACGTTCAAGGGACGGTATTTTATCGTGGAACCCGTGTCTGAGGTTGCCCAGGATAGCACATATGTCTGGGAGATAGAGGTCGACGAAGATGGGAATGAGCTGCTCAACGAGGAGGGAAAGTATATTGGGCGGAGGCTGTACATGTTTCCCATCCGCTGGGCACCAGACCATTTCTCCAAGAAGCCCAGCGCTTATGTCTTCAAGCCGAGCGAGCTGCGCGGGCAGGACGTCGTGGCTTACGAGAAGCTGGTGAACTGGGTCAACTCCTTGAGTCTCGCAAGTTGCTGGACGAGCAAGGGCAACCCTATCTTCGAGGAGGATGAGAGCCAGAGAGTTGAGTGCAGATTCGTCAATGTTAAGGCACTGCTGGAGTGCAAGACTCCCGCGGATGCTGAGAAGCTGCTCGGTAGTCTTGGTTATTTAGATTTTGTTTGTGTTATCTCTTTTCCACGTAGCTAACGTGCTCTTCTTTTCATTTGTGCAGGTGAGATGCCTCAAGCTCGCGATCGCGTGGTGAGGAATGCTATGGCGAGGAATAAAGCTGGAGCGGCTCCTCCTAAGACCCGGCCTGTTGGTGCTCGTGCTCCTCCCCTTGTTCAAACTGCCGTGGGGACCTCTTCTTCTCCCTCTCCTGCTCCACGGGGATCTCCACTGCCTTTGACCGGGCGGGCGAAGCGCCCAAGGACATTAGACGCTGTGGACCTTACCCGTGTGCCAGAGAAGGGGAAGTTTGAGTTACCTCCGTGCATCCTTGACAGGAGATTCTTTGAAGGTAACTCTTTGGTCGTCCCTCGGGTGGAATCCCTTTGCTTGGAAGGCATGGATCGCCCGAGCAAGAGGGCGCTGGTGGCCCAGGATGCTTCTGCCCTGGTCAGAATGTTGGAGATGGCTGCAGTCTACGCCGAAGGAGATAAAAGAGTTGAAGACTAGGGCTGAGCTGGTTGCCCGCATCCTGCTGGCCGAGGATGACGGTATCGCCGTGGCAGTGGAGTCTTTCAAAAGCGTCGTGGCTCAGTTGCGGGTGGTGAACCCTGGGCTTGAGATCTCGACCGAGGGCACTCACTATCTTCCGCGCGTTGAGGATGGTCGCATCGTCTTGCCCGCATGCCTTGTTCTAGATACCCCCGAGGCTCAGCCTGAGGACCAGCCCGAGGAGGACCAGCGACTTGAGCAGGTGTCAGCCGAGCAAGCGGATGAATGAGGAGTGTTGTTATTTTGATGTTGTTGTATCTTGTCCGGCCTGCGCACCGTTGAATTATTTGTAATTTTATTTTTGGGGGCATGGCCCCGTTTTATGTAATAACGCACAATCGTGGCCCTTGTGGCCATCTGTTATGTTAATTATGTTTCTGTCTTCTTCGCGCACATGATCTTACTTGCGTTTATTTTTGCTAAGTGTTGTATGCATGCTTGCTGTGGGCGTATGTCTGCCTGTGTTTGGGAGCTTTTGACTTGTGCGAATATTTATGGGGATTGCTCGATGTAGATGTGTTCGACAATGTGGGGAACTGGTCGAACGGCCGGGGAATATCCTGGCTGGGGAGCGGAGCTCAGGTCGCGTTTGAGGCCTGAGTTTGCGGCGTGAACGTCCCATCGCGAGCTGGGGTTCTGCCAATCATGGTACTTTGACGACGGCGATGCTCGATCGAGGACCGCTGTCGAGCAACTACCCAGCTCGTTACTGAGCGAGGTTGTGTTTTAATCGTATGCGACGCTTGTACCTAGACGCGCATAGTGGTCGGTAGTTGACGTTCGTCGTTGCGATGAGCCGAACCGAGGAGTTAGCTTAGTATTGTTTTAGCTTTTCGGCGTTCCATGGTCGAGCGAGTTCTTCCCCAGTGAGATGTTCTAGGTAGTAGGCCCCATTTTCCGTTTTTTTCCGGATGCGATAGGGTCCCTCCCAATTGGCTGCTAGCTTGCCTTCGCGAGAGTCTTTTTGGTTTCTTCTTAGGACAAGGCTTCCCATGTCGAACTCTCGTCGTATCACTTTGGCGTTGTGCCTGATGGTGATCTTTTGTTTCAGTGAGGCCTCGCGGAGAGCTGCCCCGGCTCTGATTTCCTCGACGAAGTCGAGCTCTTCCCTTAAAGATTCGTCGTTCATTTCCTCGTCTAGGGGAGACTCTGTCCGCCTAGAGGGCACGTGAACTTCGACGGGAATTATAGCCTCGGTTCCGTATGCTAAACGGAAAGGTGTTTCCCCGGTCGTTGAATGAGGAGTTGTACGGTAAGCCCAGAGCATGCTGTGTAGCTCCTCGACCCACGCCTTCTTTGTTTCATCTAGCCTTCGCTTGAGGCCTCGAAGGATGACTCGGTTAGCTTCCTCAGCCTGCCCATTTGTTTGGGGTGTTCGACGGATGCGAAGTGTTGCTTCGTGCCCAGTTGGGCGACGAAGTCCTGAAACTTCTTGTCCGTGAACTGCGTCTCGTTGTCCGTTACTATCGCTTGGGGAATACCGAAATGTGCAAGGATGTTTCCTTTGTAGAAACGCAGGATGTTGAGGGCAGTTATTTTGGCTAGAGGTTCTGCTTCTATCCACTTTGTGAAATAATCCACGCCCACTATGAGGTACTTGTTCTGACTTGATTCTACCACGAAGGGTCCTAGGATGTCTAGGCCCCACCAGGCGAATGGCCATGGGGAGGACATAGTCTTGAGCTCGTTAGGCGGAGCTAGGTGCATGCCCCCGTGCCGTTGGCATTTATCGCACTTCTTTACGTGCTCTTTTGCGTCGTTTTGCATAGTTGGCCAGTAGTATCCTGCTCGGAGGGCCTTTCGAGCAAGGGACCTTCCGCTGAGATGTTGGGCGTTGATTCCTTCATGGATTTCACGCAGGATGTGCGTGACCATTTCTTCTTCGACACATTTGAGTAGCGGAATGGAGAATCCCCGTCTGTATAGTTTGTCTTCGACCAGGACATAAGAGCAGGCCCTTCGCCTGACTATGCTGGCCTCCTTTGGGTCGGACGGGAGTTCGTCTTTGGCGAGGTAGTTGTAGACGGGGGTCATCCAGCAGTTGTTGTCGCCGACCGCCTGCACGTCGAGTGTCGGGGAGGCCTTCTCGATGCTGGGTCGGGGAAGTACTTCTTGTATGACGGATTTGTTTCCGCCTTTCTTCTTCGTGCTGGCCAATTTGGACAACACGTCCGCTCGTACATTATGTTCGCGGGGAACGTGTTTCACTTATACTGTTGTGAACTTTGCCATTTCCTTCTTTACCAGGGCCAGGTATTCGGCCAGGTTGTCGTTTTTGGCTTGGTATTCGCCTCGGACCTGGAGGGCCACGAGTTGTGAATCCATGCAAATGACGACTTCCTCTGATCCCAGGTCCTTGGCAAGGCGTAGCCCAGCGAGGAAGGCTTCGTATTCATCCTAGTTATTGGAAGTTGGGAAAGACAGTGTGAGTGATACTTCGACGATAGTCCTTTCGTTGCTTTCCAGTATAATGCACGCGCCGCTACCTGCCGAGCTTCAGGCACCATCGACGAAGATGGTCCACTTACGTGTCTCGCTCGCGGGGGAGTCTGCGAATGTCATCTCCGCGACGAAATCGGCCAGAGCTTGGGCCTTAAGGGCTTTTCTGCCTTCGTACCGGATGTCAAATTCGGACAGTTCTAGCGACCATTTAAGCATTCGTCCGGCCATATCTGGTCGTCCAAGCAGCTGCTTTATGGGCTGATCTGTTCGAACCACGATCGTGTGGGCTACGAAGTAGTGCCTTAATCTCCTGGCAGCGTTGATGAGGGCCAATGCCACCTTCTCTATCTACTGGTATCGTAACTCTGGTCCTTGTAGCGCCTTGCTCGTGAAATAAATGGGCTTCTGCCCGTCAGGCGTCTCGCGGATGAGAGCGACGCTCACTGCTTCGGCTGCTACGGCCATGTATAGGTATAGCGTTTCGCCATTGTCCGGGCGAGAGAGAATCGGAGGCTCTGAGAGTGCTTGTTTCAGATGGAGAAGGGCCTTGTCGCACTCCTCGGTCTATTCAAACGCGGCCTCTTTGCGGAGGAGCTTGAAGAACGGTAGGGCGTGCTGGGCGGACTTGGCCACGAAACGAGATAGGGATGCGAGCATCCCGTTGAGGGATTGGATGGATTTTTTGGACTTGGGCGTAGGAAACTTGGAGAATGCCCGGCATTTGTCGGGATTGGCTTCGATTCCTCATTCCGTCAAGTAGAAGCCGAGGAATTTACCTGCCCGGACACCGAACGTGCACTTCTCCGGATTGAAACGCATTTTGTATTTACTGGCCTGTTCGAAGACCTTTCGCAAGTGGGCGGTATGATCGGTTTCCTCGTGGGACTTTACGATCATGTCGTCCATGTATACTTCGAGCATGTCGCCTATTTCTCCCCGAAATACTTTATTCATCATTCGTTGGTATGTTGCTCCGGCATTCTTCAGGCCGAAGGGCATTACGTTGTAGTAATAATTCCCCGATTCGGTCATGAAGGCCATGTATTTTTTGTCGGACATTGCCATTGGGATTTGATTGTAGCCCGAGTAGGCGTCCATGAACGATAAAATTTTAAAACCAGTGGAATTATCAATAAGTTTATCAATATTGGGGAGGGGGTAGGCATCCTTCGGGCATGCCTTATTGAGATCGGTATAATCAATGCACATACGCCATTTTCCATTAGATTTTTTGACCAATACAACGTTGGACAGCCAAGTGGTGTACTTGGCTTCCGAAATAAATTTGGCCTCGAGGAGGTCCTTTACAGCTTTTTCAGCAGCCTCCGTTTTCTCCGGAGACTGCTTTCTCCTACGTTGTGCTACGGCCTTAACGGTCGGGTCAATGGTCAGTTGGTGACATGCAGTGGACGGGTCTAAACCGGGCATCTCTGCGGCGCTCCAAGCGAAGAGGTCAGCGTTCTCCCGGAGGCATGCTTTGAACTGCTTCCTCGCGATGTCAGGTAGGTCTGCTCCGATCTTCACTCCCCGTTGGGGATCTTCGCTGAACAAAACTATCTCGAAGTTGTCATCCGGGATTGGACGCATCGGATGGGAGCTGCTGCTGGATGCTGTAGATGGGCCGGCTGATGCTGCTCGTTCCTCCTGATGGTCCTCAGGGAAGCGGCTGTCGAGGTCGATAGAGTCGACCTGGGGCAGAGGCTTGGCTTCCTCGAAGCTGCTTGGCAGCGTTGGCTTGCTCGACACCTTTGGCTTGGGCGCAATGGCGTTGAGTCCCTTTGTGGCTGCTTTGAAACACCGTCGGGCAGCTTCTATATCACCGTGGAGGGTGGCGACCTTCCCTTTCGAAGTGTAATACTTCATCTTCAGGTGGACGGTTGAGGGCACTGCTACCAACTCGGCCAGAGTTGGCCTTCTGAAAATGCATTGGTAAAGCGACGGACAATCGATTACCAGAAACTGCACCTTGATGGATCTGGCCGTCTCAACTGCGTCGAATGTCACGATCAGCTCCACGTAACCCCACGGCTTTGTTACGGACCCGTTGAATCCCTACAAGTCAGATCCCACGTAGTGAGTGAGGTGAGATTCGTCCAGCTAAAGTGTTGAGAACAGCTGGGAGTACATGATGTCGACCGAGCTGCCCTGGTCGACAAGTATCCTGCGAACGTCGAAGTTCGCCATCCGGGCTCTGACGAGCAGCGGTATGCTGGAGTTCGGGGACCCGCCGAGGAGTTCCTCCTTGTAAAAGGAGATTGGGACGGAGCCCTTCTGGGCCTGATCAAGCGTCGTCACTTTGTTGCAGCTGGTGTTGATCAGGTGGTCGAACTTCCATTTCACGGAGCCCACAGTGACTTTGTTGAATCCCCCGCCAGAAATGACCATGGCAGAAGGAAAAGTCTCCCACGGGCTGTGGGCCGCGAAATAAGCAGGGGCGTTGAGCCCGTCTGGGACGTATAAGTCCTCTGGCCGGGATATGGACATCGCTACCTGTACGTTAGTGTCATCCGAGGAGGGTACTTCCTCCTCGACCTTCTTGGACTCCTGGGCGTCTTGCCGAGGAGTGTCCTTCTTCTTTGCGAACTGTTTCAGGTGCCCGTCCCTGATCAGTATCTCTATGGCATCCTTCAGGTGGATGCAGTCCTCTGTAGTATGGCCGTGACTTTTGTGGAAGCGGCAGTACTTCGACTTATCCACGTTTGGTCTGTTCGGCAGCTGTTTGGGGGAAACGGACCCCGGCTTGTTTGAACTCCGAATTGGCACATTCGGACAGAATCTTTTCCTTGGAAACGGTCAGGGGAGTGTATTCGTGGAAGCACCCGGAGGGTCCCTTGCTGTCGCGGGAGTCCCTCGGACGGTCCTCGTGTCTTCGTTCACCCCGACGAGATGCCGAGGCTTCCTCTCCTTTGGCGGTCCGGGCATTCTCCTAGCGGCGCGATGCCCGGACGTTGCTGGCCGCAATCTTCTCCGTGTACTGGATATGAGTTTGGACTTTGAGGAGGAGGGTGTCTAAATTCCTCGGTGGGGCGAGACCGATGGGTTTAGCGAAATCGGAGTCCGGGAGGACCCCTTGTTCGAGCAGGAACTTCTTCATTTTGTCCGTCGTCGGGACCTGCACTGCTTCCTTGTTGAACCTCTCGATGTATGCTCGGAGAGGTTCGTCTTTCCTCTGGATTATGGCTCCGAGGGAGGCATCAGTTTTGGGGTTGCGGCGAGATGCTGTGAAGTGCCGCGAGAACATCCTGCCGAGCTGTTTCCACGAGGTAATGGACTCCTCGGGCAGTTGTTTATACCATGTCATTGCTCCTTTCCGAAGCGTGGTCAGAAACAGTCTGTATTTGATGGCGCCCCGTACGCCGCGGTAGTCTAAGAGGGCATCGATATTCTCGATGTGCTCGTCTGGGTCAGTGGTCCCGTCGTATGTGCCAAGTGACGGGGGTTTCTCCAAGCCTTTCGGGAGACGGGTGGCCAGGATCTCCTGGGACAACGGGCCGCGAGGCTCGTCGTCGTCATTGGAACTGGTGTATGATGGTGACCGGACGGGCTGCTCGCGTCGACGGTTCCTTCGTGGAGAAGGTGAGCGGTCCCTTCGAGGAGAAGGTGAGCGGTTCCTTCGCGGGGAAGGTGAGCGTGTCCGTCTTTTGGACTTGATCGGAGACTCCTCGTTCCTTCGAGTCTTTTTGTGGTCATGAGCGTGCTGGTCACGCGGGGAGATCTGGTCGCGCTTTCGGGCTACGCGAGGATCTTGCTCATGGCGCAGTCTTCGGTCGATTTCTCTCCGGGGCTACGGGCTTCTTGATCGTCGCAGATTACTCCGCGTAGGAGGGGATCTTGGACGGCGAGACTCTTCCAGTGCCCCGATCCTCTCGTTTTGTTGCAGGATCAGGGTGTTGGTTTTGTTGAGGGCCTCCAGGAGGGCTGCCACGGCCGGGTCGGCGTTGGACAGAACAGGAACGGGCTGGAGGTCGAGAGACGGTTGATCGTTGTGGCGATCAGCAAGAGTTGGGGAAGGAGAAACGGTGGCTCCATCCCTAAGGAAACGGGCATCTCGGAGGAGAGATGATTGGCCGTCAACGTCAGATTTATTGATGGGGAGGATGGTGGAATGAAGAGCATCCTGGGTGCGATCTTGGGAGGCCATGATCGTGATGATGTTCGAAAGTTGTTTTGATCTTCGGTTAAAGAAAGAAGGGGAGAACAAAGATTTCCCACAGACGGCGCCACTGATCGTGAAGGCTGGATCAGATCCTGTAGAATCAGGCCGCCAAGTGCGTCAGGGATGCTGGTCGAATGGAGAGGATGAGGGGGTGTACCTGCAAGGCACTCCGACGCTCAAGTAAGTAAAGGTCAGAGAAAAAGGGGCAAGTACAAAGAGTGAATTCTTAGGATGAATATTCGATACCTGGCCCTCTCAAGCGAGAGGGTTTATATAGAGCCCCCAGCGCGTGGCCAACGGTCCTATTTTCGGGGCGAAATAACCGTTTTCCCCAAAGAATAGGTAACTGCCCAAACTAGCCGTTATGTCGGGCAGGGTGCCCGAAACTAGCCGTTATGTCGGGCATAAACGCAGTCTCGGGCACCTGCCCTTTGCTGTTTGGGCAGCGAGGAAGCCGTGCGTAACGGGCAGTAAATCCGGGGGGGAACTTTGCGTTCCTTGCCCGGCTGAAGGGGCAAAAAGGTCACTTTTACCCCTCTGTGGATTGGACTTAGGAAATTTGGGCCGCTCTGGAGTAGAAGCGGATTGAGCCAATTCTAGCCATTGATCCAGTCCTGAACAATATATATATATTATGTTTATTAATATTAATGGAGAAAAAAATGTACATTCGAAAATTTGCAGCCTCCCAAAATAACTTACATTTATTCATAATAAATTATATTTTCATCTAATTTTAGTATGACAGAAGTTTAAATTAAATTTCAAAAAATATATTTAATTATTATCAAACATAATAATAAAATATAAATTATTAAATAATGCACAATCAAAATTAAATGGTATCCAAATAAAATAAAAAATATATTGTGATTCTTATTTTTTTTGGGTTAATACCCATTTTGCCCCCTGCCATATAGGCGCTTTTCGAAAAACCCCCTGTAAAAAAAAAACTTGCAAAAAAAACTCTAACATTTGAAGATTCTCTCAGTTTTGACCTTCATCACATCCAGTCACTAAAAATAGAGGTGTGCAAAAAAACTGGTTCACAAGAACCTAATTTAAAAATATGGTGCACCAATTTCAAAAGTCTATATTATTTGGTTTAAAAACTAGTCCAAATTCATTTTACTAAAACCATTAAAAACCAATGTCCACTTTTTAAAACCAATACATAAATGGTTAGTCCACTTTTTAAACATAATTTGTTCTTTGTCTTGTTTTTGTTTCATAGTCATAAGTGACAATTAAGGTAATGTATATTTAATAAATAAATGTTATATATACATATATATATATATATATATATATATATATATATATATATATATATATATATATATATATGATTAAAGAGATAGTCAATAAAATAAGTTGCCATATGATTAAACTCACCATCCTTTCTAAAAACCATCACCCCTACTGGTTGTTTTGATTGGAAGAGTTTGTTGGGGATCATCTTTTGTAGGGTAACCCATTGGTGGTGGTGGAGCAACTTGGTGGTGGCTACTTAATAAAACATAGTTGTTTCAGAGACATAACTACCTCTTTTCAGTATTAAAAACACCAACTAATCTATCTCAAATAGCAATTTGCTATAACAGATTATGATGCATTTTATAAATATATTTTTTTATAGGATAACTCAAAGCTTATCATTATTTAACAGGACTTGGTCTAAATTTATTATCTCCATTCAGTATAAAAGTTCTCACGGAAGAGCACTTAATAGTAATACTCAATTGGAAATCTATTCTTATAGTCCAATTATAATTTTAGAATCAATTCTTAAAACCAGCTACAGTATCGGTGCATATAGGTATCATGCAATCTTAGAAACATATATATTTCTATGATAAGATAAATAAATATACATTAATTACTTTTTTAATTCAATTCAATTTTATTGTCAATGAATGGTTATTAATTTAAAAAATGGTTAGATAGAGTTAAGAATAAGTTGTTAAATTGAGGATTAAGTTTTAGTCAAAACAAGTTCGAGAGAAATTTGGTTTTAGAACTGGTTCAAACAAAAACTGGTTTTTTGGTGCAAATCGGTTATTAACCAAACTGATCCAAACATAAACCGGTTTTACAAAAATAAACCAGTTTTGTCAAAGTGGTTTTAAAAACCAAACTGATCCATATATTTGGTTCAATTTGGTTTGGTTTTAGAACCATGCACACCCCTAACTAAAAATGCCAAAATGGCAGGGGTCAAAATGAAAACGCTGCCAAAATGGCAGGGGTCAAAATGGCAGGTTTTTTGTGACTGAATGTGATGAAGGTCAAAATTGAGAGAATCTTCAAATATTAGGGTTTTTTTTGCAAGTTTTTTTTTTTACAGGGGGGTTTTTCAAAAATCGCCTATATGGCAGGGGGCAAAATGAGTATTAACCTTTTTTTTTCTGTATGTATTTCATCTATTATGGAATTTTTCCAATTAAAAGAGATTTTGGTAAAACAAATGGTATGAGATATATACTAATAAATAAAAAATGGTAGGAGATTCTAGTAAAATCAGTGTTTTAAAAACCGGACCGAACCTGCCGGTCGAACCGAGAACCGGAGAGGTCACTGGTCTGATCTGATTGCTAGATCAGATATGCTATTGAACCAGTAGGAATCGGCCAGAACTGGTCAAAACCGTTAAAAACTGGTGAACCAGCGGTTTAAATGTATGTCTTTTTTTCTTCATAATAACGATGTCGTTTTGATAATTTTTTTTTAAAATTAAAATATAAATAGACTTTATTCAAAACTTATTTCATTTGTAATCAGTTCAAAATTTATTTGGATTTGTATTTTATACTATTTTGTCGTGCGTGATGACTACGTCAAGAGTTTGAATGTAAAAAATGAACTTGTGAAATTATGATATTTTGAAATTTTGTAGGTGTTGTGATATTTTTTTAGAGATCGAGTCATCCGATTCAACCGATTTATTAAATATATAGTTTTTTTATAGAGACCAGTTTATTCACAAATGCTATGAGATATATACTGATAAACCATTTCTTTTCCATTACACGTTTTCTCCTCTACGTGTCAATTCAATCACTTTTATTTCTGACGTGTCAATTCAATCACATTTATTTCTGATGTTTCACACACGTGTTACCATCTTGTTTCATCATCAAGATTTTCTTCAATACATTATCTCAAACAATATCTACAATATCTTTTGTTCTGGACTGGACCAATGACTAGGCATGGCCCAATCCGCTTCTGCTCCCAGAACGGCCCAATTGCCTAAGTCCAATCCGTGAAGGGGCAAAAGCTACCTTTCTTCCCTCCTACCGGACAAGGATTGCATCACTCTTCCCCGGTACTGCTGCCTGTCCCGCACGACTTCGTCAGTCCCTGAATAGTTAAGGGCATGTGCCCGAAACTACGCCTTTGCCCAACATAACGGCCAGTTTTGGGGGACCCTGACCGACATAACGGCTAGTTTTGGGCAGTTACCTATTCTTCGGGAAACAGTTATTTCGCCCTGAAAATAGGACCGTTGGCCACGCGCTGGGGGTACTATATATGTAACACCCCAATTCCCATCGCGAATAAATAACACTTAATAAAATCAGAGTAACTAAAAATTTATTTTTTCCGACAGGAAACAGGGATGTCACACTTAAATGAACAAAATACAATCCCTGCTCAACATTTTTGATACATAATACAAAGGGAAACTTTTCCTTACAAAAGGATGGTCAATTATGGAATAAAGCGGAAAGATCCATAACCGACTTGTTTTACAAAATAAACTGTTTTAGAACCTCTACTATATACAAAAGTACTACCAAATATATTCAACAATTATATACATATAAACATAATCGTTCCCCGACTCCCGTGCTACGTATCAGAGCAGACACCAAGACCGACAACGGAACGGAGGACTAATCTTCACAAAAGCCTCCACGCCTCTAAAGCTGACAATCTGCACTATGCCATAAAAAGCATATTCCAGCAGAAGGGTGAGAAATATTATCATAATAACGTTGCATATAATTATATAGACATCAACGTATAATACACATATACCACATTCTCACCACGACTTATCACGATGCACGTATCTATACACATAACATCAACATATTCCATAAGTCATTTACACGGCATAACAATCCGTAATTTAACACATCAAATATCATAGGCATAACCATTCATGCTCAAATACATGTATCCCTAATACATATCGATGCATTTAACATAAACACATATATTCATGTTCATTCACCGATGCATCATTACAAACATACAATTATCATCATTTCACATAAACATACATATTATGTTTATCTTCCAATGCACACCTGCACGATTCTGTTCATTCCACATCAACATATACATATATATATGTTCATTCATCAATGCACAACTACAATGATGACAAATGCAACTCATAGAGACCGACTCTCGACTCTATGCAGATGCAATGCGGTACCGACTCATTTCATCTCAAGTTCAATTGAAGAACTTATTGGAACCATCGCTCGTTACTTAGTGTAACTCCCCGTCGGGCATACGATGTTCACCCATTGCTACCACCTCTAAAAAGGCTTACAATGTTTATGGATTGCTTTCGGTCCTCTTTGTATAAGGCTCACAATCCGATCGCTTTCGGTCCTCTTTGTATAAGGCTCACGATCGTTTGTAATCATCGCTCCCACCTCTCAAAAGGCTTACGACGTTACAACGGGTTCATCTTAGAACCCCACAATGCAAGAATGCACATCATGATGCTTCACATACAACATGACTCATGACACTCTTGACATGCATACATATTCACAACCATGTGAACCATTTCAACATCAATAATCATGCATTGAAAATCAATTCAAACAATGCATTCATCATTAACCACAAATCACAACAACAAGCATATTATCATATGCATTCACACCAATTCACATTAATTACACCAAACGGCAACGAGCATCGCTTTACCACCCAAACGGCAACGAACTCTTTCACAATTAACATGCATTTACATTTAATTTAAACAATGCATTTCATGATGTTTGGCATATAATGACTCATGACATTAACATTGTATACTCACACACATCACATGCATCTTCACACATATATGCAACCATAATCATGCATATATATAATCAAATACCACACATTGCATATTCTTGCCCTTAGGCCACAAATCAACAACCACAACAATCATCACATATTCACATTTAACATGCATTATCACTTAATTCAAATAATGCATACATTCACTCAAGATCCACAATTCACAAAGCATTCTCAAATCAAGGGTTCGCTCTACAAACATATCCGCAACACATTCATATCATTCATAATTAACATACTTAACATTTTCTACAAAATCACTATTCACAAACAGTCGGAAAAGTCGGCCAAAAGTCGGCTAAAAATATAATTTCTTATCACCATCAATTAGTACATATCAATACCTTCAATTCGATATAAAGAACTCTCAAATCCGATAAACAACGAACAAGTTATGAATATTTCAAACTAACGCAAAAACATAAACCGGACGCCCGACACTACGAAACGGTTCATAAAAACTGTACCGATTGGACCAAGTTCAGACCCCAAAACTATTTTTCCTAGAAAGAACATCTCGTTAGCTTCCCAACGCTTCGAACGGGGATCAAAACCGACTTACGGTTCAAGAGATATGAATTTCCGAAGTTTCCCCGACAAACCAGATTTTCTGTTTCAGCACAGTATGTATCGATACATAGGCTTTATGTATCGATACATAAAGACCTCATGTATCGATTCATAACTCGCATGTGTCGACACATGCTGTAGTGAAAATGCTATTTTTCCCAATTTTCACAGTATGTATCGATACATAAGGGTTATGTATCGATACATAAACCATTTCGTATCGATACATAGCTGTTATGAATCGATTCATGCTCTGTTTTTCCTCAAAAACCAGATTTTCTCAAAATACACCTTTGCTGTCCCATTTCCAAAATTCCCGGAAACTCGACTAAATCGAACATTTTCACCAAAACAAACATATACTCCCAACCACCAAATACATAAGAACAATTTAGAACACATAAACGAAATTTCTACGACGTTCGATTTTTCGATTAAATTTCAACCTTTCAAAAACCAGAATTTTTAAACTTCACCAAATCGAATAAAAAGCACGCTATACGACGACCTAACCTTCCTCGATACAACTACGTAATTTATTTCGAATTCTAACCGTGAAAACATCGTTTTCTATCAATTTCCTATAATTCGACCTAAACGGAAACAACAACGGAAACATACCGAAAACTAACCGAAACATAACCAAACTTCATGAAACTTCAAACAGCAGCTCACATACATATAACCAACCAACACATGTATTTATACAACTTTCCGACCGTAGAAACATCGGTTTCTATCGATTTCGTCCAATACGACATAAACGGAAACATATGGAAAACCAACCAAAACATTCACACAAAACACATACATAATCATACACAAAGTTATAATAACAATATTTCACACCCTTACCCGATTAAATCGTGTTTGAAAAGTCGGTTGAATCAATTTCTTTCTCTCCAAGTTTTCTCCCTTTTTCTTCTTTTCTTTCTCTTTTCCTTCTTCTTCTCTTTTTCTCTCAAAATTCTGTTTTTCCCTCTTTCTCACCTCTAACTTTCTATTTTAATAAAACAAATATCTAGCCACCCAAAAAGACCAAAATACCCTTACACTCAAATATCTCGCAAACGCTCTCAAAACGCGATAAAACATAATCACGATGAAAAATAATATATTCTCAAATAAAAGTCAAGAATAAAATAATATAATAATAAAAATAATTAAATCGACTTGACTAAATAAATAAGACAAAATCGTGGCGTTACAACTCTCCCCCACTTAGACATTTTCGTCCTCGAAAATATACTAAGCACGAACAACCCCGGATACGGCTCTAGTATCCGACCAACCCACTATCATGCCAACAAAAGGCACACCACGGATAACACAAACTGACAAACCACCTTGCTAACAGCAGATACAACAACACGACACGACAACGACGACAACAACCACGACAAGATGCAAAGCCCATACAATGCACTTGACGACCAACTCACAACTCAAGGAATACACAAAACACAACTCACAGGTTCACTCTTGAACCCAAAACACAACAGGATCGTTATCATCACCGTAGGTAACACTCCCCTAATCCCCCATCATAGGATTTAGCTACACACACTCGAACCATCACCATGGAAACGAGGCAACAACACAATCAAGAATACAAGTTCCACGACACAACATCAATTAAACAACCTCCACACAACCATAATACTAACATCCTTGTCACACAATCATACCACAACAATGCTACGATTCACCAATCGAACATATAACCGAAACATCCATCTACATAGTAGCCCATGGATAACATTTAAACCTTTCACTTATCACTTCCATTTTGAAACGTCCAATGGTCTCATCAGTCCTACATATTCCCAATGTTCCACCTACGAAATCTTACAAGTCACACACACATATATGAATTGTGCCACATCACGCTTCCGATGCGCACTCTGATTACCCGAAACCATCAAAACTACTAATCTCACGACCAAGGTCTAACTCTTTCTCATAATCACCAAAAATCATTGTTCGCCTTTAATATACCCAACCTCGCACTCTACTGTGTTATCTCACACACCAGACACCAGTCTCTGAACTGCTCAAATAATTCTCATCCATCCGAACAGACATGCATAACAACTTTCGACTTAACTCATCAGGCACGACATTAACCTCACCAATGGGATAATTCCAACTAAAGTCATAACTCATCACAAATTCCAACCATCCTCTCTGTCTCATACCATATTCCTTCTGACCAAACAGGTACTCAATATTCTTGTGATTACTAAACACTTCGAACCCAAAACCATAAAGATAATACCTCCAAATTTTCCAACACAATACAACCGTAACCAATTCCAAATCCTGAATAGTATAGATCCTTCTATGAATCCTCAAAGGTCATAAAGTATAAGCCACAAATTTACTTTCTTGCACTAACACACTGCCTAAACTTATCAAAACACATCCTCATACCTCACAAACGGTTGAACAGGATCACACAGACTCAAAACTGCAGCCGTAGACAAATTCTACTTCAGCTTTCTGAAACTTTCCTCACAATGAACATCCAAAACAAACGACTCATCCTTGGCAAGCCAACTGAAATAACAGAAGTACGAACTTAGCAATGTCTTCCATAACCTTTCGTAACAACCAACTGAGCCCAAAAGTTTCTAATCTCCTTAACCAACTTCGGAACCTCTCATTGTAAAACCAGATCTACTTCCGATGGATCCATAACAATACCATTACCTGAAATAACATATCCAAGAAGACTAACCTTTTTCCAACCCAAATTCTCACTTGAATAACTTAGCATAAAACTTCGTCTCTTTCCAACACTTGTGATTCAAATCTCAAACACTCTACCTGTTCTTCTTCCGAGTTTATAACAGATTCGAATATCCTCAATTAAAACCACTACAACTTATCCAATTAAATATGGAAGATACGATTCATATACTTCACAAACATTACGGACACATTACTAGCACCAAGCAACATCACCGTACTTTGCAATGTCCAACCAAATTCCAAAAGATATAAATTCTTAAAGCTTTTGCAAAACCTTGCACTGGGTAACTGGCTACTCACACACACAAGCTTAACCGAGTAATTACCAGTCTATTCCGATGATAACAACATAACTAGTCACATCAAATCGATCAAAGCCTTAACTCACACAATTCACCATTCTTATCAAACATTTCAAACAATTGCAATTTCACTAAAACTCAACCAAACCATTCCAATTATCTATTCCCGAAAGTGAACACTTATTCTCAATCGTCACCTTATCCGCTGTTAGTAATCCATACACAATTTCTCCTCTTAACAATCCAAACTCTATAAATCCCAACATGTAGCAACAATCAACCAAAAAGAACTCTTAAATAATACATCCACACTTAAGGTTTTCTCAAAATTTCCATTAATGCTCTAAAATTCCAAAAACTCCAACCCTCTTCGGAACTCTAAGTTTCGCTTCCCATAGTCTCAATACCATTATACTTGTTATTCCATTATATCATCCTTCCTTTTGTTACCGACAATACTGGAGCTCTCCAAGACGACACACTTGGCCTCACAATTCTCCTTTCCAGTAAATCTTCCAACTGCTCTATCAGTTCGGGTACCTCTAACGCTAACATCCAATATTCCATCTGGGAATACATCTTAAAATCACGCACAACCGGTAGCTCATCACTGTGTCCTCCCTGCCAATTTCTAGAAAACTATCATCACAAACATAACAACATCTTAGTTTCACTTCCTAAAAGTTCTCCTGCTTACTTAGCAGATCCAAACCTGAAATCCTTACCTTTGTCCAATTTGAGTTCACACTTTTCTCTCTGAGAACAACCATTAACGATGCCCAATCATTCTCTCTCAAAACTTCCCAACTGGACCAACATACCAAAACCTCTAATCCATTTCATCTTCCGATATTAGCATCTTCATCGACTCATCAAAACAATCTGTAATCGTTTCCTTAAATTCCAAACACTCATTTCACACGCTATCAAAGCCGGAAAGACACGTCTATTCCATCCAACATAATTTTCGTCTGCTATCAACAAGAGATTAAGGGTGATCAGTTCCTCAATTTGTCAATAGACAGCCGACAATCATGATGGGGCATAAACCGTCTTTACCAAACTATAATAATATTTCTTACATCCTGTACACAAAACTACCTAAGGCACAAATCCTTAGTTGACATAAACCTTACCTCCGCATCCCCTTCGTAACTGAAAACAACACTGTCCGAACAACACTTACAATCTTGCAATTCACAATACACTGAGCCAACGCTCCACACCTGAAGCAACATGGAGAAGTACCAACTTCTCCCCCACTTATCTCAAACTCAATCCTGAAAACAAAGGATTAGAAAAACCAGAAAGTACTGACAGTGTTCCACACACCTATCACGTACTAAGGGATAAACAACAACGACAGTATTCAACTGTCACACCAACTGACTCAACAACTTGGCCGGACGGACCGACCTGCTCTGATACCACTTTGTAACACCCCAATTCCCATCGCGAATAAATAACACTTAATAAAATCAGAGTAACTAAAAATTTATTTTTTCCGACAGGAAACAGGGATGTCACACTTAAATGAACAAAATACAATCCCTGCTCAACATTTTTGATACATAACACAAAGGGAAACTTTTCCTTACAAAAGGATGGTCAATTATGGAATAAAGCGGAAAGATCCATAACCGACTTGTTTTACAAAATAAACTGTTTTAGAACCTCTACTATATACAAAAGTACTACCAAATATATTCAACAATTATATACATATAAACATAATCGTTCCCCGACTCCCGTGCTACGTATCAGAGCAGACACCAAGACCGACAACGGAACGGAGGACTAATCTTCACAAAAGCCTCCACGCCTCTAAAGCTGACAATCTGCACTATGCCATAAAAAGCATATTCCAGCAGAAGGGTGAGAAATATTATCATAATAACGTTGCATATAATTATATAGACATCAACGTATAATACACATATACCACATTCTCACCACGACTTATCACGATGCACGTATCTATACACATAACATCAACATATTCCATAAGTCATTTACACGGCATAACAATCCGTAATTTAACACATCAAATATCATAGGCATAACCATTCATGCTCAAATACATGTATCCCTAATACATATCGATGCATTTAACATAAACACATATATTCATGTTCATTCACCGATGCATCATTACAAACATACAATTATCATCATTTCACATAAACATACATATTATGTTTATCTTCCAATGCACACCTGCACGATTCTGTTCATTCCACATCAACATATACATATATATATGTTCATTCATCAATGCACAACTACAATGATGACAAATGCAACTCATAGAGACCGACTCTCGACTCTATGCAGATGCAATGCGGTACCGACTCATTTCATCTCAAGTTCAATTGAAGAACTTATTGGAACCATCGCTCGTTACTTAGTGTAACTCCCCGTCGGGCATACGATGTTCACCCATTGCTACCACCTCTAAAAAGGCTTACAATGTTTATGGATTGCTTTCGGTCCTCTTTGTATAAGGCTCACAATCCGATCGCTTTCGGTCCTCTTTGTATAAGGCTCACGATCGTTTGTAATCATCGCTCCCACCTCTCAAAAGGCTTACGACGTTACAACGGGTTCATCTTAGAACCCCACAATGCAAGAATGCACATCATGATGCTTCACATACAACATGACTCATGACACTCTTGACATGCATACATATTCACAACCATGTGAACCATTTCAACATCAATAATCATGCATTGAAAATCAATTCAAACAATGCATTCATCATTAACCACAAATCACAACAACAAGCATATTATCATATGCATTCACACCAATTCACATTAATTACACCAAACGGCAACGAGCATCGCTTTACCACCCAAACGGCAACGAACTCTTTCACAATTAACATGCATTTACATTTAATTTAAACAATGCATTTCATGATGTTTGGCATATAATGACTCATGACATTAACATTGTATACTCACACACATCACATGCATCTTCACACATATATGCAACCATAATCATGCATATATATAATCAAATACCACACATTGCATATTCTTGCCCTTAGGCCACAAATCAACAACCACAACAATCATCACATATTCACATTTAACATGCATTATCACTTAATTCAAATAATGCATACATTCACTCAAGATCCACAATTCACAAAGCATTCTCAAATCAAGGGTTCGCTCTACAAACATATCCGCAATACATTCATATCATTCATAATTAACATACTTAACATTTTCTACAAAATCACTATTCACAAACAGTCGGAAAAGTCGGCCAAAAGTCGGCTAAAAATATAATTTCTTATCACCATCAATTAGTACATATCAATACCTTCAATTCGATATAAAGAACTCTCAAATCCGATAAACAACGAACAAGTTATGAATATTTCAAACTAACGCAAAAACATAAACCGGACGCCCGACACTACGAAACGGTTCGTAAAAACTGTACCGATTGGACCAAGTTCAGACCCCAAAACTATTTTTCCTAGAAAGAACATCTCGTTAGCTTCCCAACGCTTCGAACGGGGATCAAAACCGACTTACGGTTCAAGAGATATGAATTTCCGAAGTTTCCCCGACAAACCAGATTTTCTGTTTCAGCACAGTATGTATCGATACATAGGCTTTATGTATCGATACATAAAGACCTCATGTATCGATTCATAACTCGCATGTGTCGACACATGCTGTAGTGAAAATGCTATTTTTCCCAATTTTCACAGTATGTATCGATACATAAGGGTTATGTATCGATACATAAACCATTTCGTATCGATACATAGCTGTTATGAATCGATTCATGCTCTGTTTTTCCTCAAAAACCAGATTTTCTCAAAATACACCTTTGCTGTCCCATTTCCAAAATTCCCGGAAACTCGACTAAATCGAACATTTTCACCAAAACAAACATATACTCCCAACCACCAAATACATAAGAACAATTTAGAACACATAAACGAAATTTCTACGACGTTCGATTTTTCGATTAAATTTCAACCTTTCAAAAACCAGAATTTTTAAACTTCACCAAATCGAATAAAAAGCACGCTATACGACGACCTAACCTTCCTCGATACAACTACGTAATTTATTTCGAATTCTAACCGTGAAAACATCGTTTTCTATCAATTTCCTATAATTCGACCTAAACGGAAACAACAACGGAAACATACCGAAAACTAACCGAAACATAACCAAACTTCATGAAACTTCAAACAGCAGCTCACATACATATAACCAACCAACACATGTATTTATACAACTTTCCGACCGTAGAAACATCGGTTTCTATCGATTTCGTCCAATACGACATAAACGGAAACATATGGAAAACCAACCAAAACATTCACACAAAACACATACATAATCATACACAAAGTTATAATAACAATATTTCACACCCTTACCCGATTAAATCGTGTTTGAAAAGTCGGTTGAATCAATTTCTTTCTCTCCAAGTTTTCTCCCTTTTTCTTCTTTTCTTTCTCTTTTCCTTCTTCTTCTCTTTTTCTCTCAAAATTCTGTTTTTCCCTCTTTCTCACCTCTAACTTTCTATTTTAATAAAACAAATATCTAGCCACCCAAAAAGACCAAAATACCCTTACACTCAAATATCTCGCAAACGCTCTCAAAACGCGATAAAACATAATCACGATGAAAAATAATATATTCTCAAATAAAAGTCAAGAATAAAATAATATAATAATAAAAATAATTAAATCGACTTGACTAAATAAATAAGACAAAATCGGGGCGTTACAATATAAACCCTCTCGATCGAGAGGGTCAGATATCCAATAATCACCCTAAGAACTCATACTTTGTACTTGCCCATTTTCTCTAACCCTTTCTTACTTGAGCGTCAGAGTGCCTTGCAGGTACACCCATTCCTCCTCATCTCACGCTCAGCATCACAGACGTTCTTGGTGGCCCATCACAGGATCTGATCAAGCCTTCATAATCAGTGGCGTCGTCTGTGGGAAAACTGTTCTCCCCGTCTTAACATCCACCTCAGATACTAAGACCAAAACACTTTCATCCGAGATTATCATCATGGCCTCTCAAGATCACATCAAAGGTGCTCTCCATTCTGCTGTCCTCCCCGTCAACAAGACCGACGTTGACGGTCCTTCATCCCTCCTCGGAGACCCCAGTTTTCTGAGAGACGGGGCCACAACCTCTCCTTCCCCCATTCCTGCTGCTCGCGACAACGATCAGCCCTTGCTGGCCATCCAACCCGTTCATGCTCCATCCAACGCCGACCCGACCGTGGTAGCCCTTCTCGAAGCGATCAATAAGACTAACCTCTTGATCCTTCAGCAGAATGAAAGGATTGGGGCATTGGAAGAATCTGCTCGTCCAAGATCCCCTACTCCGAGAAAAGCCATCGACGATCCAAGAGCCCGCAACCCCTGCGAGAAGTCGATCGTAGGCTGCACCAAGAACCAGAATCTCATGCTGTCCGGAAACACGACCATGCTTCCCCGCGAAACCAACACTCTTCCGGTCACAAGAGAACCCAGAGAGACAAACAATCACCCCCGGTCAGGTCAAAAGGCCGGGCCTGAGCGAGTCGTCCGGTCGCCGTCACTAACCAGTTCCAGCAGCGATGATGAGCCTCACGGCCCATTTTCCCAAGAAATCTTGGCAACACGCCTCCCCAAGGGCTTAGAGAAGCCCCCGACATTGGGCACATACGATGGAACAACTGACCCCGATGAGCATGTCAAAAACATCGATGCGCTGCTGGATTACCGTGGCGTCCGGGGCGCCATCAAGTACCATCTATTTCCGACCACGCTCTGAAAAGGAGCAATGAATTGGTATAAACAGCTGCCCAAAGAGTCTATCACTTCGTGGAAGCAGCTTGGCAGGATGTTTTCCAGGCATTTCACGACGTCGCGCCGCCACCCCAAGACTGAAGCCTCTCTTGGGACCATAATCCAAGGGAAGGATGAACCTCTCTGGGCATACATCGAGAGGTTTAACAAAAAAGCGGTGCAAGTCCCCACCACTGACGACATGAAATTTTTTTTGCTCGAACAGGGACTCCGCCCGCACTCAGAGTTTTCCAAAGCTGTCGGCCTCGCACCTCCGAGGAACCTGGACGCCTTCCTCCTCAAGGCGCAGTCGTACATTCAGTACGAGGAAAAGGAAACGACCAACTCCGCCCGAGCCTCCCGCCACCAGGAGAACGCCCAGGCCTCCAGAGGCGAGAGCCCTCGACATCTCGTCGAGGAGAAAGGAAGCGCGAAGACCGTCCTCGGGACTCCCGGGATAGCAAGGGACATTCCCGGACGATTTCACGACTACACCCCCCTGACTGTCTCCAGGGAAAAGATACTGTCCGAATGTGCGAATTCGGAATTCAAACAAGCAAGGGTCCGCTTCCCCAAACAAATACCGGTCAAGCCCAATGCCGACAAATCAAAGTACTGACGTTTCCATAAGAGTCACGGCCATACCACCGAAGATTGCATCCATTTGAAGGATGCTATCGAAATACTGATCAGAGATGGCCACCTGAAATAGTTCACGAAAAAGAAAGATGATCCTCGATAAGACGCCCAGGAGTCCAAGAAGGTAGAGGAAGAGGTGCCTTCCTCGGAAGATGCCAATATCCAAGTCGCCATATCCGTATTGCGACCAGAAGATTTCTACGTCCCAGATGATCTCAGTGCTCCCGCCTACTTTGCGGCCCACAGTCCGTGGGAGACGTTCCCCTCCGCCATGGTCATTTCGGGGGGAGGCTTCAATAAAGTCACGGTGGGCCCTGTGAAAAGGAAATTCGAGCACCTGATTAGCACGAGCTCCATCAAGATGACCACACTCGATCAAGCCCAGAAGGGCTCTATCCCCATCTCCTTCTACCGGGAAGAGCTCCTCAGAGGATCTCCAAAATCGAGCATTCCCCTGCTCGTCAGAGCTCGGATGGCGAACTTCGACGTTCGCAGGATTCTCGTCGACCAAGGCAGCTCGATTGACATTATGTACTCCCAGCTATTCTCAACGCTCTAACTGGATGAGTCACACCTCACTCTATATGTGGGTTCTGACTTGCAAGGATTCAACGGGTCAGTGACCAAACCCTGGGGATACGTCAAACTGATCGTAACTTTTGGATCCGCGGAGACGGCCAGATCCATCAAAGTACAATTTCTGGTAATCGACTACATGTCTCTGTACCAGTGCATCTTCGGAAGACCAACCTTGGCCGAGTTGGTAGCTGTGCCTTCAACCGCCCATCTCAAGATGCAGTACTACACTTCAAAGGGAATGGTCGCCACCCTCCACGGCGACATCGAAGCCACACGACGATGCTTCGAAGCAGCCACAAAGGGACTCAACGCCATCACGTCCAAGCCAAAGGTATCTAACAAGCAGCCTTGCCCAGCAGCTCCGAGGAAGCCAAGCCACTACCTCAGGTTGACTCCATCGACCTCGACAGCCGCTTCCCCGAAGAGGACCAGAAGGAGGACCAAGTAGCCTCAAGCAGCTCATCTTCCATGACCAGTGGCTGCTCCCATCCGATGCGTCCCATCCCGGATGGCGACTTCGAGCTTGTCTTGTTCGGCGACGACCCCCAGCGGGGAGTAAAGATTGGATCAGATCTCCCCGACATCGCAAGGAAGCAACTCAAAGCCTGCCTCTGTGAGAATGCTGATTTGTTTGTCTGGAGCGCCGCCGAGATGCCTGGCTTGGACCCATCTGTCGCCTGCCATCAACTCGCGATTGACCCAGCCGTCAAAGCAGTAGTACAACGTAGGAGGAAGCAGTCTCCGGAGAAAACGGAGGCTGCAGAAAAAGCTGTAAAAGACCTCCTCGATGCAAAATTTATCTCGGAAGCCAAGTACACCACTTGGCTGTCCAACGTTGTACTTGTGAAAAAATCTAATGGCAAATGGCGAATGTGTCTTGACTATACCGATCTTAACAAGGCATTCCCGAAGGATGCCTACCCCCTCCCCAATATTGATAAACTTGTTGATAACTTTGCCGGTTTTAAACTATTATCATTCATGGACGCCTACTCGGGCTATAATCAAATACCAATGGTAATGAGCAATAAAAAATACATGGCCTTCATGACCGAATCGGGCAACTATTACTACAACGTAATGCCCTTCGGCCTGAAGAACGCCGGAGCGACCTACTAGAGGATGATGAACAAGGTCTTTTGGGGAGAGATAAGCGACATGCTCGAAGTCTATCTGGACGATATGATCATAAAATCCCACAAGGAAACCGATCATACTGCCCATTTAAGAAAGGTCTTCGAACAGGCCAGGAAATACCAGATGCATTTCAACCTAGAGAAGTGCATGTTCGGTGTCCGGGCAGGCAAATTCCTCGGCTTCTACCTAACAGAACGAGGAATCGAGGCCAACCCCGATAAGTTCCGGGCATTCTCTGAGTTTCCAATGCCCAAATCGATGAAATCCATCAAGTCCCTTAACGGGATGCTCGCATCTTTATCCTGTTTCGTGGCCAAATCTGCCCAGCACGCCATACCCTTCTTCAAACTCCTCCGCAAGGAGGCAGCGTTTGAATGGATGGAGGAATGTGACCAGACTCTCCTCCATCTGAAACGGGCACTCTCAGAGCCGCCAATCCTCTCTCGCCCGGACAACGACGAGACTCTGTATCTGTATCTCGTTGTAGCAACTGAGGCAATCAGCGCCGCTCTTATCCGCGAAACACCTGACGGGTAAAAACCCATATATTTCACTAGCAAAGCATTGCAGGGACCAGAGTTGAGGTACCAATAGATAGAAAAAGTAGCACTGGCCCTCATCAACGCAGCTAGAAGCCTGAGACACTACTTCTTGGCCCACACGATCGTGGTCCGTACAGATCAACCTGTAAAGCAGTTGCTGGGAAGACCAGACATGGCCGACAGAATGCTCAAATGGTCGCTAGAGCTGTTCGAATTCGACATTCAATATGAAAGCAGAAAGGCCCTTAAAGCCCAGGCTCTGGCTGACTTCATCGCAGAAATGACGTTCGCGGATTCCCCTGCCTGTGGGGCACGCAAATGGACCATTTTCGTGGACGGGGCATCCAACTCGGCGGCAAGCGGGGCATGCATCATATTGGAGAACGACGAGGGAATCATCGTTGAAGTATCGCTTACCCTCTCTTCCCCACCTCTAATAACCAGGCTGAGTACGAAGCCTTCCTCGCCGGCTTACACCTGGCCGAAGATCTCGGCGCGGAAGAAGTCGTCATCTGTACAGATTCACAACTCGTGGCCCTCCAAGTTCGAGGAGAATACCAAGCCAAAAACGACAGCCTGTTCGAATACTTAGCTTTGGTCAAGGAGAAGATGACGAAGTTCGCAGCGGTAGAGGTAAAGCATGTTCCCCGCGAAGACAACGTCAGGGCAGACGTTTTGTCTAAACTGGCAAGCACAAAGAAGAAAGGCGGAAACAAGTCCGTCATACAGGAGGTACTTCCTCGACCCAGTATCGAGAAAACAACTATCTTGCTAAGGACAAACTTCCGTCCGACCCCAAAGAAGCCAGCGTAGTCAGGCGCAGAGCCTGCTCCTACGTCCTGGTCGAAGATAAACTCTACAGACGAGGGTTCTCCATCCCGCTACTTAAGTGTGTCGAGGAAGAGATGATCGCCCACATCCTGCGAGAAATTCACGAAGGAATCAACGCCCAACATCTCGGAGGAAGGTACCTTGCCCAGAAGGCCCTTCGAGCAGGATACTACTGGCCAACCATGCAGCAGGATACTAAAGAGCACGTGAAGAAGTGCGATAAATGCGAACGACACGGGGACATGCACCTAGCTCCACCTAACGAGCTCAAGGCTATGTCCTCCTCGTGGCCATTTACCTGGTGGGACCTGGACATCCTGGGGCCATTCGTGGTAGGATCAAACCAGAACAAATACTTAATAGTAGGCGTGGATTACTTCACAAAATGGATAGAAACGGAGGCTCTAGGAAAGATAACAACCCTTAACATACTGCGTTTCTACAAACGAAATATCCTTGCACATTTTGGCATCCCCCAGGTGATAGTCACAAACAATGGGACACAGTTCACGGACAGGAAGTTCCAAGATTTCGTCGCCCAGCTAGGCACGAAGCAACACTTCACATCCGTCGAACATCCCCAGACAAACGGGGAAGCTGAGGCTGCGAACCGAGTCATCCTTCGAGGCCTCAAACGAAGGCTGGACGAAACAAAGAAAGCTTGGGTCGAGGAGCTGTACAGCGTCTTATGGGCATATCGTACAACTCCACACTCTTCAACCGGGGAAACACCCTTTCGCCTGGCCTACGGGACCGAAGCTGTAATTTCCATTGAAGTTCATGTACCCTCCAGGCGGACAGAATCGCCCCTAGACGAGGAAATAAACGACGAAGCACTAAGGGAGGAACTCGACCTCGTCGAGGAAGTCCGATCAGGGGCATCCCTCCGCGAAGCCTCGTTAAAACAAAAAATTTCCATCCGTCACAACGCCAAAGTCATACGACGAGGGTTCGACGTGGGCAGCCTCGTCCTAAGAAGAAACCATAAAGACTCTCGCGAGGGTAAACTAGCAGCAACTGGGAAGGACCCTATCGTGTCCGGGCAAAAATGGAGAATGAGGCCTATTACCTAGAACATCTCAACGGGGAAGAACTTGCTCGACCATGGAACGCCGAAAAGCTAAAGCAATACTATAGCTAAGGCCTTAACTGTCAGTTTGATTCGTTAAAATGACGAGCGTCACCTACCAACCACGATGCGCGCCTAGGTACAAGCGTCGCATGTCAGTAAAGCAGAACCCCGCTCAAGAATGAGCCAGGTCCCTGCTCGACAGCGGTCCCTCAATCGAGCACCGCCGTCGTCAAAGTACCACGATAGGCAGAACACCCAGCTCGCGATGGGAGGTTCACGCCGCGAACTCAGGCCTCAAATGCGACCTGAGCTCCGCTCCCTCGCCCGGACATTCCCTGGCGGTTCCACCAGTACCCCTCACTGCCGAACACATCTACAACGACCAATTCCCTGAAACTTAAAGCAAATCAAAGTAATCCATATTACGGGCACACATGCATATCGAGCAAAAGTACAACACTTAGCAGAAATCAAAACAGATAAAGCCATGCAAATCACAAAATCGGCCATGAAGACTGGACACATGCATAATTAAGTGATAAGTGGTCACGAGGACCACAATTGTACTTGTTACATTAACAGGGGGCCACGCCCCCATACAAAATGATAAATTACACCAAACAAACATGACACGCAGGCCGGATAAATTACAACAAAGATAAAAGACCCATCACTCGTCCATCTGCTCGGGCTGCTCGATGTTAGGCTGAGGCTCCTGGTTTTCCCCGTTCAGAACTTTAGCATGCTCGTCACCACCAAGGAGGGAGTTCGGACTGACTATCCTGCCATCCTCGATATGAGCCAGGTAGTGGGTACCCTCGATGGAGATCTCAACCCCGGGGTTGACCACCCGCAGTTGGGCCACGACATTCTTAAAAGATTCATCCCTAATAACAACGTTGTCATCCTCGGCCTTCAACATACGAGCAACCAGCTCGGCCCTCGTCTTTACCCGGAGCACTCGCTAGCCTCAGCTGCTCGATCATCTTCGCCGGGAGCACTTACATCCTCAGGTTCATCTTCGCCCGGAGCACTCGCTAGCCTCAGCTGCTCGATCATCTTCGCCGGGAGCACTCACATCCTCAGGTTCATCTTCGCCCGGAGCACTCGCTAGCCTCAGCTGCTCGATCAGCTCCTCAGCTGCCTTCCTCTCCGCTGCCAGCGTAGCATTCTAATCCCTCAACCTGGTAGCCTCCTCGTCTGCCTTCTTTCGGGCAATGCCAGCACTCTTAGCTTCCTCCTTTGCCTTCTTCGCCGTCTCTTCTAGAGACGCTATGGTGGCCCAGGCTGCTATGAGTTCAGATTCAGTTGAAGAATCTCCTCCAGCATAGATGGCCGCCATCTCCAGAACTCTGACTAATGCAGAGGCATCCTGGGCCACCAGCGCCCTCTTGCTCGGGCGATCCATGCCCTCCAGTTGGAGAGACTCTGCCCGCGGCACCACCAAGGACGTCCCCTCAAAGAATTCTCTGTCAAGAATGCATGGAGGAAGCTCGAACTTCCTTTTCTCTGGTGCCCGACTGAGGTCCACCGCCTCATTAGTTCTGGACCGCTTGAACCTTGAGGCCAGAGGCAAGGGGGGGTCCTTGGGCAGGAGCAGTCGAAAAACTCCCCGACGTTGTTTGAGGAGGAGGAGCACGCTGGGGAAATCGAGTCTTGGGAGCAGCTGCCCCGGGCTTGTTCCTCGCGATGGCATTCTTTACCATTCTTTCATGAGCAGAAGGCATCTCACCTGCAAAAACAAAACAAATATGTTTGATGACTCCAAGAGTTTTACTAAATTTTGGTAAAACATAATGTTGGGAAAGATGTTCCAACATGAAGGATTCTGACCCAGACTAAAGATGTCGAGTGAAATGTCACAGCATGAAGACTTGACATCATGACTGTCATATCAGGTTTTGTTTAAATCTGTTCCCTGATTCAAGGCATGACTAGCAATGGGTCAAGGAAGAAAGATACAAAGCCTAACTCAGCAGAAGACTATAAAAGAAGACCAAGACCTAGACAAAAGAAAGAGACGACGGCATAGACTTAGGAATACTATTTTGTAAAGTAGGTTTTAGGTTTAAGAGTCGTAGGTTTCCCTTGTAAGTCACCATTTGTATCAGTTGATACACTGTGGTAGATATAGGTGTCGCACAAATCCATAAGCCTTGAGGTATTGGATTGTGTATTGTTCTTGGATGAAGCTTCTAAGAAAATCCGAGTTAGCTTGTTTGTCAAGTATGCTTGACAGAATTCTGTATTGATAGGTATGATGTAGAAATCACAGTTGGTGATTGAGGGAAGTGAGTGGGGTATCTCGTATCAGGGTTCTAAACGTTTGAGTTTAACCTTGGTAAAGATGTTCATGGGGTAGATGTTAGGGATAAAGTTGTAAACGTGGGAGTTTAACTTTGTAACAGCCTACACAATAGTGAAGCCTTCTTCCTGGATTGGTATCCCCCAGATGTAGGTGAGCTGCACCAAACTGGATTAACAATTACTGTGTTCTTTATCATTCTGCAGATTTATGTTTTCTGTTAGGGTTCATGATACACATGTTGGATCAGATGTCGTGACATCTGTGAGTGTGCAGTTCTGATATTCAAGGTATCAGTCTGCTATTGTGCCTCTGAGTTTAAAAGATTATGCAGCACAATGTCTTGACATCTGCTAGGACATCTGCTATCTGCATAGGCCAGAATTTCAATGTTAGACGACCAAGGAAAAATATGTCGGACAAGTCAAATAACTAAGACTACCGAGCAATTTATAAGCATCCGCAGGAGTCTTGCACTCCAAAAGCGCCTTGGTGTTAATAAAACGATACTCCACCTGCTGGATGCCATCCTCCTCGAAAATCGAGGACCCCTTCTTCGTCCAGCATTCAGCAAGCTGGAAAGAGTTAACATACTTCACCAGCTTCTCATAGCCAACCAAATCCTGCCCGTCCAGCATGTGTGGCTGAGCGACATATTCGTTGGGCTCCTTGGAAAAGTGGCCAGCACTCCAGTGAAAGGAAAACTTGAATTCTCTCTCCCCAATCAGCTTCCCGTTCTCGTCGCGCATGTCATTACCGTCCTCGTCAAGGGACACCGCCTAGACATACGTACTATCCTGGGCCCTCTCCGACACAGGCTCTATGATATAGAACCTTTCTTTAAACGTCCAGATTGACTCTGAAAAGGGCTTGAACAACTTATGGGGCTGTTTCAACGACACCCAGTCGTATCTCTTCCCTGTCAACTGCCGCTGAAGATGGACGATGGTGAAAAACAGAGGAAGAGTAGCTCCTATCTGCAAGAACTCACACGCCAACTCGAAGGCACGGATGAACGTCAGCAAGTTGGAATGCAGCTGCAACGGGGCCAGGTCCAGATGCACGAAAACTGACTGCTAAAAATCGGTGAAGGGCAGCCTCAACCCTAGCTCTTTAAATGCATATTCGTACATAGCGAACCGCTCCCCAAAGTCTGTGAAGATCCGATCATCCTCGGAGGGGAAATGCATCTTCCATTCCCCCTCTGGCCCAACGACCGTGAAGACATCCCCAAGATAGGTCGCAAAGGTAGATACGTGCTCGGCAGGCTCAGCCACCGACCACTCCTCAGTAGAATCCTCATCGACCTTCTCCCCGACTTTGCTGGGGATAGTGGAAGCTTCCGTACTGCTGCTCTCCGAGGAGCTCTCCTCGGATGAGTATATTATAATCTCCCCGTCAGACCGTGTCGCCATATCGATCACCTAAAAAGCAGAGAAAAAAGTGAATTCGACGAGGAATCAAATCCACCCTTCCACCGCTAGTCAAGTGAAAGGCCGCGCGAAGGGATGAGGACGGCGTCCCGGGCCTAAGCCCTAATATTAAACAAAAAGCTCAAAAGTCTCCCACGAGGAGACGCTCGGGATAAACCACTCCCGAAACGAGGAACTTCCTCGGGCCACTTCCCAGTTTCTGTTTGAAGCTCCACCGGAAACTACAAACGTTCACCGGAAACTTCATCGAAGCACCGAAAATTGAGTAATCGCAACAGTTACCTATGCGTCATCATTGCAACAAACCCAGAAAAACAACCCTATGTCATCTAAACCTAACCTAGCCACGTGCAATCTAAAGAAGAAGATGAACGAAAGCAAAGGGCCGAAAAACTTACGTGGTTGAAAAGCTGGAAAACGGGTGCTCGAAGCCGGTGGCGGCGGTTGAAGCAGTGGACGACGGCGGCGAGCAAAGTTCTCTGAGGAAGAAGAAGAAGAAGAGAGAGAAGCAAAAGTTCCAAATGGCCTGGGTCTTTCTCCTTTTATACTATTGAGGAGCACGTGCAGAGGCACGCTCATGTAGGTCATAATGGCTATAGACTAGCCATCATTGCCTAGTTACTGCAGCACATGGCTCGAGGCACACGTGGCACCCCAACATTTCAATTCTTCTTAACCGTTAGCCTCCTTGTACGATGGGCAAACCAGACACGGTCACGGATCTCACGAACACCAGGACCCACGGGCGCCACGAGACAACTCCCTCCGTCACCAAACGACGACTCCATTATGGTTCCTCGAAACAACGGGCAATCTTTAAGTCATCACTCCCATGCTCGGGAGCAACGACTTGGGGGGCTCTTGTTTTGGACTGGACCAATGACTAGGCATGGTCCAATCCGCTTCTGCTCCTAGAATGACCCAATTGCCTAAGTCCAATCCGCGAAGGGGCAAAAGCTACCTTTCTGCCCTCCTACCGGGCAAGGATTGCATCGCTCCTCCCCGGTACTGCTGCCCGTCCCGCACAGCTTCGTTAGTCCCTGAACAGCTAAGGGCATGTGCCCGAAACTACGCCTTTGCCCGACATAACGGTCAATTTTGGGCACCCTACCCGACATAACGACTAGTTTTGGACAGTTACCTATTCTTCGGGAAAAGGTTATTTCGCCTCAAAAATAGGACTGTTGGCCACGCGCTGGGGGCACTATATAAACCCTCTCGATCGAGAGGGTCAGGTATCCAATAATCACCCTAAGAACTCATACTTTGTACTTGCCCTTTTTCTCTGACCCTTTCTTACTTGAGCGTCAGAGTGTCTTGCAGGTACACCTCCCCCTCCTCATCTCACGCCCAGCATCACAGACGTTCTTGGTGGCCCATCACAGGATTTGATCAAGCCTTCACGATCATCTTCATTGTCACAGAGAATCAACTTGTGTCCATAACTCGTTGATTTTTCTCCAAAGTCCAAAGAATTTTCAAACTTTTCACATAAACCCAAAACCTTCAAACTCAAATCCAGAATATCACCAACAGAATCCTTTAATTTTCCTCCACAACCTTCATCATCCAATCACATTTTCAAACTATAAATTTAGATTTGTTGTTCTTTCAAATTCAAATAAAATGTGAGTTAGATTTGTGTAAGTTTTATTTTATTTTTTTACAAAAGAATAATAAGTTATTAATCACAATAAAAATTAGAAGTTAAGGAATAAAAGAATCATGTTTTATATGGTTCCTATGCAACCAGATATGAAATATAGTTGAAAATGAGTTGAGTTAGAAAAAAAATCCTATTTATAGGCGTTGACAAATTTGAATCGACCGATTGAAACCGACTGTCCCATTGTCTTTTTTGTGCAAATAGATCGGGTCGGGTGTGGGGTTGCTTCGGTCGGGTTCAGATGCTTATTTTGGATCCGACGAAAATCGAAACCGACCAAACTTAATTAATATATATTTTATTTATTTTTATTACTATATGACTGAATTTGACTCACTAAAAAATGAGATTCATAATGTTGCAGGATATAATCAATTTTATAATTTAATGATGACATTGTGTACTCACAAAAATACAAGACATGCAATATACAATTTTGAGTATTATTTAGTTTATGATTTAAAGTATAATAATGATCAAAATTAATGTCAAATAATATTGAAAATTTTAACTCGTAATAATAATTTTTCTTTTAATAATAAAAAAATAGTTATATTCTAAAAATTTGATATTTTTCTATTAATTGTTTTTTTTTAAAAGTCATTTTTATAGGTTTGTTCTAATAAATATTAAACCGACTAAACCGATCCGATTAAACGGTCAAACCGACTTAATTGAATCCAACGAAAACTAAAATTTTATCGGTCGAAATTGAGCCATAAAAATGAAACTGTAAGTTACACCAGGTTTAAGTTTTGGAATCGAAACTGGCCGAAACCGACCTATTGTTCAGCCCTAGCTATTTGTGTGACTTGTTGGACAAAGACAAAAATGGCTAAATAAGTTTTTCAAGAACATCTTATTTTCTTATATCATAGATATTACTATAAAATAATTAATATTTAATTATAAATTTGACATTTTTTTATCACAATAAAAATAGAGTCTATTATTTAAATAAAAAAGTTAAATTACATAAAATATAGTTTAGTTATTATTATTAAATATCAGATAAATTATTAATTTTACTTGCATTTCTTTTCAAAAAATTATATTTTATTTATACATTATTTTGAAAAGTATTATATTTGTTTTAAGGAGAAATTATAGTCACCTCTTTTTTTGTGTATTAAAACATCATCAATATTTACTCAGTTTTAAATTAAGCACTCACCTCTCCTTTTAAGAATTATTAAAACACCACCGACACAATATCTATAAATCGTAGATATAGATGACATTTAACTTCATTTTAATTAACTTCATGTTCTTGCAATATAACAATAATCTTTGGAACCGGGTCAAATACAATTAACTCCAAATCAAGAACGCAACCAATATTAGCTAACACGTCCGCACATTTATTAGATTCTCGATACACATACTCCAAACTCAAAGCTTCGTGCAACCTAAACAAATTTCGAATCCTTTTCTCAACTCTTTTTTGAAGAAGTCTTTGTAGAGTCTAGTTGGCAGAAACATATTCTACATCTTCCTAATTTACTTAAGATTTTTTATCCATCATGAAAACATTTTGTTGATAGGTTTAAATTTAGAAAAAATAAGTGGGGTGTCAGTGTCGGTTTAACCGACCTTAAGAATTGATTAAGTGCTATAATTAGAGTTGTTTTTTTAAAGAATAAATTAGATATATTTTAGTGAAATTGTATAAAATATATAAACTAGTGTCTCTAAATTTTACTTAAAATTAACCGAATCAAGTAATAAAATTTAACCACATTGATTAATTATTGTCAAAGTTTTTAATCATTATCGAGTATCCATTTAAAGGATCTATCAAATAATTTAAAAGTATTGATCTAATTATAAAATTGAATTCACAATTAAAAAATATATGATTTAACATAAAAATTTCTTTAACTTGATGGCAAGTGTTAAAACTCAAATGTTACAAATTCTTCTCTTTAACTCTGCTTGACATAATACTAGAATGTTGCAATATTTCCACGTGACTTCCTAGAGAGAAGGCGGACCCTCTCTCTCTAGAATCTTACCGTGCTTTTACTTGCCCTCTTTCTAATACATGGTTTGTGGCGGCCTCTGACTTTTCAGATATTTGGTTTTTCTCACTCACGACTGTTGGGTTCTTATGTCTCTCCAACCGCTTGAGGATTGCATGTACGTCTGGTGGTTTGTGTTCAGTGATTAGAAGCTTCGTTCGGTGGTTGTAAGGATGGAGAAGTGGAAATCTTTCACTCTCTCCAAGGAAGAAGAAGAAGAAGTGGTAGCGGATGAAGAAGAAATCTGTGTCGACGAAGCTTTTCAGAGAGCGTTGGTCGGAAAACTGTGGACGGAAAGTAACTTCAACTCCAGAGCTTTCAAGACAACAATGGTGAATGCGTGGAAGCTGAAACATCCGGTTGAGATTCAAGATCTTAGAAAAAACCTATTCTTGTTTAAGTTCAACTCAAAACGAGGGGCCATGGAGTTTTGATAGAGCGCTGCTGGTTGTCAATCGTATTTCTGGTGAAGAGCAACCATCAGAATTAAACATGCATTTCAGTTCTTTCTGGGTTAGGGTTTACGAGCTTCCCCTAAATCTTAGATCTGAGGCAATGGCAAAAAAATTGGGTAATATCATTGGGGAGTTCGAAGAGATGGATATCAAAGAAACTCATAGGAACGGAAGATTTCTTCGTATCAAAGTAGTCATTAATCTGAAGGAGCCGCTCAAACGTGGAACAATGGTGAAGGTCAAAGAAAAAAGCCTCAGGGTCCACTTCAAATACGAGAGGTTGCCGACCTTTTACTTCGTATATGGCAGAATGAGCCACCAAATCAAGGATTGCGACACAGTGGAGGACCTAAATGAGGAAGGATTTGAGGAGCTAGAGGAACAAGACCTAGGTTTTGGTCAATGCTTCGTGCTTCTCCTCTCCCGAAGACGACGGATGATATGAAGAAGAAAGAGTCTAGCTCTAGTCGTTGCAGGAAGGATCTTTTCGACGTATCCACCAGTCAGAGTAGATGTGATGGAAAAGGGGTAGGCAGTGGGGAAGATAATGAGGTCCAACAAAAGATCTCAACGGGCAAACAGCAAGAGAAGATTGTCATCAATGGAGATAGTGGAAAACCTCAAAACGCAGAAATTGAGAGAGTGTCTGAATTGCTTGGAGCAGTCATTCTTTCCAACGAAAACAATGAGCAGATGGGTTCTGTTGGCAAGGAAGGAACATCAAAGAGGAAATGGACTAGGATCTGGAAGCTTGAAAATCTCTAAACCAAAGATATCCAAGATACAGTTGGTGGATGTCATGATCACGGAAGGACCTATAGAGATTGGTTCGTGTGGTGAGAAAAAGAGGAAACAGGCAACAACTACAAGTGAGGGGCTTAACCGTCGACCAGAGGTGGTGTTGGAGGACCAACACTGCCTATCCCAATGAAAACTATTAGTTGGAACTGCAGGAGTCTGGGGAGCCCCCGTGCAGTTCCAGCCTTATCCTGGCTCATTCGTATGGAACGTTCCCAGGTGGTCTTTCTAATGGAGACAAAGCTAAAAAAGGAGGTGTCATACCCCAAATTTTTACCACTAAGATTTCCCATCATTGTGAAAATCATCACCATAATATGGATGTACCATCATGCCTCATCAATTTCCTCAAGGATTGTTGAGCATTCACTACAATCAAAGATTAGGGTTTCAAGCCCTCTCAGAGCCTTAGACAAAGGGTCAATCAAGGAATGACATAATCTTCAAATTTTCTAGCCTTTCAAACACCCATAAAGGATCAAGAGGACTCCCACATCAAGAATCAAGCACAAGGTTGCAGCATTCCAAGTGGATCAAGCTTCGAGATCGCCAGTGTCACCAAATTAGGGTTTTGGTCAACCAAGGCCTCCAGATGGAAATTTTCATCTGGGCATGAGCCAATGCCTCAAAGCAAAACCCAAGATACTCCAAGGGACCTCATGAACCCAATCATCAAGTCAATTTAGCCTCATGGGATGCATTCACCAAAAATCAGGAATTAGGGTTTCTTGACCTAATTCACCTCTAAATTGACTTTTGGGACAAAGCATTAGCCAATACCTCAATACATGATTTGAGAGTCTCTAATACACTACATTGATCCATTTTCAACAATGGATTGATCCAAGAAGCTGGATTCACAAGTTTTAATTTCATCTGGACCACAATTAGGGTTTCAAGGGAAAAGTCAAATGTACCTTTGACTTTTGACCAAGACATGCTCCCAAACCCTGGGACATGATTCAATACACCCTATGACACCTATGGAATATGTCCATTAGGTTTGATTTAAGTCAAGGACTTGATTTCACAAAGGATCGAACAGTTTGGATTTCATCCGATAAAAAGTCAACTGTGCACAAAATCAAGTTTGACTTTTTGAAAATTTTCACAATTATGGTTCTTTAACCCTAAAACAGTGTTAATATGTGATTGGAATCATCATTCATCAAGAAAAATCAAAGAATATGAGTTAACTTGTAAAAGGGGTAACCATAAAAAACTTAGAATTTTTCTAAGTTATGGAACAAAGTGGCTAGGGTACCAACTTCCAAGGACCATAACTTGAGATCCAAGCAACCATTTTGGATGTTCCAAAGATGGATTTGTAGCTCTCATGGCATACTTAAAAAGTGTCAACTACATCTCATTCCAATTCTCCATGGATTTTTAGTTATGGATTGATCAAAATGGCAAAAAACATGAAAGTGACATTTTTCCAACACTTAGTGAAATTTTCACTAAGTCAGAATCTGCCTTATATTTTTTCAAATGTAGAGGCATTTTTCATTGTAATTCAAGTTGACTCAAAACCAAAGTTGGACATCATGTTGAAATAGGATATGTCAACTTTCCAAAATGTCCAAGAACCCCATGAAACTACACCTGAGCTAAGAGTTATGACAGTTGCAACATGCCTTGATGCAAACTATTTTGCAAGGCAGATTTGTGCATAAGGGCTCAATTTGATCAAATTGTGCAACAACAAGCATGGTTATCCATCTGCACACCTCAAGGGGGAATAAACAAGGGACAAACATTGATCTATCAGCCTCCAAAGTCCCAAAATCTACAAGTAGCATGCCAAACCTAAAAAGCCTAAAAGAGGCCAAGACTCCAATTTTGTTTCCAAGCATTCAATGGACGCACCATGGTGGCATGAACTGAGCCTATTCCAACTGAATGAGTCAAGGATAAGCTCTGAATCAAAGAACCATAGGCCTGTGCTCTAATCTCAAGTCAATGGCTAGAGGAGACTTGAGATTCCATTTGATCCACATTGGTCAATGGCCTGCTGCAGTTGCCATTCCCCATTGATGCCAAAACAAACTTGACACACTATAAATAGACCTAATTTCTGATCAGTTTGAGTACACCAAAGGCCTATAACACTTGCCTTTCTCAAAATCAAACTCTCACTTCCAAAAATGCCTTCTAAGGCAAGCTACTATCGGGTTTTGAATTAGAATGTGTTTCCAACCAAACCATTCACACACACACCTCATAAACATCATATGTGAGCTGATCAAACACTAAACCAACAACTGGAACACCAAATTCATGAAATCATCATCCATTTGCTCAAGTTTTCAACAAAGTTGCAGTTGAGGTGCCATAATCTATTCCATTTCATTTCAAATCAATCGAAGCTTTCAAACACACTCCATATGGTGTAGGGAAGCTGTTCAGATCATCACAACTCATCTGTAACACTTCTAACTCAAAAATCAAATTGCTATTGCCACGACCTTCAAGTAAGCCTAAACTTGGTCATCTCATCATTTATGCATATTTCCTCGCACAAAACTTTTGACAAATGTTCATAATCATGCATAGAATGTTTCTCCTCTATTGATTACTTTGTATGAATCGTGTATCAAATTTCTTAGCCTTCATGCAGAAATTAGGGTTCTTGAGGTTTTGTTTTGATTTCTCATTCCATGCTTAAAATAAATGAAATTAAAGACTATAGACATGATCGTGAGTTGAAAACGAACAGATTGATATGTGGATTGTATGATTCCATCAAGTATTCAGTGAGATTGATGAGAAAACGCAAATCTAGGCAAAACAGGGCACGCGGGCAAGAACAAGATGTTCTTGGCGCCCTTTTTCAAATATTCAAAATTTTGAATTTTGTGATTTTATTTAATTGATTCAAAAATTAATTTCTCTCCGAATTTTAATGATTTTGAGTTGATTCCTTTTTTAATAATTCACAAAAATGTTAAAATATTTTATTTTACAAAAATTTCCCAAAAAATATTATTTATTTCATATACTTGATATTTTTGCAAAGAATTAATTTTTGTTTGTTTTTTAACATTTAAAATATTTTTTCCTTCTTGATTTTCCAAACTTAAATGATTTTTAGTCATTGTGTGGATAAAAACATGATTTTTGAAACATTGATCCAAGATCACCACTCATTTTTCACATGTTTTCAATGATTTTTATTAATTTTTAAACAAAATTAATTCCATTTTAAAACAAAATTAGGGTTTTGATTGATTCCACCCTCATCAATCTTTTTTAAACACTCATGGGCCTCCCCTCGTGTTGTAAGTCCCATCTTTCCTTTTCAAAATCTTTGGGCCTCTAATAGAGTGTAAGACCCAATCCCCTTTTAACAAAATTTTTTGGGCCTCAGATATTGTATACGTCCCTCGGCGTTAAAAGAATCTCGGCGCGATCGCCATTTCAAAGCAAAAATAATTTTGGGCCTCCCCTCGTGTTGTAAGTCCCACTTTTCTTTTTCAAAACCTTTTTTGGGCCTCTTAATAAAGTGTAAGACCCAAACCCCTTTGTAAATAAATAATTTTTGGGCCTCAGACATTGTATAAGTCCCACTGTATTTTCAAAACCACTGCGCGGTCGTCGCCTTTTAAAACAAAATCATCTGGGCCTACCATCGTGTTATAAGTCCCATTTCTTTTCTTTAAATACTTTTTGGGCCTCTATTAGAGTGTAAGACCCAACCCTTTTGTAAATAAACCTCTTTGGGCCTCAGTCGTTGTATAAGTCCCGATACAATCTTCCAAGCAACGGTACGATCACTGTTAAACCCTGGGCCTCTCTTTGAGTATAAGCCCCAATAATCTTTTCAAACAAACTCCTTTTTTATTTAGATTCAATATTCAGTTGTTATCAAAACTTTCTTTAATTTCTTTGAACAACTAACCATACAGCATGGAAGCTTGCTCGCCTGTAAGTTTTAACAACTTTCATTTACTCGCTTTCATGTATATATAACTATATTGTGGGAAGCTGTGCACGGTTAGTCTTCTTTTAGATCCTTTTAAATACTCGTTATATATCAATTGTATATATACTAGTATAGTTATTTATAGTTTTCCCCGGTAACTAGGTCTAGAACTAGGTAAAGCCAGTAGGTCACTCTTGAATACAATCAAAACTAGATCCCCATAGAATTTCCAAATACAGTTTTGCCTTCTCTTGGGCTTAAACAATATGGAATAAAGAGAAAGGCAGTATTCCTCGTGAACCTTTTCTCAAACTGCCACCCCTAGAAATTGTTAAAGGAATTCTACTCCCCAGAGTTGATCTATTCTCGGTGAATAGCATCTCTTGAGTTTCTTCAAACCTTCGAACTTTCACTAACTGATCTATTCTCGGTGAATAGCATTTCTTGAACTTTTCTTGGTTTGAGACCCACGGGCTTCCTAAAAGTATCCTCGCCTCCTCTTGGGCTTTGTACAAGGACCCTCCGGCTTCTTAGAAGTTCTCATGCCTTCTCTTGGGCTCAATACAAGGACCCTGACGACCTCTTAAAGGTATAAGACAGAACTTAGTCATCCTTTGCTAGAGCATTCTTTCCAGTGTCAAATATCAGATTTTTGGGTTAATTCTCATCCCTCAATACCCGTGTCTCCTCTTGGGCATCATACAAAAGATAAAACTCTTCCACGCCAGTAGACTTGGACAGTCTAATCCCCTTGAGTCTCAAAGACATTCTCAAGTTCCCTACAAACATAGGAAGAAACCCCGGTCTTTCTGGATAAATCCCCAACTGAGTTAAAATCCAGTCTCTATCCTAAAAACTCCCCAACCAAGGTTAGTTTATTATCAGGATAACACTATCTCAAATTAAAACCTCAAGGCATCTGATACTTCAACTCTGCTGTAAACCCTCAGTAAAAGTTGATTTCCCTATTTGGACCTGCTTCGGGATCTCAATAATCCTCAACAGCAAAAGATATCCTCCTCTTAGGCTTTGTATAATGACCTTTCCTCAGCATAGATAGCCTCATCTTGGGCTTTTTACAATGATTCTCCCCAGCGGAGCTAACCTTTTCAGACTCTCTTGTTGAGTCAATCACTTTTTCAGACTCTCTTGTTGAGTCAATCAACTTTCAGACTCTCTTGTTGAGTTAATCACCTTTTCAGACTCTCTTGTTGAGTCAATCACCTTTTTAGACTCTCTTGTTGAGTCCATCACTGTTCAGACTCTCTTGTTGAGTCAACTCACCTTTTCAGACTCTCTTGTTGAGTCAACCCTTTTAGCCCCAATCTCGGGCTTTGTACGAGACAGATAAAAACACTCTCTTGTTGAGTCAATCATTTTCCAGCCTTATTGTAGGCTTGGTATAAAGATTTCCCCTAGAAGAAGTTAGCCTCCCCTTTGGCTTTGCACAAGTAATTTCTCTAGCTTGTTCAACCACAATCCTGGGCTTTGTACAGGACAGATAAAAATACTCTCTTGTTTAGTCAAACCCCTTTAGCCTCAATCTTGGGCTTTGTACAAGACATAAATCGTCATAACCTTCTCTTGAGCTTGGGACAGATATCTTCCCCAGCGAAGTCAACTCCTCATAGCCTTTTTTAGGCTTCGAGGAATAAATTTCCTAGCAGAGTCAAACTCTTTTCAGCCTCAATCTTGGGCTTTGTACAAGACACATACAAACCTTCCCGGCAGAGTCAAAATCCCTTTTAGCCTAAATCTTGGGCTTTGTACAAGACAAATAGAATATTTTCCCCGGAAAAGTCAAACTTCCAGCCTCCTCTTAGGCTTTGTATAATGATATCCCCAAAGAATCAGTCTCTTTTTTGCCTCAATCTTGGGCTTTGTACAAGACACTAATATATATACACTCTCTTGTTGAGTCGGTCTTATCCAGCCTCCTCTTAGGCTTTATATAAGGACTTCCCCAGTGGAGTCAATCAACCTCTTAGCTTCAACCTTGGGCTTCGATCAAGGTACACAAAAATCAACAATCCCTTTTTTAGAGATGACAAATTCTCTCTCAGTCAAAACCTTTTAGCTTCAATCTTGGGCTTTAAACAAGACACCAAAACATCTTTTTCCTCCCGTAGAATAGGAGGAACTACGATTGCTCTGATTTCCCTGTTTCATTTAAACGAGAATACGTAGGCATAAGATTGCAAAATATTAGCGAGCATACTAATCAAAACTCTAGGTCCAGTACCTTCATACATCAGTCAAAGACTTTAGGTTTCATACCTTAGTCATCATCATCATCATCATTTTCCACCAAAAAACAAAACTCACTCACTCATACTTCCCAAGAAACGTTCCCAACCCATTAACGGATAAACACCATCAATTACAAAGCAGAACCTAAAGCTAATATCATGTGGATAACCACATATAGGATGGGTAATTGACAACTCCCCATTGTATAACCTGACCCCGGATCCCCCAATCTCTTTTAAGCGTTTGTTCAGTTAAACAATCGCGTGCAAGGTTAGTTTTTGATAGCTTCCATTTCCCTTCCAGCTTCATGGGATAAATAAGAAATCAGAAAGTAGCACCCCTTTCTCCTCGAGGAGGAAAACCCAAACCCAGCGATAAGGTGGTCGAGTCACCGACAAAAATCGCTCGCTACAGTAAAATGGCGACTCTGCTGGGGAGTCCTTAGAATGATCCTTGGGGCATCGTCCCCATTTTCCAATAGTAAAATGGCGACTCTGCTGGGGAGTCATTAACTATATACGACTAGGCTATAGCTCTTAAGAGGTATAGGATGTTAGTTTTAAGAATGAATATATATATATATATATATATATATATATATATATATATATATCGCTTTTCCTAATTGATATCCGTGTTTAATTTTCTGCTAATGGGACTGCGGGTGATGACGCATTTGGAAAGTTTGAGTGACACCTAAGATAAGTGATGGCACTAGACGGGTTATCTTATAGGGAGTGACTCCCAAATAAGAGACCCCGGTCGACCATCGAATCAGTGGAGATACCCTTTGCGGATTCAATGCCTATACGACTTCGGTTGTTGAAAGCAGATTGTTCGATTGTGGTGTCCATGAAACTGAGGATTTAGTAGGCTGAGACCTTGTTACTATTTTTGTAGTGCGGAAGCTATCAGAAATAGTTGTCACGCGATACTACCCTCATTTGAGATTACTCTAAGATACTGCAGCTCGCTCGGGTGAACCAGCCTGCTGTTGTTATCCCAAGAGGGGTTAATGATTTTGAGGACAGGTACAAAAAATCACCAGTACAACCTTTGGGGATGGGTAGAGCCATGACGTCATGACACCGAACCTTTGACCCCATGTTTTTTCTATGTTTTTGTGTGCTGCATTCATGCATTCATTTCATTAAAAAACATTAAACAAAGAAAATATTCTTTTCTAGTCTCTCTTTTTCAAATTAAACTAAGACAATGATTGCAAATATCAGAGAAAAAGATTGCGTTATGGATTTCGGTAGAAGGAAAACTCACAAGTACACCTTCAAGGTTCCAAAATTAGAGGATTTAAGAGGATTGGCAAGGATGATCACCAACCCTGATGCTTTCAGAGCTAAGTACGGAGGACTGTTGTCTCTGTTAAGGGTCCATGTAATTGAGGAAATCCTGTCTACACTCATTCAGCTCTATGACCCGGTCTATCACTGTTTCACATTCCCGGATTATTAACTAGCACCAACACTGGAGGAGTACTCTCACCTGACTGATTTACCCATCACTGACCAAGCTCCCTTTTCTGGACTGGAAGAAATTCCAAAGGATCAATCCATTGCAAGAGCAATCTATTTGGACGAGTCAGAAGTCAGGACTCACATGACCACTAAGGGTGAAATCCAGGGTTTGCCGGCCAAGTTTTTTATAAAGAAAGCTCTGTACTTTGCTAGTATAGGGAACGTGACTGCTTTCGAGAGCGTCTTTGTTCTGCTCACCTACGGGTTATTTCTGTTTCCTAACATTGATAGCTTTATTGATATCAATGCCATTAATATTTTTTTAATTGGAAACCCTGTACCGACCTTGCTCGCAGATGCTTATCATTTTGTAAACTTAAGGAATTTGTACAGCGGAGGAATGATCACATGTTGTGTACCCCTGCTATATAAATGGTTTACTTCTCATTTACCCAAGTCTGCTGCTTTCTGGGATCATAAGAGTACTCTACATTGGTCACAGAGAATCATGTCTCTTACCAACTCTGACATAGACTGGTACAATCGAATCTATGACGGGGTAAGAATCATTGACCGTTGTGGAAACTTGCCTAATTTACCCCTCATAGGAACTAAAGGAGGAATCAACTATCATCCAGTTTTAGTTCGTCGTCAATTTGGATACCCGATGAGACATGTCTCGCGTAATGCTCATCTGGAAGGTCTTTTCTTTAAGGAAGGAGAAAATGACAGGGCATTAAAGACAGAAATAGTGCATGCCTGGAAACATGTTCACAAGAAAGGAAGAGAGTCTCTAGGAAAACCGGATTGTGTCTCTGTGGAACCTTATCTCCACTGGGTACAAACTAGAGCTCTCAAACTGAGGATGCCTTATCCCCGTCAAGAAGTTCTTCCGTTAAAGGAATCTGTCCTTTATTTTATGTCTGATACGGAAAAGCTTCAGGTTACCCTCAACTAAGTTCAACAGAAGAAGAAGTCTTGGAAGAACAAATACCGTATTCTCAATGTGGAGTGTAACAAAATACAACAATTGTTAAAATAAAAAGATGCTCTGATCGAGATTTTAGAGCAACATGCTGTAGAGAATCAAGATGACCAAAGGAATTTGCTTGCTCCTTTCACTTGGCAAAGGAATGATAACCCGACAACGGCTCAAGAGCCCTAGTCAAAGAAAAGGAAAGTACCAGAATCAGCACCTGAGCCCTTCTCAGAGAGGACTCAGGATCCATAAGTTTAGACATTTCCTTTTACAGCACTTTGTAAATTACTGTATTTCCATTTCCGCAATCTTTGAATTCATTAAAACGGGGTTTCCCCACTATGTGATATTTGCAATCCAATTGTTGAAGTTTATTTTGATTAAACAAAAAATAATAATTAATATAATCATTGCATATCATTCGTCATTCTCACATAACGCATTCTTCTTACTTACGAATCTCACGTTTGTGTCTCGATTCTAGAGTCAAACTGTCTCATTCGTACAATACTTGGGCCAGTCAACAAAAGAAAATGGATAATCTCGAGGAAGAGAATAGAGAGTTGAGAGAAGAACTCGACGCTCTGAAAGAAGATCTGAGGAAACTTCACAATGATATGCAAGCTCTGGCAGCAGCTCAGATACAACGGACTATGATCTCAGAGATCACATCAATGCCCATAGTGAAAAAGATTGATCCTCGGTATAACATGCCCAAAGATCGTCCCTGGGGCATGCCTATTAACTATATCCCGGAAGGATATATTTCGCCGATCACGGAAGATCCGAAAATTACAGCAGGAACCGCTGGGCCTGAAGGTTACAAACTTCGGGAAAGCAAAGATGCAAGGGGCATGACAGCAACTCCTGAAGGTTACAAACTTTGGGAGAGAGAAGCACCAAGAGTCACTACCGTAATGACTATACCACCACCCGTGGTACACACTGTCCCGGAAGGACAGATTCCACAGGTACTTTCTGTTGGAAACAAAGATATGGACGATAGAATGAGGGAATTACAGGAACAGTTCCTAGAAATGCAGAGGGAACTGCAAGCCATTCGCGGTCAGGATTTATTTGGAAAGGACGCTGCAGACCTTTGTTTGGTCCCCAATGTGAAAATTCCGCACAAGTTCAAGGTGCTCGAATTTGAAAAGTACAAGGGTAACTCTTGCCCTCAAAGTCATTTGGTGATGTATGCTCGGAGGATGCCAACTCAGACAGAGAACCAACAGCTACTGATCCACTATTTCCAAGATAGTTTAACCGGTGCCGCACTCAAATGGTACATGGGTTTAAACCACACTAAGATCTTCACTTTCAGAGATCTTGGCGCTGCCTTCGTTCAACAATATAAGTATAACCCGGACATGGCACCGGACAGAGATCAACTCAGAGCCATGTCACAGAAGGACAAGGAAACCTTTAAGGAATATGCTCAGAGATGGCGTGAAGTTGCCACTCAGATTTGTCCACCTCTTGAGGAAAAAGAGATGACAAAGATCTTCTTGAAAACCTTGAGCTTATTTTACTACGACATAATGGTCGCCAGTGCACCCAGTGACTTTACTGAGATAGTAGGCATGGGAGTTCGTCTTGAGGAGGCAGCCTGAGAAGGACGTTTAGTTAAAGACGCTGGATCATCAAGTAGTACCAAAAGATACGGTAGTGCTCTCCCTAAGAAAAAAGAGCAAGATATTGGTAATATCTCTCTCGGAAAGCAAAGGTGACGTTACCAACCAGTAGCAGCTGTAACTCCTGCTATCAACCCTGCGCCTGTTCCTACGTATCAACCTCAGGTTGCTTAGAGCCAACCGAATCAACAACAATATCATCAAAGGACACAACAACCTCTTCAGCAGGCTCGTCCTCAGTACAACAACAACCATACAACGCGACCACCAGGGTTTGACCCTATACCCATGTTGTACGCATAACTATTTCCACTCTTACTGGTCAAGGGGCATGTCCAAACCAGGGCACCTCTTACAGTACCGAAAAATCCGCCCTTTTGGTTCAAATCAGATCAGACTTGCCCTTATCATCAAAGAGAACTTGGGCATAACATAGAAAACTGTCTCAGTTTCAAATCCGACGTGCAGAAGCTTATTAGGAGCGGGGTCTTATCCTTCAAGGATACAAATCCTAATGTTCAGATGAACCTGTTACCTCAACACGAGAAAGCTGCAGTCAATTTCGTAGAAGAAGAGTCTAAGCACGACTATCAAATTCACGATGTACTCTTGTTAGGAACCAACCTGGTCAAGATGCATTGCAGACAGAGCGGATACGATCATGTACCATCTCATAACTATCACTAGTGTGATATCTGCTCTAAAAATAATCAAGGATGTTATGTGGTGCAATCCTCTCTATAGGAACAGATGGATCTCGGATGGATCCAAGATCACCGAATCCGTGAAGTCAACATGACTTATACAAATTCTAACATCATTCAGAACCACGACATCCATACGATTAATGTCAACTTGGTGGCAATGCACTCAAGGCAAAGCCAATATTATGATCTGCCACTACACGATTACGATTCCTGTCTGACATGCTCGGTAAATAATCAGGGATGCTCTTTTGTACAAGAGGCCCTCCAGCATCAGATGGATCTTGGATGGATTCAGGATTACCGCGATAGAAGTCATTATCAAGTTAATATGATTCAAATGTTTGATATTCGCTTGATGAGTACCAGCTTGGTGGAATTACACGCTAAGCAAGTCCAGCTTGGTTTTATGACTTCGCACGACTATCAGAACTGTAAAGTGTGTCATGGGAATGACCAAGGATGTGCACTCATTCAGAGGACACTTCAACACTTGTTAAACCACTGGTGGCTTCCGATCTATCTAGACGAAGACACACAACAAGCCATTATGACTAATGGGAACCCTACTAGGCATCAAAGTCAGGATGTTCGATCAATGGAAACAGACCGAGTGTGGTTACACTGCATACAGAGTGGACATGGCCGGGTGCCACCACACAACTATGAGCACTGTAGAATATGCTCAGAGGATAATCAAGGATGCTACCTCGTGCGAGCAGCCCTTCAAAGTCAGTTGGACCATAAGGAGATTCAACCATGGTCAAGTTCTGGTTCAATGTCAGACTATCATCCTAATCATGGCAAAGAAGTTGTCTTGATCCCTAAACGAGAAATGGCCAAAGATGTATGCGCCATAATCCCTCTACTCCATGAATCAAGAGTCCCTCTTGATAGTGGAAAGATTCTCAACCTCGAACCAATTGAGGCCGGCTATGATGGGCAGAATAATCAGAAGGCCCCTGTAGTTATCTATCTGCCGGAACTGGTATCATACAAATCCGATGAGGCTATCCCTTACAAGTACGGTGCAACAACAATTGAGAATGGAAAAGAAGTTCCATTACCCTCCGTCGTGAATATTGCAGACATCAGTCGAGTAACACGGAGCGGTCGGATCTTCAACCAAGGAGTTGAAAAACCGAGCAAGGAGAAGGAACCTCAAACAGAAGTTCCTAATCAACCAGTCGGTTAGTCCAGCGATCCCGGCCTTTCAAAGAATAATGATGAGATGTTGAAGCTCATCCAGAAGAGTGAGTACAGCATTGTTGATCAACTGTTGCAAACTCCTTCAAAAATCTCAGTGTTATCTCTTTTACTCAGTTCCGAAGCTCACAGGGAGGCTCTACAGAAAGTCTTAGAGCAAGCCTTTGTGGAACAAGATGTAACAATAAGACAATTTGACAGCATCATCTCCAACATCACTTTCTGCAACAACTTGGGATTCAGTGATGAGGAACTGTCGGAAGAGGGCCAAAATCATAACATGGCGCTCAATATTACAGTTAACTGCCAGGACGATGCTTTAGCCAACATACTGGTAGACACCGGATCAGCTCTAAATATTATGCCGAAATCCACTCTGATGCGACTATCATTTAAAGGATCTCCGATGAGAGGCAGTGAGGTCATCGTCAAAGCATTTGACGGATCCCGAAAAATAGTTATCGGCGAAGTCGACCTTCCCATAACTATCGGTCCTCACACTTTCCAGGTCATGGACATCTGGGCAGCATACAGCTGTTTGTTAGGAAGACATTGGATACACGAGGATGGGGCAGTCACTTCAACACTTCACCAAAAGCTGAAGTTCGTCAAGAATGACCAACTAGTCATAGTCTACGGAAAGGAAGCCTTGGCCGTGAGCAACTTATCGTCGTCCACTTGTGTAGAACCAGATGAGGTTGTTGGAACCCAGTTCCAAGCACTTTCGGTGAGCAATGACAATCAATCAGAAAAAGGAACATCGATTTCCTCGTACAAAGATGCTCTCGAAGTAATTAAAAGTAACAATGCAAAAGGATAGGGACAACTTGTCATTCATACGGATAACAAGATGAAGAAAGGTCTTGGTTTTTCCTCAACCTGTACCCAGACTGCTACTAACGATGAAAGTTTTCGTCCCATTCAGGACTTCTTCCACAGTGGAGGTTTCCTTCACCCAGTATCTCAAGAAGTACATACCATCAACGAGGGTGATTCCTCTGATACAGATGAAGAGTGGAAGTCCTATCTTAACGAGGACGGTTATATGTCTCATGAAGAGGTGCCTACACCATTTTGCTTTCCGGCACAGAGTCCGAGATATATACCGAGGTTAGATGTCAAGATGATATACGGAGATTGTGATCCAGAAGGATACCGTGCTCCACCAAACTCATTAGAGGAGGAAACTCTGATGAAAGATAACTTTGACCACGACTATTATTGCCCAATGGATGGCCTGCTTATTTGGCAGCCGTACCCAGGAGACTCAGGACAAAAGAGTCAGTTGAACGATGCATATCAGCTGAGCATCATTGAAAAGAATACCTGCGTCCCCACAGAATCATGGGACCATTACTCAGGGCATTCAAAAAATATCCAGTACGACGATGAATTTGCAAAGTTTGTAGGACAGCAGTTCATTAACTACTCTTTTCCTGAGGTCAACGTCATCAAAAGGGATGACACCTCCAATTCCAAAGAAGTGTGGGACACTTTAGGACAACCAAGTGGTAAATTCGACTTCCTAGTCAAGTACACCGCTCCTGAAAGCTCTCGTATCAGGCTCGAAGACATCCAGCCAACTGGATGGGGAGATATACCTGAGAGTGCAACACTATGCAAGATACAGCTGAAGAATCCTCCTACGACAACTCTGCCTGGGAGACAGATTCCAACGATCCTGCTCCACCAGAAATCAACGCGATTTATGAAGACAAATCAAGAAGGAAAGTACCAGACTTTGTGATTCACCAAGGAGTTCGCCGCCAATGGGTGGTTGTCAACGTTCCGAAAGTTGTTCATAAGTCGAAGTAATTGTCGTCTTTACTTTAACCTTTCACCCTGCCCAGGTGAAACGGATGTTTTATAGGGCTCACTTTCTATAAATGTCTCTCTTCGCTTTGTCCAAAGTGACAGAGTTTTGTTTTATAGGGCTGTAGTTTCAAGAAACGACAAGATCATAAATAAAATAATGTCGTTCTGTAATTTCCACATTTTTATTGTTGTTTTCTCTTTTCGCTTTTTCAGAAAATGGTAATCCTAAAAAACAAATCAAATAATAAAAACAAGCAGTTATCAAAAAATACACTGCACACACTCTTGCATTCTCTCTATCTCTTCTAAAAACAAATCATCACGTCATACAGATTGCTTGTTTTAAACCCCATTGAAACATACGATCCAATGTCTTCTCCCAACTTTGAATTCTCGGTATTTGAGGCTGAAGAAGAAAATGACGAAGAAATTTCATAAGAGATCTCCTAATTACTCAGACAAGAGGAAAGGTTCATCGAACCTCACAAAGAGCCATTGGAAACTGTCAACTTGGGTTCAGAGGAAGAGAGAAAAGAAGTCAAGATTGGGGCACTGCTCAGTCCGACTATCCAAGAAGGTTTGATAAAGCTTCTCAAAGAATTTCCCGATGTATTCGCTTGGTCCTATCAAGATATGCCAGGGTTAGATACCAGCATCGTGGAACATCATCTACCATTAAGATCAGAATGTCCGTCAGTAAAACAAAGGTTGAGACGGACTCATCCAGACATGGCCATCAAAATCAAAGAGAAAGTACATAAACAGATTGACGCGGGTTTCCTCGCCACATCAGAATATCCTCAATGGCTAGCCAACATCGTGCCAGTTCCAAAAAAGGACGGAAAGATCAGAATGTGTGTAGACTACAGGGACCTGAACAAAGCAAGTCCCAAGGATGACTTTCCTTTACCACACATTGATATGCTGGTAAACAATACAACAAAGTTCAAAGTCTTCTCCTTCATGGATGGATTCTCGGGCTATAATCAGATCAAAATGGCGCCGAAAGACATGGAGAAAACTTCGTTCATCACCCCATGGGGTACCTTTTGTTACAAGGTAATGTCGTTCGGTTTGAAGAACGCCGGGCCAACCTATCAAAGGGCCATGCCTACTCTATTTCATGACATGATACACAAAGAAATCGAAGTGTATGTCGATGATATGATTGCCAAATCTAAGATAGAAGAGGAGCATGTGACCCACATGTAAAAACTATTTGAGCGTCTGAGGAAATACAAACTCTGCTTAAATCCCAATAAGTGCATATTCGGTGTCCGCTCAGGAAAACTTTTAGGGTTTATCGTCAGCCAAAAAGGAATTGAGGTTGATCCTGACAAGGTCAAGGCCATTCAAGAAATGCCTTCTCCAAAAACTGAAAAACAAGTCAGGGGATTCCTGAGACGTTTGAACTATATTTCCAGATTTATATTCCTCATGACCGCGACATGCGCGCCAATTTTCAAATTACTCAAAAAGAATCAGGATTGCGTTTGGACAGAAGACTTCCAGACCGCCTTCGACAGTGTCAAGGAATACCTGTTGAATCCACCAATTCTATCACCTCCAGTGGAGGGAAGGCCGCTGATCATCTACCTAACAGTCTTGGAAGACTCAATGGGTTGTGTACTTGGCCAACAAGACGAAACGAAAAGGAAAGAGTCTGCCATCTACTATTTGAGCAAGAAGTTTACCGACTGTGAAACTCGGTATACTATGCTTGAGAAAACTTGTTGTGTTATGGCTTGGGCAGCCAAACGTCTTCGCCAGTATATAATTTGTCACACTACTTGGTTAATCTCCAAAATGGATCCAATTAAGTATGTCTTTGAAAAGCCTGCTCTCACGGGAAGGATAACCCGTTGGCAGATGTTGTTATCAGAATACGACATCGAGTACCATGCTCAGAAAGCCGTCAAAGGAAGTATTTTAGCCGATCATTTGGCTCATCAACCGATTGACGATCAGGAATCAGTCGAATTTGACTTCCCAGACGAAGATGTTATGTATTTGAAATGAAAGATTGCGATGAACCGCTACCCAGAGAAGGGCCAGAACCAGGTTCCCAATGGGGACTAATCTTTGATGGAGTTGTCAATCATTATGGAAACGAAATTAGGGAAATCATCATAACACCTCAGGGTGCCCACATTCCTTTCACCGCCAGACTGACATTCAAGTGTACAAACAATGAGGCCGAATACGAAGCTTGTATCATGGGTCTCGAAGAAGCAATTAATTTAAGGATTAAGAACTTGGATGTATATGGCGACTCAGCCCTGGTTATCAATCAGATCAAAGGAGATTGGAATACATACCAATCGGGACTGATTCCTTACAAAGACTACGCGAGAAGGTTGTTACCATTCTTCAACATAATCGAGTTTCATCACATCCCTCGTGAAGAGAATCACATGGCTGATGCATTATCCACTCTCTCCTCCATGATTAGTGTAGGTCATGACATACCTAAGATTGACATAATGCGCCTTGAACGACCCGCTTACATTTTCACGATCGAAGCAATCATAGACGACCAACCTTGGTATCACGATATCAAATGCTTCCTTAAAAAACAAGAGTACCCACCTGTGGCATTAAGAAAAGACATAAAGACCCTCAGAAGGCTAGCAGGCAGCTTCTTTCTGAGCGGTGATACACTCAAAGTTCTTTCTTCCCCATGGCGTTTTTCCAAATTGGGAATCAACATGATTGGCATGATCAAACCCAAGGCTTCGAACGGACATCGGTTCATTCTGGTAGCCATTGACTACTTCACCAAGTGGGTCAAAGCAGCATCATACGCTAATGTAACCCGACAAGTGGTAGTCCAATTTATTAAAAAGAATCTCATATCCCGTTATGGTGTCCCGAACCAGATCATTAATGATAATGGATCTAACTTGAACAACAAGATGAAGAAAGAGTTGTACGCTGAGTTTAAGATCGAACACCATAACTCATCTCCCTACCGACCCAAGATGAACGGAGCGGTAGAAGCATCTAACAAAAACATCAAGAAGATTGTTCAGAAGATGGTTGTAACCTACAGAGACTGGCACGAAATGCTACCCTTCGCTCTTCATGGTTATCGCACATATGTCCGCACTTTAACAGGGGCAACCCCTTTCTCTCTAGTATATGGCATGGAAGCAGTTCTTACCATAGAAGTAGAGATCCCATCAATCAGGGTATTGATGGAAGCTAAGTTAACAGAAGATGAATGGTGTCAAAGTCGACACGACAAACTGAATCTGATCGAAGAAAAGAGAATAACGACACTATGCCATGGTCAGTTGAATCAGCAAAGGATGAAGAATGCGTTTGACAAAAAGGTCCGACCCCGTGTCTTCAGAAAAGGAGACCTTGTGCTTAAGAAGATACAATCATTTCTCATTGATTCCCGGGGCAAGTGGACTCCGAATTATGACGGCCCCTATGTGGTCAAGAAAGATTTCTCAGGCGGCGCCTTGAGACTTGCAACTATGGATAGAGAGGAATTTTCCTACCCCACAAATGTTGACGTAGTCAAGAAATACTTCACCTAAATAAAAAAAAACATCTCAGTGGATTGAAAACCCGAAAGGGCGGTCCAGGCAAAAATTAGAGACATAAGCAAAAATCATCCCGATGGATTGGAAATCTCAAAGTACAATCCAGGTAAAAGCTAGGGATTAATGGCAAGTAACTACGTCCGACAAAGAGGCAAGTCCCTCAACAGCAGTAATGTCATCCATCAGGAAAACTCCAGTCAAAGTCATCTTCGACAGAAGCTCAGGATGTCCATAATTCAAAGTTGGTAGAAGGATAGCGGTTGTTATGTTTCAATGTAGCCTTTTTCTCTTTAAATTACCATTTTCTAACTTTGTAAATACTCCATGGAATCACGTGTTTGGCTGATTTCCATCCTATCAATAAAATTTGAGCCCTAGTGCTTTTGTTTGCAATTCTTATTTGTTTTAGCTTTACATAATGACATTTTAACATGATTAACGATTCTTGAAATAAAACAAAAATGAATTTACTTGTCAAATTTTTCTGCTTTTAAAATAAAAATGGCAATTTCTTTTGACTGTTGAACATCGAAAGAACATCGATCGCTTCTCTGAAAGCAATTGAGCTTCAAAGTGCAGAATCAAAGTGCTCCTTCTCGAATCAGTGCACCTAAACAAAGGATCAACTGTGTCAGACGCGAATATTTCGTCCGACACCCCGACAGAGTTCTTATCTCCTAAGATCGACCAACGTTGTTCCCCCATAAGAACTTTTTCTCCTAAGCAAGGCAGAATTGCTATCTTGAACCGAAGATACTTCTTCGTCCCCTGCAGTGGCCGAGTATCCAATCGTGTTCATCCACTAGTCTGTATGTCGCGTCAGTTTTGTCAGCATATACATACATACATCATGTATTATTGATTCATACTCATATTCACATTGTATCACTATCACTTTAGTCGGTCTTGTTCCCAAGTGATAAAAGTCCTCTAAATCGAGTTGTCAGTTCTGTCCTCGTCAGGAAATGTTGTGTCTGAACCGCCTTTCTCCCCAGTTTACTTCTGGGATGGAGACGGTCTTCGACCACTTTGATAACTTGAACCTCTGAAAAGCAAGAAAACTTTCGACAAACGTCACTCTTCACCATTGAAGATGATATGCTCGCTTTCCCAGATTTAAGGAAAATCCCCAAAGAAAGCCATGTAATCAAAGCTTCGGCAATACAGTAGTTTTTCTTCGAAAAATTTGCTGACGAAAAGGTTATCAGCACCTCAAAAATGGATTACATCACATGGCATTTCTTCGAAAGGATCTCGAGGAAATGTATGATGTAATATCCCCAAGCGAAAAACAGTCTCTCAAGAGGCTCGTTTTCCCCAGTAGAGTCGACAAATGGCGCCTCCAACAGAGAAGTTTGTGTGCCTCTACAGCTCAGACGAATGGGTTTCCCCAACAAGTCTGACGTCAAAGCTTTTTCCCATCAAATGGCATCTCCCCAGGAAAATTCAGCGAGAAGTTTGAAGAAAACCGCTACAAACAGCGTCCCTTGTCAAGAAAGTTTATTGACAAAAGAAACTGATACCAGTTCCTTGGTTGAAGACCAGGATCGAGGGGAAGTTTATATTAGAAACTTAGACCAGTTCCTTGGCTGAAGACCAGGATCGAGGGGAAAAGTCAACTGTACCTTTGAATTTTGACCAAGACATGCTCCCAAACCTTGGGACATGATTCAATACACCCTATGCCACCTATGGAATATATCCATTAGGTTTGATTTAGGTCAAGGACTTGATTTCACAAAGGATCGCACAGTTTGGATTTCATCCGATAAAAAGTCAACTGTGCACAAAATCAAGTTTGACTTTTTGAAAATTTTCACAATTATGGTTCTTTAACCCTAAAACAATGTTAATATGTGATTGGAATCATCATTAATCAAGAAAAATCAAAGAAAGTGAGTTAACTTGTAAAAGGGGTAACCATAAAAAACTTAGAATTTTTCTAAGTTATGGAACAAAGTGGTTAGGGTACCAACTTCCAAGGACCATAACTTGAGATCCAAGCAATAATTTTGGATGGTCCAAAGATGGATTTGTAGCTCTCATGGCATACTTCAAAAGTGTCAACTACATCTCATTCCAATTCTCCATGGATTTTTAGTTATGGAGTGATCAAAATGGCAAAAAACATGAAAGTGACATTTTTCCAACACTTAGTGAAATTTTCACTAAGTCAGAATCTGCCTTATGTTTTTTCAAATGTAGAGGCATTTTTCATTGTAATTCAAGTTGACTCAAAACCAAATTTGGACATCATGTTGAAATAGGATATGTTAGCTTTCCAAAATGTCCAAGAACCCATGAAACTCCACCTGAGCTAAGAGTTATGACAATTGCAACATGCCTTGATGTAAACTGTTTTGCAAGGCAGATTTGTGCATAAGGGCTCGATTTGATCAAATTGTGCAACAACAAGCATGGTTATCCATCTGCACACCTCAAGGGGGAACAAACAAGGGACAAGCACTGATCTATCAGCCTCCAAAGTCCCAAAATCTACAAGTAGCATGCCAAACCTAAAAAGCCTAAAAGAGGCCAAGACTCCAATTTTGTTTCCAAGCATTCAATGGATGCACCAAGGTGGCATGAACTGAGCCTATTCCAACTGAATGAGTCAAGGATAAGCTCTGAATCAAAGAACCATAGGCATGTGCTTTAATCTCAAGTCAATGGCTAGAGGAGACTTGAGATTCCATTTGATCCACATTGCCCAAAGGCCTGCTGCAGTTGCCATTACTGATTGATGCCAAAAAAAACTTGACACACTATAAATAGACCTCATTTCTAATCAGTTTGAGTACACCAAAGGCCTATAACAATTTCCTTTCTCAAAATCACACTCTCACTTCCAAAAATGCCTTCTAATGCAAGCTACTATCGGGTTTTGAATTAGAATGTGTTTCCAACCAAACCAATCACACACACACCTCATAAACATCATATGTGAGCTGATCAAACACTAAACCAACAACTGGAACACCAAATTCATGAAATCATCATCCATTTGCTCAAGTTTTCAACAAAGTTACAGTTGAGGTGCCATAATCTGTTCCAGTTCATTTCAAATCAATACAAGCTTTCAAACACACTCCATATGGTGTAGGGAAGCTGTTCAGATCATCACAACTCATCTGTAACACCTCTAACTCAAAAATCAATTTGCTCTTGCTGCCACGACCTTCAAGTAAGCCTAAACTTGGTCATCTCATAATTTATGCATATTTCCTCGCACAAAACTTTTGCCAAATGTTCATAATCATGCATAGAATGTTTCCCCTCTATTGATTACTTTGTATGAATCGTGTATCAAATTTCTCAGCCTTCATGCAGAAATTAGGGTTCTTGAGGTTTTGTTTTGATTTCTCATTCCATGCTTAAAATAAATGAAATTAAAGACCATAGACATGATCGTGAGTTGAAAACGAGCATATTGATATATGGATTGTAAGATTCCATCAAGTATTCAGTGAGATTGATGAGAAAACGCAAATCTGGGAAAAACAGGGCACGCGGGCAAGAACAAGATGTTTTTGGCGCCCTTTTTCAAATATTCAAATATTTGAATTTTGTGATTTTATTTAATTGATTCAAAAATTAATTTCTCTCTGAATTTTAATGATTTTGAGTTGATTCCTTTTTTAATAATTCACAAAAATGTTAAAATATTTTATTTTACAAAAATTTCCCAAAAAATATTATTTATTTCATATACTTGATATTTTTGCAAAGAATTAATTTTTATTTGTTTTTTAACATTTAAAATATTTGTTCCTTCTTGATTTTCCAAACTTAAATGATTTTTAGTCATTGTGGATAAAAACATGATTTTTGAAACATTGATCCAAGATCACCACTCATTTTTCACATGTTTTCAATGATTTTTATTAATTTTTAAACAAAATTAATTCCATTTTTAAACAAAATTAGGGTTTTGATTGATTCCACCCTCATCAATCCTTTTCAAACACTCATGGGCCTCCCCTCGTGTTGTAAGTCCCATCTTTCCTTTTCAAAATCTTTGGGCCTCTAATAGAGTGTAAGACCCAATCCCCTTTTAACCAAATTTTTTTGGGCCTCAGATATTGTATAAGTCCCTCGGCGTTAAAAGAATCTCGGTGCGATCGCCATTTCAGAGCAAAAACAATTTTGGGCCTCCCCTCGTGTTGTAAGTCCTACTTTTCTTTTTCAAAACTTTTTTTGGGCCTCTTAATAGAGTGTAAGACCCAAACCCCTTTGTAAATAAATAATTTTTGGGCCTCAGACATTGTATAAGTCCCACTGTATTTTCAAAACCACGGCACAGTCGTCGCCTTTTAAAACAAAATTATCTGGGACTACCCTCGTGTTATAAGTCCCATTTCTTTTCTTTAAATACTCTTTGGGCCTCTATTAGAGTGTAAGACCCAACACTTTTGTAAATAAACCTCTTTAGGCCTCAGTCATTGTATAAGTCCCGATATAATCTTCCAAGCAACGATACGATCACTGTTAAACTCTAGGCCTCTCTTTGAGTATAAGCCCCAATAATCTATTCAAACAAACTCCTTTTTTATTTAGATTCAATATACAGTTGTTATCAAAACTTTCTTTAAATTCTTTGAACAACTAACCATACAACATGGAAGCTTGCTCGCCTGTAAGTTTTAACAGCTTTCATTTACCCGCTTTCATGTATATATAATTGTATTGTGGAAAGCTGCGCACAATTAGTCTTCTTTCATATCCTTTTAAATACTCGTCATATATCAATTGTATATATACTAGTATAGTTATTTAGAGTTTTCCCCGACAACTAGGTCTAGAACTAGGTAAAACCAGTTGGTCACTCTTGAATACAATCAAAACAAGATCCCCATAGGATTTCCAAATACAGTCTTGCCTTCTCTTGGGCTTAAACAATATGGAACAAAGAGAAAGGCAGTATTCCTCGTGAACCTTTTCTCAGACTGTCACCCCTAGAAATTGTCAAAGGAATTCTACTCCCCAGAGTTGATCTATTCTCGTTGAATAGCATCTCTTGAGTTTCTTCAAAACTTCGAACTTTCACTAACTGATCTATTCTCGGTGAATAGCATTTCTTGAACTTTTCTTGGTTTGAGATCCACGGGCTTCCTAAAAGTATCCCCGCCTCCTCTTGGGCTTTGTACAAGGACCCTCTGGCTTCTTAGAAGTTCTCATGCCTTCTCTTGGGCTCAATACAAGGACCCTGACGACCTCTTAAAGGTATAAGACAGAACTTAGTCATCCTTTGCTAGAGCAGTCTTTCCAGTGTCAAATATCAGATTTTTAGGTTGATTTTCATCCCTCAATACCCGTGCCTCCTCTTGGGCATCATACAAAAGATAAAACTCTTCCACGCCAGTAGACTTGGACAGTCTAATCCCCTTGAGTCTCAAAGACATTCTCAAGTTCCCTACAAACATAGGAAGAAACCCCGGTCATTCTGGATAAATCCCCAACTGAGTTAAAATCCAGTCTCTATCCTAAAAATTCCCCAACCAGGGTCAGTTTATTATCGGGATAACACTATCTCAAATCAGAACCTCAAGGTATCTGATACTTCAACTCTGCTGTAAACCCTCAGCAAAAGTTGATTTCCCCATTTGGACCTGCTTCGGGATCTCAATAATCCTCAACAGCAAAAGATAGCCTCCTCTTAGGCTTTCTATAATGACCTTTCCTCAGCATAGATAGCCTCCTCTTGGGCTTTGTACAATGATTCTCCCCAATTGAGCTAACCTTTTCAGACTCTCTTGTTGAGTCAATCACTTTTTCAGACTCTCTTGTTGAGTCAATCAACTTTCAGACTCTCTTGTTGAGTCAATCACCTTTTCAGACTCTCTTGTTGAATCAATCACTTTTTCAGACTCTCTTGTTAAGTCCATCACTGTTCAGACTCTCTTGTTGAGTTAACCCTTTTAGCCTCAATCTCGGGCTTTGTACGAGACAGATAAAAACACTCTCTTGTTGAGTCAATCTTTTTCCAGCCTCATCGTAGGCTTGGTATAAAGATTTCCCCTAGCAGAAGTTAGCCTCCCCTTTGGCTTTGCATAAGTAATTTCTCCAGCTTGTTCAGCCACAATCCTGGGCTCTGTACAGGACAGATAAAAATACTCTCTTGTTGAGTCAACCCCCTTTAGCCTCAATCTTGGGCTTTGTACAAGACATAAATCTTCATAACCTTCTCTTGAGCTTGGGACAGATATCTTCCCCAGCGAATTCAACTTCTCCTAGCCTTCTTTAGGCTTCGAGGAATAAATTTCCCAAGCAGAGTCAAACTCATTTCAGCCTCAATCTTTGGCTTTGTACAAGACACATACAAACCTCCCCCGCGGATTCAAAATCCCTTTTAGCCTCAATCTTGGGCTTTGTACAAGACAAATAGAACATTTTCCTCGGAAAAGTCAAACTTCCAGCCTCCTCTTAGGCTTTGTATAATGATATCCCCAAAGAATCAGTCTCTTTTTTGCCTCAATCTTGGGCTTTGTACAAGACACCAATATATATACACTCTCTTCGTTGAGTCGGTCTTATCCAGCCTCCTCTTAGGCTTTGTATAAGGACTTCCCCAGTGGAGTCAATCAACCTCTTAGCTTCAACTTTGGGCTTCGATCAAGGCACACAAAAATCAACAATCCCTTTTTTAGAGATGACAAATTCTCTCTCAGTCAAAACCTTTTAGCTTCAATCTTGGGCTTTAAACAAGACACCAAAACATCTTTTTCCTCCCGTAGAATAGGAGGAACTACGATTGCTCTGATTTCCCTGTTTCATTTAAACGGAAATACGTAGGCATAAGATTGTGAATTCTTAGCGAGCATACTAATCAAAACTCTAGGTCCAGTACCTTCATACATTAGTCAAAGACTTTAGGTTTCATACCTTAGCCATCATCATCATCATTTTCCACCAAAAAACAAAACTCACTCACTCATACTTCCCAAGAAACTTTCCCAACCCATTAACGGATAAACACCATCAATTACAAAGCAGAACCTAAAGATAATATCCTGTGGATAACCACATATAGGATGGGTAATTGACAACTCCCCATTGTATAACCTGACCCCGAACCCCCCAATCTCTTTTAAGCGTTTGTTCAGTTAAACAATCGTGTGCAAGGTTAGTTTTAGATAGCTTCCATTTCCCTTCCAGCTTCATGGGATAAATAAGAAATCAGAAAGTAGCACCCCTTTATCCTCGAGGAGGAAAACCCAAACCCAGCGATAAGGTGGTCGCGTCACCGACAAAAATCGCTCGCTACAGGAGAAACTATTACCTATCATGAGGAAATGCAGGTTTGATCATGAATTTTCTGTTGAATGTAGAGGATCAGGGAGGAATCGTGCGGGTGGCCTTTGCCTCTGGTGGAATAACTATTGATATTGTCATTAAATCTTACTCTCAAAACCACATTGCTGGGGGCTGTAAGCTGGGCGATGATGATTACCCTTGGTCCTTTGCTGGCATCTATGGGTACCCTGAAGAGGCTAACAAGAAACTTACTTGGGAGCTGGTCCAGAAGATTTATGCAGATGGGGGAGAAAATTGTATCCTATTTGGAGACTCAACGACATCCTGCAGGATTCAGATAAGCAAGGTGGGAGTAGTCGGTCCCTCTCTCAGCTTCAATGGGGAAGGCAGACCATGGGTAGATGTGGGCTTGAGGAAGTTTCTTTTGAAGGGTATCCGTTTACTTGGTCTAATGGTAGACAGGGGGAAGGCAACATCCAATGTAGGCTGGATAAATCCTTAGCAACCTCGGATTTCAAGCAGTGTTTCCCATTATCTAAGGTGGTTCATTTGGAGAGATTCACTTCTGACCATGCTGCCCTGCAAATTCTTATTCAGAGAGATGATCAGGTGGAGAGGCGACATTATCTATTTCGTTTTGAAGAAGTTTGGTCGAAGCAAGATAGGTGTGGCGATTTAATTAGACAGTTGTGGAATGGGGGTTCACGTTCTATTCACCAAAGGATAAGGTCTATGCAAGAACTCCAACACTGCTTCAAGGAGCTGCGAACAAGTAATGTTAGGAAAGAAATTTTTAGGCTTCAAGAGATTCTTAAAAAGGAGGAAAATTGGTCTGGGGAGGGGGCTGAGATTCATCAGTACAAGGCCACTGAGAAGCAAAGGGATTCCCTGCTTAGAATTGAGGAGACGCTTTTGAGGCAACGTAGTCGCGCCCTGTGGCTCATGGACGGGGATCGAAACACCAAATTTTTTCACAGGAAAGCTGACCAATGCAGAAGGAATAATTCGATCAAAAGATTAAAAGATGAGAATGGTACTTGGAGAAGGGGAATTCAAAACTGTGGAAGGATTCTTACGGCCTACTTCAAGAATGTCTTTACTTCGTCACTTCCTGATAACCAGAGTGAGATTTGCAGGGCGGTCTCTGGAAGACTTTCTGAAAATCACAAACAGTTATGTTCAAATCAGTTCTCTCGTGAGGAGGATTTTGATGCCATTAGTCAGATGCACCCTACTAAGTCTCCTGGACCTGACGGTCTTCCCGCGCTATTTTATCAAAGGTTTTGGCCAATTATGGGTGAGGAGGCATTACACTTTACTCTTGATATTTTGAATAACTCTGGTGATCCTTCTGAAGTCAATAATACCTTTATCACCCTCATCCCCAAGAAGAAGCACCCTTCGTCCCCACTAGACTTTAGAGCAATCAGTCTTTGCAATGTGATCATGAAGGCCATCACCAAAACCATTGCCAACAGAATCAAAACAATACTCCCTAATATCATTAGTGAAGAGCAGAGTGCGTTCATTCGTGGAAGGCTTATTACTGATAACGCCCTCAACGCCATGGAGTGCTTCCATTGGATGAAGCATAAGAAAAAAGGGAGGAAAGGCACGATGGCTTTGAAGCTGGACATGTCGAAGGCGTATGACAGGCTGGAGTGGAGCTTCGTGACGGAAACTTTAAGAAGATTGGACTTTCCTTCGTCAATGGTGTCTTTGATTCAGAAATGCATTTCCACTGTCTCCTATTAAGTTTTGATCAATGGGCAGCCATCTAACCGTATTGTTCCTGAACGGGGTCTCCGCCAAGGGGACCCCTTCTCACCTTATTTGTTTATTATGTGTGCAGATGTCTTATCTGGGATGCTCAAACAGGAGGTGCTTAGGAAGAAGATTCATGGCATTAAAGTGGCGAGGAAGTCCCCATCTATCTCCCATCTATTTTTCGCGGATGACAGTCTTCTTTTTGCTAGAGCCTCGGAGGAAGAAGCAGAAAGAATCCTCAGTACTCTCAATGCCTACCAAAGAGCTTCCGGGAAAATTGTTAATATTGATAAGTCTGAAGTTTCTTTTAGCAGGAACATTTTGCAGGTGGCAAAGGATAGGATTATTGAGAAGCTTCACTTTCGAGCTGTCAACCATCATTCAAGATATCTTGGGTTGCCATTCGTTTTTGGGAGATCTAAGAAAGAAGTTTTTAAACTAGTGGTGGATAGAGTCTGGAAGAAGGTTAAGGGATGGAAGGAATCTTTTCTTTCAAGAGTGGGCAAGGAGGTCCTGATCAAAGCGGTGGCCTAGGTCATCCCTACTTATATTATGAGCTGCTACCGCATTCCAGATAGCTGTTGCAAGGAAATTGAATCGCTGCTGGCAAAGTTCTGGTGGGGTTCCAAAGAAGGAGAGAGGAAAATTCATTGGTTAAGCTGGGATAGATTGGCTCACTCTAAATGGGAAGGAGGGATTGGTTTTCGTGGCATTAAAGATTTTAACACCAGTCTGTTGGGCAAGCAATTCTAGAGATTATTACAAGAGGATGGTTCTCTTCTTCAGAGATTCCTAAAGGGTCGATACTATCTACGATGTTCCATTTCTGAAGCTCCAATTGGGTTCAAACCAAGTCATGCGTGGCGCAGCGTGCTGAGTGCAAAGGATTTGGTGCTCCAAGGCTCACGGTGGCGTGTAGGGAATGGCTCAAGGATCAACATCAATTCAGACAAGTGGATCCCTTCTACTTCTGATTTCAAGCCGTCCACAAGGGCTCTCAGCCTGGCTCCTGATGCTAAAGTAGAAGAACTTATTGACCATGACCTGTGTTGTTGGAATACTGATGTTCTGAAGGATAATTTTAATGAACAATATATCATTCATATCAGGAGTATACCCCTCTCCTTCAACCTTCCTGAAGACAAACTTTTTTGGCATTATGAGAAGGATGGGGCTTTCTGCGTCACGTCGGCCTACCATCTTCTTGGGGATCAAAAGAGGAAATAGACTCCAGGCCCTTCAATCAACAGGCAGGTGAACTATTGGAAATCTATGTGGAAACTTAATGTCAGCCCTAGAGTTAAAAAAAATTGTTTGGAGGCTTTCAAAGAACATCCTGCCCACAAAGGAGAATCTTCGTCGGAAAGGTATGATTACTGATGACCTTTGCCCACTTTGTAATTCTGAGCCTGAAACTTCTTCCCATCTCTTTCTTCACTGTGACTTTGCAAAGAGGACTCTATTCTCGGCTCCGCTAGAAATTCGTAGGCCTGATTGTGGTACCATTATGGATTGGCTCAGTGATATCCTGTCTAAGAACGATGTGCAGCTTGGTCAGTTAATTTCTATCTTTCTGTGGAAGTTGTGGCAAGTCCACAATAATGCCATTCACAAAAAAACCACAGCGGATCCTTGTTGGGTGTCTCGTGAGGTCTGGGAAATTTTCAATGAAGACGCTGTCAGCTGTCAAGCTCATAGCAGGTCTGGGACTATTGAGGCCAGGGACAGGTTGATGAATAATCATGACGGTTGGATCATCCAAGTTGATGCAGGTTGCTATTCTGATGGAATTGTAGCTTTGGGGTGTGTCATTAGAGACCCCACCTCAAATATCTTTCTGGCTGCAGCTAAGAGGATGATTAGTGTGGTTGATCCGGCCAACGCGGAACTTTTGGCTATTCATTGGGCTATGCAGTTGGCAATTGACCTTGGCCTTAGAGATTTCGTTCACCAATCTGACGCTTTGTTGGTTATTGATTGCATTAACGGAGTAAAACACATTGCTGATCTTTTTCCTATCGTCTGTGATTGTAGGCAACTTATGGGTAGATGTAACAATGTTGTAATCATGTTTATCAGTAGGGTTTATAATGTTGAAGCTCACAATATGGTTGGAATTGGCAAGTCTTTAGGTTCTAGAACTTGGACTAACCATATTCCAACAAGTATGCTTGGTTCTTGTAACTCTTTTCTTGGCTACTAATGAAGTGTGTCTTACCATAAAAAAAAAAAAACATAATACTAGAACCAGGCAAGTGTTAAAACTCAATTGTTACAATTTCTACTCTTTATATTAAAATTGATCTTACAAAAATATGTGAATATTTTATTTTAATTCTCATGTCACTATTATTGGAGAAACTAACTCATGATCATCAACCTCTTTTTAACCACTGCACTAGAATTGCTGATTGAACCTCTGTCTTCCAAGACCATGTGGATGCTTTAAACCTCCATCTTTAAGAAACCAGTTGAAAGCTATATGGGTATGTTCCATTTCAAATGAGAATGGGGTGTTGAAATGCCAAAACTGTTGTGAAAAAATTCAGGATCAACTTTGTATATATATTTTACAAATTACAATCACTGTTAGAAAAGAATTATGTATAACAAGCAAAACTCATCAATAAAATTGCTAATTCTATTATCATACATGACTACTCAAATGAGCAAAATACACTCAAACCTATGGTAGGACAATTGTGTGGTCCTGAGCCACCGCACAAGGAAACTCTCATTATCTTCGATCTTCATTCATTTTCCGCAACAAAATTTGGTTCTTCACCTTGGCAAAGGTACTCATCACACTGTGATGCTGATCCCCAGTCTTTTCTCAGCCGCAAGATGTCTTCAGTGAAAGTAGAACCAGGTGCTCCGATGAACACGCTAGACATTGCACAAATTGTCTTGTCCAACATAGCTTCCACCTTCAATGTAAAAACATTCATAATGAACATCACCAAAATAATTGAAAGTGTGTTTTTTTTTTTTTTTTGTTTTTTTATTTCCTACGTATAGTTTAGCACAAAATCGCAACTAGTGGTTCAACAGAAATCACATATGGGTGAAACTGAGGAGAGAGAATAAGATATATGTGTAGGAGGTGATTTAAAATTTGGCCACTTAACTTTTGTGCATATTTTTTTGCTAAATTGCTCACATACAATTCAGCATTGTTCTTTAAAAAAAGAGCAATCATATATGAATACATGAGAAGCCAGAGAAGAGCAAAAGTAAGATAGACAGGAAACCAAAAAAGTGGAAATTAGAGTAGTACAATTATATGTTCATACAAAAGTGTGGAACTGTTTTTAGTTCAATATGAACATTAACCTTTCATTTCAAACCTGCAAAGTTTTTTAGGTGACCACCAAATAGAACCCAAATTTGGCAGGATTCTTAAACCTATTCCCAGACTGAAGCCAATCCAACTACAAGACAAGTCAGACAACTAAAGGCAACAAAACTGAATACCTTAGGAGCTACAGATCTTAAGGTTTCATTTTCCTGAGTAAAATGTTTATAGCACCATGACAGGACAAGAATGATAAGATTTCATTTACTAAACATCAAACTTAAAAGTAAACGGGGGAAGGGGGCATGATCAACGGATACGGGTACATTGGGTAGTAGTCTTGACAGTTTTATTTATTTTTACATATTTTGCAAATTGTAACAGAAGAGGGGCCTAAGCACAAGATCAGGAGCTTGAGTCAAGAAATTAGTCTTTTGTAAATACAAGATAAGACTACCTAGAATAGACACGTAAATGGATCCTCTCATATTTGATTTTCACATGAGAGATTAATGTGTAATCTCTCCCACCATTCAAAATGAGAGCAACATATATCAAATTAGTTTAGACAAATTTTAATGGTGAGAGATTACACATTACAATGAATCTAACTCCTATCTAAGATATAGTAAAAGCTTTATCTTTAAAGCACCAAGTTACCAATTTTCATCTGTAAATTGTAATCTTAATTAGGGCCCGTTTGTTTTGGCTTTTTTTTTAAATAATTTTTATAGTGTAACATAATTTTGTGAAAAAAAATTTTACAAAGAAACTTTTCATAAAAGCTTCAATTGAAAATTCTTAAAATGTTATTTTAGGTATTTCATCATTTTATCGAAACTTTTTTTGGATATCAAAATTTCAAAAAATCACTTAATTTTGAAGCTATTTCAAATAGCTTTTCATAAAAATCATTTTTGAAATACAACTTTTTGAAAAAATTGTGATTTTGACTATGTTTTGATCTTCAATAATGTATATTTATGTTATAGAATGTCAAAATTAGTCTTTTAACTTATTAAAAACAAATTAAAAAAAATTGTAATATTTTGAAAAACATTTTTGTAAAATCCATTTTAAAAAATACAAAGAAAAAATCTATTTTTTTAAAGCTAAAACAAACTGGCCCTTAATAGACGCTGATGGTTAATTTAGGTCAGTTACACTGTTTAAGTATAAACCACATGAAAAAATGAGAAAGCCCTGTCATCTCACCTGTGAATCTCCCTCAATATTATGCCTGTATAACAAAGCATCCCATTTTTCTGCTATATTCCGAGCTGGCCGAATTACAAGTGGAACAGGTTTGCCATTCAGCACAACCAGTGACTGAAGCAGACCAGTTTCACTTGCAGCTGCATCCGTAGAAAGATATATGATGGGTGCATCGGCCCTCTCAACTACCCTTGAGATGCAATTTGCTGCTTGAGGGATGGGGTAAAAGCAACTTGGTTTTTTAGCATTACTGTCAAAACATGAAAATGGATTAGTAAGGCAATATGATGGAGGGAAAAAGAGAGCCAAAAAATTGCAGCATAGTTTCTCATGAAGCAAGAGCTTTACATGCATTACTTCTTACATTATTTCAAGGAGATCATGTTAAGTATGAAATGAAACAAAATGCTAAAAAGAAAATAGTCTTGATGCATGAACCATGAAAATGCAATTGGCAATTCATTTGAATTCAATCCTTGCAGTAAGAAGCCCAAGACAATCATGCAGTCAACAATTTGAAACGGTTGGATCAAGATCAGACCGTTTCAATTTCAAGTTATCTTTTAAATCTAATTCACTGGGCTTAAAATTAGAGCTGATCTTGATCCAACAGTTTTGAGCTGCTGAGCCAAAGCAGGTAAAAGTTTGCTCTGACACATAAAACTCGAGAAGTTTGTTCTAACACATAAAACTCGGGGCATCAATTTATACATCCTGTTATCATATAAGAAATTAAAAGAGAAAAGGAATAAAGGTTGCACCAGAATTTCAAAAAACCGTGTCTCCGAAAATGCAATGCAACGAAGTTCCTTCCCAAGAATGTCTGAACAAAACGCTGAGCAGTAAGCAAAATAAGCCGACTAGGTTCAATCAGAGTCTTGCATTTGTGAGCAATCGGTCCACCCGGCTGCATAACCCATTCATGCTCCACATCAGCATAAAACACATCCCCAATGGCCATAACATCATCGTCATAAGAAAACTTCGACATAATATCTTGAACAGTCTTCTTCTTTGGCTTCCGAGTATCCTCATCATCCCAAACACCCTTAGGTTTACTCATAGACAAACCCAAACCACTCAATTTCTTCAACTTTTCATCATCCAAATAACAAGGTTGAGGCAAAGAGAAATAACAAAGAAACTTATCAATGTGCATGTGATCCTTCTTAACATTAGAAAATTCATCAAAAGAAATAACAACTTTTTTCCCTAAGCATTTGTTTATGTGATCAATGTCAACAACTCTATCATATTGATAATCAGCTTTAGAACTTGGAATCACCAAAACCCTATTGAGAAGAGCAGCGATAAACATGTGCTTTTCTAAACAAATCAAATGGTTTGACATTTGACCAGAAACACAAATAGCAAGCAAAAATTTCCCTTCTTTAGGGTTCCATTCAATGGTTTTTCTCTTTGATAAATTCTGATCAACTGTTCTACATCTATCGTAATTCCCAACCTCAAAATTCCCGAAATTGAACTCAGGATCAACCACGTTCCCCGTCTTATGCGGATTCAACAGAATCTGTTGAATCTCGTTGTTGATGGAAATTTGTTTGAATAGTGAAGATTTCAGATCTTCCAATAGGTTCGGGTTTTGGTTCGGATCCGAAGCGTTGGTTTGGAATGTGCGATTGAAAGCGGTTGAAAGAGTTAGTTGTTGTTGGCGCAAGAGGTAAATGGCGCGTAATTCCGATTCCTTCATTCGATCGGTAACGGAATCGGAGATGAATGTGGCGGTGGACAAGTGTTGCCGGAGATTGGGAATTGAGAAGAGGAGAAAGACGAAGAGGAGAACAATAATGGCGATAATGTACCTCATCTGGAGCTTGCACTTGACTCTCTGGAACCGTGAGTTGAGATCTTCGATGTGGAATGCTGCGGCGGAAGTGGCGGTGACGGAGGGAGGAGTTCGGGGTTTTGTTGAGTTCTGGTGGATGAGGGTGTGGCGGTCGTCATCCTCGTCGGAGGAGGAATCCATCCGGACCGGCTTGTGAGCCACGGCGGAAATTGAGTGGAACGAGGAGGTTAGTGAGTGAGTAACTCGGTTGTGGTTGAGGTAGAGAAACAATGTAAGTAAGTGAGTTGTGACTCGTTGGGGGTGACTCGGTTGGAGAAGGTGAGTTGAAGTGTGAGCGAGTGAGGGATTTGATGAAGAATGTGCGGAGTAGAGTAGAAGCTACGGAGAGAGTGTCGGTTGTTGAAAATGAAAATGACTAATTACTTGCACCATTACAATTACAAACTGCTCTGTGTTATGAAAAAAAATACCCACTTGAACACGAATTAAAAAATAAAATAAAATAATTATTTGATCAAAAGAAATAATAATTATAGTACGAAAGAGTGAAATAATTTATAATTTTACAAAAATATTTTTCATTAATTATATTAGTTATATTAGTAGGCGAAATTGAAATTAAAATAATAAAAAGACAAAGAGTAATAAATAATAGATGGTATATTAAAAAAAAAAGTAAAAAAAACTTATAATTTAAGATAATTTTTTTTTTAAAATGACTTATAATTTAGTACAGACGTAATATTACATTTTCGATGAAATGTTCCTAAATAATAACATACATTAAGGCTTTGTTTGGTAAAAATAGCGGTTGACTGATAAGTTAGTTGATAGCTTATAGCTTATAACTGATAGCTGGTGACTGATAGCTTATAGCTGATAGCTGATGGCTGATGACTTATAGCTGATAAGCTAATTGAAGTGTTTGGTAAAATTAGCGGTTTAATTAGGTGATAAAATAAAATGACATAAAATATATTTAATAATTATTATTTTATTTTAAATTATAATAAATTATAAAGGATAGTAGTGGCTTTTAGTTAAAATAATAAGGGTAAAAATGGAAGAAAAAAAGATAAGCTATAAGCTATAAGCTAAAACGCTATTTAAAATAGCGTCTGAAAAATAAGCTATAAGCTAATAAAATAAGCTATAAGGTCGTGATGAAAAGATCGTTACCAAACAGGTCTTTTATTGTTATATGAGCTTATAAGCTATAAGACATAAGCTATAAGCTCAAAATGCTTCTTCGCAAACAGAGCCTAAAGTAGTATTAAATGATTACATTAACCTCAAAATCATTTTAGATGAAACAAATAGTTAATTATTCAATCCATTATAAATTAGTTGTATTAACTCACTAAATTGTCCTTCCTTATATTATTAATCTCATTTATGTTAGGGATTTTTTTTAGAATAACATAGTTATTAAAAAAAAAATCAAAATAACAAAATTTTCAAATATTTTACCAAGGTGGCATGTTTTGCAGAATAATTAATCTGGTGGCGTCAAACCATATGACGCCTCAGTTACTATTTTTCATTACACGCCATATGAGATGACGCCTCTATTGAAAGTCGTTTGCCCTAATTTTTCAATTTCAGAGGAGGCGTTATATGATATGGCACCTCAGTTCAATTCCTTTTTTTTTATTAATTATTATTTTAGTTAGGAAATGAAGAAATTAAATGGCAAAAATTTTAAAAAAATGGCTAGAAAAATTAAATAACAATATTTACAATATAAAAATTTGTACAACAGATGAAAAAAAAATTCAATGACCGGCCCTATCAAAACGTCCACCGGTTCCACATATCAGTGCATTTGCGCGGCGTCGAGGTCTACCACGATTTTGTTGAGGTGTCTGTGGCCTTTGCGTGTTGACCTGTGGAAGAGGCATTTGTTGAGATGGTCCCGGCGTATCAGACAAATTTTGAAGCATCTGTCCCAAATAGCGGGGGGTTGTCGCCAACGGCGCTTCCGTAATCCAGTTCCATGCCCATGTTTTCTGAGTTAGGACGAGGGTTGGGTTGGTGTGGACGGTATGGTTGGCCGAATTTGTACATTGAATCGTTTTGAAAACGATGCAATGGTTGTTGTGAGGTTTGGTAGTCATATAATGGGTGGGTATGTTGGTGGTAGGACGATTGTGTGTTAATTTGTGGGGGGCTATGGTGGGCTGGGGTGGGGTCGAAGTGGTGTCGGTGTCGGTGTTGAGAGGCTGACGGTAGGGGTAAGGCTCTTGTTGTTGTGATTGGGTTGGTGGAATGAAAGGGTTGCAGTTCTGGAAGATTGATTCGATAGGTATACTTGGTTGTTGGGTATAATACAGTGTTTGATGTTGGGCATATGGTTGTTAGGAAGAAGCACGTTGGCACGGATCAATCAGATACATCGGCTCAGACACAAATTATTATGGTGTTGTAACCGACCTAAACCAAATCATATATTATTGAGTTGGTTTAGCCCCTTCCACAACAGGGTCGGTTGAGATATGTCGATGTCGATTCTTCCAATGTTGACACATCTCTTTTGCAAAGTTTTTCCAATGACCTACAAACCATTGTGTATCCACTCTAAGTTGATGCCAGGCTCCCAAAGATGTTGGAGCGACTAGAATATCCTGATGCATTCCGACTGTAGTTTCACTCGATCACTTTGGTGCATCTCCAATGTAGTGAACTGCATGATTGGTGTTTTAGCTGTCCACACTGCAGCAGCATCGCGTTGGGCTGATGGTCGAGACCCTCATACGATCTCCAGACAAACTACATGAACAAAAGATTTAATGAGAAAAACTTTGGTGTGGTAGTTTAATAGACATATTTATGGTAGTGTAAGAATAAATTACATTGTCCGACCCAATGTGTTCTATAAGGTTGCGGTAGACGATTATTGAGTTCCTGGGATTTCGTTGGTAACTCATTCCCGGCACTGACCACCTAAAAAAAGTGACACAAATAAATTAGTTACAAATAAACATTTCATCAAAGTATACATATTCGAGTTTTAAAAATAAACTTATTTGTTTGCGTAGGGGAATGTGAAGGGATTCTGGTTAACAGGAGCTAGTGTTGGCATTTTAGACCAACCCCACGCTTGAAGTAGATAGGCGCAGCCATAAAAAGTACAAGTATTTCTTTTTTGAATTTTTACATAGTGAACTATATAGATGGGCCAGGACAGTTGAACCCCAACTATAGTTGCACACTTTATTAATGTTGGATAACAATGGTAAATACATAATATTTACACTATTTCCAGTACTTTTTGGAAATAAAAAATGTCCAAATAAGATCATTATATGACACCGAGTTTTAACTATCTTGTCATACTCGGTGGATTCCTCGTATAATATAATAGAAGCATATTGTTCTCTTAGGTATTTTAAATTAATACCTTGGCCCCTTGTTCGACCTTCACGTTGTGGCTGAGGTGTTTCGACACAAAGCGGGGCGCCCAACAAATCTTTGCAAAGTTGGTTATCAACACCAACCTTGCCGTTGACGGCCTTTCCATCGATGCGTAGGCCAAGTAACATATACACATCTTGTAGTGTGACCGCGCATTCACCAAAAAGAAGGTGAAATATGTGGGTCTCTGGCCTCCAACGTTCTAGAAAAGCTAGAATAAATTTGGGGTCAAGTGAGTATGATTTGATTTTTATCAAATCACCAAAGCCACATGCATTTAGGTATCCTTCTATGAATAGGTCGTGTGGTATGTAGTCATGCCCACGACAACGAAACCTTGATACATCCTGACCAAAAATATAAATAACCTAGTTTTATAGAAAAACACAACTAAGTAAGGGAAGACAAAACAAATAAAGCAAAACACTTACAAACTCTGCAATATTTTCAATTATTCCTCTATGATCGTTGCCCATCGTGAGTAGAGAATTTTTTTAGTAATTGGTATGAGAAGATTTTGTAATGGATGAGAAGAGTTTGGGATGAATGAGAAGATTTTGTAATGTGATGAGAAGAGTTTGTAATGTGATGAACATTTATTTATAATGGTGAAATGTGATGAGAGGAGTCACATGAAAATGCATGGTGAAATGTGATAAACTTTGTGTAAGGAATCGTGTATGTGTTCTCTTACAAAATTCTTGGTCATTGTCATGCAGAGAATCTTGCAGGAATTGCATGTGAAGACATTTAATGTCTTGTAAGTGTAGTTGGTAAGACTTTAGTGTAGTCTTGGAATTGTAGTCTTAGAAGACTATTATGGTAGCCATGTGAATAAGGAAGTGTAGTCATGCAGAGATTCTTGGTAATACATCTAAGAAGTGAATAAATATTTTGTATAGTGTGCTAAAGAAATAGTGTATATGCATGATAAAGAATAGTGTATTTTTGTACCCCATGTGAGATTCTTGTCATGCAGAGAATCACATGATGCATGCAAGACAATGGTTTTGTTTTTTACTTTAATGTCTTGTAAGTGAAGTTGGTAAGACATGTAAATAGTGAATAAATATTTCGTATAGTGTGCTAAAGAAAACAAGTGTGATTGCATGTGATAATGAACAGTGAGATAGATAAGTTAAACTTTGTGTACACTTGTGATAGAAGATAGGCATGTGTTGCGGTGAGAATCGGATAACAAGCTATTAATTAACTTGTATCGCAAAACTTTGAAATTCACCACCGAGCTTTGATTTATCCAAAGGAAAGGGTAAAGACCGAAAACCCTAAAAAAGGAGAATCTAGGTTCGGGGGTTGGTTATACTAAGGGAAGGTATTAGCACCCTAAGTATCCGTAGTACTCTACGGGAACCTCTTGTTTATGTTTGTGTTATATTATGGTTTGCTTGCTAAAGGAAAAGTGCTAAGATAAAAACCTAGGGGTATATACACTAAATATGCTCGCCAATACATCGTATCTTGTGCCTACGTATCCTGGCGGGAATGGAATCAGAGCATTCGTAGTTCCCCTCAATGGGGATGAGGAACTCTTGACTGTGGTCAAGGTTCAAAGGGAAAGTAGGGTCTGACAGCAAGACACCTACGCGGAGTGCAGCGACTCGAAACCTAAGGCTAGGTAAAAACAGGGAAAGAAATGTCCACGGGAAAGTAGGGTCTGACAGCAAAACACCTACGTGGAGTGTGGAGAGTCCAAACCTAGGGCTAGGTAAAACATGGAAAATCAAGTCTCGATCGCGCGGTGGCGTGAGATAAGGGAATGATGGACAAGGCTATCCTAAATAACGTGGCAGTAACAGAATGGCCCTTTCCTATGGAATGAGGTGAAAGGCACAGAGAGAGACAAGGAGGAAAAACCTCGGGTCAAGAATAGAATGAACAACAACATATATACAGTGAGTATCGAGAGTTAAACGAAAAATGAATATCAGGAATTAACTGAAACAAAAATCGTGAATTGTTAAGATTAAATTAGGAATTAAAATAAACAAACAAAAATTCTAATTAAAAAACTAATTAAATCAAATTCTAGTTAAAACCTAATTTAGACTAAAAATCTAATCACAACTAAATAACTACGTAAACTCTAACCAATATTATTTAACTAATCCTAGTTAACTAACTAAATTAAAATCTAATTAAAACTAATTTACTCAAAATTCTAACTAAATAAAATTTCTAACTTAAACCTAATTAACTCTACACTAAAAGTTAGCTAACTAAAATTATATTATTTATAAAGTTAATAAGTTAAAATCTAATTGAAATTTTAGGATTATAATTTAGCAACTAACTTTAAACAATTATTATATGGAAAGATATAAATAAGAAAACTAAATTGTAAATAAAAAGAAACTAAAAAATAAAGAAAAACAAGAAAAAGGATCGTGGGCTTGGTCCTTGATCCATCCAACATTACTCTATCAAAAACAAAAAACAAAAACCTAAAGACATTGAACAAACTCAACCACAAAATCCTGCCTCTTCTTTCTCTCCCAGGGCACGATTTTTTCCTCACGGCAGCTCTCCCTTATTGCAAATCTCTCGCTCTCAATCGCGTCTGCCTCCATGGATTCCCTCTCCTCAATCGTTCCATCCTCTTTCTCATCATCGTAAGGCGCTCTCTCTGTTACAGTTTATCTAAATCGATTCACGTCATCACCATCACCACGCCGAGAAGCTTCGAGAAAGGAAAATATCACGCTCCGCCGCGCCATGGCCTCGCGCCGACGACGGCAGAGCTCGCTTCGCTACTCCACGATACCTCCCCTATCTCCCCCTTGTGCTTTGATGTGTCGAATGTGTTCGACGTCAACGGTTTCGCAACGGGTTCGAATCAAGGTTATTACACAACACAAAAGCAACCATCGCAATTACATGATTCAAAATGAAGAGTTTACAAACATTTACCTAAGGACCAATTCGAGGTATGATTCAAAGTTTCTAACTTTCGAATTTTTCGCCTCTGCGGTATGTGTTGCTGTTCTTCTTCATTATGACTTTGTGTGCATTTACTTAATCCGTGTGAGTCTGCCTTCTGTGTGTGATGATGTTGTTTGTTGTGTGTTGTATGTTGGCTTTTTGGGAATATTGTTGTTGGCTTTTTGTAAAGGTTTCTTGCTGGTATGATTGTGTGTGATGTTACTGATTTTCTTCTCTTTTGATACTGTATGGTTTGACGTGAACTGGTGTTTCTGGTGTGAGAAATGGTTTTGTGGATGGATCTTTGTGTTTTTTATTTTTGCTCTGAATTTCTGAAGTTTGTATGAATATGAGTTCTTATGAATTTGTGGAACTTTGATGCTGCGAGCTTTTTCAATGTTGTGTCTTTTTTTTTTGGTTTGTGAACTTCTCATCTATTTGATAATGTCTTTCCTCATTTTCATCGCAGACTGTTTTGTAGGGTGGTTGTAGCAGGGTGGTTTTGCTTGATGGCATGGTATTATGTGTGGGCATGGATGTGTTGGAAAGTGAGGCTTTGGTTTTGTTACTTCAGCAGAGATTGGCATGGGTAGCAGTGTGGAGATAGCCTGTAGTTTTGATGTGTTGTGGCGCCGGATTCTTGTACGGTTTTTGTACAGGTTGGAAGCTGGCTCAAGGTAGCAGCAAAAAGAGATGTTGCTTGTGTAGGCCAAGGTGTGGTTATGCAGGAAATTAGGAGGGTTTTTGTGTAGAGCAGGCTATGATTTTGCAGAAAAAGAAAAGTGTAGTGGTAGGGGCTTTGTAAAGCTGGATTTTGGAGGGACTGGTGCAGGGTACGGTTGCAGTTGAGATGAAGCTTTTGGCGTGTAGTCCTTTTGGTCATTTGAGTCTAGACTTCAGACTTAATAATAATAATAACAAAAGGTGACATAAAAATAATAACAAAAATTATAATACTAAATAAAAACAATAGTAAAAATCATAATAATAAAAATAAAAATAAGAAAAGATAAAGAAGAAGTTATTTTTAAACTAATCTAATGACTTAAGAGTAATAAAAATAAAATTCTAAATTAAACATAAAGTTCTAAAAAACAAAAGAAATTAAAAGTGAAATTGACGTAAGGTAAAACAGATACAATTCGATCAAAACGAAATTAAGTGACAAAATCAAATAGAAAAAAAAACACAAATATGATCGATGGACTACATGCTGCAAAAATGCAAAAAAAAAAAAAAAAAAGGTTGACTTAAGATGATATGTCAATGATCAGAGGACCTGAGGGTAAAATTTGGGGTATGACAATTGCCCCTATTTAAATAGCTTCACCGGATGGCACGAGGAATGGAAATCTTCGAGGCATCCAGGCGAAAAGTATTTAAATATAGCAAACCGAAAATTTTCCCCTCAGATGGAATGCAGATGCTAAGGACAAACAACAGACATGCACATACTGACATGCCATGAACTTCTAGTATGATGATATGATGTCATGATAGTGCAAGAATGCAGACAAACAAGACACCAGAAATAAAGAGCAAACCACCACAGATGAGCTTACTGGGGAAGGATAAAGGTTAGTATTCACAAAGAAAATTTATTGGGGATACAGGCTGACCAACAAAAGACTCACTGGGGAGACCCTGAGGAAACACCGGGGATAGAAAAATAAAGAGGAAATCCTACAGGTCCTCAATGGGGATGGGAGCCAGAGAGGTGCTCTCCACTAAGGAAAAGTCCAAGGAGATGGATGATGGGTTTATTGGTGACCTGACGACACTGGGGGAATGAAAATACACTCTTTACTGGGCATGGAACCAGAAAGAAGACATGATCTCTTCTGGGGATCAATTTGAAATGAAAGGATAGACATCAACAAAAGATTTTCTAGAATTTTCTTATACTGAAGAGTTCAAACGGGATCTTCGAGAAAAGCCAAAAGAGAAAGACACATCCGGAGAAACGTCAGATGGCAAAAGAAACCAATCATCCAATAATGGCTTTGAATGAAAGGTACAAGTCATAATATCTGAGAATGGCATCAGATGAATGTGAACAGAGACTACATTCAAGAATGGCATTGAATAAAAAGAAACCAGTCACCCAATAATGGCTTTGAATGAAAGGTACAAATCACAATATCTAATAATGGTTTTAGATAAAAGTGAACTAAGACTCGATCTGGTAAAATATCAGAAAGAGAGACACATCTGGAAAGGCATCAGATGGTAGAGAAACCAGACATCCAATAATGGCTTTGAATGAGAGGTATAACTCATAATATCTAATAATGACTTTAGATGAATGTGAACAGAGACTACATTCAAGAATGACATTGAATGCTAAAAAACCAGTCATCCAATAATTGCTTTGAACGAAAGGTACAAATCACAATATCTAATAATGGCTTTAGATAAAAGTGAACAAAGACTCGATCTGAAAGAACATCAGAAAGAGAGACACATCTGGAAAGGCATCAGATGGTAGAGAAACCAGACATCCAATAATGGCTTTGAATGAAGGGTAAACTCATTCAGGAATGACACTGAATGAATAGATAAAACTTTCAGGAATGACATTGAAAGATATCCAAGCAAAATTGATGGGTTTACAGGAGATAGGTAAAACCTCCCGGAATAGCACTGGAAGAAACAAGAGGAACAAGATATCCAGGAATGGCACTGGAGATCGCAAGAGACAGCCATCCAGGAACGACACTGGAGTGAGAGAATATAGATCTAGGAATAACACTAGAATGAGAGAAGACCGACATCTATCAACAAGATTAGATGCGCAAGAGAATGATAACATTCAGGAATGACACTGAATGAAAGGACAGGTAACGTTTTGGTAGACGCCAAGTAAGTTGGACTTTGACCACAAGGTAAGACGTGGATAACGACACGACCTCGGGAGGAATGCGAATGAGGATGAAACACTCATGATATGCATATGTATATGAATTATGCAGATGATATATGATCAAATGCAAATGCAGACGCATATGCTAACGACCTGACTTGACTCTTTTGGGAGAAAACAAGACTGAAAGACTGATTCCTCAACACAGAGATCACTGTCATCCTGCTTGGGGACTGAAGATGCTATTGCTGAACACATCTCTGCCACACTGGTAAACTGTTGCAGGAAGGATAAAGAGTTGCTTGGGGATTCTTCAGGTAAACTGCCCTAGACTAGCTGATTATTGTAGATGAGCTGATCATTGCTTCAACTTGATTGATTCTGGAAATGACCGTTTCATAGTGCTCTTAGAAAGCTTGCCCCAGTATGTGTCTTAAAAAAAATCTTCTGTATAAACCAATTCTGAGAAGTCGCCATTAAACCACAAATCTTGAACCAATTCTCAACAGGATATGGAAGAAATTTACCCCTGATTGGATCACCGAACAAGTTTCTCAAATGTTTGAAAATTCCTTGAGAAGAAAAGTTAGTTTGCAAACAAAAGTATTTGTAAATGCAAAGTTCATGCAACTTTTGAAATTAATCATTTTTGAAAAAGGCAAAGTATATGAGTCATTGGTCAGAACACGGCGGTTCAAGATATTCAAAGTGAGAGTTAAAGCACAAGTGTGATGCAAAAATAAATGATTTGCAAAGATCTTTTGGAGTCAGGTTACGCAATCTTGCTGTAGTATGCTTTCAAAATAATCTTGCTTTAGTTAGGTCTTTTAAGGGTTGTAATGTGGCACGATTCACGGTTTATGAAACAAAGGATAAAGGCTCAAAGTTTATTTGTGCCCACCCAATCTTCGTGATGAACTTCAATCCTAAGCTCAGTTAACTCAGATTATGCACTCAGGTTCCCATATGTTGGACTTGCACTGATGATAGTAACGATGATGGTTCAAAATTCAATGGACTTGAGATGGCACTCACTGTTTCTTACAACATTCAGTCAACCAGTTTTGTCTTTGAGGATTTTGGTAACCTCTTGATTGGTTTTTGTTAGCCCTAGCTTCGCCTGAACTATGTCATTTGAGCTTACAGCCAACGAGATACCCAATTTTTGCCTAAGTCTCCTTCATAGGTTTTGACTTAGCGGGCTTTTATTTTGATTTTTTTCTTTCACTCTCTTTTTTTTAGTGACTGCCTGGCTTAATGATTACAGTGAACCATCATTGGCATTTGACTTGAAAGACATCTTCGACACTTGCCTACTGTATGCGAAGGAACATTTGTGAACTTTGTCGAAAGGCGTCTTGAATGCTACTCTTGTATTTGAATGCATAATCAAGTTAACTGAGAACTACCCTGCCCCAAGTTAAGATTGCGGGTTTTTATTTGTAAAGAAAAGAAACTCCTACTTCAAGGCTCAAAGGGGTTGACGAGGGGTTATCTTCCTTATTTCTCCAGTGTTTAGGGATTGAAACAATGCCTTACATCGTCAGCAAAATTTTGATTTGAAAGCATACTAACAGCAGTTATGAGTATTAAGTATCGTCATCCTCCCTCCAATCTTTGCATAATCAGAAGAAAGTGGACAAAAGAATTTTTTTATTTTATTTTTCAAGAAAGAGGAAGCAATAAGAAGTAAATAGCAAACACAAATGAATTGAATCAAAAGTTGCAATGCTCATTTCATTAATTTTGAAAGTACAAACATAATTTGAAAGCAAACAGCTATTACAAAATAAGGAAAATGCAAACAACAAGAAACAAGGCCTAGAGACTAATCAAACACAAGGATGAGTTGTCCTGTCTTTAAGAAGTAGCTGAGTCGAAGTCGACCGAAGCTTCATTTGGCGTGCCCTGGCAGAGGATTGCTCTGAACATTGGGATTGTCCTTAAAGGAGAGGATTTTGTTTCTTATCAGTTCTTGTACTTTAGCTTTCAATGCAAAGCAACTTTCCAAGTTATGGCCTGCACCACCTTGATGGTATTCACAATGAAGATCAGCCCTATAGCCGGCTGGAAGAGGATTTGGAGGAGGAGGCAAAGGCCTTGTGGTAATCAAACCTTGTTGAACCAAACCAGGATAAAGTTCAGTGTAAGGCATGGGAATAGGATCAAATTGACCCCTATTACGGTACTGGTTTTGTCCAACAGCAGTACGTTGGAAAGCTTGAGCTGGTCGTGGTGTAGCAACCACAGGAGTAACAGCTGCAACAACAGGGTGAATGGTATACCGAGGTTGGGGACGAGGCCTTCTTGCTTCAACCATGACAGCATTAGCCTGTTCTTCCTTCTTCTTCTAAAAATTCCCATAGGATTTCTTCACAGCATTGGAAGATTCAACAGCCTTGGGTACTTTTCCTTTCTTAAGTCCTTCCTCTAATCTTTGGCCAATAGTAACCAAATCAGTGAAGTTGGAGGAAACACTTCCAATCATCTTCTCCCAATAGAATGGGGACAAGGTATCCATGAACATTCCAGTTAATTCCTTTTCGGCCAAAGGAGGTTCACCTGGGAAGCCAACTCTCTCCAGTGCTGAGCATACTCCTTGAAAGACTCTTTATCATTTTGAGACATGTTTTGCAGTTGACGACGATCAGGAGCCATGTCGAGGTTATACTTGTATTGCTTCATGAAGGCATTTGTGAGATCTTGGAAGCAGTGAATGGAGTTTTGCTCGAGACTCATATACCATTTAAGTGATGCCCCACTCAAGCTATCCTAAAAACAGTGGATAAGCAGCTTCTGATTTTTGGTATAAGCAGTCATCCTGCGAAGATACATGACCAAATGAGCTCTTGGGCAAGAGTGACCCTTGTACTTCACAAAATCTGGAGTTATGAACTTAGCAGGCATAACAAGGTCAGATACTAAACACATGTTGTCTACATCCACATTAAAGAAATCAGTACCCTCAACGACTTTGAGTCTCTTCTCTATGCTCTGAAACTGCTCTCGGACAACTTCAGGTTCAACAAAGTCTTCACGGTCTTCACCTTGAGCACTGGCAGCATTGTACTCATAGAGGGGATTCTCAAAGGGAGCTCGAGTAGTCTGAACTATAGGTTGAGGCTCAGCAAAAACAGGAGCTTGAAACACTGTTCTAGCAGTCTGACCAATCATAGCAGTAGATGCAAGAGGTGGAGAATAGTTGTGTGGCAAACCAAACTCTGGCCAAGTTGAAGGTGGCATCTGAACTGGTGGAGGATCAGTGCTTGAAACTTCCTGGATGACAGTCCTTTGGGGTGGCTCTCCCCTAGCAATCAAAACTTGAAGCATCTCAGTTAGTTTGGTTACACTTGACTTGAGGCCGTCGATCTCCATTCGGATCTCAGCATTGTGTGCCTCTTGCTCTGACATCTTGCGTCTGTAATTAGATCTAGTTTGGTATCGGTGTCGAGGAATCAGCTTGACGACTCACAGGTAACACTGAAAGATAGAGACTGCTGGAAATAAGTAACTGGACCGGCAGACACATGTAATTAATCATGCAAAGATACAAATGATATGCAATGCAATGCAAACAGGATGCAAAACACACATAGCAGGATCAAGGGTTCGAGATCACAGCATGAAGTCCAGGTAAAGAACCAACCACAGGGTGTGTACTAGGGTTCTTGTATCTGCAGAGCAAGGTTCTAAAGAGTTCCCAGAGTCGACAACCCATCTTTCGGATATTATCGATTTCCCAATTACTTGGTAGTCAAGAATATTCTCAAGAGAATCTCGTCTGAGTGTAGTATCGCGTAGCAATCATTTAGGATTACTCCCTCATAATCATCGCACTACATCCTAAATAGGCCAGCTGGGGTAAAGGGTAACTAATGGTCATCAGTATCCCTGGCACCAAGGTTGAAAATGGCAACACATTCACGATTGCTCGTTCAGCATATACCACCCCCCAAGAGGGCCTCAACTGAGTATGGAACCTCAAGTCAACTCCTTTGGGATTTCTCCCTCGAAGTCTCCTTGACTATGTCCACGATCCTATCATATGTGTACGCTCAAGTCCGGGTTAGGACTTATCCTCACCACTCCAGGTAGCAACCCTGCACACAGAAAAACCCAAGCACAAGCAGATATATATACAGACAAATATACAAGCAAGCAAACATATAAATAACACAAATGCAAACAAGGCGGGCTTAACCCTCTTAGGGGATATCCCCAGTGGAGTCGCCATTTCTGTTGAGATGAGAATCGGATAACAAGCTATTAATTAACTTGTATCGCAAAACTTTGAAATTCACCACCGAGCTTTGATTTATCCAAAGGAAAGGGTAAAGATCGAAAACCCTAAAAAAGGAGAATCTAGGTTCGGGGGTTGGTTATACTAAGGGAAGGTATTAGCACCCTAAGTATCCGTAGTACTCTACGGGAACCTCTTGTTTATGTTTGTGTTATATTATGGTTTGCTTGCTAAAGGAAAAGTGCTAAGATAAAAACCTAGGGGTATATACACTAAATATGCTCGCGCAAGACATCGCATCTCGTGCCTACGTATCCTGGCGGAAATGGAATCAGAGCATTCGTAGTTCCCCTCAATGGGGATGAGGAACTCTTGACTGTGGTCAAGGTTCAAAGGGAAAGTAGGGTCTGACAGCAAGACACCTACACGGAGTGCAGCGACTCGAAACCTAAGGCTAGGTAAAAATAGGGAAAAAAGTGTCCACGGGAAAGTAGGGTCTGACAGCAAAACACCTACGTGGAGTGCGGAGACTCCAAACCTAAGGCTAGGTAAAACATGGAAAAGCAAGTCTCGATCGCGCGGTGGTGTGAGATAAGGGAATGATGGACAAGGCTATCCTAAATGACGTGGCAGTAACAGAATGACCCTTTCCTTGGAATGAGGTAAAAGGCACAGAGAGACAAGGAGGAAAAACCTCGGGTCAAGAATAGAATGAACAACAACATATATACAGTGAGTATCAAGAGTTAAACGAAAAATGAATATCAGGAATTAACTGAAACAAAAATCGTGAATTGTTAAGATTAAATTAGGAATTAAAATAAACAAACAAAAATTCTAATTAAAAAACTAATTAAATCAAATTCTAGTTAAAACCTAATTTAGACTAAAAATCTAATCACAACTAAATAACTAAGTAAACTCTAACCAAAATTATTTAACTAATCCTAGTTAACTAACTAAATTAAAATCTAATTAAAACTAATTTACTCAAAATTCTAACTAAATAAAATTTCTAACTTAAACCTAATTAACTCTACACTAAAAGTTAGCTAACTAAAATTATATTATTTATAAAGTTAATAAGTTAAAATCTAATTGAAATTTTAGGATTATAATTTAGCAACTAACTTTAAACAATTATTATATGGAAAGATATAAATAAGAAAACTAAATTGTAAATAAAAAGAAACTAAAAAATAAAGAAAAACAAGAAAAAGGATCGTGGGCTTGGTCCTTGATCCATCCAGCATTACTCTATCAAAAACAAAAAACAAAAACCTAAAGACATTGAACAAACTCAGCCACAAAATCCCGCCTATTCTTTCTCTCCCAGGGCACGATTTTTTCCTCACGGCAGCTCTCCCTTCTTGCTAATCTCTCGCTCTCAATCGCGTCTGCCTCCATGGATTCTCTCTCCTCAATCGTTCCATCCTCTTTCTCATCATCGTAAGGCGTTCTCTCTGTTACTGTTTATCTCAATCGATTCATGTCATCACCATCACCACGCCGAGAAGCTTCGAGAAAGGAAAATATCACGCTCCGCCGCGCCATGGCCTCGCGCCGACGACGGCAGACCTCGCTTCGCTACTCCACGATACCTCCCCTATCTCCCCCTTGTACTTTGATTTGTCGAATGTGTTCGACGTCAACGGTTTCGCAACGGGTTCGAATCAAGGTTATTACGCAACACAAAAGTAACTATCGCAATTACATGTTTCAAAATGAAGAGTTTACAAACATTTACCTGAGGACCAATTCGAGGTATGATTCAAAGTTTCTAACTTTTGACTTTTTCGCCTCTGCGGTATGTGTTGTTGTTCTTCTTCATTATGACTTTGTGTGCATCTACTTAATCCGTGTGAGTCTGCCTTCTGTGCGTGATGGTGTTGTTTGTTGTGTATTGTATGTTGGCTTTTTGGGAATATTGTTGTTGGATTTTTGTAAAGGTTTCTTGCTGGTATGATTGTGTGTGATGTTACCGATTTTCTTCTCTTCTGATACTGTGTGGTTTGACGTGAACTGGTGTTTTTGGTGTGAGAAATGGTTTTGTGGGTGGATCTTTGTGTTTTTTATTTTTGCTCTGAATTTCTGAAGTTTGTATGAATATGAGTTCTTATGAATTTGTGGAACTTTGATGCTGCGAACTTTTTCAATGTTGTGTCTTCTTTTTTTTGGTTTGTGAACTTCTCATCTATTGGATAATGTCTTTCCTCTTTTTCATCGCAGACTGTTTTGTAGGGTGGTTGTAGCAGGCTAGTTTTGCTTGATGGCATGGTGTTATGTGTGGGCATGGATGTGTTGGAAAGTGAGACTTTGGTTTTGTTACTTCAGCAGAGACTGGCATGGGTAGCAGTATGGAGATAGCTTGTAGTTTTGATGTGTTGTGGCTCCGGATTCTTGTACGGTTTTTGTACAGGTTGGAAGCTGGCTCAAGGTAGCAGCAAAAAGAGATGTTGCTTGTGTAGGCCAAAGTGTGGTTATGCAGGAAATTAGGAGGGTTTTTGTGTAGAGCAGGCTATGATTTTGCAGAAAAAGAAAAGTGTAGTGGTAGGGGCTTTGTAAAGCTGAATTTTGGAGGGACTAGTGCAGGGTACGGTTGCAGCTGAGATGAAGCTTTTGGCGTGTAGTCCTTTTGGTCATTTGAGTCTAGACTTCGGACTTAATAATAATAATAACAAAAGGTGACATAAAAATAATAACAAAAATTATAATACTAAATAAAAACAATAGTAAAAATAATAGTAAAAATCATAATAATAAAAATAAAAATAAGAAAAGATAAAGAAGAAATTATTTTTAAACTAATCTAATGACTTAAGAGTAATAAAAATAAAATTCTAAATTAAACATAAAGTTCTAAAAAACAAAAGAAATTAAAAGTGAAATTGACGTAAGGTAAAACAGATAAAATTCTATCAAAACAAAATTAAGTGACAAAATCAAATAGAAAAAAAAACACAAATATGATCGATGGACTACATGCTGCAAAAATGCAAAAAAACAAATGGTTGACTTAAGATGATATGACAATGATCAGAGGATCTGAGAGTAAAATTTGGGGTATGACAACATGTAATAATAAGTATTTACAAAAAGTATTCATTATAGTAATAAAGTCTTTGTAGTAACTTGTAAAGCATTGTAAAGCATTAAAACATGGAAGTGTAGTCATGTCATGCAGAGAATCACATGAGGTATGCATTAAATCAATGGTTTTGTTTTTTAATACTTTAATGTCGTGTAAGTGTAGTTGGTAAGACTTTAGTGTAGTCTTGCAAGACTATTAGTGTAGGCATGTGAGACTATATGGTAGGCATGCAAGACTATATGGTAGTTTGTAGCCATGATAAGAAGTGTGCATAAATTACAAGACATGTGAATAAATATTTCGTATCAAGCATACAAGGTTTTATATATTATTGATGAGAAAAAGTTTATAGTAATAATAATAGCAATAATAATAAGTATTACCTTAAGACATTAGTGTCTTGTTTTTTTATCACTTTAAGACTTTATGCGGGTTTGAAGATATAAATGAGACAAGACAATTGCATGAAATATGATAAGAAGATATAAATGAGACAAGACAATTGCATGAAAGAAGAAGTACAATGATAATTGAGACAAAACAATAATATATTCCAACTATATGCCTATTAATACACTAGAGAGATACAATTTATTATCATATCATTTAGTAACATATTCTTCCAAACACTAAAAATTGTAAACCAATTCTTCTTAACACGAGTTAGTAACGTATTTGTTATGCCTCAAACACCACAATACATGATCAGTGCACATCTCAATGGTGAGATATTTGAATGTCCCATAACCGGTTTCAATTTTTGAAATACGGAAGTTACTAGGTTTTTAATTGGCAAAAGATCAAATTTTTTACATTTGAAAGCCAGATTATAAAAGAAATTACAGTGTGGTCCAGTTGGCCAAATCATCTACAAGAATCTTGTGTTTTTTGGCGGGCACGATCAATGCAAATTTTTTCAGTTAAAGATTCAGGACGATGAAGATGTGTGTAATATGTTTCTCAGTCATGAGTATTCTGGATTCAATGATATTGAGATATATATTACTTTACAACAACAACAATTGTCTGAACAACTTTATTTTTCTCAAGTTTTTTACGAATCTGATGACAAACAAGCTGAAGTCGATGTCGTTGACAAAGAAAAAGAAGAAGAAGCTGAGGTCATTATTGATGAAATGGTAAACAACGAGGAAGATATATTACCAGCCAGTCATGTTTATTGCCCACCTCAACACATGACAAGTCTCAACTTAGGCGAAGATGAACCATAAACGAATATTTTTTACAATCCATACATGCAAACAGAAGGAGTATTAAAAGAGGGAGACAATTTTCGTACACAAGAAGATTATGTTCGAGCTATAAAACAATATCACATGGACTTATTAGCATATTATAGAGTCGATCGGACGAATCTGACTCTATATAAGATCTATTGCTGTAACGAGGTGTGCTTGTTTAGATTAACAACATCTTTCCAGAAGAGAAGTGATTCATGGAAGATAGGGTAAATGGGTCCAGAGCACACTTGTATAATCACGAATCCAATGCAGGATCATCGCAAGCTCTACTCTCAGTTGATATGCAATGAAATTCTATTAGTCATTAGCGACAACCCTTCTTTTAAGGTGAGTACCATAATCGCGCATATGGTTCAAAGATACAACTATACTTCTTCGTACAGGAAAACGTGGATAGCTAGGACTAAGGCGGTTAAAACGGTGTTCAGAAATTAGGAGGAGTCTTACAAAGAACTTCCAAAATACCTGGTGGCACTTAAACAATATGCTCCAGGGACCGGTGCCATCTTGGAGACATTGTCGGCGTATACGTCAGACGAGACTTGTGTAAGTGGAAATGGCATTTTCCACAGACTCTTCTGGGCGTTTGAACCATGTATCAAAGGATTTGCGTACTGTAAACCTATCATTAAAATTTATGAAACATGGTTATAAGGGATATATAAGGACACGCTACTCATGGTCGTGGCACAGGATGGCAATAACAACATTTTTCCATTCGCATTCGCTATAGTTGAAGGGGAAACTGCTTGAGGTTGGAGTTTTTTCCTAAAAAATCTCCGACAATACGTGTCTCTCTAACCTAACTTATGTTTGATCTCTGATAGACACCCATCAATTAAGAGTGCATACAATAATCTTGATAACAGTTGGCAGGATCCTCCCTCAAGCCATGTGTATTGCATTAGACACATCCCTCAAAATTTCATGCGGGAGATCAAGGACAAAACGCTAAGGAAGAAGGTTGTGAACGCATGGTATGCCCTAACAGAGCCTACCTTCAAACACTACCGTGATGAGTTCAGATTGACAAACGCATATGCATTGAGATGAATTGATAATATTCAACTGGAGAAATGGACAAGAGCATACGACAATGGCCAGCAATGGAGCCACATAACAACAAACCTTATTGAATCAATAAACTCTGTATTAAAGGGCATCTGAAACCTATCGATAACCGCTTTGGTAAGGTCAATATATTTTAGGCCCGGTGCACTTTTTGATACCAGACGTACAAAGTGGGGTTCTGTCTTGCAATCTGAGCAGCTGTTCAGTAATAGTTCAATGACATTCATGAAGGACGAAGCTACCAAAGCCAACACACATGTGGTCACGGTCTTTGACCGTAATAAAGGTTGGTTCACTGTTGCAGAGTCCATTGATCACAATGAAGGGAGGCCTAGGGGATGTTACCGAGTGGAACTGGATAGGAGTTGGTGTGACTGTGGAAAGTTTCAGGCATTTCGTATACCTTGTTCCCATGTTATAGCAGCATGTTCGAAGGCTCGACAAGACCCAACCAACTATCTTTTTGTTCTTCACCAAGTCATTACTCTATCTACAACAAAAAAGAGTTTAGGCAACAGCTTAAAAGCGCTGCCTAAAATAGAAAAACCGTAGTCTAAATGTTTAAGGGTCGCTTTTTCAGTCGTGGAGTAAACGGTTGTTGCCTATTCCTATAGGGCACGGTTTTTACACTTTACCCCACGATTAAAAATAATTGTCGCCTAAAATACGTGAATAAACTGCGGTTTATTTTGTTAGTTTAGACTACGGTTTTTTTACAACCACGGCTCCTGACCGTGGCCTAAACTACATTTTTTGTTTTAAGCAACAGTTTTTTAACCGTTGCCGGAAGAACATAATTTAAAAAAATAAAAATTAAACCGGTACTTATTTAGTTATATTTCACCCTTAAGTATGGCATATATAATCGATTATAGCATTATGTGTAAAATTGTTTTACATAAATCTATTAAATTAAGGTACAACAATTTGACATAAAGCACATGAGAAAATAAGTTTGAGAATTTAGATTAAACCACCATAGAAATATCTAATTAAATTTAGTTGAATTGATTAGAAATAAAACATATAGCACAACAAATACAACAAACACCAATAAGATGCAAAAAGAAAAGTCGGAAGTTAAATTTATAAATATGTTCAAACAACCTTAGTTAAATTAGTTGTGTGAAAAATTAAGGAATGCTATTTATACAAATACCTAATTAAAAGGCTCTCCAATTGCTCAACACTAGCTAATATTTAGCCACAAATCTAAGAGCATCTCCAACCGTGAACTCATTTTTGGGTTCTTTGTGGGACCTATTAAGCCACGTCAGCTTGAAGCAACTCAATTAGTTTTTTACTCCAATGATGCAATTCTAAAGAACTCATATTGAGTCCCACAACTTTATTTTATATATTAATATTTTATTCATATTAAATTTTATATTAAATAAATAAATAAAATAAATAAAAATTGATATAAAATAAAATAAATAAAATTCAAATTAAACTTATAATTTAAAATGATAATTAAATTTAATCTCAAATACATGATATATAATTAAAAACAGTAAAAATAAATAACATCACATAATTAATCAAACTTAAATTTCATCATCTTCATGTCCAAAACGTTCCCAAATATATTCGACTAGATCTCCTTGAAGTTTACGATGAACTTGTTTTTCACGAATACTTGCTCTTCTTTGTAGTCTTGTTGCAAGATTCGGATGAGGATCGCTAAATGTTTCAGTTGTTGAGTTATTGATATCCACATTATCATAAAAGTAATCAAAATTACCTCCATATGTATGTCGTTCGTCTTCCACAATCATGTTGTGCAATATGATGCAGGCATATATGGTATGTTTGAGAGTGTCCATGTGCCAGGCACGCGCTGGGCCACGTATAATTGCAAATCGAGACTGAAGCACTCCAAATGCTCGCTCCACATCTTTTCTAGCCGATTCTTGATGTTGAGCAAATAATTTTTTCTTTTCTCCCTGTGGCATTGAAATGGTCTTGACAAATGTAGCCCACTCGAGATATATACCATCTGCTAAATAATACCCCATATTATATGGTCCCCCATTGATTGTATATTGCACATTGGGAGCACGTCCTTCCAAAATATCGTTAAACACGTTGGATTGGTTTAGCACATTAATGTCATTGTTTGAACCTGCAATACCAAAAAAAGCATGCCAAATCCATAAGTCTTGTGATGCCACTGCTTCAAGCATGATTGTGGGCTTACCATGATCACCTCGACAAAATTGTCCTTTCCATGCAATAGGACAATTTTTCCATACCCAATGCATACAATCGATGGAACCCAACATACCTGGAAAGCCACGTGACTCTCCCATTTGTAAAAGATGTTCAACATCAGTGTTGTTAGGCTTTCTCAAATACTCAGCCCCAAATACAACATTCACGCCCTTAACAAATCTTTGTAAGCACTCAATTGAAGTGCTTTCACCGATTCGAACATATTCGTCTACAAGGTCAGCAGGAGACCCATACGCCAGCATACGAATAGCAGATGTACATTTCTGCAATGGTGAAAGAAAGACCCATTTTACCAGTTGCATCGACCCTCATTTGGAAATATTCATCATGATTTCCAAGGGCATCTACAATTCGAAGAAATACATGCCTATGCATTCTGAACCTTCTTCGGAATTGAACATCTGTGTATACTGGGTTTTCCGAGAAGTAGTCATTGAATAATCGATTGTGCCCTTCTTCACGACCTCGATCTACCGTTGTTCTTCTCTTTGGCCTAGAGGAACTTCCAGATCGACGTTCATTCTGAAGTTGTTGTTCTTCATCACTGTCGTCCATAAATTCTTCTTCAACCAACTCCCAAAATTCTTGATCGTAATTATCTGAATTGTCTAAATCCATTTAGTGAGTAAAGAATGAGAGAAAAATGAGAAGAATAAAATGAGAAGAATAAGATGAGAATGAGAGAACAATGACATAAGTGGTAGTATATATAATGGTTTGAATAACGGCTAGTGATGATGAGTTAAACTCATAACTTGAAGTTGTATCTGGGTTCTCCGATGATGCCCCACTAGCAGAAGTCTTTGTTATTTTTGCAGAACTTCCAATCGATTCTTCGACGATGCGCCATTTAGCTTCATCTTTTAACAATTGCCATGCGTACTCAAGATTGAATGTTGTACCTTGATCCTGAGCAAAAATAGCAAGTGCATCTGCCATGACATCGGTCTCGGATGTCCCACTTTTCTTTCCTTTAAGAGCAATTTTGTAACACCCAACAAATTTTTGAACCATGCCATTTATTCTATGCCATCGACATTTTAATTGTCCCCCTAACTTTTCCCGCAATTGCCCACGATATTGGGTATAACTAGCAGCAATTCTTAACCAAAAACTTTCAGCCTTTTGATCAACTCCCACAATTGGATCCTTTGAAACATTGAGCCATGATTGGATAAGTAGTATATCCTCATCCCTTGTAAATTGCTCTCGAGATCTTTTTTTAACGACAACCCTTTCTTCTTTTTCAGTACCAACTTGAGTAGAAAATGGTGGAACTTGAGTAGAAAATGGTGGAACTTGAGTAGAGAATTCCATACTATTAGAATTCATTTGAGGTATAGGATACATATTTGGATTGTTTGGTGACGGAAGAAATATGGCGGGGTTTGTTGGCACCGGTGGAATTTGAGAATTTTGAGGATTAGGATTTTGATAATTTTGCATGTAATTGAAAAAAGCTTGTTGATAATGAAAATGATTAGGATCCATTTGGCCTAAACAATTGTAATTTAAAGTAAAAAGATGAAATTTTGAGTTAAATATTTTGTAAAAAAAATGCTAATGAGAAAAAATTGTTGAAAAAAATTAAAAGTTTAGGAATAAAATGATGAAATTGTGAAAGAGAAATTTCAAATTAAAGAGAAAATAAAAGTGAGAGAAATTTGTGTTGGTAAATTTTTTGAAACCAAAATTATATTTATAATAAAAAAGAAGTTGAAAAACAAAAAAAAGTAACTAGCCGTTGAATGGCTAGTTTTCAATTTAAAAAATAGAAAAAAGGCAATTGTGTCGTTGCTTCTCTTTTAACCGTTTGCCACGCTGGAAGAAGGAAAAGGAAAAAGTTGGGTGCCACGCTAGCAAACCCATTCAACGAACCTCCAGTGGAGGTGGTCTAAAAGAGGTTATAAGATCAACGTTCAATCAACTCAACAAAACCACTCAAGTCTCATAAAATTGTCTCGTGGAGTATTATGAGTTCATGTTGGATGAATGTATCAAATCATCATTATCTAGATGGATGATCCAATCTATGTCAAATTTCTAACTACAAAGATATTAAAAAAATGTATGTTGGTATATTATAATAATAATCAGGGCCGGCCTTTAGCAGGCGCAGCAGGAGCTGTAGCACTGGGCCCCAAATTTTTGGGGGCCCACCTATTTATTTTTTTTAATAAAACTATACATTTTACACCTGTTTTTTTTAAAGTAGGTGTTAAAGTATAATATTTTTAAAATCAATTTTACATTTGTTTGTTAAAAATAGGTGTTAAATTATATTTTATTTTCAAAATTTATAATTTTATACCGATTTTTCGAAAATTCAATATAAATTCATAGTTTTTAGGCCTAATTTTTTTTAAATTAGATCAGGGCCTCCGAATTGATTGGGCCGGCCCTGATAATAATAATCCAATAAAAGAAGTCAAAGCACATACTTTTATGGTAAGCTAATAAAATTGAACGCATAATACTAACATCTTGTATTTCAATATAAATGAGTATTTAAATTATAAAAAATATGTACCAAGTCTAAAATGTTAAGCTATAAAACAAAATCCCAAAAATGGATTTTAGATTTCAAACTATCCAGTTTGGTACACTATTTAACATATTATATCCCAATTTATCATTATAGAATAATGCAGTTCAAAAGACATGACTCCCAACATTATGAGTAGTTCGAACTTTCATCTAGGGTTAAAGAACCGATTGATCAAAACTAGTTTTAGCTATTAATCAAAGATTCATGTTTCAAAAGGTCTTCAAAAGCATTATTTGTAACATATATTTGACATTAAGAATCAAATAGAGGCAACTACAAGTTTTTTTTTACCGTTAACTTAACTACGAAATCACTATCAGTAACAACATCACACTATAAGTAATCAAATAGAGGCATTATTTGTAATATTTCTAATCCATTCGATCAAAATCATACGGTTAATAATATCTTGACGTGTGAAAGACGTGACTGCAATGGATCCAAATTTTTTTTGTTACATTTGTTAGTTTAACTTTAATCTTTCCTATTAAAATAATAAAATAAACAAACATGTTCTTTTCTCTAAATAACTGAACTTTTTTAATATTAAATAAAAACATACTTTTTATGTAAGCATTACTGTAACAATATTTCACTATAATTAATATTCTAAATATTAATTTTTAACTAAATTGTTATTTGTTTTATATTCACTTTTCTATAAATTTAAATAATTAGAATCAAATACATTATTATGGTTGAATTGTTTGATTTAAATTATTAGTTTTTTTTCTATTTTTTAAAAATAAAATAAGAGTGACTTTTTGTATAAAACAGTAATGTTTTTCAATAAAATCATAAATAAATATCATAATTTTCTTATATAGTTTTTTTTTTATAAGTGATATTCAAACATATCTCACTCAATTAAAATGTTTATTTTAATCTTTTCAATCAAATAAATTTTCTTATGACAAAAATAAAATTATTAGTTTATAATTTTATTTCTTTTTTAATAAAAAAAAAAGTATTGTCTTTTTATGATGAATTAAAATATTTATGTTTTATGATTTTATTTCCTTTTTCAAATTTTATTTTGTTGCCTTACTAAAAGATTTTTCAAAATAATGAAGAAATAAAATATTTTTATTTTATGATTTTATTTCCTTTTTCAAATTTTATTTCATTGCCTTACTAAAACAATCTTCAAAATAATGACCTAATATTTATAATTTTATTCTTTTTTTAATAAAAAAATATTAGTTTATTCTCTTTTGTCTCTAACATTAATCATTACAGTGGTGAAGTAGCAATGAGTCCAGATCCACTCCATTTCCTTATCTTTCATTTATTCAAGTTTCTTTAATAGATTTTTGCCACGTAGAATTTAATAATTTGAACGGTCAAGATTAAAAACTAAAAAAATATTTTAATTAAATATAGACTATTGAAATAACATTTTTAACCATAGAATTAAATGTTTTTAACCATGTATCATGTTTTTAATTTGGACCATTGAAATCCTTTAATGCTACATGACAAAGATATGTTAAATAAAATGGATTAAATGCAGGATAAAAAAATGGAGGAGATCCAAATTCAGTAGTCATATAAGATAAAGAAAATAATTAAATATATAATAATCAATTAAATAAGAAAGAGAAAAGATATTTATTTTGCTCAAAGTCTCATACTCCCTCCGTCTCATAAAAAGTGTCTTATTTGAACAATGCGCGGTTCTTAAGAAAATGATTAGATGTGTTGGTTGTAGTGAAAAAGTTAATGTCATTTACTAAAATACCCCTATTAAATGTAGTTGATAAAGTAGTTGAATAAAGTGAAATTTAATGAATAGGGGTATAGTAGTGGAAAAATAATAATAATTACAACATTGATAATGTAAATGGACAATTATTTTGAGACAAAGAAAAAGTGCAAATGAGACACTTTTTATGAGACGGAGGGAGTAGTATGCAGATTTGCATTATTGATAGAAATTTATAGATTTGCATTATTGATAGAAATTTATAGTAAAACGTAGTTTATATACATAGCCTTAGGCGACGCTTTAACATGTTGTCTAATGAAGAAAACATAACTTTAACATGCTGTCTAATGAAGAAAACATGACTACGATTTCAAAGCCGTAGTCTAAATGTTATAGGAGACGGTTAATTAACGCCCACATTTCTAAAACCGTGGCTGATACTGATTTGGCGACGTTTTTTTACAAAGTAGAAAAGATTGGCTAGAAATCTAACAATGCATAACAAGCGTTGTTTATTACATCTTTAGGCACGGTTTTTACGTTGTTGCCTTTTCTTCCGTTGCTTAAAGTAAAAAATGTTGTAGCACAAGCTTTCAGGTGGTAGCAAAGGAGGACTACTGGCCTCCATACGAAGGCGAAATTGTCTGGCATAATGATTTGATGCGAAGAAAGAAAAAGGGTCGCCCTAATAGCACCCGTATTCGAACGGAGATGAATGTAGCAAACAAAATGGTGAGATTATGTAGTTCGTGCCGTCAGCCGGGACACAATAATGTAACCTTGTCTCTTTATAACAAGAACAAATTTCATTCCATTGATAGCATACATAAGCGATTACAATTAACACCGACATAACTTAACCAAGCATAACTTAATCTCTCAACAACAATAATTAACGACATAACCTAATACCAAATCGAAAAATAACAACAACATACCCAAATAAAATAACTCAACGCATCAACTTATCTAGGATACTACAACTATCAAGCTAATTTTCTTTGGTGTTAATAACATCATAAGGACACTAGCCTCTCAATTTTCCTGATCTTTTCACCTGCAACAAATTCTCCTTCTAGCCAGCGATTCAATTCCCGATGCAAATGCTCCAAGGTCTGCGTGTTTCAGAGTAAGACCTTCATCAGAGGCTTTGTTGGTGAAAAACAAAATAGGACATTTCTTTTCATAAGTGGAAATGTTGGAAGTGATTCCTCCGATAATGAAGAACACCGATTTAAGAATTCAGACATAATTGTTGTGGAGAGTTGAGGATATTGGTGATAATTGTTGTGGAGTAACAAATGAGGGTGCAATCTTATTTATAGACACATGAGATAGTGTATCTACCAATTTAAATAAAATGTTTTAATTATAAATAAAAAGCCAAAAAATATAGCTTTAAAAAAAAGGGCTTATACTGAGGCGCCATATGAGATGGCGCCTCCCTGAAAACCTAGGGCACATATAACACACTGTCGCCATCTCATATGGAGTGTCAGTACATTGCCAAAAAAAATTAATGGTGTCGCCATATGAAATGGCGCCTACATGTAGAAACTAGTTTCGTAATATTTTTGAAAAACGTGTTATTTTATTTTATTTTAAATACTATGTTATTTAAAAAAAATTCTATGTTAAGTGTCAAAATAATTATTTACATATTATGGCATGATAAATGCGCATGTGTATTAGTTATGATATATGTTTAGTTTTCATTGAATTCATAATGCAATAAATTTTTTAATTTAAATATTAACGTGTATTCCATATCATGCTAAGTTATCTAAAAGATTCTAAAGATGATTTTTGGCTTAATGTATCTTTTAGTCCCTTAACTTAATTTTAGATTTCACTTTATTCCCTTATTTAATAAACGTTCCTTTTAAGTCCCTCAAATCACATTCCTTTACTCACATTAATCCTTTCTGTTAAATTTTGTTAAAAACCGTTAACTTGGACGACGTGGCATTCCAGGTAATATTACTTATGTTGACATGGAAATATTGTATTTTATTAAACATTATTTATTTACATTTTATTCTTATTATAAAACAATTTTCTTCTCTCTTATCTAAACCCTAGCCGTCACCCCCTTTCTCTTCTGCCTCTCTCTTTTTGCAATTTTGAAATTTTGCAAGACCCTTTTCAGTTTTTTCAATTCAGATTTACAAGACCCTTTTAAAAAGTGAAAAAAAATATGATTATCTAACATTTCCATGTGTGTTTACCTTTTTATGTTGCAGGCTACTTATGAGAAAGGAACAAAAGATGAAATCGAAGAATTTATATTCCGTGTTTTAGAAGTATCTGGAGATAATTTTGTAGGGAGGTAGAACATGCTCACTTAAAACTTCTAGTTCTATATTATATACTTCTGAAATTTGATTACAGGGTTCTGATCAATGATCATACACAATTGTTTAATTGTTCAAAAGTAATTAAGCGATGAAATCTGTTAATACGGAGGGTGGTTCTTATTAACATGTCTCTTTATTGTACATATATGTTTTGTATGTGGATAATTTTTCAAGCTATGAAGTTTAATTCCTTGGTTTTAAATAATTTTATGCAATTTTAGTAGTTGAAGTTGAACCGTGTGATTAGTTCTAATTGGCACTTATTTAGCGATAATGCTCTTAGTCTGATCTGATTGATCTCCTTTTTATTTTTCTAACTTAAGGGACTTTTAAATGTTGTAGTTTACTTTATGTATGTGTCGTTTATAATAAGGTTTTAAAAATTATTTTACATTTTTTTGGTCCTTTTAAAATTTTAAATGGTGTTGGTGCATGTTGCATTGGTGATGGATTTTAGATTTGGAATCTTTTATGATTGATGCAGGTCTGATTTGAAATCAGTTATGAATGCTATCTTTACCGATATATTATGCATAGAAGGTTCAGATGTTGGATCAAGTTCGCATCAAGATATTGTCAATAGTTCTGAGTATTATTTTTAATACTATTTATTTTCAATAACTATTTGAGATGAAGATCATAGAATTGAGAGATATCTTTATAGTTGATTTTTTTCCAGTTGTTATTACTATTCTAAGTATTATTTGGTTGTGTAAAAAGGATATCAGATTTAACAATGTTATTCCATCTTAGAGGAATATTGTTAATCTTTTAGGTATCCAAACTTTTAAAGTTGATGGTTGTTCGATTGATGATTTCATCATTATTAAGGTTTTTAATGTTGCGGTTAGATCTCCTATACCTCTTGATACTATTGAGATGATCTGGATTCCTCATGCGATTGATTGGATAAAAGTGAATATCGATGGTGCTTTATAATCGGTAATTCGGGTCCTTCATCTTGTAGAGGTATTTTCATAAACAGGTTTGGAGAGCATTTTGGTAGCTTTGCCATTAACCTTGGTCACACTAATGTTTTTGTTGCAGAATTAAATGTTATTATGTATTCTATTGAGATAGCTAAGAGAAGAGGTTGGGATAAGCTTTGGATTAAATGTGATAGTAAAAATGTGTTTTTTTTTTATAATCAAAATATATTCCAACTAGATCAAATAGATTCAAAATACAAGAGTCTTCCTATACAAAGTTCCTAGAACAAGCCACACAATTACAAAATCATGATTGAAGCAAAAGCACTTCTATAAAAAATCTTGAGGGCTTTTATACCAATCATAATAGTTACATTGACTTTTATGTCCTATTCCCCTCATCTACATGCCATGTAAAGGATTCTAAGAAATATCTCCTTAGGAACCGCAAAACCGTCGTTCAAGATGATTTGATTCTGACACCACCATAAGTTCCAACACGTTGCCAACCAAATAAATATTGCAGCCTCGTATGAAAGACCGTCGACAAAAGAAAACAATAAGTGATCCACGCAGTTCATCGCCACAGCTGCCTCGTAACCTATCCAGTTTTCTACCTCTTGCCACACCAGTTTTGATTTCGGACATGATAGAAGTAAGTGTTCCAAAGTTTCAACAGCATTAAAACACAACACACATACCTTATCATGCTCATTTGATATTATATTTATGGCCTCCAAATTATCTCGTGTCGGTAACCTGTTAAGAATAATTCTCCACCCGAAGATTTTGATCTTTAATGGTACTCTAGCTTTCCACAACCTATGGAGTGCATTTGCTGTATTCTGGTTCAATTGGTCTTGTGGAGAACCCTCCAATCCAGCTAATGTATCATAACAATCTTTCACTGTGAATTTGTTAGAAATATCCCACTTCCACCCTATGTCATCCATGATATCCTGACTTGGTTTATAGTTCTGAAGCAATTCCTGCAAAGTGTACAACTCCTGTCTATCTACTGTATGTAAATCCACGAAAAGATCCTGCATACTCTATGTCCAAGCACCATTGTTCCAATGCCCACATTCTCCCACTAGTGCACCTTTGTTTGTAGTTTCTATGTACAGATTAGGAAATATAACCTTCATTGGAGTGCCATGCCATTTTGCATACCAAAATGAAGTATTACATCCATCACCCAATTCCCAAACAAGATGATTCACAAAAGCTGCTGCATCATCTGATTTACAAAACGACATCAAATCTTTCCACCAGCTGGATCCAGATTTTGTGTAGGTACCTTCATTGTTCGTTAGTATACGCCGCCGCACATTTCTGTATTTAACTTCAAGTATGTCATACCATAATGCCTCTGGTTCCTTCACCATTCTCCATAACCATTTCATAATCAACGCTTTATTAAATATAGTGACATCTTAAATTCCCAGTCCACTGTTAGATGTCAAACATGCTATATATTTGTAATTGATACTTGACATTTTTCAAGCTTTTCTATGTTTAATTGTGGATTTTAGTAGTGAATTGTTGTTGTTCTTCAACCATTGTATAGATACCTTTAGTGCTCGTAATAAGTGTGCTATTGTGCAGAAAAAGGCACTAATTGATCAAGGAAAGAAGACACAAAGAATTGATGCAAGCTTCCAAAGAACAGAGGAAAACATCAGCAAGTTCGCTTTGCGAGCTTGCCAGCGAACGTTCGCTTTGCGAACACTGGCGAAGTCTCCAGCGAATGGTCCCAAAATTGGACAGTGGGAAAAGGGACTAAAGTTCGCTTTGCAAACTCCCAGCGAATGTCCGCTGCTTCACTCGCTTTGCGAACAACCTGGCGAAGAACCCTTGGATATGGCAGAAGCAAAAGGACCTAAAGTTTGCCTTGTGAACTTTCTAGCGAGTAGTTCGCTTTGCAAACAAAAGTTTGCATTGCGAACTTATGCAGACAAACAAGGGCGGTTTAACTTATCAGAAGGCACTTCAAGTGCCATTTTCTTCATTCGCTAGGCGAACAGACCATTCGCAGTGCGAATGCATCAGATTCCAAGTGTACTATAAATAGATTTTTTCATTTTTCTTGGGATCATAACTTCACCTTTTCACACCAAAACATATTTTTCTGAGTTTTCTTCATCTAAGAGAGATTTTTCACATAGAGAAGCTGGATTTGCATCCGATCTCGATTCTTCAACGCGGATGCTTTTTCATCTCCTCACGAAACTTGTGAAGCAAGCTACCATTAATATGTGTAGCTAAACACATCTTGTGTCAAGATTAGTGGTAGGTAGTCCATCATTTTGTATGTATTGATCTTGATTGTAAGTTTGTGAACTTTGTTGATGATAAATATAGAAGAAAAACTTTGTTTACATGCTTTATATTGTGTTTTAGTTCATGATCGAGAGATATGTATTAAAACTTGACCTAAGTTTCAATCCATCAATAATCATAAGGCTATAGATAATTTTGAAAGTTGATGTTCATAAATATTGAACTTGAAAGTTATCATATTGGTAGTTTGAGTGAGAGATCATCAAAGGATCAATATGATAAATCTCACAACAAGTGTTCGAGAGAAACGTGTTGAGAGGATATAAGGTTATATTTATTGTTAACGAGTTCACACCCTTTATCGAGTAGATACGTACGACACGGATTATCGGACACTAATCTTGGCATGTTTTTACAAATCTTTAAAACCAAATTTATTTACCGTTAATTACTAAAGTTTATGCAAACGATACGAAAAACCAAACTCTTTGTTACTTAAAAGTTTGAAACGCTTTTGACTATCGAACGGCGGCAATATACATTCAATCCCTGTGGATACGATAAAACACCCCCAAAATACTTTTCAACAAAATGGCGCCGTTGCCGGGGATTATTGTTATATTGTGAGCATTGCAATAGTTATTGAGTTTTAAATTTGTTTAACTTTTTCTTGTGCTTGTTAATTTGTTTGGTTAAGTGTGCAGACTCTGTTTTATGCGAGGGAATTTACCCGTATACCAACTTCTTTTTGATCCTGAAATCGAAAGAACTACGCGTAAGTTAAATAGCAGAACAAGGCAGAGGAGGCAACTTACTAAGGAAAAACAAGAACGAGATGAAAGTTCAACTTCGACACCAATACCACAGTTACCGCCAACCATGGCTGCTCTACCACCACGACCACCACCACCTGCTTCAGTTCCTTGTACTAATAGTCTGAGACATACTGCGCAGTTCACATAGAATGCTCAGAATGGTCGGCATTCAGAAATGAAAACGAGTATCCTCTCTCTTCTATACCAGAATCCTTTCACTGGTATGGATTACGAGGATCCCTTTACTCACTTGACTAAGTTCTATGAGATTGCGGGCGCGACTGGTGCACCCGAAGCTGAAGAAGAGTCTTTGTTTAAGAGACTATTCCTGCATTCCCTCATTGGGAAGTGTAACTCGGTGGGAGAACTGACTTTTTTTTTGTTTTGTTTTCGCAAAATATGTTGCGGTTAGCAAGAGTCGCCACCGACTTTTCTTTTATCCAATAAAGAAAGGCTGAAAAGAACAGGAAATACCTTGATAGATTTTGAGTTTGGGGGGTAAGTTATACAAAGGGAAGGTATTAGCACCCTTTGTATCCATGGTTATCCATGGGCTCTTAAATGCTTAGCTCACCTTTTTTACTTACTTTTTGAATATGTATGAACGTTTTGAAAATATTTTGTAAAAGTTTGACTTTGTAATAATTCGTGTAAGAATGTATACAAAGTGTTTGTTTTTTTTTTATAAATATTTTTGGAAGAGTGAGATATGAAAAGTATTTGTTTTTGAGTTGTGAGCAAGCATTTAAAAATTACTTACCCCTAATTTGTAAGGTCTTTCTTGTACTTATCGTTTTCCTTGAGAGATAGTATTATCCATAGCATTAGTGGGTAGGTAGTACTGTCTATTGGATGTGGAGGGACAGCGAAGGGTCATCGAATGGTCATAGAAGGCAACATGTAAGGATACCTTAGCAATGTGAAGGGACTATCATCATTTTTCCATAGGGTCGTCGAGGGACAAGATCATATTTTTGTAGGCAACTCGAAGGGTCATCGAGGGACTATGATCTTTATATCGAAGGGACTATGATGATATTATTCGTAAGCGTCTTTTGCTAAAGTACCCCTACTTTCGAGGGACATGACCGTTTTAATCGTAAGGCAACAGAGAGAGGCTACCCTAGAGGTGAATGTGTGCAATGTGCGTTGATTCAATTATATTATCTTGAGTTATAGGTTATTCTAACGTTTGATTTTAGATCTTGCCATACATGCCTAGTTATCTAGCAAATAAAGTATAAGTGTGAAAAATAAATACCTACACTATTACATGGCTTATGGACAATTACATAATATAATCGTGCGAGAAATGTAAACTACACTATTACAATTTTATGCACAAACCTATACATTTATTCTAAGAAAATAAATGATAAACGAAAAGCAATTACATATTAAAAGTCAAGTTAAATGTCCTAAATATCTAGGTCAATATTCGTTTTTTTTATTTTTGAGAAATAATTTTAAAATAAATAAACCTAATTTCTAATTCATTTGTACAAAAATTAATTAATTATGAGCCTAAGTCTAAAAAATTAATTTTAATAAAAATAATCTAAGTCTAAAAAAAAGATTACATAACCTAAACTATATTTTTTATTCTTTTAACGGTTTTATGATTTTTTTTATTGTTTTAATTTAATTGAAAATAAATAAATAAATTAATTGAAATATGATAAAAGAAAGGGATTAGAAAATGGTTAAAAAGAAATTGCATGGGGTGGGAATCAAACCTTCAGGATGAGTATTTAATCCTTGGTTTGGATTGAGAATGATTGGAAATGGAATTTTGAATTTTCACCTTCTTTTTTTTTTAAGAATTTTGTGATTTGGAAGCCTTCCTCCCCCCCCCCCCCCCCCCCCCCCCCCTGCCTTGTGTTTGAGCCTTGTATTTATAAGAAAAACATGGTAGACAAAGAATCATTGAAGAGCTAGGATCAAGGAACATGTTTTCAACCATTTTAATTTTTTGAAAACCATGTTTCCTTCACTCTCTCCCACGGTTTTATTTGGGTTTTGATGGCCTTGAATGACATGTTTTAACCTTCTAGAAATTTCATTAAAAGGATCCATGTGCCCACCATTATTTGATTTATTTTATTTTGTTTAATTTTGTTTATTTCTTTGAATAAAATCAAAATAAAATAAAATCAAAATCAAAATAATACCAAAGTGAACTTTGAGGTCCTTGAATATGTCATAAACATGATTCAACCTTAAAAGATTGGCCCATTGGTCCAAAAGCTCAAGAATTTTCAATGTAGGTTTCATATGTTTCTCAAATTTTGCTCAACTTTCACCAATCGTAACTCTCTCAATTTTATCATATGAAGGTGATCTTGGATTTTTTTGGAACCCTCAAGATGTCCCCTACAACTTTCGTGTTGATCACTTTTTCATTTGAAGTCTTTATTTTTGTGTAAATTGCTTTGACGAAAAAGTGTCTTTTTGTTGACTTTCAAAATGACCTGTAAAGTTTTGGTCCATATCTCTCAAACGAGGCATTTTTGGCCTTGATCTTTGAGAGACAAAGTTGTAGAGAATTGAATTTCCTTCGAAATGACCTTTGGTTGAAGAATTTCTAATGAAGTATGTGAAAGTTGTGCGTCGTCAAAGTTCAGTTGACTTTTCCTTAAGAAAACCCTAATTTGGCAATTTTTTGACTTTTGAGTAAATCTTGATTTTCTTGAGGAATCATGATCAGACCTTGATCAAATGATGAATGGGACTTCAAAATCTTGATGTTGGCAAGAAATGATGACGTTTGACTATAAATTGGTCAAAGTTGACTTTTGGTCCAATACAATCGACTGTTGATCATTTGAGCAATTGACTGAGCAAACTTGTGAAGCAAGGCTTGAGACTTGACATGAGGATACCCTAGAGCACATAGAGACCATGAAGTCCATCTGAGGTATTGAGAGCTCAATTCCTTTTGAGAAAAATAAAACCCTAGTTGTAGGTTGATTGTTTAGGAGGAGAGCTTGTATGGTCAATCCTTGAGTAGTCTTGAGCTTTTGAGACTCCTATGAGTGTGAGGAAGCTTCTTGAATCAATTTGTCTCAAAGATGTGAGGGCAAATTTTGGGGTGCAACAGCTGCCCCTGTTCAATTTTCTTAAACCTGGAGAGTTAGATTGGCGTATCCGCCATTCGTGATCTGAAGGTGGAAGAGGATTGAACACTTAAGTGCCCAAAAATTTGCACTCACAGGTGCACGAAGTAACGCTGTTGGTTGATTGTATTGCTTGAATGAGCTTAAATATGCCATTCTAAAAGATGATAGGATGAAGATGGGCTTATAGATGCCATCCAAAGTAACTGTTGACAGGAGTATCAAAAGGAGTCTAGGTTTTACTGTATCTGAGGAGTATACTAGAATGAGTCCGTGTCCAACTGTATCTAGCAGATGTGCTGGGGAATGTCAGAATGAATCTACACCTTGATTATATTTGAGGATGTATTGGAATGAGTATCAGAATGAAATCTATATCTAGATCGTATCTGAACCGTATCTGGAAAATATACTTGACCATCTCTGAACTGAATCTGGAACATATTCTGGAATAAGTATCAGAATTAAATCTTCGTCTCGATCATCTCTGAACCATTTTTTTTTAGAAAATCTTATGGGATAAGTGTCAGAATTAAATCTCTGTCCTGATTATCTCTGAACTGTTGGAGTATTAGAATTAAATCTCTGGGTTGATTATCTCTGAGCTGTTGAAGTATCAGAATTAAATCTCTGGGTTGATTATCTATGAACTATTTAAGTATCAAAATTAAATCTCTGAGCTGATTATCTCTGAACTGTTTAAGTATCAAAATTAAATCTCTGGGTTGATTATCTCTAAACTGTTTAAGTGTCAGAATTAAATCTCTGGGTTGATTATCTCTGACCTGTTTAAGTGTCAGAATTAAATCATCTGTCTTTATTATCTCTGAACTGTTGAAGTATCAGAATTAAATCATCTGTCTTGATTATTTTTGAACTATTGAAGTACTAGAATTAAATCTGTCTTTGAATCAGTGTCAGAATTAAATCGTTGTCTCGATTATCTCTGCACCGTATCTAGAAGATGATAATGTTTGTCTGATTGTGAACTCACCTGAAAAAGGCAAAGTTAGTTTTATGCAATGTCATGATGTATGTAATGCATTGCGTAATGATGCTCTCAAGATAAATGAGAATGTTATATGTTTTGTATGTATATGTTATGATATTCTGTACATGATGCATGGATGTAAATGTTGCTGACGATAGCGGTGGCTTTGAATAGTAACGTCTGGTTGGGGAAAATAAATCCATGTCTGTTGCTGGGAATGAAGAGTATCACTCTTCATCTTTTGTTTGGAACGACTGTACTGGGAATTCCCGCTTTTTTATTTGGGAATACTCCGCCGGGGATCTTCGACTTCTGCTTGGGGATAAAAGCATTCAAGGAGAGTCTAGCTGCACGTACCCTGATTGGGGATAAATGAGATGGATAATCCTCCGATGCAATATCTGCCCGGGTTCCAGATATGAGCGTCAACTATGCTGGGGGAGAGAATTCTGTTGGTGAATTTATATTGTTAGAGGAATAAACTCAGCTAGGTAATTGAATTATGTATACTGCAAAGAGGGAATAATCTCTGATGGGGATTAGAATTTCATAGGCTGCGTTGAGGAAATTTCTGTTGTATGTTGGGGAAATGATCAACTTCCTTATCTGCTAGGGGACCCATTGGGGAAGATGATCATGCCAAGCTGTCCATCAAATATATAGAAGTGAACCGCTGGAAGATGCCTCAATTTCTGTCTGAGGGTATACTAATTCTGTCGGGGAATAATCTCTGTTGGGGATGAGCTTGTGAAGATAGCTCTATAGAGATAGTTCCATGGAGATTGCTCTGTGGGGATATTTCCATGAAACTGGCTCTGTGGGGGTTCATGGATATCTTGAACATTATCCCAACTCCTAGAGTCCTTAGTAAATTCTATTCCTGTTTTCACGTATATTTTGGTAAACTTCAATCATATTCAAGTGCATATGTTCATTCAAAGTACCCATTGGACGTTTACGCAAACAAAACAGGGCAAGTAAAAACAATTTTGAATTTGAAAGTAAACTTATATTGATTTTGAAATTGACCTATAAACAGGCATTTTTGTACAAGGAGACAGAAATCCTAGTAAGAGGAAATTGTCGTAAAAATTGAAAAGGTACAAAGTGATAAATAAAGAAAAACAACTATATGGAAATGATCCCATTGAGTTTCAACTCTGCTATTGCCACTATATCTTCAAGCATCTCATCCCTTGCTGTCGGAAGAAAGATGACTGGATTGATCTGCGTCGTTCGAACTTGATATTGATAACAAAAATAAGCTGGAAGTAGATAAGTGATCCAACGGGACATAGACGTACGCTTTAATCCCTAACTTTTGCTTGGACCACCTTTTCAGGTTTTCAGTCCACCAGGATACCCTTTTTTTTGCCCAAGCTGCCTTTTCAGGTTTTCGACTTGCCGGGTGTACAGTTCTTTTGTATATATATCCCTAATTTTTGCCCGAACCCTTTTGGTTCGCCGGGATGCCCTTATTTTTGCCTAGGCCAGTCAACCTAGCGGGTCTCTTTTTATGCGTAGTATCTTTTGACTATGTCCGCGTTCACAGGGTGCGGGAAATCTTCACCGTCCATAGTAGTAAGCATCATAGCGCCGCCAGAAAATATTTTCTTGATTACAAATAGACCTTCATATGTGGGAGTCCATTTGTCCCTGGGATCACCCTGTGGTAGTATGATACGTTTTATTACTAAATCACCGGTCTGGTACACTTGGTGCTTGATTTTCTTGTTAATGGCCTTGATCATACGCTTCTGATACATCTGGCCGTGACAGACAGCCGCGAGCCTCTTCTCATCAATCAAATTTATCTGATCAAGTCTAGTCTAAACCCATTCGTCTTCGTTTAAGTCTGCATCTTTCATAATCCTTAGGGAAGGAATCTGAACTTCAGCAGGTAAAACTGCCTCCATACCATAGACTAAAGAGAAAGGGGTTGCCCCTGTTGAGGTACATACTGAGGTGCGATAACCATGAAGAGCAAATGGTAACATCTCATGCCAATCTTTGTATGTCACTGTCATCTTTTGCAAGATCTTCTTAATATTCTTGTTGGCGGCTTCCATTGTGCCATTCATCTTTGGTCGATATGGAGAAGAATTGTGATGCTTAATCTTGAACTGCGTGCAGAGTTCAGCGATCATAGTGTTGTTCAGATTAGTACCATTGTCTGTGATAATCCTTTCAGGGATGCCATACTGACAGATAAGATTATGCTTGATGAACCGAGCTACAACATTCTTGGTAACAGAAGCGAACGAAGCTGCTTCCACCCACTTTGTAAAGTAATCGATTGCAACAAGGATGAAACGATGTCCATTGGAAGCGGTAGGTTTAATCTCTCCTATCATATCAATGTCGTACATTGCAAAAGGCCAAGGAGCAGTCAGAATATTCAGCGGAACCGGAGGTACATGTACTTTGTCAACATAGATCTGGCACTTGTGGTAAGTTCTGGAGTGATGATGGCAATCAGTTTCCATGGTAGACCAGTAGTAACCTGCTCTCAAAATCTTCTTAGCCATTGTATGCCCACTGGAGTGAGTGCCAAAGATTCCGTCATGCATCTCTTCCATAATCTTTTCTGCTTCCTTCTTGTCTACACAGCGAAGCAAGGTTGAATCGGGGTTGCGTTTGTACAAAATTCCGTTACTCAGAAAGAACTTGGCAGAGAACCTCCTTAGAAACTTCTTGTCATTGATAGATGTCCCTTCAGGATATTCCAGAGTTTCGAGATATCTTTTCACTTCGTGGAACCAAGGTTTCTCTTCTACCCCATCAGTATCAACTTCATAACAGTATGCCAGCTCGTCTAGTCTGTCAATAGTAATCCTAGGAGCCTCGTTGTCCCATCTGACTTTGAACATAGATGACATGGTGGCTAACGTGTCTGCCAACTGATTCTCTTCTCGTGGAATATGCTCAAAAGTGATTTCTTCAAAGTATGGAATCAAAGTCAACACATGTTCTCGGTAAGGAATGAGATTTGGATGCTTCGTGTCCCATTCCCCTTTAATCTGACTGATCACTAGGGCTGAGTCCCCATATACATTCAAGAATTTAATCCTCATATTAATGGCAGCTTTGATACCCATGATGCATGCTTCATATTCAGCCATATTATTGGTACAGTCAAAGCAAAGTCTAGCAGTAAACAGCGTATGACAACCCTTAGGCGAGATAATTGCAGCACCAATACCATTGCCAAGTGCGTTAGAAGCTCCATCAAAAACCATAGTCCATCGGGATCCCATTTCAGGTCCTTCATATGGTCCAGGTTCTTCATAATCAGTAACAAGCATAATATTCTCATCTGGGAACTCAAAATTCATAGACTGACAGTCATCCACCGCTTGATGAGCCAAATGATCAGCTAGTACACTTCCTTTGATTGCTTTCTACGTAGTGTACTGGATGTCGTATTCTGTCAAGACCATCTGCCATCTTGTTATTCGTCCGGAGAGAGCAGGTTTCTCAAATACGTATTTGATAGGATCCATCTTAGAGATCAATAAAGTGGTATGAGTCAACATATACTGTCTTAGTCGGCGAGCAGCCCATGCCAAAGCGCAGCAAGTTTTCTCAAGCAGTGAATATCTTGTTTCACAGTCGGTAAAATTTTTGCTAAGGTAGTATATTGCATGCTCTTTTCGACCAGACTCGTCATGTTGCCCCAACACACACCCCATTGAATTCTCTAGCACTGTTAAGTACATGATTAGAGGTCTTCCTTCCACTGGTGGCATCAGAATCGGAGGTTCTTGGAGATACTCCTTGATCTTATCAAAAGCTATCTGACATTCGTCGTTCCACTTCACTACTTTATCTTTCCTTAGTAATTTGAAGATTGGCTCACAAGTAGCGGTCAAATGGGAGATAAATCTGGCAATATAGTTCAAAAGTCCCAAGAAACCTCTGACTTCTCTCTCAGTACAGGGAGCGGGCATATCTTGTATATCTTTTACCTTTGTAGGGTCGACTTCAATACCTTTACCACTGACAACGAAAGCCAAAAGTTTACCGGATCTAACCCCAAAGGTGCATTTGTTTGGATTCAATCTCAACTTGTACTTCTTCAACCTCTCAAACAGCTTGTGTAGGTGGTCAAGGTGCTCTTCTTCATTCTGAGACTTGGCTATCATATCATCAACGTATACCTCTATCTCGTGATGGATCATATCATGGAATAAAGCAACCATAACGCGCTGGTATGTTACCCCTGCGTTCTTCAAACCAAATGGCATTACCTTGTAACAAAAGGTGCCCCACTGTGTAACGAACGTAGTCTTCTCCATGTCTTCAGGTGCCATCTTGATTTGATTATACCCTGAGAAACCATCCATGAATGAGAATACCTTGTGCTGAGCAGTGTTGTCTACCAGAACATCAATATGTAGGAGAGGAAAGTCATCTTTGGGGCTTGCCCTGTTCAGATCCCTGTAGTCCACACACATGCGAACTTTACCATCCTTCTTAGGCACTGGTACCACATTTACAACCCACTGAGGATATGATGTGACAGCTATAAAACCTGCATTGAACTGCTTCATAACCTCGGCTTTGATCTTTTCACGCATCTTAGGGCGCATACGACGAACCTTCTGCTTTATCGGAGGACAACCTTCCTTCATCGGTAAACGGTGAACCAAGATATCGGTATCAAGTCCTGGCATATCTTCATAAGACCAAGCGAAAATTTTAGCATAATCACGTAGCATCTGAATCAGTATTTTCTTGACACTGTCTTCTAATCCAGCACCTATCTTGATTTCTTTCTTATCCTCCTCAGTACCTAGATTTACGACCTCGACTGGCTCTTCGTGCGGTTGTATGGTCTTTTCTTCTTACTCTAATAGTCTAGCAAACTCTCTAGGCACTTCACAATCTTCCTCACCTTCGTCCTCGGCTTGGTAGATCGGATTTTCGAAGTCATAATTGACAATAGCAGAATCGTTATCAATGGGATCCAAGGTGGATGTGGATCTGTAGTTTATCGCATGGGTGTGTGTAAGAACACATAGCTATTTTGATAAAGATAAAGTAAAATAAAAGACAAAGAGCGCAAAATTTGAATGCAAAACGTCCATTGATTTATTGAATGAAAATATGCGATGAAATGACAACCCTAACAAATGGGCCATTGTGCCCCAGGCAAGGCATAAGGCTTAAAAGTTTTATTGTTCAAATTACAAAACCAAACTTCGAAAATAAGAAAATCAGAAAATATCATTTACTCCTGACTAAAGGAGATAGGAATAATGTCTTCAGTCTTCCAATTGTTGAGCCCACTGCCAATGGTAGGAAAGATCCAACTGTCTAGGTCACAGTCACTATCAGCATCTTCCACAGCATTGACCTGATCTTTATGAACTCCTTTGTTGGTGATACGAATAGCACGAGCACGACGTACAACCCTCTGAGCCTCTGAAGTGAAGCCCAAACCAAATTTGTCAGACTTGTAAGGAATGTCAGGAAGCTGACCCCAAATGGTACAACCACCTTCTTCAACCATAGCTCTAGCATCCTTTAAGGAAACCATTGTAGGAGGCACTCTAGTAACCTTGGGAACATTAGGAACTGGTTTAGCAATAGGAACAGTCTGAGGAGCCAATTCAAATGTTTGACAAGGAGTCTCGAGGAATTCACCATCCATCTCAACATACTTGAAAGTATTCAAATGACTAACCATGTACTCTTCTTCACCACAGACGGTGACAATCTTGCCTTTCGCGGGATACTTCAACTTCTGATGTAAGGTAGAAGTCACAGCGCCTGCCCCATGTATCCAAGGGCGCCCAAGCAAACAGGAATAGGCAGGACGAATATCCATTACATAGAAAGTAGAATCAAAGACTTGAGAACCCACTCTGATCGGGAGATCAACCTCTCCATGCACCATTCTCTTCGAACCATCAAAGGCTCTTACCACGACGTCACTAGGTTTCAGCACAACCCCTTCATAGTCGAGTTTGTCTAGAACAGCCTTTGGCAACATATTCAATGAGGAACCATTGTCCACCAATACATGAGATAGGGTAGTGCCCCTACACTCAATAGAGACGTGCAGGGCCTTATTGTGGTTCTTTCCGGCGGAAATCAGATCAGCATCAGAAAAGCCTAGACCATTATCAGTTGTCAGGCTAGCGACATAATTTTCAAGCTGGTCAACAGAGATTTCTTGCGGCACGTGCGCAGATTTCAAAAACTTCACCAAAGCTTTAGCATGGGCCTTGGAGCACAACAACAGAGATATCATAGAGATCTTTGAGGGGGTGTGCCCCAACTGTTCGACAACATTGTAATCACTCTTACGGATAATTTTCAGCACTTCCTCCATTTCTTGCTTGGAGGAATCTTCGATAGTATTTTCACCCGGGGCCTCCATCTGGGCAGGCTCAATCATTGGTTCTTTGCCTCGAGTCTCAGTAATTGGCTTGGAGGCAGAGATACGAATTGGAGTAGTAACAGTCTTCAGAGAGATTTATGGGGAGAAGATCCTTCCACTTCGGGTAACCTTACTAGTCCCAACGATATTGTCGACATCGGGATTAGTAACTTCAGCAGTTCCATCAGTCAAAGGCTCTTGCTTGACACCATGAATGTAAACATCAGCACCATAATTCCAAGGGATAGCCTTGCTAGATGAATATGGAATCGGGCCGGGCGTAGTAATAATCAGGGGAGCTACTCTAGGCTCGACAGTAATCTTCACAGGACCTTTAGAGGTGATCCTCACTGGAGTTTTGGAATTAGTAACCACAGATACGTCCTCAAACTTCAGACCTCGGGACAAATTTTCACATAAGCACTCCATAGAAGGAGTCTTCTCAAACAATATAGTACGGTCGTCCATCAGACGCTGAATGCCTTCTTTCAACTTCACACAACCATTGGATTGAGATGCACAATAATAACAGTTTTCAACGCAGCCCAGAAATAAACTTGTTTGCAACAACTTCTTCTTAACAATTGATAGAGGAACAATCAAGTTAACCACGGTAGAAACACAAGAACCATCGTCAATAGCATTAACGATCTTGTCATGATTCGGCATAGGAGCGGTAATCACATTAGGAGTCTCAGGGGGATCAAACTCAATCTCCTTAGCGTCAATCATGTCTTGAATCTTGTTCTTCAGTGCCCAACAACTGTTCGTATCATGTCCAGGACTATTAGAATGGTATGCACACCTTGCATTGGGATTATATCTAGGAGCAGAACTATTAGGATTCCTAGGAGGATCCCTCAAAGTAATCAATTCTGCCTTCAACATATGCTGCAACGCCTGAGCCAATGACATGTTGATCTCTGTAAACTGTCTCCTGGGTGCATCCTGCTTACGCTGACTACCCTGTTGTTGTTGTGGCACCGGTGCAGAGATCAGAACTGCTCCAACAGATTGGTTGCGGTCATTCTTATTACGACCCTTCTGGCCGTACACAACATTAGACTCTTTCTTCCCATTATGTGGATTCTTTGTAGTGTTTGAAGATGTAGCCACTTGTATTTTACCACTTTGAATTCCACTTTCAACATGTTCTCCTGTCAATATCAGCTCGGTGAAACCAGATGACGAGCTTCCAAGTAGATGACTATAGAAAGGACCGGTTAGTGTGCTCATGAACATGTCAACCAACTCTCTGTCAGCTAAAGGAGGCTGAACCCTGCCTGTAAGATCTCTCCATTTCTGGGCGTACTCTTTGAAACTTTCATTAGGGCCCATGGACATGCTTTGGAGTTGCATTCGAGTTGGCACCAAATCAGAGTTATATTGGTATTGCCGGTAGAAAGCTTCAGCCAAATCATTCCAGGTACGAATATTGGTACTCTCAAGTTAATAGTACCACTCCAGTTGAGCTCCAGACAAACTCTCTTGGAAAAAATGCATCCACAACTTTTTGTGAGTAGTATGTGGTTGAATCTTTCGGACATAAGATCTCAAATGCAGCTTCGGGCAAGACACACCGTCATATTGAGCAAACGTGGGAATTTTGAACCTAGGAGGAATGACAACTCCTGAAACCAAGCCCAAGTCCTAAAAATCCAAACCAGGTACTTTTTGAACCTCCATGGCCATCAAACGTTCTTCAAGTAATTTGTATTTCTCATCACCAGGGGGATACTGATCATCCAGATAATCATCTTCCTCTTCAGAGTGTCCACCGGTGCCGTGGTTACTATTTTCCTCATGTTTGTCATTTTCATAGTTGTTATCCAGTTCATCATCTTTGTCTACTGGGATCCCAATTTCCTTGACCTGTTTAGCCGGACCTCTGAATCTCCTCCCCATGTTGATGACGCCAGTTGATTTTCTTGCTTTCTTCTTCTTCTTGGTCAGAAGTGCTTTCAGTTCTTCTTGCCCCTTGGACAAGTTCAAGATCAGCTCTTGGAACTGGGCGTTTTGGGCCTGGAGATCTTTGACGGTTTGCTCGAGAGCCATTTCTGCTGAAATAAACAGCGAGAAGATGAGAAACCTGTCTTAGAAACCTGCTATGCAATGATTATGAGATGTAGATGCATATGCAATAATTTCAAGGACTTTTAGAGTTTATCTTTGCAAACAAACAGAAACAAAAGGAAAACTTTTATTAGTAAACTCAAAATTCTTTTTTTTCCTTTTATGCCTCTTGGGCTACAATGAAAGGAAATTTCAAAAAGCAAATTCAAAAACGCCTAAGACCTAGGACTCAAGACTCAAGTCTCCCACGGGCGCTTCCTCTTTGTGCCGATGTAAGCATTGATGCTCTGCTCCTCATGAAGTAATTTCGTCAACTCCAACACCTTCTTCTCACTAGCATAGAACTGAGTCTCAAAGGTGTCCCTTTCTTCTTTCATCTGAACCCAGGACTTCTACAACTCTTAAAGATCGGTAAGCATATCTGGATGGAGAATGACTTGAGGAACATCTCCTTCAAACTCAGGTTCAACAATCACTGGTCTGATAGCTGGATATGGCATAATAAGATCTCGAGAACGAGTGCGCACCCATCTGAGCTAAGGCTCCACAGGAATAGAGTTCTTCTGTCCCAAGGTCTTGCTTTCAATCTTATACACCTTATTCCATGCGCGTATAAACCTTTGACGGTAACCTTGAGGATCATCTTCATAATCGAACACAATATCCTGAATAAGCATAGCATGAGGACCATCCCTTCGAGCATAACCAAACTGGCGCAAAGCTAGTGAAGGATTATAGGTGATGCCTCCCCTAATGCCAAGGAGTGGCACATTAGAGAATTCCCCACAATGATCAATAAGACTAAAGTCTTCAAGAGATCGGGCACACCAATAGATATCTAAATGGGAGAGTGACATTATCCTTCGAGACCACTGCAACCTTTGTTCATTCTTCAACACTGACCGGGCAAGGTGCAAAATAAACCACCTGGATAGTAAGGGTACGCAACACATGAGAGTCCCTCGCTCCTTGATAGTACGAGTGTCAAGCGAGTGCAGAATATCTCCGAGCAAGGTAGGTATCGGGTTATTAGTCAGAAATATTTTGATAGCGTGCACGTCTATGAGTTGGTCTGGATTAGGGAGCAACACCAACCCATAGATCAACAAAGCCAATACCTCCTCAAAAGCATGGTAACTCATAGCGCTTAGGAACAATTAAGCCTTCTCAATCAGGAACTTAGCAAGAAACCCCTTACTCCACTCCTTGTTTCCCAATTGGACACAATGTCTGACCTCTTTAGATGTAAAGCAGCTGCAATGACTTTAGGCTTTGGAACGTCTTCTAGACCGGTAAAAGGTATCTGATCGAGAATAGGTATTCCAACACCAATTGGTAATTCGGGAAGGTGAAACAGTGGTGCTTAGGATCAAAGAACTGGAATAGGACTCTCATCATGTCTTCTTCAAAACCTGAGGTAACCAAGTTAAGTAGAAAACCATACCTTTCGGTGAATCGAGAGCCATCGGGAACTTTTGAGACCAATTCTTTAAGCTGGGAAGGAACCCTTACAAAGTTGACTCGAATGAAATTTCTAGGAACGGAAGACATGGCCTGCAACGACGAATAAAGATAAATTCCTTGGTCCTTGAAATGGTTAGTGAAAATGATATGTTATGATGTTATGATGTCATGTACATGTTAATAGTAAATAAGCAGCAAACACAAACAAGTCATACAAGAGCCTTAGGTTTAAAGGCTTGCATGAAGTCCAAAGGTAAGTACCCTTCCCCACTGAGGTTTAGTTGGCTCAACCTGTCCTAGAATAGTAACCGGGTTCTAAAGGACTTATATCACAGATCTTTCTCGAAGGCTTTATTTTAGTGCGACACTCGAGTGGCCGACCAAAATATCCTGAAAGTCTGATCTCAATGAGCGTAGCCTCGAGTATCAACCAACTTCGGTCTAAATCCAAAGCCGGCCATCTCACTACCTTCTAATGGCCAAAGATGAATTAACTAGGGTTCTAAAGACTGTGACCATCATATCAGCCATATCGGTACATGTCGTACAGTCTCCATGATCTATTGTCACTTACCTAAGGAATCACTAGGTCTGGGTGTAGGACTTTTCACACAAGTAACCCCAAAACAAAGCCCATTAAAAATAAAGCACACAAGTCAAACAATTTTAAGCAAGTAGTAAAGTGATCTAAATCTAAGGTAACCCCTCTTTTTATTGATATCCCCAGCAGAGTCGCCAGTTCTGTAACTCGGTGTGAGAACTGGCATTTTTTTGTTTTGTTTTTGCAAAACATGTTGCGGTTAGCAAGAATCGCCACCGACTTTTCTTTTATCCAATAAGGAAAGGCTGAAAAGAACAGGAAAGACCTTGATAGATTTTGAGTTCGGGGGGTAAGTTATACAAAGGGAAGGTATTAGCACCCTTTGTATCCATGGTTATCCATGGGCTCTTAAATGCTTAGCTCACCTTTTTTACTTACTTTTTGAATGTGTATGAACGTTTTGAAAATATTTTGTAAAAGTTTGACTTTGTAATAATTCGTGTAAGAATGTATACAAAGTGTTTGTTTTTTTTTTGAAAATATTTTTGGAAGAGTGAGATATGAAAAGTATTTGTTTTTGAGTTGTAAGCAAGCATTTAAAAATTACTTACCCCTAATTTGTAAGGTCTTTCTTGTACTTATCGTTTTCCTTGAGAGATAGTACTATCCATACCATTAGTGGGTAGGTAGTACTGTCTATTGGATGTGGAGGGACAGCGAAGGGTCATCGAATGGTCATAGAAGGCAACATGTAAGGATACCTTAGCAATGCGAATGGACTATCATCATTTTTCCATAGGGTCATCGAGGGACAAGATCATATTTTTGTAGGCAGCTCGAAGGGTCATCGAGGGACTATGATCTTTATATCGAAGGGACTATGATGATATTATTCATAAGCGTCTTTTGCTAAAGTACCCCTACTTTCAAGGGACATGACCGTTTTAATCGTAAGGCAACAGAGAGAGGCTACCCTAGAGGTGAATGTGTGCAATGTACATTGATTCAATTATATTATCTTGAGTTATAGGTTATTCTGACGTTTGATTTTAGATTTTGTCATACATGCCTAGTTATCTAGCAAATAAGGTATAAGTGCGAAAAATAAATACCTACACTATTACATGGCTTATGGGCAGTTACAGGATATAATCGTGCGAGAATGTAACATAGACTATTACAAGGCTTATGGACAGTTACATAATATAATCGTGCAAGAAATGTAAACTACACTATTACAATTTTATGCACAAACCTATACATTTATTCTAAGAAAATAAATGATAAACAAAAAGCAATTACATATTAAAAGTCAAGTTAAATGTCCTAAATATCTAGGTCAATATTCGTTTTTTATTTTTTTATTTTTGAGAAATAATTTTAAAATAAATAAACCTAATTTCCAATTCATTTGTACAAAAATTAATTAATTATGAGCCTAAGTCTAAAAAATTAATTTTAATAAAAATAATCTAAGTCTGAAAAAAAAAAGATTACATAACTTAAACTATATTTTTTATTCTTTTAACTGTTATATGATTTTTTTTTATTGTTTTAATTTAATTGAAAAGAAATAAATAAATTAATTGAAATATGATAAAAGAAAGGGATTAAAAAATGGTTAAAAAGAATTTGCATGGGGTGGGAATCAAACCTTCAGGATGAGTATTTAATCCTTGGTTTGGATTAAGAATGATTGGAAATGGAGTTTTGAATTTTTACCTTTTTTTTTTTTTTTAAGAATTTTGTGATTTGGAAGCCTTCCTTTTTTCCCCCTTTGCCTTGTGTTTATAGGAGAAACGTGGTAGGCAAAGAATCATTGAAGAGCTAGGATCAAGGAACATGTTTCCAACCATTTTAATTTTTTTAAAACCATGTTTCCTTCACTCTCTCCCATGGTTTTATTTGGGTTTTGATGGCCTTGAATGACATGTTTTAACCTTCTAGAAACTTCATTAAAAGGATCCATGTGCCCACCATTATTTGATTTATTTTATTTTGTTTATTTCTTTGAATAAAATCAAAATAAAATAAAATAAAAATCAAAATAATACCAAAGTGAACTTTGAGGTCCTTGAATATGTCATAAACATGATTCAACCTTAAAAGATAGGCCCATTGGTCCAAAAGCTCAAGAATGTTAAATGTAGGTTTCATGCGTTTCTCAAATTTTGCTCAACTTGCACCAATCGTAACTCTCTCAATTTTGTCACATGAAGGTGATCTTGGATTTTATTTGGAACCCTCAAGATGTCCCCTACAACTTTCGTGTTGATCACTTTTTCATTTGAAGTCTTTATTTTTGTGTAAATTGCTTTGACGAAAAAGTGTCTTTTTGTTGACTTTCAAAAGGACCTGTAAAGTTTTGGTCCATATCTCTCAAACGAGGCATTTCTGGCCTTGAGCTTGGAGAGACAAAGTTGTAGAGAATTGAATTTCCTTCAAAATGAGCTTTGGTTGAAGAATTTCTGATGAAGTATGTGAAAGTTGTGTATGGTCAAAGTCCAGTTGACTTTTCCTTAAGAAAACCCTAATTTGGCAATTTTTTGACTTTTGAGTAAATCTTGATTTTCTTGAGGAATCATGATCGGCCCTTGATCAAATGATGAATGGGACTTCAAAATCTTGATGTTGGCAAGAAATGATGACGTTTGACTGTAAATTGGTCAAAGTTGACTTTTGGTCCAATACAATCGACTGTTGATCATTTGAGCAATTGACTGAGCAAACTTGTGAAGCAAGGCTTGAGACTTGACATGAGGATACCCTAGAGCACATAGAGAACCATGAAGTCCATCTGAGGTATTGAGAGCTCAATTCCTTTTGAGAAAAATAAAACCCTAGTTGTAGGTTGATTGTTTAGGAGGAGAGCTTGTATGGTCAATCCTCGAGTAGTCTTGAGCTTTTGAGACTCCTATGAGTGTGAGGAAGCTTCTTGAATAAATTTGTCCCAAAGATGTGAGGGCAAATTTTAGGGTGCAACAGGAAGGCTAAGGAATCTTACCTTGACCAATCTACGGCTATCATGACGGACTGGAACATGCTTGAGGAAAAGTTTTTGGAATGATTTTTTCCTCACAATCGTTTCATGGAGGCTAAAACGGCTATTGCAGTTTTCACTCAGGGTGGAAATGAGTCTCTCAACGAAGCTTGGGAGAGATTCAAGTTCACGCTAAGAAAGTGTAAAGGGCACGGGTTCGATGAGCTTACTCAAGTTCATATTTTTAGAAATGGTCTTCAGTTGGTTCATAAAACATTGTTGGACGCTACTGCTGGCGGGTCTCTAATGAGCAAAAGTGCCGAAGAAGCCATTTCCATCATTGACAAGATGACTCTAAACGACCATCAGGGGAACCATAACCGTGGCCCTTCTCAAAAGAAAGCGGGATTGCTAGAGTTGGGGACAAATGATGCAATACTTGCTCAAAACAAATTGTTATCTCAACAGGTTGAGCTGCTAACGCAACAAATGTCCAAGCTACCTCAACAGATTAAAGAGATGCATGAGTTGCCAAACAAAAATCTTCATGTAGTGGTTTGTGAGCTTTGTAAAGGTGATCATCCAACCGGCTATCGTCCTCCTTGTCCTCCGATCGAAGAAGAAGCGAATTACCTGAATAATCCAAATCAACAACAAGGTTATCAAAGGCAACAACAACCTTATCAACAAGGGTATCAAAACCACCAACCAAGGGGCAAATACCAAAATCAACAAGGATTTCGACAAAATCCTTACCAAACACCCTAAGACCAAAGTGGAAGTTCAAGGTTGGAGGAGACTTTCACACAATTTATGCAATTATCTATGGCAACTCAAAAGAGTACGGAAGCTTCGATTAAAAATCTTGAATCTCAAGTAGGGCAACTTGCAAAGCAATTAGTCGAAAAGCAACCGGGGCCATCCTTCTACGTTATCACTCAAACAAATCCAAAGGAGCACTGTAAAGCCATTTTCATAAGAAGTGGAAGAACAATTGGAGGAGATGTTGAACATGAGGTGGTAGTCGAAAAGGAAAATGATATTGTTTTGGAGGAAGTCGAAAAAAATGATGAAAATGGTGTAGTTGAAAAGAATGAAGAAGAAGTAAGGAAGAAAAAAGAAAGAAAAAGAAAGGAGTGTGAAAAGGAAGTTTTACAAAGAAGATTACCATATCCCCATGCTCTTAAGAAAAAAGAGAACGATAGGCATTACGCGAGATTCTTAGAATTGTTTAGTCAGTTGCAAGTAACCGTTCCTTTCTCTGAAGCTCTTGAACAAATGCCTAAGTATGTCAAATTCATGAAGGACATACTTATGAAAAAGAGGAGGTGCACGGACAAAGATAACATTGATCTCAATGCCGAGTGTAGTGCTGTCATTCAAAGTGTGCTTCCGCGGAAAGAGCAAGATCTGGGAAGAGTAGCTTTACCTATTACTATAGGTAATGATTTTAAATGCAAAGCTTTGGTTGACATGGGTGCTAGTATCAATCTAATTCCCTTGTCCGTGGTTAAAAGACTTGATAATATGAACGTGAAATCAACAACCATGACATTGCTACTTGTGGATAAGTCAAGAACTCGACCGCATGGTGTTGTGGAGGATGTGCTTGTAAAAGTGGACAACTTCTTGTTTCCGGTTGATTTTGTGATCATTGACATAGATGAGGATGAAGATACGCCAATTATTCTGGGAAGACCTTTCATGAAAACCGCCAAAATGTTGGTGGATGTTGATGAAGGTATAATGGTGAGAATTAAGTCTAGTGGTAAGGAGGAAGAAGCTTGTTTCACATTGTTCAAAGGAGTGATGTATGCAAATCAGGTAGATGAAAGCGATCATAAAAAGAAAGAATTGGAAAGAGAGGCTTTGTGGAAGAAAAAGGCTGAAGTTGCGAAAGTGGCCATATTGCGATCATTTTGGGATTTTTCCTTCTTGAAAAAAAGGGGATCAAAGAAAGGATATGATAACAGTTGAAGTTCTTGTTCATAAAGTGTGTTTTTCTCGGAAGCCAATTCTTTAGCTTTTGGTTTCGAGGTGTCAAGTCTCCGAACCGTCGAGCTTAGTCGACGTTAAACAAGCGCTTGTTGGGAGGCACCCCAACATTATAAGTATTTATGTTTTCATTTGCTATTTTTTATGATTTCAGTTATTTAGAATTGGGTTAGGAAGTGGGAGCAGATGCTGAAAAAAATTTCAAAAACCTGTCATGTTCGCTTTGCGAACCTGGGGCGAGCATTCGCTGGCTTATTCGCTTTGCGAACTCAGCGAGACAGACAAACATTTTTCTGTTGCCACCTCATTAAAAAGGGAGTTACCCAGACATTTGGGCCCATGCCCACCCTTTTTTCTGAACTGTTGAAGGGAAACCCTACTCCCTTGGACACTCTCACTCTTGCCTCATTCACAAACACGCTCCTAAGAACAATCTCTCACGCTTGCTAAGTTCCTCTCAAATTTCACCAAGTTTTCCCCAAATCACTAACAAGTTCAGGTTTGAATCTCGTTTTATTTCTGTTAATTTCTGATTAGGCAATGTGGTTAGGGTTGTTGGAAAACATTAGAGACAACTTACTTCTAGGTTTTCAAAGTGTTTTCAATACCCTCTGTTCATATTGCTTTGATGTTGCTGCATGTTTACTTTTGATCAAGCATTATGAGTAGGGTTGTGTATTGAAACTAATCTGATGTTGGAAAGTTTGGATGCTGGAATTTTTGAAAAAAATCGCAGGTTCGCTTTGCAAACCTAGGCGAGCATTCGTCAGAAACTCGCTTTACGAATCTGGGCGAATGTTCGCCAGCCTTCGCTTTGCGAACTTTGCTGCGAATGCATCAGAATTTTGAATTTTTTTTATGTCTCAGTTTGTGATTTTGTTCTGGCTCCCATTTCTAATGGACTGTGTTACTGCTTGTTGTTGTTTTATTTGGTGATTTGTGCAGATGACACCTAAAATCAATCTGGCAAAGAAGCAAAAGGCCAACACTTCACAACAAGTACCGATTCAGTTTAACAGCGATCGCTTTAGAGGAGTCAAGCAGGCAGCAAGGTACCTAACCTTGGAGAAGAGAACCATTTTACCTGAAAAAGCGATTTAACCCGAGTGAACATGGGAGTTACCGGTCGGTGGTTGCACTCCTAGAAGAGAAAAACTGGGGGCGACTGATAACTCCTGTGGATAGTTACAATGTTGAGATCGTCCGCGAGTTTTATGCTAATGCCCTTCCTGATGATGGGGACCAATTTGGATGGACAACTTTCGTTGGGGGAAAAGTGGTGCGATTTAATCGTGGAACAATTAATACCGTTCTTGGAAATCCTTTACCTTTGAGAGCAAGTCAGATTAATGACTTCCATAGAGACTTGCACCTCCACAGAGACATTGCGGCAATGACTAGAGACCTTTTACGAGTGGGTAAAACTGTAGAGCTCAACCCATCTGGGGTTGCCATAAGATACCGTCGGGAAGATATGCGACCTTTGGCACAACTTATTTTGCTTTTGGTTGTAACCAACATTAAGCCAAAGTCACATACATAGACCATCCCTATTCCCCTTGCCTATCTTGTCCACAACATTTTGACCAATGTACAGATTGATGTAGCTCAGATTATAGCGGATGAGATAAGGGCTATTGTGAGAGTGGTCTTGGTTCCGGTTCTCGGAAGAACGCTCCTCTTGCTTTTCCTTGTCTCATTATAACTTTTTGTGCGAGTGCTGGGGTTAATCTCCCCACGCGCCGTCAGGTGACTATCCCGTCTGCCATCGATGACCGTTATGTGGATAAGTTCTATAAGCCTAAGTGGGTGAGGGGTGAGACTTCTGGTGCTGGTGCTGATGCCGACACAAGGGCTGGCGATGGGTCTAGTTCTGGGTCGCAAGGTTTCTATCCTTATCAGCAGGAGATTTTCCAGTATAACTGGGATTGGATGACGGCTTCTCAGTGCGCCATAATGGATTTACATGACTTCATGCAGGTACTTCAGCTGCAAATCCGTGAACCCGCCGTGGATCACTCGATGATGACAAGGGAGCAATTCCTTGCTCATGCTGGTTCTGATGATGCTGATGCGGAGGAGGATGATGGCGATGGTGATGGTGTTGAGGTTTCTGGTTCTGTATCTGGTTCAGAGGAGGAAGAGATACAGGTGTACGGATCCGAGTCCGAGGAGGACTGATTTTGCTGTTATGATTTTGTACTTCCTTTGCGCGTCAAAGTGAAGTTTTCTTATGTTTTCAGTTATTATGTTTTTTGTATCAGTTTTTAGTGATGTATTGTATCCACTAGGTGGATTTTTTATTTTATTTTTTGTGAGATATTTTGATGTACTTGTACCCGTATGAGGTACTTATGACTTTGTAGGTGTTTTCACACCATTACATTATTATGATATTATTAGTAATATTTTGTTTTTCAGTAAATTATTTTGTTTTCAATTTTACTAATGTTTCGTTTTTCATTATTGTTATTAAGAGTTGAATTCTTCAGTTTACGAATGTTCAACTTTTAAATTGTTGGTATGCTTTTTATCGTTTTATGTTGGTATGCTTGTGGAAGTTTAATATTTCCAATTTTTGAATGTGATTTTGTGGAAGAAACTTATAGGTTGGTGTTGTTGTGCATCAAAGAAGATTCTTCCAAGTTGGATGGCTATGATAGTAATTTTAAGCACGATTTTGTTGGCAAGGTACTTAGTTATCTAGTTCTAGAATTTAGAATGTGTTAGAACTTTTTGTCTTTTTACAAATGAAATGTTGTTTCTTGTTACAACTCTATTGATTGCTTATGTCATTTAGGTCCAAAAACTACAAAAGTGAGAAACCTCCATGTTATACTAAATGCATATGAATGATGATGAATTTTGTTGTATACTTTTAATTCATGCTTTATCTTGTGATTTGTGTGATATTGTGGAAGCATTAGACATGATCAAGGCACTTGTTGATATTGAGCACAACCATTTCCAAAAAGTGATTTACCCGTGAGTAGTGAGTATTTGTTTGCCCCTTGAGCCTAAATAGTTTAGATCTCGTTTAGTGATGAACTTTGTGTTGTACATAATTTGAAAATCAAATTCATCATTGAATTTTTGAGAGTTTCTAACAATTTTTTTCTTCTTGAACTTTGGAACTTTGTTTTATTGATTTCCTTGCCTTAAAAAGCAAGGAGCATTCACTTAAGGTTTAGTTGAAAATAAGTTGGGGAGAATGAAAAAGAAGATTGGTAAATTTCTTAAAATTTTGAAAAATTTCAAGCAAGCATGAAAAGAAAAAGAGAATGTGAATTTGAATGTGAACAAAAAATAGAAAAGGATGCTTGCTTGAATGATAAAAATAGAAACCAATAATTGTGCATGAGGAAGTTTGAGAAGGTTGGATAAAGGTGTAAAATTGGTCAATGAAGTTGAGATGTGTGTGAATACCTTGTATAGTGAAAGTTCTTTTGCATTGGAAACTTCGATTCAATGGCCTTTAGAAATATCCCTTTGTTGTTAACCCGACCAAGTTACAACCTTAAAAGCCCTTAGTGATCTTTTGCTTCCATGATTTCTTATGTGATCGATTAGATATTGTATGAATTGCTTTGTATTTGCATCATTTGTCATTTGAGTGAAATTGCCCCGCGGTTGCAAACGCGTTAATTTCCTTCAATCCTTTTTCGAATAGGGGTGTTAGAGTGACATGAGCATGATGGTTTAGTTGTCTCTTGAAACATTGTCTGAGATTTGTTTAAGAATCAAGTTCTTTTGCATTGTCAATTCTAGGATTGTGTAATTGTTGCTTTGTTATAATTGTTGTTTATTTGAGCCGTTTATCCTTTCTTGGTTGAATCAAATGCTCGAGCAAATCCTCTTGTTTTCAATGAGAGACATACTTTGCTTAAGGACAAACAAAGAGTTAGTTGGGGAGAGTTTGTTAGATGTCAAATGTGCTATATATTTGTAATTGATACTTGACATTTTTCAAGCTTTTCTATGTTTAATTGTGGATTTTAGTAGTGAATTGTTGTTGTTCTTCAACCATTGTATAGATACCTTTGGTGCTCGTAATATGTGTGCTATTGTGCAGAAAAAGGCACTAATTGATCAAGGAAAGAAGACACAAAGAATTGATGCAAGCTGCCAGAGAACAGAGGAAAACATCAGCAAGTTCGCTTTGCGAACTTGCCAGTGAACGTTCGCCTTGCGAACGCTGGCGAAGTCTCCAGCGAATGGTCCCAGAATTGGACAGTGGGAAAAGGGACTAAAGTTCGCTTTGCGAACTCCCAGCGAATGTTCGTTGCTTCACTCGCTTTGCGAATAACCTGGAAAAGAACCCTTGGATATGGCAGAAGCAAAAGGACCTAAAGTTCGCCTTGCGAACTTTCCAGCGAGTAGTTTGCTTTGCGAACAAAAGTTCGCATTGCGAACTTATACAGACAAACAAGGGCAGTTTAACTTATCATAAGGCACTTCAGGTGCCATTTTCTTCATTCGCTAGGCGAACAGATCATTCGCAGTGCGAATGCATCAGATTCCAAGTGTACTATAAATAGATTTTTGCATTTTTCTTGGGATCATAACTTCACCTTTTCACGCCAAAACATATTTTTCTGAGTTTTCTTCATCTAAGAGAGATTTTTCACATAGAGAAGTTGGATTTGCATCCGATCTCGATTCTTCGACGCAGATGCTTTTTCATCTCCTCACGAAACTTGTGAAGCAAGCTACCATGAATATGTGTAGCTAAACATATCTTGTGTTAAGATTAGTGGTAGTTAATCCATCATTTTGTATGTATTGATCTTGATTGTAAGTTTGTGAACTTTGTTGATGATAAATATAGAAGAAAAACTTTATTTACATGGTTTATATTGTGTTTTAGTTCATGATCGAGAGATATGTATTAAAACTTGACCTAAGTTTCAATCCATCAATAATCATAAGGCTAGAGATAGTTTTAAAAGTTGATGTTCATAAATATTGAACTTGAAAGTTATTATATTGGTAGTTTGAGTGAGAGATCATCAGAGGATCAATATGATAAAACTCACAACAAGTGTTCGAGAGAAACTTGTTGAGAGGATATGTGGTTATATTTATTGTTAACGAGTTCACACGCTTTATCGAGTAGATACGTACGAAACGGATTATCGGACACTAATCTTGGCATGTTTTTACAAATCTTTAAAACCAAATTTCTTTACCGTTAATTACTAAAGTTTATGCAAACGATACGAAAAACCAAACTCTTTGTTACTTAAAAGTTTGAAACGCTTTTGACTATCGAACAACGGTAATATACATTCAATCCCTGTGGATACGATAAAACACCCCCGAAATACTTTTCAACATCCACCAAGTTTCTTACTCTTGCAAACATTCGACCACTTGACCCACGAAATTGTACTTTTCTCCAAAGTTCCATTCCACAGAAAGTTACGTTGAATTCCATGAATCTCCTTTAAAATCTTGACCGATGCCTTGTAAAAGGATAGATGATGTATCGGCATGTTGTACAGTACAACCTTTATAAGTGTTAATCTTCCCCCTATTGATAAAAGCCTCCCTTTCCAAGACGAAAGTCGCGTCTTAATACACTCAACCACAGGTTTCCAAAAAGACAATCTTCGGTGGTTTCCTCCAATCATCAGTCCCAGAAACTTAAAAGGCATGTTTCCAATTCTACATCTCAAAAAATGAGAAGCTGCTTCCAAGAATTCTTGATAATCAAACTGCTTTTCCAATAATTTATTTTCAGACCAGAAATAATTTCAAAACCTCTCAGCACTGATTTGATTCCCCAAATATTCACCCATGTGCTATCACACATAATGTTCGTATCATCGGTAAACTGAAGAATGCTTGTCAATTCCCCCTACATTCAGTGATACCCGAAAACAACCCTCTACCAATAGCCCTCTTGATCAATAATGCCAGGCATTCCACAGTTAGCGTAAATAGAAACGGAGACAGAGGGTCTCCCTGTTGTAGACCCCTCCTAGGTTTGAAATCCTTTGAACAACTCCCATTAACTATAACAGACAAGAAAGCGTTGCACAACATTCCTTTCATCCAACTTATCCACAATTCTCCAAAATTCATGGCCTACAAGACTTTGATTAGAAATCCCCAGTCCACGCAATCATAAGCTTGCGAAAAGTCCACTTTGAGAAGATACAAGACTTCTTCTTTCTCTTCATCAGATCAATGACCTCGTTCGCCACAACCACTCCATCTAGAATTTGGCATCCAGGTATAAAAGTTGTTTGAGATGGTGAGACTAATTTGCCAATTACCAAGCTGAGTCTCCTAGCCAAAAGTTTTGCCAACACCTTATAGATACAACCAATAAGAGCAATAGGTCTGAATTCGTCTAAAGTTTGTGGATTTTCGTCTTTTGGTATCAATGCAATGAATGATGAATTAAATGCCTTAGGGAATGTAGCTGTCCCGTGAAATTCTTGTAGATGGTTTATAACCTCTAATCCAATCACACTCCAACACATTTTTGAGGAAGTCAATGTTGAAACCATTCGGGCCCCGGGCTCTTGTTGCCATCACAACTTATAATGGTTGAGTAGGTTTCCTCTTTGGAAAATGGTTGTTGTAGCATATTAATATCTTCAAGGTTCAGTTTTGCTAAATCATCCATATCCATGTTTGGTCTATGCCAATGGAAATCCTAAAATTTTACTGTAAAATGTTGTCTGATATGCTGTTTAATAGCAGAAGCCTCCTCCACACCTTGTAGCCCAACATTTTCAGCAGAGATGTAATTCCTCCTCTCCCTCGAATTAATTGTTACGTGAAAATATATGGTATTTTCATCTCCTTCAGACATCCATTTTAATCGTGATTTCTGGTTCAATATATTTTCCTTTAAGATCAGTTTGTTCCAAACCTGTTGTTGATTTTCACATCTCAGTTTAATTTCTTCTTCTGATATGTCCAAGTTGTCTTCATCCATATTCAACTCAATTTTTTTTTAAATCTTCTATGTTTTCAGCAATCCTCAAATCAAGCCACCCAAACACATTTTTGTTCCACCATTTTAATTTCTCTCTAAGACCCCTCAGTTTTGTCAACAGAATATTACCAGCATCCCCTCGAGCTTCAATTCCTTCCCAAGATTCCTTGATGAATTCCATGAAACTCATATGTTCTAACCAAGCGTTGAAAGTCTTAAACGGCTTGGGACCCCAATCCATATGATTAGATTTAAGCCAAACTGGCCTATGATCAGAAATGTCACGATCACCCACCATCTGAGATGTAACTTTCTATTTCCTCATTAGATCATCAGATATGAGGATTCTATCTAGTCAACTCTGACTTCTGCCACTCGAGTTTATCCAAGTGAATTTGTTCCCTACGACCGGTATGTCAATCAACTCCATGAAATCTATAAACGTCATAAATTCCTCCATCTCTAACCTGTTTGGTTTACTCTTTCATTTCCTTTCACTTTTTGATTTGACTACGTTGAAGTCTCCCCCGATCACCCATTCACACGCAATAATTGGATTGTTTTTCCTTTTTATAAGATCCTCCCACAATTGTCTTTTCTCCCGGTGATCACATGATGAATATACATTTACAATACAACACAACACACCTTTCCACTCTCCATAGACTCCCAGAAAACCGTTACCTCTAAAGCTGAATAATGCTTTAAACACTCTTTTGTCCCAAATTGATAACAGACCACCAGACAGACCTATCGCTTCACTTGCAGACCATCCAAAACCATCATTTTCCCAATTTTTTTAACCAAATGATCCTCCATCTTCAGAGCCTTTGTTTCCTGTATCTTACAAAACTCTACTTTTTCTTTTGCCACCAATTGATAGAATCTGCGTTTCTTAATTGTTGAACCGCACCCCCTAATGTTGAAGGTACAAATAATCATGAAATTCTTATATGAGACACCTTCTTACCCTCAAATATGCTTCTATCTCTCTTTTCCAACTCCCTAATAATGCCTTCAAATACCTCATCATCTTTCTCATCTTCAATTCCCAGATTCTGAATTGATTGCCAAGTCTTCTTAGGTACGTCTTCATGTGATTTAATAATCCTCATATTACCCTGTTTAACATCTGCATCAGACAATGAATCACAACGTAAAATTGAGCCTCCTGAATATCTTGAGGATGCTTCTTATACCAGATTAGTCTCATTACACATTCCCTCAGTGATCTCAACATTCTCTTGTATTGCTAACTCTTTGTGGGCTGAATGAAGTAAACTTGCATAGTATGATGGTGAAAATGGTATCTTAATGCACTCATACAATTCAGAAATCCGTTTTTTCTTTCTCCTGTTATTTGGTCCAATGACCGGCCCACCAAGTCTCAATGTGGAGCAAGAGATGGTTTCTGTCAAATTATTATCCAGGCCCATACCCTTACCAAAAAATCCATCATTCTCAATGGGGCCCTCCTTAGTACCTACAAGGTTACGTGTAACACTACTTTCAACCTCACGTCCCTTCAATTTCCCTTTTGTGACATTTTCAATATTTTCAATAAATAAGGCGTGATGCCCCATCCCCATGTTCTGATCATTATCAGCTACAATAACTCCAAGGTCCACCTTTTTGGCAACTGTCATTGCTTTATGTCCCTTAAGATCATCTGACTGCTGCATCCCCTCTTTCACTGAAATGACAATATCCTTCTTCTTAATACCTATACCTGTGATATTCTTTCCCCCTCATCTCTTTTCTATTGACATGTCTCGGGTAAAGTGCCCATCATCATCTTCCCCATCTCCACTTTCAGTTTCATCCGAGTCCCCCATAGAACCTCTATTGACATCATTTGTTTCGCTGATCTCCGAGATGTTATCCTGTAGCGAGTGATTTTTGGATGTGGTTGCGAAGCACGACCGCTCTGGTACTACAGCTCGATTCATTTTTTATCCTATTGAAGCTGATGAAGGAAGGGAAATAGATGTCTCCAACTAACCCTGCTTGCATGCTGAGTTTAAACAGTCAAAACTGTTGGTTTACAGATGCTACAAAGATTCGGGGTTTCTCTTAGGTTATTTTGTTAAAATATCATTCGGTCGATTGGTGAGGGGTTTAGGACTGATGCTTCTTGGTTGATATGGGAAGGTATGGGATTTTGGGTTTTTGTTTAGTATGCTCGCTAAGATTTTTCTTTCAATCTTATGCCTACGTATTCCCGTTTACCGAAACAGGGAAATCAGAGCGTTCGTAGTTCCTCCTATTCTACGGGAGGAAATGGGTGTTTTTGGTGTCTTGTTCAAAGCTCAAGACGTGAAGCGAAAGGTGATCTATATCTTGTTCAAAGCCCAAGATGTGAAGCTAAAGGTGTTGACTTTAGAGAGAACTTGTCATCTCTAAAGAGGGTCTGTTTGTCACAACTGTTGGGTGACTGACTGTAAAGGAGGATTACTTTAACTGGGATACGCAGATCCTAGCAATGCCATAATTTCCTTTATAGGGGGTTCTTACCTGAAGGAGAAGACTTTAACTCAGTGTAGAGCAATGCCATCTTTCCTTAGGAATTTCTTATGCTAAAAGAGGGACAGTGGCGTGGATGTAAATAATCCAGAGGCTTGCCGCTTACAGCTATTAGATGGAAGAGTTGTTGATGTTTGTGTACTGTGAAAGAGGCACAGTTTTAATGCTAAAAGGTTAATTGGATCAACCAGTGGTTTTCTTATACAAAGCCTAAGAGGAGGCTATTGGCCTAACAAGAGGGAGTTTTTATGTGTCTCGTACGAAGCCCGAGAGAGAGGCAAAAAGGGTTGACTCAACGAGGGAGTGCTTTTGGAGGTGTCTTGTACGAAGCCCAAGACGGAGGCGAAAAGTGATTTGACTCCACAAGAGCCTTTGTATTTCGTACAAAGCCCGAGATGAAGGCTAAAAGTGTTTTGACTCCACAAGAGAGCCTTTGTATCTCGTACGAAGCCCGAGATGAAGGCTACAAGTTGTTTGCTCCGCTGGGGAGAATCATTGTACAAAGCCCAAGAGGAGGCTAATGGTTGCTGTTTCAGTTGAGTGACAGGTCCAGTATGTTGTATGAAAGAGAAAATCAGTTCTTATAAAGAGACTGATTCCAGGTGGGGTTGTACTTTGGCACTGATCAGGGGATCAGGGTTATTTCCTGTTCTTTAAGGAAATGAGAAATCCAAAGGGTATTGAGACTGTCAAAGTCTACTGGTGTTTGAGGATGCTTGAGAACGTCCTTGGGACTCAAGGGTCTTAGACTGTCCGAGTCTAGAGTTTTATCCTTTGTACCATGCTGAGAGAAAGTACGCTTTCGGTATGAGGAACTAGACTCTTTTGAAAGACTGTTCTATTAAGATGACTAATTTCTGTTCCTATACCTCTAGGAGGTCGTCGGGACAATTTGTATGAAGCCCAAGAGGAGGCTGGAAACTTCTAAGAAGCCGATCGGTCCTTGTATGAAGCCCAAGAGGAGGCTATCATTCTCGAAGGAAGAGATCATTATATGAAGCCTAAGAGGAGGCTGTGAAGACTTCTAAGAAGCCAACGGGTCCTTGTACTAAGCCCAAGAGGAGGCGGGGATGCTTTTAGGAAGCCTGTGGGTCCTTGTACAATGCCCAAGAGGAGGCCGATGCTTTTAAGAAGGTCGTGGGTCCCCAAACCCCGAGAAATTCAAGGCAAGCTATTCACAAGGAATAGATCAAGTCAGGAAAGTTCGAGAATTTGGAAGAAACTCAAAGATGCCATTCACGGAGAATACATTCATCTCTGGGAGTAGAGTTTCTTGACAATTCCTAATGAGGACAGTCGAAGAGAAGACTGTATCTGGTGATCCTATTGGGGATCTAGTTCTGTCTATTTCTAAGAGTGACAGTCTGAGAAAGGGTTTAAAAAGAATCTGCCTTTCACATCTCCATATTGTTTAACCCCAAGAGGAGGGAAGACTGTGTCTGGTAATCCTATGGGGATCTAGTTTTGACTGTAAGTTCAGAGTGATCAACAGGGCTTTACCTAGTGCTAGACGTAGTTGCCGAGGAAACTCTAAATATCTATACTATTATTACACAGTTGATATGAGTTTATGAAAAGAGACTTACAGTGAGCAGCCCCACAATACAGTTATATGTATATGAAAGCAGTAAATGAAAGCGTATAAACACTTACTCGGTTGTAGAGCTTCCATGCTGTTTGGTTAGTTGTTCAACAAAGAAAGATTAAAAACAACAATATATTCAAAATCAAAGGACAAAGTGCTTTGAAAAAGAAAGATTTTGGGGCTTACAGCTCAAGGAGAGGCCCAAGGTTTACCAGTAATTGTACTGTTGTTTTTGTACAGAGGGACTTATACAAGTGACTGAGGCCCAAAAAGGTTTTCTGTACACAGGGATGGGTCTTACACTCTCTCAAGAGGCCCAAAGAGTTTTAAGAGAAAAAGAGTGGGGCTTATAACACGAGGGTAGGCCCAGTTGGTTCTTCGTTTGAAATGGCGATCGCGCCGAGGTTTTCTTTTAACGCAGAGGGACTTATACAATAAGTGAGGCCCAAAAAGTTTTTGGGTTAAAAAGGGATTGGGTCTTACACTCTATTAGAGGCCCAAATGAGTTTTAAGAAAAGAAATGGGTCTTACTACTCGAGGGTAGGCCCAGGTGGTTAATTTTAAACTGGCGCCGATCGCGTCGTTTATTTGAAAATGTACAGAGGGACTTATACAACGAATGAGGCCCAAAAAGGTTTTCTGTACAAAAGGATGGGTCTTACACTCTCTCAAGAGGCCCAAAGAGTTTTGAAAATGATTTATGAGGGTTGAATTAATCCCAAAACCCTAATTTGTTTTCAAAAATGTATTTAATTGAATAAAAATTCAATTAAAATGATCAAAATGGTTTTACATATGGAAAACAAATTGTGATCTTGGATTAATGCTTCAAAAATTAAGTATTGACCTACAAAATAATTAGAAGGCATTAAAAGTTGCAAAATCAAGGTGGAAAAAATATTTAAAATGTCAAAAACAATTAAAATATTAATTCTTTGCAAAAATATCAATTATATGAAATAAATAATATTTTTGGGATTTTTTGATAAAATCAAATATTTTAACATTTTTGTGAATTATTGCAAAAAGAATCAACTCAAAATCATTAAAACTCAGAGAGAAATTAATTTTTGAATCAATTAAATAAAAATCACAAAATTCAAATATTCAAATATTCAAAAATGGCGCCAAGAACACACCAAGAACACGCGCGTGTTCTGGGTTTGGCTGATTTGCGCTTTCTCCTCAATCTCACTGAATACTTGATTATATCATGCAATCCACATATCATTATGCTCGTCTCAACCTCACGATCATGTGTATGCCAATTAATTTCATTTAAATTAAATATATAACAAGAAATCACGTAAAATCCTCAAGAACCCTAGATTTTGCATGAAGGTTCAGAAATTCCACACACGATTCAAACAATGCAATTTATTGAGGGAAAACATTCCATGCATGATTAAGAACATATGGCCAAATTATTGTGCAGCAAAAATTGCATGGATCATAGAGTTAGAAGAGCTCATGCTTACCACTTGCAGCTGGTGATCATGTTTTGTGTTGGAGGTGTTACAGCTAGGTTCCAATGATGTGGATAACTTCCCTAAGTGCCAAGTGATGTGTCTGAATGCTTAGAATGGATTGAAATGGTTTGGAGTTGAGGATGGCACCTCAACTGCAAAACTGTCAAGAACTTGAGCAAATGGCTAGTGATTTTGTGAAATCAGTGTTACAGGTGTGATGTGAGTATTTGGATCACTTCTATATGATGTATGTGAGGTGTGTGAGTGATTGGTTTGATTGGAAAAGCTCTCAAACTCAAAACCCGATAGTGACTTGCTTTGGAAGGCAATTTTGGAGTGAAGAAGGAGATTTCGAGGAAAGCATCTGTTTGATGGCTTTGGTGTACTTAAACTGAACATAATTGAGCTCTATTTATAGTAGAGCAAGTTTGTTTTACAAGGAATAGTGAATGACAACTGCTGAGTAGGTTTGTTCAATGTTGGCCAATGGAAATTCAAGTCTCCTCTAGCCATTGACTAGAGGTTAGGGCACAGGCTGCTGGTTCCCTTGGTCTTGGATAAGTCTTGACTGAATTCAGTTGCAAATGGCTCAGTCCATGCCACCTTGATGCTTCCATTGAATGCTCAAATCCAAAATTGGAGTCTTGTCCCTATTTTGGCAATTCTAGGTTCAACATGTTATTTCTTGTTCCAAAGACTTTGGAGGCTTGGCTCAGTGATTGTCCCCTTTAGATTCAATCCTCAGATGTGTCCAAGTGGATAGGAGCATTTGGATTTGGCTGATTTTGGCAAATCGAGCAAAAATGCAAATTCTGCCTTGCCTTGACAGATTTCAACAAGGCAACTTGCCAATGTCATAACTCATAGCCCAAATGGAATTTGGTAATGTTCTTGGCCATTTTGGAAATCCCTTACATGATACAACAACTGTTTGAACATGTTTGGTTTTGATCTCTTTTGAATCCAAGTGAAAAATCCCCCTACATTTGGAAAAAAGTGAGGCAAATTCTGACTTAGTGAAATTTTCACTAAGTGTTGGAACAAAGTGACTTTTCTTGATTTTGATCACTCCATAACTCAAAATCCATGAGGAATTTGGACATAGGTCAGTATGAAGATTTTGTAGAGGGCAATGAGATCTACAAATCAAGCTTTGTATGGAAGAAAATGGCTTTGTGGTTTAGGAGTTATGGTCCTCCAAAGTTGGCACATTAGTGTCACTTTTTCCATAACTTAGAAATTTTTCTAAGTTCTTATGGTTACCCCTTTTACAAGTTATCCAACTTTTCTTGATGAATGATGATTCAAATCATACATTAACATCATTTTAGGGTTAAAAATCCATTTTGGTGAAAAATCTCAAAAAGTCAAAGTTGACTTTTGTGCACAGTTGACTTTTTATCAGATGAATTCCAAACTGTGCAATTCTTCAGGAAATCATGTCCTTGACCTAAATCAAACTTGATGGACATGTTCCATGGGTGTCATAGGGTATATTAATGCATGTCCTAGGGTTTGGGAACATGTCCTGGTCAAAAGTCAAAGCTACAGTTGACTTTTCTCGCGAAACCCTAACTGTGGTGCAGATGAAATTGAGGTTTGTTGCTCAAACTTCTTGGATTAATCCATTGTTCCAAATGGATCAATATAGTTCATTAGAGACCCTAAAACCCTCTCTTGAGGTCTTGGCTCATGATTTGTCCCAAAAGTCAACTTGGGGGTGAATTAGGTCAAGAAACCCTAATTCCTGATTTTTGATGTATGCATCCCCTGAGGCAAAATTGACTTGATGATTGGGTCCATGAGGTCCCATGAAGTATATTAGGTTATGTTTTGGATCATTGGCTTGTGCCCAGATGAAAAATTTCCATCTGGAGGCCCTGGTCGACCAAAACCCTAATTTGGTGACACTGGCGATCTTGAGGCTTGATCCACCTAGAAGGGAGCAGCTTGGTGCTTAATCCTTGAAGTGGGAGTCCTTTTGATCCTTTATAGCTACTTGAGAGGTTAGACAAGTTGAAGATCATGTTATTCCTTGATTGATCCTTTGTCAAAAGCTCTGAGAGGTCTTGAAACCCTAAATTTGATTGCAGTGGATGCTCACCCATCTTTGGGGAGACTAAAGAGGTAAGATGGTTCCCCCATATTGTGATGATGATTTTCACAATGATGGGAAATCTTAGTGGTCAAAATTTGGGGTGTGACAGATGCCCCTATTTAATCTTCTTGGACCCGAAGGTGTGAATGACGAGGTATTCGGGCATTCGGGGTGCAAGAGGATTAAATATCGGAATACCCGAAATTTTGATGGTTTGCTATGAATGGTAGCTTACGCATTCATCTTCTTTTGCTAAGCAATGATTCTTAGAAAAGGTAAACTTCCCCTCGATCCTGGTTTCCTACCAAGGAACTGGTCTTAGATTTTGTTGTAAACTTCCCCTCGATCCTGGTTTCCTACCAAGGAACTGGTCTCAGTTTCTGAAATAAACTTCCCCTCGATCCTGGTTTCCTACCAAGGAACTGGTCTTAGTTTCTTATGTAAACTTCCCCTCGATCCTGGTTTCCTACCAAGGAACTGGTCTCAGTTTCTTTTGTCAATAAACTTTATTGACAAGGGACGCTATTGTAGCGATTTTCTTTAAACTTCTCGCTAAATTTTCCTGGGGAGATGCCATTTGATGGAAAAATTTTGATCTTAGACTTGCTGGGGAACCCAGTCGTCTGAGTTGTAGAGTTGCACAAACTTCTCTATTGGAGACGCCATTTGTCTCTACTGGGGAAAGCGAGTCTCTTGAGAGGCTGCTTCTGCTTGGGATCTTACATCATACTTTTCTCGGGATCTTCCCGGAGAAACGTCATATGATGGGGTCCAATTTTGGGGTGCCGATGACCTTTTCATCAGCGGTTTTTTTTCGGAGTGGAACTGACGTGTTGCCGAATCTCTGATCACGAGGCTTTCTCTGGGGACTTTCCTTAATCCGGGAAAGCAAGGATATCATCTTCAATGGCGAAGAGTGACATCGGTTGAAGGTTTTCTCTGGCTTTTCAGAGGTTCAAATTATCAAAGTGGTAGAGGACCACCTTCATTCCAGCAATAAACTGGAGGAGAGAGATCGTTCTGACGCAACGCTTCTTGACGAGGCAAGAACTGATAACTCGATTGAGAGGACTCCTATCACTAAGGGACAAGACCGACTGGAGTGATAGTGATGCAATATGAAATGTTAATGCAAATCAATAATGCATGATGTATGTATGTTTATGCTGACAAAACTGACGTGACATACAAACTAAAAGATGAACACGACTGAATACTCGGCCATTGTGGGGCGAAGAAGTATCGTTGGTTCAGAATAGCAATTCCACCTTGCTTAGGAGAGATAATCCCTGCGGGGAATACCGTTGATCGGGCTTAAGAGATGAGAACTCGACCGAGGTGTGTCGGATGAAACAAGGTCTCCGACACAGTTGATCCTTCATTCAGGCGTACTGGTTTTTTAGAAGGAGTACTTTGATTCTGCACTTCGAGGTTCAAACACCTTAGGAGAAGCGATCGAGATTCTTCCGATGTTTAACAGTCAAAAGAAATTGCCGACTTTATTTTAAAAGCAGAAAAAGTTTAACAAGTAAATTCATTTTTGTTTTATTTCAAGAATCGTTGCTCATGTTAAAATGTCGTTCTGTAAAGCTACGTTGAAACATAACGACCATTATCCTTCTACCAACTTTGAATTCCGGACATCCTGAGCTTTTGTCGAAGATGACCTTGACTGGAGTTTTCTGACAGATGATGTAACTGCTGCTGCTGAGGGACTCGCCTCTGTTGAACATAGTTACTTGCCATTATCCCTAATTTTTGCCTGGATTGTACTATGAGGTTTCCAATCCACCGGGATGATTTTTTTTTTATTTTGTCTCTAACTTTTGCCTGGACCGCCCTTTCGGGTTTTCAATCCACCGAGACATTTTTTTTTTAGTTTAGGCGAAGTATTTCTTGACTACATCAACATTCGTGGGGTAGGCAAATTCCTCTCCATCCATGGTTGCAAGTCTCAAGGCGCCGCCTGAGAAAACTTTCGTGACCACATAGGGGCCATCATAATTCGGAGTCCATTTTCCTCGCGAATCAGTGAGAAATGATTGTATCCTCTTGAGCACGAGGTCTCCTTTCCTGAAGACGCGAGGTCGGACCTTTTTGTCGAACGCTCTCTTCATTCTCTATTGATATAGCTGACCATGGCATAGTGCCGTGATTCGCTTCTCCTTGATCAGATTTAGTTCGTCGTGTCGATTTTGACACCATTCAGCTTTTGTAAGCTTAGCTTCCATCAATACCCAGATTGATGGGATCTCTACTTCTATGGGGAACACTGCATCCATGCCATACACTAGAGAGAAAGGGGTTGCCCCTGTTGAAGTGCGGACAGATGTGCGATAACCGTGAAGAGCAAAGGGTAGCATCTCGTGCTAGTCTTTGTAGGTTACAACCATCTTTTGAACGATCTTCTTGATGTTCTTGTTAGCCGCTTCTACCGCTCCATTTATCTTGGGTCGGTAGGGAGATGAGTTATGGTGTTCGATCTTGAACTCAGCACACAACTCTTTCATCATCTTATTGTTCAAGTTGGATCCATTATCAGTAATGATCTCGCTTGGAACACCATAACGGCAGATGAGATTGTTTTTGATAAAGCGGACCACCATTTGTTGGGTTACATTAGCGTACGACGCTGCTTCGACCCACTTGGTGAAGTAATCAATGACTACTAGGATGAATTGATGTCCGTTTGAAGCCTTGGGCTCAATCATGCCAATCATGTCGATTCCCCATATCGAGAATGGCCATGGGGAAGAGAGAACTTTGAGATGCGTTGGCGGTACATGGATTTTGTCGGAGTATATCTGACACTTGTGACACCTCCTCATGTACTTGTAGCAGTCAGATTCCATTGTCAACCAATGGTACCCTGCTCTTAGAATTTTTCTCGCCATTGCGTGTCCATTGGCATGAGTGCCAAAGGATCCTTCATGAATTTCTTTCATTAGCATTTCTGCTTCTGGTCTGTCTACGCATCGGAGCAGGACCATGTCAAAATTTCTCTTATAGAGAGTGTCACCGCTCAGGAAGAAGTTTCCAGCCAATCTTCTGAGGGTCTTTCTATCTTTCCTGGATACCCCAGGTGGGTACTCCAGTTTCTGAAGGAAGCATTTGATATCGTAATACCAAGGTTGGTCGTCTATGACTGCTTCAATCGTGAAGATGTAAGTGGGCCTTTCAAGGTGCATTATGTCGATCTTAGGTATGTCATTCCATTGACCTACGCTAATCATGGAAGAGAGAGTGGCTAAAGCATCAGCCATGTGATTCTCATCACGAGGGATGTGATGAAATTCGACTCTGTTGAAGAAAGGTAGCAACCTTCTCGCGTAGTCTTTGTAACGAATCAATCCTGGTTGGTATGTGTTCCAATCTCCTTTTATCTGATTGATAACTAAGGCTGAGTCGCTGTATACGTCCAAGTTTTTTATCCTTAAATCAATTGCTTCCTCGAGACCCATGATACAAGCTTCGTATTCGGCCTCGTTGTTCGTACACTTGAACGTGAGTCGAGCAGTGAAAGGAATGTGGGTACCCTGAGGGGTAACAATGATTGCCCCAATTCCGTTTCCGTAATAATTGACTGCTCCGTCAAAGATAAGTCCCCACTGGGAACCTGGTTCTGGCCCTTCACTGGGTAGTGGTTCATCGCAGTCTTTCATTTTTAGATACATGACATCTTCGTCTGGGAAGTCAAACCCGACTGATCCCTGATCGTCAATCGGTTGATGAGCTAAATGATCGGCTAAAATATTTCCCTTGACAGCTTTTTGAGTGTGGTACTCTATGTCATATTCTGATAACAGCATTTGCCAACGGGCAATCCTTCCCGTAAGAGCAGGTTTTTCGAAAACGTACTTGATTGGATCCATTTCGGAGACCAACCAAGTAGTATGACGAATCATGTACTGGCGAAGACGTTTGGCTGCCCAAGCCAAAGCACAACAAGTTTTCTCGAGCATCGTGTACCGAGTTTCGCAGTCGGTGAATTTCTTGCTCAAATAGTAAATGGCAGACTCTTTCCTTTTAGTTTCGTCTTGTTGGCCAAGTACACATCCCATTGAGTCCTCTAGGACTGTGAGGTAGATGATCAGTGGTCTTCCTTCCACTGGAGGTGATAGAATCGGTGGGTTCAACAGGTATTCCTTGATACTGTTGAAGGCGGTTTGGCAGTCCTTTGTCCAAATGCAGTCCTGATTCTTTTTTAGTAATTTGAAGATCGGCGCACATGTCGCGGTCATGAGGAATATGAATCTGGAAATGTAATTCAGACGTCCCAGGAATCCTCTGACTTGTTTTTTGGTTTTTGGAGAAGGCATTTCTTGAATGGCCTTGACCTTGTCAGGATCAACCTCAATTCCTTTCTGGCTGACGATGAACCCTAGTAGTTTCCCTGAACGGACACCGAAGGTGCACTTGTTGGGATTCAAGCGGAGCTTGAATTTTCTTAGACGTTCGAACAATTTTGACAGATGTTCAACGTGCTCACTCTCTGTTTTCGATTTTGCAATCATATCATTGACATATACCTCGATTTCTTTGTGTATCATGTCATGAAACAGAGTAGTCATGGCCCTTTGATAGGTTGCCCCGGCGTTCTTCAAACCGAACGACATTACCTTGTAACAAAAGGTACCCCATGGGGTTATGAATGAAGTTTTCTCCATGTCTTTCGGCACCATTTTGATTTGGTTATAGCCCGAGAATCCATCCATGAAGGAGAAGACTTTGAACTTTGTTGTACTGTCTACCAGCATGTCAATGTGTGGTAAAGGAAAGTCGTCCTTTGGACTAGCCTTGTTTAGGTCTCTGTAATCGACACACATTCTGACTTTCCCGTCCTTTTTGGGAACGGGTACAATGTTGGCTAACCATTGAGGATATTCTGATGTGGCGAGGAAACCCGCGTCAATCTGTTTCTGTACCTCTTCTTTGATTTTGATGGCCATGTCCGGATGAGTCCGTCTCAACCTTTGTTTTACTGGCGGACATTCCAACCTCAACGGTAGATGGTGTTCCATGATGTTGGTATCCAACCCTGGCATATCCTGATAGGACCAAGCGAATACATCGGGGAATTCTTTGAGAAGCTTTATCAAACTCTCTTTGGCAGTTGGACTGAGAAGTGCCCCAATCCTGATTTCTTTTCTCTTTTCTTCTGAACCCATGTTGACTATTTCCAGCAACTCTTTGTGAGGTTCAATGGATCTTTCCTCCTGTCTGAGTAGTCGGGAGATCTCTTCTAGAATTTTGTCGTCATTTTCTTCTTTAGCCTCGAATACCGGGAACTCAAAGTTGGGAGAAGGCATCAGATCGTATGTTTCGACGGGGTTTAAAACAAGCAATCTGCATGACGTGATGATTTGTGTTTAGAAGAGATAGAGAGAATGCAAGAGTGTGTGCAGTGTTTTATCTTACTGCTTGTTTTTATTATTTGTTTTTTTAGGATTACCATTTTCTGAAAAAGCGAAAAGGGAAAACAACAATTAATGCGGGAATTACAGAACGACGTTATTTTATTTATGAACAAGTCGAATCTTGAAACTACATCCCTATAAAACAAAACTCTGTCACTTTGGGCGAAGCAAAGAGGGAAATTTACAGAAAGTGAGCCCTATCAAAACATCCGTTCCACCTGGGCAGGGTGAAAGGTTAAAAGTTGGCAATTACTTTGACTGGTGAACGACCTTTGGAACCTCGACAGCAACCCATTGGCGGCGAACTCCTCGGTGAATCACAAAGTCTGGCACCTTCCTTGATTTGTCTTCAGAAATAACGCTGATTTCTGGTGGAGTAGGATCATTGGAATCTGTCTCCCAGGCAGAATTGTCGTAGGAGGATTCCTCAGTTGTATTTTGCATAGCATTTGTGCTCTCAGTTGTATCTCCCCAACCAGTTGGCTGGATATCTTCGAGCCTGATACGAGAGCTTTCGGGAGCGGTGTACTTGACCATAAAGTCGTATTTTCCACTTGGTTCTCCCAGAGTGTCCCAAACTTCTTTGGAACTGGAGGAGTCATCTCTCTCGATGACGTTGACCTCGGGAAAAGCATAGTTGATGAATTCAAGTCCTGCAAATGTTGCGAATTCATCTTCATGTTGAGTAACTTCAGGATGACCCGAGTGTTGATCCCATGACATGGTGGGGACACAGGTATTCTGTTCAATGATGCTCAGCTAATTTTCATCATTCGGCTGACTTTCTTGCCCCAAGTTTCCTAGATAAGGTTGCCACATTGGCAAACCATCCATTGGGCCATAGTAGTTGTAGTCAAATTGGTCTTTCATCAGAGTGTCTTTCTCTAATGAGTTTGGCGGAGCACGACATCCTTCTGGATCACAGTCTCCATAGATCATTTTGACGTCTGATCTGGGTATAAATCTCGGACTTTGTGTAGGAAAGCAAAAAGGAGTTTGCGTTTCGTCCTGAGACATATAACCGTCCTTGTTAAGATAGGACTTCCATTCTTCCTCTGTGTCGGAAGAATCTTCCTCATTGATAGCATGCACTTCCTGAGGCACTGGGTGAAGAAAACCTCCACTGTGGAAGAAGTTTTGAAGGGGATGAAGACTTTCATCATTGGTAGCTGTCTGGGTACAGGTTGCAGAAATACCAAGACCCTTCTTTGTTTTATTGTCAATAGGAATGATAAGTTGTCCCCATCCTTTTGTATAGGTATTCTCGACCGCTTTGATAGCGTCCTTGTATGAGGAAATCGATGTTCCTCTTTCATATTGCTCGTCTTTGCTCAACCACAGTGCTTGGAACTGAGTTCCAATAACCTCCTCGGGCTCTACACTAGCAGATGATGATAAGTTGCTTACAAACAAGGCTTGTTCTCCGTAGACTGTGACTAGTTGGTCATTCTTGACGAACTTTAGCTTTTGGTGGAGGGTCGAGGTGACCGCTCCAGCCTGATGTATCCAAGGTCTTCCTAATAAACAACTGTATGTTGCCCCGATGTCCATGGCCTGGAAAGTGACTTGAAAAGTGTGAGGACCAATAGTTATGGGAAGATCAACTTCGCCGATAACCGTTTTCTGGATCCGTCGAATGCTTTGACGACAACCTCGCTGATTCTCATCGGAGGGCCTTTGAATGATAATTGCATCAAAGTGGACTTCGGCATAACATTCAGGGCTGACCCTATGTCTACCAGTACGCTGGCTAAAGCATCGCCCTGGCAGTTGACTGTGATATTGAGCGCCATGTTATGATGGCGACCCTCTTCAGGTAATTCCTAATCACTAAATCCCAGATTATTGCAGGAAGTGATGTTAGAGACAATGCTATCGAACTGTCTGATTGTTACATCCTGTTCCACAAAGGCTTGCTCCAAGACTTTCTGTAGAGCCTCCCTATGCGCTTCTGAACTGAGTAACAGTGATAACACAGAGATCTTTGAAGGAGTTTGTAACAGTTGATCAACAATGTTGTATTCACTCCTTTGGATGAGCTTCAGCATCTCATCATCGTTTTTTGAAAGGTCAGAATTACTGGACTGACCGACTGGTGGATTAGGAACTTTTGCCTGAGGTTCCTTTTCTTTGTTAGGTTCTCCAACCCCTCGGTTGAAGATTCTACCACTCCGTGTTACTCGACTGATGTCTGCAATGTTTACAACGGAGGGTAATGGAATTTCCTTTCCATTTTCAATGGTTGTTGCACCGTATTTGTAAGGTATAGCCTTAGTTGATTCATACGGTAACGGTCCCGGTAGATAGATGACTACAGGAGCCTTCTGATTTTTCTGAACATTGTAAGTAATCTCGATCCGTTCCCGGTTGGGAACTTTAGATTCGTCAAGTAGAGGGATGATGGCAAAAACAACCCTGGTCCTATGTTGACCAGAGATTGTGACAACATCCTCAATTTGATCGGCAAGGTAGTTTGGCGTCCAGTTGATGGGTCCAGACCCCGGATATGGACGAATTTCTCCACGATCCACCTGACCCTGAAGAGCTGATATCACAAGATAACACCCTTGGTTACTTTCCGAACAGACGCTACAACGATCATAATTATGTGGTGGCACCTGGCCATGCCCACTTTGAATACAATGTAACCTCACTAGGTTAGCTTCCATTGATCGGACATCCTGACTCTGACGCCGAGTAGGATTCCTGTTGCTGATACTAATTCGCTGAGTATCTTCATCTATATAGACTGGCATCCACCAGTGACTTAACAAGTGCTGAAGTGCCTCCTGGACAAGGGTACAACCTCGATCGTTTTCGCAACCTGCCTTACAGCTGTGATAATCATGTGATACCAGGAATCCAAGTCGGACCTGTTCAGCATGTAACTCTACCAGGCTGATATTCATCATGCGAATATCAAAGATCTGAACCATGTTGATCTGATAAGGGTTCCTATCATTGTAGTCTTAGATCCATCCAAGATCCATCTGACGCTGGAGGGCCTCTTGTATGAAAGAGCATCCCTGTTTGTTTACCGAGCAAGTCAGACAAGAACTGTAATCGTGCCGCGGCGGATTATGATACTGGCTCTTCCTTGAGTGCATCGCCACCAAGTTGACATTCATTTCACGGATATCGTGGTTCTGAATGATGTTAGAATTCGTGTAGACCATGTTAACTCCACGAACTCGGTGCTGTTGGATCCATCCGAGATCCACTTGTTCCTGTAGAGCTGATTGCACCACAGAACATCCCTGGTTGTCTTTAGAGCAGATATCACACTGGTGATAGTTATGAGGTGGCACATAGCCATATCCACTCTGTCTACAATGCATCTTGACCAAGTTGGTTTTCAACAAGAGTACATCATGAATTTGATAGACATTGTTAGTCTCTCCCTCTATCAGGTTGACAGCAGCCTTCTCATGTTGAGGCAGCGGGTTCGTGAGAACATTAGGATTTGTATCCTTGAAGGATAAGACCCCGCTCCTAACAAGCTTTTGCACGTCAGATTTGAAATTAAGACAATTCTCTATGTTATGCCCTGATCCTCCTTGGTGGTAAGGGCAAGTTTGATCCGCCTTAAACCAGAAAGGCGGATTTTCCGGTACTGTAAGAGGGGACTTAGTCTGAATGTGCCCCTTGGCTAGCAGTAATGGAAACAGCTCTGCGTACGATACGGGTATAGGATCAAACCCTGGTGGTCGTGTTGTACGGTTGTTGTTGTATTGGGGACGAGCCTGCTGAAGAGGCTGTTGTGTCCTTTGCTGATCAGGTTGGCTTTGTGCAACCTGAGGTTGATACGTAGGCGTGGGATTGATAGCAGGAGTTACAGCTGCTACTGGTTGATATCGACGCCTTTGCTTTCCGAGGGAGATATTCCCAATATCTTGCTTTTTTTTCTTAAGGAGAGCACTACCGTATTTTATAGTACCACTCGTCGATCCAGTGTCTTTTACCAAACGTCCTTCTCGGACGGCTTCCTTAAGACGTACACCCATGCCCACCATCTCGGTGAAATCACTGGGTGCACTGGCAACCATTCGGTCATAGTAAAATGAGCTTAAGGTCTTTAAGAAGATCTTTGTCATCTCTTTTTCCTCAAGAGGTGGACAAATTTGAGCGGCAATTTCACGCCACCTTTGAGCATACTCCTTAAAGGTTTCCTTGTCCTTTTGCGACATTGATCTGAGTTGATCTCTGTCGGGTGCCATGTCCAAATTGTATTTGTATTGTTGGAGGAAGGCAGTGCCAAGATCTCTGAAGGTGCTGATCGTGGCACGGTTTAAACCCATGTACCATTTTAATGCGGCACCGATTAAACTATCCTGGAAGTAGTGAATCAGTAGGTCCTGATTCTCCGTATGAGCTGACATCCGCCGAGCGTACATCACCAGATGGCTTTGAGGGCAAGAGTTACCCTTGAACTTTTCAAAGACGGCCACTTGGAACTTATGCGGGACTTTCACATTGGAGACCAAGCAGAGATCCGCGGCGTCTTTTCCAAATAGATCCTGACCGCGAATAGCTTGCAATTCCTTTTGCATTTCTAGGAACTGCTCCTGGAATTCATCCATTCTGTCAAATACAGTTTCCTTTTTACCAGTAGGTATTGGCGGAATCTGTCCTTCCGGGACAGTGTGCACCACAGGGGGTGGTACCGTGACTACGGCAGTGAATCTTGGCATTTCCCAAAGTTTGTAACCTTCAGGAGTCCTCGGTATGCCCCTGGCATCTTCACTTTCCCGAAGTTTGTAACCTTCAGGCCCAGCGGCTTCTGTTGTGATTCCCTGATCTCCAACGATCGACGGAACATATCCTTCCAGGATATAGTTGACAGGCATGCCCCAAGGACGATCTTTCGGCATTTGATACCTAGGATCAGACTTTTCCACTATGGGCGTTGAGGTGATCTCTGAGATCACAGTTCTTTGTAGCTGAGCTTCTGCCATGGCTTGCATGTCATTATGAAGCTTTCTTATATCCTCTCTCAGAGCGTCGATCTCTTCTTTCAACTCTCTGTTTTCTTCCTCTAGATCATCCATCTTTTTCTGTCGATTGGCCCGAGTATTGTACGAATGAGACAGTTTGACTCTAGAATCGAGACACAAACGTGAGATTCGTAGGGAAGAAGAATACGCGATGTGAGAATGATGAATGCAATGATTATATTAATTATTTTTTGGTTTAATCAAAATAAACTTCGACAATTAGATTGCAAATATCAAACAGTGGGGAAACCCCTTTTATTGAATTTCAAAGGACTGCGGAAATGAAATACAGTAGATTACAAGGTGCAGGAATAGAAACCTAATCTAATGGGTCCCGAGTCCTCTCTGAAGAGAAATCGGGTGCTGACTTCTTCCTTTTCTTTGACCGGGGCTCTTGGGCCGTTGTCGGGTTGTCATTCCTTTGCCAAGTGAAAGGAGTGAGCAAATTCCTCTGGTCATCTTGATTTTCCACAGCATGTTGCTCTAAAATTTCAATCAGAGCATCTTTCTCTTTCAGTAGTTGCTGTATTCTGGTACACTCTACACTGAGGGTGCGATACTTGTTCTTCCAAGACCTTCTCTCCTTTTGAACTTTGTTGAGAGTAACCTGAAGCTTTCCCGCTTCCGTCATGAAATACATGACAGATTCCTTTGGCGGAAGAATTCTGTGACGCGGATAAGGCATTTTTAGCTTGAGAGCTCCAGTTTGTACCCAGTGGAGATAAGGCTCCACCGAGACACAATATGGTTTTCTTAGAGACTCTCGTCCTTTCTTATGAACATGCTTCCAGGCTTGCACTATTTCCATCTTTAGTGCCCTGTCGTTTTCTCCTTCCTTGAAGAAAAGACCTTCCAGATGAACATTACTTGGGACATGCCTCATCGGTATCCAAATTGACGACGAACCAATACCGGATGGTAGTTGATTCCTCCTTTAGTTCCTATTAGGGGTACGTTGGGGAAGTTTCCACAACGATCAATGATTCTGATTCCATCATAGATCCTATTACACCAATCTATATCAGAGTTGGTAAGAGACATGATCTTCTGCAACCAACGTAAGGCACTCTTACAATCCCAAAAAGCAGCAGACTTAGGCAAATGGGAAGTAAACCATTTATATAGCAGGGGTACACAGCATGTGATCATTCCTCCGCTGTACAAATTTCCTAAGTGTACAGAATGATACGCATCTGCGAGCAAAGTCGGCACAGGATTTCCAATGAGAAAAACCTTAATGGCGTTGATATCTACAAAGTTATTGATGTTGGGAAACAAAAATAACCCGTAGGTGAGCAAGACAAAGATGCTTTCAAAAGCAGTCACATTCCCTATACTAGCGAAGTACAGAGCTTTCTTTGTCAAGAACTGGGCTGGCAAACCTTGGATGCCACCCTTAGTGGTCAGGTGAGTCTTGACCTCAGACTCGTCCAAATAAATTGCTCTTGCAATGGTCTGATCCTTTGGAACTTCTTCCAGTCCAGAAAAAGGAGCTCGATCAGTAATGTGTATATCGGTCAGATGAGAATACTCCTCCAGCGTTGGTGCGAGTTGGTAATCCAGGAATGTGAAACAGTGATAAACTGGATCGTAAAACTGGATGAGTGCATCCATGATTCCCTCAATCACATGGACTCTTAACAGTGGTAGCAGACCTCCGTGCTTGGCTCTGAAAGCCTCAGGGTTAGTGATCATCCTTGCTAATCCTCTCAAATCCTCTAGTTTTGGAATCCTGAAGGTGTACTTATGGGTTCTCCTTCTACCGAAATCCATGAGCGCAATCCTTTTTCTCTGACATTTGCAATCATTGTCTTAGTTTAATTTGAAAAAACAGAGAGACTAGAAGAGAAGATTTTTTTTCTTGTTTTAATGTTTTTTTAGATGAATGCAGCACACAAAAACATAGGAAAAACATGGGGTCAAAGGGTCATTGTCATGAAGTCAAGGCTCTACCCATCCCCAAAGGTTTTCTACGGATGATTTTTTGTACCTGTCACTCAAAATCATTGATTCCTGAGAACACCAGCGGGTCGGGAACCGTGCTAGGTGGTGTTCATCAAAGAAATCTCAGAAGAGGGTAGTTTATCGCGTAACAGCCATTCCCGATAGCCACCGCACTACAAAAAAAGGTGATTTTTCCTAGGTGTATACTCAATCTTTCCACATGCGGCATCACACGCATTCCCATTAGCAGAAAAATAAACAAGTATATCAATTAGGAAAAGCAATATATATATTTGTCCTAAAGTCCTAGACTTTAAAGAGCTATGAATCCTATGTTCCTGACAAAAATGGCTCCTCGGCGGAGTCACCATTTTGTGGTTCTCTCCCCATTTAAAGGTTTTTGACCTAAGATCCTAGTGAAGTTAACAAAGAGTCTTACCCCAGAAAAGAATGAAATTTTAAGGTTTCTACCTAGAACAAGATCTCAAATGAGAGGCTCGTCCCCAGCAGAGTCGCCATTTTTCTGTAGCGAGTGATTTTTGGATGTGGTTGCGAAGCACGATCGCTCTGGTACTGCAGCTCGATTCATTTTTTATCCTATTGAAGCTGATGAAGGAAGGGAAATAGATGTCTCCAACTAACCCTGCTTGCATACTGAGTTTAAACAGTCAAAACTGTTGGTTTACAGATGCTACAAAGATTCGGGGTTTCTCTTAGGTTATTTTGTTAAAATATCATTCGGTCAATTGGTGAGGGGTTTAGGACTGATGCTTCTTGGTTGATATGGGAAGGTATGGGATTTTGGGTTTTTGTTTAGTATGCTCGCTAAGATTTTTCTTTCAATCTTATGCCTACGTATTCCCGTTTACCGAAACAGGGAAATCAGAGTGTTCGTAGTTCCTCCTATTCTACGGGAGGAAATGCGTGTTTTTGGTGTCTTGTTCAAAGCTCAAGACGTGAAGCGAAAGGTGATCTATATCTTGTTCAAAGCCTAAGATGTGAAGCTAAAGGTGTTGACTTTAGAGAGAACTTGTCATCTCTAAAGAGGGTCTGTTTGTCACAACTGTTGGGTGACTGACTGTAAAGGAGGATTACTTTAACTGGGATACGCAGATCCTAGCAATGCCATAATTTCCTTTATAGGGGGTTCTTACCTGAAGGAGAAGACTTTAACTCAGTGTAGAGCAATGCCATCTTTCCTTAGGAATTTCTTATGCTAAAAGAGGGACAGTGGCGTGGATGTAAATAATCCAGAGGCTTGTCGCTTACAGCGATTAGATGGAAGAGTTGTTGATGTTTGTGTACTGCGAACGAGGCACAGCTTTAATGCTAAAAGGTTAATTGGATCAACCAGTGGTTTTCTTATACAAAGCCTAAGAGGAGGCTATTGGCCTAACAAGAGTGAGTTTTTATGTGTCTCGTACGAAGCTCGAGAGAGAGGCAAAAAGGGTTGACTCAACGAGGGAGTGCTTTTGGAGGTGTCTTGTACGAAGCCCAAGACGGAGGTGAAAAGTGATTTGACTCCACAAGAGCCTTTGTATCTCGTACAAAGCCCGAGATGGAGGCTAAAAGTGTTTTGACTCCACAAGAGAACCTTTGTATCTCGTACGAAGCCCGAGATGGAGGCTATAAGTTGTTTGCTCCGCTAGGGAGAATCATTGTACAAAGCCCAAGAGGAGGCTAATGGTTGCTGTTTCAGTTGAGTGACAGGTCCAGTATGTTGTATGAAAGAGAAAATCAGTTCTTATAAAGAGACTGATTCTAGGTGGGGTTGTACTTTGGCACTGATCAGGGGATCAGGGTTATTTCCTGTTCTTTAAGGAAATGAGAAATCCAAAGGGTATTGAGACTGTCCAAGTCTACTGGTGTTTGAGGATGCTTGAGAACGTCTTTGGGACTCAAGGGTCTTAGACTGTCCGAGTCTAGAGTTTTATCCTTTGTACCATGCTGAGAGAAAGTACGCTTTCGGTATGAGGAACTAGACTCTTTTGAAAGACTGTTCTATTAAGATGACTAATTTCTGTTCCTATACCTCTAGGAGGTCGTCGGGACAATTTGTACGAAGCCCAAGAGGAGGCTGGAAACTTCTAAGAAGCCGATCGGTCCTTGTATGGAGCCCAAGAGGCTGTGAAGACTTCTAAGAAGCCGACGAGTCCTTGTACTAAGCCCAAGAGGAGGCGGGGATGCTTTTAGGAAGCCTGTGGTTCCTTGTACAATGCCCAAGAGGAGGCCGATGCTTTTAAGAAGGCAGTGGGTCCCCAAACCCCGAGAAATTCAAGGCAAGCTATTCACAAGGAATAGATCAAGTCAGGAAAGTTCGAGAATTTGGAAGAAAATCAAAGATGCCATTCACGGAGAATACATTCATCTCTGGGAGTAGAGTTTCTTGACAATTCCTAATGAGGACAGCCGAAGAGAAGACTGTATCTGGTGATCCTATTGGGGATCTAGTTCTGTCTATTTCTAAGAGTGACAGTCTGAGAAAGGGTTCAAAAAGAATCTGCCTTTCACATCTCCATATTGTTTAACCCCAAGAGGAGGGAAGACTGTGTCTGGTAATCCTATGGGGATCTAGTTTTGACTGTAAGTTCAGAGTGATCAACAGGGCTTTACCTAGTGCTAAACGTAGTTGCCGAGGAAACTCTAAATATCTATACTATTATTACACAGTTGATATGAGTTTATGAAAAGAGACTTACAGTGAGCAGCCCCACAATACAGTTATATGTATATGAAAGCAGTAAATGAAAGCGTATAAACACTTACTCGGTTGTAGAGCTTCCATGCTGTTTGGTTAGTTGTTCAACAAAGAAAGATTAAAAACAACAATATATTCAAAATCAAAGGAGAAAGTGCTTTGAAAAAGAAAGATTTGGGGGCTTACAGCTCAAGGAGAGGCCTAAGGTTTACCAGTAATTGTCTTGTTGTTTATGTACAGAGGGACTTATACAAGTGACTGAGGCCCAAAAAGGTTTTCTGTACAGAGGGATGGGTCTTACACTCTCTCAAGAGGCCCAAAGAGTTTTAAGAGAAAAAGAGTGGGGCTTATAACACGAGGGTAGGCCCAGTTGGTTCTTCGTTTGAAATGGCGATCGCGCCGAGGTTTTCTTTTAACGCAGAGGGACTTATACAATAAGTGAGGCCCAAAAAGTTTTTGGGTTAAAAGGGGATTGGTTCTTACACTCTATTAGAGGCCCAAATGAGTTTTAAGAAAAGAAATGGGTCTTACTACTCGAGCGTAGGCCCAGATGGTTAATTTTAAACTGGCGCCGATCGCGTCGTTTATTTGAAAATGTACAGAGGGACTTATACAACGAATGAGGCCCAAAAAGGTTTTCTGTACAAAAGGATGGGTCTTACACTCTCTCAAGAGGCCCAAAGAGTTTTGAAAATGATTTATGAGGGTTGAATTAATCCCAAAACCCTAATTTGTTTTCAAAAATGTATTTAATTGAATAAAAATTCAATTAAAATGATCAAAATGGTTTTACATATGGAAAACAAATTGTGATCATGGATTAATGCTTCAAAAATTAAGTATTGACCTACAAAATAATTAGAAGGCATTAAAAGTTGCAAAATCAAGGTGGAAAAAATATTTAAAATGTCAAAAACAATTAAAATATTAATTCTTTGCAAAAATATCAATTATATGAAATAAATAATATTTTTGGGATTTTTTGATAAAATCAAATATTTTAACATTTTTGTGAATTATTGCAAAAAGAATCAACTCAAAATCATTAAAACTCAGAGAGAAATTAATTTTTGAATCAATTAAATAAAAATCACAAAATTCAAATATTCAAATATTCAAAAATGGCGCCAAGAACACACCAAGAACACGCGCGTGTTCTGGGTTTGGCTGATTTGCGTTTTCTCCTCAATCTCACTGAATACTTGATTATATCATGCAATCCACATATCATTATGCTCGTCTCAACCTCACGATCATGTCTATGCCAATTAATTTCATTTAAATTAAATATATAACAAGAAATCACGTAAAATCCTCAAGAACCCTAGATTTTGCATGAAGGTTCAGAAATTCCACACACGATTCAAACAATGCAATTTATTGAGGGAAAACATTCCATGCATGATTAAGAACATATGGCCAAATTATTGTGCAGCAAAAATTGCATGGATCATAGAGTTAGAAGAGCTCATGCTTACCACTTGCAGCTGGTGATCGTGTTTTGTGTTGGAGGTGTTACAGCTAGGTTCCAATGATGTGGATAGCTTCCCTAAGTGCCAAGTGATGTGTCTGAATGCTTGGAATGGATTGAAATGGTTTGGAGTTGAGGATGGCACCTCAACTGCAAAACTGTCAAGAACTTGAGCAAATGGCTAGTGATTTTGTGAAATCAGTGTTACAGGTGTGATGTGAGTATTTGGATCACTTCTATATGATGTATGTGAGGTGTGTGAGTGATTGGTTTGATTGGAAAAGCTCTCAAACTCAAAACCCGATAGTGACTTGCTTTGGAAGGCAATTTTGGAGTGAAGAAGGAGATTTTGAGGAAAACATCTGTTTGATGGCTTTGGTGTACTTAAATTGAACACAATTGAGCTCTATTTATAGTAGAGCAAGTTTGTTTTGCAAGGAATAGTGAATGGCAACTGCTGAGTAGGTTTGTTCAATGTTGGCCAATGGAAATTCAAGTCTCCTCTAGCCATTGACTAGAGGTTAGGGCACAGGCTGCTGGTTCCCTTGGTCTTGGATAAGTCTTGACTGAATTCAGTTGCAAATGGCTCAGTCCATGCCACCTTGATGCTTCCATTGAATGCTCCAATCCAAAATTTGAGTCTTGTCCCTATTTTGGCAATTCTAGGTTCAACATGCTATTTCTTGTTCCAAAGACTTTGGAGGTTTGGCTCAGTGATTGTCCCCTTTAGATTCAATCCTCAGATGTGTCCAAGTGGATAGGAGCATTTGGATTTGGCTGATTTTGGCAAATCGAGCAAAATTGCAAATTCTGCCTTGCCTTGACAGATTTCAACAAGGCAACTTGCCAATGTCATAACTCATAGGCCGAATGGAATTTGGTAATGTTCTTGGCCATTTTGGAAAGCCCTTACATGATACAACAACTGTTTGAACATGTTTGGTTTTGATCTCTTTTGAATCCAAGTGAAAAATCCCCCTACATTTGGAAAAAAGTGAGGCAAATTCTGACTTAGTGAAATTTTCACTAAGTGTTGGAACAAAGTGACTTTTCTTGATTTTGATCACTCCATAACTCAAAATCCATGAGGAATTTGGACATAGGTGAGTATGAAGCTTTTGTAGAGGGCAATGAGATCTACAAATCAAGCTTTGGATGGAAGAAAATGACTTTGTGGTTTAGGAGTTATGGTCCTCCAAAGTTGGCACATTAGTGTCACTTTTTCCATAACTTAGAAATTTTTCTAAGTTCTTATGGTTACCCCTTTTACAAGTTATCCAACTTTTCTTGATTTTTCTTGATGAATGATGATTCAAATCATACATTAACATCATTTTAGGGTTAAAAATCCATTTTGGTGAAAAATCTCAAAAAGTCAAAGTTGACTTTTGTGCACAGTTGACTTTTTATCAGATGAATTCCAAACTGTGCAATTCTTCAGGAAATCATGTCCTTGACCTAAATCAAACTTGATGGACATGTTCCATGGGTGTCATAGGGTATGTTGATGCATGTCCTAGGGTTTGGGAACATGTCCTGGTCAAAAGTCAAAGCTACAATTGACTTTTCTCACGAAACCCTAACTGTGGTGCAGATGAAATTGAGGCTTGTTGCTCAAACTTCTTGGATTAATCCATTGTTCAAAATGGATCAATATACTTAATTAGAGACCCTCAAACCCTCTCTTGAGGTCTTAGCTCATGATTTGTCCCAAAAGTCAACTTGGGGGTGAATTAGATCAAGAAACCCTAATTCCTGATTTTTGATGTATGCATCCCCTGAGGCAAAATTGACTTGATGATTGGGTCCATGAGGCCCCATGAAGTATATTAGGTAATGTTTTGGATCATTGGCTTGTGCCCAGATGAAAAATTTCCATCTGGAGGCCCTGGTCGACCAAAACCCTAATTTGGTGACACTGGCGATCTTGAGGCTTGATCCACCTAGAAGGGAGCAGCTTGGTGCTTAATCCTTGAAGTGGGAGTCCTTTTGATCCTTTGTAGCTACTTGAGAGGTTAGACAAGTTGAAGATCATGTCATTCCTTGATTGATCCTTTGTCAAAAGCTCTGAGAGGGTTTGAAACCCTAAATTTGATTGCAGTGATTGCTCACCCATCTTTGGGGAGACTAAAGAGGTAAGATGGTTCCCCCATATTGTGATGATGATTTTCACAATGATAGGAAATCTTAGTGGTCAAAATTTGGGGTATGACATATCTAACGAGACATTTTTTCTCATAATAATCCGTTTTGGTCCATGGAAATCTTCTAGCATTTTGATACGATATACTTTTCCATTTATATCCACATTGAATATTTCATTGAGATTTATAGCGAATTTTGTCTTGACTAAAAAATGCGCCATGTCCAGGTTCTTTTGAGTGTCTGTTTCGTCATCACATTGGATGAATTCTTCCATAGTGCCAATAACAAATTTAAAGAATTTTACACACCACGCATGGCCCGGTAACCCAAAACATCTGACCCAAGTTAGCCTCTCATTATCCGTGTCATCTGGTGTCCAAGGATGTATATTCTGAAAGCATCTTGATATCCATTCTTCTTCCTCTTGAATCAACAACTTCAACGCTCCTTCAATAGTTTCTTCCAATAGGCAAAGATTGGCCCCAAGAGGTGTTGCTTTGATGTGGGAAAAACCTTCTGCATTTAAAGCTTCCTGTATACAATATGTCGATCCTGTTTTTTCCACCTCCCCTACAAACGTTCTATCAAACCTTACCATTTTTTATTTCTCAACATCAAATTTTAGACGTGAAAATCTAGGTTTGTCATCATCTCTCTTATGACTTCTAAATCCTCACCTGCTATCAACCATTGTGTCTGTCACACTACCATTGTCATTGCGTAAAACCTGACTAAACGATCTACCATCAGCATATCTCCCCACTCTATTATTGAATTGCCTAACATCCTTATGTTGTTCAATCCGGTTCTTCCTTTCTGTATGATCCTTCTTGAGCCTTGCTTCTCTATTAAATCTAGGAACATTGGCGAACATTTTTCTCCCTTCTATTTGAATGTGATCTAGCTTAATCGCTAATACCCTTACATCATTCACTTTCCTGAATCTCACAAATCCATATCGTTTCCCCCTCTTGTCCCTCTTAGCTGGGATGTAAACCTCCGAGATGATCCCAAACTCCTTGAAGATATCTGCCATTTCGTTTGCCCCAAATTTCTCTAGGAACTCTGTGAAAAAGAAGGAGGAGATCTGAGCATCCTCCATCTACATTTTACCTCCCTTCTCCTTCCAAACAGACGGTCTAGTCGCATTACTCTTCCATTTTCTGTTTCGTACTTCTGTCTATTCCATGTTACTCATGGACTCAGACTAATCCTGAAACTCTCCAAACCCAAAAAAAAACTATCAGATAACTTAGGAATAATTTACACAGAAAAAACCACTAATACTAACTAACAAAAGAATAAGAGAGGAAGACAATTATAACTTGGAAGGAGGGAGGTCCCTAATCCTAAGATTAGGACTTTAAACCAAACCCTCCAAATCAAAATCTTTGTTCTTCATTCGATAGTAAAAATGTGTTGATTGCTTTCTATAATCCCAACATGACCTCTTGGAGAATTAGAAACAAATGGCTTCACTGTATTTCTTTGACCAGTTCTATGGATTTTATTATTTCACATGTTCACAGAGAGGCTAACAATTGCACATACAAGATCGCAAATCTTGGTTTAGCTTGTAATAATTTCACTTGGTGGGATGAAATTCTGGAGATAACTTCTTGTAATTTCATTAGGGATCGTTTAGGCCTCCCTAATTAACGTTTTTCTCATTAGGAGGTTTTGACGTTGTCTCGTCCTTGTTTGTTGCGTTCCCTCTTTTCTATATATTTCTCTTTTCTTAAAAAAAATTATAGCTGATTTTCATGTGAATATAAAATATATTAATATGCCTTATTTTAATTTTTTTAGAATATATATCTTTGTAGGGTATATAATGTTTTAATTAAGAGAAAAATCAAAAGAATGATAGTAATCACATGACTCAATGACTACCGTCACCAAAAGTATGAAGGTAAGTGTAGCGTGTGATTTTTGTCGGTGACGCGACCACCTTATCGCACATGGGTTCCTCCACACCGCAACGGTAGGAGGGGGAGTGCTACTTTCTGATTTCTTATTTATCCCGTGAAGCTGGAAGGGAAATGGAAGCTATCTAAAACTAACCTTGCACGCGAATGTTTAACTGAACAAACGTTAAGAGAGATTCGGGGAATTCGGGGTCAGGTTATACAATGGGGAGTTGTCAATTACCCATCCTATATGTGGTTATCCACAGGTTGATAATTTTAGGTTCTGCTTTGTACTTGATGGTCTTTGTTTGTAAATGGGTTGGGAAAGTTTTGAGAGAGAAAGTGAATTTTTTGATGATTTTGGCGAGGTACTGGACCTCAGTTTTGATTGGTATGAAGGTACTGGACCTAGAGTTTTTGATTGGTGTGAAGGTACTGGACCTAGAGTTTTTTGATTGGTATGCTCGCTAAGATTTCGCAATCTTATGCCTACGTATTCCCGTTTAAAGAAACAGGGAAATCAGAGCAATCGTAGTTCCTCCTATTCTATGGGAGGAAAAGATGTTTTGGTGTCTTGTTCAATGCCCAAGATTGAAGCTAAAAGGTTTATTTGTGTCTTGTTTAAAGCCCAAGATTGAAGCTAAAAGGTTTGACTGAGAGAGAATTTGCCATCTCTAAAGGGAGACATCTCGTCTGTTTATCACAACTGTTGGGTTACTGTTTATAAAGGAGAATTACTTTAACTGGGATATGTGAATCCAACAATGCCATAATTTCCTTTATAGGGGATTTGTCCTGAAGGGGAAAACTTTAACTCAGTGTTGAGCAATGCCATTTTTCCTTAGGAGTCTTTCATGCTAAGAGAGGGACAGTGACGTCGATGTAAATAATCCAGAGGCTTGCCATTTACAGGAATTAGATGAAAGATGGAGTTTTACCAGGATAAGAGATGGACTACAGCTTGGATATTTGAATCAAGAAGTGTGCCACTTACATCACTTATCTGGAATTAGGGTTTGTTTTGAATGTCTATTTTGATATGTGATATACAGAGAAGTATCTTCCTACATAGAGGTTTTGATTTCCTCTGAAGGGAATGTTGATTTTTGTGTGCCTTGATCAAAGCCCAAGGTTGAAGCTAAGAGATTAATTGACTCCACTGGGGAAGTCCTTATACAAAGCTTAAGAGGAGGCTGGAAAAGACTGACTCAACAAGAGAGTGTTTATACATGTCTTGTACAAAGCCCAAGATTGAGGCTAAAAGAGACTGACTCTTTTGGGGATATCATTATACAAAGCCTAAGAGGAGGCTAAAAGTTTGACTTTTCTGGGGAAAATATTATGTCTGTCTTGTACAACGCCCAAGATTGAGGCTAAAAAGGATTTTGACTCTGCTGGAGAGGGTTTGTATGTGTCTTGTACAAAACCCAAGATTGAGGCTGAAAAGAAGATTGACTTTGTGGGAAAGAAATCTTTATCTGTCTTGTACAAAGCCCAAGATTGAGGCTAAAATGAGACTGACTTAACTGAGGATTTTTAGGTGTCTTGTACAAAGCCCAAGATTGAGGCTGAAAGAAAGTTGACTCTGCTGGAGAGTATTGTCTGTCTTGTACAAAGCCCAAGATTGAGGCTGATAAAAAAAGGGCTAACTTAACAAGAGAGTACTGAAAAGGGCGATTGACTCAACAAGAGAGTCTGAAAAGGTTAGCTCAGTTGGGGAAAATCATTTTACAAAGCCCAAGAAGAGGCTGACTATGTTGAGGAAAGGAATGATCATTATACAAAGCCTAAGAAGAGGTTAGCTTCTGCTGAGGTTTATTGAGATCCAAAGGCAGGTCCAAATGGGGAATCAACTCTTGCTGAGGGTTTACAGAAGAGTTAAGATATCAAATGCCTTGAGGTTTTGATTTGGGATAGTGTTATACTGATGATAAGTTGACCCTGGTTAGGGGAAACTTAAGGTGAGAGTTTAAGGATTGAGTTTTGAAAACCTATAGAGGTTTCAACTCTACTGGAGATTGGTTGAATGACCATGGTTTTTCCTGTGTTTATAGGGAACTTGAGAATGTCTTTGAGATCCAAGAGGGGATTAGACTGTCCAAGTCTACTGGTATGGAAGAGTTTATCTTTGTATGATGCCCAAGAGGAGGCTAGTGTTTTAAGGGATGAGAATCAACCCTAAATTGGTCTGAGGTTTTGACTCTGGAAAGACTGCTCTAGCAAAGGATGACTAAGTTCTGTCCTATACCTTTAATTGGTCTTCAAGGTCCTTGTACTAAGCCCAAGAGAAGGCATGGGAACTTCTAAGAAGCCGGAGGGTCCTTGTACAAAGCCCAAGAGGAGGCGGGATGCTTTTAGGAAGCCTGTGGGTCCAAACTTAAGAAGAGTTCAAGAAAAGTTTCACCGGGAATAATCTTTTCTTTAGTGAATAGTTCTAGGGTTTGAAGAAATTCAAGAGAGGTTTCACCAGGAGTTAATCCTCTCTGGGGAAATGAACTTCTTTGACAATTTCTAATAGTGACAGTCTGAGAAAAGTTTCACCGGGAATAATGACTTTCTCTTTGTTCCGTATTGTTTAAGCCCAAGAGAAGGCAAGACTGTATCTGGAGTTCCTATGGGGAACTAGTTTTGATTGTATTGAAAGAGTGACCACTGGCTTTACCTAGTTCTAGACCTAGTTGTCGGGGAAAACTCTAAGCAGGTATACAAGTATATATACAGTTGATATATGACAAGTATTTAAAAGGACATGAAAGAAGGACTTACAGGTGAGCAAGCTTCCAGCAATACAGTTTTATATATATATATATATATATATATATATATATATATATATATATATATATATATATATATATATATAGGCATGTAAAGAAAGCTGGTAAAAACTTACAGGCGAGCAAGCTTCCATTGTAACAGCTGTATGGTTAGTTGTTCAAGAAATTAAAGAAAGTTTGATAACAACTATGGATTTGAACCTAAATCAAAAGGGAAGTTGCTTTTGAAAATATTGGGGCTTATACTCGAGGAGAGGCCCAGATGAAAAACAGTAATTGTACCGTTGTTTTGTAAACTATACTGGGGCATATACAATGACTGAGGCCCAAAGAGGTTTTCTGTACAAAGGGATGGGTCTTACAACTCAAGGAGAGGCCCAAAAGTTTGAAAAAAAGAAAAGAAATAGGACTTACAACACAAGGGTAGGCCCGGATGGTTTTCATTTAAAAGGCGACGACCGTGCCGAGATTTGAAATTCGCAGTGGGACTTATACAATGACTGTTGCCCAAAAAGGTTTTAGTTAAAAAGGGATTGGGCCTTACTTGGGTCTTACACTCTAATTGAGGCCCAAAGATGTTTGAAAAGATTAGTTAGGGTGATAGTGATCAAAAACCCTAATTTTTGGTTTTTAAAAAGTAATTTAATTGAATAAAAATTCAATTAAAATAATCAAACATGTGAAAAAAGGTTGTGATCTTGGATTTATATTTGGAAAATCATGTTTCATTCATGGGATGATTTAAAAATCATTTGAATTTTGCAAAACTAAGAGAAAGAAATATTTTTAATGTTAAAAAACAAATAAAAATAGAATTCTTTACAAAAATACCAAATATGTGAAATAAATATTATTTTTAGGAAATTTTCATGAAATTTTCATGGAATTTTCATGGAATAAAATATTTTAATATTTTTGTGAATTTTCAAAAAAAGAATCAATAAAAAATAATTAAAATTGAGAGAGAAATTAATTTTTGAATTAATTAAAAAACATGAAAATAATGAAAAATAGCAAAAATGAGAGAGAAGCAAAAAAGGTATGGGTGGGGTTTGAACCCGTGACCTCCTAGACAAACACATATGCGCGCAACCACTGGGGTGGTGATACATCCGTGTATCAAAACCACCCCATAAATACATAAGGGGTGCCAAGTTTTCAGGCGTGGCCAAGGCAAGGCAAGGCAAGTTTTAGCAATTTACGTGAAGCCTCTAAGTTTCTCATTTCTCCATGAATTGGGACAAAATTTAGGTGCATCTGACCTAAAATTTCACGAGGAATCCAATGGTGGTCTTGGAATTTTCAGGAAGTGTCCCTATTTTAAAACCCGATAGTGGTTTCAAAATAGGCCTAGATTTGCATGTTCTATGCTATCTCATGGTACAGGCAATAATAGTATGACAAATTGGTTCAAACACAACATATACAACATGTATGAGATGTTTATGATCAGTGGACCTCAAAGGAATGCATAATTTAAAGAGTTCAAGTTTTGATGCACTTACCTCTTGGAGCTTTTTGTGCTACCTGCCAAGTTCCTTGTGCCAGAAGTAATTTGATGCTTTGGACACTCTCAATTGATCCCTTAGAAGCTTTTAGGATGATTAGAACCAGCTGGAATCCTTAGGAACAAGTTTTGGCACTTTCTTGCAAAAGGGGCAAAAGTGACCAATATGGCAACTCTCTCAAATGTTGTTCCAGATTAGGGGAACCATTTGGGACAGTTTGAGGATGATATTTGGAGTGTGTTTGAGGCTTTATTTGGTTTTGGAAGTGACTGAATCAAGAAATGGCTTGAAAAATGCAGAAAAGTCAAATTTTGAGGTTTTGGAGGTGGACTTTTTGATTTTGGTGTTTCAGGTCACAAGTGAGTGTTTGAACAGCTTAGATATGACATATTGGATGTGTTTGGACCATGAGTTATGGTGGAATTGTTCTTTAACTTAAAAACTCAGAGATACCTTACAAAAGAAGGCATTTTGGCCTAAAGAGATTTTGAGGAAAGCAGGTGTTGTAGTGCTTTGGTGTACTCAAACTGATCACAATTGAGCTCTATTTATAGTGTGTTAAGTTTGTTTTGACATCAATATTGAATGGCAGCGGCAGCAGGCCTTTGGCCAATGTTGAGCAAAAGGAATCTCAAGTCTCCTCTAGCCATTGACTTGAGGTTGGGGCACAGGCCTATGGTCCTTTGATTCAGAGCTTATTCTTGACTCATTCAATTAGGAATGTGTCAGTCCATGCCACCTTGGTGCATCCATTGAATGCTTGGAAACAAAATTGGAGTCTTGGCACCTTTTTAGCCTTTTTACGTTTGTTATGGCTAAGTGTAGATTCTTGGACTTTGGAGGCTTGGGGATCAGATCATTCTCCTTTTGTTTTATCCTAAGATGTGTCCAAATGGATGACAAGGCTTAGAGTTGCTCAATTTTGTCAAATCGAACAAAACACCAAATTTTGCCTTGCCTAGGACAGTTGGAAATGGTGATTTTGAGGGATTCATATCTCCCTGCTCAGGTTGAGTTATGGGAGGCTCTTGTGCTTTTTAGAAAGCCCTCATATGATACAAAACATGTGTGATCATAGTTTGTTTTGAAACTATTTGGACCCAACTGAAAAAACCTCATGAACATTGATGTTCAAGGCTGGTAACTTAGGCAGATTTTCACTAAGTGTTGGAAAAAGTGTCATTTTTATGTTTTTGTCATTTTGATCACTCCATAACTTAAAATCCATGAGGAATTGGAGTCTGGGCTAGTTGAAGCTTTTGTAGAGTGTAACAAGACCTACAAATCCATTTTTGGATCACCCAAAATGGTTGCTTGGATCTCAAGTTATGGTCCTTGGAAGTTGGTACCAAAACCACTTTTATTCCATAACTTAGAAAAATTTTGGTTTCTCATGGGTGCCCCTTTTGCAAGAAACCTCACTTTTCTTAATTTTTCTTAATGAATGATGATCAATACCATACATTAACATTATTTTTGACTTATTGGAACCATATTTGTGAAAAATTCCAAAAAGTCAAACTTGATTTTGTGCACAGTTGACTTTTTATCGGATGAAATCCAAACTGTGCGATCCTTTGTGAAATCAAGTCCTTGACCTAAATCAAACCTAATGGATGGATTCCATAGGTGTTATAGGGTGTATTGAATCATGTCCCAAGGTATGGGGGCATGTCTTGGTCAAACGTCAAAGGTACAATTGACTTTTTCCTCAAAACCCTAATTGTGGTCCAGATGAAATTGAAACTTGTGAGCCAAGCTTCTTGGGTTAATTTATTGTTTCAAATGGATCAATGTAATGTATTTGAGACCCTCAAATCATGTCTTGAGGTCTTGGCACATGCTTTGTCCCAAAAGTCAACTTAGGGGGGAATTAGGTAGAGAAACCCTAATTCCTGATTTTTGGTAAATGAATCCCCTGAGGTAAAATTAACTTGATGATTGGGTTTATGAGGTCCCTTGGAGTATCTTAGGTTGTGCTTTGAAGCATTGGCTCATGCCCAGATGAAAATTTCCATCTGGAGGCCTCAGTCGACGAACACCCTAATTTGGTGACATTGGCGATCTTGAGGCTTGATCCACTTGGAATGTTGCAACTTTGTGCTTGATTATTGATGTGGGAGTCGTCTTGATCCTTTATAGGTGTTTGAAAGGTTAGACAAGTTGAAGATCATGTCATTTCTTGATTGATCTTTTGTCTAAGTGCTCTAAGAGGGCTTGAAACCCTAATTCTTGATTGTGGTGAATGCTCGATCATCTTTGAGGAGATTGATGAGGCATGAAAGTACATCCATATTGTGGTAATGATTTGCACAATGATGGGAAATCTTGGTGGTTAAAATTTGGGGTATGAGAGATGCCCCTATTTAATTTTCTTGGACCCGAAGGTGTGAATGGCGAAGGTATTCGGGCATTCGGGGTGCAAGAGGATTAAATATCGGAATACCCGAAATTTTAATAGTGGTTATGAATGGTAGTTTGCTCATCCATCTTATTTGGATAAGCAATAATGCTAAGAAAAGGGTGAAACTTCCCCTCGATCCTAGTTTTTAGCCACGGAACTGGTCTTAGTTTCTGATATAATCTTCCCCTCGATCCTGGTCTTCAGCCAAGGAACTGGTCTCAGTTTCTGATATAAACTTCCCCTCGATCCTGGTCTTCAGCCAAGGAACTGGTCTTAGTTTCTTTTGTCAATAAACTTCCCCTCGATCCTAGTCTTCAGCCAAGGAACTGGTGTCAGTTTTTTTTGTCAAGTTCCTTCCTTGACAAGGGACGTTATGTGTCGCAATTTTCCTCAAACTTCTCGCCGAATTTTCCTGGGGAGATGCCATTTGATGGGAAAAAGTTTTGATGTCAGACTTGCTGGGGAACCCATTCGTCTGAGTTGTAGAGGTGTTCAAACTTCTCTGTTGGAGACGCCATTTGTTGACTCTACTGGGGAAAACGAGTCTCTTGAGAGGTTGTTTCCTGCTTGGGGATATTACATTATACTTTTCTTCGAGATCTTCTCAGAGAAATGCCATGTGATGTAATCCAATTTTGAGGTGCTGATGACTTCATTAACATTGACTTTCTGAAGAGAAAAACCAATGTGTTGCTAAGAGTCTTTAGTTGCGAGGCTTTCTCTGGGGATTTTCCTTAATCCGGGAAAGCGAGAACATCATCTTCAATGGTAAAGAGTGACGTTTGTCGAATGTCTTCTTGCATTTCAGAGGTTCAAGTTATCAAAGTGGTCGAGGACCGTCTCCAATCCAAAAATAAATCGGGGAGAAACTGCTCAAACGCTGTATTTCCTAACAAGTAAAGGACTGACAACTTGATTGAGAGGACTTTATCACTTGGGAACTAGACCGACTAAAGTGATAGTGATGCAATATGAACATGTGTATGAATCAATAATGCATGATGTATGTATGTATATGCTGACAAAACTGACGTGACATATAGACTAATAGATGAACACGACTGGATACTCGGCCACGGTGGGGGATAAAAGTACCACTGGTTCAAAATAGCAATCCTGCCCTGCTTGGGAAAGACGGTCCCCGTGGGGAAGAAGAATTGTCAATCGGTCTTAAGAGGTATGAAACCCTACCGGGGATGTCAGATGAAACATGGTCTCTGACACAGTTGATCCTTCATTCAGGTGTACTGGTTTAGAAGGAGTACTTTGATTATGCACTTTGAGGTTCAATCACCTCTGAATAAGCGATCGATGTTCTTTTTGATGTTCAAAGCCAAAAGGAATTGCCATTTTTATTTTAAAAGCAGAAAAATTTTTGACAATTAAATTCATTTTTGTTTTATTTCAAGAATCGTTGATCATGTTAAAAATGTCAATCTGTAAAGCTAAAACAAATAAGAATTGCAAACAAAAGCACTAGGGCCCAAATTTTATTGATAGGATGGAAATCAGCCAAACGCATGATCCCATAGAGTATTTACAAAGTTAGAAAATGGTAATTTATGGGAAAAGGGGCTACATTAAAACATAACGATCGTTATCCTTCCACCAACTTTGAATTCTGGACGTCTTGGGCTTCTGTCGAAGATGACCTTGATTGGAGTCTTTTGACTGATGGTATTGTCGCTGGGGATTTAACCTTGTTGAACGTATTTACTTTCCAGGAATCCCTAACTTTTGCCTGGATTGTACTTTGAGATTTCCAATCCACCGGGATGATTTTTTTATTTATGTCTCTAATTTTTGCCTGGACCGCCCTTTCGGGTTTTCAATCCACCGAGACGCTTCTCTTTTTTTTAGTTTAGGTGAAGTATTTCTTGACTACATCGACATTCGTGGGGTAGGCAAATTCTTCTCCATCCATGGTTGCGAGTCTCAAGGCGCCGCCTGAGAAGGCTTTTCTGACCACATATGGGCCATCGTAATTCGGAGTCCACTTGCCCCAGGAATCAGTGAGAAATGATTGTATCTTCTTGAGCACGAGGTCTCCTTTCCTGAAGACGCGAGGTCGAACTTTTTTGTCAAACGCTTTCTTCATTCTTTGTTGATACAACTGACCATGGCACAAAGCCGTTATTCCCTTTTCTTCGATTAGGTTCAGTTCATCGTGCCTGCTTTGACACCATTCAGCTTCTGTTAGCTTAGATTCCATCAATACCCGTATTGATGGTATCTCTACTTCTATAGGGAGCACTGCTTCCATGCCATATATTAGAGAGAAAGGGGTTGCCCCTGTTAAAGTGTGGACAGATGTGCGATAACCGTGAAGAGCAAAGGGTAGCATCTCGTGCCAGTCTTTGTAGGTTACAACCATCTTTTGAACAATCTTCTTGATGTTCTTATTAGCTGCTTCTACCGCCCCGTTCATCTTAGGTCGGTAGGGAGATGAGTTATGGTGTTCGATCTTGAACTCAGCGCACAACTCTTTCATCATTTTGTTGTTCAAGTTAGATCCATTATCAGTAATGGTCTGGCTTGGAACACCATAACGGCAGATGATATTGTTTTTGATAAAGCGGACCACGACTTGTCGGGTTACATTGGCGTATGACGCTGCTTCGACTCACTTGGTGAAGTAGTCAATGGCTACAAGGATGAATCGATGTCCGTTTGAAGCTCTGGGTTCGATCATGCCAATCATGTCAATTCCCCATATGGAAAAAGGCCACGGGGAAGAGAGAACTTTGAGATGTGTTGGAGGTACATGGATTTTGTCTGAGTATATCAGACACTTGTGACATCTCCTCATGTACTTGTAGCAATCGAATTCCATTGTCAGCCAATAGTATCGTACTCTTAGAACTTTTCTCTCCATTATGTGTCTGTTGGCATGAGTGCCAAAGGATCCTTCGTGAATCTCTTTCATTAACATGTTTGCTTCTGGTCTGTCTATGCATCGGAGCAAGACCATGTCGAAGTTTCTCTTATAAAGTGTATTACCGCTCAGGAAGAAACTGCCTGCCAGCCTTCTGGGGGTCTTTTTGTCTTTTTTGGATGCCCCGGGTGGATACTCTTGTTTTTGAAGGAAGCATTTGTTATCGTGATACCATGGTTTGTCGTCTATGACTGCTTCGATCGTGAAGATGTAAGCGGGCCTTTCCATGCGCATTATGTCGATCTTAGGTATGTCGTTCCATTGACCTACACTAATCATGGAGGAGAGAGTGGCTAATGCATCAACCATGTGATTCTCTTCACGAGGGATGTGATGAAACTTCATTCTGTTAAATAAGGGTAACAACCTTCTCGCATAATCTTTGTAAGGAATCAGTCCTGATTGGTATGTGTTCCAATCTCCTTTGATCTGATTGATAACCATGGCTGAATCTTCATACACATCCAAGTTCTTAATTCTCAAGTCAATCGCTACTTCGAGACCCATGATACAAGCTTCGTATTCGGCCTCGTTGTTTGTGCATTTGAATGTCAATCGGGCAGTGAAAGAAATGTGGGTACCCTGAGGTGTTATGATGATTGCCCAAATTTCATTTCCATAATTGTTGACAGTTCTGTCAAAGATTTGTCCCCATTGGGAACCTGGTTCTAGCCCTTCGCTGGGTAGCGGTTCATCGCAATCTTTCATTTTCAAGTACATGACATCTTTGTCTGGGAAGTCAAACCCGACTGAGTCTTGATCGGTAATTAGTTGATGAGCCAAATGATCGGCTAAAATACTTCCTTTGACGGATTTCTGAGCATGGTACTCAATATCGTATTCTGATAACAACATCTGCCAACGGGCGATCCTTTCTGTGAGAGCAGGTTTTTCAAAGACGTACTTGATCGGATCCATTTCGGAGATTAACCAAGTAGTGTGACAAATCATGTACTGGCGAAGACGTTTGGATGCCCAAGCCAGAGCACAACAGGTTTTTTCAAGCATAGTGTACCGAGTTTCACAGTCTGTGAATTTCTTACTTAAGTAGTAAATAGCAGACTCTTTTCATTTTGTTTCGTCTTGTTGGCCAAGTACACAACCCATGGAGTCTTCCAAAACCGTTAAATAGATGATTAGCGGTCTTTCCTCCACTGAAGGTGATAGAATTGGTGGGTTCAACAGGTATTCCTTGATACTGTCGAAGGCGGTTTGGCAGTCTTCTGTCCATACGCAATCCTGATTCTTTTTTAGTAATTTGAAGATTGGCGCGCATGTCGCGGTCATGAGGAATATAAATCTGGAAATATAATTCAAACGTCCCAGGAATCCTCTGACTTGTTTTTCAGTCTTTGGAGAAGGCATTTCTTAGATGGCCTTGACCTTGTCAGGATCAACCTCAATTCCTTTCTGGCTGACGATGAATCCTAGCAGTTTTCCTGAGCGGACACCGAACGTGCACTTGTTGAGATTCAAACGGAGTTTGTACATTCTCAGACGCTCAAATAGTTTTGACAGGTGGGTCACATGTTCCTCTTCTGTTTTAGATTTGGTAATCATGTCATCGACATACACTTTGATTTCTTTATGCATCATGTCATGAAACAGAGTTGTCATGGCCCTTTGATAGGTTGCCCCGGCGTTCTTCATGCCGAATGGCATTACCTTGTAACAAAAGGTGCCCCATGGGGTGATGAATGAAGTTTTCTCCATGTTTTCCGGTGACATTTTGATTTTTTTATTATAGCCCAAGAATTCATCCACGAAGGAGAATACTTTGAACTTTGTTGTACTGTCTACCAGCATGTTTATGTGCGGTAAGGGAAAGTCATCCTTTGGTCTGGCTTTGTTCAGATCCCTGTAATCCACGCACATTCTGACTTTTCCGTCCTTTTTTGGAACTGGCACTATGTTGGCTAGCCATTGAGGATATTCTGAGGTGGCGAGGAAACCCGCGTCAATCTGTTTCTGCACTTCCTCTTTGATTTTGATGGCCATGTCTAGATGAGTTCTTCTCAGTCTTTGTTTCACTGGCGGACATTCTGATCTTAACGGTAGATGATGTTCCACGATGCTGGTGTCCAACCCTGGCATGTCCTGATAGGACCAAGCGAATACATCGGGAAACTCTTTGAGAAATTTTATCAAGTCATGTTTGACAGTCGGACTGAGCAGTTCCCCAATCTTGATTTCTTTTCTCTCTTCTTCTGAACCCAAGTTGACTGTTTCCAACGGCTCTTTGTGAGGTTCAATGGACCTTTCCTCTTGTCTGAGTAATCGGGAGATCTCTTATGGAATTTCTTCGTCTTCTTCTTCTTCAGCTTCAAATACCGAGAATTCAAAGTTGGGCGAAGGCATTGGATCGTATGTTTCAATGGGGTTTGAAACAAGCAATCTGCATGACGTGATGATTGTTTTTTAGAAGAGATAGAGAGAAATGCAAGAGTGTGTGCAGTGTATTTTCTAAAAAAATGCTTGTTTTTATTTTTGAGTTGTTTTTTAGGATTACCATTTTCTGAAAAAGCGAAAAGTGAAAACAGCAATAAATACGAAAATTACATAATGACGTTTTTTATTTATGATTTAGTCGATTCTTGAAATTACAGCCCTATAAAACAAAACTCGGTCGCTTTGAGCGAAACAAAGAGAGACATTTACAGAAAGTGAGCCCTATAAAAACATCCGTTTCACCTGGGCGGGGTGAAAGGTTAAAACAAAGATGACAATTACTTAGACTTGTGGACGACTTTCGGGACATCGACAGCAACCCATTGGTGGCGAACTCCTCGGTGAATCACAAAGTCTGGTACCTTCTTTCTTGGTTTGTCTTCAGAAATGATGCTGATTTCTGGCAGAACAGGATCGTTGGAGTCTTCCTCCCAGGTAGAGTTGTCGTAGACGAACTCTTCTGTTGTATCTTGTACAATATTTTCACTCTCAGGTCGATCTCCCCATCCAGTTGGCTGGATGTCTTCGAGCCTGATACGAGGGCTTTCAGGAGCAGTGTACTTGACCGAGAAGTCATACTTGTCACTCGGTTGTCCTAAAGTGTCCCATACTTCAGTGGAACTGGAGGAGTCATCCCTCTCGATGACGTTGACCTCGGGAAAAACATAGTTGATGAACTTTTGCCCTGCAATTTTTGCAGATTCATCGTTGTGCTAGATATCTTCTGAATGCCCTGAGTAATGATCCCATGATTTTGGTGGGGACGCAGGTATTCTTTTCAATGATGCTCGGCTGATATGCATCGTTTGGCTGACTCTTTGACCCCGAGTCTTTTGGGTACGACTGCCAGATAGGCAAGTCATCCATTGGGTCATAATAGTCATAGTCAAAGTTTTTTTTCATCAGAGTGTCCTCCTCTAATGAGTTTGGTGGAGCACGACATCCTTCTGGATCGCAATCTCCGTATATCATCTTGACATTTGATCATGGTATATATCTCGGACTTTGGTTGGGATAGCAAAATGGCGTATGTGTTTCTTCTTGGGACATATAACCATCCTCGTTGAGATAGAACTTCCACTCTTCATCTGTATCGGAGGAGTCACCCTCATTGATGGTATGTACTTCTTGAGACACCGGGTGAAGGAAGCCTCCACTGTGGAAGAAGTCCTGAATGGGATGAAGACTTTCATCGTTAGTAGCTGTCTGCGTACAGGTTGAGGAAAAACCAAGACCTTTCTTTGTCTTGTTATCAATAGGAATGACAAGCTATCCCCACCCTTTTGCGTTGTTACTCTCGATCACTTTGAGAGCATCTTTGTAGGAGGAAATCAATGTTCCTTTTTCTGATTGATTCTCATTGCTCACCGAAAGTGCTTGGAACTGGGTTCCAACAACCTCCTCGAGTTCTACACAGGATGATGATAAGTTGCTCACGATCAAGGCCTGCTCTTCGCAGACTGTGACTAGCCTGTCATTCTTGACGAACTTCAGCTTCTGGTGAAGTGTCGAAGTGACTGCCCCATCTTCGTGTATCCTAGGTCTTCCTAATAAACAGCTGTATGCTGCCCGGATGTCCATGACCTGGAAAGTGACTTGGAAAGTGTGAGGACCGATAGTTATGGGAAGGTCGACTTCGCCGATAACTATTTTTCTGGATCCATCAAAGGATTTGACGATGACCTCACTGCCTTTCATAGGAGATCCTTGAAATGATAGTCGCATCAGAGTTAATTTTGGCATAACATTCAGAGCTGATCCGGTATCTACCAGTACGCTGGCTAAAGCATCATCCTGGCAGTTGACTGTAATATTAAGTACCATGTTATGCTTTTTGCCTTCTTCTTGTAGTTCTTCATCACTGAATCCTAAGTTATTGCAGGAAGTGATGTTGGAGATGATGCTATCAAATTATCTTATTGTCACATCTTGTTCCACAAAGGCTTGCTCTAAGACTTTCTATAAAGCTTCTCGGTGAGCTTCGGAATTGAGCAAGAGAGATAGCACAGAGATTCTCGAAGGAGTTTGCAACAGTTGGTCTACAATGTTGTACTCGCTCTTCTGGATGAGCTTCAGCATCTCATCATTGTTCTTTGAAAGGTCGGGTTTACTGGATTGACCGACTGGTTTATTGGGAACTTCTGTTTGAGGTTCCTTTTCTTTGGTGGGTTCTCCAACTCCTCGGTTGAAGATCCGACCACTCCGTGTTACTCGACTGATGTCTGTAATGTTTACGACGGAGGGTAATGGATTTTCCTTTCCATTCTCGATTGTTGTCGCACTGTATTTGTAAGGGATAGCCTTATCTGATTTGTACGGTATTGGTCCTGGCAGATAGATAACCATAGGAGCCTTCTGATTTTTTTGACCATCGTAGCCGGCCTCAATTGGTTCGAGGTTGAGAATTTTTCTACTATCAAGAGGAACTCTTGATTCATGGAGTAGAGGGATTATGGCGCATACGTCTTTGGCCACTTCCTATTTAGGGATTAAGACAACGTCTTTGTTTTGATCAGGAAGATAGTCTTGCATTACGTTGATCGAACCAGAACTTGAACATGGCCGGATCTTCTTTTGGTCCAACTGATTTTGAAGAGCTGCTCGCACAAGGTAGCATCCTTGGTTGTTCTCTGAGCAAACTCTACAGCGCTCATAATTGTGCGGTGGCACCCGACCATATTCGCTTTGTATGCAGTGCAAACTTACTAGATTTGTTTCCATCGCGCGAATATCTTGACTTTGATGCATAGTAGGATTCCCGTCAGTCATACTGACTTGTTGTGTGTCTTCATCTAGGTAGATCGGAAGCCACCAGTGGGTCAACAAGTGTTGAAGTGTTCTTTGGACAAGTGCATATCCTTGGTCGTCTTTACGACACACTTTATAGTTCTGATAATCCTGTGAAGCCAGAAAACTGAGCCTGACCTGATTAGCGTGTAATTCTACCAGGTTGGTATTTATCAGGCGAATATCAAAAATTTGAATCATATTAACTTGATAATGACTTCTATCACGGTAGTCCTGAATCCATCTGACGCTGGAGGGCCTCTTGTACAAAAGAGCATCCCTGATTGTTTATTGAGTAGATCAGACAAGAATTGTAATTGTGTTATGGTAGATCATGATGTTGGCTTTGCCTTGAGTGCATTGCCACCAAGTTGACATTCATCATCAGAATGTTGTGGTTTTGGATAATATTGGGATTCGCGTGGGCCATATTGACCTCACAGATTCGGTGATCTTGGATCCATTCGAGATTTATTTGTTCTTGTAGTGTTGATTGCACTACGGAACATCCTTGATTATTCTTTGAGCAGATATCACACTGGTGATAATTATGAGACGGTACATGACCGTATCTGATCTGTTTGAAACGCATCTTGATCAGATTAGTTCCTAATAGGAGTACATCGTGAATTTGATAGCTTTGGTTAGATTCTTCCTCTATGAAATTTACTGCAGTTTTCTCATGTTGAGGCAACGGGTTCGTCTGAACATTTGGATTAGTATCTTTGAAAGATAGGACCACGTTCCTGACAAGCTTCTGCACATCAGATTTGAAGCTGAGACAGTTTTCAATGTTATGCCCCGGTCATCCTTGATGGTAAGGGCAAGTTTGATCTGATTAGAACCAAAAAGGCAGATTTTTCGGTACTGTAAGAGGAGACCTGGTTTGGACGTGCCCCTTGACCAGTAGTAGTGGAAATAGTTCTGCGTACAACATCAGTATAAGGTCAAACCCTGGTGGTCGCGTTGTACAGTTGTTATTGTTGTACTGAGGACGAGCCTGCTAAAGAGGCTGTTGTGTCCTTTGCTGACACTGCTGTTGATTCGGTTGGCTCTGAGCAACCTGAGGTTTATACGTTGGAATAGGCACAGGGTTGATAGCAGGAGTTACTGCTGCTACTGGTAGATACCTTCGCCTTTGCTTTTTGAGAGAGATATTACCAATATCTTGCTCTTTTTTCTTATGGAAAGCACTACCGTATCTTTTGGTACTGCTTGATGGTCCTGTATCTTTGACTAAACGTCCTTCTCGGACTGCCTCTTTAAGGCGTACTCCCATGTTCACCATCTCAGTAAAGTCGATGGGCGCACTAGCGACCATTCGGTCGTAATTGAATGAGCTTAAGGTTTTCAAAAAGATCTTTGTCATCTCTTTTTCCTCAAGAGGGGGACAAATCTGGGCGGTAATTTCACGCCATCTCTGAGCATATTCCTTAAAGGTTTCCTTGTCCTTCTACGACATTGCTCTGGGTTGATCTCTGTCCGGTTCCATGTCCAGGTTATACTTATATTGATGAACGAAGGCAGCGCTATGATATCTAAAAGTGACGATCTTAGTGCGGTTTAAACCCATGTACCATTTGAGGTCGGCACCAGTTAAACTATCTTGAAAGTAATGGATCAGTAGCTGTTGATTCTCTGTCTGAGTTAACATCTTTCGAGCGTACATCACCAAATGACTTTGAGGGCAAGACTTGCCCTTGTATTTCTCAAAGTCAGGCACCTTGAATTTGTGCGGGATTTTCACATTGGGGACCAAACAAAGGTTTGCGGCATCCTTTCCAAATAAATCTTGACCGCGAATGGCATGCAGTTCCTTCTGCATCTCCAGGAATTATTCCTGGAACTCATTCATTCTGTCGTACATATCTTCATTTCCACCAGAGATTACTTGTGGAATCTGTCCTTCCGGGACAATGTGTACCACGGGTTGTGGTATAGTCATTATGGCAGTGACTCTTGGTGCTTCCCTATCCCGAAGTTTGTAACCTTCAGGAGTCGCTGTCATGACTCTTGCATCTTCGCCTTCCCGAAGTTTGTAACCTTCAGGCCCAGTGGTTCCTGCTGCAGTTTCCGGTTCTTCAGTGACCGGCGGAATGTATCCTTCAGGGACAAAATTGATAGGCATGCCCCAGGGGCAATCTTTAGGCATGTTATACCAAGGATCATATGTCTCCACTATGGGCGTAGACGTGATCTCTGAAATCACAGTCCTTTGTTGTTGTCTATGAGTTGCTGCCAGAGATTGCATGTCACTGTGAAGTTTTATCAAATCTTCCTTCAGAGCATCAATTTCTTCTCTCAGCTCTCTGTTCTCTTCCTTGAGATCGTCCATTTTCTTTTATCGATTGGCTCGAGTATTGTACGAATGAGAGAGTTTGACTCTAGAATCGTGACACATACGTGAGATTCGAAGGTAAGAAGAATGGGTTATGTGAGAATGATGAATGATATGCAATGAAATTTTTTTTTTAAATCAAAAAGAAACTTCAACAACTAGATTGCAAATATCATACAGTGGGGTGACCCCGTTTTATTGAATTTGAAAGATTGCAGAAAGGGAAATACAGTATTTTACAAAGTGTCGTAAAAGGAAAAGTCTAAGCTTATGGATCCTGAGTTTTCTCTGAGGAGGGCTCAGGTGCTGGTTCTGGTATTTTCCTTTTCTTTGGTCGGGGCTCTTGAGCCGTTATCGGGTTGTCGGTCCTTTGCCAAGTGAAAGGAGCGAGCAAATTTCTTCGGTCTTCTTGACTTTCTACAACATGTTGCTCTAATATCCTAATCAGAGCATCCTTTTCTTTTAACAGTTGCTGAATTTTGGTACACTCTACATTCAGAATACGGTATTTGTTCTTACAAGATTTCTTTTCCCGTCGAACTTTGTTGAGAGTGACCTAGAGTTTTTCCGCATCAGACATAAAATAAGGACAGATTCCTTTAGCGGAAGAACTTCTTGATGAGGGTAAGGAATCCTCAGCTTGAGGGCTCTAGTTTGTACCTAGTGGAGATAAGGTTCCACAAAGACACAGTCTGATTTTCCTAGAGACTCTCTTCCTTTCTTGTGAACATGTTTCCAGGCATGCACTATTTCTGTCTTTAGTGCCCTGTCATTTTCTCCTTCCTTAAAGAAAAGACCTTCCAGATGAACATTACGCGAGATATGCCTCGTTGGGTATCCGAGTTGACGGCGAACTAAAATTGGATGATAGTTGATTCCTCCTTTAGTTCCTATGAGGGGTACATTAGAGAAATTTCCACATTTGTCAATGATCTTTATCCCGTTGTAGATTCAATTGTACCAATCTATGTCAGAGTTGGTAAGAGACATGATTCTCTGGGACCAACGTAGAGTACTCTTATGATCCCAAAAAGCAGCAGACTTGAGTAAATGGGAAGTGAACCATTTATAAAGCAGGGGTACACAGCAGGTGATCATTCCTCCGCTGTACCAATTCCTTAAGTGTACAAAATGATAAGCATCTGCGAGCAAGGTTGGTACGGGGTTTCCAATCAGAAATATCTTAATGGCGTTGATATCGACGAAGTTATCAATGTTGGGAAAAAGGAACAACCCATATGTGAGTAGCACAAAGATATCTTCGAAAGTAGTAATGTTTCCTATACTGGCAAAGTATAGGGCTTTCTCTACCAAAAACTTGGCCGGTAAACCTTGGATTCCTTCCTTAGTGGTCATGTGAGTCCTGACTTCTGACTCATCCAAATAGATTGCTCTTGCAATGGTTTGATCCTTTGGAATTTCTTCTAGACCAGAAAAGGGAGCTTGGTCAATGATGGGTAAATCAGTCAAGTGAGAGTACTCCTCTAGTGTCGGTGCTAGTTGATAATTCGGGAACGTGAAACAATGATAAACTGGATCGTAAAACTGAACCAATGTAGACAGGATTCCTTCAACTACATGAACCCTTAATAGAGACAGCAGTCCTCCGTACTTAGCTCTGAAAGCATCAGGGTTGGTGATCATCCTTGCCAACCCCCTTAAATCCTCTAGCTTTAGAGCCTTGAAGGTGTACTTGTGCGTCTTCCTTTTATTGAAATCCATAACGCAATCTCTCTCTCTGATATTTGCAATCATTGTTTTAGTTTAATTTGAAAAAGAGAGAAGAAAAAAGAAGATTTTTTCTTTGTTTAAGAGTTTTTTAAATGAATGCATGAATGCAGCACACAAAAACATAAAAAAAACATGGGTTCAAAGGTTCAGCGTCACGAGCATGGAGTCATGGCTCTACCCATCCCCAAAGGTTGTACTATGGTGAATTTTTGTACCTGTTCCCAAAATTATTGACCCCCTTAGGGATGACAATAACAAGCTAGTTCACCCGAGCGAGCTGTAGCATCCTAGGGTAATCTCAATTGAGTGTAGTATCTCATGTCAACTATTTCGGATAGCTACCGCACTACAAAATAGCCACATGGTTACTGTCTACTAAATCCTCAGTTTCACGGATACCACATTGGGACAATCTGCCTTCACAACGGAGTCGTTAAGCATTAAATCCGCAAAGGGTATCTCCACTGATTTGATGGTCTACCGGGACAGCTTATTCGGGATTCACTCCCTGTAAGACCGCCCGTCTATGCCATCACCTATCTTAGGTATCACTCAAACTTTCCACACGCGACATCACTCGCATTCCCATTAGCAGAAAAATAAACACGGATATCAAGTAGGAAAAGCAATATATGTATGTATATATATATTATAATTCCTAAAACTAACATCCTAGACCTCTTAAGAATTCTAATCTTAGTCTTAGACAGATAAAAGACGTCCCCAGTAGAGTCGCCATTTTCCTGTTGGAAAATAGGAACGAATGATGACTAAGGTAAAACAGATCCTAATGGCACTCCCCAGCAGAGTCGCCATTTTCCTGTTTGAAAATAGAGACGAATGATGACTAAGGTAAAACAGATCCTAATGGCACTCCCCAGCAGAGTCGCCATTTTCCTGTTGGAAAATGGGGACGAATGATGACTAAGGTAAAACAAATCCTAATGGCACTCCCCAACAGAGTCGCCATTTTCCCATTGGAAAATGGGGACAAATGATGAATAAGGTAAAACAGATCCTAATGGCACTCCCCATCAGAGTCGCTATTTTCCTGTATTGTGCGATTTTTGTCGGTGACGCGACCACCTTATCGCACATGGGTTCCTCCACGCTGTAACAGTAGGAGGGGGAGTGCTACTTCCTGATTTCTTATTTGTCCCGTGAAGCTGGAAGGGAAAGGGAAGCTATCTAAAACTAACCTTGCACGCGAATGTTTAACTGAACAAATGCTAAGAGAGATTCAGGGAGTTCGGGATCAGGTTATACAATGGGGAGTTGTCAATTACCCATCCAATGTGTGGTTATCCACAGGTTGATAGTTTTAGGTTCTGCTTTGTACTTGATGGTATTTGTTTGTAAATGGGTTAGGAAAGTTTTGAGAGAGAAAGTGAATTTTTTGATGATTTTGGCGAGGCACTGGACCTCAGTTTTGATTGGTATAAAGGTGCTAGACCTAGAGTTTTTGATTGGTGTAAAGGTACTGGACCTAGAGTTTTTTTATTGGTATGCTCGCTAAGATTTTGCAATCTTATGCCTACGTATTCCCGTTTAAAGAAACAGGGAAATCAGAGCAATCGTAGTTCCTCCTATTCTATGGGAGGAAAAGATGTTTTGGTGTCTTATTCAAAGCCCAAGATTGAAGCTAAAAGGTTTATTTGTGTCTTGTCCAAAGCCCAAGATTGAAGTTAAAAGGTTTGACTGAGAGAGAATTTGTCATCTTTAAAGGGAAACATCTCGTTTGTTTATCACAACTGTTGGGTTACTGTTTATAAAGGAGAATTACTTTAACTGGGATATCTGAATCCAGCAATGCCATAATTTCCTTTATATTGGATTTGTCCTGAAGGGAAAAACTTTAACTCAGTGTTGAGCAATGCCATTTTTCCTTAGGAGTCTTTCATGCTAAGAGAGGGACAGTGGCGTGGATGTAAATAATATAGAGGCTTGCCATTTACAACAATTAGATGAAAGATGGAGTTTTACCAGGATAAGAGATGGACTACAACTTGGATATTTGAATCAACAAGTGTGCCACTTACAACAGTTATTTAGAATTAGGGTTTGTTTTGAATGTCTGTTTTGATATGTAATATACAGAGAAGTATCTTCCTACAGAGAGGTTTTGATTTCCTCTGAAGGGAATGTTGATTTTTGTGTGCCTTGATCAAAGCCCAAGGTTGAAGCTAAGAGATTGATTGACTCCACTGGGGAATTCCTTATACAAAGCTTAAGAGAAGGTTGGAAACGACTGACTCAACAAGAGAGTGTTTATATATGTCTTGTACAAAGCCTAAGATTGAGGCTAAAAGAGACTGACTCTTTTGGGGATATCATTATACAAAGCCTAAGAGGAGGCTAAAAGTTTGACTTTTCTGGGGGAAATATTTTGTCTGTCTTGTACAACGCCCAAGATTGAGGCTAAAAGGGATTTTGACTCCGCTGGAGAGGGTTTGTATGTGTCTTGTACAAAGCCCAAGATTGAGGCTGAAAAGAAGACGGACTCTGTGGGAAAGAAATCTTTATCTGTCTTGTACAAAGCCCAAGATTGAGGCTAAAATGAGACTGACTCAACTGAGGATTTTTAGGTGTCTTGTACAAAGCCCAAGATTGAGGCTGAAAAAAAAGGGGTAACTTAATAAAAGAGTACTGCAAAGGGTGATTGACTCAACAAGAGAGTCTGAAAAGGTTAGCTCAGCTGGGGAAAATCATTGTACAAAGCCCATGAGGAGGCTGACTATGCTAAGGAAAGGAAGGATCATTATACAAAGCCTAAGAAGAGGCTAGCTTTTGCGGAGGTTTATTGAGATCCAGAGGCAGGTCCAAATGGGGAATCAACTCTTGTTGAGGGTTTACAGAAGAGTTGAGATATCAGATGCCCTGAGGTTCTGATTTGGGATAGTGTTATACTGATGATAAGCTGACCCTGGCTAGGGGAAACTTAAGGTGGGAGCTTAAGGATTGAGTTTTGAAAACCTATAGAGGTTTCAACTCTACTGGAGATTGGTTGAATGACCAGGGTTTTTCCTGTGTTTATAGGGAACTTGAGAATGTCTTTGAGATCCAAGAGGGGATTAGACTGTCCAAGTCTACTGGTATAGAAGAGTTTATCTTTGTATGATGCCCAAGAGGAGGCTAGTGTTTTAAGGGATGAGAATCAACCCTAAATTGGTCTGAGGTTTTGACTCTGGAAAGACTACTCTAGCAAAGGATGACTAAGTTATGTCCTATACCTTTAAGAGGTCTTCAAGGTCCTTGTACTAAGCCCAAGAGAAGGCATGAGAACTTCTAAGAAGCGGGAGGGTCCTTGTACAAAGCCCAAGAGGAGGCGGGGATGCTTTTAGGAAGCCTCTGGGTCCAAACTTAAGAAGAGTTCAAGAAAAGTTTCACCGGGAATGATCTTTTCTTTAGTGAATAGTTTTAGGGTTTGAAGAAATTCAAGAGAGGTTTCACCGGGAAGTAATCCTCTCTGGGGAAATGAACTTCTTTGACAATTTCTAATAGTGACAGTCTGAGAAAAGTTTCACCGGGAATAATGTCTTTCTCTTTGTTCCATATTGTTTAAGCCCAAGATAAGGCAAGACTGTATCTGGAATTCCTATGGGGAACTAGTTTTGACTGTATTGAAAGAGTGACCACTGGCTTTACCTAGTTCTAGACCTAGTTGTCAGGGAAAACTCTAAGCAAGTATACAAGTATATATACAGTTGATATATGACAAGTATTTAAAAGGATATGAAAGAAGGACTTATAGGTGAGCAAGCTTCCAGCATTACAGTTATATATATATATATATAAAGGCATGTAAAGAAAGCTGATAAAAACTTACAGGCGAGCAAGCTTCCATTGTAACAGCTGTATGGTTAGTTGTTCAAGAAACTAAAGAAATTTTTTATAACAACTATGGATTTGAACCTAAATCAAAAGGGAAGTTGCTTTTAAAAAAATTGGGGCTTATACTCGAGAAGAGGCCAAGATGAAAAATAGTAATCGTACCGTTGTTTTGTAAACTGTAGTGGGGCTTATACAATGACTGAGGCCCAAAGAGGTTTTATGTACAAAGGGATGGGTCTTACAACTCAAGGAGAGGCCCAAAAGTTTGAGAAAAAGAAAAGAAATGGGACTTACAACACAAGGGTAGGCCCAGATGGTTTTCATTTAAAAGGCGACGACCGTGCCGAGATTTGAAAATCGCAGTGGGACTTATACAATGACTGAGGCCCAAAAAGGTTTTGGTTAAAAAGGAATTGGGTCTTACACTCTAATAGAGGCCCAAAGATGTTTGAAAAGATTAGTTAGGGTGATAGTGATCAAAAACCTTAATTTTTGGTTTTTAAAAAGTATTTTAATTGAATAAAAATTCAATTAAAAAAATCAAACATGTGAAAAAATGTTGTGATCTTGGATTTATATTTGTAAAATCATGTTTCATTCATGGGATGATTTAAAAATCATTTTAATTTTGCAAAATCAAGAGAAAGAAATATTTTCAATGTTAAAAAACAAATAAAAATATAATTCTTTACAAAAATACCAAATATGTGAAATAAATAATATTTTTATGAAATTTTCATGGAATAAAATATTTTAATATTTTTGTGAATTTTCAAAAAAAAAAAGAATCAATAAAAAATAATTAAAATTGAGAGAGAAATTAATTTTTGAATTAATTAATAAAAACATGAAAATAATGAAAAATAACAAAAATGAGAGAGAAGCAAAAAAGGTCTGGGTGGGGTTTGAACCCATGACCTCCTAGACAAACACATGCGCGCGCAACCACTGGGGTAGTGATACATCCGTGTATCAAAACCACCCCATAAATACATAAGGGGTGCCAAGTTTTCAGGCCTGGCCAAGGCAAGGCAAGGCAAGTTTTGGCAATTTACGTGAAGCCTCTAACTTTCTCATTTCTCCATAGATTGGGACAAAATTTAGGTGCATCTGATCTAGAATTTCACGAGGAATCCAATGATGGTCTTGGAATTTTCAGGAAGTGTCCCTAATTTAAAACCCGATAGTGGTTTCAAAATAGGCCTAGATTTGCATGTTCTATCCTATCTCACGGTACAGGCAAGAATAGTATGACAAATTGGTTCAAACACAACATATACAACATGTATGAGATGTTTATGATCAGTGGACCTCAAAGGAATACATAATTCAAAGAGTTCAAGTTGTGATGCACTTACCTCTTGGAGCTTTTTGTGCTACCTGCCAAGTTCCTTGTGCCAGAAGTAATTTGATGCTTTGGACACTCTTAATTGATCCCTTAGAAGCTTTTAGAATGATTAGAACTAGCTGGAATCCTTAGGAACAAGTTTTGGGACTTTCTTGCAAAAGGGGCAAAAGTGACCAATATGGCAACTCTCTCAAATGTTGTTCCAGATAAGGGGAACCATTTGGGACAGTTTGAGGATGATATTAGAAGTGTGTTTGAGGCTTTGTTTGGTTTTGGAAGTGACTGAATCAAGACATGGCTTGAAAAATGCAGAAAAGTCAATTTTTGAGGTTTTGGAGGTGGACTTTTTGATTTTGGTGTTTCAGGTCACAAGTGAGTGTTTGAACAGCTTAGATATGACATATTGGATGTCTTTAGATCATGAACTGTGGTGAAATTTCTCTCTAACTCAAAAACTCAGAGATACCTTGCAAAAGAAGGCATTTTGGCCTAAAGAATGAGATTTTGAAGAAAGCAAGTGTTGTAGTGCTTTGGTGCACTTAAACTGATCATAATTAAGCTCTATTTATAGTGTGTCAAGTTTGTTTTGGCATCAATAGTGAGTGGCAGATACAGCAGCCCTTTGGCCAATGTTGAGCAAAAGGAATCTCAAGTTTCCTCTAGCCATTGACTTGAGGTTAGGGCACAGGCCTATGGTCCTTTGATTCAGAGCTTATTCTTGACTCATTCAGTTATGAATGTGTCAGTCCATGCCACCTTGGTGCATCCATTGAATTCTTGGAAACAAAATTGGAGTCTTGGCACCTTTTTAGCCTTTTTAGGTTTGTTATGGCTAAGTGTAGATTCTTGGACTTTGGAGGCTTGGGGATCAGATCATTCTCCTTTTTTTTTATCCTCAGATGTGTCCAAATAGATGACAAGGCTTTGAGTTGCTCAATTTTGTCAAATCGAATAAAACACCTAATTCTGCCTTGCCTAGGACAGTTGGAAATGGTGATTTTGAGGGATTCATATCTCCCTGCTCAGGTTGAGTTATGGGAGGCTCTTGTACTTTTTAGAAATCCTTCATATGATACAAACATGTGTCATCATAGTTTGTTTTGAAACTATTTGGACCTAACTGAAAAAACCTCATGAACATTGATGTTCAAGGCTGGTAACTTAGGCAGATTTTCACTAAGTGTTGGAAAAAGTGTCATTTTCATGTTTTTGTCATTTTGATCACTCCATAACTCAAAATACATGAGGAACTGGAGTCTGAGGTAGTTGAAGCTTTTGTAGAGTGTAACAAGACCTACAAATCCAGCTTTGGATCACCCAAAATGGTTGCTTGAATCTCAAGTTATGGCCCTTGGAAGTTGGTACCAAAACCACTTTTATTCCATAACTTAGAAAAATTTTGGTTTCTCATGGTTGCCCCTTTTGCAAGAAACCTCACTTTTCTTGATTTTTATTAATGAATGATGATCAATACCATACATTAACATTATTTTTTACTTAGGGGAACCATATTTGTGAAAATTTCCAAAAAGTCAAACTTGATTTTGTGCCCAGTTGACTTTTTATCTGATGAAATCCAAACTGTGTGATCCTTTGTGAAATCAAGTCCTTGAACTAAATCAAACCTAATGGATGGATTCCATAGGTGTTATAGGGTGTATTGAATCATGTCCCAAGGTTTGGGAGCATGTCTTGGTCAAAAGTCAAAGGTACAATTGACTTTTTCCTCAAAACCCTAATTGTGGTTCAGATGAAATTGAAACTTGTGAGCCAAGCTTTTTGGGTCAATCTATTGTTGGAAATGGATCAATGTAATGTATTTGAGGCCCTCAAATCATGTCTTGAGGTCTTGGCTCATGCGTTGTCCCAAAAGTCAACTTAGGGGTGAATTAGGTCAAGAAACCCTAATTCCTGATTTTTGGTAAATGAATCCCCTGAGGTCAAATTAACTTGATGATTGGGTTTATGAGGTCCCTTGGAGTATCTTGGGTTGTGCTTTGAAGCATTGGCTCATGCCCAGATGAAAATTTCCATATGGAGGCCTCAGTCGACCAAAACTCTAATTTGGTGACACTGGCAATCTTTAGGCTTGATCCACTTGGAATGTTGCAAATTTGTGCTTGATTCTTGATGTGGGAGTCCTCTTGATCCTTTATAGGTGTTTGAGAGGTTAGACAAGTTGAATATCATGCCATTTCTTGATTGATCCTTTGTATAAGTGCTCTAAGAGGGCTTGAAACCCTAATTCTTGATTGTGGTGAATGCTCGATCATCTTTGAGGAGATTGATGAGGCATGAAAGTACATCTATATTGTGGTAATGATTTGCAAAATGATGGGAAATCTTGATGGTCAAAATTTGGGGTATGACAATAAGGTCAACAACACAACTTGTTATCACCAATAGGATGATAGTAAGCACACAATGGTTTCAGAGGTTGCCATCACCAAAAGGATGATGAACAGACCAAAGCTCCAAGCACTACTACAAAAAACCCATTTAGCAATGGTTGGGAGTGACATATAATGACGCGGGCGAAGGCGTTGTTATGTAGATTGTTGTTGTAAGTTCGTCGTTTCTACAACGGTCTGGAAACCATTGTTGTATTCTGGAAGCACACGATATATTGCAACAGTTAGGTATTTCAACCGTTGTAATATAAATTAACTATCACAACGGTTATCAGTATCAACCTTTGCCATATATATTAACTATCACAACGGTTTTGTATTTCAACCGTTGTGGAATGTACCCTTAGTTTATTAAATACAAATGTATATTGCTTGTTTTACCATCCACCTAATTAAAGAAATACAACCATTAAAATTGGTAAAGAACTATATAATCTGAAAATTAAACTGTTCTTGAAAACCAACTTAAACACAACACTGTTTTCCAAATTGCATCCATTTCATTCGGCACATTTTATGTTCCTTAACATAAAATTTATGGTTCAATGGTAGGTTTCCTTCAATCCATTGATATCTTTTATTATAGTTTACCTCATCATCACCAAAAATCATCGCAATTTTATCATTATAACAATCATGATCTTAACAACTACGATGATTAGTGACGATGATGAGGTAAACTATAAGAAAAGATATCGATGAATTGAAGCAAACGGACCATTGGATCATAAATTTTATGTTAAGGAACATTAAATGTGCTGAATGAAATGGGTGGAATTCGGAAAACATTGACATGATAAAGGTTAGTTTTCAAATACATCCTAATTTTCAGATTATAAGTTTCTATATCAATTTAACTGATTGCATTTTCAATAAAAGGATAGTGAAACAAACAATATACATAGTATATAATAAACTAAATTTCATATACAATATCAGAATGAATTCATATATATATATATGTACCTTATCAGAATGAATTCATATGTATGTATCACCATCATCATCACCATGTGAAACAAACCCTAAGAAGTGGGAAGCAATGAAGAAAATTAGTTAGTATTAAATTTAACTATATACAATATATATATATATATATATATATATATATATATATATATATATATATATATATATAATAAACTAATGTTCTATATCAATTTAACTGATTGCATTTTCAATAAAAGGATAGTGAAACAAACAATATACATAGTATATAATAAACTAAATTTCATATACAATATAAGAATGAATTCATATATATGTACCTTATCAGAATGAATTCATATATATATGTACCACCATCATCATCACCATGTGAAACAAACCCTAAGAAGTGGGAAGCAATGAAGAAAATTAGTTAGTATTCCAAACAAAACAACCAAAAGTTGAAACAAAACCCTAAGAAGTGGGTCTGTACCATTACAATGAAGTTCACCTTGCTTGTGAAGCATTGAAGTCGAATCTGCACAAAATGAGAACAATCAACAAAAACAACATGGAGCAAATGAGATAATGGGAACTATCTAACAAAAAGATTGAAATAGAAGACTACCTTATTTTCCATAAACAATATGTACATTACGCTTGCTACCGCCAGCATCATCACCATGTTCATCTAGTTTTAGATTCTGCAAGAAGAACTACAAGGAGGAAGAAGCTTAAATCAAAAGCTTCATACTTCTTGTATTTCTTCTCGCGGATTCTATAAAAAGATGAAGTTTACTACCAAAAATGGGTGCTAGGGTTTCGCTGTGAAGGAAACGGCGCTACTGTCAATGATAGAAAGTTAATTCCCTTATATAGGTAAATATTTCACAACGGTTTTATAAAATAACCGTAATGATAAGTATATATATTATTTTAATAATATCACAACAGTTAGTTATATTAACCGTAGCGATAACCCTTCTAATTGGTACAAAGTTCGACTCCAAGCAACAACATTTTTCTATAATTACGTAAAATAGAAAAATGGTGTTGCCTAGTATAAGGGGTATCACTACGATTATTATTACTAACTGTTGTAATATTATTAACCCTTGCTCTTCCCGGAGTAGAGAACACTGCCATAATGATTTAAAATTTTCTCCGTTTTTCAAAAAATATCGTTCCAGAATATCAACCATTTACAAGTTATCATCATTGCAGGCATTAAACTATCAGACTTTTCATCTTCAACCTCATCTATAAATAGACAACTTTCCATTTCTTCATAATATATTCTTCGTAACAATGGGTAGTTCTACAAATGAGAATGTTAGAATCACCAATGAGGAACGTCAGGCGCAAATAAAGGAGGTCCAACCAGCGGCCAGGGATACCTTAAGGGTGAGGAAGGATAATAGAAGAAGAAGCTGAAGAAGAAAAAGATAAAGAAGAAAAGGAGAACAGTTTATTATGATTCCGATGAGGGGAGTGAGGAGAGATGTCTGGATTATGAAGATGCATTTGCAGCAATGGGCTCTGACATTGATAAATATATGTAATATGATTATCAATGTACCCTTCTTAATGGAATCTTAATAAAATTTTATTTTATATATGCTCATCTCTTACAGTTTTATTTTTAAAGTTATATATACTATTCTCTTGCACTTAAAAACACTAACAAAAGAAACAAAATATATGTTTAAAAGAAAAACAATGATGAATTTTGAGTTTTGAGGTTAAATCCCCATAACACTAACAAAAGAAATAAAATATATGTTTAAAATACAAAAACATGACAAAAAATATAGTTGCTGGGAATCGAAGCTTGTTACATGTATTACAATGGTGTTTTAATACAACCGTGTTTAAAATGTAAAAATATGAAGAAAAAAAATGTAGTAGCTGGGAATCGAAGCTTGTTACACAGCTTGTATTACAACGGTTCTTTAGTACAACCGGCGTTAAATATGGCGTTATAAATTTTTTAACGTATTACAACGTTGGGATACGAATCCGTGGTAAACCTGACGTCCTTAAATGGGTTTTTCATAGTAGTGAAGGATCGTCGATATCAATAGGATGACGGTAAGATCAAACAACATAATTTGCTACCACGAGACAAAAAGGATGATAGTAAATACACAACTTGTAATGATCACCATTACCAAAAGGATGAGGGTAAGATGAAAACACCATTTGATATCACCAAAAGAATGATAGTAAGACCATAACTTCAATGATTATACTCACCAAAAGGATGAAGGTAAGATCAAAATAACACTTGTTATCACCAAAAGGATGATAGTAAAACTATTGACAAAAGGTAAAAAATGTTATCAACAAAAGTCAATAGAGCACTCTTGTTGGATAAATATTGGTACATCAATGAGTAAGAGTTGTTTGGGGTTATCAAAAAAAGGTTGAAGCAATGAAGTTACCAAGGAACATCATCCTTATCAACAAAAGGTTGAAGGGAACCAACTCACTAGGGAATGCCCAATAAGAAACAAATAAGGTAGGGATCCATTCAGAGAAAAACCACTGACTGCTTTGAGGATAACAACTTCATCAACAAAAGGTTGAGGAAAACAACTCCATGGGAAACGCCCACTGAACAACGCATGGTAAGAACTCATTCAGAGAAACACCACTGACTGAGCCGAAGACTGACTTGGAATCTCGTGATTAATCCTAGATCCAGACTTATGCATGTATGCATGTTTGTTTTTGTAAAAGTACTCCACTTTGGATGGAAATACAATGCAAATGATGATGCACTGAGATGCATGCAGAGATGCAAATGTTGGGGATATATATAATTTTGGTTCATGTATGCAATGATGCATGTGATGTATATGATGCATGTGAATGCAGATAAGTGATTGGATAGGTTTTATGAAGGTGCCAGTAGGGTGGACTTTTATATTGGTAGTTGCCAATGTTGATTGGACTTTGATTGGTGAAAAGTTTTGACTTCCCAAAACTCAATCCTTGACGATGCCATGATCAAAGGCAGACGAAGATGCTCTTGGTGCCCCAAGTTTGATCACTTGCTAATAAGCCGTGTGTTTGTTAATGAGAGAACCACAACTTTTATGCCTGAGGGTCATGATGACCTGAAAATGAGCGTAGTGACGTGATCAATGCATGAAGATTGTGCTTCTGCTCCTCCCTAAAGTTTTTTGCCAAGATATAACGTCGTACCAGCGTAATTTTTTGGTACTTATTTTGAACTCAATGGTTGCTAGCGTTTGGCAAGATTTTCTTGTCCAACTTGAAAGTGCAGAAATGACCTGCCCTCTTGCAACTTATTTTGCCCCAGTCTGTAAGGTTCTTGAAAGAATTATCCTTGAAAGGAAGCTTTTAGGAGTTACCATGACATGATTTTCCCCAGTGTCTGAATATGGTAGTAGTCTGTCCCTGCTTAACTGATTCTTGAAATGGTCTAATATTTGGAATTCGAGTTTTAATGTGCTCCTAGATGACTCGCCCCTGATTGAGCTTTTGAGAGATTTGCCCTAAATTCATAGGGTTATGAGGCAGTATTGATTCGGGTCAACAACAATGAAAGTTCAAATTCCTTTTTGATTCCCACTTGTTGGAACTTCCTTGATGTTAAGTACTAATCTGCAATTACAATTGTTCATTCAAAAATGGTAATCTTAATGTGATGCTCATGCAAGCTTTAAAAAATTTATTTATTGGAATGATGTGATAGTGTGAGACGATTGGTACATTAGACCAAATGCAGTGCTGATTTAGATAGTGTGTGACAGATAGAGCGCAAATATGACATCAATATTAAAGATTAGCAAATCTCTAGGAGTCAGTTTACACAACCTTGCAGTAGCATGCTTTCAGAATAAACCCTGCCTCAATTAGGTCTTTTGAGGGTTGTAACGTGGTATGGTTCATGGTTATTGAAACATAAGATATAAGGCTCAAAACTTGGTTTGTACCCACCCCTTCTTCTTGATGATCTCCAGTCCTACGTTCAGTTAACTCTACACATGTTCGTCTTCCACAAGGGGTTGACGGTGTAAGTGTGAAGATGATGTTTCAAGGTTCACTTGAAATGGCAGTCACCTTATTTTACTTTTGTCATGGATATTGGTGACCCTTTGATTCTGACACGGAGGTCACTGAATCTTGTTTTGTTTTTGCTGAGGATTTGATTTTTCTTGATCCCAAATTTTTGTCTGGACTGCTTTTTGAAGCTTTTAGTCCACCGGGATTGCCCTAATTATTGCCTAAGTCGCCTCTTTGGGTGTTCTACCTAGCGGGATTTTTTTTTTCAATTTTACTAAGGGATTGTGACTGCCATGTCATTGGTTATTGAAGAAAAATCATCATAACTTTTGGATTTTTGCATGGTTCCTTTGACTCTTCAGGATGTGTGCAGAGAATAGCACGTGGTTGATCCCCGGATGAGATGCTTCATCTTGCAATTCGAGTGTGTAGTCAAATTAATCGAACACTATCTTGCCCCAGGTTAAGCGTAAGGGTTTGTAGATCCGAAAGAAACTCTTACTTCTAGGCTCAAAGTGGTTAACTAGGGATGAACTCCTTATCTCTCCATTGTTTGGGAATTTGAGATAATGCATGTACATCATCAGCAAGATTTTATCCGAAAACATACAGTCAGCAATTATGAGTATTTCGTTTTCATCATCCTCCCTCCAATCTTTGCTAAAACAGCAGCATGATAAAGAAAGTGAAGTGGAGAAATATTTTGTGTATTTTGTGATAAATGAGAAAAGATGAGTGAATAAGAAAAGACTAATTCAGAACATGCATAATCACTTCATTAATAAAACCAAATACAAACAAAAATGTTTGAAGCAAAAAGTACTTAGACAAACAAGAACAAAATACAAGAATGCAAACGATAGCATGGCATAACGATTGCCTTCATTGGGGGAATAAACTCTCATTTCTTGATTTGCTACTGAACTAGCCCGGTAAGAAGATCTCATCATGCTTGTCTTCGGCAACCCCTTCAATATCATTTACTGACGGTCCCCCATGTGGCGGCATGGGGTTTGTTGCAATATTTGGGTATCTTAGGGTGAATGTGAGATACTTAGATTCAACCAAGTCTTAAACTTTGTGCATGAAAGCTTTTCAATTCTCAATTGTGTGCCCTAGGATGCCCTTATGATACTCACAATGAGCATTGGCATCATATCTTGGAGGGATAACGGTCGGAGGTGCTAGATCCTTCAAGGTAATCGATCCATCCTTTAGTAAATAAGGAAAGATCTGGCTATACGACACAGGATGAGGATCAAAATGCCTTTCTAGCCTCCTCATTCTTTGCTGGTTAGGTTGATGTTGTTGTGGAGCGTGTTGCTGAGTTATCTAAGCATGAATTGGAGCTGGAACAATCTGATGATAAGACACAAGAGCATATTGCGCAGTTGCCACATATGGGTGTTGGAAGTAAGGTATTGGAGCAAGCGACCTCTTTTGTGTTTTTCCCCTTTGAGAAGAGATAACATTTGTTTCGCCCTCCTTTTTCTTGTATCCATTGAAATACTTCTTTATTCCAGCCTGGCTGCTAGAATCTCCTTGAATCTTTCCACTATTCAAACCTTCTTTTATCCTCTCAGTGAAAAATTACCATGTCTGAGAATCCTGAAGACACTCCAATGATCAACTTCTCATAGTATTTCCCTTGCAAGGTACCCAGGAAAATATCAATAAATTCACGGTCAACTAGTGGCGGATGCACCCTTGCAGCTAGCTCCCTTCAATGTTGCGCGTACTCTTTAAAGGATTCATTGTCCTTTTGAGCCATAATCTGGAGTTGAGTATGGTTCGGAGCCAGATCAGTGTTGTATTTGTATTGCTTAACGAATGCTTCAGCCAACTTAGCCCAGGTACGTACACTGTTGTGCTCTAGATGCATGTACCATTCTAGAGACACCCCAGACAGGTTGTCTTGGAAACAATGGACCATAAGCTTTTCATCCCAGACGTAGACAACCATCTTTTGACAGCACATTTTCAAGTGAATGTTTGGACAACTGAGGCCTTTATACTTCACAAATTCTGGCACCTTGAACTTAGGGGGAATCACCACATCTGGCACCAAGCACATTTCTAGGGCACTCAAAGAAGTTAGGTTATGCCCTTCCATGACTCAGAGCTTTTCCGCTAAAGCACGACACATTTGGACAACTTCAGAATCTTGAGCAACAGTGGGATTGGTAATTGGGACAGCGACATGACAATTTTGCATCTCATATTCATCTTGTAGCTCTTCTTCAGTGCGAGGAATAGGAATTTGAGTAACAACAGGTTGTACTTGTGAGATAGCTCCAACAGTAACTTCAGATGTGGAAATTGGTTGGGTAGTGACTCCTTCAATTGCAGGAGTGTAGTTCAGAGGCATACCATAAATCATAGGACTAGGAACGAGAACTGAAGGCCTTGAGTGAGATGTAGATCCTTGTACAGAAACATTATTCCCTGCGGCAGCAGCGTTACACAATTCATCTTCTCTTCTAGCCAGAGCCGTTATGGTCTTGAAGATCTAATCGATCTTGCTTTTGACAGAGTCCATTTCTTCTCTGAAGTCAGCTTGCTCTTGTTGAATCTGATCCATCATTCGTCTGGTGTTGGCACGGGTAGCGTATTGGTGTCAAGGAATCAACTTAATTTACTGGAGACAAAGGAAGGTGAAATGAGTTTTTATTTTTGGAATGGAATGCAAGATGCACAATTGATGTACATGCAAAAAGTTTGTATAAATGCAAATTTTGACAATGCCATGCCATGACATGTATGGATGCAATGATAATATACAAGATTTTAGGATCACGAGTACAGGGTCTCATAAGTCCGAGGTATGGATGGAGAATAAGGCTGACTACTCTCCTCACAAGGATCTCACCAGGTAGGATCTAGAGTTAAAAAGGGAACCCTAAAGTCACGGATCCATATGACTCTTCATCACACACGACATAAGCATGTTGGTTGATGACTCCATCATATGAATCTCTTTTGGGTGAGATTTTCGTATTGAGCTACACGAGAAAAGCTTCTCGGTGCCCCATACTAAGCGACCATCGATATCAGGTTCTAGACAAGGGTTTCAGAGTCATGGACTTCCTTGACTGTTCGTTGCATATGTCAGTTATTGCCAGGCAGCAACTCCATCAAGGAAATCTATTATGAATGAGATCTCGTATCGAACTACACAAGAAAATCTTCTTTGTGCCCCATGCTACGTGATCATTAATCCTAGTTTGGCCAATGGTTCAAATTTCTACAAAGGTCCTTAAAGTCATGAATCCCAATGAAAACATTGATAGTCCACGCCAAAAGCTTGACGGTCGTCAACATCCTCAATAGAATATACTCTAAGCGAGGTTCTCGTATCGACCCTTACGAGGAAAGCTCCTCGGTGGCCCATACTACTCAACCTCTCCTATCTCAAGTTTACACTCTAGACTCGGGTAGAGAGCCTTTCCCTCAAGGTTTGCAACCGGAGTATCCAATCCACACCACAGCAAATAAGATACAAATATTTACAGCAAAAGGAAATAAATAGAGCAAATAAATAAGAAAGATAAAAACCCAAACATGCGAAGAAGACAACCTAGATTAGGCTTGACTTGCTTCGGTAAGAACCGTTCCCCAGCAGAGTCTCCAATCTGTCGTACCTCGAAAAAATACGACCTCGCAAAGAAATTTCGTGGATGGACTAACAGAGAGTCGCCATCGAACTTTATTTATTCCCAAAATAGGGAAAGGGGAAATATCGATAAAACCCACAGACGAAAAAGTATATGACATGGTCATCGCAACCAATGTCTAGTTCGGAAGTTGGTTATGCAAGGGGAATATATTAACACCCCTACATCCGTTGTACTCAATGGGAACCATCTAGATTGTCTATGTGTGAAAGGGTGTCGTTTATCTAAAGGTCTACTTGCTAAAGGGAAAACTGGGGGTTTTTTATTAGGGTGTTCGCCTCGGTTTTGAAACCTCGTGCCTACGTACCCTCATAGTGCAATAAGGAAGTCAGAGCTTCGTAGTTCAGAGTAAAAAATAAGTGTTGGTTGGTTGATTTTACCTTGAAAAGGGTTTTCGGAGTGATGCCCTAAGGCGCAAAAAGATTTTGATGAGTTGATGTTGTTTTTAGGATTTTGAGAAGAGGTTGTTCTTGATTAGGATTACTCTAAAGACTATGGGTAGAGGTGAAAATTTCGAATCACCAAGTCAAAAATCTTGTGTCAAAATAATTAGAGTGAGTGTAGGAAAGCTCCATTCTCACTCCTTCTCCACCACTTAAGACTCGTGGCACGCAATCCTAATCATATCTTATTGTGTTTTTGAGTTTATTTAAGAAAAGGCCACTTGATGTTGGATCAAAGGTTTGTTTGGTCGATTAAGAAAATGTTTTGGTTAATGGAAAATTTGATGGCAATGCAAAAGCGATCGACTTATAAAGGGTGAATGCAAAATGGAGTGTAATTGGTTAAGGGTTGATGGTGATGGAAATCCTATTGAGTTTGATTTTTTATGAAAAATGTTTGACGTTGGATCAAGCTTATTTGTGTTCTTTTAAAAACAGTGATTGCTTTTATTCTTGCATTAGAGGCTACATAGGCAAAAGAAAACAAAGAGAAAGCAGTAAAATTATTACACGTCATGGGAATGGGGTACATTTTTCAAATGGGGATAAGAATAAACAATAGACACACAACCCAAACCATAAACTACGAGTGCACTAGCAAAGTGGGCTAGTCTTTTAAATGACTAATTAGATATAATTAATCGAGTAAGTCTCATTGTAAGAAAGCCCAAGAGTAAGCTATGAATGTTGTGCAATGTGTCCTAAGACAATGAAAATAGAGAAGTCCAATATAAATCTCCTTTGTTATGGTTTATGTACAAGGTCCAAAACTCCATGATGCTATGAATAGTAACCATAGTCCAAGCTTAATGTTTTTTTAGGGTTTCTGATAATTTTATCATGTTTTTGTATTTTTTAATAAGATGAAGAAATAAAGAAGAAGATGACATAATGAGCAATGAAATAAATGAACAATGAAATAAATGACAGAAAGTAAATGGCGGAAAGAAAATAGAAAGAAAATAAAGAGCGGAAATGTAAAAGTTAGATGTTAGTTGTTAATGGTTATTGATCGAATGATCACTTTCTCAAATCAGGACTAATTTAGTGTTATGTTAAGCAATCGTAGCACGATCTATTAGGAAGATCATACTATGGGAAGCCGGTCAATAACAATATTTGTGTTAAAACTGGATAGAGAAATGATATGTAAACCATTCGCCTAAAGTTATGCCACACAAAAAGAAAAAGAGAACGATATCATCTTAATCAAGAATTTTCGTTGATTAATCAAAGACAATCTATCATTATCCCAAAGTGTAGAGAATGATCCAAATGATCATTCAACCACAGTTTTGAAATAATGAAGACTCAATCTCTTCGACAATCAACATTCCATGATTCTTAGATCTCATCGACCAAAAGGAAAAAATATCAAGATGAAATAAAATATTAATGGAAAATAATATATCAAGAATTAATAATACCAAAAAAATCAGAACAAATATTAGAAAATGTAAATAAAGAAATTAAATTAAAAACCAATAAGAAATAAAAAAGGAAAAGAATAAAGAAAAAAAAAAGAAAGAAAATATGAAGGAGAGGGTGCATGGTCTTCGAAAGGGAGTGTGGGAAACAATTTAGATGGGCTTGAAAGCCCATTTTGAAAACATAACTTCAAAAGGGCATGAAGTCTCCGAATTTTTTTCCGACCTTCTTTCTCGCAACCCCTTTCCTTGCTTCTCTTCGCGACCCTCTCTCTCTTTTATGCATCATCAAAAAATGGTTCCTCCATCTTCGATCCCTTTCTCTCGGCTCGCCCTTCTCCCTCAAATTCGAATCTCTCTTGTCTGGTTGCTTCTTCCTCTCGCGTCTCTATTTTGCGTTAGGTTGTTGTTGGTTGTTGAGGATTCTACAAAAATGGTTTTGTGTTGGTATTACATGTTTTATGATTTGCAAGTGGGATTGTGGTTTCAAGATGAGTAATTGAATCACAAATTTATTGAAGGTGGTGTGGGTGGAATTTAGGATAATGTTGTTGTGGTGATGATTGATGATGAAGGTTAAGGGAGGTTTGTGTTTATAGATTGAAGGTGATTTGTAGATGAGTAGTGTTTTTGTTTTTATTAGTGAAGGTTTTGCAGGGTAACATTGGCTTAGAATGACTTGGTAAATGAGGGAGAAATTGCCACTATTTATAGAGGGTAGTGAGGTGAGCATGAATTGAAAATTGTGGAGGTTTTGCATTGCTGTTTTGTGATTGTCGTTTTGGAAATTCGTTGCTCGCATGTTTGTGCGTATTTTATGCGTTTACGTTGTGCTCATGTGTGTGTAGATGAAGTTTGCGCAGGTTTGGTATAAGGCTTCATTTGGATTGCGTGGGGTCGTGTAAATTATCTTTGCTGGAAAGTGTTTGTTGCAGCTAGCTTGCGTTGTTTTCGTTCGCGTAGGTTTGTAGCAAGTAGTAGCTTGGAATTGTATTTGGTGTGAGGATTGAGTGGGGTAGACTTGGCTCGCTTGCAGGTTGTTGTGTGAAGTCTTTTGGCTTTATTTGGAAACTTGTGGCTTGTGTGGGGTCGGCTTGTAAGAGGCTCAGATGCGTGAAACATGTAGTATGCTGATGACTTTTTGTTTTGTTAAGCTTGGAAGTAAGATTTATTGTGAAGAAGGTTTTTTGGTAGCATTTGGAAGCTTGAAAAAAGTCTTCATGGGTCGTGTGAAGCTTCATAGGCCTTTTTATTTTTTGTAATTTTTTGTAACATGGAATTTGTAATGGATAATGGGTTTTGCTTCTTTTCTTGTAATTATGATCCAATGTATTTTTTGTAGAAATTTTGTGTGAATGTGGACTTATTTATTTGCACTTCCTTGAATTTGAACTTTGTATTATTTTTCTTGCATTTGGACTTTGATGAAATAGTTTAACTTGGCCTATAATTGTTATCGGTACCCTTGAATTTGTTTGAACAACACTTGAAATTATCTCCCTTTTAAGCTTACTTAAACCAAGATGAACCATGACAATTGAAACTTGAATTTCCCATGTTGATACTGTAACACCCCAATTTTAGTAATTATTTATTTATATTATATTAATTAATTAATTGAGTGATTTTGTGCATATTTGATTTAATTTAATTATTTGATTTAATTGACTTAATTGAATTATTTAATTTATTTGATTTATTTTATTTGGTGGAATAAAATATAGAAATGGTAAAATTAGTAATTGGGCCTAGATTGGGAGTGTGAATAATAAGTGGGAGAGTGGGTTAAGTAAGCCCATTAGAATAATGAGAAATTGTGGGATTTAACAAAATAAGAGAAAGAGATAGAATATGGTTAGAAAGATAGAAAAGAAGAAAAAAGACAAAGAGAGACGTGGAAAAGAGGAGGAGAAAACCCCGAGAACAAGAGCTCTAGAATCCAAGAAACCAAGGTAAGGGTGGGTCTTTACATGGTTATGTGAGTGTATGATATAGTATGATGGATGGTGGGTAGATCACAACATGTAGGATTTGTGTTTTCTTCTCTATCCATATTCTTGATGAATGGATGATTGTGTAAATTATGAAATTATGATTGAATTGCATGTTATGGGTTGATGTTGTTGTAATTGCTGTTAGAATGATACATTGATGCAATTGTTGTTTTTGAAATCATATGATTGATGATCTGTATGATGTGTTAAGTATTAACAAGTGTGATTATTGTGGATAATAGTCCCACATTGGATAGGAATGTGGTGACTTGAGCATTTATAAGTGGGAGAACCCACACACCTATCACCTTAAGGTTTAGGTGAGTATGTGGTGTGTCTTTCACAAAGGTGTTGCTCTAGAAAAAGAAATCTCACAATGTTCAATGCTCCCTAGTGAAAATCTCCCCTAACAGTGGTATCATGAGCCCCTGGTTCGAGTAAAGGACCAACTTACTTGTATCGAAAGTACTCCCTACAGGTGGTAGTTAGGAGGTGTCCCGTTGAAGAGTGTCAACGGTGGTACAAGGGTGTTGAGTAAGAAACACACAACAGAAAGTGCAGTTGCACAGTTGAAGCTTCCGCTTAAGGGGGAGCATTGTGGATAAACTCAAACTTGAGGGGGATTGTTAAGTATTAACAAGTGTGAGTATTGTGGATAATAGTCCTACATTGGATAGGAATATGGTGACTTGAGCATTTATAAGTGGGAGAACCCACACACCTATCACCTTAAGGTTTTGAGTGAGAATGTGGTGTGTCTCTCACAAAGGTGTTGCTCTAGAAAAAAAAATCCCACAATGTTCAATGCTCCATAGTGAAAATCTCCCCTAACATGATGTTGTAGAAGTTGTGGTCGTGTGTGATCACGAGTCAGAGTCGGAACAAGGTTATGAGTAATTTTGATGAAAAATATTTGGGGTTTGGGACTTCAGAAAATTGTTTTTTCGTGTTAAAATGTGTTCCAAATGATTTAATAGAAAAATTGAGTTTTTGTAGGGTTCAAAAGTGATTTTAGTGTAAAAAGTTGCAGAAAAAGTGCTTATGTAGCAGGTGTAATCGGTTACACTAAATGTGGTAACCAGTTACCACTGAAAACGTGAAAATTGGATTTTTGGGGGTGTAATCGATTACCGGTTTTGTGGTAACCGATTACACTGGGACTGATTTTTTTGGAAAACTTCGAAAATTCATAACTTGAGTTCCGGGTGTCCGATTCGTGCGTCGTTCGAAGCTTCGGAAAGCTAATGAATAGAGTTATAACATAGTATAGATAAGAGAATTGTTTGCCCAATATTTTTATATCTACAATGTTTGGGATGCCAATTGTGTATATGTTCTATTAATGAATTGTTGCACTGTTTGCTGCCGGTTGTGAAATTATTTGTCGATAATTTATTGAATACTTGTGTGTGTGCTTGTATAAGTATATTTTGGGTGTGACCACATGAAATGAATGATAGTTATTGCTTGTTGTAATGATAATACAATTGTGATTGTATTGTAAAATGTGTTGTATACCATTTGAAAGTGAATTATGTGTGGATGATTCATAAAAATGTGCAAGTATGTGTGATTGTGTGGTAATTCAAGTGTAATGAATTATTGAAGATATGCATGAATGTTAAGATTTGGGAATGGTCTTAATTGCATATGGTTGTTGAAATTGCACATGCATCATTTGTGTCAAGAGGCAATGCTTGTTAGTTCCGTGGGAGCTAGTGACTTGTCCCATACCTAGAGTGGGGTTTGAAAGCTTGGGAAACGAGCTTTTTGTGTGTTATTGGTCTAGGTAACGGACCCGGTTTAATGTAAAAACCAAAAAATAATAACAAGTGATTGGTACCACATGCATAAGTTGCATTTGAGTATTGCGTCGAATCACATTGTGTTTATGCTTGAAATATGAGATTATGTATATTATTGAATTGTTGAATTAGTGAAGTTGTGGATTTGTGAGTATGTACTTGTGAATAGTATGGTTACTTGAGTTATAGTGTGTTGATGAAGCTTTTGAAGTATGAGAATCATTATGTTATGCTTGTATGCCGTAAATTATACATTATCTTATGTTATGACAAGTATATGTGTGATGTTTGAATTTTATGTGACACCCTTATTTGAGATGCATGATAATTTACTCTGATTATTTATATATATTCTGTGGGGTTTAGAAGGGTATTACATTAGTGGAATCAGAACAGGTCGGTCCATCCGACCAAGTTGCCTAATGTTGTTTGTTCCCTAGTATGTGACATGTGTGTGAAAACACTGTCGGTACACGTTTGTTTTTCTAACCTTTGTCTGCAGGAATGAACTTGAAATAAGTGGGGGGGAGCTTGTGCTTCTCCAATATGCTTCAAGTGTGGAGTGGTGGCTCAGTGTGTCCTTGGTCGCTATTATAGTTTGGTAAGGATGGTTTATGCCCCATCATGATTGTCGGCTGTCTATTGACAAATTGAGGAACTGATCACCCTTAATCTCTTATTGATAGTAGACGGGATCATGTTGGATGGAATAGACGTGTCTTGCGAGCTTAGATGGTGTGTGCAGTGAATTGTTTGGAGTTAAGTCAAGTGCTTACAGATTGTTTTGATGAGTCAGTGCAAGATGGTGCTGAGATGTTTATGTTGATGGCAACTTTGAGTGTTAGTGAAAGTGGGGCAGTTGGTGTTTTGCCAATTGTTTGTGATTTTCCGAAAGTTTTTCCCGATGAGATAAGTGATTTACCGCCGGAACGTGAAGTGGAGTTTGCGATCGACTTAGTTCCCGAAACTAGTCCGGTATCAATGGATCCATATCATATGTCCGCATCGGAATTGAAAGAGTTGAAGAGTCAACTTGAAGATCTGCTTGAGAAGAGATTCATTCATCCGAGTGTGTCACCGTGGGGTGCACCGGTTTTGTTGGTTAAGAAGAAAGAAGGTTCTATGAGGCTTTGTGTGGACTATAGACAATTGAACAAGGTGACTATCAAGAATAAGTATCCACTTCCGAGGATTGATGATTTGATGGATCAGTTGGTTGGTGCAAGTGTGTTCAGTAAGATAAATTTGAGGTCTGGGTATCATCAGATTCGTGTGAAGGCTAAAGATATTTAGAAGACTGCTTTTAGAACCAAGAATGGTCATTATGAGTATTTTGTGATGCCGTTTGGTGTGACTAATACACCGGGTGTATTTATGGAGTACATGAACAGGATTTTCCATCCGTATTTGGACAAGTTTGTGGTTGTATTCATTGATGATATTTTGATATATTCGAAGAGTGAAGATGATCATGCTAAGCATTTGAAAATTGTGTTATCAGTGTTGAAAGAGAAGCAGTTGTGTGCTAAACTTCCTAAGTGCGAGTTTTGTTTGAAGCAAGTGAGTTTCCTTGGCCATGTGATTTCGAGTAGAGGTATTGTAGTTGATCCGTCAAAGGTTGAAGCTGTATCGCAGTGGGAAGCTCTGAAATCAGTTTTTGAGATTAGAAGTTTTCTTGGGTTGGCAGATTATTATCGTAAATTCATTGAAGGATTTGCCAAATTATCTTTGTCGTTGACGCAATTTACTAGGAAGGGTCAAGCTTTTGTTTGGGATGCAAAGTGTGAAGAAAATTTTCAAGAGCTTAAGAGAAGGTTGACAACAGCTCCTGTTTTGATTTTGCCTAATCCGACATAACCGTTTATTGTATATTGTGAAGCTTCGTTGATGGGATTGAGAGGTGTGATGATGCAACATCAGTAAGTTGTAGCTTATGCTTCAAGAAACTTAAAGTACATGAGAGGAATTATCCGACGCATAATTTAGAGTTGGTTGTTGTTGTGTTTGTATTGAAGTTTTGGAGACATTACTTGTTTGGATCGAGATTTGAGGTGTTTAGAGATCATAAGAGTTTGAAGTGTCTCTTTGATCGTAAAGAATTGAATGCGAGACAGTGGAGATGGTTGGAACTTCTGAAGGACTATGATTTTGGTTTGAAATACCATCCGGGTAAAGAAAACATGGTAGCTGATGCATTGAGTCGGAAATCTTTACATATGTCGACGATGATGGTAAGAGAGTTGGAAATGATTGAGCAATTTCGAGATATGAGTTTGGTTTTTGAAGAGACTTCTTATGGAGTTAAGCTTGGTATGTTGAAGCTTACTAGTGGTATTCTTGATGAGATTCGAGAAGGTCAGAAATCTTATTTAAGTTTGGTAGATCGGTTGACTATGATTAATCAAGATCGAGGTGGTGATTTTCAGATTGATGAAAACGGTATCATGAGATGTCGTGATAGAGTTTGTGTTCCGGATATAGCTGAGCTGAAAAAGAGTATTCTGGAGGAAGGGCATAGTAGTGGATTGAGTATTCATCCGGGTGTTACTAAGATGTATCAAGATTTGAGGAAAGTAATTTGGTGGCCTTGTATGAAGAAGTATATTGCAGAGTTTGTGTTCTTGTTTGACTTGTCAGAAGTCGAAGATCGAACATCAGAAACCGTCGGGTTTGATGCAACCGTTATCTATTCCTGAGTGGAAATGGGATAGATTGACAAAATCTGCTCATTTTATTCCAATGAGAATGGATTACCCATTGGAGAAGTTAGCAAAGATGTACATTGAGAGGATTGTCAGTTTGCATGGTATTCCGTCTAGCATTCTGTTAGATAGGGATTCGAGGTTTACTTCAAGATTTTGGTAGAGTTTGCAAAATGCTTTGGGTACAAAGTTGCGTTTGAGTTCTGCTTATCATCCGCAGACAGATGGTTAGACGGAGAGAACAATTCAGTTGCTTGAGGATCTTTTGAGAGCTTGTGTGTTGGAAAAAGGAGGTGCTTGGGATAGCTACTTGCCTTTAATTGAGTTTACTTACAACAACAGTTTTCATTCGAGTATTGGAATGGCAGCGTTTGAAGCGTTGTATGGTAGGAGGTGTAGGACGCCATTGTGTTGGTATGAGTCGGGAGAGAGTGTTGTGGTTGGCCCTGAGATAGTCCAGTAGACTACTGTTAAGATTAAGATGATTCAGGAGAAGATAAAGATTTCTCAGAGTCGTCAGAAGAGTTATCATGACAAGAGGAGGAAAACACTTGAGTTTCAAGAGGGAATTCATATGTTTCTTCGAGTTACTCCTGTAACTGGTATTGGTTGAGCGTTGAAGTCGCGTAAGTTGACGCCGCGTTTTATTGGTCCTTACCAGATTTTGCAGAGGATAGGAGAAGTGGCCTATCAGATTGCTTTGCCGCCGTCGCTTGCTAATCTCCATGATGTGTTCCATGTATCTCAATTAAGGAAATACATTGAGGATCCGTCTCATGTAGTCCAAGTAGATGATGTGCATGTGAGAGATAACATGATTGTGGAGACATCACCTATGCGGATACAGGATCGGGAGTTGAAGCAACTTCAAGGTAAAGAGATTGCTTTAGTGAAGGTAGCTTGGGGAGGACCATATGGTGGGAATATGACTTGGGAACTTGAGAGTCAGATGTGGGAGTCTTATTCTGAGTTGTTTGTTTGAGGTAATTTTTTAGGGCAAAAATCTTTGAAGTGGGGGAGGGTTGTAACACCCCAATTTTAGTAATTATTTATTTATATTATATCAATTAATTAATTGAGTGATTTTGTGCATATTTGATTTAATTTAATTATTTGGTTTAATTGACTTAATTGAATTATGTAATTTATTTGATTTATTTTATTTGGTGAAATAAAATATAGAATTGGTAAAATTAGTAATTAGGCCTAGATTAGGAGTGTGAATAATAAGTGGGAGAGTGGGTTAAGTAAGCCCATTAGAATAATGATAAATTGTGGGATTTAATAAAATAAGAGAAAGAGATAGAATAGAGTTAGAAAGATAGAAAAAAGGAAAAGAGACAAAGAGAGAAGTGGAGAAGAGGAAGAGAAAACCCCAAGAACAAGAGCTTTGGAATCCAAGAAACCAAGGTAAGGGTGGGTCTTTACATGGTTATGGGTTTGTATGATATAGTATGATGGATGGTGGGTTGATCATAACATGTAGGGTTTGTGTTTTCTTCTCTATCCATATTCTGGATGAATGGATGATTGTGTAAATTATCAAATTATGATTGAATTGCATGTTATGGGTTGATGTTGTTGTTGTAATTGTTGTTAGAATGATACTGTATTGCAATTGTTGTTGTTGAAATCATATGATTGATGATCTTTATGATGTTGTAGAAGTTGTGGTCGTGTGTGATCACGAGTCAGAGTCGGAACAAGGTTATGAGTAATTTTGATGAAAAAGATTTGGGGTTTGGGACTTCAGAAAAGTGTTTTTCGTGTTAAAATGTGTTCCAAATGATTTATAAGTAAAATTGAGTTTTGGGAGGGTTCAAAAGTGATTTTAGTGTAAAAAGTTGCAGAAAAGTGCTTTTGTAGCAGGTGTAATTGGTTACACTAAATGTGGTAACCGATTACCACTGAAAACGTGAAAATTGAATTTTTGGGGGATGTAATCGATTACCGGTTTTGTGGTAACCTATTACACTAGGACTGATTTTTTTGGAAAACTTTAAAAATTCATAACTTGAGTTCCGGGTGTCCGATTCGTGCGTCGTTCGAAGCGTCGGAAAGTTAATGAATAGAGATATAATATAGTATAGATAAACGAATTATTTGCCCAATATTTTTATATCAAAAATGTTTGGGAAGCCAATTGTGTATATGTTCTATTAATGAATTGTTGCACTGTTTGCTACCGGTTGTGAAATTATTTGTGGATAATTTATCGAATACTTGTGTGTGTGCCTGTATAAGTATATTTTGGGTGTGACCACATGAAATGAATGATAGTTATTGCTTGTTGTAATGATAATACAGTTGCGATTGTATTGTAAAATGTGTTGTATACCATTTGAAAGTGAATTGTGTGTGGATGATTCAGAAAAATGTGCAAGTATGTGTGATTGTGTGGTAATTCAAGTGTGATGAATTATTGAAGATATACATGAATGTTAAGATTAGGGAATGGTCTTAATTGCATATGGTTGTTGAACTTGCACATGCATCATTTGTGTCAAGAGGTAATGCTTGTTAGTTTCGTGGGAACTAGTGACTTGTCCCAAACCTAGAGCGGGGTTTGAAAGCTTAGGGAACGGGCTTTTTGTGTGTTATTGGTCTAGAGAACAAACCCGGTTTAATGTAAAAACCAAAAAATAATAACAAGTGATTGGTACCACATGCATGCGTTGCATTTGAGTCTTGCGTCGAGTCACATTGTGTCTATGCTTGAAATATGAGATTATGTGTATTATTGAATTGTTGAATTAGTAAAATTGTGGATTTGTGAGTATGTACTTGTGAATAGTATGGCTACTTGAGTGATAGTGTGTTGATGAAGCTTTTGAAGTATGAGAATCATTATGTTGTGCTTGTATACCGTAAATTATACATTATGTTATGATTTCGATAATTATGTGAATTCTCACCCTTCTCTTGGAATGATATTTTGTATGACATTGCTCAGGTACCGAGGAGTAGAGTTGCTTCTAGCGCGAGGTGGCCGTTGGAGTAGCTTGTTTTAGTTTCTCTATTTATTTTGGGTTGAGTCATGATCTGATCATGTAACACTGGGAACGTTTCGATTCATGTTTTGAGAGATACTTTATGTACTTTACTTTATTTTGTTATTGTTATTTGAATTATGTGGAGTATCGGCTTTTATGCCTAAGTGATGATTATGAATGAGTTGATCATGGGGCTTTCATTATGTTAATTTATGATTGAAGTAATTTCGCTGCTACATACTATGTGAAGGTATATGAAAAGCATGAATTTATTTTAAGTGTTATTGAGAGTGACAAGTATATGTGTGATGTTTGAATTTTATGTGACACACTTATTTGAGATACATGATAATTTACTCTGATTATTTATATATATTCCGCGGGGTTTAGAAGGGTGTTACAAATACCACACTTGCATTGAATCCAAAAATTACACTAAAACCAATTCCACACATCTTTGAATTCTTCTTTGAACATCAAGTAACAATGGACAACATAAGACCTCGAAGAATGGATATCTTGCACTGACTTGAACCATGAGGCCAAATGCACCAAACTTGGATATTTTGCAACTTGATTTCACTACATGAACCTGAACTTTGCACATAAACCCTAACTTGGATCCTCAAACACAAAGCAATTGAATTTAGCACACCCTTGCCCTTAAAATAATACATGACCAAGATACCTTGAGAATGAAGCAAATCCTTCCTGTTTGACCAAGATCAGGTCAAATTCACTTGAATCTCGGCCATTACTGCACACACACTTGGGACAAGAAAAATAAAAGGGTAGGACAAATTTGGAGTATGACACAGTGACCTTTTCTTTTTCTTCTTCTTCTTCCTTTCTTTCTCTTCTTTCTTCTTCCTTCACTTTTCCTTTTCTCTCTTTCTCTTTTCTCTTTCTTCCTTTCTCTTATTTTACTGGTTTCACTTCTTTTTTATTCTTATCCACCTTTCCTTCTTTCTCTTACAACCACACAAATATATAATATAAGAAAAAGAAAGAAAATATCTCAATTGATATTTTGTCTTATTGTACCAATTGACCAATTATTAGTGTTACTAAAATATCACCTCTTGTATTTATTAATAACAGTCAGTCTCATTAAGTAAGAATTGAGCTCTTTTGGGTCCATTAATTAATCTATTTGTCCTAACTGATAACATTTAGAGCACATAGGAGCTCAATCTGTCTCAACTTACAACGAAATATGAGGATATGGGGTATTACAGTAGCAATAACATTATGAAAACCCAAATAGTTTCAAATCTACTAAATCCCAATTAAGAACCAAACAAGAAAAACAAATATTTTCATCTAGGCGAAATACTCCTTTTGGTCCCTTAACTATACCCCTAGGTTCACTTTGATCCCTTAATTTTTTTTCGTGTCATTTTGGTCCTTTAAGTTTCTTAACATATCCACGTTAGTCCTTCCGTTAGTGAACCGTTAGTCAAAGTTCAAAAAAAGCTTCCAGGTGGCAGTTTGTATGATGAGGTGGGTAAGTGGATGGCATTTGCAATGCAATATCACTGAAACAGTTACATCATCATCATTAACTATCACCAATAGTACTAATTTTTTTCCAATGTTCAGCTTTTACTACTAAAATCTCACTTAAACAATTACATTAATTAATAAGATCCTTTTTTGTTCTCAATAACTAATTTTAATAATTTTTTATATTTTTTAATTCATCAAGGATGAATGGGTGATATCACGTGTGTTTCAAAAGAGCAACACCGGAAGCGGAAGCACCACCGTGTCAACCACCACAAGTGATTCAAAAAAGACCAAAATGGCCTCAACAGCAAGTAATAACAACAATACGAGTCTTTACCCTGAACCAAGTTCACCTTCTTCAGTTTATCTTCCACCTCTACTTGACTCGTCTCCATACTCCAACAACGCCGCTGCTAGCACCACCAGATTCAACGGCGGTCAAATGTGTTCTTACAACAACAGCTTCAACAACACTGATCTAAAGGAGCACGTGTCCTGTTTCTCCACATCATCTACGTCATCAAATGTTGTCTCTGGTCACAACAACTTTAACAACAACGACAATGGAAGTTTTGATCTTGTTTCACCTTCTATGAATGCAACAATGGATCCATTTGCTAGATTTCAGAGAAATATTGGTGTTTCTGCTTTTCCAAGCTTGAGATCACTGCAAGATAACCATCCGGCAACCAAACGTAAAACCGCCACGAAATCCCCTCTCTGATGTTGCTTTTGCTCGACCGTCGTTGCTTTCCCTTCACCCACCGCATGCTCGACCTTCCACTTCCGGGTTCGCATCGCCAAAATATGTGGATTGGAAAATTTAGGGTTGGGTTGAATCTCTTAGATTCATGAAAAATTGGTTTTTTATGTTGAATAAAAAGGAGAGCAAGAAGAGAGGAAAGATACGTGAGGGAAGAAGATTGAAAAATTTTGTGAGAGGAAAGATTGGAAATTGGGAAAAAACTGGAAAAAACTTGAAGAGGAATAACAGTGCTTGAAGAAGAGAACACATTTAAGCCAACTCACCTGCCAGGTAGACAAAATAGACGGGCGTTTGAGGCCAATTGACGGAAGGGACTCCTTTGTAACTTTTAGAAATTTAAAGGACCAAAATGGCACGAAAAAAAATTAAGGGACCAAAGTGAACCAGAGGGTATAGTTAAGGGACCAAAAGGAGTATTTTGCCTTTCATCTATTTTGCTTCAATAGTTGAATCTCATATGAAATTAAATCAAACAAAAAAGACATAAACAAAGCAAAAACATAGATTCATCTACATCATTTCTAGCCATATCTAAACAAAAACAAAATCATATAAACTAGTTTTAAAGACATGGAAACTCATTATTAAAACTCAGTTCTGAAGCAACATGAAAATTCATGGAGACCCGTAAAAACCCAAATCTAAGCAACAACAAAATGAAGATAGATTTATTTGAAAAGACATGCAATATTCACCATAGATCTTGGGTTCACATCTTCCATAATCCTTCTCATTACATACAATCCGCCATTGGTCTTCTTCAAGATTATTGCCATTTTCTTTCAAAATCTAAACCCTACAATAAAATTGATTTTTCAAACAAATTTGAAGAGTATCTGAAACTAAAACAAAGTAACTCTTTTGAAAGGAAAAAAAAAGGATCAAAATGAAAAGTATTTGGGATTTAAGATTCCTATAACAATTATGGAGAAAAAATAGAAAGCACGGAGAAGATGAAGAAATAGAAACTTGTATTTAGAATCACAGATTAAATATGTTTGTAGTCCTTTCAAATATTTCAAATTTTATTTTAAGTCCATCAAAATATTTCCTTCAAACAAATAGTCTTTCTAAAAATTTTCATTCACACTTTCTGTTCCTGTTGCTAAAACTGTTACTAATTTATTCGCTAAGTAATAATCTGTTGCTAATTTAGTCGCTGAGTTATAAAAATCATCGCTAAGTTGCAGGAGAGACCAAAAGTGTAAATGAAAAATTTTAGGAGGATCATTCCTTGAAAGAAATGTTTTAAGAGATTAAAAACGAAATTTAATATATTTAGGAGGACCACAAACATATTTAATCCTAAAATTATTGGTCACGTGATTTGTTTCCATATCTATTTATTGATTTTTTTTCATAATCTAATTTTAAATAACATAATTGAATTTGTTTTCATAACTATATATTTTGTTTTCAAAACTTTAATTTTGAAAAATATTTTGTTTCAACTTTTTTTTATTATAATCTTTGTTTTGTTTTTTAGTATAATTTAATTTAATTTTTTAATTTGATAATATGAAATTTATTAATCTATATGTGTTGTTCCTCATCATCAAATTATGTGCCACCTATATAATTTGTTTACACATAAGTATTTTTTGACCAAAAATTGGATACATAGACTAAAATTGTTAGAAAAATAAAATTGAAGGATTGATTTCGTGGATTAACTATAATAGGGGGTATAACTATTATTTATCCAAATTTTTAATTACATACAATATTTAAAGAGATAATATAAATTATAATATTATTTTGAGTTAAATGACCATTGTATTTTTTTGACACAAATAATTGACCATTGTATTAAATTAATACAATGATGTTAGTTGAATATGCTTCAAAATGAGAATAAAGCAATTGTTAGTTGGTTTAGTGGTGATTGGCATTGGACTTGGTAGGGAGGACCACGGGTCGAGTCTCCGCAACTGCGGTCGGGAGGGGGCTGGAACCACTTGATGCCAGAAATGACCCCAAAACTAGATTAGGCGGTCCAGTGGATCAGATACTGGTAGTAAAAAAAAGAGAATAAATTTGAGTATATTCATTTATTTTCTATTAGATGAAAAATTGTCACTTTGAAAGTCATTCAAGCAGTCCTGCATAGTAAATATATAAATAAGGAGACTTGTATAAATTCATTGTGGAGAACAAGTCTATTATTATATACTTAGTAAATTAATATTTGAGATTTAATTGAATTAAAGACGTCCTAGTTAATATTTTTAGGAAGAAAAATTGTAGCTTCCTCATTTGTGTATAAATTATAAAGTAGCTACTAAATGATGGGATGATATTGTCAAACTAATTTGCGACACATCAAGGGGAATTAGACTTAGCCAATTGAAACTAATAAGTGATGGGAACCCAACCTTTGTGATTGGAGATCCTATGAAACACATTCATATGAGTAAGAACAAGTCATTTGTTAGTTTTGCTAGCACAAAAAATATATAATTAATTTTTGCATCCATCATTTTCCTATGGTGTAAATGAGAAAGTGCTAGATACTGAATTACTGACAGGATAAGCATACATAGCTTTTAATGAATTTCATATCCTTTATTTGTTGTTGTATGATTTGCAGCATATACTTGGCGAAATCTCTAGAGCACTCATGAAAATAACCAGGCACACACACGACCTATTAGCGCACTATAATGTCAACAACCAGAATTGTGGGGGTGTGATGTGAGTGGTAGATTTCTAACATATGCTAAGTGACTTTGGTCCATATAACTTGTTACACCAATCTCATTGTATGTTAAGCACTATCATTCTATGACTAGTTCATAGCTTGCTACACTAGTTTGATGCATAAAATCCATGATGGTAGTCTAGAGAATTATATTTTATTCTTCTTTTGAACTTTTGAAATATGTGGGGGAATGATGTAAATTTTGATTATATTTTAATAGTTTTAAATAAATTTGTTTCTCAAATTTTAAATGACAAATATGAGAATTTAATGAAAATTATTATTATTATTTAATTTATTTATAATAAAATTTAATTTGGTGAATAATTATTTTATTCAAATGTTGACTTGATTTAGTCAAAGTCATTAAACATATTTCTCTTTCTTACTTATATAGACTTTCTTACTTTTGGACCGAGGAAAAAAAACGAGAACACATAACGTGAAATTTTATCTATACTTCCTTTCCTCCTTTGTTCCTTTGCCTTCTGGTTACATCTTCTGGCCATCTTAAAAGATTTTTTATTGTTGTTCTGATACCTCAGACTCATACTAAGAATTTAGGAAGAACCTGTTGAATCCTAGGGAATTTGAAAAAAACTTGTTGAATCCTAAGCAAATAGTAGGCTCATGTACCCTATTGACGGTAATTTTGGTAGACACTAATAATTTTAAAATCACTTATTTTTTTCACTTGCTACTAATATATTTTCTTGGATCCTATTTCACTTTCACCGCATACACAAATTTGATTGTGTGCTAGAGTATACTAAGTATTGGCCACGTGCTTGCCTATATTATCCATGCAGAGGGAATGATGTTGTGCGGTTGTTCTGTGTGTATATTGACCAGACTCAACATGATGACATCAACTGGACACCATGCACCACTCATCGGGACACTGTGGCATTCGATCCCATTTCATTTTACTCTAGATGACAAGCATGTGGGATGAATATGATGTGCAGACACTATTACGGAAAACAAAAATCACAACGGTTGAAAAAAGGATACCATCACGCTGGACCAACCGTTGTGAGGTAAGGTGTGATTATATGTATGATGCTTTCCATCATAGTCGTGCGACCGTGATTATCATTATGTAGCGCGCAACCTACCACAATTGTTGTTTTAAACAGCCGTTATGATATTCTTTAATGTCTAATATTTAACATATGTTGTGCTAAACAACCGTTGTGATATATACACAAAAGTTTATTATAAATTATGTGGAATACTTATTTCGCCAATGCTCATTAAACATATAACTTTTCAATATAAACTAGAACATTATAATATGACAAATTAAGTTATATTAGAAGAACAAGATCACATTCCATGCTTGACGAGAGTTCTTTAACTCCTTATCCGCATTTTGCTCTATAACAGTTAGGACTTTGTTTAATGATTCTAGTTCTTCAACTGCCCCTGTCTTCACCTCTAGTTCATTTTACAAATATTATTTACTTTGCAAACAAAATTAGAGGTTGAGAGAGAGACGGTTGAAGAACTACAATCATTAAATAAAGTTCTAACAGTTAAAGAACAACATGCAGATAATGGGTTGAAGAATTCTTGTCAAGAATTGAACGTGTACTTTTTTTTTCTAATATAACATTATCTATCATATTATAATTTTCTAATGCAATCTAAAAATTTATATATTCGGTGATGGATTGGAAAAACACTCACACCACATAATATATAATAAACTCATCTTTTAAACAAACATTAACAACATTCATCAACAACAAACCATAAACATCATAAACGATACAACAAACATATCTAGTCATAGAATATTTCAGAAATATTCATGTCTCATAATGGAGTGTCCACAATGAAAGAAGGATGAAGCTGAAGTTAGAGCTGCAAACTTGTGTCGATTTTGAATGTATGTCATTCTTGATCTTTCACACAAGTTTGCAACACTCACTTTAGCTTCGTCCTTGTTATTGAAACAAGCATCCCTACCTACAAGTCAAATCAAGAAGAAAGTTCAAACATTATGAAACAAGTTGTTGAAACATAAACAATAATATATAAACAGATTTTAAAACAACAACTTTAGTGAAGACAAACCTGTAAAGTAGCCATTGATTAAGATTTGATGCAACAAAGGTATCCTTCGAAGAAGACGAGTTGGCTGCATAAATTTGGGGTTTCCATATGATAGAGATGAGTGACCGAGATGTTAGGGTTTCGTTTTGAGAGAGACGGGTGAAAGAGATATTAGGGGTTTGTTTTGATAGAGACGACTTTTATGTACTAATGCGAGATATAATTTTGCTTATATATAAATAAGTAGCACCTTTCATCACGGTTGACAATACGAACTGTGATGAAATGATTGAAACTTTCACCACGGTTGATTATAAAAACCGTGGTGATATACAAAGGTCAATCACATTATGTCACGGTAAATGGAAAATTGTTGGTGTTGGGATTCGAACAATTTCACTCCAGGTACATTTCACTATGGTTTGTACCTATGACTGCGTGAAATGTCCTTTAGTAGTTACAAAAAAAAAGCGCCAAAAAAACTATTACCACGGTTAACAGAAAGACCGTTGTAAAATTGGTGTTAGGAAAGGTCTATTTTGTAGTAGTGAGGTATATGCCAGAGCGATGCATATGTCAGTTTGGATATGTGCAGATCATTCTGGGATCCGCCTTCATGTCTGATCCTAACAGCATTGTCCGTAGACATCTTAATGATATACTGGCGAATTACGATAATTATTTGGTACCATAAGAGTATCATAGTATGTCAGCCACAAGTCAGTGGTCTTATGTGGACGGTTACAAGACTTTGTTCTATAATGTGTCACACCTTGTCATGACACCATACGCTCTTGGACGTCCACCTAGGCCTACTCATGAGGAGATCCTGGTGAATGAGCAGGTTGGGGACGACGTATGAAGTTATAGAGTTTGGGCTATTTGAGAGAGGTGATGATGATGCGGTTGCCCTAACACGTTCCATTCTTACTGAGGCACAAAAATGCCTTGGGTTACCAGCGATAGGGAAGGAGCCAAGGAGTTAGACTCAGGCATACGCAATAGGTTATTCTTTCATTTGTATTTTGGATTTTTGTTATTATTTTCCATACTACGAGAGTAATATTTGTAATATTCTGGGCTATTTTTTTAGTTAATGCATTACTTTGTTTTATGATTTTCGTGTTTATTAATGTTTAAATCAAATTATGACACTATTAGTTGAATTAAAATGACTTTCAATTATAAAAAATACAAACTTCGAACAATGTTTTTGTCCAAGATGAACACAAATAAATTTTCAGAGATACAACTCCAAATTCACCCCATAAATATTTGCATATGCGTCTTCAAATTCCCCCCACAAATAAATTTGCAGAGATGCAACTCCAAATTCACTCCATAAGGATGAAGTGCTTTTAAATACGTTCAAAAATTCATCTCCAAAAATACTTGAGAACAATTTTCCACACCCTAAGGATGGGAAAAGAAACCCCCAAAATATTTAAGATAAAATGAAAATTTATTTTGGCTGGCATACCTTTTATTTTACTTCACATTACTAACATTGAATAATTTGAGATCTCAATAAATAAAAATATTATTTTAATATTTTTAGATAGTTTACGGTGTTCTTTCTTTCCTTTTTTATTAAGAGAAACTTATTTTATTTTATGGTGAATCTGTGACGGATTCAGTATTTCTAAAAGTGGTTGAGGGATAAAAGCTCTCAGATTCCACATGTCTCGAGTACCAGCACAATAATACACACCAAACCTCCACAATGTAAATGGCTAAGATGAAGTTTAAAAAACATGTATATCTTAATTGAAGCTTAAAATAAATTAGACAGAATCTTCTTATTTTCTCTATTTGGTACTCATTTGCCGTTCACACTTAATTGTATCACTTTCACCAATCGTGAAATTCAATTTCAATATAGAAATGAAACCGTTAGTCACAATAACTAATCTTTTTACAATGTGCTGCATCAACTGATAACGGTACAAAATTGTTTCTGCGTGCATTCTGTTAATTCAGGCATCTGCTAGTTTTAAGCGCGGAACAATATTCATTGATTGGAGTTCCTGAAATTTTGAAACACAGACTAAATTGATTAATATACATACATCAGGTATAGTAATTAGTATATCTAGGAGGATCCAACACATTCATTACCTGAATCAAGAGTTTGCATGCATATGGTAGCTTCATGGTAGAAATCTGGTCTCCATTTTTACAAGATGAACAAACACCAGTTTTCAACTTATGGTTGTAATATCCTAACAACCCACACTTTCTACACACCTGAACTTCATAAGGATCACTCGATAACATGAGTCGCTCAAAAATCAACATACTAGCACCATACGCAATTAAGCAATCACGTTCCATTTCTCCAACACGTAGACCTAAAAATATAAGAAAAAAAGTAATGTTGAGCTCAATAACTAACCAATCATTAACGGCTCGAATAATACTTCAAACAAGTCACTTATTAATCGCTAGTTACCATAAGAAAACCTCAACAGCTACAAGTAAACTGTAAGTATAAAACTTTTACCATAAATATCATTTAAATATACAAATTAACACAATAGCAGAAACTATTTTATACCAACATGTAATAAATTCAAAAACACATGAAAAGCATAAATTGAACACCTCCATTTCTAGCTCTCCCTTCTGTAGGCTGTCTAGTTAGCAGGGTACGAGGGCCACTACCACGAGCATGCATCTTATCGAGCACCTGATCATCAACAGATGTTTTGCTGGTGAGTTTATTGGTATGAATATAAGGTAAGTTAACACTACAAGGAATAATAAACTTCCCTAAGCAATATTAGAATGCCATTGTATTAATAATTTATAAAATAATTATTTTCAATTTCATCTAGATCACTATACTAACAGCAATATTTCACCACATTAATGGACATCAAGTGCAAAAGGAAGTATTTTTAAAATGATCAAACCTTTACTGTGAAACATAAAGAAACATAAGACTAACTTCATTCTTTATAAAATGATGTCAAGCTTACCATATGTTTTAATTTCTGATAGTATATTGGCCCCATAAAAATATATGCTTGTAATGGGCAACCCGTGATACCTAAAAAAAGATGAACCAAAACACTTCTTAGATTGATAAAAACCTGTAAAATCTAATCAACGCAATTGTGCTTCAGAAACCTGTCAAAATTTATGGATTAGGTCAAAATCACATATAAGCAGAGCACCAAAAGGCTGCTGATTTGCTTCCTTATTTGATTAGTATTACGATTCTAGTATTTGTTTAAATAAGGATTACCAAATAATGCCCACATTAGCTCTACAATTCTTTTTCACTCATTTCACATGACACAGTACCAAAAATGTTACGGTGTTACTCTCCAACTCTATTTAACTTTTGTCTAGGTAGATGTTACCCTCTTTGAGTGACCCACATCACAAAGAAACAACATTACTGCTCATTAGTAGTTAATCTAGATATATTATTTGTCAACCCACAATTCCAACATTGTTAAGCTGGATATTTTCTATGGTGTCCCGGGATTGAACTTAGGATCTTCCACTTTGGGTGTGTGAGTTTATGGTGATCTTTTCCATATTGTCCAAGGACAAAGAAAACCTTGCCTCCAAACTCCAAAGCTAAACTTCAAAAAGGTATTTTTTTTTTTGTAATCACTCTACTTGTGAGTTGTGACACTAGAAAAATGACAAGGGCGGGATTTGATTGTCGGTACAACAGAACACAAACAATTAGCAGCTCCAATCCGACTTCTAGGCAGATGAATACAAGCATAAACATAAATCATCTTAGAACGAGAGAGATACTAAGACCGCCTGGATGAGATTAGTTGAAAAAAAGCATAAAAGAATAGATTGTTACTACCAATATAATAAAAGATTAATCTTCTTTTTTGTAGACCATAACATAGGAAATTCAAAGGTAAGTATGCATGACTTGGACCAATCCTAAGATGCGTAACATTTACCCTATGTTTGTTATCAGAGATAATGAGAAGAGTGAAGTAGGGTATAAGAGACTTTTTTCTATTTTTGTTTTCTTCACTCGTATGTGCACAACACAACTTAACCACTTTTGTAAATCCATGTTACATCTACATTCGAGGGACTATAGGTTAAGCCTTTTCGCTTCTAGAATGACTACAGACTATGGTTGATCAAAGCTGTGCACTTAATGGTGTGAAACATTAGAACCATGTTTCCCTTCCTCCAAGGAAGATAGTAAATAGGACGTCGGCATATCTTCATAGTTAGAGTGAATCTTGATGACTGGCTCAAGCCTCATCTAGTTGCTAAAGGTTATCCCAGGTTTTTGACTTGCATTATGGTGACCACTTTTCCACAAAATGCATTCACCCATGGTAATCTCAATCAAGATTTGACATGGAGCAACCTCCTAGATTTGTTGCGCAGAGCATGTCGTTTCAAGACAAGTTTTTCATCTTTGCAAATTTCTATGGCTCAAGCAATTCCCTACGGCTTAGTAGGGTAGGCTTAGCACTTCGATTCAATAGTTTGCTAAGGTAAGGAGTGAGTATGACTACTCGATTTACTTATACTTACTTGTGTTTGTGTACATTGACAACATTGTTGTTACAAACAGTGAACACCATGGGCATGCCCAATTAAATTAAAACGAAATTATTATCAACATTTTAAAACAAAACGTCTAGAAGGAATTCCTAAAGTAAGCGTACAATGGAAATTCAAGAGGAGACAACCTTGATCAATGCTATGCCTATTGACACTCCTATGAATCCTAATGTAAAGCTTCTGCAATATTAGGTACTACCACAACCACTCTAAAAATATCTATCATTGATAACATAATACTCTTCTTTTAAATAATACTTTCATTTGCAATACAACCAAGAACTCTAAAGTGAAATGAAAACCTGAATAAATGAAGTCTTTCCCACTGTAGTTGAAGCCGTGTTTCACAAGAGTTTCACTGCCAAAGCAAGAAAACGATGAGAACACTAAATAGATAAGCCATATAAAACTTACCAGAGAGAAACATGATACCTTATGGTTTCAACCTTGTCAGCATGACCACTTTCCTCCCCAAAAGCACTGCCATAATGAAATTTACCACATGAAACCCCTGCTTTCCCTCCAAGAAGCTCTATCATCTTTCCAACTGTCATTCGACTGATGCCATAAAAAATATTAGTTCACATCCAGAACACATGTAACATTGTACTTACATTTATTAATTTAAAAATAGTATTTTTAATGTTAAGTATAAAAGAGAAATCACATCCATTCTACAAAAAGACCACTTGAGTACTACTGATACTCTACCGCCTAGCACACACTCCTTCACGTCTCTACCTTCAGATTTAATTCCTCGTTATCAACAACTATATCATCTTTAAAAAATGCATTGTGACACACACTTTTAGATATGGTCAATAAGTTTATATTGGTAAACAAATAAAATAAAAAAAGATAGTGCCTCAAAGTTGGCCGCAGTGAACTCCTATCCGATGTTCTAAGTTATACATATCTCTGACCTTAACGCCCCCTCATTTTGGCATTGTCAAACTTTCACTAAAGAAATAAAAAACGCTACCTTTACTGTTTGTTTTCTTCTCCATCTGAAGAACATTAATCTTATTTGAATATAACATTATTTTGAAGTTCAGAATCCTGCTCCGTTTTAGTGTCAATATGTAACTAGTGAGAATGATATGAATTACCTTGGAAACCCATGAGGATTCATAATCAGATCTGGGCAAATGCCTTTCTCAGAAAACGGGAAGTCTTCCTGCTGGACAATTGTTCCACAAACACCTTTCTGCCCATGTCTGCTACTGAATTTATCACCAAGCTAAGGAAACAAATACAGCCTGAGAAATCAATCAGCTGCTTCAAATCAAGAACAGAACCTCACAATAAACCGAACAAAACTTTACCTCAGGCCTCCTTGTGTGACGGACTAGAAGTTTGATACACATGTTACTATCCTTATCATTGCAAAGAACTACTCTATCAACTACTTCACCTCCATGACATTTACTGAAAGTTGAATGACTGGACCGATATGCACTGCATATAAGGAAAACATTTAGGAAAAACATGAAGAAAAATCTATTTAACACAAACTTAAACACAGTAAAATTTTAATGTCAATAAAACAAACCTATCGGGCAAGTTAGCTATAGATCCTTGAGTCTGCGTATCAATTGGTGATTGTTTGTTTACCATCATGTCATTTGGCCTTATAATTTCTCCAGGAGCAGCAATCCCATCATCATCAAGTATCTAGAGCAAGCAAGAAAACAGGGGGCAGAATTATTTACATACCCGAGAACTGATTTAGGGATTAGACAATGTAATTAATCTCAGCAATAAAGTCAGAATATGCAAATATACAAGGAAATGGGGAAACTAATAAAAAGAGAACGTTACAAGGAAATCTGGAAGATGGTAAATAAATAAAGGAAATAAGGATTCTAAACTATAAGGAAAAGGTTTGTTTCCCTTTAGGCATATCACCTGCATATTTCCCCCTGGGTCTGCAGCTCTATTGGGCCTTAGTATACGATCTTGTGTGCCATTCTGATACTTTTGTCTAACAGCAACATACCTAAACATTCAAGACTATCAAGCTTGACATTGCTACTTTTAAAAAAAATATCAATGAAATATGTCGCAACCAGAGAAGTGAAATCACCAAATAAAATAGTATATACCTTTTCATAACTATACAACGACCAAAGCCTCGGTCAAGAGATGACTTGTTCATGACAATTGCATCCTCAATATCATAACCACTGTAGCTCATTACAGCTACAGTGGCATTCTGACCTGCTCCAAGCTTATCATATCCAACCTAAAAGCCTAAAGATTAACAAAAGCCCTTGACACATTGAGAAATAAAACAATGGAAGCATTACTAACCAGCTCAATTGATTTTGTTGTCAGCAAAGGTCGTTGAGGATAAACCAATAGATAAAGTAAGGTGTCCATCCGTCGGAGCTAAAAAACCAAATTAAAACTTCATGAGTAAGCATGGAATATTTAAGTTTATCTCTAATAGAACATACATACTCTACAAAGAAAACACAGTGCAGCAGCATAGTTACTCTACACACGAAATGCAAGAAGAAAAAACAGTCTTTGTAGCACCGACACTTCTGAATAAATGCATGTCTGATGTCTGTCGGATACCGACACCGACACTTGTGATTACGTTCAATTTATTTCTTTTTTTCAAATTATTCGTGCTTCATAGAAAACTGTTACAACTCATCAGTTATTGGAAAAAATCTAAGGCCTGCATTGAAACAGTATAAAGAGTGGCACTACATACCTTCCAACCAATTTCGTAAGGATGAATCAGATTCAAAATAAAAACCTAAAATCTTATAATAGCTTATTGATTTGGACTGCCAACCAAATTGTCAGCACCCCAAACTTAGTGTAGGACGTGGATGTGTATTAAGAAAAACTCAAGTCCTACATTGAAAAATGATTAGGCTGGTAAAGAGTTAGGCCTAATATAAAAACCTAATATTAGGTTCTCGTGTAAACTATTTTGCTTAAACATATATTCATTAACATGATTTGATACATTACAACACCTCTACAATCACAAGGCCTTCACCCCTTCTAACTTCATAATAATCAAAATAAAAATCAATAGAACATATATCATGTCAAACCTTCAAGCACAAATAGGTTCTAATGTGTGTGGGGTGGGGGGCATAGATAACAAACTTTTATGGGCATTAAATTTAAGAATTTTGGATTCCAGGCAATAAAATGTACAACAACATAGAAGTCCTCACTCCAAAAGCGGAGTAACTCGATAAAATTTGATGCTGCATATCATTTTGAAAAGAGACCATATGATTCAGGTATATTTCAAAAACAGTATTCGCAGACATAAACATATGTTTGTATTTAATTCCATGCATACTAAAGAATAAAGCTAATAGAAATTGACTCATTAAAAAAATTAGCCTAAATTTAATAAATTTGTTTAGCAATATATGGATAATATTTTCATCAAGTTTGAAGATCATTCAACACTGGTGTTTAAGCTGCATAAACAACAAACAGTTTACTTGCCTGGTTATATGCTATATTTCCCATAGCTTGCTTTCCCATTGCACACTACAGTGAACAAAACAAAAGCTATTTCAAGAACGGAAATGAACATTGTCTATTCTTACAAGTGCAATATCTTAGTTACTAACTTAAAACCAGAGGGGGCCAAGGAGGAACAACCTGATAAGTGTTTCTCGGAGATTGATTATGATGAGGGTACGGAATTAGCCCCGCGCAAACTCCTAAGATAGTGAAAGGCTCAATCTCAATATGGGTAGTTTCTACTGTTGCACCTCCTTCATATAAAGCAATCTATAAAAATAAAAATAAAAAAGAGGCACTGGTTGTCAAGAATAAGATTTCAAAGACAAAAGAAGCTAGATTTAATTTGAGAAAAACACACCATAGCATTGTTTTCCTCATTGACATCAAGATACTCAATCAAGCCCTTACGTAAAAAGTCACGAAATGTGCACACTCCATCCTGAAAACACATTTGAGTTAATATTCTTATAAACAGCTTTCATTCTCTATTTCAAGATAAAAGCATATGATAAGATTACCTTTAACTCTTTCATATGATAAGCTTTGACCCTTGATATTCCTTTGTCAGCAATGACAAGAGGACGGCAAACTCTACCACCATCTGAAGCTAGGTAAACACAACACTGAAAACATGTTTTTGTCCGTTAATAACGGTTTCAACTCACTCCCTTCTAACATTACAATAGTTGAAGAAGCACAATAAGTATAGATTTTGAGCTAACCCATAGATAGTGGAAACAGATAGCAATTGTTGTAAACACAGGGTCAAATTGCATATGTAATTATTAAGAGTATAATACTTGCAATAATCAGCATTAGTGTATTATTTACCTAGTAAATAGAATTGGTCTAATTATTTATATATACCTTGTACACTTCAACTCGTTCAATAATATTCATATTAGACCTTGTACACTTCAACTCATTCAGTAATATTGAAAGTTTCACTCTCAGCGATGAAACTCGAGTGAAATATTATATTCTTGGCATATTTTTAAATATAACATACTTACAAACACAAACACTATAACCATATTTTTAAATATGAAAATAAAAACTGAAACATACACCAATTAAGAGATATCACCAACCCAAAAAAATGACTGAACTAGAAATAAATAAATAGTATAAGTACAAAACAGTGAGAATAAAATGTAAAAAGAATCAACTGCAACAGAAGTACTCACCTGCTTTTCATTGACATAGATACTCACAAACTCGCCAATTAGACATGCTCTTCGCAACTTTCTCATTGCAGTAGCAAAACGCTAGAACAATAAAATGTTAGGGTTTACGTTAAATGAAATAATTAGGAATGCATATTTGAACAAGTACAAATAGTATATGATAAAAAAGCATATCAATACCCGTGGTCTCCTGTGCTTGCCAAGGATCAAACCATTAAAAATGACAAGAAAGGAATCGGGTGTATGAAGCTCTTCTCCAGAGAGATGTTCCATGTTTTCAACACCCAGACTATAGCACTGTCAGAGAAATAATAAACACAAAAATTGTAAAACACTTAAGTAAACAATAACGCATGTGGAAACATGTTCTATCTTACATCTTTTTTGAACAATACAAGTTAAATTGAAGCACAATAACTAGTTAAATAAAAAAAACAAAAAATAAAAAAACATTCACACAAACACTCACACACATATACAATAACCAAGGGAACAGAATCAAAGAGTGAAACACAATCCTATTTAGACAAATACATAAATAACAAGATAAAAATCCAGCTTATAGAAGATAATCAATGACTAGCCCTTGCAAGCACAAAGAACGTAGCTGCATAAATGTTCTATACTGGCCAAAGAATAAAAAATCTTTACTTTAAAAGCATGAAAAGCGCCGGCCCGGTCAAATCCAAACCTGCTTTAACCCCTAGACTTAGAGTGGTATATTATATGAAACAGAAGTTTGACAAATGATGTCCCCGTAGAAAGTGCTTTGGCTACCATTGATTGGCCAAACTTACAAGTGTACCGGAGGAAATGAAAAATAAAAAGAGTAGGAGAAAATAGGACAAATGATCCCAGAATCCCACTGAAGGGAGCTTGATAAGCCAGCTTTGAATAAGTGATAAAAACTTCTATCAAGGTCCCATCGATCTGCAGTTTCCTTGCCAAACCGAGGTTGATGCCAATGGGGGAAAATATTTTCCAAACACCTCAGGGGAAAGTTCAGCGAAGCATCAGCAGCAAACCAGTAAAATAAACTAGATACCAAATAAAAGGATTGTGAAAACTTGAGCTGAGCCACCTTTATTTCAAATTGGGCTAGGTGTGCCCTGGGTTAGGCTCAACGAGTTTGGCCTTGGATAAGGCCATCTAAAACCCCCTTTTTATGAACCCAGTAGATAATAACACTAAATTGGGTCTGGCTTATTATATTTAGAATAAGACCCAAGTTGCAAAATACCCCTTTTGCCCCCACTACGTTTCATCTCCACCAATACCCAGAAGAACGGCTTCGGGTGGGCGATATATGTTTAATTCTTGTTTCTCAGCTATTATTTGTCATGTCATCCAGCATAGTATTTTGAAAACGCTAAGTCTTCACTTGCATGTACCTAGTTTCTAGAACTATACACTAATTTCCACTGTGAGTATACAGGATTGTTATCAAAGGTTCTGCTGTCATAAGCATTGACAATCAGTCAAGAACTACACTGCACTAGTTAGTTTCTGACAGTTACGATTTACAAATTGTTCTCATAGTTAGAATGAGTACAGGTTAGTACCAAATTGATTGAAGGTTAAGTTCTGTATAAATACTTAATCTAAGTTATCAAGTTCAATTTTTGAGAATCAAATGAATGAATGAATGAAAATTCTGTCAATTTCCCTCTTTTTCCTATATCTCCTATGGTATCAATGAGTTCATGTTTGAAATATGGCCTGGGATATCCTCCTCTACCACCACCTCTGCCAGTTGTTCAGGCCACTAATCAAAATGTGGTGAGTACAACACATACTTGCAATTTAAGGCTTCGCAAGCTTTGTCATCGGCAAAATGGTTATTCTAAAGTTTGTCTCTCAGTCTTTGTCTAATGCCCCTTGGGTTGTGGACTTTTGAACTTATAGTCATGTTAGTGGTAATCCATCTCTTTTATCGAAAATATCCCAACCTAAAACCCTATATTACCTGTTGGAACTACCGCTTTCATTTCGGTCCGCCCTTAGTCGCCTAATTGAAGCATTTGGTTTGCCTTAATTGCAGCCTCCAACGCCTTCATTGTGTTGGGTTTGAAGGGGTGGATTTAGTCCCACATCGCTGAAAGATATGACATGTGTTGTGTTTATAAGTAGGGGCAATCCTCACTCTACAAGTCGGTTTTGTAGGGTTGAGTTGTGCTCAACCCAAATTCTGGGATTACCTTTGCAGACAGATCAAAAACTAGATCAAGTGGCATTGGTCCAGCCACCCTTCTCATATCTTTATTTCTTGACTATGTTCTTTTTGTTTCTAATTGTCCATTTAATTTAATTTATGTTAGTCGTATCACCCAAAGTTTAAATTTTTTTATAACTTTCACTCCTGATTCCTTTATTATTTCAGACCGGAGTTTGACGCAGATGATTGGTACGAGCTATGAGTCACACAGACTTTACTAGCTTCAGTCTTCATCTACAATTGCTTCCACTTTTTTTTACAAAATCTCCATGTCTTTTCATTGCCAATTAGGTCATCCAAGTCTCAAAATTCAAAGTAACAGTTCCTCACTTGTATCAGTTGCAATCTATAGATTGTGAATCATGTCTCATCTTCCTCACAACGCGTAGGCCAAGGTTTCCTGTTCACTTGTGGATATCGTTCATTCCGATGTATGGGAACCTAGTTGAGTCTCTTCAGTTGGAGGACATAGATATTTTGTTACTCTTACTGTTGAGTTTTCTAGATGTATGTGGATCTACCTTCATAGTTATCACCTTTTTGAATTTTCTATTATGGCACTACGTAGAAGTATATGTTCTACTCGCAATCCTTATCCCATTCCTCAGTTATCACTTTCACATCATGCCTTTCTTTCTACTATTTCTTGCCTTTGTTTCTACTATTCCGTCCATTATTATTCCCAAGTCTCTGTAGTAAGCTTTTTCTTATCCAAGTTAACGACAAACTATGATTATTGAGATAACAGCTTTGGAAACTAACCAAAATGTACATGTGTACCACCACCTCTAGGAAAATCTATTGTTGAATGTCGTTGGATTTACACAATTAAAGTTGGTTCAGACGGAAGAATTGATTGTTTGAAAACACGTCTAGTGGCTAAAAGTTATACTCAAGTGTTAGATCCTTGATTACATTGATACCTTCTCACACGTGACTAAAATTGCTTATGTTTATCTTTTTCTCTCTATGGCTATCATGCGACATTGTATCACTTAGACATAAAGAATGCATTTCTTCATGGGAACTTGAAAGAAGTTTATTTAAAGCAACAGCTTGGTTTTGTTGCTCAGGGGGAGTAATGTGGGTATGTTTGCCGCCTTCACAAAGTCTTGTATGATCTCAAACATTCCCTCGAGCATGGTTTGGAAGATTCAGTTTCGTGGTTCACATTATGCCATGATTCGGAGTGAAGTTGCCACTCAGTGTTTTATAGAGACACCTCACACAAATACATTTATTTGGTTGTGTGTCGATGATATAGTCATTACAAGTGATGATCAAGATGGAATTGCATGACACAAACAACATCCGGTATGGCACTTTTACGTCAAAGATCTAGGAAGAAGGAGTAACTTAGGTTTTCCAGTATCATTCTACCTTGTACTTATTCTTTTAAGAATCAAACGGACGCTACTCACAAAGGCTTTAAATATTTATCTCCTAATTGCATTCTCTAAATCTCCAAAGGAGTTCCTTTTAGCAAAACCAAAGCACAATGACTCAGCCATACAAGCATTACAACTCGGACTAGTCATTGGCTCAGTTGGGATATGATAGATTCTGAATAGTAATGATAGATAAAAGGAGAACAATACACTCGAATACAATATTTTATTTCAATTATATTGGGAATAACTTCCTACCGTAGCAGTTACAACCTGCAACAGCAGTTACAGAATATGCAATTAACTGTATAATTAAATACGACCTCTAGGATTAGAGAGTCTGGTCTCTCCAAATCCAAATCAGGCAACAACAAACTGAATGAGACTTTCTCCTTCTTTATTCTACTTAAATACATTACCCCTAATTATATAATTTAGGCCTAATTTACTGGGCATTGGCCCTACGCCTAACATACTCTCCCTCCGGTCTCAAATATAAGCAACAAAAAAGAAAAATTCAATGGTCTTAAATATAAGCAAAAGTCACCTATATTGATTACATTCAATGTCATTATTCCAAATATACCCCTACTTTTTTCAGAACTCTATGTTTTTAATGATTTCCAAATCAAAAATAGGGGTAAAATTAGAAAGAATGCAAGACTTAAATGCATTTAGATATTTTTCTTAAAGGGAAGGTTTTATTTGTAAAGTTGCTTATATATGAGACCGGAGGGAGTACATTAGTAATTGGAGGTCTACTAACAGCATATAGGATATTGGGTCTGTGGGACACTAACTATTGAATTTAAAACCCAATATATAATAAATATTAAATATAAATTATATAGGAATGTATATCAGAATTGTAATCTTCTCTATGTTAGCTTTGTTATGCATAGTCGGTCTCAAACCTTGTTAAAAGAAGAAGGTTGGTTAGGCGGTCAACAACCAACGTAAAATTTTGTCGAATCTCTATGACATGGATCAAATATGTAAAGCGGTAAAAAACCAACGCAAAAATAAAATAAATGTAGTAGAGTTGAGGATAAGGATGTTGCATTGGATTTAAGGTAAGACTAAACGAGATAAGATTAGAAATAACAATATTAGAGTGTTGGGGTAACACCCATGGTGCAAAAGATGATGAAAAATTAAGGTTAGGTGGTTTGGGCATGTAATGTAGAGAGAAGGCATGTGGATTTTGTAGTAAGAAGGGTAGATAAAATGAAGGGTATCCAAACAACTAGAGGTAGGGAAAGACCTAGAAAAACCATAAGAGAAACTATTAGAAAAGATCTTGAGACTACCAAGTTGGATAGAAACATAATTTTTTATTGAATGTTATGGCGTAGTTTGATACATATAGCCGACCCTACTCGGTGGAATAAGGCTTGGCTGTTATTGTTGTTGTATATCTTAAGAATTCTGGTTGGGCTTAACTCAACATTACAAAACCAAGTTGTAAGGTGAGAATTGCCTCTATTTTCCTTGTAGATTACACAACAATGCCAAAATTCCCATATTTGTCCTTTAGGTGTTCAATTAATATACATGATTAAACAAGTAAGTCATTAGCTAATCACAGTTAGTAATGCTAATAAACAAAAAATGAAAAAATTCCATCATCCAGTGACATCAAACAGATAAAACATACCAGAGAAATCAGGGGGGCTTCCTCTTCATCAGTAGTGACATGAGTCATCAAAGCCAGGTTCTTTACTAGTCCACAAGCTTCACCTTCAGGAGTATCACATGGACAAAGCATGCCCCACTATATCAAAGAAGAATTTAGAAAATAAGATACAATAAATTCATAAGTGAAAACAATTTTTTAAAATCTAGAATAAAAGGCCAATGCAACATAAGAGCACAACAACAATAAAGCCTTTCGGTAAGCTACAAAGATCAAACAAAATCATCATGTTCAATCCAAAAAACAATGCAATATCAGAATGATATATCAAGAAGGTTCCCGAGTGGATAGCAGCTTACCTGGCTAGGCTGCAAAGCTCTAGGACCACTTACTTTCCGGGACTTCTCGAACTGTGGCTGGACTCTTGTCATTTGACCTAAAGCACTTATAAATGACAACCTCTGAAGCACCTGGAAAAAAAAAATCCATTAGAAGAAATATTTGCATATAGAAAGGAAACATCAGAAAGGGAAACAATAAACAACCTGTGTCACTCCACTTTTTTTCATCCTGAACCTTTTAACCTCAAAATTACCAGTTGAGAGTGTCCTTTCCAAACCAAGGGAGATACAATCGCGAGTAACAAGTATCTATAAACACACCCATAGATACTGAGATCAGTTTGGATTAAAAAACCAACACCAAAAATGAACACATAAGATGATGTAACCGGTGAAGTATCCCTTTCATGTGTACATACAATCCGCATCGCATATAAAAGATTTTATTTTGATGATGAATATGATAAATTTTGGAGCTTCCCAAGAAAACATGACTCTTTCATGATCAGAGATTTGCAAGTAAATCAGTGTCCATATGTTTTTGTCAACTTCATCTATGCTGAGGCACGCATTACATGTATCCAACAAAAGTACGTGTAATTGATGCATGTTGTAATTGGATGGCAATCAACGATACGAAATAGAATTTTCAGTACCTTGTGGGTTTTTTATGAGGAGCAACTAATACAAGACACGGGAGGAAATCCCATGCATAATAAGAATAAATAAATACTACATAAAGGATCATCTTGGACAGACAAGTCTAAATAAATATGAGGAATGACATGGAAAGAGAATTGAGCAAAAGGAACTCTTAAAGAGGGATCAGCCGTAGACTTTTTGGTAGACTTTTGGATAGCTTCAGAGAGATTCGATGTGATTAAAAAACGCTTTGATTTCATTCACATGTTTAATTAAAAATATTAAAAAGAACTTACACGAGAGAAGTCGAAACTTTTAGCCTTGTCTGACTTATCCAACAATTTGTCTGCCACCATCTTAACTTCAGTTGTCATAGACTTAAAAAGATCCTGAAAAAGAAAGAAGAATAACTTATGCAATGAAAGATGCGCAACATATACTTGCAGAAGTTAGTTGTATACTAATTTCAAAAGGATAGTACCTCAAAAAGAAGAGAGATTAACTGGCCAGATAACTCCAATCGCTTGTTCCCCACATAATCCTATGAGTTGAAGGAAACAGTTAGCTGATAGTAACTATTGCTCAATGCCAACACATATACACAATTCTACACATGCAGAGTACATGTTATATGCTTTTAACTTGGAACTATACAAATTGTGCAGATGAGCTTTCACAATAAAAGCACTAATTAGGATAGAAAATAAAAGAGAGGTTGTTTCAGTTGTTAATGTATGTTATTGCAAAACAGAAAATCAGTTTCACTGTATTCTTTAATTTCTAGTACTGCTTTAAACGTGATAAGCATTTCAAAACTATGGAACTGCCAAACTGTTGTAATTTTGTTTTATATTTTTTTACTAATAATTAAAACTCTGAAGTAAAATGATACTATCAACCTCATTCAAAACTAGGTAGGCATATGCGACAGCTAATCACATTCTCTATGGATGGAATCTTAGGTGAAAGAGGAATATGTTATGGCTCCAAATTGACTCGTAATTCTTATGAAGGCCGTGAAGAACATAAAATCAGTGCATATCTCATGACTATTAAGCAAAATTGAGTTCCAATTACCCAAGGCCTCATGTTAAAAAGAAGATACTACCTTGTCATCCATCGCATCCGCATTTAGAATTGCATCCATTATGCGTCTTATCATAACAGCAACATATATACATTTCGGCCGAAAATTATCTTCGTGCACCTAATGACAACAGAAGAAGCGGCTAATCAAATGAAACCTAAACCAGGTCAGGCAAATTACATGTATTACAATAGAATGAAAACAAGTTGTAAAATGATGAAACTTTCAGAAAAAAGAAAGACCCTTAAAACTCATAATGTCCTTATGATTCAAAGAAAACTTACCGGTACATTTGCAAGAAAGACATCTCTTAGGATAGAAAGTGCTCTTCCTTCCTACATAAGAGGTTCAAATAACAAGTCAGAAAATTGTTGAAAAAAGAAAAATTTATACATTATTTTATACATAGAAAGAGAATGCACTGATAAACAAACTAATAACATGAGAGAGAGAGAGAGAGAGAGATTAAAACCTTTTCAGCTTGTGCGTTTTGAAACATGGAACGTTTTGCCTGATGTGCACACAAGCCATTAGCAATAAATTAAACAAAACTAAATATTAAGTATATGTATGTAAAATTAGAAACACAAGTATATAATTAAAACCGGAAACTGCCTGTTTGAAATAGTTAAATCCATTGTATGTTTCCCATTAAGCATGTGTTTGGCAACAATGCCAGTGACCGCTGCCGCATGTTCACATCCTTTCCACCGTGACTTTCTGAAGCTACTATTGGAAGCTTTTACAAACCGTGCGGTATTGCCGTGATTTTTACAGAGTTCCAAACATAGGCTAAAAAATATTTGTCTTTAGGTTCATGTATGTTTAGATTCATGCATTTAGGGAGTTGAACTTGTATTTATTTCTCCTTGTAAACATAACATGTACTCCCTCCGTCTCATAAAAAGTGTCTCATTTGCACTTTTTCTTTGTCTCAAAATAATTGTCCATTTACATTACCAATGTTGTAATCATTATTATTTTTCCACTACTATACCCCTATTCATTAAATTTCACTTTATTCAACTACTTTATCAAGTACATTTAATATGGGTATTTTAGTAAATGACATTAACTTTTTCACTACAACCAACACATTTAATCATTTTCTTAAGAACCGCGCACTGCTCAAATAGGACATTTTTTATGAGACGGAGGGAGTAATTAATTATGTAGTGTGTATAAATATCATGGTTGCCGAGTGTTTCTCACTCAAGCACATACAGAAAATTTCTTATTCCTATTTTTCACAAGGCATTAGAGCTCCTGATCTAGGGGACTCAACTTCTACAAATAATTCACTTCGCAGAAGAGAACCTATCCTCAAGAGTTTCCCCTTCATGGGAGAGAATACTCTATTCACTTTACAGTATTCCAAAAATACACTATTCATTGTGTTCTCTTATTTAAACACATACTATCTATAACAACCTCAACTAACTAACTACTCTAACAACTTTAACTACTTCAATTTCTCTTTATTCTTTAGTCCTAAGATAAAAGCATAAAATTCAATTAGATATAAGAAAGAAAATACAAAGTATAAGATTGTGAACAGAGTGGAAGATCTAAGAATAAGTGAATTTAGAACAAACCAAAGCCCACCTACTAATGTACTAAACTACAAAACTCAAAAACAAAAAATAAGAATGAAAAACACTTAAGAACATTTACAGGATAAGTTTTCTTTTCTCCAAATAGGAAGTTTTCCCAACACAATATCACTCTACCACAAATATTGCAATTGGATAAACTATGTGAAAGGAAAACCCATGGAGAAATTGAATAGAAACTGGCACCAATAGTGAAATTGTTCTAGAATGTCCTAGAATAACTGACTGAAAGATAAAACATAACTGCCCTAAAATAACTGTTTGATATAAAATCTGCCACATTCAGTTTTGATTCCCAATAATTCCTAATAGGAGGTCAAATCTAACCAAATCCTTTGTGAATGGGAATAAGACAGAAGAACTCACTTTTGAATCAAGGTATTCCAATGCTTGGGCTTGTGTAAATACACCACTTTTTGTACATTCCTGATTAGAGGGCAAACATATTAAAACGTAACATAAATAATAATACAACACGCTTTGTTACGCTAAGAAAGAGCAGATAATTATATAGTTATTATATGAGCAATTAGCTTCTACCATCCTTTATAATCAATTGTGTGCGGAAAAAATTTTAAACTTGACAAACGAGGCATTTGGAAGAGCTTATCATAAGTATTTGTATTGATGTTTGGATATACTTAGAAAAATAATCTATGACATGTCCATCTTGTCAAAAAAACTTATTGTCCATAAGTTGTTTTAGCTTATTAAATAATTACCATCTTAATAATAAGCGCTAAGTTTAAACTCCCCAAAGTTGTTGGGTGAATGAGACCTTAACAAGTTGTTTATCGTAACGCATCCATAAACAAACATACATGTCAATTACCTCAATGGAGGGCAAAAGTAGCAAACTGTAACGAGGATCTCTTCCAATCAATTGTACAACTTCTTGATCACTCTCCATCCCCATAGCTTTCATTACAACCATAAGAGGAACCTATTGGATATAACAAGAAGTAAAAATTACCAAACCCAAATTATAACGCAATCAAAAGGCTAAAGGTGAATAACACAATGAAAACAGCAAAGTGCAAACCTTTTTTGGAAATTGATTCAATTCTAACCACATCTTCTCTTTTTCCATCAAAATGGTAGTTTTTGTTTTTATTTTGTCTGTGCTACTTGTAACAGATGCAGTAATGCTGAAAGCCAAAATAGGAACCAGAATATATTTTAAAACAACATGGAATAGGACAACCCATAATCTAACATGGCGGGATAAATGCAAAACACATAGAAAGCTAACAGTAATTTAGTCAACAACTTTCGAGATAGAGAAAATAAAACTTAATAGAGGGGAAAAATGCAGAAATACTACTTCAGGAAGAATAACATAACCACCAACAAAATAACCAAAAACATGAATGTATCCCATTAAAACCACAGTTCATATCTGCAAAAATTATCATCACAATTATAAATCAAAATAGTACAGTTTTCCAAATTCATAATCTATTCTGCAACACTTATATTTTGAGGATAAAAGTAGAGTTTACAGGGAGAGAGATAGAAGAGGAGCACCAAGCACAATGCGGTGATAAACAATCACCCAAGAAACCAAAACTAGAAAAGAGAAGAAAGAAATTAAAAACGGAAGAAAAAAGCATCCAAGAAAAGATTATGAAGAAAGAAGAGAAAGCAATTTGATGGACACCAAATAACACATGAGGAAAACAAATTTTCTTACTGGATATGAACTGAAAAGGAAAGAAATGCAGAATAATCTATAGAGCTTATAGCTTCAAAAGAGAAATTTCAAGCTTCTCAATTTACAAATGAATGGCTATCAAAAAACAAAAATAGAAAACCCCAGAAGTACACCTTTGTTTTGTTTTGTTTTTTTATCATGGAGGATTATCTTTATTGTTTTCAGTATTGTTATAATGGATATAAGATGTAAAACCATTTGCTCATGAAAGTATATCTCATTATTTCCTTGCTGGCAGTTAAATGTTCTGCCATAATCCATGCTTCAGAGCCAAAAGCAAAATGGAAGATACCAGAAAATAAACCTTACAATTATTATGAAAGCACTATAGTATCTAATGTGAGAGAGAGAAAAACTATCCAAAAGCACTCTTACTTGCTTACCAGGTATGATAAATTGGGAAAATATGCCTTCGTCATACCAAAGAGAATGACTTACTTTTTTTTCTTGTCGGTGTCTATAATTATTCTATTCTTCGAAAGTTGTTCTTGTATTAAAATTACCTGAAACAGATTCGTGAAAATTTTTTGTAAACAAAATAAATGAAAACAATCTAGAAAAAAGATTAAGGGGGAACATATTTAGATGAGATAAGAAAACAAAAACAAAAGCAACTATCAGGGACTCTTTAGTAAAACACCTGATCTCGCGCATGTTTGACAAGTCAATGAAAAACGCTTATCAGTTTATTCTTGTAATGATACTCAACAATTATTGCAGACATTATTTCTTTAACCGTTCAACACATAAATTTTAAAAAAAAAAATCCCAAGTCAGTCCCTAACATCGAGAAGTATTTATAATCAGAAAATCACCTTCTCAGTCCCTTTGATTACAAAATATCCTCCAGGATCAAGGGGACACTCGCCTAATCAAAAGAAAAAAGTAAAGGTAAGATTTTATTTAAAATGATGAGAAATGCAAAAGATAAATAAAGTAATTAAATGAATAAACAAACCAAGTCTTGCAAGCTCAGCTTCATCTTTATCGTACAAAGCACAACAAGAACTCCGCAACATAATGGGCATTTTTCCAATGATAATATTTCTCTGCGGGAATTGCAGTTAATAAAATATATCTTAGTCAAATTCAGAAGATATATTTAGTCCTTACAAATATACCATTTTCGGGTTTTAGCCCCTGCAAAAATATTTCTAGTTTAAGTCCTTGCAAATTACAATATTTTGCTTTTAGTCCTCCGTACATTGTTTTGAGCCTTGCAAAATCTTATCATATTGAAATTTGTCCTTGTAGTATTCAATTTAGTCCTTCTTTTGAATGGCTAAAATCAATAATTTGATAGAGCATAGGAATCAATTTCAATATCAATAAATTTTGTAGGGACTAAAACAAAACAACAAGGAACAAAAGGAAAAAAAATGGTATATTTGCAAGGACTAAAAACAAACAAAATTTAACGAGACTAAAACCAAAAACTCTTGATATTTTCAGGGGACTATTTGCATATTTAAGTCTACTAAAAATAGGGGTCAATCACCTTTATCTCTTTTCTTAGGTTATCCGGACTTCCTTGAGTATGTTCAATGTCAACCAATATTGGAGCCGCGTACCTTTTTATTAGACAAAATGAAGCTCAATTCACAACAGGTCAAGCACAACAAAAACGAATAACATTTGGTCTGACTACTACTTCCAAATAGTAGACTATAAATAAACTAGAAGAAATTGAAACATGATAAAACTTTACAGGCAACTTAAGAAAATACTTTTGAGCATTATTAGAATTTTATCAATAGCTCGGAAGTATCCAATTAAAAACATTAGATCATGATTCTAAGGGAAATGATTCCTACGTTCGGTCAGATAGCCTGCATGTCTGTGGGCTAATATCCTCAACACTACCATCAACTGTTATCGACGGTTTGCCGATTTTGACATCCGTAAACCTGCATAATGAGCCATGTTGTTCATTAGCACATCAGTAAAACAACTTAAAAGGTTCGAGCCGTTGCCAACCTCTCAAGAATAAAGAACAATTGAAAAAAGTCAGCATCAATTCAAATTATCTAACATTCATAAGCTAAACATTTGCACGAACACTATATACTCCCATGAATTATATCCTTGGAAATCAATAATACTACTAATAATTTTTGAAAACTTGTATCAAATATGTGAATTTAAATTTCTCATTCCAAAAATAACTTCCAAGACATTCAAACAAACACAATACAGTCATAGCACAAAATGACATACCTTATATAAAGATGCGGATACCTAGTAGCTTGAATACGATCATTAGCACGAACAATTTTCTTGATATCAGTGCTAATAAAATAGTTAAAAGAATCCAAATGTTGCTTCACCAATCCTCTAACCTAAAAAAAACGAATTCAATGAAAATCATCAGTTATTGAAAACTGATCACTGGTGTTACTATCTCTGAAATCGTCGTTTGTACACGATCAACTATAATAACGAATGAGTTTGTTAGATTTTTGGTTAATTACCTTGAGGAATTCGGGAACGAGTTGAAACTTGTCAACAGCGGTTTTCACTGGAGCCGTTAGAGACTCTTTATCCATGATAGAATGAGGAAAGGAATTGCCTTGGTTGAAGAACTCCAAGGATGAGGATTCTGAGAAGCTACTCGCTCTAATGCAGTATCTGCTATGGCAGTGGTGGCGCCCGGTGGAAGGTCGTGGTGGTGAAGTGCGTTTGTGAGCGGCGGCAGCAGTTTGTGTTTTGAAGTAGCTAGCGAACTATTTTGGGGTTTAGGGAATGATGATGGGCCACTTTAAAACTAGATTGCTATTGCAACTATGGACTAGTTTCTCAATAATAATATGAGTTTTTTAATTTCTATAAATATCTCACATTTTATTTTTAGTTTCTATAAAAATATATATTTTGGTCCTTACAAAAATTGTATATATGCAATTTTAATTTTTGTTATTTTCTTAAATTTTAAAAACTATTTAATTACTTCTAAATTTTTAAATTTTTGAATAGTTTTTTTTATAAATGTTGAGATTACTATAAAATATTTTTTTACTAAATTATATAATTTTTTAAAATGAAAAAAATTAAATATGAATTTTTTAAATTTAAAAAAAATGATTAAAATAATAAAAATCTTGACTTATAAATCAAAATTTGAGTTTTTTTTTAGGAACTTTTTATAACATTCTAAACATATCTGCAAAACAATGATTCAAAAATACACATTGGTTTAATAGTAGGGATTAAAATCACGTGCATAATTATTTTGTAGTGACCAAAACACACTATTTTTTTATAGGAACCAAAAATATAATTTAAAAATTTTATAGGACCAAAAACATATTTAACCCTAATAATAATAATAATAATAGTTAAATATGTTTTTAGTCCCTCTAAATATGGTTATTTTCACTTTTAGTCCCTCTAAAAATTTTTTTTTAAAAATTATCTTCCTAATATTTTTCGTCCACAATTTTGGTCCCTCCTGCTAATGGCAGTTAACAGAAGCTGACGTGGCATGTCATGTGGAACTTTTTTTATGACTATGCATATACGTGATAATGTCAGCGTGGCAAAAAATGATGACGTGGATGTCATGTGGCAAATTCTTCTATTTTTTAGATTTTTTATATTAATTAAAATTATAGTGACGGAAAATCCGTCGCTAATCAGGCACTAAGATGAATATGATAAATAAATCCATAATTCGTAGCTAATTTCTAACTAATTCTCAGATAATTCCTAACTAATTTAAACACACATTAAAGAAAATATTTCCTAATATCTCATAATCCTCAATATCTTTTCTCTTCACCACTTCAATAATTTCCTTCATTTCATTCTCCATCTCCAAATTCCACCCATTATTGTAATTCACTCTAGTAATTTTCCTATCACATGGCCACCAACAAGAAGCTTTAAATTTGCATGAAAATTTCTCAAGCATTTTTCCTCCCAACAAAGGAAGTGGATAAGCTTTATCAATTGCCAAAACATTTTCAATTGCCTCCCTCGCATCGCTACTTAAATAGATAAGAAGATAATTTCAAAGCTAAAAGAGATTTATCATGAGAACAACTTACAATAGCAGACATGGTTTAAGTTGTGATGGTTATCATGTTGATTGAGTTTAATAAAAGAATAAAAACATGTAATATGCATTTCAATTCTGTCACACACTGCTATTTTGAATTGAGAATAAGGAACAAGAAAAAAAGGTGTTAGATACAAGAAAAATTAACCTTAAAAACTTAACATATTTGCGCGTGTCATGATATTGACTCATTTTCATGTATGTTGAAAATATTGGAGTCATGGAATGAAAATAAAATATCCATCATGCTAAGGTATGTGAATACTTAATCAACATTTCAATAAGTGTATAGCATATAATACTTACATGTCAGCATATGTTTTATGTGTTTGTCTCCTTTCATGTATTATTGAAGTGAGACACTAGTATAGTATTGATAGTAAGTGCCATGAAAATTCAGGATAAGAAAGAAATTATTGCACCTGATCCCACCTAATAAAAAACAGCTTAATTAAAGAAGCACTTATTCTCAGCACTAAATTCTTCCCCCACTTCTCCACTCAACCCGTTAAATTTCATATATGCAACATATACTTAAACTTATTATGAATTACATATATGCACACAAATCATGAGAAATATCAAAAACGTTATTACTTAATAAAAGCTAATAAAAACTGTGAAGAAAAATAATTGGAATAGACACTACAAATAAAAGCTAATAAAAACATTAATAGGGATTTCTTAATACACCACTCAAATTTCTTAGGCACTATGTGAAATTTCATTTTTGCCTCCAGATTCCGGATTTGCACATCCGGACGCACCAAATTTTTAAAAAACGCTGATATGTTCCGGATGTGCACATCCGGAAGAATTCCTAATTTGCAAATCCGAAAAAAATCAAAAGAATTCCATAAAATCATTTACTTCTAAATATAATTAAATCCAATATAATTAAAATCGAATATAATTAAAATTAATATCATTTTTTCAATATAATTCAATCCAATATAATTAAAATCTATATTAATTAAAATTAATATGATATTTAATATGATTAATTTTTTTTCAATATAATTAATATGATTAATATGGTATTTAATTTTAAATGATATTTTTATATTGAAAAAATTAATTTAATTATATTGGATTTAAAATTATATGATATTTACTTCTAAAATTGGATTTAATTATATTGGTATTTAAAATTATGTGGTATTTACTTCTAAATTATATGATATTTACTTCTAAATTATAATTAAAATTATATGGTATTTACTTCTAAAATTAATTTAATTATATTGAATTTAATTATATTGAAAACATCATATTAATTTTAATCATATTAATTTTAATTATATTGGATTTAATTATATTGAAAAAATCATATTAAGTGTAATTATGTTGGATTTTAATTATATTGGATTTAATTATATTTAGAAGTAAATGATTTTATAGAATTCTTTTGATTTTTTCCGGATTTGCAGATCAGGAATTCTTCCGGATGTGCACATCCGGAAAAAACTGAAAAATTTTAGAGAAATAGTGCGTCCGGATGTGCACATCTGGAAATTGGGGGCAAAAACAGAAATTCAGGTGGTGCCTAAAAAACAAGGGTGGTGTGATAAGAAATGCCCAACATTAATACATTGAAGAGAAAGAACATCATGATATAACATTATTAAAATTATGTTTAAAATTAATATTTCAACTCAAATAAAATTACATAAATTGAAATTCTATTGATTGAAAAATAATTATTAAATTAAATAAATTATAATAGTTTAGTAAATAATTTTAAACCTTAAAAAGTCTAAATAAAAATGTATTCTTTTTATTAAAATATGATTATGATTTTAAAATATTAATTAAAAAAATTATAATCACTGGTATTTTTTTACTGTACAAAAAATTCTATATTAAGGCTCAAAATAGAATCTATGTGATTGGTACGAATTATTAATTTTTTTACTGATATTTTCCTTTTCTAGTATGCTCCTTACATGAAGTTAAAGTTGCTACTAGTGCTCTACAGAAACTTGCTGAAATGAGTCAACAACTTTTGAATAAAAGTGAAACCATCCCAAGTGTTAAAGCTGATAACTATATTAGTGCCATGTAAAATAACAATGATATTAAACTCGATTTAATCACTAAGTCTCCAGAGACAGTACATATCAAATCCTTTACTATCAAATCTCTTACTAAGGCACCACTGGTTATTTACTATCAATGCAAATTAGGTTCATCCTAGGTTTATCCAAGTGAAGCCATGGTCTTCAGTTCACAAAACTACAAACTGCAAATTACCAATAGTGGCAGCAAATGAACCTCCGTCAAGAAGTATTATTGATACAGTAAGTCCTAAGACCTTAGCATGTTGAATCTTATGGTGTGTTTAAATTAATTAGGGATTAGTTAGGAATTAGCTACGGATTATTAGAATGATGTGTTTAAATTAGTTAGGGATTAACTAGGAATTAGCTAGGAAATAGCTGCAGATTAACTGCCATTTCTGGGTTTAAATATGATATTAATATAAAAAAATTAAAGGCAAAAATAATGTTTTAGTCCTTTAAGTTATTTTAAAATAACAAATTAGTCCTTTAAGTTTTTTTTTTTAACAAGTTGGTCCTTTAAGTTAATAAACGTTTGCGTCGTTAACCTTTTTAAGATTTTCCGTTCCAAAAAAACCAATGTGGCACAGACGGTGATGAAGTGGCAGGTAACGTTGATGAAGTGTCATGGAGGGTTGCTGATGTGGAATTGGTGATATCCCTCAAGTGTTTAAGCAATGACTCTTATAGATTAAGAGTTACGGAGCCCTAATTTTCTCTCCACCATTGTTGACTGTTACGGCTGGTGAAGCTTCTTCTTCATCTTGTGTTCATTGTACATTGAAGGTGAAGAATCCATTATGTGACGCCCCCGATCTATACCCCCAAAACACGCAATTAAGGCGGTAAAAGAAAATTCGAAAATTGATCAGAGTATAATTGAATTATCATGGCATAGAAAGGGAGAATCACATCAAAGTAACCAAACAACTAACATGCAACACCTGCTCATTTAGATATGCAACGTGGGGTAACAATCATACAGAGGAAACTTCGTTCCTTACACCCACTTTTCAGAAATTAGAATTAAAGCGGAAAGATCTAAAATCTGAATAACACATATACATATATACATATAAACTTGTCCGTCATACATCAAGTTATACATGTACAGCCAAAATATATCATCAGATAAACAAAACAATCACACACGGTCACCCTATGCTACCCGGAGTCACATATCAGAGCCGACCGACCAAAATAATGAAGACGCAACTCTTCACAAAAGAATACCTCCAGCAACTCTAATCTGCAACGCCTCATAGAGCGTTATAAAACAGCAGAAGGGTGAGAAAAACAACCATAATATAATTGAATAAAATTATATATATAAACACAAAAATGTACAAGTAACACATTCTCACCACAACCACATATAACATCATATCGCACAATTCTCAAGCATCGAATACCATTACACACCACACATATACCATACACTCGTCAATCACATTCACAAATTCACACACAATTAATTCATGATTTATGCAATGCACATAGACCGACACAACGACTCTATGCACATGCCATGCGGTACCGACTTCCAATGTCTCATGTCTCATCATCAGTTCACTCAGGAACTATTGGAACCATCGCTCGTTACTGAGAATCTCAAGTAACTCCCCGTCGGGCCTACGATGTTCACCCGTCGCTTTAAGTCCTCAGGAAACGCCTCATATTTTCGAGGCACACGACGTTAAGGATTGCTTTAAGTCTCCAAAGGAGCCCACAATCGTCTATACTTATCGCTTTAAGTCCTCAGGCAACGCCTCGTATTTTTGAGGCACACGATGGTATAGTGGATTCCCTCAAGAATCAAATCGTCACTCAGGACGTTTCAACAATGCACAATATGATGCTTGGCATACAACGACTCTTGACTTTCACATTGCATGCTCACACACATCAACAACCATGCATTTATCATCAAATATCACACTTAGCATTTTCTTGCCTTTCGGCCACAAATCATCATCACAACATTTCATCAAAAACAACTATTCACGATTAATCGGTAAAGTCGGCCAAAAGTCGGCTAAAAATAATATTTTTCTTCACCAAATCATGGAACATATTTTTAGCTTCACATCCATATAAAGAACACTTAAATCGGATAAACAACGAAGAAGATACGAATATTTCAAAATAACGTAAAAACATAAACCGGACGCCCGACACTACGAAACGGTTCAAAAAAACTGTACCGATTGGACTAGGTTCAGATCTCAAAACTATTTTTCCTAGAAAGAACATCTCGTTAGCTTCCCAACGCTTCGAACGGGGACCAAAACCGACTTACGGTTCAAGAGATATGAATTTCCGAAGTTTCCCCGACAAACCAGAATTTTATGGTTCAGCACAGTATGTATCGATACATAGGCTTTATGTATCGATACAAAAAGACCTCATGTATCGATACATAGCACGCATGTGTCGACACATGCTGTAGTGAAAATGCTGTTTTTCCCAATTTTCACAGTATGTATCGATGCATAGGGGTTATGTATCGATACATAAACCATTTCGTATCGATACATAGCTGTTATGTATCGATTCATACTCTGTTTTTTTCTCAAAAACCAGATTTTCTCAAAATGCACCTTTGCTGTCCCTTTTCCAAAATGCCCGGAAACTCGACTAAATCGAACATTTTCACCGAAACAAACATATACGCCCAACCACCAAATACATAAGAACAATTTAGAACACATAAACGAAATTTCTACGACGTTCGATGTTTCGATTAAATTTCAACCTTTCAAAAACCAGATTTTTCAAACCTCACCGAATCGAATAAAAAGCACGCTATACGACGACCTAACATTGCTCGATACAACTACGTAATTTATTTCGAATTCTAACCGTGAAAACATCGGTTTCTATCGATTTCCTACAATTCGACCTAAACGGACAAAACAACGGAAACATAACGAAAACTAACCAAAACATAACCGAACTTCATGAAACTTTAAACAGCAGCTCACATACATATAACCAACCAACACATGTATTTATACGACTTTTCGACCGTAAAAACATTGGTTTCTATCGATTTCGTCAAATACGGCATAAACGGAAACATATGGAAAAACCAACCAAAACATCCACGCAAAACATACATAATCATACACAATCATAGTATAATCGAGTTTCGCACCCTTACCCGATAAATTCGCGTTCTAGAAAGTCGGGAGATTGATTTCTTCCTTCACAAGTTTTTTCTCTCTTTTCTTCTTTCTCTTCTCTTTTCTTCTTCTCTATTTTTCTGGTTTTTTCTTTCTTTTTCTTTCTATACTTTCTATTTATTCTAACTTAATCAAAATACACCCAAATGCCCAAAATACCCCTACACTCAAATTTCTCGCAAACGATCCCAAAACGCGATAAAATATATTCCCGCCGAAAAATAACATATTTTCACATAAAAGTCGAAAATACAATAAAATAATAATAAAATAATCAAAACGACTCAATAAACAAAATTGGCAAAACGGGGCGTTACACATTGCGCTAAGGTACATATATTTACCCAATGATGGTTGTTTGTTGTGTTTTCTGTAGTGTATTTAAATAGTTATGTTACGCACTGTTACACACACCTGCATAATATCAACATTAGGTTGATGGTTAGGTTAATGTTGGTTATAAGTAATGTTAGTTTCTATTGTAGGGTATGTTTCTTATTTTAAGTTGATGTATACAGGAACATAATGGTTATGGATGAGTTTTACGTTGACTTTCATCATGGGGGGTATTTCGTTGATGACAAATATGTAGGAGGTGAAGTGTCAAACTGGAAGTGTGATAGTGACAGATGGAGTTATTTTGAAATTCTGGGGGTTGTTAAAGAAATGAAGTATCAAGGAGTTCAGGAAATGTGGTATAATTTTGCTGGAACATTGAAGGCGCTAGAAGATTATTTTAGAGCATTAGAAGCATTGCACTGGTCCAAGACTAAGGGGAAGGTTGACATATATATAATCCACCCTATTGAAGAACCAGATTTAGTTGTTGCCCTACCTGAAACACAATCTGAGGATAATGTTGAGGATTGTGGGGACCAGGATGTTGAGGACAATGTTGAGGATTGTGGGGACCAGGCTGTTGAGGGTAATACGGTGAACTGTGGGGACCAGGCTGAGGATAATGTGGTGGACTGTGGGGACCAGGCTAAGGATAATGTGGTGGACTGTGGAGACCAAGATGAGGATAATATGGAGGAATGTGGGGACCATTATGTCGAGGACAATGTAGAGGATAATGTGGAACAAAATGTGGATGTGTGTGTTGACCCAAGTGGGTATCATCATGAGGAAGAAAATGTGGATCAAAGTGTGGACCATCATGAGGAACGGAATGAGGCCCAACTTGATGATAGTGATGAAAGTGCATTAGGGGAAGGTGATTTTGTTGACTCGGATGATGAGGTTTTGAATGATGGATTTGTTGAAGTATTGGTAGGAGAAGGTGTGTCACCTGCAGACCAAAGTGGTCAACCTAATGATGATATACTAGCAGACGAAACAACTCCTAATAGAAAAGGAAATGAGGGAGACCATCCAAGAAGAAGTCAGAAGTCAGTTCCAAGAGGCACAAAGGTAGACCTAAGAAAAAATGTGTGGATGAAGGAAGGTCAGTTTCCATCAGAAGTGATGAAGCATCAAGTGATGAAGATGTCATTGATCTTGGAGTTAGGGAAAGAAACAAAGGTAAGAAAGTTTGTCGTGGGTTGTCTGATTCTGAGTATGCAACTGAGGACTTAGAGAGTGAGGATGAAAGTAGTAGTGAGGATGACAATGTTAAGTACCCATCATTTGTCATGCCTAAGAAGTTCAATGACTATAAGTGGGTTTTGGGAACCTTATTCTCAATAAAAGAGGAGTTCAAAAAAGCTATTGCTAGTTATGTTGTTCATAATGGAAGGGATTTAAGGTACTTGAAGAATGACAAGACTAGGGTTAAAGTTGGTTGCAAGGAAGGTTGTCCATGGGTGACCTTATGTTCCAAATTACCTAATGCGGATACTTGGCAATTGAGAACACTAAATGATAGTCACACTTGTAATAGGGAGTTTAATGTTAGAATGTTTAATTCTAATTGGCTTGGGAAGAAATTGTACACCACAGTTACGATCAACCGTAATGTTAAGCTGGCTGCTATATGTGAAAAGGTACATGAAAAATGGAATGCTGGTATGAGTAGGATGAAGGCTTATAGAGCAAGGAAGACAGCACTGAATATTGTTGAAGGGTCTTTCAAGGAGAAATTCTTAAGGTTGTATTACTATGCGCATGAGGTATTGAGGTCAAACCCCAACAGCACCATCAAGTTAAATGTCCAAGCAACTAAACAACAACAATCTGAAGTGGAACAACAACCTGAAGAATATGTTAGTAGACCTTTATTACCAAGTTTTCATAGATTGTATATGTGCCTTGAAGCTTGCAAGAAGATTTTTGTAGTCTGCAGACCAATAATTGGTGTTGATGGATGTTTTCTAAAAGGCATTTATGGAGGCCAAATCCTTGCAGCAGTAGGAAGAGACCCTAATTACCAAATATTGCCTATTGCAGTGGCTGTAGTTGAGGCAAAAACTAAAGATTTCTGGGCACGGTTCTTTGACCTGCTAGTTCGTGACTTGGGTGGGCCAGAAGTTTGTAAAAATGTGACTTTTAATTCAGATCAGCAGAAGGTAACATTAAGTTTTTTACTTTGTTCCATTAATGTCCTGCATCATTATGATTTGTAGCCTAACTATGTAACATATAGTTATTTACTTTGGCCCATACATTTCCTGCATGATTTTAAAATGTACAACGGTTAGCATAAATGTGTAACATCCAGATCCTTCAAGATTTTAAAATGTTACAAAGTAGTCCTTCAAGATATTAAAATGTTACAATGTAGTCCTTCAAAGATTTTAAAATGTACAATATATGTCATGTGTGCATTGTAACATATTGTGTTTAATTTATGATTAGGGACTGTTACCTGCAATAGATGAGTTGTTACCTGGAGTTGACCAGAGATTTTGTGTTAGACACCTTTATAGCAACTTCAAAAAAAGATTTCCAGGAAAACATTTGAAGGAATTGATGTGGAGGGCGGAAAAGGCAACATATCCTCAAGCATGGGAAATGGAGATGAAGGAAATGAGAAAGGTTAATGAGGAGGCATTCAAACACTTATGGAAGATTCCTCCAAGATATTGGAGTAAGTCTATGTTCAAGTACAATACAAAAAGTGATGTGTTGGTGAACAATATGTCTGAAACTTTTAACAGTGTTATAATTTGACCAAGACAAAAGCCAATTGTAACAATGATGGAGGAGATTAGAGGGTACCTCATGGATAGATGGGTAACTAATAGAGCCAAGATTGAAGAGTATACAGAATATGTTCTTCCAAGAATTAAAAAAGTGCTTGAAAGAAGGAAAAAGATGTCTAGGTTTTTTATTCCAAGGTACATAAAAATTTACAAGTTAGTCAATAACAGAATATGTTCTTTTAATTTTATCCAACACTAACTCAATGAATTGAATTTGTTTCAAAGGTTGTCAGGTGACATGATTTATGAAGTGAGGCATACAAGTTTGACTGGTGAAAAGTTTACAGTTGACCTCGGAAGGTTGGAGTGCTCTTGTAGGAGTTGGATGCTAACTGGCATACCATGCTACCATGCAATTTCTTGCATGCAAAGTAGATCTCTAAACCCAGCTGACTACATCCCTGCATGCTATAGGAAAGAGACATACCAAGCTTGCTACCAATCTTTCATATATCCAACAAATGGGGAAAATTTAAGGGAACATACACCTTATCCTGACATATTACCACCACCTTCAAGAAGAGCACCAGGGAGGCCAAAAAGAAGAAGAAACAAGGAGGCTGATGAAAAGAAAAAGGATGCAAAAAAATGTTTCAAGGAAGGGGCTGCCAAACAAATGTTCAAAATGTGGTATGTCTGCAAAACCAAAACAAACCCAATCTGCAACTACTGTCCAACCTGACCAATCTCAAACTGTCCAATCCCAAACAACTACTTCAATCTCAACTGTCCAATCCCAACCAACCCAAAGAGTTCAAACTGCACAGTCCCAAACAACCCCAAGAGTTCAAACTAGACAATCCCAAACAACCACTCCAGTTATAACTGTCCAATCCCAACTAACCCAAAAAGTTTAAACTAGACTGTCAACATCATCTTCTAGAATCCAGACACGACAGTCCATCTTAGTGTCACAGTTGCTTGCTATAAGAAGAGGAAGACAGACTGGTACAACAACATTTCAGCCACCAACAACAATGAGACCAAAGTTGGCTATTGGGAGAAAGACCAAATAGATTGTCTTTTTACCTATAACAATGTTATGTTTTGTTGACTTATAAAACAATCTTATGTTATATTTTGGGTCTGTTTGATCTATAACAATCTCATGTAATGTTTTAGGATCTGATCTTTTGACATCTATTTTGGTTTTTAACATTATAACAATGATTTGATTATGATTAGTTAATGTCATGTTTGGTAATCTATTCACATCTCATGTAATGCTTAGTAATGTAATGTAATGCTTTGAGTATGCTTTGGGTTTCATAAATGTTTGATATTCAAATTTGTTTGAGGTTCACAATTGGGTAAAACAATATGTTTGATAGATTATTAAATGTAACAAATAGGTCCTTCATTTTTTAAATTTGTAACAAACACGCCCATCATGTTTTTAATTGGTAACACTTGAGTCCCATATGTTTTTAAAATGTAACAAAGAAGTCCTTCCAAATTTTCTGTTACGCAACAAGGTATACCAGAACTGTGACAGATGTGGATAGGAATTGCAGACTTGTAAAACAAACCATAATCGTTTCATTAAACAAATCATTGTCAAGAATTTCTACATAAAAGTGCCACAACTCATAACTTACAAACATAAAACTAACAATGATAATTAACACTAATTTCCACATTTAAACCAAATTACACATAACACTGCAAAGATCAAAACCAACAACATAGTGGCATAGCCTATCATATTCAACATCTTCATCAAGTTCTCCTTGATCTCTTTAGTGTATTTCTCATCCTTTTCAATCAAACTTCTAAGCAACTTGATTTCAACATCCTTGCCATCACAGTCAGAACATTTCAAAGTTAGTGAGAGTTGTGTCTCTTGTTTGACTTGATCACTGTAATGGTTTTCATACCACGCAAAAAACTTGCAACCGACATTTTCATCTTCACTCTGTTAACATTAACACATAAAAAAACAAAAACTAATTACATCTGCATAAACCAATTCCACAACCAACAATATTTAATAACAAATGTACCATAAAGTATCTGCATCCCCAAAATAGCTTCCCCAAGTTCCTTCCTTTCTTCTTAATTGTTCTCAACACTGTTTTGGCTCCACACGGACATGTAGGTTCGATTCCAGTTTGGGATGTACTCGATATAAATGTATTAGCGTTCAAACATCTTCGATTTTGTCTGCTGCTACCATACGACGCCATTGTTAGAGTAATGAGATTTAGGGTTCAAACTATGTCATTTTTTATTTGGGGATTTAAGGATTTCCTTTTCAGAAAACTAAGAAAGAAGGAGACAGATTCCACATCAGCAACCCTCCATGACACTTCATCAACGTTAACTGCCACTTCATCACCGTCTGTGCCAAGTTGGTTTTTTTGGAACGGAAAATCTTAAAGTGTTACAAAAAAGACTTACAGGACTAACTTGTTATTTTAAAATAACTTAAAGGACCTAGACATTATTTTTGCCAAAAATTAAAATTAAAATAATTGACATGTGGCATACATGTCAGCATTTTTTGCCACGTTGACATTGCCACATGTAAGCCACGTCATCAAAAAATTTCACATGGCATGCCACATAAGCCATCGTTAGTGGAAACTAACCAGAGGGACTAAAGTTAGGGACGAAAAACTTTAAGATGACCATTGTTTGAAGGAAAATTTTGGAGGGACCAAACCTAACCTGAAAGTTGGGATATTTGTAGGGACCTTATACATATTTAACCTTAATAATAATAATAATAGGGACTTGGTTAATATGCTGCAGAGAACTGGTCTACATGATAAAAAGAGTGTTGGTGAGTCCTATACTTGGTTTAACAATCAGGTAGACAATCCTATATATTCGAAGATTAACATAATTTTTGCTAATCTGGGGTGCACCAACTGTATGCTGACAATATCCTAAAGGTGATAGATAGTGGGGTATCTGGTCATGCCATGCTTTACCTCGTGGAGCAACAGATTAAGAAGCCAAAAAGAAGTATCTTTAAATTCCAAAATTCTATTGTTAACTCTGAAGGGTTTTTAGACATGGTGATTAAGAATTGGAATCAACCAGTCAAAGGGAATGGAATGAGAGCTTTGTGGAAAAGGCTCATAAGGATTCAACCTGCTATAAGAGAGAAAAGCAAGAAGTTCTATGGTATTAAAAAGCAAGTGGATGAGGCTAGAGAAAATCTTAGAATTGCTCAGCATAATCTTGCACGGGATAAAATGAATAGAGAAAGAATCTTGTTGGCCAAAGATTGCTCTAAAAAAGTCATCCATTTGAGTAACATTGAAGATCAACTGTTAAAACAACGCTTGAAGATTGACTGGCTTAAAAATAGAGACAGTAACTCTGCCTTCTTTTATGCTCTCTTAAAAAGTAAGAGAGTGTTCAACCAAATCTCTTTTCTGGAAACTGAAATGGGGGAAACTGTTTATGAGCAGAAAGATATTGAAGAGGAGATCCTCAAGTATTATAGTAATCTAATTGGTAAGGTTACTACTAGTCTTCGTGGTATTGATATTGTGTCCATGAGGAAGGGTAATCAATTATCTATGGAGAAAAGAAATAGCCTTATTATTCCCAACAAAATGAAGGAAATTGATTCAGCCCTTAAAGGTATAAGTGACAATACATCTCCAGGTATTGACGGTTTTGCTGCCAAGTTCTTCAAGTCCACATGGGAGTATACAAAGAAGGATGTTTATGAAGCTGTCAAAGATTTCTTTGAGAACAACAAGATGCATTATGCTTTTAATATTGCTTTAGTTACTATTATTCCTAAATTTTCTAATGCGGAGATGGTGAAATAGTTCAGGCCGATTTCTTGCTGTGCTGTTATTTATAAAATCATAGCCAAAATCTTGGCTTCTAGGCTTAGCAAAGTTTTGAGCTCAATTATTCATCACAGCCAGGCAACCTTTGTCCCAGGCCAACATCTTTCTCATTGTTCAAACTGTTTCATATCGTTTTAATGTGAATGGAGATCATACCAACAGTTTGAAAGCTAATTGTGGGTTACGGCAAGGGGATCCTCTTTCCCCTATGTTGTTTGTTTTAATGATGGAGTACCTTTATATGGTGTTTGGTAAACTGGTTGGGAATCCTAATTTTAACTACCACTCGAGATGTGAAAAGCTGGGTATAATCCATCTTTGTTATGCAGATGATCTTTTGGTGTACACTCGTGGTAATGCTTCTTCCGTGGACCTTGCAATGCAGGCCTTCGAAGATTTTTCAGAAGCTAAAAGTCTGACTGTGAACCCTCTTAAGTGTAAAATTTATTTTGGTAATGTGGATGACAAAACGAAGTAGGATATTCTCACCTCAACATCTTTCAAAGAAGGTTGTCCTCCCTTTATCTAGTAGGAAGCTTTCAGTGGCTGACTGTAGGCTTCTGGTTGAGGGAATTGCAGCTTGCATCGATCATTGGAGCGTGCATCTTTTGAGTTTTGCTGGTAGACTGGAATTAATCAATAGTACTCTGATGGCGGTAACTAATTTTTGGATGCAGTGTATCCCGCTTCCTAAAAAGGTTATTCAGCAAGTTGAAGATGTTTGTCGTTCGTTCTTGTGGTCAGGTTCTGGTGTAATCACTAGAAAGGCTCCAGTCTCTTGGAAGAAGACGTGTTACAACAAAAACCATGATGGCCTGAACGTTAGAGATATTACTGAGTGGAATCAGGCCAACCTTTTGAAACTGCTTTGGAATTTGAGTGGTAAAAGGGATAACTTATGGATTAAATGGGTGCATAGTTACTACTTAAAAGGTAGGGACATAATGGAGATATCAGTGAAAAACCATTGGTCATGGATCATGAAAGCAATTTTTAAACAGAGGCACAGATTATCTCCTCAACATTGAATCACAATTAGTAACCAGAATAGTATCACCACGAGGCGTATTTACTTGGCCATCAAACTGATTCAAGCTAAGGTCCCTTGGAGAAATCTTTGGTTCAATAATCCATCGAGACCAAGGGCTAAGTTTACGTTGTGGATGGCTTGTAATGGTAGGCTCGCGACGAAGGATAGAATACAGCATTTTGGTTTTATCGATGACACTGGGTGCTGTTTCTGCAACAGTACTGAATCTATGCAGCACTTGTTATTCTCTTGTGGTACAATGAAAAAGATTTGGTTTCATGTTCTTCATTGGCTTAACATCAATCATGCTCCTCTTGGGTTCTAAACAACAGCAAAGGTAAGGGGTGGAAATCTAAGATTCTGAAGTGCGCTTTCACGGAGACGGTTTATGAAACTTGGAATGTTAGAAATAATCATAGCTTTTTGGAACAAAGTTGATGTTGGAACCATAGGGCCCAAAATCATAGATGTTATAGTGAATAAATGTTGGGTGAGCCATAGCCTTATGAATCATATTGGTAAATTGTTGCTTCTCTAAGTTAGTTGTGTTGGGTTTCTTTGGTTTTTCTTGGCTGGATCTTAGATCGTCGTGCTTTGTATTGTTTTTGGGATTTCATAAAATCTTTTATTCCAAAAAAAAAACAAAACAAAATAATAATAATAATAATAATCATAATAATAATAATAATAATCATAATAGTAATCATAATAATAATCATAATAATAATACTAATAATAATAATAATAATAATAATAATAATAATAATCTATAACAATATATAAAGGCAATACATTGTTTTGGTGTAGCCTTTTTCTTCTTCCAATTTTACCCTCAATTTATCCATAACAATATATCATTTTACCATTTTACCATCAATTTAATAATAAATTGATGAAATAAACATTAAAAATTAAAAATCAAGCGGTTATTTTTTTGGTAGAAGTTACCAAACGGTTTAAAAAAAACATAATTGTATGGGTAATAACTTTTCTTGAAAGTTACTCTTAATAATTTAAATTGTGTGGAAACAAAAAACGGGGTGTGGAGAGAGAAGCGGTGATGAGAATTCAAATGCAAACTTCTCCTTCTCTTTCATAACCCTCATATTTTCTTCATGGGAGACGGGCACGGGACAAAGAGAAAGCAATTATATTAACCAAGACATGGGGTGTGGAGAGAGAAGCGATGATGAGAATTCAAATGCAAATTTCTCTTTCTATTTCATAACCCTCATATTTTCTTCATGAGAGAAGAAGAGTTTTGCTTTAAGAGAACAATTGAAGAGTTTTGTTCTTGACAGAGTGAAAAATGGATGAAGATGGTTTTATATTCAATTTCTTTTGTTTTTAGACCTGTCTCTCTCTCTCTCTCTTATTTCTTGTACTCTCGCTTACGTTAAACCTCAGGATTTCTATTCCAATGCTCTCTCTTTCATCCTCCCCTAACTCTCTAACTCTTCTTCAATTTATGGGACTTTTGATTGAATGAATAATGGATTTTAATATTGATTCTTGCAGGAAGTATGAGATTGCATTGTACTGAATTGCAAGATTTAATGGATTATGTAAGATTAAAGAAAGTGGAGTGTGATTTTGGTGACAAACAAAGTTAAGAACAAAATTTAAAAAAAAAATCTAGATTACGGATAGGGATCATTGCAGGTTTGATAAGGAAGAAAACAAAACTATATTTTATTTGTTTTTTGCTTTTGTGCTTAAATGAATTTATTTATTACTTTCTAATATATTCTTAAGTAAGATGATTATGGCAATCCAACAAAAGATAGTAAAAAGGTGCAAGATTTTTCACTTATATGTAATTTCCTCTCTCCTATTCATTTTTTATTCTTTTTTAAAACACATATGTATTGCGTTATTATTTTCTGATGTATTAATATTAAATTCTTAATTGATAGCAACTTACAATAATGATATATTCGTTATGTTGGGCAAGGTGTCCAAAACTAGCCGTTATGTCAGGCAAAGACGTAGTTCCGGGCACATGCCCATGACTGTTTCTGGATAATGAAGTTGTACGTGACGGGCAAAAGTACCGGGGAGGAGCAAATGACCCTGGGGTCCGTTCGTCCATCTATGCCCGGTGGGAGGGCTGAAAGGTAAATTCAGCCCCTTATTGACTGGACTTAGGCAATCGGGCCGTTCTGGGAGCAGAAGTGGATTGGGCCATGTCTAGCCATTGGTCCAGTCCGGAACACGAGCCCCCTAAGTCATTGCTCCTGAGCATGGGAGTGATGACTTAAGGATAGCCCGTAGCTCTAGGGAATTGTGGCGGAGTCGTCGTTTGGTGACGAAGGGGAGTTGTCTCGTGATGCCCGAGAGTTCCATTGCCCATAAAACTTGCAACGACGCTTGGTCTGCCAGGCGTGCGGGGAGACCAATGGTTATAGGGAACTTAAGCGATGGGACGCCATGTATGCCTCGAGCCCTGTGCTATATTGAATAGGCAATAATGGCTAGTCTAGGGCCATAATGACCTATTTGAGTGTGCTCTTGCACGTGCTCTCAAGCTGTATATAAGGAGATGAGCTTTGTTCATTTGAATTTTTGTTTCTCTCTCTTCTTCTTCGTCTTCCTCAGAGAACCTCAGTTCGTCGCCGCCGTTGACCGTCGTTTCAGCCACCGTGAAAAGCTTCGAGCATTTCTCCACAACCTCTTCGACCACGTAAGTCACCTAATCCCTTCTTTTCTTCCAGCTTTTTCATCTTTGTTTAGAATGCATGTGGTTAGGTTAACGTAGGTGAGATAGTGGTGTTTCTCCGGCGTCTGTTGGTGGTGGATGGTGGCTAGGCTCTCTTCTGCTGCTGATGTGGCCGTCGGAGCCCCTTAGACAGCTTAGAGTAAGGTCGTTTTCGGTGCTGTCGCGACGATGGCGCAGGTGTAACCGGCGTGGCTACCCAATTTTTCGGCGTTCTGATGAAGTTTCCGATGAATGTATGAATTTTCCGGTGGATCTTCAAACGGAAACTGGGTAGTGGTTCGGAGAAGTTCCTCGTTATATGATGGGTTTGCCCCAAGTATCTTCTCGTGGAAGACTCTTGCGTTTTGTTTAATTTAGGGCTTAGGTCGGGGAGGCCGTCCTCGGCCATTTGCACGCCCTTTCACTTGACTAGCGGTGGAAGGGTGGATTTGATTTCGTGTCGAATTCACTTTTGTCCTCTGTTTTTCAGGTGATCGAGATGGCGTCAGGGCCCGAAAGAGAGATCCTTATAGATTCGTCCTCGGAGAGTTCCTCGGAGAGTAGCGGTATAGAAATTTCAAATGCCTCCAGCAAAGTCGGGGATGATCTTGAGCACGATTCTGCGGAGGAATGGTCGGTGGCGGAGCCTGCCGAGCATGAATCTACCTTCGCGTCTTACACAGGAGATGTTTTCATGGACGTAGGACCGGAGGGGGAGTGGAAGGTGCATTTCCCTTCCCAAGATGATCAAATTTGCACGGATTATGGGGAGAGATTCTCCATGTATGAGTACTCCTTTAAGGAGATAGGGCTGAGGCTGCCCTTTACTGACTTCCAGCAATCTATCTTTGTGCACCTAGATCTGGCCCCGTCACAATTTCACCATAACTCGTTGGCATTTATCTGCGCCTTTGAGCTGACCTGTGAGTTCCTGAAGATATGAGCCACTCTGCCTTTGTTCTTCACTATCTTCCACCTTCAGAGTCTATCTGAACTTTCAAGGAGAGGTTCTTCGTCATCGAGCCTGTGTCGGAGTGGGCCCAAGATAGCACGTATGTTTGGGTTGTGTCCACAGACGAGGATGGTAACGTCATGCGTGACGAGGAAGGGAAAGTGATTGGGGATAGGGAGTTCAAATTCCCCTTCCATTGGAGTGGGAGTCATCTTGCTTGGGAGCCTGATGGTTATGTCGCTCAGCCGAGCATGTTGGACGAGCAAGACTTGGTCGGCTATGAGACGTTGGTGAACTATGTTAACTCTTTTAGGCTTGCTAATTGCTGGATGAAGAAGGGCAATCCGATTTTTTAGGACGATGGTAGTCAACGGGTGGAGTACCGTTGTATCAATACGAAGGCGCTTTTGGAGTGCAAGACTCATGCGGACGCTTTTAAACTACTCGGTAGTTTTAGCTTTTTGACTTGCCTGAATTGCATTTTCTTTGGTGTCTAACATGTTTGTTGTGTTTTTGCAGGTGAGATGCCTTCCACCCATGAGAGAATGGTGAAGAATGCCATGGCTAGGAGCAAGCATGGGGCGGCCGCTTCAAAGTCTCGATTTCTGCAGCGTGCTCTTCCTCCTCATCCTGCCACAGAAAGCTCATCGCCTGCTCCTGCCTAGGGATCTCCGTTGCCTTTGAGCTCGAGGCTCAAGCGGACCAGAGCTAATGAGACGGTGAACCTTAGTCGGGCGCCTGAGAAAGGGAAGTTTGAGCTTCCTCCTTGTGTCCTTGACAGGAAATTTTTAGAAGGGACGGCCCTGGTGGTGCCTGTAGCGTGCGATTTTTGTCGGTGACACGACCACCTTATCGTCATGGGTTCCTCCTCACCGCAATGGTAAGAGTGGGGTGCTACTTTCTGATTTCTTATTTATCCCATGAAGCTGGAAGGGAAAGGGAAGCTATCTAAAACTAACCTGGCACACGGATGTTTAACTGAACAAACGCTTAAGAGAGATTCGAGAGTTCGGGGTCAGGTTATACAATGGAGAGTTGTCAATTACCCATCCTATATGTGGTTATCCACATGTTGTTAGCAATAGGTTCTGCTTTTATACTTGATGGTGTTTATCTGTTGTGGGTTGGGAAAGTTTCTCCTTTGGGAGGTTTTTGAGAGAGAGAGTGTGAGTTTTTGATGATTTTGGTGAGGTACTGGACCTCAGTTTTGATTGGTATGAAGGTACTGGACCTAGAGTTTTTGATTGGTATGCTCGCTAAGATTTCGCAACCTTATGCCTACGTATTCCCGTTTAAAGAAACAGGGAAATCTGAGCAATCGTAGTTCCTCCTATTCTATGGGAGGAAAAAGATGTTTGGTGTCTTGCTTGAAGCCCAAGATTGAAGCTAAAGAAGTACTTGTGTCTTGTTCAAAGCTCAAGATTGAAGCTAAAAGTTTGTCTGAGAGAGAATTTGTCATCTCTAAAGGGAGACATCTCGTCTGTTTATCACAACTGTTGGGTGACTGATTATAAAGGAGAACTACTTTAACTGGGATGTGAGAATCCAACAATGCCATAATTTCCTTTATAAGGGTGTTGTCCTAAAGGAGAAAACTTTAACTCAGTATTGAGCAATGCCATTTTTCCTTAGGAGTTTTTCATGCTAAGAGAGGGATAGCGGCGTGGATGTAAATAATCCAGAGGCTTGTCACTTACAACAATTAGATGAAAGAGAGGATTTTACCAAGATAAGAGATGGACGACATCTTGGATTTTTGAATCAACAAGTGTGCCACTTACAACAGTTATCTGGGATTAGGGTTTATTTGATTTGCTTGTTTTGATGTGTGATAGCATAGAGAAATGCCTTCCTGCAGAGAGATTTTGATTTCCCCTGAGGGGATGTTGATTTTTGTGTGCCTTGATCAAAGCCCAAGGTTAAAGCTAAAAGATTGATTGACTCCCCATTGGGGAAGTCCTTATTTAAAGCCTAAGAGGAGGCTGGAAAAGGCTGACTCAACAAGAGAGTGTTTTATCTATCTTGTACAAAGTCCAAGATTGAGGCTAAAAAGAGGCTGACTCTTTTGGGGATATCATTATACAAATCCTAAGAGGAGGCTAAAAGTTGAATTTTTTGGGGGAATATTTTGTCTGTCTTGTACAAAGCCCAAGATTGAGGCTAAAAGTGTTTTTTACTCTACGGGTGAGAGGTTTTATCTGTCTTGTACAAAGCCCAAGATTGAGGCTAAAAAAAAGATTGATGCAGCTGGAGAGATTTATACGGTGTCTTGTACAAAGCCCAAGATTGAGGCTGAAATGAGACTGACTCAATAAGAGAGTGTTTTATTTGGGTGTCTTGTACAAAGCCCAAGATTGAGGCTGAAAAGTAGTTGACTGACTCAGCTGAGGATTTTTAAGTGTCTTGTACAAAGCCCAAGATTGAGGCTGACCTTACTGGGAAAATCATTATACAAAGCCTAAGAGGAGGCTGAAAAAGAAGATTGATTCTGCTTAGGGATATTAATTCTCAAAGCCTGAAAGAAGGCTGGGAGGAATTGACTCCGCTGGGGAAGATATTTGTCCCGAGCTTAAGAGAAGGTTATGAAGATTTTGACTTTGTTGGAGAAAGTTTATATGTGTCTTGTACAAAGCCTAAGATTGAGGCTACAAGAATGACTCAACAAGAGAGTGCTTATGTTTTGTACCATTGACTCAATAAGAGAGTGTGGAAAGGTGATTGACTCAACAAGACAGTACTTTGTTTGTCTTGTACAAAGCCTAAGATTAAGGTTGAAAATGGTTAACTCAACAAGAAAGTGTTTTGTGTGTCTTGTACAAAGCCCGAGATTGAGGCTGAAAAAGGTTAACTCAACAAGAGAATGTTTTAATAAAGGAGATTGACTCAACAAAAATGTGTTGTTGGGGCTAATTCTGCTGAGGAAAATCATTATTCAAAGCCTAAGACGAGGCTAGCTTCTACTGAGGATTATTGAGATCCAGAGGCAAGTCCAAGTTGGGGGATCAACTCTTGCTAAGGATTACAGAAGAGTTGAGGTATCAGATGCCTTGAGGTTCTCATTCGGGATAGTGTTATACTGATGATAAGCTGACCCTGGCTGGGGAAATTGAAAGTGAGAGTTTAAATATTGAGTTTTGAAAACCTATAGAGGTTTCAACTCTACTGGAGATTGGTTAAATGACCAGGGTTTCTTCCTGTGTTTGTAGGGAACTTGAGAATGTCTTTGAGATACAAGAGGGGATTAGATTGTCCAAGTCTACTGGTATGGAAGAGTTTATCTTTGTATGATGCCCAAGAGGAGGCAGGTGTTTTAAGGGATGAGAATGAACCCTAAAATTGGTCTGAGGTTTGACTTTTTAGAAAGACTTCTCTAACAAAGGATGACTAAGTTCTGTCTTATACCTTTAAGAGGTCTTTTGGTCCTTGTATTAAGCCCAAAAGTAGGCATGATAACTTCTAAAAAGCCTGAGGGTCCTTGTACAAAGCCCAAGAGGAGGCAGGGATGCTTTTAGGAAGCCTGTGGTTCCAAACTTAAGAAAAGTTCAAGAAAAGTTTCACCGAGAATAATCTTTTCTTTAGTGAACAGTTCTAGGGTTTGAAGAAATTCAAGAGAGGTTTCACCGGGAATTAATCCTCTCTGGGGGAAATGAATTTCTTTGACAATTTCTAATAGTGACATTCTGAGAAAAGTTTCATCGGGAATAATGTCTTTATCTTTGTTCCATATTGTATAAGCCCAAGAGAAGGCAAGACTGTATCTGGAATTCCTATGGGGAACTGTCATACCCCAAATTTTGACCACCAAGATTTCCCATCATTATGCAAATCATCATCATAATATGAATGAACCCTCATGCCTCATCAATCTCCTCGAAGATGGTTGAGCATTCACTACAATCAAAGATTAGGGTTTTGGGCCCTCTCATAGCACTTAGGCAACATGATCAATCAAGAAATGACATGATCTTCAACTTGTCTAGCCTCTCAAACACCTATAAGGGATCAAGAGTACTCCCACATCAAGAATCAAGCACAAGGTTGCAACATTCCAAGTGGATCAAGCCTCAAGATCGCCAGTGTCACCAAATTAGGGTTTTGGTCAACTGAGGCCTCCAGATGGAAATTTTCATCTGGGCATGAGCCAATGCTTCAAAGCACAACCCAATCATCAAGTAAATTTAACCCCAGGGGATGCATTTACCAAAAATCAGGAATTTGGGTTCCTTGACCTAATTCACCCCTAAGTTGACTTTTGGGACAAAGCATGAGCCAATACCTCAAGACATGATTTGAGGGCCTCCAATATACTACATTGACCCATTTGCAACAATGGATTTACCCAGGAAGCTTGATTCACAAGTTTCAATTTCATCAGGACCATAGTTAGGGTTTTGTGGAAAAAGTCAATTGTGCCTTTGACTTTTGACCAGGACATGCTCCCAAACCTTGGGACATGATTTAATACACCCTATAGCACCTATGGAATCCATCCATTAGGTTTGATTTAGGTCAAGGACTTGATTTCACAATGGATCGCACAGTTTGGATTTCATCCGATAAAAAGTCAACTATACAAAATCCAAAGTTTGACTTTTTGGATTTTTTGTCAACCAAGGTTCCTTAACCCTAAAACAATGTTAATATGTGATTTGAATCATTATTCATCAAGTAAAACCAAAGAAAAAATGAGTTAACTTGTAAAAGGGGTAACCATAAAACACTTAGAATTTTTCCAAGTTATGGAACAAATTGGCTAGGGTACAAACTTCCAAGAACCATAACTTGAGATCCAAGCAACCATTTTGGGTGATCCAAAGCCGGATTTGTAGGTCTTGTTGCACTCTATAAAAGCTTCAACTACATCAAACTCCGATTCCTCATGGATTTTAAGTTATGGAGTGATCAAAATGACAAAAAACATGAAAATGACATTTTTCCAACACTTAGTGAAATTTTCACTAAGTCAGAATCTGCCTTACTTTTTCCAAAATGTAGGGACATTTTTCACCTTGATCCAAGTCAAACCAGGTCTAGGGGTGAACATCAAAGTTAAAGTATACCATAAGGGTTTTCCAACAAGTACCAGATCATCTCCAAATTTCAATTTGAGCATGGAGATACAGCCCTTGAAACATGGCATCATGAACTGGTTTTACAAGGCAGAATTGTGCACATTTGCTCGATTTGTCCAAATCTGATAACTCCAAGCCTTGTCATTAATTTGAACACATTAGAGGATCAAATATAAGGGGGTGATCTGATCTCCAAGCCTCACAAGTCAAGGAATCTACATTAGGCTTGTCATCCCTAAAAAAGGCTACAAAGATGCCAAGACTCCAATTTTGTTTCCAAACATTCAATGGATTCACCAAGGTGGCATGAACTCAGCCTATTCCAACTGAATTCAGTCAAGACTTATCTCTAAACCAAAGCTATATAGCATGTGCCCTAATCTCAAGTCAATGGCTAGAGGAGACTTGAGATTCCTTTTGCATAACATTGGCCCAAGGCCTGCTGCAGCTGCCATTCACTATTGCTTGCAAAACAAACTTGCTCTACTATAAATAGAGCTCATTTGTGCTCAGTTTGAGTACACCAAAGCACTACAACACTTGTTTTCCTCAAAATCCCTCTCTCTAGGCCAAAATGCCTTCTTTTGCAAGGTACCTCTGAGTTTTTGAGTTAGAGAACTATTCCATCACAGCTCATGATCCAAACACCTCTAATATGTTGTATCTAAGTTGTTCAAACTCTCACATGTGACCCGTAACACGAAAATCACAAAGTCCACTTCCAAAACCTCAAAATTGGACTTTTTTTGCATTTTTAAGCCATGTGTTGATTTAGTCACTTTCAAAACCAGATAAAACCTCAAACACACTCCAAATATCATCTTTGAACTGTCCCAAATGGTTCCCCCATCTGGAACACCATTTGAGAGAGATGTCATATTGGTCACTTTTGCCCCTTTTGCAAGAAAAAGCTCAAACTTGTTCCTGAGGGTTCCAGCTGGTTCTAACCATTCTAAAAACTTCTAAGGGATCAGTTGAGAGTGTCCAAAGCATCAAACTACTTCTGGCACAAGGAACTTGGCAGATAGCCCAAAAAGCTCCAAGAGGTAACTGCATCATCACTTGAACTTTCTAAATTATGCATTGCTTTGAAGTCCACTGTTCATAAACATCTCATACATGTTGTATATGTTGTGTTTGAACCAATTCATCATGTAATTCTTGCCTGTACCATGAGGTAGCATAGAAAATGCAAATATAGGCCTATTTCAAAACCACTATCGGGTTTTAAAATAGGGACCTCATCTGAAAAAACCATGACCACCATTGGATTCCTTGGGAAATTCTAGGCTAGATGCATATAAATTTTGTCCCAATCCATGGAGAAATAAGAAAGTTAGAGGCTTCACATAAATGACCCAAAAGCTGGTCTTGCCTTGCCTTGCCCAAGCCTAAAACAAGGCACCCCTTATATATTTATGGGGTGGTTTTGATACACGGATGTATCACCACCCCAGTGGATGCGCGCTCATGTGTTTGGCTTGGAGGTCTGGGGTTCGAATCCCCCTCTCCCCAGACCCTTTTTATCACTTTTTCCATTTTTTAAATATATTTTCATATTATTTTCTTAAATGATTTGAAAAATTAATTTCTCTCTCAATTTTAATTATTTTTTATTGGTTCTTTTTGCAAAAAATCACAAAAATGTTAAAATATTTTATTCCACAAAAAATCAAATTTATATTATTTATTTAATATAGTTGATATTTTTGCAAATAAATTCATTTTTTATTGTTTTAAACATTTCAAAAAATGAATTTTCATCTTGGAAATTAAAACCAAATGAGTTTTAATTCATCGTGTGATTAAAACATCATTTTGCAAACCTCAACCAAAAATCACAAGTTGTTTATTCAAAATTATTTGATGTTTTTATCATTTTAATTAATTTTCTTTGAATAATTACTTTAAAAAATGATGAAATTAGGGTTTTGTTGATTTTCACCCTAACAAACCTTTTTCAAACAATTTGGGCCTCTGATAGAGTTTAAGACTCAATCCTTTGTAAATACAAAAATAATTTTGGGCCTCAGTCATTGTATAAGTCCCTCTGCGATCCTCAAAACGACGGTGCAATCACTGTCTTTCATTGGGCCTCCCCTCGTGTTGTAAGTCCCATCTTTCTTTTTTTAAAACATCTTTTGGGCCTCTAATAGAGTGTAAGACCCAATCCCTTGGTACAGAAAACCTCTTTTGGGCCTCTAATAGAGTGTAAGACCCAATCCCTTGGTACAGAAAACCTCTTTGGGCCTCAGTCATTGTATAAGTCCCAGTACAATTTTTAAAATAACAGTAAAGTTATTATTGGGCCTCTCCTTGAGTATAAGCCCCAATGATCTTTTCAAAAACAACTTCCCTTTGGTTTAGATTCAAATATACAGTTGTTATCAAAATTTTCTTTAATTTCTTTGAACAACTAACAATACAACATGGAAGCTTGCTCACCTGTAAGTTTTATCAGCTTTCATTTACATGCTTTAATATATATAACTGTATTGTAGGAAGCTGCTTCTCTGTAAGTCCTTCTTTCATACCCTTTTAAATACTTGTCATATATTAACTATATATATACTAGTATAGTTATTTAGAGTTTTCCCCGGCAACTAGGTCTAGAACTAGGTAAAGCCAGCTGGTCACTCTTAAATACAGTCAAAACTAGATCCCCATAGGATTTCCAGATACAGTGCTGCCTTCTCTTGGGCTTAAACAATATGGAACAAAGAGAAAGACAGTATTCTCGGTGAACCTTTTCTCAGACTGTCACTATTAGAATTTGTCAAAGAAATTCAGTTTCCCCAGAGAGGATTAATTCCCGGTGAAACTTCTCTTGAATTTCTTTAAACCCTAGAACTGTTCATTAAAGGAAAGATTATTCTCGGTGAAACTTTTCTTGAACTCTTCTTAAGTTTGGACCCACAGGCTTCCTAAAAGCATCCCCGCCTCCTCTTGAGCTTTGTACAAGGACCCACCAGCATCTTAGAAGTTCTCATGCCTTCTCTTGGGCTTAATACAAGGACCCTGAAGATCTCTTAAAGGTATAAGACAGAACTTAGTCATCCTTTGCTAGAGCAGTCTTTCCAGTGTCAAATCTCAGACAAATTTAGGTTTGATACTCATCCATTAAAAACACTTGCCTCCTCTTGGGCATCATACAAAGATAAACTCTTCCATACCAGTAGACTTGGACAGTCTAAATCTCCTCTTGAGTCTCAAAGATATTCTCAAGTTCCCTACAAACATAGAAGAAACCCCGATCACTCTGGATCAATCTCCAAAGGAGTTAAGACCCATGGGTTCTAAAACCCAATCTCTCTCCTAAAAAACCCCCATCCAGGGTCAGTTTATCCTCAAGATAACCCTATCCCAAATCAGAACCTCAAGGTCTCTGATATCTCAACTCTGCTGTAACCCTTAGCAAGAGTTGATTCCCCCATTTAGACCTGCCTCAGGATCTCAATAATCCCCGGCAAAAGATAGCCTCATCTTAGGCTTTGTATAATGATCTTTCCTCAGCATAGCCAGCCTCCTCTTGGGCTTTGTACAATGATTCTCCCTAGCGGAGCTAACCTTTTCAGACTCTCTTGTTGAGTCAATCAACTTTCAGATTCTCTTGTTGAGTCAATCACTTTTCAGCACTCTCTTGTTGAGTCAACTCTTTTAGCCTCAATCTCGGGCTTTGTACGAGATAGATAAAAACACTCTCTTGTTGAGTCCATCTTTTCCAGCCTCTTCTTAGGCTTGATATAATGATTTCCCTAGCAGAAGTCAATCTCCTCTTAGGTTTAATGATTTCTCCAGCTTGTTCAGCCACCATCCTGGGCTTTGTACATGACAGATAAGAGCATTCTCTTGTTGAGTCAAACTTTTTTAGCCTCAATCTTAGGCTTTGTACAAGACATAAATCTTAATAACCTTCTCTTAAGCTTGGGACAAATATCTTCCCCAACGGAGTCATTTCCTCTCAGCCTACCTTTAGGTTTTGAGAAATAAATTTCCTAAGCTGAGTCAAACTTATTTCAGCCTCAATCTTGGGCTTTGTACAAGACAGATAATACTCTCCAGTAGAGTTAAACTCATTTCAGCCTCAATCTTGGGCTTCGTATAAGACACTTAAAATATCCTCAGCCGAGTCAGTAAAGTCTCATTTTAGCCTCAATCTTGGGCTTTGTACAAGACAGATAAAGATTTCTTTCCCACTGAGTCAATTTCTTTTCGGCTTTAATCTTGGGCTTTGTACAAGACACATACAAACCCTCCCCACCGGAGTCAAAACCACTTTTTAGCCTCAATCTTGGGCTTTGTACAAGACAGACAGAACATTTTCTCCGGAAAAGTCAAACTTTTAGCCTTCTCTTAGGTTTTGTATAATGATATCCCCAAAGAGTCATTCTCTTTTAGCCTTAATCTTGGGCTTTGTACAAGACAAATATAAACACTCTCTTGTTGAGTCAGTCATCCCTAGCCTCCTCTTAGGCCTTTTATAAAGACTTCCCAATGGAGTCAATCAACCTCTTAGCTTCAACCTTGGGCTTTGATCAAGGCACACAAGAATCAACATCCCCTCAGAGGAAATCAAAATATCTCTGTAGAAAGTCATTTCTCTGTTCATCACTCATCACAACAGACATTAAAAACAAACCCTAATCCCAGATAACTACTGTAAGTGGCACACTTGTTGATTAAAATATCCAAGCTGTTGTCCATCTTTTATCCTGGTAAATCCTCTCTTTCATCTAATTGTTGTAAGCGGCAAGCCTCTGGATTATTTACATCCATGTCATTGTCCCTCTCTTAGCATGAGAAATTCCTAACGAAAAATAACATTGCTCAACATTGAGTTAAATTTTTCTCCTTCAGGACAAATCCCTCACAAAGGAAATTATGGCATTGTTGGATTCATATATCCCAGTTAAAGTAATCCTCCTTTATAAATAGTCACCCAAGAGTTATGATAAACAGACGAGATGTCTCCCTTTAGAGATGAGAATTTCTCTCTCAGTCAAACCTTTTAGCTTCAATCTTGGGCTTTGAACAAGACACAAATACTCCATTTAGCTTCAATCTTGGGCTTTGAACAAGACACCGAAACATCTTTTCCTCCCTTAGAATAGGAGGAACTACGATTGCTCTGATTTCCCTGTTTCATTTAAACGGGAATACATAGGCATAAGATTGCGAAATCTTAGCGAGCATACTAATCAAAAACTCTAGGTCCAGCACCTTCATATCAATCAAAACTTAGGTCTAGTACCTTACCAAAAACATCAAAAAAAAAACCCGAATGTCATAATCAACTCACACTCTCTCTCATACTTTCACAAGAAACTTTCCCAACCTATTAACGGATAAACACCATCAAGTACAAAGCAAAACTTAAAGCTAACATCCTGTGGATAACCATATATAGGATGGGTAATTGACAATTCCCCATTGTATAACCTGACCCCGGACCCCCCAATCTCTTTAAGCGTTTATTCAGTTAAACATTCGCATGCAAGGTTAGTTTTTGATAGCTTCCCTTTCCCTTCCTGCTTCATGGGATAAATAAGAAATCAGAAAGTAACACCGTCATCTTCGTTGAGGAGAAAACCCAAATTCCGCGATAAGGTGGTCACGTCACCGACAAAAATCGCGCGCTACAGGAACTAGTTTTGACTGTGTTGAAAGAGTGTCCACTAGCTTTACCTAGTTCTAGACCTAGTTGCCGGGGAAAACTCTAAGCAGATATATATACAGTTGATATATGACAAGTATTTAAAAGGATATGAAAGAAGGACTTACAGGTGAGCAAGCTTCCAGCAATACAGACAAATATATATATATATATATATATATATATATATATATATATATATATATATATATATATATATATATATATATATATATATATATATATATATATATATATATATATATATATATATATATATATATATGAAAGCATGTAAAGAAAGCTGATAAAACTTACAGGCGAGCAAGCTTCCATTGTAATAGCTGTATGGTTAGTTGTTCAAGAAATTAAAGAAAGTTTTGATAACAACTATGAATTTGAACCTAAATCAAAAAGGAAAGTTGTTTTTGAAAAGATTGTTGGGGCTTATAATAAAGGAGAGGCCCAGATGAAAAACAGTAATCGTACTGTTGATCTGAAATTTATATCGGGACTTATACAACAACTGAGGCCCAAATAGGGTTTATGTACAAAGGGATGGGTCTTACAACTCAATGAGAGGCCCAAAGGTTTGAAAAAGAAAAGAAATGGGACTTACAACACAAGGGTAGGCCAGGATGATTTTGTTTTGAAATTGCAATCGTGCCGAGATTTTTGAAAACACGGTGGAACTTATACAATGACTGAGGCCTAAATTATTTTATTCACAACAAGGATTAGCTCTTACACTCTATTAAAGGATGGGTCTTACAACTCAAGGAGAGACCCATGGAAAGATAGTGATCGTACCGTCGTTTTGAAAACTGTATTGGGACTTATACAATGACTGAGGCCCAAAAAGGTTTATTTACAAAGGGGTGGGACTTACACTCTATCAAGAGACCCAAAAGTATTTTGGAAAAGGTTTGTGAGGGTGAAAATAATCAAAACCCTAATTTGATTTTAAAATGCATTTTAATTGAATAAAAATTCAATTAAAATGATCAAAATTATTAAACATGTGTGAAAAACAAGTTGTGATCTTGGATTAATGTTTGAAAAATCATGTTTATTCATAGAATAATTTGAAAATTATTTGAATTTGCAAGATCAAGAGGAAGAAATATATTAAGTGTTAAAACAACAAATAAAACATAATTCTTTACAAAAATACTAAATATATGAAATAAATGATATTTTTGTGAAATTTTCATCGAATAAAATATTTTTATATTTTTGTGAATTTTCAAAAAAAGAATCAATAAAAAATAATTAAAATTGAGAGAGAAATTGATTTTTGACTTAATTAACAAAAACCATAAAAATATTAAAAATAACAAAATGTGGAAGGGTAGCAAAAAAGGTCTGGGTGGGGTTTGAACTCACGACCTCATAGCCAAACACACATGCGTGCTACCACTGGGGTGGTGATACATCCGTGTATCAAAATCACCCCATTAATACATAAGGGTGGCCTGGTTTCTAGGCCTGGCCAAGGCAAGAAACCATGTCATGGTGGATTTGCATGAAGCCTGTAAATTGCTCATTTCTCCATGGATTGGGACAAAATTTAGGTGCATCTGACCTAGAATTTCACGAGGAATCCAATGGTGCCTTTAGATTTTTCAGAAGATGTCTCTATCTAAAAATCCGATAGTGGTTTCAAAAAATGATAAGATTTGTATTTTCTATGCTAACACATCATATACACACTAATAGCATGGTAAATTGGTTCAAACACAACATATATGATATGTATGAGATGTTTATAGTCAGTGGACTTCAAAGCAATGCATAATTCAAAGAGTTCAAGTTGTCATGTACTTACCTCTTGGAGCTTCTTGTGCTAACTGTCAAGATCCTTGTGCCAGAAGTAATCCAATGCTTTGGACACTCTTGATTGACCCCTTAGAAGCTTTTAGGATGATCAAAACCAGTTGGATTCCTCAGGAAAAAGTTTTAGCTCTTTCTTGCAAAAGGGGCAAAAGTGACCAATATGGCAACTCTCTCAAATGGTGTTCAAGATGAGGGGAACCAATTGGGACAGTTTGAGGATGATATTTGGAGTGTGTTTGAGGCTTAGTTTGGTTTTGGAAGTGATTGAATCAAGACATGGCTTCGAAAATACAGAAAAGTCTAATTTGGAGGTTTTAGAGGTTGATTTTCTGATTTTGGTGTTTCAGATCACAAGTGAGTGTTTGAACAACTTAGATATGACATATTCGATGTGTTTGGATCATGAATTGTGGTGGAATTGCTCTCTAACTCAAAAACTCAGAGATAACTTGCAAAAGAAGGCATTTTGGCTTAAAGAGAGAGATTTTAAGGAAAGCATTAATTGTAGTGCTTTGGTGTACTCAAACTGATCACAATTGAGCTCTATTTATAGTGTGTCAAGTTTGTTTTGCAAGCAATAGTGAATGGCAGCTGGTACATGCTTTTGGCCAATGTTGATCCAAGGGAATCTTAAGTCTCCTCTAGCCATTGCCTTGAGGTTAGGGCACAAGCCTATGGTTCTTTGATTCAGTGTTGATTCTTGACTCATTCAGTTAGGAATGTGTCAGTCCATGCCACCTTGATACATCCATTAAATGCTTGGAAACAAAATTGGAGTCTTTTGTACTTTTTAGCCTTTTTAGGTTTGTTATGGCTATGTGTATATTCTTGGACTTGGGAGGCTTGGGGATCAGATCATTCCCCTTAGATTTTATCCTCTGATGTATCCAAATAGATGATAAGGCTTGGAGTTATCTGATTTGGCCAAATCGAGCAAATGCACAAAATCTGCCTTGTAAAAATCAGTTCATGAAGCCATGTTCCAAGGGTTGTATCTCCCTACTCAAATTGAATTTGGAGATGATCTGGTACTTGTTGGAAAGCCCTCATGGCATACTTCAACTTTGATGTTCACCCTTGGACCTGGTTTAGTTTGGATCAAGGTGAAAAATGCCCCTATATTTTGGAAAAAGTAAGGTAAATTCTGACTTTTTGAAAATTTCACTAAGTGTTGGAAAAAGTGGCCATTTTCACTTTTTGTGATTTTGATCAATCCATAACTCAAATTCCATGAGGATTTGGAATCTCTTGTAGTTGAAACATTTAAAGTATGTCAGAGGGACTTTCATTTGAGCTTTGAATGAGAGAAAAAGGCCTTGTGGTTTAGGAGTTATAACCTTGCAAAGTTGGTACCAAAGCCATTTTGTTCCATAACTTAGAAAAATTTTGGTTTCTCTTGGTTGCCCCTTTTGCAAGAAACCTCACTTTTCTTGATTTTTCTTGATGAATGATGGTTAATACCATACATTAACATTATTTTTGACTTAGGGGAACCATTTTTGTGAAAAATTCCAAAAAAGTCAAACTTGATTTTGTGCACAGTTGACTTTTTATCGGATGAAATCCAAACTGTGCGATCCTTTGTGAAATTAAGTCTTTGACATAAATCAAACCTAATGGATGGATTCCATAGGTGTTATAGATTGTATTGAATCATGTCCGAAGGTTTGGGAGCATGTCTTGGTCAAAAGTCAAAGATACAGTTGACTTTTTCCTAGAAACCCTAATTGTGGTCCTGGTGAAAATTGAAACTTGTGAACCAAGCTTCTTGGGTCAGTCTATTGTTATAAATGGATCAATGTGGTGTATTGGAGGTCCTCAAATCACGTCTTGAGGTCTTGGCTCAGGTTTTGTCCCAAAAGTCAACTTAGGGGTGAATTAGGTCAAGAAACCCTAATTCCCGATTTTTGGTAAATGCATCCTCTGAGGTTAAATTGACTTGATGATTAGGTCCATAAGGTCCCTTGGAGTATCTTGGGTTGTGCTTGGAAGCATTGGCTCATGCCCAGATGAAAACTTCCATCTGGAGGCCTTGGTCTACCAAAACCCTAATTTGGTGACACTGACGATCTTGAGGCTTGATCCACTTGGAATGTTGCAACCTTGTGCTTGATTCCTGGTGTGGAAGTCCTCTTGATCCTTCATAGGTGTTTGAGAGGTTAGAAAAGTTAAATATCATGTCATTCCTTGATTGATCCTTTGTCTAAGTGCTCTGAGAGGGCTCAAAACCCTAATTCTTGATTGTGGTGAATACTCACCCATCTTTGAGGAGGTGGATGAGACATGATGGTATATCCATATTGTGGTGATGATTTGCACAATGATGATAAATCTTGGTGGTCAAAATTTGGTGTATGACAGATGCCCCTATTTAATTTTCTTGGACACGAAGGTGCGAATGAAGAAGGTATTCGGGCATTCGGGGTGCAAGAGGATTAAATATCAGAATACTCAAAATTTTGACAGTGGTTATGAATGGCAATTTGCCCATCCATCTTCTTTTGCTAAGCAATGATGCTTAGAAAAGGGTGAAACTTCCCCTCGATCCTGGTCTTCAGCCAAGGAACTGGTCTAAGTTTCTTAAATAAACTTCCCCTTGATCCCGGTCTTTAGCCAAGGAATTGGTCTCAGTTTCTGAAATAAACTTCGCCTCGATCCTGGTCTTCAGCCATGGAACTGGTCTCAGTTTCTTCTTGTCGAGTTTCTCCCTTAACAAGGGACACTATGTGTAGAGTTCTTTATCAAACTTCTCGCCGAAGTTTCCTGTGGAGATGCCATTTGATTGAAAAATTTGATGTCAGACTTGCTGGGGGGACCCATTTGTCTGAGTTGTAGAGGTGTGCAAACTTCTCAGTTGGAGATGCCATTTGTTGACTCTACTGGGGGAAAACCAGTCTCTTGAGAGACTGCTTTTCGCTCGGGGATATTACATCATACTTTTCTCCGAGATCTTCTTGAAGAAATGTGTAACACCCCCAATCTATACCCCTAACTAAATAAAGCAAATAAAAATTTCATCAAAGTATAATTAACAATTCACGGCATAGACAGAGGCATTACATCAATTTGAAACAAACATACAACCTGCTCATCTAGACATGCAACAATTCAGGTAGCACTTAACAAAGGAGCTTAGCTCCTAACACCCACAATTCAGATACAGAATAAAAGCGAAAAATCTGTAACTGAATCTCATATATATATATATATATATCATAAAAGTTTGTTATATACAAAGTCAACCATGTACATCCAAAAGATACATATACATAATAATCACACTCGATCTCCCCGACTACCCGGTGCTACATTTCAGAGCCGACCGACAAAAGAATGAAGACCTAAGCTTCACAAAAAGACCTCCAGCATCTAATCTGCAATGCCTCGTAGAGCATTAAAAACAGCAGAAGGGTGAGAAACACAATAATAATATAATTGCATATAATTATGTAATAAGACAAAAATACACACGTAAAACATTCTCACCACAACTTACACCAGAATTCAAGTACAAGACAACGCAATGCAGTTCTCATATATTCATCACCAACGCATATCAATCATACACAATACTAGTATAATCCACACAAATATATATATATATATATATATATATATATATATATATATATTTCAACTCATCAATTACATTCACAATTCCACACAAAATTAATCCATTCATGATTTATGCAAATGCACAGAGACCGACACAACGACTCTATGCAATGCATATGCGGTACCATCCATCCATCATCTCAACACTAGTTCATTGAGGAACTATTGGAACCATGGCTTGTTACGTAGTGTAACTCCCCGTCGGGCAAATGATGTTCCCCGTCGTTTTCGATCCTCTTTGTATAAGGCTCACGACGTTTATAGATCGCTTTCGGTCCTCTTTGTATAAGGCTCACGATCCGATCGCTTTCGGTCCTCTTTGTATAAGGCTCACGATCGTCTATAATCATCGCTTTCAGTCCTCTTTGTATAAGGCTCATGATGTTATAGCGGATTCCCTCTGGAATCGATTCGTCGCTCACACCCACTAGGGCACACGACATCACAAGAATTCATATCATGATGCTTGGCATACAATGACTCATGACATTCAAATGCACACACATACACATTCATAATCATGCATATGTAACCTAATACCACACATTGCATTTTCTTGCCCTTAGGCCACAATTCATCGTCACAATATTTTATCACATGCGTTTACTTCATACAACAACACACAAGTCATACGATATCCATATCAACAACACATTGCATGATACACCTCAATTACACACAACTACAACGACAAAAGTCGACAAAACAACACTATTCCAAATTCCCAACATAATTAAATCGGTCAATAATCTTAAAACTAGTATAATAAGAAAGTACAGCTCAATAGCTTTCCATCGGCACAAAGAACACTCAAAACCGATAAACGGATCACAAGTTATGGGATTTAAAAGAAAATATAATTATGAAAATTCCCCAGGACCGCCCGGCGCTACTCAAAGACCGTCCGGCGCTAGCCCTTCGCCTCTACTTCGCCCGGCGAAACAGGGGCGTCACCATTCCTCACCAATGACTCAATAGAGTCAGAATTGTGCTAGGCTGCACCTCCCGGACACCGCCCAGCGCAAACCCGCACCGCCCGGCGCTCCACACCAGAAGCAGAAAAATCTGCTGCGTTTTTACACGACACCCACACCCCAAAATCCCCATTTTCCAACCCAATTCATTTCCAACAGCAAAACAAACATCAGCAATTGTTCACAAACATGGTGTGATCATACAATGCCATTAATATTGATTTTCGACCGTGAAAACATCGATTTCTACTCGTTTACTCATTTTCGACCTATAACCGAAAAAACTAGTAAAACTTTCAACACACACACATACATAATCATACACAAGCATAAGATAATCGAGTTTCACACCCTTACCCGATTTAATCGTGTTTGAAAAGTCGGTTGATCGATTCCTAGATTTTCCAAGTTTTTCTCTCTTTTTCTTCTCTTCTTTTCTTTCTTCCTCTTTTTCTCCTTCTCTTTTTCTTTCCTTTCTATTTTTCTCTCTTTTCTTTCTATTATATGAAAAATATAATATCTACCTAAACAAAAGACCAAAATACCCCTACACTCAAATATCTCGCAAACACTCCCAAAACGCGATAAAACATAATCACGATGAAAAATAATATATTTACCAAATAAAAGTAAAAAATAAAATAATATAATAATAAAATAATCAAACGACTCGATTAAATAAAAATAACCAAAACTGAGGCGTTACAACTCTCCCCCACTTAGAAATTTTCGTCCTCGAAAATATTACCTGAGACGAACAACTCCGGATACGACTCCCGCATCCGACTCTCTAACTCCCAAGTCAAATTGCCCTCAGCAGTGCCTCCCCACGCTACTTTCACAAGTGCAATATCCTTGCCTCTTAACTGCTTCAACTCGCGATTCAAAATCCTCACAGGTATGCCTCAACCGTAAGGTTCTCCCTTACCTCTACCTCATCCATCGGAATCACATGCGACGGATCCGAAACATACTTCCGAAGCTGTGAAACATGGAACACATCATGCAAATTCGACAGATTTGGCGGCAACGCCACCCGATAAGCCACAACACCCACTCTCGCGGATATCTGGTAAGGACCAATAAACTGAGAAGTAAGCTTCTTTGACTTCAATGCACGACCAACACCCGTTACCGGCGTAACTCTCAAAAATACATGATCGCTCTCTTGAAACTCAAGATCTTTCCTTCTTCGATCATGATAACTCTTCTGCTTACTCTGAGAAGCCTTCATTTTCTCGCGAATAAGCTTCACCTTTTCCGTAGTCTGTTGAATCAATTCTGGTCCAACCACCGAACTCTCACCAGATTCATGCCAACACAACGGTGTTCGACATCTTCTTCCATACAATGCTTCAAAAGGTGCCATTCCAATACTCGAATGGAAACTATTATTATACGTGAATTCCACCAACGCAAGATAACTATCCCACGCACCACCTTGTTCAAGAACACAAGCTCTCAACAAATCTTCCAACGACTGAATCGTTATCTCGGTCTGTCCATCCGTCTGCGGATGATAAGCCGAACTCAATCTCAACTTAGAACCCAACGCCCTTTGCAAACTTTCCTAAAATCTCGAGGTAAACCTCGGATCTCGATCTGAAATAATGCTCAACGGAACCCCATGTAGTTTCACAATCACACTGATATAAATCTCAGATAACCTTTCCAAGGAAAAACTGATGTCAATTCACATACCAAACTCAAATCTCTAAATGATTCCAAAAGTTCCCACTCTTTAACCATTAAAGCAGACATATGCAATAACTTCCGGCTTAACGCATCGGCTACCACATCATATTTACCAGGATGGTAATTCAAGCCAAAATCGTAGTCCTTCAAAAACTCCAACCATCTATGTTGCCTCATATTCAACTCTTTCTGATCAAACAAGTATTTCAAACTTTTATGACCACTAAAGACTTCGAATCTTGCACCGTAGAGATAATGCCTCCAAACTTCAACACAAACACCACAGCCGCTAATTCAAGATCACGAGTAGGATAATTTTTCTCATGCACCCTCAACTGCCTCGAAGCATAAGCCACCACCTTACCTTCTTGCATCAGCACACCACCTAGACCAATCAAAGACGCATCACAATACACCACAAATGGTTGACTAGGATTCGGTAAGATCAAAATCGGAGCTGTCGTCAATCTTCTCTTCAGCTCATTAAAACTTTCGTCACACTGAATATCCCAAATGAACGCTTGACCATTGCAAGTCAATTGGGTCAAAGGAAGTGCTAACTTAGAAAAACCTTCAATGAACCTTCGATAGTATCCGGCTAAACCCAAAAAGCTTCTAATTTTAGTAACAGATCTCCGAGCCTCCCATTGTAGAATTGCATCTACTTTAGATGAATCCACAGCAATACCGTTACCTGAAATCACATGACTAAGAAAACTCACTTCCGACAACCAGAACTCACACTTGGACAACTTAGCAAAAAGTCTATTCTCCTTCAAAATTTGCAACACCACACGCAAATGCTCCGCGTGCTCCTCCTGGGACTTAGAAAAAATTAAGATATCATCAATAAACACAACAACAAATCAATCCAAATGCTCGTGGAAAATACGATTCATATACTCCATAAACACACCTGGCGCATTAGAAACCCCTAACGGCATCACAGAATATTCATAATGACCGTAACGTGTCCTAAAAGCCGTCTTCTGAATATCTTCCTCTTTCACCCTAATCTGATGATAACCTGATCTCAAATCAATCTTACTAAACACACACGCACCTACCAACTGGTCCATCAAATCATCAATTCTTGGAAGAGGATACTTATTCTTAATCGTCACCTTATTCAAACGGCGATAATCAATACACAATCACATACTCCCATCTTTCTTTTTCACCAATAAAACAGGAGCACCCCAAGGCGACACACTTGGCCTCACAAACCTCTTTTCTAACAATTCATTCAACTGCTTCTTTAACTCAACCAACTCAGATGCCGACATACGATATGGTGCCATCGATACAGGTCTAGTACCAGGAACTAGATCTATAGAAAACTCCACCTCTCTCTCTGGCGGTACATCTGAAATATCCTCAGGAAACACTTCCGGAAAATCACACACAATAGGAAACACATCAAGTGAAACTTGACTATCCACAGTCAACGATGCGAACAACCCGAACAACTGAGCTTCATCCGCCAGAAGTTCCTTCAACTCTTTGGTAGATAAGAAACTCGACTCTTCGTCTTCCTCAAGAGAAGGAAATCTTACCAGCTTATGATAACAATCAATATGAACCCGATTAAACTGTAACTAATTCATTCCCAGAACCACGTCTAAACCCTCCAACGGCAAACTCACCAAATCCATCTCAAAGTCTTTACCATAAATGGTCAAGGGACAACTTAAACAAACCAAAGAAGTAGTTACTGACCCCATTACTGGAGTATCAATAACCATCTCACCACCCATCAAAGACAACACAAGATTCAAACGTTTCGCGCACTCAGACAAAATAAACGAATGAGTCGCTCCAGTATCAATAATAGCAACTAAAGGCGTACTATTAATAAAACAAGTACCTCTGATCAGACGGTCTGCACTTGTAGTCTGAGTTCCCGCCAAGGCAAAAACTTTCCCACCAGCTGGAGCTTGGTTCGGTTTCGGACACTTTGTACTAATGTGACCAGCTTCACCACAGTTGAAACACTTCACCACATTCTTCTTCGTACAATCAGCTACTACATGTCATAAATCTCCACAATTTGAACACTTACCAAAATTCTTCCTACATTCGAACTGACGATGCCCCAAATCACCACATCTGTAACATCTCAAAGAATTAGACATTCCTCCTCCACTTGGCATTTTCTTAAAATTACTCCTTTGTTTACCCTTATCAGCTGGCGTTACATAAGGACCACTACGAAACGGCTGTTTCCCTTTCCTTTCGTTCACACTCTTATAGTGAGTAGAACGAGCTTTACTATCTTCTTCATAAATTCTACAACAATCCACCAAATCATAAAACCTTCGAATCCTTTGGTAACCGATTGCCTGCTTTATCTCAGGACGCAATCTGTTCTCAAACTTCACACACTTAGAAAACTCCACAATCGCTTCAGCATAATGTGGATAAAACTGCACAAGCTCCACAAACTTAGCAGTATAATCAACAACAGACATATTACCTTGTTTCAACTCCAAGAACACTATTTCCTTCTTTCCCCTTACATCTTCGGGAAAATACTTCCTCAGAAACTCAACACTAAACAAGGCCCAAGTGACTTCTTCATTGGCAGCTTCCAACACATGACGAGTACTAACCCACCAATCATCAGCCTCTTCCTGCAACATGTGAGTACTCGGTCTCACCTTCTGAACCTCAGCACAATCCATCACTCGAAAGATCCATTTAATCTCCTTCAGCCAAATCTGAGCACCTTCAGGATCATGTCTCCCTTTGAAGACAGGCGGTTTGTTCTTCCTGAACTCATCATTACCCGCAACATTAGGTGCACCCTGCACAGCCCGAGCCATAGCTTGCATAGCAGCAGCCAAGGCAGCGTCATTCCTACCAGCCATATTCTGTTCATTTCCAATAACAGCAACTATGGTTAAACAAACAGCTCACCCAACCACAACGACCAACAAGGACTGACATAAACTGACACGGACTGACTCTGATACCACTTAATGTAACACCCCCAATCTATACCCCCAACTAAATAAAGCAAATAAAAATTTCATCAGAGTATAATTAACAATTCACAGCATAGACAGAGGTGTCACATCAATTTGAAACAAACATACAACCTGCTCATCTAGACATGCAACAATTCAGGTAGCACTTAACAAAGGAGCTTAGCTCCTAACACCCACAATTCAGATACAGAATAAAAGCGGAAAATCTGTAACTGAATCTCATATATATATATATATATATATATATATATATATCATAAAAGTTTGTTATATACAAAGTCAACCATGTACATCCAAAAGATACATATACATAATAATCACACACGATCTCCCCGACTACCCGGTGCTACATATCAGAGCCGACCGACAAAAGAATGAAGACCTAAGCTTCACAAAAAGACCTTCAGCATCTAATCTGCAATGCCTCGTAGAGCATTAAAAACAGCAGAAGGGTGAGAAACACAATCATAATATAATTGCATATAATTATGTAATAACACAAAAATACACACGTAAAACATTCTCACCACAACTTACACCAGAATTCAAGTACAAGACAACGCAATGCAGTTCTCATATATTCATCACCAACGCATATCAATCATACACAATACTAGTATCATCCACACAAATATATATATATATATATATATATTTCAACTCATCAATTACATTCACAATTCCACACAAAATCAATCCATTCATGATTTATGCAAATGCACAGAGACCGACACAACGACTCTATGCAATCCATATGCGGTACCATCCATCCATCATCTCAACACTAGTTCACTCAGGAACTATTGGAACCATGGCTTGTTACGTAGTGTAACTCCTCGTCGGGCAAACGATGTTCCCCGTCGCTTTCAGTCCTCTTTGTATAAGGCTCACGATCCGATCGCTTTCGGTCCTCTTTGTATAAGGCTCACGGTCGTCTATAATCATCGCTTTCAGCCCTCTTTGTATAAGGCTCACGATGTTATAGCAGATTCCCTCTGGAATCGATTCGTCGCTCACACCCACTAGGGCACACGACATCACAAGAATGCATATCATGATGCTTGGCATATAATGACTCATGACATTCAAATGCACACACATACACATTCATAATCATGCATCTGTAACCCAATACCACACAATGCATTTTCTTGCCCTTAGGCCACAATTCGTCGTCACAACATTTTATCACATGCGTTTACTTCATACAACAGCACACAAGTCATACGATATCCATATCAACAGCACATTGCATGATACACCTCAATTACACACAACTACAACGACAAAAGTCGACAAAACAACACTATTTCAAATTTCCAACATAATTAAATCGGTCAATAATCTCAAAACCAGTATAATAAGAAAGTACAGCTCAATAGCTTTCTATCGGCACAAAAAACACTCAAAACCGATAAACAGATCACAAGTTATGGGATTTAAAAGAAAATATAATTATGAAAATTCCCCAGGACCGCCCGACGCTACCCAAAAACCGCCCGGCGCTAGCCCTTCGCCTCTACTTCGCTCAGCAAAATAGGGGCGTCACCATTCCTCACCAATGACTCAATAGAGTCAGAATTGTGCTAGGCTGCGCCTCCCGGACACTGCCCAACGCAAACCCGCACCGCCCGACGCTCTGAGCACTGCCCGACGCTCCACACCAGAAGCAGAAAAATCTGTTGCGTTTTTACACGACACCCACACCCCAAAATCCCCATTTTCCAACCCAATTCATTTCCAACAGCAAAACAAACATCAGTAATTGTTCATAAACATGGTGTGATCATACAATGCCATTAATATCGATTTTCGACCGTGAAAACATTAATTTCTACTCGTTTACTCATTTTCGACCTATAACCGAAAAACTAGTAAAACTTTCAACACACACACATACATAATCATACACAAGCATAAGATAATCGAGTTTCACACCCTTACCCAATTTAATCGTGTTTGAAAAGTCGGTTGATCGATTCCTAGATTTTCCAAGTTTTTCTCTCTTTTTCTTCTCTTCTTTTCTTTCTTCCTCTTTTTCTCCTTCTCTTTTTCTTTCCTTTCTATTTTTCTCTCTTTTCTTTCTATTATATGAAAAATATAATATCTACCCAAACAAAAGACCAAAATACCCCTACACTCAAATATCTCGCAAACGCTCCCAAAACGCGATAAAACATAATCACGATGAAAAATAATATATTTACCAAATAAAAGTCAAAAATAAAATAATATAATAATAAAATAATCAAATGACTCGATTAAATAAAAATAACCAAAACTGGGGCGTTACAAATGCCATGTGATGTAATCCAATTTTGAGGTGTTGATGATTTAATTAACCTTGAGTTTCTGAAAAGAAAAACCAATGTGTTGCTGAGAGTGTTTAGTTGTGAGGCTTTCTCTGGGGGTTTTCCTTAATTCGGAAAAGCAAAAATATCATCTTCGATGGTGAAGAGTGATGTTTGTCAAATGTCTTCTTGCCTTTCAGAGGTTCAAGTTATCAAAGTGGTTAAGGACTGTCTCCAATCTAGAAATAAACTGGGGAGAGATTGTTCAGACAAAACATTTCCTGACGAGGAAAGAACATACAACTTGATTGATTAAGAGGACTTTACCACTTGGGGGTAGGACTGACCAGAAAGATAGTAATGTAATATGATCATGAATGTGAATCAATAATGCATGATGTATGTATGTTTATGCTGACAAAATTGGCGCGACATACAGACTAATAGATGAACACGAAGTGATACTCGGCCACGGTGGGGGATGGAAAATATCATTGGTTCAAAATAGCGATCCTGCCTTGCTTAAGAAAGAGGGTCCCCGTGGGAAGAAATAATTGTTCAATCGGTCTTAAGAGGTACGTACTCTGCCGGGGATGTCAGATAAAACATGGTTTCTGACACAGTTGATCCTTCATTTAGGCGTACTGGTTTAGAAGGAGTACTTTGATTCTGCACTTTGAGTTTCAACCACCTTCAGAGAAATGATCGATGTTCTTTCGATGTTCAACAGTCGAAAGAATTGCCATCTTTATTTTATAAGCAGAAAAAAAATTTTGACAATTAAATTCATTTTTGTTTTATTTCAAGAATCGTTGATCATGTTAAAAATGTCATTCTGTAAAGCTAAAACAAATAAGAATTGCAAACAAAAGCACTAGGGCTCAAATTTTATTGATATGATGGAAATCAGCCAAGCGCGTGATTCCAGAGAATATGTATAATGTTTAGAAAATGGTAATTTAAGGGAAAATGGGCTACATTGAAAAATAATGACCGCTATCCTTCTACCAACTTTGAATTCTGGACATTTTGGGCTTCTGTCGAAGGTGACCTTGACTGAAGTTCTCCTGATGGATGGCGCTACTACTGGGGATTTAACCTCATCGGACGTAGTTACTTGCCATGAATCCCTAACTTTTGCTTGGATTGTACTTTGAGATTTCCAATCCATCGTGATGAATTTTTTTTTTTTTGCTTATGTCTATTTTTTTCCTGGACCGCCCTTTTGGGTTTTCAATCCACCGAGACGTTTTTTTTTGTTTAGGCAAAGTATTTCTTGACTACGTCAACATTCGTGGGCTAGGCAAATTCCTCTCCATCCATGGTTGCGAGAATCAAGGCACCGCCTGAGAAGGCATTCTGGACCACATAAGGGCCATCATATTTCGGAGTCCATTTGCCTCGGGAATCAGTGAGAAATGATTGTATCTTCTTGAGCACGAGGTCTCCTTTCCTGAAGACGCGAGGTCGGACCTTTTTGTCAAACGCTTTCTTCATTCTTTGCTGATACAACTGACCATAGCATATAGCCGTTATTCGCTTTTCTTCGATTAAGTTCAGTTCATCGTGTCGACTTTGACACCATTCAGCTTCTGTTAGCTTGGCTTCCATCAATACCCGGATTGATGGCATCTCTACTTCTATGGGAAGCACTGCCTCTATGCCATATACTAGAGGGAAAGGGGTTGCCCCTGTTGAAGTGTGGACAGACGTGCGATAGTCGTGAAGAGAAAAGGGTAGCATCTCGTGCCAGTCTTTGTAGGTTACAACCATCTTTTAAACAATTTTCTTGATGTTCTTGTTAGCCACTTCTACCACCCCATTCATCTTAGGTCGGTAGGGAGATGAATTATGGTGTTCGATCTTGAACTTAGCGCATAACTCTTTCATTATCTTGTTGTTCAAGTTAGATCCATTATCAGTAATGATCTGGCTTGGAACACCAGAACGACAAATGATATTGTTCTTGATAAATCGGACCACCACTTGCCGGGTTACATTGGTGTATGACACTGCTTCGACCCACTTGGTGAAGTAGTCAATGGCTACTAGGATGAACCGATGTCCGTTTGAAGCTTTGGGTTCAATCATGCCAATCATGTCGATTCCCCATATAGAAAAAGGCCATGGAGAAGAGATAACTTTGAGACGTGTTGGCGGTACATGGATTTTGTCTGAGTATATCTGACACTTGTGGCATCTCCTCATGTACTTGTAGCAATCAGATTCCATTGTCAACCAATAGTATCCTACTTTCATAATTTTTCTCACCATTGTGTGTCTGTTGGCATGAGTGCCAAAGGATCCTTCATGAATCTCTTTCATCAACATGTTTGTTTCTGGTCTGTCTACGCATCTAAGCAAAACCATGTCGAAGTTTCTTTTATAGAGTGTATCACCGTTCAGAAAGAAGTTGCCTGCCAGTCTTCTGAGAGTCTTCCTGTCTTTCCTGGATGCCCCAAGTGGGTACTCTTGTCTTTGAAGGAAGCACTTGATATCATAATACCAAGGTTTGTCATCTATGACTGTTTCAATTGTGAAAATGTAAGCGGGCCTTTCTATGCGCATTATGTCGATCTTATGCACGTCATTCCAATGATTTATAGCAATTATGGAAGAGAGAATGGCTAATGCATCAGCCATGTGATTCTCTTCACGAGGGATGTGATGAAACTCGATTATGTTAAAAAATGGTAACAATCTTCTCGCGTAATCTTTATAAGGAATCCGTCTTGATTGGTATGTGTTCCACTCTCCTTTGATCTGATTGATAACTAGGGCTGAGTCTCTATACACATCCAAGTTCTTGATCCTTAAGTCAATTGCTTCTTCGAGACCCATTATACAAGCTACGTATTCGGCCTCGTTGTTTGTGCATTTGAATGTCAATCTGGCAGTGAAAGGAATGTGGGTACCCTGAGGTGTTACGATGATTGCCCAATTCCATTTCCATAATTGTTGACAACTCCGTCAAAAATTAGTCCCCATTGGGAACCTGGTTCTGGCCCTTCACTGGGTAGTGGTTCATCGCAGTCTTTCATTTTCAAGTACATGACATCTTCGTCTGGGAAGTTAAATCCAACTGATTCTTGATCGTCAATTGGTTGATAAGCCAAATGATCGGCTAAAATACTTCCTTTGACGGCTTTCTGAGCATGGTACTCGATGTCGTATTCTGATAACAACATCTACCAACGGGCGATCCTTCCCATGAGAACAAGCTTTTCAAAGACGTACTTGATTGGATCCATTTATGAGATTAACCAAGTAGTATGACAAATCATGTACTGGCGAAGACGTTTGGCTGCCCAAGCCAGAGCACAACAAGTTTTCTCAAGCATAGTATACCGAGTTTCACAGTCGGTAAACTTCTTACTCAGATAGTAGATGGCAGACTCTTTTCTCTTCGTTTCATCTTGTTGGCCAAGTACACAACCCATAGAGTCTTCCAAGATTGTTAAATATATGATCAGTGGTCTTCCCTCCACTAGAGGTGACAGGATAGAGGGATTTAACAGATACTCTTTGATACTATCGAAGGCGGTTTGGCAGTCTTCTGTCCTTACGCAGTCCTGATTCTTTTAGAGTAATTTAAAGATTAGCGCGCATGTTGCGGACATGAGGAATATAAATCTGGAAATGTAATTCAGACGTCCCAGGAACCCTCTAACTTGTTTTTCAGTCTTTGGAGAAGGCATTTCTTGAATGGCCCTGACTTTGTCAGGATCAACCTAAATTCCTTTCTGGCTAACAATGAATCCTAGCAGTTTTCCTGAGCGGACACCGAACGTGCATTTATTAGGTTTCAAGCGGAGTTTGTATTTCCTCAGACACTTGAATAACTTTGACAGATGGGTCACATGTTCCTCCTCTGTTTTAGATTTGGCAATCATATCATCGACATACACTTCAATTTCTTTGTGTATCATGTCATGAAACAGAGTAGTCATGGCCCTTTGATAGGTTGCCCCGACGTTCTTCAAACCGAACATCATTACCTTGTAATAAAAGGTGCCCCATGGGGTGATGAATGAAGTTTTATCCATGTCTTTCGGCACCATTTTGATTTAATTATAGCCCGAGAATCCATCCATGAAGGAGAAGACTTTGAACTTTGCTGTACTGTCTACCAGCATGTCTATGTGCGGTAAGGGAAAGTCATCCTTTGGACTGGCTTTGTTCAGATCCTGTAATCTACACACATTCTGACTTTTCCGTCCTTTTTTAGAACTGGCACTATGTTGGCTAACCATTGAGGATATTCTGAGGTGGCGAGGAAACTCGCGTCAATCTGTTTCTGCACTTCCTCTTTGATTTTGATGGCCATGTCTGGAGGAGTCCGTCTCAGTCTTTGTTTTACCGGCGGATATTCTGATTTCAACGGTAAATGATGTTCCACGATGCTGGTATCTAACCCTGGCATGTCCTGATAGGACCAAGCAAATACATCGGGGAAATCTTTGAGAAGTTCTATCAAGTTTTCTTTGACAGTCGGACTGAGCAGTGCCCCAATCTTGACTTATTTCCTCTCTTCTTCTGTACCCAAGTTGACCATTTCCATCGGCTCTTTGTTAGGTTTAATGGACCTTTCCTCTTGTATGAGTAATCGAGAGATCTCTTCCAGAATTTCTTCGTCCTCTTCTTCTTCTTCAGCTTCAAATACCGAGAATTCAAAGTCGGGAGAAGGCATTGGATCGTATGTTTCAACAGGGTTTAAAATAAGCAATCTGCATGACATGATGATTTATTTTTTAGAAAAGATAGAGAGAAATGCAAGAGTGTGTGCAATGTATTTTCTGAAAAATGCTTGTTTTTTATTTTTGGGTTGTTTTAGGATTACCATTTTCTGAAAATGCGAAAAGTGAAAACAGCAATAAAATGCGAAAATTACAGAATGGCATTATTTATTTATGATTTTGTCGATTCTTGAAACTACAACCCTATAAAATAAAACTCTGTCGCTTTGGGCGAAGTGAAGAGAGACATTTACAGAAAGTGAGCCCTATAAAAACATCCGTTTCACTTGGGCAGGGTGAAAGGTTAAAACAAAGATGGCAATTACTTAGACTTATGGACGACTTTCAGGACATCGACAGCAACCCATTGGCGGCGAACTCCTCCGTGAATCACAAAAGTATGGTACCTTCTTTCTTGGGTTGTCCTCAGAAATGACGCTGATTTCTGGCGGAGCAGGATCATTGGAGATTTCCTCTCATGCAGAGTTGTTATATACGAACTCTTCTGTTGTATCTTGCATAGTGTTTTTACTCTCAGGAGGATCTCCCCATCCAGTTGGCTGGATGTCTTCAAGCCTGATACGAGAGCTTTCAGGAACGGTGTACTTGACCAAGAAGTCGTACTTGCCACTCGGCTGTCCTAAGGTGTCCCATACTTCTGTGGGAGAAGAGGAGTCATCCTTCTCGATGACGTTGACCTCAGGAAAAGCATAGTTGATGAATTCTTGTCCTATAATCTTTGCAGATTCATCATAGTGCTGAATATTTTCTGAATGTCTTGAGTAATGGTCCCATGATTTGGTGGGGACGCAGGTATTCTTTTCAATGATGCTCAACTGATAAGCGTCGTTTGGCTGACTCTTTTGCCCCAAGTCTTCTGGGTACGGATGCCAAATAGGCAAGTCATCCATTGGGTCATAATAGTCATAGTCGAAGTTGTCTTTCATCAGAGTGTCCTCCTCTAATGAGTTGGGCGGAGCACGACATCCTTCTGGATCATAATCTCCGTACATCATCTTGACGTCTGATCTTGGTATATATCTCGGACTTTGCGTGGGAAAGCAAAATCGCGTTTGTGCCTCTCCTTGAGAGATATAACCGTCCTCATTGAGATAGGACTTCCACTCTTCATCTGTATCGGAAGAGTCACCCTCATTGATGGTATGTACTTTTTGAGACACTGGGTGAAGGAAACCTCCATTGTGGAAGAAGTCCTGAATGGGATGAAAACTTTCATTGTTAGTAGCAGTCTGGGTACAGGTTAAGGAAAAACTAAGAGCTTTCTTTGTATTATTATCCGTAGGAGTGACAAGTTGTCCCCATCCTTTTGCGTCGTTACTCTCGATCACTTTGAGAGCATCTTTGTATGAGGAAATCAATGTCCCTTTTTCTGATTGATTCTCATTGCTCACCGAAAGTGCTTGGAACTGAGTTCCAATGACCTCCTCTGGTTCTACACAGAAAAATGATGATGAGTTGCTCACGATTAAGGCCTGCTCTCCACAGACTGTGACTAGTTTGTCATTTTTGACGAACTTCAGCTTCTGGTGAAGTGTCGAAGTGACTGCCCCAACTTCGTGTATCCAAGGTCTTCCTAATAAACAGCTGTATGCTGCCCGAATGTCCATGACCTGGAAAGTGAGTTGGAAAGTGTGCGGACCGATAGTTATGGGAAGGTAAACTTCGTAGATAACTGTTTTTCTGGATCCGTCAAAGGCTTTGACGATGACCTCACTGCCTCTCATCGGAGATCTTTGAAATGATAGTCGCATCAGAGTAGATTTTGGCATAACATTTAAAGCTGATCCTGTATCGACCAGTACACTGGCTAAAGCATCGTCCTGGCAGGTGACTGTAATGTTAAGTGCCATGTCGTGATTTTTGCCTTCTTCCGGTAGTTCTTCATCACTGAATCCCAAGTTGTTGCAGGAAGTGATGTTGGAGATGATGCTGTCAAATTGTCTTATCATCACATCTTGTTCCATAAAGGCTTTCTCTAAGACTTCAGGTAGAGCTTCTCTGTGAGCTTCGGAACTGAGCAAGAGAGATAGCACAGAGATTCTCGAAGGAGTTTGAAACAGTTGGTCTACAATGTGGTACTCGCTCTTCTGGATGAGCTTCAGCATCTCATCGTTGTTCTTTGAAAGGTCGGGATTACTGGATTGACCGACTGGTTGATTGGGAACTTTTGTTTGAGGTTCCTTTTCCTTGGTGGGTTCTCCAACTCCTCGGTTGAAGATCCGGCCACTCCGTGTTACTCGAATGATGTCGGCAACGTTTACGACGGAGGGTAATGGAGTTTCCTTTCCATTCTCGATTGATGTTGCACTGTACTTATAAAGGATAGCCTTATCGGATTTGAACGGTATTGGTCCTAGCAGATAGATAACCACAAGAGCCTTTTGATTTTTCTGACCATCGTAGCCGACCTCAATTGGTTCGAGGTTGAGAATCTTTCTACTATCAAGAGGAACTCTTGATTCATGTAGTAGAGGGATTATGGCGCATACGTCTTTGGCCATCTCATGTTTAGAGATTAATACAACATCTTTGCTTTGATCAGGAAGATAGTCTTGCATTACGTTGATTGAACCAGAACTTGAACATAGTCGAATCTCTTTTCGGTCTAACTGATTTTGAAGAGCTGACCGTACAAGGTAACATCCCTGATTATTCTCAGAGCAAACTCTACAGCGCTCATAGTTGTGTGGTGGCACCCGACCACGTTCGCTTTGTATGCAGTGCAACCTTACTAGATCTGTTTCCATCGAGCGAACATCCAGACTTTGATCCAAGTAGATTGGAAGCCACCAGTGGTCCAACAAGTGTTGAAGTGTTCTTTGAACAAGTGCACATCCTTGGTCGTCTTCACGACACACTTTACAGCCCTAATAATCATGTGAAGCCAGAAAGCCAAGCCTGACTTGCTTAGCATGTAATTCTACCAGACTGGTATTCATCAAGCGAATATCAAGGATTTGAATCATATTAACTTGATGGCTACTTCTATCACGGTAATACTGGATCCATCCAAGATCCATCTAAAGCTGGAGGGGCACTTGTACAAAAGAGCATCCCTGATTGTTTATTGAGCAGATCGGACAGGAATTGTAATCGTGTCATGGCAGATCATGATGTTGGCTTTGCCTTGAGTGCATTGCTACCAAGTTGACATTCATTGCCATAATGTTGTGGTTCTAGACAATGTTGGGATTTGCATGGGCCATATTGACCTCACGGATCCGGTGATCTTGGATCTATCCGAGATCCATCTGTTCTTTAATTGTACTACAAAACATCCTTGATTATTCTTTGAGCAGATATCACACTAGTGATAATTGTGAGACGGTACATGACCGTATCCGCTCTGTCTGCAATGCATCATGACCAGATTGGTTCCTAATAGGAGTACATCGTGAATTTAATAACTTTGGTTAAATTCTTCCTCTACCAAATTTATTGCAGTTTTCTCATGTTGAGGCAACAGGTTCGTCTGAACATTTGGATTTGTATCCTTGAAGGATAATACCCCGTTTCTGACAAGCTTCTGTACATCGGACTTGAAGCTGAGAAAATTTTCAATGTTGTGCCCCGGTCCTCCTTGATGGTAAGGGTAAGTTTGATCTGCTTTGAACCAAAAAGGCAGATTTTCTTGTACTGTAAGAGGAGACTTGGTTTGGACGTGCCCCTTAACCAGTAGTAGTGGAAACAGTTCTGCGTACAACATCGGTATAGGGTCGAACCCTGATAGTCGTGTGATATAATTATTGTTGTACTCTGGACGAGCCTGCTGAAGAGGTTGTTGTGTCCTTTCATGATACTGTTGTTGATTCGGTTGGCTCTGAGCAACCTGAGGTTGATACGTTGGAGTCGGCGTAGGGTTGATAGCAGGAGTTACCGCTGCTACTGGTTGATACCTTCGCCTTTGCTTTCCGAGATAGATATTACCAATATCTTGCTCTTTTTTCTTTAGGAAAGCACTACCGTATCTTTTGGTACTGCTTGATGGCTATGCATCTTTGACTAAAAGTCCTTATCGAACTGCCTCTTCAAGGCGTACTCCCTTGTTCACCATCTCAGTGAAGTCACTGGGCGCATTGACGACCATTCAGCCGTAATAGAATGAGCTCAAGGTTTTCAAAAAGATCTTTGCCATCTCTTTTTCCTCAAGAGGGAGACAGATCTGGGCGGCAATTTCACGCCATCTCTGAGCATATTCCTTAAAAGTTTCCTTGTCTTTCTGCGACATCGCTCTGAGTTGATCTCTGTCTGGTGCCATGTCCAGGTTGTATTTATATTACTGAACAAAGGCAGCGCCAAGATCTCTGAAAGTGACGATCTTGGTGCGGTTTAAACCCATGTACCATTTGAGTGCGGCACCGGTTAAACTGTCTTGGAAGTAATGGATCAGTAGTTGTTGATTCTCTGTCAGAGTTGACATCTTTCGAGCGTACATCACTAAATGAATTTGAGGGCAAGAGTTGCCCTTGTATTTTTCAAAGTCAGGCATCTTGAATTTGTGCGAGATTTTCACATTAGGGACCAGACAAAAGTCTGCGGCATCTTTTCCAAATAAATCCTGGCCGCGAATGGAATGCAGTTCCTTTTGCATCTCCAGGAATTGTTCCTGGAACTCATTCATCTTGTCATACATATCTTCGTTTCCACCAGGAATTACTTGTGGAATCTGTCCTTCCGGGACAGTGTGTATCACAGGTTGTGGTATAGTCATTACGGCAGTGATTGTTGGTGCTTCCCTATCCCGAAGTTTATAACCTTCAGGAGTTGCTGTCATGACTCTTGCATCCTCGCTTTCCCGAAGTTTGTAACCTTCAGGCCCAGCGGTTCCTGCTGCAGTTTCTGGGTCTTCAGTGACCGGTGGGATGTATCCTTCAGGGAAAAAGTTGATAGGCATGCCCTAGGGACGATCTTTAGGCATGTTGTACCGAGGATCATACGTCTCCACTATGGGCGTGGATGTGATCTCCGAGATCATAGTCCTTTCTTGTTGCCTCTAAGCTGTTGCTAGGGATTGCATGTCACTGTGAACTTTTTTCATATCTTCCTTCAGAGTGTCGATTTCTTCTCTCAGCTCTCTATTCTCTTACCCGAGATCGTCCATTTTCTTTTGTCGATTGGCCCGAGTATTGTACGAATGAGACAGTTTGACTCTAGAATCATGACACATACGTGAGATTCGAAGGTAAGAAGAATGTGTTATGTGAGAATGATGAATGATATGCAATGATATATATTAATTTTTTGTTTTTGCTTTAATAAAATTCAACAAATAGATTAAAAATATCATACAGTGGGGAGGCCCCATTTTATTGAATTTGAAAGATTGCAGAAAGGGAAATACAATATTTTACAAAGTGCTGTAAAAGAAATGTCTGAACTTATGGATCCTGAGTCCTCTCTGAAGAGAATTCAGATGCTAGTTCAGATATTTTCCTTTTCTTTGACCAGGGCTCTTCAGCCGTTGTCGGGTTGTCAGTCCTTTGCCAAGTGAAAGGAACGACCTGGAATTTTCTGTATCAGACATAAAATAAAGGACAAATTCCTTTAACGGAAGAACTTCTTGACGAGGGTAAGGCATCCTCAGCTTGAGGGATCTAGTTTGTACCCAATGGAGATAAGGCTCCACGTAGATACAAACCGGTCTTTCTAGAGACTCTCTTCCTTTCCTATGAACATGTTGCCAGGCATGCACTATTTCCGTCTTTAGTGCCTTGTCATTTTCCCCTTCCTTGAAGAAAAGACCTTCCAGATGAACATTACGCGGGATATGCTTCATCGGGTATCCGAGTTGACGGCGAACTAAAATTGGATGATAGTTGATTCCTCCTTTAGTTCCTATGTCAGAGTTGGTAAGAGACATGATTCTCTGTGACCAACGTAGAGTACTCTTATGATCCCCAAAAATAGCAGACTTGGGTAAATGGGAAGTGAACTATTTGTAAAGCAGGGGTACACAGTATGTGATCATTCCTCCGCTGTACAAATTCCTTAAGTGTACAGAATGTTAAGTGATCGGAAAAATAACAAGTGTACTATTCTGCCAATGTAGTAATAAAAGGGAATTTCCCCGAATGTCGATCTCAAGGACTGCTTGACGATATAGAGTTCTGGTTCTATTTTAGTTAAACAAAAAGCTTTGGGGTTTTGAAATTGTTTGTTTTAAATATAAAAATAATTGCAAATACAAGAAGGAAATTGACTAAGTGGTTTCACAAATATGAGTAAACTATGGTAGAGATTGTGTATCATCCGACTCAGTAACAACTCTGAATTAACACTGCAACAACTTATTTTAAATAATTAATTACCAGTTCTTTAGAATGTTCACCCCTAATTCCTCAGTGAGAAAACCTTTGATTTCATAACCTAATTACTATGTCCATAGATAATCACGTTTGAAATCAAGAAATCAATTATCAAGAATAATCCAGTTTCTATAGGGTATCCCTATTCCTAGACAATATCTACTATATAATAATCTAGAGCAAAGCATTAACAACGGCGGTCCAGCCTGATCGTTAATCAAAAATCAAACCCTGTTTGTCCGACAGGGCAAGCATTAAGAATAGCTAGAGATCAAATCAATTATGAAAAAGAAAGATTGTTATTGCAATACTAATATAAAAGTCATTACAGATCCAGATCAGGGACACCTCCCTAACATTAAAGTCTAGTTACTCATATTATTCAAAAGAAAAACAAAACAAAGATTATACATTACAAGATAATAGGATAACTTCGGTCTTCAATTGCTTTCGCTCATGAAAACCTTCCGTTCTCCGATAGCCTCGATCTTTCCAATCTTTGATCGTCAAATTCTTTTGCATCAAAGAAGTCCCTTTTTTCTTGCCAAAACTCATCTAAATAGTAGAAAATTACTCAGATCGGTTGGGCATACCCAAAGCGCCCCCATAGCTTATCATATGGAGAAAATATGAAAAAAATCAGGAAATCAGCGTCACCCACGGACACGAGCCGTGTCATCCAACACGGGCGGCCGTGTCAGCTCATAGGATTCCCGGAACTTCCATTTTCTTCGCATGAGTCCTTTGGGCTTTTCCACTCAGATCTGAAATCATCAAAACTACCAACAAACACGTAAAATGTAACAAGATTGACATAAAACTAAAAATGCGAGACTTAAATGAGAAACGTAAAATTAACTTGAAACACAACGAAAAAGACTAAAAAAAAGATTGTCGATTCATGGATAAAATGCCGAATAAGTGACAGAAACATGGTAGAAATGGTGACCGATCACAACCCCAAACTTATCTCATTGCTTGTCCTCAAGCAATGCTCGAGACAACAGAAAAGGTCACCCCCAAATTACAAACTATTGACTTACCACTATACCGCCGATATCTTTCGCACTCTCTTTTCATTGTACCAACAAAGTTTCCTGCTTCCCTGACCCGAGCATTCTGCTACACTTCCACATCAAAGCACCTTCTTTACCTGTCAGCTTTTTCTCACTCTCACCAAAGTCTCTCCAGGTTAAAGTGTTTACACTCACAATCAAGATATGCAAAATCAACTCATAAGCTTGAATACCATCTATTTTCATTTCACACACACACACCACACACACTTTTTGAGGTCTTTACAGGTTGTAACAGGGCTTAGGGTTAAAGGTGGGATAAATAAGAAAAGTGGGAAAACAAGTGGTTTTGGGCTCAGAATCAGTGTCGTTATTCTTTTCACTCTGTTATTTGCACTACTCAACATCGGGGTATCAGACACTTTTTCTTCCGGATTCTCTAGCTTCTACTCAATTATTTCTCTTGAGCATGATTTCTTACTTTTCAATTTAAATTTCTCCTCTAGGTAAGTGCATTATTCTTTTCTCATTTCATTTTTTCATTTCATTTTTTTTCTATCACAAATTTTTTTTTTTATTTTTTTTATTTTTCACTTGCACTTACCTAGTTATTATAGGTGTCTCAACCCCAAACTTAGAATATTTACACAGATCAAAAATTAACAACACCTATCTGAGCGGGTAGGGAAGTGTTTAGCCCTACGGTTTACAAGATGTGGTTATAAACAAACAAGTGAAAAATGACTCAAATTGGGTTAACAACGAATAACATACAAAGGGTGATTAGAAAGGCTCGAGGTTAAAAGAAAACAAGTGCCTCAGTGTGTATAAGTGTGCTGTTAAATTTCAACAGAAAATACGCAAACTCGGAGTGATAGAGATATACTTGAACAAATCTCATGATGATTATGTGTTTGGCTTTTTAAACTCACCATGGTTGGTATAGTTTGATAGGTTCCGAAGTACTCCTAGTGTGGTGCAGCTTCCTATCCGGCTTGGGTGCACAGTACTCTAATATCAGTCCAGTGTCAGAAAGTTGCGTCCAATCTAATCATCATCTTCAGCAGTATCCACTTTTGAGGGCTTCCAGAAGAGCAAGTAAGGGTTGAATCTTTCATCCGCTGGTGTAAGTTTCGTCACTCATCAGACACCAAAGTCCACAAATCTGTAATATAACAACACAAACCAAAACACAACGAAATAACCGAAAACTGAACAGAAAGGGAATAACAGAAATACAAACAACACTAAAACGCCGCCACACTTGAACTAAACATTGACCTCAATGTATAAATCCAAGCTAGAGAGGAAACTCACAGAGATCCTTACTGAGGAGGCGAAAGGTAGTGCAACACCAACTGCTGCATCATCGCTTGCACCGGTAAGGTCTTGTTTATTTCCTACAGACGAAGCAAAACAAACAACAAAAAGAAAATGCTCAATTATTAAAAGCATGGGGTGTCTCCCACGTAGCGTTGCGTTTAATGTCGCATGGCTCGACGACTCATTCTCTGTCAAGGTGGCATATATGAAACAAAGAACACATCATCCTTTTTCTTTCTTTTGTTTGGTAGCAATCCCATGAACTTGAGGTATTGATGATGTTGCTTCCAAATCATTTTCAGAGGGATTTTTGTGAACAAGGCATAAATGAAATCCAATATTTTATCAATTTGTTGTCTTTCATCTGTCTTGTCAAAATAGATTTTAGGGATACTATTTTCTTGAAGATTTTCTTGTTGGATGTCTACATCTTCACAAATCGTTACATCTGTATTTTCATCCAGCATTAGATCATCTTCAAGTTGCCTTATTTCTTCGTCCCCGTATTTCTTGTTCACCTCAAATTCTTCTATTTCTACTACATCTTCTTCGTCTGACGTCATGCCTTGTTCTTCTTCTTTCACACATTCTTCTTCCAACCTGCACTCTCGCCAAATAAAAGCATCTGGATAAAAGTTTGCTTCCTCACATTCATTCATAAGGATTCTTACCTCCCTCCTATATACTTTAAAAATTTTAGTCGCCTCTTCCAAAGTGATTCCTGAATTAGGCGACCAACATGCAGGAGATACATGTGGCAATGTATAAAAAATATCCATAACTACACAACTCATAAACTTTATTAGTCGCACAGTATATAAGAATTCATGAAGCAACAAGAATCTGAATTTTTTTAATAGTAATATAAAAATAAAAATAAAAGTAAATTTTAATTACGGAGCAACAAAATTTTAACTAAAATAAAACTCTAAAATCTATGATCTTTGGCAGTCCTCGACAACGGCGCCAAAAACTTGATTGGAAAAATAGCGAGTGTACTATTATGCCAATGTAGTAATAAAAGAGAATTTCCCCGAATGTCGATCTCAATGACTTCTTGACGATATAGAGTTCGGGTTCTATTTTAGTTAAACAAAAAGCTTTGGGGTTTTGAAATTGTTTGTTTTAAATATAAAAATAATTGCAAATACAAGAAGGAAATTGACTAAGTGGTTTCACAAATATGAGTAAACTAAGGTAGAGATGGTGTATGATCCGACTCAGTAACAACTCTGAATTAACACTACAACAACTTATTTTAAATAATTAATTACCGGTTCTTTAGAATGTTCACCCCTAATTCCTTAGTGAGAAAACCTTTGATTTCATAACCTAATTACTATGTCCATAGATAATCATGTTTGAAATCAAGAAATCAATTATCAAGAATAATCTGGTTTCTATAGGGTATCCCTATTCCTAGACAATATCTACTATAGAATAATCTAGAGAAAAACATTAACAACGGCGGTCCAGCCTGATCGTTAATCACAAATCAAACCCTGTTTTTCCGACAGGACAATCATTAAGAATAGCTTGAGATCAAATTAATTATGAAAAAGAAAGATTGTTATTGCAATACTAATATAAAAGTCATTACAGATCCAGATCAGGGACACCTCCCTAACATTAAGGTCTAGTTACTCATATTATTCAAAAGAAAATAAAAAAAAAGATTATACATTACAAGATAATAAGATTACTTCGATCTTCAATTGCTTTCGCTCAAGAAAACCTTTCGTTCTCTGATAGCCTTGATCTTTCCAATCTTTGATCGTCAATTTCTTTTGCAGCCAAAAAGTCCCTTTTTTTTCTTGCCAAAACACTTCTAAATAGTAGAAAATCATTCAGGTCGGTTGGAAATATAAAAAAATCAGGAAATCAGCGTCACCTATGGACACGGGCCGTGTCATCTAACACGGGCGGCCGTGTTAGCTCACAGGATTTTATAACCAGAATTGTTTAGATCATAACTTTTGATCCGTAAGTCTGTTTTGGTCCCCGTTCAAAGCGTCAGAAATCTAATGAAGAGAACTATAGATAAGAGAGTTGGCTACCCAATATATTTTATGTTTGTTGATTTTTTTGGTCTAGGCATCCTGACACAGGCGGTGCCGGGCCCTCTGCTTCCTTCCAAAAACTCTTCTGAATTCCCGGAACTTCCATTTTCTTCGCATGAGTCCTTTGGGCTTTTCCACTCAGATCTGAAATCATCAAAACTACCAACAAACGCGTAAAATGCAACAAGATTGACATAAAACTAAAATTGCGAGACTTAAATGAGAAACGTAAAATTAACTTGAAAAACAACGAAAAAGACTAAACAAAAGATTAACGATTCATGGATAAAATGCCGAATAATTGACGGAAACATGTTAGAAATGATGACCGATCATTAAGCATATGCGAGCAAGGTTGGTACGGGGTTTCCAATCAGAAATATCTTAATGGCATTGGTATCGACGAAGTTATCGATGTTGGGAAAAAAGAACATCCCGTATGTGAGTAGAACAAAGATATCTTCGAAAATAGTAATGTTTCCTACACTGGAAAAGTAAAGGGCTTTCTCTACCAAAAACTTGGCCGGTAAACCTTGGATTCCTTCCTTAGTGGTCATGTGAGTCATGACTTCTGACTCGTCCAAATAGGTTGCTCTTGCAATGGTTTGATCCTTTGGAATTTCTTCCAGTCCAGAAAAGGGAGCTTGGTCAGTGATGGGTAAATCAGTCAGGTGATAGTATTCTTCTAGCGTCGGTGCTAGTTGATAATCCGGGAATGTGAAATAATGATAAACCGGATCGTAGAATTGAATCAGTGTAGACAAGATTCCTTCAACTACATGGACCTTTACAGAGACAGAAGTCCTTCATACTTAGCTCTGAAAGCATCTGGGTTGGTGATCATCCTTGCCAACCCCCTTAAATCCTCTAGTTTTGGAGCCTTGAAGGTGTACTTGTGCGTCTTCCTTCTACCAAAATCCATAACGCAATCTTTCTCTCTGATATTTGCAATCATTGTTTTAGTTTAATTTGAAAAGGAGAGAAGAGAAAATAATATTTTTTCTTTGTTTAAGAGTTTTTTAGATGAATGCATGAATGCAGCATACAAAAACATTGAAAAAACATGGGTTCAAGGGTTCAACATCACGAGCATGGAGTCATGGCTCTACCCATCCCCAAAGGTTATATTCTGGTGAATTTTTGTACCTGTAGAACGGGTTAAAAGTTCCCAAAATCATTGACCCCCCTAGGGATAACAACAACAAGCTGGTTCACCCGAGTGAGCTGTAGCATCCTAGGGTAATCTCAATTGAGTTTAGTATCGCGTGTCAACTATTTCTGATAGATACCGCACTACCAAATGGCCACATGGTTAATGTCTACTAAATCCTGAGTTTCACGGATACCACATTGGGACAATCTGCCTTCACGACGAAGTTGTTAAGCATTGAATCCACAAAGGGTATCTCCACTGATTTGATGGTCTACCGGGATCGCTTATTCGGGAATCACTCCCCGTAACACCACCCGTCTAAGCCATCATCTATCTTAGGGTTCTTTCATACTTTCCACATGCGACATCACTCGTATTCCCATTAACAAAAAAATAAACACGGATATCAAGTAGGAAAAGCAGTATATATATATATATATATATATATATATATATATATATATATATATAGTATAATTCCTAAAACTAACATCCTAGACCTCTTAGGAACTATAATCCTAGTTCTAGACATACAAAATGACTCCTCAGCAGAGTCACCATTTTACTGTAGCGTGCGATTTTTGTCGGTGACGCGACCACCTTATCGCCATGGGTTACTCCTCACCGTAATGGTAGGAGTGAGGTGCTACTTTCTGATTTCTTATTTATCCCATGAAGCGGGAAGGGAAAGGGAAGCTATCTAAAACTAACCTTGCACGCGGATGTTTAACTGAACAAACGCTTAAGAGAGATTCGGGGAGTTCGGGGTCAGGTTATACAATGGGGAGTTGTCAATTACCCATCCCATATGTGGTTATCCACAGGTTGTTAGCAATAGGTTATGCTTTTATACTTGATGGTGTTTATCTGTTGTGGGTTGGGAAAGTTTCTCCTTTGGGAGGTTTTTGAGAAAGAGAGTGAGTTTTTGATGATTTTGGTGAGGTACTGGACCTCAGTTTTGATTGGTATGAAGGTAGTGGACCTAGAGTTTTTGATTGGTATGCTCGCTAAGATTTCCTAATCTTATGCCTACGTATTCCCGTTTAAAGAAACAGGGAAATCAGAGAAATCGTAGTTCCTCCTATTCTATGGGAGGAAAAAGATGTTTGGTGTCTTGTTTGAAGCCTAAGATTGAAGCTAAAGGAGTATTTGTGTCTTGTTCCGAGCCCAAGATTGAAGCTAAAAGTTTGACTGAGAGAGAATTTGTCATCTCTAAAGGGAGACATCTCGTCTGTTTATCACAATTATTGGGTGACTGATTATAAAGGAGAATTACTTTAACTGGGATGTGAGAATCTATCAATGCCATAATCTCCTTTATAAGGGTGTTGTCCAGAAGGAGAAAACTTTAACTCAGTGTTGAGCAATGCCATTTTTCCTTAGGAGTTTTTCATGCTAAGAGAGGGACATTGGCGTGGATGTAAATAATCCAGAGGCTTGTGACTTACAACAATTAGATGAAAAAGAGGATTTTACCAAGATAAGAGATGGACGATAGCTTGGACTTTTGAATCAACAAGTGTGCCACTTACAACAGTTATCTGGGATTAGGGTTTGTTTGATTTGTTTGTTTTGATGTGTGATAACACAGAGAAATGTCTTCCTGCATAGAGATTTTGATTTCCTCTGAGGGGATGTTGATTTTTGTGTGCCTTGATCAAAGCCCAAGGTTGAAGCTAAAAGGTTGATTGACTCCCCCTGGGGAAGTCCTTATATAAAGCATAAGAAGAGGCTGGAAAAGGCTGACTCAACAAGAGAGTGTTTTATCTGTCTTGTACAAAGCCCAAGATTGAGGCTAAAAAGAGACTGACTCTTTTAGGGATATCATTATACAAAGCCTAAGAGGAGGCTGAAAGTTGACTTTTGCGGGGGAATATTTTGTCTGTCTTGTACAAAGCCCAAGATTGAGGCTAAAAGTGTTTTTGACTCTACAGGTGAGAGGTTTTATCTGTCTTGTACAAAGCCCAAGATTGAGGCTAAAAAAAAGGATTGACTCTGCTGGAGAGATTTATACGGTGTCTTGTACAAAGCCTAAGATTGAGGCTTAAATGAGACTGACTCAACAAGAGAGTGTTTTATTTGGGTGTCTTGTACAAAGTCCAAGATTGAGGCTGAAAGGTAGTTGACTAACTCAACTGAGGATTTTTAATTGTCTTGTACAAAGCCCAAGATTGAGGCTGACCATACTGGGAAAAGAATTATATAAAGCCTAAGAGGAGGCTAAAAAGAAGATTGATTCTGCTTAGGGATATTAATTCTCAAAGCCTAAAAGAAGGCTAGGAGGAATTGACTCTGTTGGGGAAGATATTTGTCCCGAGCTTAAGAGAAGTTTATGAAGATTTTGACTTTGTTGGAGAAAGTATATATGTGTCTTGTACAAAGCCCAAGATTGTGGCTAAAAGAATGACTCAACAAGAGAATGCTTATGTTTTGTACCATTGACTCAACAAGAGTGTGCGGAAAGGTGTTTGACTCAACAAGAGAGTACTTTGTTTATCATGTACAAAGCCCAAGATTAAGGCTGAAAAGGGTTAAATCAATAAGAGAGTGTTTTGTGTGTTTTGTACAAAGCCCAAGATTGAGGATGAAAAAGGTTAACTCAACAAGAAAGTGTTTTAATAAAGGAGATGGACTCAACAAAAAGGTGTTGTTGGGGCTAATTCTGTTGAGGAAAATCATTATACATAGCCTAAGAGATGGCTGGCTTCTGCTAAGGATTATTGAGATCCAGAGGCAGGTCCAAGTTGGGGGATCGACTCTTGCTGAGGATTACAGAAGAGTTGAGGTATCAGATGCCTTGAGGTTCTGATTTGGGATAGTGTTATACTGATGATAAGCTAACCCTAGCTGGGGAAATTTAAAGTGAGAGTTTAAAGATTGAGTTTTGAAAACCTATAGAGGTTTCAACTCTACTGGAGATTGGTTAAATGACCAGGGTTTCTTCCTGTGTTTGTAGGGAACTTGAGAATGTCTTTGAGATCCAAGAGGGGATTAGACTGTCCAAGTCTACTGGTATGGAAGAGTTTATCTTTGTATGATGCCCAAGAGGAGGCAGATGTTTTAAGGGAAGAGAATCAACCCTAAAATTGGTCTGAGGTTTGACTCTTTAGAAAGACTGCTCTAACAAAGGATGACTAAGTTCTGTCTTATACCTTTAAGAGGTCTTTTGGTCCTTGTATTAAGCCCAAGAGAAGGCATGAGAACTTCTAAAAAGCCCGAGGGTCCTTGTACAAAGCCCAATAGGAGGCGAAGATGCTTTTAGGAAGCCTGTGGGTCCAAGCTTAAGAAAAGTTCAAGAAAAGTTTCACCTGGAATAATCTTTTCTTAGTGAACAGTTATAGGGTTTGAAGAAATTCAAGAGAGGTTTCAGCGGGAGTTAATCCTCTCTGGGGGAAATGAATTTCTTTGACAATTTCTAATAGTGACAGTCTGAGAAAAGTTTCACCGGGAATAATGCCTTTCTCTTTGTTCCATATTGTATAAGCCCAAGAGAAGGCAAGACTGTATCTGGAATTCCTATGGGGAACTAGTTTTGGCTGTGTTGAAAGAGTGACCACTGGCTTTACCTAGTTCTAGACCTAGTTGTCGGGGAAAACTCTTAGCAGATATATATACAGTTGATATAAGACAAGTATTTAAAAGGATATGAAAGAAGGACTTACAGGTGAGCAAGCTTCCAGCAATACAGACAAATATATATATATATATATATATATATATATATATATATATATATATATATATATATATATATATAAAGAAAGCTGATAAAACTTACAGGCGAGCAAGCTTCTATTGTAACAGCTGTATAGTTAGTTGTTTAAGAAATTAAAGAAAGTTTTGATAACAGCTATGAATTTGAACCTAAATCAAAAGGGAAAGTTGTTATTGAAAAGATTGTTGGGGCTTATACTCAAGGAGATGTCCAGATGAAAAATAGTAATCGTACCGTTAATCTAAAATTTGTATAGGGACTGATACAACGAGTGAGGCCCAAATAGGTTTTCTGTACAAAGGGATGGGTCTTACAACTCAAGGAGAGGCCCAAAGGTTTGAAAAAGAAAAGACAAGGGACTTACAACACAAGGGTAGTCCCAGATGATTTTGTTTTGAAATGGCGATCGCGCCGAGATTTTTGAAAACACAATGGAGCTTATACAATGACTGAGGCCTAAATTATTTTATTTACCACAAGGATTGGGTTTTACACTCCATTAGAGGCCCAAAGTTTATTTTTGTACAAGGGATGGGTCTTACAACTCAAGGAGAGGCCCGTGGAAAGATAGTGATCGTACCGTCATTTTGAAAACTGTACTGGGACTTATACAATGACTGAGGCCCAAAAAGGTTCATTTACAAAGGGGTGGGACTTACACTCTATCAAGAGGCCCAAAAGTGTTTTGAAAAAGGTTTGTGAGGGTGAATATAATCAAAACCCTAATTTGATTTTAAAATGCATTTTAATTGAATAAAAATTCAATTAAAATGATCAAAATTATTAAACATGTGTGAAAAACAAGTTGTGATCTTAGATTAATGTTTGAAAAATCATGTTTTATTCATAGAATAATTTAAAAATCATTTGAATTTGCAAAATCAAGAGGAAGAAATATTTTAAGTGTTAAAACAACAAATAAAACACAATTCTTTACAAAAATACTAAATATATGAAATAAATAATATTTTTGTGAAATTTTCACGGAATAAAATATTTTTATATTTTTGTGAATTTTCAAAAAAAGAATAAATAAAAAATAATTAAAATTGAGAGAGAAATTAATTTTTGACTTAATTAACAAAAACCATAAAAATATTAAAAATAGCAAAATGTGGAAGGGTAGCAATAAAGTTCTGGGTGGGGTTTGAACCCACAACCTCATAGCCAAACACACATGCGCGCTACCACTGGGGTGCTGATACATCAGTGTATCAAAATCACCCCATTAATACATAAGGGTGGCCTGGTTTCTAGGTCTGGCCAAGGCAAGAAACTAAGTCATAGTGGATTTGCATGAAGCATGTAACTTGCTATTTCTCCATGGATTGGGACAAAATTTAGGTGCATCCGGCCTAGAATTTCATGAGGAATCCAATGGCGCCTTTAGATTTGTCAGAAGATGTCTCTATCTAAAAATCCGATAGGGGTTTCAAAAACTGCCAAGATTTACATTTTCTATGCTAACACATCATATACACACTAATAGCATGGTAAATTGGTTCAAACACTATATATGTGATATGTATGAGATGTTTATAATCAGTGAACTTCAAAGCAATGCATAATTCAAAGAGTTCAAATTGTCATTTACTTACCTCTTGGAGCTTCTTGTGCTAACTGTCAAGATCCTTGTGCCAGAAGTAATCCAATGCTTTGGACACTCTTGATTGATCCCTTAGAAGCTTTTAGGATGATCAAAACCAGTTGGAATCCTCAGGAACAAGTTTTAGCTCTTTCTTGCAAAAGGGGCAAAAGTGACCAATATGGCAACTCTCTCAAATGGTGTTCCAGATGAAGGGAACCAATTGGGACAGTTTGAGGATGATATTTGGAGTGTGTTTGAGGCTTGGTTTGGTTTTGGAAGTGATTGAATCAAGACATGGCTTGGAAAATGCAGAAAAGTCTAATTTAGAGGTTTTGGAGGTTGATTTTCTGATTTTGGTGTTTCAGATCACAAGTGAGTGTTTGAACAGCTTAGATATGACATATTGGATGTGTTTGGATCATGAGCTGTGGTGGCATTGCTCTCTAACTCAAAAACTCAGAGATGACTTGCTAAAGAAGGCATTTTGGCCTAAAGAGAGATATTTTGAGGAAAACATCAGTTGTAGTGCTTTGGTGTACTCAAACTGATCACAATTGAGCTCTATTTATAGTGTGTCAAGTTTGTTTTGCAAGCAATAGTGAATGGCAGCTGGTACAGGCCTTTGGCCAATGTTGATCCAAGGGAATCTTAAGTCTCCTCTATCCATTGACTTGAGGTTAGGGCACATGCATATGGTTCTTTGATTCAGTGTTGATTCTTGACTCATTCAATTAGGAATGTGTCAATCCGTGCCACCTTTATGCATCCATTAAATGCTTGGAAACAAAATTGAAGTCTTTTGTACTTTTTAGCCTTTTTAGGTTTGTTATGGCTATGTGTAGATTCTTGGATTTGGGAGGCTTAAGGATCAGATCATTCCCCTTGGTTTATCCTCTGATGTATGCAAATAGATGACAAGGCTTGAAGTTATCTGATTTGGCCAAATCGAGCAAATGCACAAAATCTGCCTTGTAAAAATTAGTTCATGAAGCCATGTTCCAAGGGTTGTATCTCCCTACTCAAATTGAATTTGGAGATGATCTGGTACTTGTTGGAAAGCCCTTATGGCATACTTCAACTTTGATGTTCACCCTTTGACCTGGTTTAGTTTGGATCTAGGTGAAAAATGCCCCTACATTTTGGAAAAAGTAAGGCAGATTCTGACTTTTTGAAAATTTCACTAAGTGTTGGAAAAAGTGGCCATTTTCACTTTTTGTGATTTTGATCAATCCATAACTCAAAATCCATGAGGATTTGGAATCTCTTGTAGTTGACACTTTTAAAGTATGTCAAATGGACTTTCATTTGAGCTTTGAATGGGAGAAAAAGGCCTTCTGGTTTAGGAGTTATGACCTTGCAAAGTTGGTACCAAAGCCATTTTGTTCCATAACTTAGAAAAATTTTGGTTTCTCATGGTTACCCCTTTTGCAAGAAACCCCAGTTTTATTGATTTTTCTTGATGAATGATGGTTAATACCATACATTAACATTATTTTTGACTTAGGGGAACCATTTTTGTGAATATTCTAGAAAGTCAACCTTGATTTTGTGCACAATTGACTTTTTATCGGATGAAATCCAAACTGTGTGATCCTTTGTGAAATCAAGTCCTTGACCTAAATCAAACCTAATGGATGGATTCCACAGGTGTTATAGGGTGTATTGAATCATGTCCCAAGGTTTGGGAGCATGTCTTGGTCAAAAGTCAAAGATACAGTTGACTTTTTCCTCGAAACCCTAATTGTGGTCCTGATGAAAATTGAAACTTGTGAACCAAGCTTCTTGGGTCAATCTATTGTTACAAATGGATCAATGTGGTGTATTGGAGGCCCTCAAATCATGTCTTTAGGTCTTGGCTCAGGTTTTGTCCCAAAAGTCAACTTAGGGGTGAATTAGGTCAAGAAACCCTAATTCCCGATTTTTGGTAAATGCATCCTCTGAGGTTAAATTGACTTGATGATTGGGTCCATAAGGTCCCTTAGAGTATCTTGGGTTGTGCTTGGAAGCATTGGCTCATGCCCAGATGAAATCTTCCATCTGGAGGCCTTGGTCTACCAAAACCCTAATTTGGTGACACTGGCGATCTTGAGGCTTGATTCACTTGGAATGTTGAAACCTTGTGCTTGATTCTTGATGTGGGAGTCCTCTTGATCCTTTATAGGTGTTTTAGAGGTTAGAAAAGTTGAATATCATGTCATTCCTTGATTGATCCTTTGTCTAAGTGCTCTGAGAGGGCTCAAAACCCTAATTCTTGATTGTGGTGAATGCTCACCCATCTTTGAGGAGATGGATGAGGCATGATGGTATATCCATATTGTGGTGATGATTTGCACAATGATGACAAATCTTAGTGGTCAAAATTTTGGGTATGACAGATGCCCTTATTTAATTTTCTTGGACCCGAAGGTGTGAATGGCGAAGGTATTCGGGCACTCGGGGTGCAAGAGGATTAAATATCAGAATACCCAAAATTTTGACAGTGGTTATGAATTGCAATTTACCCATCCATCTTCTTTTGCTAAGCAATGATGCTTAGAAAAGGGTGAAACTCCCCCTCGATCCTGGTCTTCAGCCAAGGAACTGGTCTAAGTTTCTTAAATAAACTTCCCCTCGATCCCGGTCTTTAGCCAAGGAACTGGTCTCAGTTTCTAAAATAAACTTTGCCTCGATCTTGGTCTTCAGCCATGGAACTGGTCTCAGTTTCTTCTTGTCGAGTTTCTTCCTTGACAAGGGACACTATGTGTAGAGGTCTTTATCAAATTTCTCGCCGAAGTTTCCTGGGGAGATGCCATTTGACTGAAAAATTTGATGTCAGACTTGCTGGGGGGACCCATTTGTCTGAGTTGTAGAGGTGTGCAAACTTCTCTGTTGGAGATGCCATTTGTTGACTCTACTGGGGGAAAACCAGTCTCTTGAGAGACTGCTTTTCGCTCGGGGATATTACATCATACTTTTCTTTGAGATCTTCTCGAAGAAATGCCATGTGATGTAATCCAATTTTGAGGTGCTGATGACTTCATTAACCTTGACTTTCTGAAGAGAAAAACCAATGTGTTCCTGAGAGTCTTTAGTTGCGAGGCTTTCTCTGGGGATTTTCCTTAATCTGGGAAAGCGAAAATATCATCTTCAATGGTGAAGAGTGACATTTTTCGAATGTCTTCTTGCCTTTCAGAGGTTCAAGTTATCAAAGTGGTTAAGGACCGTCTCCAATATAGAAATAAACTGGGGAGAGATTGTTTAGACAAAAAATTTGCTGACGAGGAAAGAACTGACAACTTGATTGATTAAGAGGACTTTACCACTTGAGGGTAAGACTGACCAGAGTGATAGTAATGCAATATGATCATGAATGTGAATCAATAATGCATGATGTATGTATGTTTATGCTGACAAAACTGACGCGACATACAGACTAATAGATGAAGACGAAGGGATACTCGGCCACGGTGGGGGATGGAAAGTATCATTGGTTCAAAATAGCGATCCTGCCTTGCTTAAGAAAGACGGTCCCCGTGGGGAGAAATAATTTTTCAATCGGTCTTAAGAGGTACGTACTCTGCCGGGGATGTCCGATGAAACATGGTTTCTGACACAGTTGATCCTTCATTTAGGCGTACTGGTTTAGAAGGAGTACTTTGATTCTGCACATTAAGGTTCAACCACCTTCGGAGAAATGATCGATGTTCTTTCGATGTTCAACAGTCGAAAGAATTGCCATCTCTATTTTATAAGCAGAAAAAAAATTTTGACAATTAAATTCATTTTTGTTTTATTTCAAGAATCGTTGATCATGTTAAAAATGTCATTCTGTAAAGCTAAAACAAATAAGAATTGCAAACAAAAGCACTAGGGCTCAAATTTTATTGATATGATGGAAATCAGCCAAGCGCGTGATTCCAGAGAATATTTATAATGTTTAGAAAATGGTAATTTAAGGGAAAATGGGCTACATTGAAAAATAATGACCGCTATCCTTCTACCAACTTTGAATTCTGGACATTTTGGGCTTCTGTCGAAGGTGACCTTGACTGAAGTTCTCCTGATGGATGGCGCTACTACTGGGGATTTAACCTCATCGAACGTAGTTACTTGCCATGAATCCCTAACTTTTGCTTGGATTGTACTTTGAGATTTCCAATCCATCGGGATGATTTTTTTTTTGCTTATGCCTATTTTTTTCCTGGACCGCCCTTTCGGGTTTTCAATCCACCGAGACGTTTTTTTTGTTTAGGTGAAGTATTTCTTGACTACGTCAACATTCGTGGGGTAGGCAAATTCCTCTCCATCCATGGTTGCGAGAATCAAGGCACCGCCTGAGAAGGCTTTTTGGACCACATAAGGGCCGTCATAATTCGGAGTCCATTTGCCCCGAGAATCAGTGAGAAATGATTGTATCTTCTTGAGAATGAGGTCTCCTTTCCTGAAGACGCGAGGTCGAACCTTTTTTGTCAAACGCTTTCTTGATTCTTTGCTGATACAACTGACCATGGCATAGAGCCGTTATTCGCTTTTCTTCTATTAGGTTCAGTTCATCGTGTCGACTTTGACACCATTCAGCTTCTGTTTGCTTAGCTTTTATCAATATCCTGATTGATGGTATCTCTACTTCTATGGGAAGCACTGCCTTCATGCCATATACTAGAGAGAAAGGGGTTGTCCCTGTTGAAGTGCGGACAAACGTGCGATAACCGTGAAGAGCAAAGGGTAGCATCTCGTGCCAGTCTTTGTAGGTTACAACCATCTTTTGAACAATCTTCTTGATGTTCTTATTAGCCGCTTCTACCGTCCCGTTCATCTTAGGTCGGTAGGGAGATGAATTATGGTGTTCGATCTTGAACTCAGCGCATAACTCTTTCATCATCTTGTTGTCCAAGTTAGATCCATTATCAGTAATGATATGGCTTGGAATACCATAACGGCAGATGATATTATTCTTGATAAATCGGACCACCACTTGTCGGGTTACATTGGTGTATGACACTGCTTTGACCCACTTTGTGAAGTAGTCAATGGCTACCAGGATGAACCGATGTCTGTTTGAAGCTTTAGGTTCAATCATGCCAATCATGTTGATTCCCCATATAGAAAAAGGCCATGGAGAAGAGAGAACTTTGAGATGTGTTAGCAGTATATGGATTTTGTCTGAGTATATCTGACACTTTTGAGATCTCCTCATGTACTTGTAGCAATCGGATTCCATAGTCAACCAATAGTATCCTGCTCTCAGAATTTTTCTCGCCATTGTGTGTCCGTTGGCATGAGTATCGAAGGATCCTTCATGAATCTCTTTCATCAACATGTTTGTTTCTGGTTTGTCTACGTATCTGAGCAAAACCATGTCGAAGTTTCTTTTATAGAGTGTATCACCGTTCAGAAAGAAGTTTCCTGCCAGACTTCTGAGAGTCTTCCTGTCTTTCCTGGATGCCCCAAGTGGGTAATCTTGTCTTTGAAGGAAGCACTTGATATCATGATACCAAGGTTTGTCATCTATGACTGTTTCAATTGTGAAAATGTAAGCGAGCCTTTCTAGGCGCATTATGTCGATCTTAGGCACGTCATTCCAATGATTTACAACAATCATGGAAGAGAGAATGGCTAATGCATCAGCCATGTGATTCTCTTCACGAGGGATGTAATGAAACTCGATTCTATTGAAAAATGGTAACAATCTTCTCGCGTAATCTTTTTAAGGAATCCGTCCTAATTGGTATGTGTTCCACTCTCTTTTGATCTGATTGATAACCAGGGTTGAGTCTCCATACACATCCAAGATCTTGATCCTTAAGTCAATTGCTTCTTTGAGACCCATGATACAAGCTTCGTATTCGGCCTCGTTGTTTGTGAATTTCAATGTTAATCTGGCAGTGAAAGGAATGTGGGTACCCTAAAGTTGTACGATGATTGCCCCAATTCCATTTCCATAATTATTGACAACTCCGTCAAAGATTAGTCCCCATCGGGAACCTGGTTCTGGCCCTTCATTGGGTAGCGGTTCATCGCAATCTTTCATTTTTAAATACATGACATCTTCATCTGGGAAGTCAAACCCGACTGATTCCTGATCGTCAATTGGTTAATGAGCCAAATGATCGGCTAAAATACTTCCTTTAACGGCTTTCTGAGTGTGGTACTCTATGTCGTATTCTGATAACAACATCTGCCAACGGGCAATCCTTCCCGTGAGAGCAGGCTTTTCAAAGACGTACTTGATTGGATCCATTTCTGAGATCAACCAAGTAGTGTGACGAATCATGTACTGGCGAAGACGTTTGGCTACCCAAGCCAGAGCACAACAAGTTTTCTCAAGCATAGTGTATCGAGTCTCGCAGTCGGTGAATTTCTTGCTCAAATAGTAGATGGCAGACTCTTTCCTTTTTGTTTCATCTTGTTGACCAAGTACACAACCCATAGAGTCCTCTAAGACTGTTAGGTAGATGATCAGTGGTCTTCCTTCCACTGGAGGTGACAGCATATGGGGATTCAACAAATACTCTTTGATACTGTCGAAGGCAGTTTGGCAGTCTTCTGTCCTTACGTAGTCCTGATTCTTTTTGAGTAATTTGAAGATTGGCGCGCATGTTGCGGTCATGAGGAATATAAATCTGGAAATGTAATTCAGAAGTCCCAGGAACCCTTTGACTTGTTTTTCAGTCTTTGGAGAAGGAATTTCTTGAATGGCCCTGACATTGTCAGGATCAACCTCAATTCCTTTCTGGCTGACAATGAATCCTAGTAGTTTTCCTGAGCAGACACCGAAGGTGCATTTGTTAGGTTTCAAGCGGAGTTTTTATTTCCTCAGAGGCTTGAATAACTTTGACAGGTGGGTCACATGTTCCTTCTCTATTTTAGACTTGGCAATCATATCATCGACATGCACTTCAATTTCTTTGTGCATCATGTCATGAAATAGAGTAGTCGTGGCCCTTTGATAGGTTGCCCCGACGTTCTTCAAACCGAACGTCATTACCTTGTAATAAAAGGTGCCCCATGGGGTGATGAATGAAGTTTTCTCCATGTCTTTCGGCGCCATTTTGATTTGATTATATCCCGAGAATCCATCCATGAAGGAGAAGACTTTGAACTTTGTTGTACTGTCTACCAGCATGTCTATGTGCGGTAAGGGAAAATCATCCCTAGGACTGGCTTTGTTCAGATCCATGTAATCTACACACATTCTGACTTTTTCGTCCTTTTTCAGAATTGGCACTGTGTTGGCTAACCATTGAGGATATTCTGAGGTGGCGAGGAAACCCGCGTCAATTTGTTTCTGCACTTCCTCTTTGATTTTGATGGCCATGTCTGGAGGAGTCCGTCTCAGACTTTGTTTTACCGGTGGATATTCTGATTTCAACGGTATATGATGTTCCACGATGCTGGTATCCAACCCTGGCATGTTCTGATAGGACCAAGCAAATACATCGGGGAAATCTTTGAGAAGTTCTATCAAGTTTTCTTTGACAGTCGGACTGAGCAGTGCCCTAATCTTGACTTCTTTCCTCTCTTCTTCTATACCCAAGTTGACCATTTCCAACGGCTCTTTGTGAGGTTCAATGGACCTTTCCTCTTGTCTGAGTAATCAGGAGATCTCTTCCGGAATTTCTTCGTCCTCTTCTTCTTCTCCAGCTTCAAATACCGGGAATTCAAAGTTGAGAGAAGGCATTTGATCGTATGTTTCAACGGGGTTTAAAACAAGCAAGCTGCATGACGTGATGGTTTATTTTTTAGAAAAGATAGAGAGAAATGCAAGAGTGTGTGCAATGTATTTTCTGAAAAATGCTTGTTTTTTATTTTTGGGCTGTTTTAGGATTACCATTTTCTGAAAATGCAAAAAGTGAAAACAATAATAAAATGCGGAAATTACAGAATGATGTTATTTATTTATGATTTTGTCTATTCTTGAAACTACAACCCTATAAAACAAAACTGTGTCGCTTTGGGCGAAGCGAAGAGAGACATTTACAGAAAGTGAGCCCTATAAAAACATCCGTTTCACTTGGGCAGGGTGAAAGGTTAAAATAAAGATGGCAATTAGTTAGACTTATGGATGACTTTCGAGACATCAACAGCAACCCATTGGTGGTGAACTCCTCGGTGAATCACAAAGTCTGGTACCTTCTTTCTTAGTTTGTCCTAAAAAATGACGCTGATTTCTGGCAGAGCAGGATCATTGGAGTCTTCCTCCCATGCAGAGTTATCATAGACGAACTCTTCTATTGTATCTTGCACAGTGTTTTTACTCTCAGGAAGATCGCCCCATCCAGTTGGCTGGATGTCTACAATCCTGATACGAGAGCTTTCAGGAGCGGTGTACTTGACTGAGAAGTCGTACTTGCCACTCGGCTGTTCTAAGGTGTCCCATACTTCTGCGGGAGAAGAGGAGTCATCCTTCTCGATGACGTTGACCTCAGGAAAAGCATAGTTGATGAATTCTTGTCCTGCAATCTTTTTAGATTCATCGTTGTGCTGAATATTTTTGGAATGTCTCGAGTAATGGTCCCATGATTTGGTGGGGACGTAGGTATTCTTTTCAATGATGCTCAACTGATAAGCGTCGTTTGGCTAACTCTTTTGCCCCAAGTCTTTTGGGTACGGCTGCCAAATAGGAAAGTTATCCATTGGCTCATAATAGTCATAGTCAAAGTTGTCTTTCATCAGAGTGTCCCCCTCTAATGAGTTGGGCGGAGCACGGCATCCTTCTGGATCACAATCTCCGTACATCATCTTGACGTCTGATCTTGGTATATATCTCGGACTTTGCATGGGAAAACAAAATCACGTATGTGCCTCTCCCTGAGACATATAACCGTCCTCGTTGAGACAGGACTTCCACTCTTCATCTGTATCAGAAGAGTCACCCTCATTGATGGTATGTACTTCTTGAGACACTGGGTGAAGGAAACCCCCACTGTGGAAGAAGTCCTGAATGGGATGAAAACTTTCATTGTTAGTAGCAGTCTGGGTACAGGTTGAGGAAAAACCAAGAGCTTTCTTTGTCTTATTATCCGTAGGAGTGACAAGCTGTCCCCATCCTTTTGCGTCGTTACTCTCGATCACTTTGAGAGTATCTTTGTATGAGGAAATCGATGTTCCTTTTTCTGATTGATTCTTATTGCTCACCGAAAGTGCTTGGAACTGAGTTCCAATGACCTCCTCTGGTTCTACACAAAAAATGATGATGAGTTGCTCACGATTAAGGCCTGCTCTCCACAAACTGTGACTAGTTTGTCATTTTTGATGAACTTCAGCTTCTGGTGAAGTGTCGAAGTGACTACCCCATCTTCGTGTATCTAAGGTCTTCCTAATAAACAATTGTATGCTGCCCGGATGTCCATGAACTAGAAAGTGAGTTGGAAAGTGTGAGGACCGATAGTTATAGGAAGGTTAACTTCATAGATAACTGTTTTTCTGGATTCGTCAAAGGCTTTGACGATTATCTCACTGCCTCTCATCGGAGATCCTTGAAATGATAGTCGCATCAGAGTAAATTTTGGCATAACATTTAGAGCTAATCCTGTATCGACCAGTACGCTGGCTAAAGCATCGTCCTGGCAGTTGACTGTAATGTTAAGCGCCATGTTGTAATTTTTGCATTCTTCCGGCAGTTCTTCATCACTGAATCCCAAGTTGTTGCAGGAAGTGATGTTGGAGATGATGCTGTCAAATTGTCATATCGTCACATCTTGTTCCATAAAGGCTTGCTCTAAGACTTTTTGTAGAGCTTCTCTGTGAGCTTCGGAACTGAGCAAGAGAGATAGCACAAAGATTCTCGAAGGAGTTTGCAACAGTTGGTCTATAATGTGGTACTCGCTCTTCTGGATGAGCTTCAGCATCTCATCGTTGTTCTTTGAAAGGTCGGGATTACTGGATTGATCGACTGGTTGATTAGGAACTTCTGTTTGAGGTTCCTTTTCCTTGGTGGGTTCTCCAACTCCTCGATTGAAGATCCCACCGCTCCGTGTTACTCGACTGATGTCGGTAACGTTTACGATAGAGGGTAATGAAGTTTCCTTTCCATTCTCGATTGATGTTGCACTGTACTTGTAAGGGATAACCTTATCGGATTTGCACGGCATTGGTCCTGGCAGATAGATAACCACTGGAGCCTTTTGATTTTTCTAACCATCGTAGCTGACCTCAATTGGTTCGAGGTTGAGAATCTTTCTACTATCAAGAGGAACTCTTAATTTATGTAGTAGAGGGATTATGGCACATACGTCTTTGGCCATCTCATGTTTAGGGATTAAGACAACATCTCTGCTTTGATCAGGAAGATAGTCTTGCATTACGTTGATCGAACCAAAACTTGAACATGGCCTAATCTCTTTTCGGTCCAACTGATTTTGAAGAGCTGACCGTACAAGGTAACATGCCTGGTTATTCTCTGAGCAAACTCTACAACGCTCATAGTTGTGTGGTGGCACCCGACCACGTCCGCTTTGTATGCAGTGCAACCTTACTAGATCTGTTTCCATCGAGCTAACATTCTGACTTTAATCCAAGTAGATTGGAAGCCACCAGTGGTCCAACAAGTGTTGAAGTGTTCTTTGAATAAGTGCACATCCTTGGTCGTCTTCACGACACACTTTACAGCCCTGATAATATATGAAGCCAAAAAGCCAAGCCTGACTTACTTAGCATGTAATTCTACCAGTCTGGTATTCATCAAGAGAATATCAAGGATTTGAATCATATTAACTTGATGGTTACTTCTATCACGGTAATCCTAGATCCATCCGAGATCCATCTGACGCTGGAGGGGCTCTTGTACAAAAGAGCATCCCTGATTATTTATTGAGCAGATCAGACAGGAATTGTAATCGTGTCATGGCAGATCATGATGTTGGCTTTGCCTTGAGTGCATTGCTACCAAGTTGACATTCATTGCCATAATGTTGTGGTTCTGGACAATGTTGGGATTTGCGTGGGCCATATTGACCTCACGGATTTGGTGATCTTGGATCCATCCGAGATCCATCTGTTCTTATAGATCTGATTGCACTACGGAACATCCTTGATTATTCTTTGAGAAGATATCACACTGGTGATAATTGTGAGATGGTACATGACTGTATCTGCTCTGTCTGCAATGCATCCTGACCAGATTGGTTCCTAATAGGAGTACATCGTGAATTTGATAACTATAGTTAAATTCTTCCTCTATCAAATTTACTGCAGTTTTCTCATGCTGAGGCAACGGGTTTGTCTGAACATTTGGATTTGTATCCTTGAAGGATAATACCCCGTTCCTGACAAGCTTCTGTACACCAGACTTAAAGCTGAGACAGTTTTCAGTGTTGTGCCCCGGTCCTCCTTGATGGTAATGGCAAGTTTGATCTGTTTTGAACCAAAAAAACGGATTTTCTGGTACTGTAAGAGGAGACTTGTTTTGGATGTGCCCCTTAACCAGTAGTAGTGTAAACAGTTCTGCGTACAACATCGGTATAGGGTCGAGCCCTGATGGTCGTGTGATACGATTATTGTTGTTCTCTGGACGAGCCTCTTGAAGAGGTTGTTGTAACCTTTCATGATACTGTTGTTGATTCAGTTGGCTCTGAGCAACCTGAGGTTGATAAGTTGGAGCCGACGCAGGGTTGATAGCAGGAGTTACCGTTGCTACTGGTTGATACCTTCGCCTTTGCTTTCTGAGAGAGATATTACCAATATCTTGCCCTTTTTCTTTGGGAAAGCACTACCGTATCTTTTGGTACTGCTTTATGGCTCTGCATCTTTGACTAAACGTCCTTATCGAACTGCCTCTTCAAGGCGTACTCCCTTGTTCACCATCTCAGTGAAGTCACTGGGCGCACTGGCGACCATTCGACCGTAATAGAATGAGCTCAATGTTTTCAAAAAGATCTTTGCCATCTCTTTTTCCTCAAGAGGGGGACATATCTGGGCAGAAATTTCACGCCATCTCTGAGCATATTCCTTAAAAGTTTCCTTGTCTTTCTACGACATCGCTTTGAGTTGATCTCTGTCTGGTGCCATGTCCAGGTTGTATTTATATTGCTGAATAAAGGCAGTGCCAAGATCTCTGAATGTGACGATCTTGGTGCGGTTTAAACCCATGTACCATTTGAGTGCCACACCGGTTAAACTGTCTTGGAAGTAATGGATCAGTAGCTGTTGATTCTCTGTCAGAGTTGACATCTTTTGAGCGTACATCACCAAATGACTTTGAGGGTAAGAGTTGCCCTTGTATTTTTCAAAGTCAGGCACCTTGAATTTGTGCGGGATTTTCAAATAAATCCTCGAACTCATTCATCCTATCATACATGTCTTTGTTTCCACCAGGAATTACTTGTGGAATCTGTCCTTCCGGGACAGTGTGTATCACAGGTTGTGGTATAGTCATTACGGCGGTGACTCTTGGTGCTTCCCTGTCCCAAAGTTTGTAACCTTCAGGAGTTGCTGTCATGACTCTTGCATCCTCGCTTTCCTGAAGTTTGTAACCTTCAGGCCCAACGGTTCCTGCTGCAGTTTCTGGGTCTTCAGTGACAGGTGGGATGTATCCTTCAGGGAAAAAGGTGATAGGCATGCCCCAGGGACGATCTTTAGGCATGTTGTACCGAGGATCATACATATCCACTATGGGCGTGGAAGTGATCTCCGAGATCACAGTCCTTTGTTGTTGCCTCTGAGCTGTTGCTAGGGATTGCATGTCACTGTGAATTTTTTTTAGATCTTCCTTCAGAGCGTCAATTTCTTCTCTCAGCTCTCTGTTCTCTTCCCCGAGATCGTCCATTTTCTTTTGTCAATTGACCCGAGTATTGTACGAATGAGACAATTTGACTCTAGAATCGTGACACATATGTGAGATTCAAAGGTAAGAAGAATGCGTTATGTGAGAATGATGAATGATATGCAATGATATATATTAATTTTTTGTTTTTGATTTAATAAAAATGAAACTTCAATAAATAGATTAAAAATATCATATAGTTGGGAGGCCCCGTTTTATTGAATTTGAAAGATTGCAGAAAGGGAAATACAGTATTTTACAAAGTGCTGTAAAAGAAATGTCTGAACTTATGGATCTTGAGTCCTCTCTGAAGAGAATTCAGATGCTGGTTCAGATATTTTCCTTTTCTTTGACCAGGGCTCTTCAGCCGTTGTCGGGTTGTCAGTCTTTTGCCAAGTGAAAGGAGCGAGCAAATTTCTTCCGTCATCTTGATTTTCTACAACATACTGTTCTAGTATCTTAATCAGAGCATCCTTTTCTTTTAATAATTGCTGAATTTTGGTACACTCCACATTGAGAATGCTGTATTTGTTCTTCCAAGAGTTCTTCTCCCGTTGAACTTTGTTGAGAGCGGCCTGAAGTTTTTCAGTATCAGACATAAAATAAAGGACAGATTCCTTTAACGGAAGAACTTCTTGACGAGGGTCAGGCATCCTCAGCTTGAAGGATCTAGTTTGTACCCAGTGGAGATAAGGTTCCATGGAGATACAGTCCGGTCTTCCTAGAGACTCTCTTCCTTTCCTATGAACATGTTGCCAGGCATGCACTATTTCCGTCTTTAGTGCCTTGTCATTTTCCCCTTCCTTGAAGAAAAGACCTTCCAGATGAACATTACGCGGGATATGCTTCATCGGGTATTCGATTTGACGGCGAACTAAAATTGGATGATAGTTGATTCCTCCTTTAGTTCCTATGTCAGAGTTGGTAAGAGACATGATTCTCTGTGACCAACGTAGAGTACTCTTATGATCCCAAAAAGCAACAGACTTGGGTAAATGGGAAGTGAACCATTTGTAAAGCAGGGGTACACAGCATGTGATCATTCCTCCGCTGTACAAATTCCTTAAGTGTACAAAATGTTAAGTGATCAGAAAAATAGCAAGTGTACTATTCTGCCAATGTAGTAATAAAATGGAATTTCCCCGAATGTCGATCTCAAGGACTGCTTGGCGATATAGAGTTCTGGTTCTATTTTAGTTAAACAAAAAGCTTTGGGGTTTTGAAATTGTTCGTTTTAAATATGAAAATAATTGCAAATACAAGAAGGAAATTGACTAAGTGGTTTCACAAATATGAGTAAACTATGGTAGAAATGGTGTATGATCCGACTCAGTAACAACTCTTAATTAACACTGCAACAACTTATTTTAAATAATTAATTACGGGTTTTTAGAATGTTCACCCCTAATTCCTTAGTGAGAAAACCTTTGATTTCATAACCTAATTACTATGTCCATATATAATCACGTTTGAAATCAAGAAATCAATTATCAAGAATAATCTGGTTTCTATAGGGTATCCCTATTCCTAGACAATATCTACTATAGAATAATCTAGAGCAAAGCATTAACAACGACAGCCCAGCATGATCGTTAATCACAAATCAAACCCTGTTTGTCCGACAGGGCAAGCATTAAGAATAGCTAGAGATCAAATCAATTATGAAAAAGAAAGATTGTTATTGCAATACTAATATAAAAGTCATTACAGATCCAGATCAGGGACACCTCCCTAACATTAAGGTCAAGTTACTCATATTATTCAAAAGAAAAACAAAAAAAGATTATACATTACAAGATAATAGGATTACTTCGATCTTCAATTGCTTCCGCTCATGAAAACCTTCCGTTCTCCGATAGCGTTGATCTTTCCAATCTTTGATCGTCAAATTCTTTTGCAGCCAAAAAGTCCATTTTTTCTTGCCAAAACTCATCTAAATAGTAGAACATCACTCAGATCGGTTGGAAATACCCAAAGCGCCCCACATCTTAACATATGGAGAAAATATGAAAAAATCAGGAAATCAGCGTCACCTGCGGACATGGGCCGTGTCATCCAACACGGGTGGCCGTGTCAGCTCATAGGATTTTATAACCGGAATTGTTTCGATCATAAATTTTGATCCGTAAGTCTGTTTTGGTCCCCATTTGAAGCGTCGGAAAGCTAATGAAGATAACTATAACATAGTATAGATAAGAGAGTTGGTTGCCCAATATATTTTATGTTTATTGATTTTTTTGGTCTAGGCAGCCTGACACAAGCCGTGTCGGGCCCTCTGCTTCCTTCCAAAAACTCTTATTGAAATTCTGGCACAGATATCAGATGTCCTACACAGATGTTGAGACACTGATATCCAACACAATGAACAAGATAATAATAAAAATAATCGTGCAGAAAGTAAATAACACAGTGATATATTTACCCAGTTCGGATCAACAATCCTACTCTAGGGGCTACCAAGCCAGGGACGAAACCAATATACGATAATATCAATTCACAGATCATATAATAACCAAACCCTGTTATAATCTGCTCACTTAATCACTACCCTTCCTATGACTTCTACCTAAGACTCACCTAGGTATGAGGCCCTCCTCAAATCCCTCTACAATCACCACCCGTGATTGGTTCCTTTCAACACAAGTAACAAAACGAAAGTCACACTTTCAAAACACACAATTCTCAATACTTCAAAGCTTATGAGAATTGACACACAAGAAACTTAATGCTTAAAAGCTTATGAGTAACTGACAGAACTTACAACACAAAAAACCAGTCCTTATACTGTTATCAGAATGATACCAGTTAGGCTCACAAATAACACTCGAAAACCCTAACAAAAACACACGTAAGTTCCACACCTAAACTAGGTTAATCACCAGTCAATATATAGCATTAAATCTGGACTGGATTGGGCTTCAAAAATGCAGCAAAGAGACTGCTCACAAATCTACAAAATAGTCTCCAACAAAATAGGTCTTTAATCTAAAGTTTCCTAATATGTCTCCATAATTAGAAAGCGCTGAAAATCCGAAAACCACACAAAAACACAATCCAAAAATACTCTGGATGCCATATAGGATAACCAAATATTCACAGAATATTCAGTAACAATTAACAACAACAGAATCTCCTTTTAAACTGAAATCAGACGCGATGTCCTATGAGCCAGTATGGGACATCTTCATTCGACATGTTGAATGCAGCAAATTAGAACATCTTGTTTCAACATCTTGCTGCTAGAATAGTTTTAGCAAAATAAATGCCAACCACACAATCAACGAAATAACAATCTCCCCCTTTGGCTTATTTTGGCTAAAACTACACACCAAATAAATCTTGCAAAGAAGCACAAGCAAAAACAAATTCATATCAGAGACAGCAGCGAAAAACCAACACACAGCACACCATAGCAGCAAAAAAAACTCCCCCTCAACTGCAGCACACGAACACAACATTCCACACTCTCCCCCTTTTTAACCAGAAATACGACAAAGGCAAGTAGAACAGGTATTAAAATTTGAGAAATGGTCAAGTCATAAACCAGAATAAACAGCATCAGAGAGTAGATGCACTCCACATCACATGACCAAATGTCATGTACAAACTTCCGCATCTTGCCCTTCATAACCTCATGCTCACACTGCACTACCAGAACCTCCTTTAATCTTTTCAATCTGGCAGCCAGAAGGAACATTACTTGCTATAGTTCGTCATGAATGCGAACCCCAAGTCTGCTCCTCAGGTTTTCAAACTGAACTGCATCCAGAGCCTTGGTAAATATGTCAGCAAGCTGATTTTCTGTGCTCACATGCTCAAGAGTTATGACTTTGTCCTCCACAAGTTCTCTGATGAAGTGATGCCTGATATCAATGTGCTTAGTCCTGCTATGTTGAATAGGATTTTTAGAAATATTAATAGCACTCATGTTGTCACAAAATAGTGTCATGACATCTTGTGTGACATTATACTCAGATAGCATTTGCTTCATCCATACTAGTTGAGCACAACTACTTCCAACTGCTATGTACTCAGCTTCAGCAGTAAAAAGAGAAACATAATTTTGCTTCTTACTAAACCATGAAATAAGATTATTTCCCAAAAAGAAACATCCTCCAGAGGTACTCTTCCTATCATCAGCACTTCCAGCCCAATCAGCATCACAATATCCTACTAAAATGGAACTTGAGTCATGGGAGTACAACAACCCATAATCACATGTACCACTCACATACTTAAGAATTCTCTTAACTTGATTGATGTGACTGACCTTGGGTTCTGCTTGGTATCTTGCACACACACCAACAGCAAAGGTTATGTCTGGCCTACTTGCTGTAAGATACAGCAGACTGCCAATCATGCTTCTGTATAAACTTTGTTCAACATTCACTTCCTTTTCATCTTTGGATAACTTCAAGTGAGTAGGCGCAGAAGTTCTCTTATGCTTGGCATTATCCAGTCCAAACTTCTTCACAATATTCCTCGCATATTTGCTCTGACAAATAAAAATGGAATCTTCCATATGCTTGACTTGTAATCCAAGGAAGTAAGTCAATTCACCTACCAAGCTCATCTCAAATTCAGACTGCATTTGATTGACAAAATGTTGGACCATTTCATCCGACATCCCCCCAAACACAATATCATCTACATAAATCTGAGCAACCATTAGTTTCCCATCCTTCTCCTTGACAAAAAGTGTTTTATCAATACCACCCTTCCTGTATCCATGGTTGACTAAGAACTCAGTCAGCCTTTCATACCAAGCTCATGGAGCTTGTTTCAACCCATACAAAGCCTTCTTTAGCTTGAAAACATGATCAGGAAAATTTGGATCCACAAACCCTTTAGGCTGCTCAACATAAACTTCCTCATTAAGATAGCCATTCAGGAAGGCACTCTTGACATCCATTTGAAACAATCTGAATTTCAACAAACATGCCACTCCTAGCAGCAATCTGATGGATTCCAATCAAGCCACTGGAGCAAATGTTTCATCGAAGTCTACTCCTTCAATCTGTGTGTATCCTTGAGCAACTAATCTGGCTTTATTTCTGGTAACAACTCCTTGTTCATCAGACTTATTCTTATAAACCCATTTTGTTCCAATCACATTTGTTCCTGCTGGTCGTGGTACCAGTTCCCAGACTTCATTCCTCTTGAATTGACAAAGCTCATCCTGCATAGCACTTATCCAAAACTCATCTGTCAATGCTTCTTTGACGTTCTTTGGTTCAAGCTTTGAAACAAAGCATGCATTTGACACAACCTCCCTCGTTCTGGTTCTTACACCTTCATTCAGATTTCCAATAATCAACTCCTTAGGGTGATCCTTCTGAATCCTTATAGAGGGTCCCTTGTTAGCATCCTCAACCTCTTCATTCTCAGGTCTGGTGTCAGTCTCTTGAACATTATCTTCTACGGACTCAATGTCTTGTGAGATTTCATTGTTCATGGGAAAGCATGCTCCAACATCATCTGGGACATATTCGTCTTTGCCAGAGTCATCAACCACCACATTTATGGATTCCATCACCACCTTAGTTCTAGAATTAAATACCTTATATGCTTTACTGTTTGTAGAGTATCTCAAAAATAGTCCTTCCTCACTCTTAGGATCCATCTTTCGCCTCTGCTCACGATCTGCCAAGATATAGCACTTACTCCCAAACACATGGAAATATTTCACATTTGGCTTTCTACCTTTCCATAGCTCATAAAGAGTAACAGAAGTACCTGATCTGATAGTCACCCTATTGTGTATATAGCAAGCGGTATTCATGGCTTCAACCCAAAAATGATATGGAAGCTTTTTGGCATAAATCATGACCCTTGCACACTCTTGTATAGTCCTATTCTTGCGTTCCACCACACCATTTTGCTGAGGAGTGATCGGTGATGTGAATTCATGAGTGATTCCTTCAGATAAACAAAACTCTTCAAACCTGCTATTTTCAAATTCTTTCCCATGGTCACTTCTGATTCGAACAACACCACAATCCTTTTCCCGTTGAATCCTTTGACACAACTCTTTGAAGGCTGCAAATACTTCAGACTTTTCTCTGATAAAGCTTATCCAGGTGAATATGGAGTAATCATCAATGACAACATATGCATACTTCTTCCCACCGAGACTTTCAACCTACATAGGTCCCATTAAGTCCATGTGAAGCAGTTCCAGAACTCTAGAAGTTGTGGTAAGATGTTGAAGCCTCTTGTGTGACACCTTTGTTTGCTTCCCAACTTGACATTCACCACATATTCTATCCTCATCAATCTTCAGCTTGGTAATACCTCTAACAGCTTCACTTGTCATAACTTTCTTCATCCCTTTCAAGTGTAAGTGACCCAATTTCTGATGCCACAGTTTGGTTTCATCTTCCTTTGACATCAAACAGGTAGACAAACTTTTCGATTCTTGAGGATTCCACAGATAGCAGTTATCCTTAGACCTGGTTCCCTTCATAACAACTTCATCTTTCTCATTGGTTACTAGACATTCAGATTTTGTGAAGTTTACTTTGAGTCCTACATCACACAGTTGGCTTATACTGATCAAATTTGCGGTCAGCCCTTTGACAAATAGAACACGATCCAGATTTGGTTGTCCTGTGTAATCCAGCTTTCCAACACCTTTTATTTCACCTTTTGATCCATCCCCAAACGTGACATAATTGGTGGAGTGAGGCTTGATATCTGACAAGAATTTCTTCACACCAGTCATGTGTCTTGAACAACCACTGTCAAAGTACCAATCTTCCCTTGCAGATGCTCTAAGAGAGGTATGTGCTATGAGACCGACCATCATATTTCTAGGAGTCCATCTTCTCTTCACTTTAGCCCAACTCTGTCCTTTATTTTGTTGATGAGCAGTTTTGGGATAGCCGTGCAACTTGTAGCAGAAGGACTTTAAGTGACCAAACTTTCCACAGTAATGACATCTCCATGGTTTATACTTTGAACTACATACTTTTTTCTGATGCTTCATCTGATGTTGAAACATGTGATTTGACATCCCCTATTCTTGCTTTATTTTCTGAGGAACAAACTTTAATGCAGCCTTCTTGTAATTCTCTGCTTGATTGTTAAAATCAAGACCTTGCACATTTCCAGCATCTTTCCCAGTCTGAAGAATCTCATCCAGCTGTGTGGTACCATTGTTCAACATTCTTATAGATTTGGTCATATTGTCAAGTTTTGACTTTTTCCATACAACTTCTTCTTTAAGATCAGCAATGATTGATAAATGTTCTTCCTTCTCAGCTTCTAGTTGAGCTATCAGAACCTTCTGTTCTAATATTATCTGACACATCTCTTCATTCTTGATACACAACTCTGAGAACCCGGTGAAGACATCTTGCTTAGTGAGTTCTCCAATATAAGATTCTTTGTCAGAATCAGACTCACAACTCGTTTCTCCATCAGCCTTACATATCCCGGTCAAGGCTATCACCAATTTTGCTAATTCTTCTTCAAGATCACTCTCAGACTCTCCTTCTGACCAAGACACAGATAAGCCCTTCTTTTGCCTTTTGAGATACGTGGGACACTCAGTCTTTATGTGCCCAAATCCCTCACACTCAAAACACTGAACTCTCTTCCCTTGATTGGAGTCTTCTTCCGTTCTGGACCTTCTACCTCCATCCTGGTTTTTACTGATGTCGAGTGACTTGTTCTGAGCATTTGCTCTCGACTTCCAGTCAATCCTTTTCAACACTTTGTTAAATTGTTTTCCAAGCAATACCAGATCTTTAGACACCCCTTCATCTCTGACCAGGTCACCTTCATCGTCTGAGTCACCAGTATTTGACACAAAAGCTATGCTCTTCTTCTTTTCAGACTTTTCAATAATCCCCAATTCAAACATTTGAAGTGATCCCACAAGTTCATCCACTTTCATCTTATCTATGTCCTGAGCTTCCTCTATAGCGGTTACTTTCATGTCAAATCTCTTAGGTAGAGATCTAAGGATTTTTCTGACCAGTTTGCTGTCAGACATCTTTTCACCTAGAGAACTTGAGGCATTAGCTATCTCAATAATGTTCATGTGAAAATCATGAATGCTCTCATCCTCCTTCATCTTCAAACTCTCAAACTTGCTAGTGAGAAGCTGAAGTTTTGACATCTTCATTTTTGAAGTCCTTTCATGAGCAACCTTCAAGACCTCCCACGCCTCTTTTGCAATGGTGCAATGTTCAATAAACCTGAAGATATTCTTATTGACACCATTAAACAATGCATTCATGGCTTTGGAATTTCCCACGGACCCTTTGTAGTCTGCATCATCCTAGTCTTCCTCTTCCTTCACCACATCAGTAGGGGTACCTTTTCCATCTTTAACCTTTGGGGGTTCCCATCCTTTTATAACAGCATTCCATGCTTGATCATCCATGGATTTTATGAATGCTATCATCCTTGGTTTCCAATAGTCATAGTTGGAACCATCAAGCAGAGATGGTTTGTTCAAAAATCCTTCATCCTTGTCCATTGTACCAGAAAGTACCTTCCCTGAATCTCACCCAGAACCAAACAAGGGTGCAAGCTCTTGATGCCAATTAAAATTCTGGCACAGATATCAGATGTCCTACACAGATGTTGAGACACTGATATCCAACACAATGAACAAGATAACAATAAAAATAACCGTACAGAAAGTAAATAACACAGTGATATGTTTACCCAGTTCGGATCAACAATCCTACTCTGGGGGCTACCAAGCCAGGGACGAAACCAATATACGATAGTATCAATTCACAGATCATACAATAACCAAACCCTATTATAATCTGCTCACTTAATCACTACCCTTCCTATGACTTCTACCTAAGACTCACCTAGGTATGAGGCCCTCCTCAAATCCCTCTACAATCACCACCCGTGATTGGTTCCTTTCAACACAAGTAACAAAACGAAAGTCACACTTTCAAAACACATAATTTTCAATACTTCAAAGCGTATGAGAATTGACACACAAGAAACTCAATGCTTAAAAGCTTATGAGTAACTGGCAGAACTTACAACACAAAAAACCAGTCCTTATACTGTTATCAGAATGATACCAGTTAGGCTCACAAATAACACTCGAAAACCCTAACAAAAACACACGTAAGTTCCACACCTAAACTAGGTTAATCACCAATCAATATATAGCATTAAATCTGGACTGGATTGGGCTTCAAAAACACAGCAAAGAGACTGCTCACAAATCTGCAAAATAGTCTCCAACAAAATAGGTCTTCAATCTAAAGTTTCCTAATATGTCTCCATAATTAGAAAGCGCTGAAAATCCGAAAACCACACAAAAACACAATCCAAAAATACTCTGGATGCTACATAGGATAACCAAATATTCACAGAATATTCAGTAACAATTAACAACAACCGAATCTCCTTTTAAACTGAAATCAGACGCGATGTCCTATGAGCCAGTATGGGACATCTTCATTCGACATGTTGAATGCAGCAAATTAGAACATCTTGTTTCAACATCTTGCTGCTAGAATAGTTTTAGCAAAATAAATGTCAATCACACAATCAACGAAATAACACTTATGAATTCCCGGAACTTCCATTTTCTTCGCATGAGTCCTTTGGGCTTTTCCACTCAGATCTGAAATCATCAAAACTACCAACAAACACCTAAAATGCAACAAGATTGACATAAAACTAAAAATGTGAGACTTAAATGAGAAACGTAAAATTAACTTGAAAAACAACGAAAAAGACTAAACAAAAGATTACCGATTCATGGATAAAATGTCGAATAAGTGACAGAAACATGGTAGAAATGGCGACCGATCACAACCCCAAACTTATCTCATTGCTTGTCCTCAAGCAATGCTCGAGACAACAGAAAAGGTCACCCCCAAATTACAAACTATCGACTTACCAAACTACCGCCGATATCTTTCGCACTCTCTTTTCATTGTACCAACAAAGTTTTCTGCTTCCCTGACTCGAGCATTCTGCTACACTTCCACATCAAAGCACCTTCTTTACCTGTCAGCTTTTTCTCACTCTCACTAAAGTCTCTCCAGGTTAAAGTGTTTACATTCACAATCAAGATATGCAAAATCAACTCATAAGCTTGAATACCATCTATTTTCATTTCACACACACACACACCACACACACTTTTTGAGGTCTTTACAGGTTATAACAGGGTTTAGGGTTAAAGGTGGGATAAACAAGAAAAGTGGGAAAATAAGTGGTTTTGGGCTCAGAATTAGTGTCGTTATTCTTTTCACTGTGTTATTTGCACTACTCAACATTGGGGTATCAGACACTTTTTCATCCGGATTCTCTAGCTTCTACTCAATTATTTCTCTTGAGCATGATTTCTTACTTTTCAAGCTAAATTTCTCCTCTAGGTAAGTGCATTATTCTTTTCTTATATAAGTTTTTCATTTCATTTTTTTCTATCACAATTTTTTTCTTTTTTTTTTCTTTTTCACTTGCACTTACCTAGTTATTATAGGTGTCTCAACCCCAAACTTAGAATTTTTACATAGATCAAAATTAACAACACCTATCTGAGTGGGTAGGGAAGTGTTTAGGCCTACGGTTTACATGATGTGGTTATAAACAAACAAAGGAAAAATGGCTCAAATTGGGTTAACAACGGATAACATACAAAGGGTGATTAGAAAGGCTCAAGGTTAAAAGAAAACAAGTGCCTCAGTATGTATAAGTGTGCTGTTAAATTCCAACAGAAAATACGCAAACTCGGAGTGATAGAGACATACCTGAACAACTCTCATGATGATTATGTGTTTTGCTTTTTAAACTCACCATGGTTGGTATAGTTTGACAGGTTCCGAAGTACTCCTAGTGTGGTGCAGCTTCCTATCCGACTCGGGTGCACAGTACTCCAATATCAGTCCAGTGTCAGAAAGTTGCGTCCAATCATCATCTTCAGCGGTATCCACTTTTGAGGGCTTCCAGAAGAGCAAGTAAAGGTTGAATTTTTCATTCGCTGGTGCAAGTTTCGTCACTCATCAGACACCAAAGTCCATAAATCTGTAATATAACAACACAAACCAAAACACAACGAAATAACAGAAAACTGAACAAAAAGGGAATAAAAGAAATACAAACAACACTAAAACGCCACCACACTTGAACTAAACATTGACCTCAATGTTTAAATCCAAGCTAGAGAGGAGACTCACAGAGATCCTTACTGAGGAGGCGGAAGGTAGTGCAACACCAACAACTGCATCATCGCTTGCACCGGTAAGGTCTTGTTTATTTCATGCAGACAAAACAAAATAAACAACAAAAATAAAATGCTCAATTATTAAAAGCGTGGGGTGCCTGTAGCGCAATTTTTGTGGTCTTGAAGCACTATCGCTCGGGTACTACAGTTCGATTCATTTTTTTATCCTGTTAAGCTGATTAAGGAAGGGAAATAGATGTCTCCAATTAACCCTGCTCGCATACTGAGGTTAAACAGTCAAAACTGTTGGTTTACAGATGTTGTTAAGACGTGGGCCCAACTTCGATTTATTTTGTTAAGAACACAATGTTCGGATCATTTGTGAGGTTTTAGGTAATGTGTTTAGATTTGATGCTTTTGGGGTTGATTTGATGGAGATACTGGATTTTGGGTTTTTGATTAGTGTGCTCACTAAGATTTTTCAATCTTATGCCTACGTATTCCCGTTTAACGAAATAAGGAAATCAGAGCGATCGTAGTTCCTCCTATTCTAAGGGAGGAAAAAGGTTGTTTTGGTGTCTTGTTCAAATCCCAAGATATGAAGCTAAAGGTGATTTGTATCTTGTTCAAAGCCCAAGATGGAAGCTAAAAGGTTCTGGATGAGAGAGAATTTGTCGTCTCTAAAGAGGAGTTGTTGATGTTTGTATGTTGTGAGCAAGGCACAAATTGATGCTAAAAGGTTGATTGACTCAATCGGCGATTTCTCTATACAAAGCCTAAGAGGAGGCTATTGACCCAACAAGAGGGTGTTTTTTATTTGTCTCGTACGAAGCCCGAGATAGAGGCTAAAAGGGTTGACTCAACAAGAGAGTGCTAACGAGTGACTGACTCAACAAGAAAGTGCTTTTATATGTGTCTTGTACGAAGCCCAAGGCAGAGGCTAAAAGGTTTGACTCAACAAGAGAGTCCTTTATACTCAACAAGAGAGTGTTTTAGTATCTCGTACGAAGCCGGAGATAGAGGCGAAAAGGAAGATTGACTCAATAAGAAAGTCTTTTATACTCAACAAGAGAGTGTTTTAGTGTCTCGTACGAAGGCCGAGATAGGGGCTAAAAGGTAAGTGACTCAACAAGAGAGTCTTTTAGTATCTCATACGAAGCCCGAGATGGAGGCGCAAAGGGAAGTGACTCAACAAGAGAGAAAACAACAATAAATGCGAAAATTACAGAACGAAGTTATTTTATTTATGAACAAGTCGATTCTTGAAACTACAGCCCCATAAAACAAAACTTTATCGCTTTGGGCAAAGCGAAGAGGGATAATTACAGAAAGCAAGCCCTATCAAAACATCCGTTTCACCTGGGCAAGGTGAAAGGTTAAAACAAAGATGACAATTTACTTAGACTTATGAACGACTTTCGGGACATCGACAGCAACCCATTGGCGACGAACTCCTCGGTGAATCACAAAGTCTGGCACCTTCCTTGATTTGTCTTAAAAAATAACGCTGATTTCTGGTGGAGCAGGATCGTTGGAATCTGTTTCCTAGGCAAAGTTATCATAGACGAACTCTTCTATTGCATTCTGCATAGTATTTGTGCTCTCAGGTAAATCTCCCCATCGAGTTGGCTGAATGTCTTCGAGCCTGATACGAGAGCTTTCAGGAGCGGTGTATTTGACCAAGTAGTCGAATTTCCCACTTGTTTGTCCTAAGGTGTCCCACACTTCTGTGGAACTGGAGGAGTCATCTCTCTCGATGACGTTGACCTCGGGAAAAGCATAGTTGATGAATTCTAGTCCTGCAAGCTTTGCGAATTCATCGTCGTGCTGGATATTTTCTGAATGCCCTGAGTGTTGATCCCATGCCATGGCAGGGACACATGTATTCTTTTCAATGATGCTCAATTGATAAGCATCGTTCGCCTAATTTTCTTGCCCCAAGTCTCCTGGGTACGGATGCCAGATAGGCAGGCCATCCATTGGGCCATAATAGACATGGTCAAAGTTGTCTTTCATTGGAGTGTCTTCCTCTAATGAGTTTGGTGGAGCACGAAATCCATCCGGATCACAATCTCCGTATATCATTTTGACATCTAACCTCGGTATATATCTCAGACTTTGTGCGGGATAGCAAAATGGCGTTGGCACCTTTTCCTGAGACATATATCCGTCCTCATTAAGATAGGACTTCCACTCCTCATTTGTATCAGAGGGATCTCCCTCGTTGATGGTATGGACTGCTAGAGATACAAGGTGAAGGAAACCTCCAATGTGGAAGAAGTCTTGAATGGGATGAAGAATTTCATCGTTAGCAGCTGTCTGGGTGCAGGTTGCAGAAAAACCAAGACCCTTCTTTGTTTTGTTATTAGTAGGAATGACAAGCTGCCCCCTATCCCTTTGTATTGTTACTTTTGATCACTTCGAGAGTATCTTTGTATGAGGAAATAGAGATTCCTTTCTCTGATTGATTCTCATTGCTCACCGACAGTGCTAGGAACTGGGTTCCAACAACCTCCTCGGGTTCTACATAAGTAGACGATGATAAGTTACTCACGAGCAAGACTTGCTCTCCGCAGACAGTGACGAGTTGATCGTTCTTGACGAACTTTAATTTCTGGTGCAGTGTCGAAGTGACTGCCCCAACCTGGTGTATCCAAGGTCTTCCTAATAAATAGCTATACGCTGCCTGGACGTCCATGACCTGGAAAGTGATTAGGAAAGTGTGAGGATCGATAGTTATGGGAAGGTCAAATTCGCCGATAACTGCTTTTCGAGATCCGTCAAAGGCTTTGACGATGACCTCACTGCCCCTCATCGGGGATCCTTTAAATGACAGTCACATTAGAGTGGACTTCGACATAACTTTGATGGTCGATCCGGTGTCTACCGGTATGCTGGCTAAAGCATCGTCCTGGCAGTTGACTGTAATATTGAGAGCCAAGTTGTGGCTTTTTCCTTCCTCTGGCAATTCCCCATCACTAAAGCCTAAGTTGTTGTAGGAAGTGATGTTAGAAACGATGTTATCGAATTGCCTTATTGTTACATCTTGTTCCACAAAGGCTTGCTCTAAGACTTTCTGCAGAGCTTCCCTGTGAGCTTCGGAACTGAGTAAAAGAGATAACACATAGATATTTGAAGGAGTTTGCAACAGTTGATCAACAATGTTGTAGTCACTCTTCTGGATGAGCTTCATCATCTCATCATTGTTTTTTGAAAGGTCGCGATCACTGGACTGACCGACCGGTGGATTGGGAGCTTCTGTTTGAAGTTCCTTTTCTTTGTTAGGTTCTCCAACTCCTCGGTTGAAGATTCAACCGCTGTGTGTTACTCGACTGATGTCTGCAATATTCACGACGGAGGGTAATGGAATTTCCTTTCCATTCTCAATTGTTGTTACACCGTATTTGTAAGGGATCGCCTTAGCTGTTTCATACGGTAATGGTCCTGGTAGATAGATAACTACAGGAGCCTTCTGATTTCTCTGACTGTCGTAGGTAACTTCAATCAGTTCTTGGCTAAGAACCTTTGATTCGTCAAGTAGAGGGATGATGGCACAAACATCTTTGATTTGATCAGCAAAGTAGTCTGGCATCCAGTCACTGGACCCCGAAACTGAATATGGTTGAATCTCTTTGCGGTCTAACTGACCCTGAAGGGCTGCTCGCACGAGGTAACATCCTTGGTTATTTTCCGAACAGACTCTACAACATTCATATTTATATGGTGGCACCTGGCCACGCCCGCTTTGAATACAGTGTAACCTTACTAGATCTGTTTCCATTGATCGAGCATCCTGACTTTGATGCCTAGTAGGGTTCCCATCGATCATACTGACTTGTTACGTGTCTTCGTCCATATAGATCGGAAGCCACCAGTGGTTTAACAAGTGTTGCAAAGTTCTTTGAACGAGAGCACATCCCTGGTCACTCCCACAATATCCTTTACAGTTCTGATAATTATGCAGAGTCAGAAAATCGAGCTAGACTTGCTTAGCATGTAATTCTACCAAGCTGGTATTCATCAAGCGAATATCAAAGATCTGAATCATGTTGATCTGATAAAGATTTTTATCATGGTAGTCCTGGATCCACCCAAGATCCATCTGACGCTAGAGGGCCTCTTGTATAAAAGAGCATCCCTGATTATTTACCAAGCAAATCAGACAGGAATCATAATCGTGTCGCGGCAGATTACGATACTGGCTTTGCCTTGAGTGCATTTCCACCAGGTTGACATTCATCGCACGGATGTCGTGGCTCTGAATGATGTTGGAATTTATATAAGTTATGTTAACTCCACGAATTCGGTGCTCTTGGATCCACCCGAGATCCAATTGTTCCTGTAGAGCTGATTGCACTACAGAACATCCTTAATTGTTCTTAGACCAGATATCACACTGATGATAATTGTGAGGTGGTATATGGCCATACCCGCTCTGTCTGCGATGCCTCTTGACCATATTGGTCCTCAATAAGAGTACATCATGAATTTGATAGTTGTGGTTAGACTCTCCTTCTATCAAATTGACTGCAGCTTTCTCGTGTTGAGGCAGCGGGTTCATGAGAACATTCGGATTCGTATCTTTGAAAGATAAGACCCTGCTCCTAACAAGCTTTTGCACATCAGATTTAAAACTGAGACAGCTTTCTATGTGTTGTGGTGAAAATCGGATAACAAGCTATTAATTAACTTGCATCATATTTCTTTTACAACCGACTTTGATTTATCCAAAGGAAAGGTTCAAGATCGTTAGAAAAACCTAAAAGGGGGAGATCTAAGGTTCGGGGGTTGGTTATACAAAGGGGAGGTATTAGCACCCTAAGTATCTGTAGTACTCTACAGGAACCTCTTGTTAATGTTATCTTATGTTTGCTAAAGGTTCTATACTAAAGGTTTGAAAAACCCTAGGGGTTAGTATCTAAGTATACTCGATAAAGCATCGCACTTTACGCCTACGTATCCTCGGGAATAGAATCAGAGTATGTGTAGTTCTACTTCTACTGAATGATTGACTGTGGTCAATATTCAGAGGGGAAATGAGTACAAGCTCATTGTAGAGTTTAGGAACTCTCTAGATCTAGTTGTAATGGACCTATGTTGAAGTTTAGTTAGGAGGGGAAAGTGATAAATTCATTATGATGAATATCACTAAGAGTTGAGGAACTCTCTCCTAATGCTAGTTGTAATTTCTATGGCTCTGATGAGGCCAAGAAATAAAGGTAAGCTCTTATGAGGCTACTTAAGGTGAGGTGGGGGTCTAATGACTTATGAGTCAACATGTTTAACCTTCCTTTGGAATAGGGGAGAAAAGTTGATAAAATATTAAAGAGATAATAAGTTAATGTAAACATGATGATATAAAAGACATGACTAAAAATAATGAGATGAGATAAAATCAAGATGTCAAAGCAAAGTGAGAATTAAACACATAAGACAATGATTAAATATTATATGAAATAAAATGGAAACAGTCTCGTCTTAATCATGATTTCATCGAGAAATCGATAATCAATGATTCTTGACTTTCATCGACTAAAAGAAAGTGGTCTCATGTTGATCAAAGGTTTGTCAACTCAAAAGGATCAACCAAACCATGAGGTTTGTTATGTCATCGACCAAAATAAAGAAAGACGGAATCGAAATGAAAATAAAATTGGTCTCATCTAAATCAAGATTTGATCGAGAAATCGATAATCTTAAGATTTTTAGACTTTCATCAACCAAAATAAAATAAAACCAAATTGGTCTCGTTTAAATCAAGATCTAATCGACGAATCGATAATCTTAACATTTTTAAACTTTCACCGACCAAAATAGAAATCGGAAAGAAAATAAAATTGGTCTCGTTTAAATCAAGATCTAATCGACGAATCGATAATCTTAAGATTTTTAAACTTTCATCGACCAAAATAAAAAAGAAAGTGGCCTCCTACAAATCTAGACTTTTAGTGATTTGAAATAAACCACCAAGTCATGATTTTTATATATCATTGGCCCTAAAATAATTAAAAGCAAAAATGAGAAATAAAAAAACAAGTTAATAATTATTTAAAAGATCTACCATTTTTTAGAAAAAAACTTCTAAGAATCTTTAGAAAGAAACAAACCAAAATAAGATAAATTAAAATTTCTTAAATTAATTAAAAGAGGGAGGGTATGCTTAAATGAAATCCAAAGACGGAATCACTTGGGCTTTGACAAAGCCCATCATCCACAGACCCTTAGTAAAACCCAAAGAAATGGCACGGTTAAGAAAAATAAAAAGAAGTGGAAGACCCCCCCAACACGTTTCCTTCAATTTCAGAACCCCTCTTCTCATTCTAAAACACACAACACCAAAATCATTTTAAATAAATTTAAAAAAATGATGCTCAGGACAACATGAAAAGGAGAAAGGTGAGAACACGGTGATCTCTATGGGCAACAACATCGAATCCGTCACTTTAACAAGAAGAAAGAACACGACGATGAAAAGAGAAGAGTATTGAATCGCGTTTCAACCTTCTTCTCCGCTTCTCTTTCACGATCAACCTCTCTCTCTTCTCACGGCGGCTCCCTATTCTGCGGCGACGACGAAAGGTGGTGATGCGTACTCCTCTCTTCCCCTTTGCAGCGAAACCAAATCGAATGGACAAAGGGAAAACGAGTTGCGCGAATCTCCATTCGATCTATTGTCCTTCGTATGCAGTTTCCAGGTTTTAATTTTGGTTTCGTTTTATTCAAATTTCAACCTCTTCCTCTGCACTGTTCTGGGTTTGTGATTGGGTTGCTGTTTCAGGTCGGTTGAAGGTCGGTGTAGGAGGTTGTTGATGTGGAGATACAGAAGGTTGGTGTAGGAGGTTGTTGATGTGGAGATACAGAAGGTTGGTGTGATGAATTGAAACGGAGATGTGTGGCTGTTGTTGACGGGTTCGACTTGGTTTGAGTCTTGTATTCTGAAGAGAGTTCCGCCCTCCTTTTCTCAGGTTGAAGGTTGAAAGTGTGGTTCATTTACGGTTTGCGAGGGTTGGAAAATGGAAGGAGAGATTCGGAGTTGGGGTGACGGTTTTGTTTCAGAAGGGTGGTAGGAGCTGGGGAGTTTTATGGATGGTGGTCGATGGTTGTGTTTGAAGAAACGAAAAAAACACAAGAAGGGGGGTTGAATTGGAGTTTTAAAAATTTAAGGCAAAGGACACGTTGGTTATCCTGGTTCGATTGAACTCAATCTACTCCAGTCCACCCGCCAAGGTGATTTCGCCTCTCTCTTGAGGACTTAATCCACTATTCAATTAGAATTACACAGACATAGGGACAACCGTCACTGTCTTCTTGAGTTTTAACCACAACTTGGTTTTCTCAAGGAATTTCAACTTAGAAATAATATGCTACTAATAAGCTTTCTCACCACCGTGAGTTTTTACAATATTTTTAACAAAAATGAAAACAGATGAGGAACTGATGGATTGTGAAAAGTATGAGCGCTCGTGTTTTGTCATCTATGAAGGTGCTCCTTTAAATAGATAAATGTGATTGATCCGTTGGGGACATGTGAGCCAATTTTGGAGAATGATAATAATGCCTTTTAATGCTTCTTTCCAAAAATATAGATATTGTCTGTTTCAATCCGTTGCATTGTGATGCTCATAAATGTGAAGGATAGCGTATCAGAGTCCACACAGATGTGATGCATAATCAGAGTTTCTGGCTTGATGCAACTTTGGTGCTGAAGCGTGAGACATCCTTCATCAGAACTTAGCTAGCTTAGATCTAGTGTTTCTTCCATATCAGAGTTTCGCTTGATTATAACTTCGCTTTGCTTAGATCTTGTTTGCTTCGCTTGATTAGAACTTCGCTTTGCTTAGATCTTGTTTGCTTCGCTTGATTAGAACTTTGCTTTGCTTAGATCTTGTTTGCTTCTATATCAGAACTTCTTTCCGTTAGAACTTCCCTACATATCACAGAAAATGAATAAAGGAGCATCAAGTTCTAAATAATATAATGTTTGTTATCATCAAAACTATTAGGAGTGTATAATCAATTCTTGTTCTAACAATCTCCCCCTTTTTGATGATGACAAAAACTTATATTTTGATAATTAATTAATAGAGTATGGAGTAGAGAATACTCCCCCTGAGTTGAAAATTTCCTTGAAAATATTTTTATCTAAGACTCCCAAGAAGTTCTGATTGCCATTTTCCTGCTTTGTTAACAACAATATGGAAGCAGAGGTTAAAATGTTCGAGACATAGTCATGGTGCACTGTTATATTTCAAAATATTCTACATTCTCCCCCTTTGTCATTAATCAAAAAGCGAACAGATACATGAGAACATAAGCACAAAATAAGCAAAAGAATAGCAAGATAAAACACAAAGCAAGGCAAAAAAAAACACAAAGAAACATAAAAAGAATCTAAGGAAGAATCTAAGGTTGAGGAGCAGGTGGAAGTCTTGTGAACAATGCTTCCAGAGGGCCTTTGATCTGATTAGCGGATTCTTCTTGCTTGCCAAGCATTCCTTTAATTTCTGCGTTTGTCTCATCCTGTTTGTCCAATCTCTTTCTAACTTCTTCATTCTCTTTCTTCAACTCATCCAGAGTTTTCAGCACAAGAACAGATGAAGAAGGTTCTTCAGAAGTTACCAAATCCTCAGAGCTTTTTGCAGACACTTCCTTTGGAGGGGCTTCAGGTGATTTATCTTCCACTTCAGCAATAACCAGAGTTTGATGCTCAGAGTTTTGTGCATGAGGTTCTGAATCCATAGGAGCTTTCCAGCCTAGAGGAAGAATGGGTTTCTTTTCCCAGAATCTTAGAACCTGCTCATTGAAGATCTTCATATGGTCACAGAAGTTCTGTTGGGCTATGTCATAACTTAGTTCCTTCATTTTCTGAGATTCAGAGTTAAACCACTTTCTGAATTTGGTCCAAAGATAGTCAGAGACAGCTGGATTCAGATTCTCCAAACAACCCTGCTTCAGAAAGTTAATCCATTCCTGCATTTTTACCTCGAAAGTCAATAAAGAGTTACCAACATCTGATTTGGATACAAATGGTTTTGGTTTGGGAATGGCTATTTTGTGAGAGGTTGAGGTAAGCTTGTCTAGAGCTTCTAGGTCAATTATAGTTCTGAGGGGATCATCTGAGAGATGTGTTGAAGGGGAGTCAGAAATGAGAATAAGAGAGGTAGGTGAATTAATTTCTGAAGAGATTTGAGGGTGATTGGAGAAATTAGGTGAAGGTTGAAAGAAGTTGAGAGGACAGTTGATACCAGGTATAGAAGTGTCAGGATGTTGAGTTTGATGTTCTGGTTCTGGTTGGGAAGATGTGAAGAGAGGTTCATGACCAATGTCTAACAGAACTTGAGCAAGTTCTGGTTGTGGTTCAATAAAATCAGAAGGAGTGGGGTCAATGTCAATGTCAAAATCCTCAAGAGTTTGTGGTGATGGTGGTGGATTTTGAGTTTGTGGTGATGGTGGTGAATTTTCAGAGGGTTTAGGAGACGATGGGGTTTCAGATGTTGATACCAATATGGGTTCGACGATAGAAATAAAAGCGGAGTTACCTTTCTTCTTAGCAGCTTTAGCAACTTTTGGAGTTTTCTGAGGAGTTCCTTCAGAGGTTTTCCTTTTTCTTGAAGTTCTGGGGGCAACTTCTAGAGGTGCTTGCCTGAGCTGTTGCAGAGAAACTTCTGGTAGGGTTCCATCAGCTTTACATGCATCCAAATATCTGAGGACAATTTCTGGATGAGTATCTGATGAGAAAAGAGGAAAATCTTTCAGAGGAATTTTTCTGGTGGTGATGACTTCCTTAGAGATTAGGGTTGGATCCTTCTTGATGGTCTCAATGATTTTCATCTTCTTGATATTCTTTGCATTGAGAGGTCTTCCAACAATAGTTTCTAGGTCAGAGATTTCCCGAGCTTCAGTTAAGTGATCTATCAGCTTATTCTCTGTAAGAATATCTGATATAAGTCTACCTAGAGGAATCCAATCTCTCTTGGTTCTTTCATCTTCTCTTGTTTCTTTGACACTGTTCTTCAGATGATTGAATAAACAGTAGGGAAGATTCGCTTTGGTAATGGTGGAGATGAGGTACAGAAGATACTGTTGATCGTTGTTGATGTAGTCAGACGAGCTTGAAGGTTTCCTGTGATAGATACACCCAAGAATGATTCTGGCCCAAATTCTGTGACGATCCTTTAGGTCTTTGATTTTGTTGGAGTGTTGACCGGAGGTGAAGATTTCCTTTGAGATAGTATTTAGATCAGTGCCCTTTTCCATCTCACTGCATCTGATTCCTGATCCATCATGATCAATCAGCTTACCAATAAGATCTTCAGTGATGACAACCTTCTTTCCTATAACATACGAAGTTACTTGATGTTTTGAGACCGATACAAAAATCCAGAATTCCATAACGAGTTGGGGAAAAACTGGACCCATTAAGCGATTGAATTATTTGTTCCATCCTTGAAACTCAATCTCAGGAGTAAGGTCATACCCATTGTCTTTCATGCTTTCAAAATCAACGATGAGCTCACAGAGAACTTCAAGAGAGGCAAAGGGGGTGAGGAGAGTTCTTGAGGGCTCAACGTACCTTTCTTCAATGACTTGGTCAGCTGATTCTTTAGACATTGCTTGTTAAGAGCTTTGTTGAGAGCAGGAGGCCATTGTTCACAGACTTAGGGTTTTGGGAACACAGAGAAACAAGAAATGTAGGCAGCAAAACAAGAAATGCAAATAATACGGAGAAGACGAAAGAGAGCAAGTGAGTGATAGTGAGCGTGTGAGGGTGTTAGAAGTGACATTTATATATAAGAGAGACCAAGACTTAAATAGCAATTAAAAACAATAACATCATGATTAATAGCCGTAATGATTTCTGACAAGGGAGATAGCGTGAGAAATTTTTGGAACAGTTACCGATGTGACTTGGCGCCTCGATATGTCAACACAGACGTTTCAGTTTTTCAGAGTTTGACACGTGTTCAGCATCAGAGAAAATCTGGAGCGTAGGTTGACAGGTGTTTGCTAGAGTGAACTGAAAGATCTATCCTTGAAATGAGAAGTTCAGATCTTCTGAATAGATTCTGATGCAATCTTTCTTCTTACTTCTGAAGAATTATTGGTCAGATGTTCACAAAAAGAAATTCTGAGAGTTAAAAATATAGAAATTACGTTTTCATTCTGGACATAATTCCATACAGATATTTTTCAGAATGAAATTAAATCTATCTTCTGCAAGGGGTTTGGTGAAAACATCAGCCCATTGATGGTCTGTGTCTATAAATTTTAAACAAAGAATTCCCTTCTGAGTATAGTCCCTAATGAAATGATGTTTAATTTCTATATGTTTAGCCCTAGAATGCAGAATAGGATTTTTTGAAAGACAGATGGCAGAAGTATTGTCACAGAGGATAGGGATGTTACTCTCGTAAATGTGAAAGTCTTCAAGCTGATTCTTCATCCAGAGCATATGAGTACTGCATCCAGCTGCAGCTATGTATTCAGCTTCAGCAGTTGATAGTGCAATGGTGGATTGTCTTTTGCTGGACCAAGAGATTAGGTTGTCTCCCAGAAACTGGCAGCTTCCAGAGGTACTTTTTTTTTCTATTCTGTCTCCAGTAAAGTCAGCGTCACAGTATCCTACCAATTTGTATTCTCTGGACTTTCTATAGCAAAGACCAAGATTAGTAGTACCTTTCAGATATCTGAAAATCCGCTTAACAGCTGTTAAGTGGGATTCTCTAGGATCTGATTGGAATCTAGCACAAAGACAAACGCTATAGAGAATATCAGGTCTTGAAGCAGTTAAATAAAGGAGGGAACCAATCATACCTCTGTAGAGCTTCTGTTCTACTTTCTTACTTACCTCATCTTTTTCCAGAATGCATGTGGGATGCATCGAAGTTTTGGAAGGCTTACTTTCTGACATTTCAAATTTCTTCAGAAGATCTCTGATATACTTGCTTTGATGTATGTAAGTTCCTTCCGGAGTTTGATTGATTTGAATTCCCAAGAAAAACTTGAGTTCTCCCATTAAACTCATTTCAAACTCTGCCTGCATAGTCTTAGCAAATTCTTTGCCCAAAGAGCTTTTAGTGGATCCAAAAATTATATCATCTACGTAAATTTGACAGATCAGAATGTGATTTTTAAATGACTTACAGAATAAGGTTGTGTCCACCTTCCCTCTGGTAAAATCATTTTCTAAGAGAAAGTTACTTAGTCTCTCATACCAAGCTCTGGGAGCTTGTTTTAGACCATATAACGATTTCTTAAGTTTATAAACACATTCTGGATGTTTTGTGTTTTCAAAACCAGGGGGTTGGTGTACATAAACTTCTTCATCAATGTAGCCATTTAAAAACGTACTTTTGACATCCATCTGATAAAGAGTGATGTCATTATTTACAGTGTATGAAATCAAAAGTCTGATAGACTCTAACCTTGCGACTGGAGCAAAGGTTTCTGTATAGTCTATCCCTTCTTGCTGACTATAACCTTGTGCAACCAGTCGTGCTTTGTTTCTGACCACTTCTCCTTGTTCGTTCAGTTTGTTTCTGAAGACCCATTTCGTTCCAATGATGTTGAATCGTTTGGGTTTGGGGACCAGATCCCATACGTCGTTTCTGGTGAACTGATTTAATTCTTCCTGCATTGCAAGTATCCAATCGTTGTCTGAGAGTGCTTCGTCAATAGTAGTAGGTTCGACCAGAGAGACTAATCCCACTAGAGATTCTTCAGTCTTTTTGAATGATGAACTTGTTCTGATTGGGTCATCCTTCTTTCCCAGAATTTTGTCTTCGGGATGAATTAGAGAACTTCTGGATTGTCTTTTCTGGATGGGTTCTTCAGAATTAGAGTTTCCTTCTGTTGTACTCGCCTGTTTTTCTGATGATCTGATTTCAGTGCCTGTTATTTGAACTTCTATTTCTGCAAAGATTCATCATGCTTGGCTTTTGAAGGCCAAGCTTATCATCAAATCTGACACAAATGGATTCTACCACACTTCGTGTTTCTGTGTTATATACTCTGTATCCTTTTGAACGTTCAGAGTATCCTAACATAAAACATTTTTGTGCCTTAGAATCAAACTTGTTCAGAGGATTATTAGTGTTTAAGATAAAGCATGTACATCCAAAAGGATGAAAGTAAGAAATGTTGGGCTTTCTGTTCTTCCACAATTCATATGGACTCTTTTCCAGAATAGGTCTTATAGAGATTCTATTCTGAATGTAACACGCTGTATTAACTGCTTCTGCCCAAAAGTGTTTAGCCATGTTAGTCTCATTGATCATGGTTCTGGCCATTTCTTGTAGAGTTCTATTTTTGCGCTCTACAACTCCATTTTGTTGTGGAGTTCTAGGACAAGAGAAATCATGAGAAATGCCATTTTCATTAAAAAAAGTTTCTAGATTTTTGTTTTCAAATTCCCCACCATGATCACTTCTGACTTTTACAATTCTAAACTCTTTTTCATTCTGAATTTGGTTACAGAAAGTTGAGAATACAGAGAGTGACTTGTCCTTGTGTTTTAAGAACTTTACCCATGTCCATCTGCTATAGTCATCTACGATCACTAATCCATACTTCTTGCCACTGATGGATGCAGTTTTCACTAGTCCAAACAGATCTATATGAAGAAGTTCTAATGGTCTGGAGGTAGAAACAACATTTTTTGATTTAAAAGAGGGTTTGGAAAACTTGCCTTTTTGACTTGCTTCACACAGAACATCTGAGCTGAACTTCAGATTAGGAAGTCCTCTGACCAGATTGAGTTTGTTAATCTGAGATATTCTTCTCATACTAACATGCCCCAATCTTCTGTGCCAGACCCATTGTTCGTCGTCAGCAGACAAAAGACATTTTACATTCTGACTTTTTAGTTCAGAAAGTTTTATTTTGTAAATGTTGTTCTTTCTCTTTCCATTAAAGAGGATTGTTCCATCTTTCTGACTAACTGCCTTACAGGACTTTTGATTGAAGATTATATCATAACCGTTATCACTTAATTGACTTATGGATAACAAGTTATGCATTAATCCTTCTACTAATAAGACATTAGATATAGAGGGTAGAGTACCGTTACCTATGGTTCCAGAGCCAATGATTTTACCTTTCTGATTGCCTCCGAAACCTACATACCCTCCATCTTTAAGTTCCAGACTTTGGAACATATGCTTTCTTCCCGTCATGTGTCGCGAGCATCCAGAGTCCAGGTACCATGATTGGTGTTTCAATCTTGCTGTTAAAGACATCTGCAACATATAGGATTTTATCCTTAGGTACCCATTTTTCTTTGGGTCCTTGTTTGTTAGTGTTCACAGAATTCTGATTGAGCTTTGGTTTCTCAATAGAATTTGAAGAGTAAGATTCACTGGTATACTTTAAGTCATGTTTGTGTCCGTATGTGAAGTGAGAGTCTAAAGGAGTGTATTTTATGATCATATCATCAACTCGCTTTGGTTTATATGGAGCTTCACCTTTAGGATTAACATAACCTATGCCTTTTCTCCCATTTCTACTAACTCCATAGATCATTGAAGCCATTTTGCTTCTGTCTATGTTTTTAGTTAGAAATTTTTGAAAACTATAGTCGTAATTTTTTAGGACATTATTAGAACTAGTGGAAACTTCTGAATCAGATTGTTTATGAGATTTTTCAAAAGAGTTGAGTTTTGAAACGGTTTCTTTTAACTCAGAATTTTCTGCTTTTAGCTTTCTGTTCTCTTCAGACTCAGATACCAGATCGTGTTTCAGATTCTTATATTTGAGCTGAAGTTTCTGATAGTTTTCAAGAATTTCTGACACACTTTCTTCTAATTGAGATCTAGAAAAGTTAGAGAATACCTCTTTAGTTTCTGAATCAGAGTCTGATTCTGATGAGTTTGAATCATCTGATATGTTGGCCATTAGGGCAATGTTCGCGTGTTCATTTTCTGATTCTGATTCTGCTTCAGAAGATTCCGAGTCATCCCAGGTAGCCATAAGACTTTTCTTTCTTTCCTTGTTAAACTTTTTATTTGGCTTTGGCTTTTCTTTCTGCAGCTTAGGACAATCACTTTTGTAGTGTCCAGGTTCCTTGCATTCGTAACACACCACCTATTTGTTTCTAGACTTTTGTGTCCAGAGGATGGTTCAGAATGACTGCTTGATCTTCTAGAGTTTCTGAATTTTCGTTGCCTATTTTTCCATAGTTGTTGGATTCTTCTGGAAAGGAGTGATAGTTCATCTTCTTCTAAGGAGCCACCAGAGCTTTCTTCTTCTGCCTGAAATGCTTTAGTTTCAGATTTATATTTAGATTTAAGAGCAATAGACTTACCTTTCTTCTGGGGTTCATCTTCTTCTAGTTCTATCTCGTGACTTCTTAGAGAGCTGATCAGTTCTTCAAGAGATATTTCGTTGAGGTTCTTGGAGAGTTTTAGTGTTGTGACCATGGGTCTCCACACTTTTGGTAAGCTCCTGATGATTTTCTTGACATGATCTGATGTTGAGTACCCTTTATTCAGAACTTTTAGTCCAGCAACTAGAATTTGAAACCTTGAGAACATTTTCTTAATTGTTTCATCTTCTTCCATTTTGAAGGCTTCATACTTCTGGATGAGTGCCAGAGCTTTAGTCTCTTTGACTTGAGAGTTGCCTTCATGCGTCATTCTCAGAGAATCAAATATGTGTTTGGCTGATTCTCTGTTAGTGATCTTTTCATATTCTGTGTGGGAGATTGCGCTGAGGAGAATCGTTCTGGCCTTGTGATGATTTCTGAAATCTTTCTTCTGTTGATCCGTCATGGTTTTCCTTTCAATCTTCTGACCGTCTTTTCCGACAGGGTGAGTGTAACCATCTGTTACCATATCCCAGAGATCACCATCATGAGCCAGAAAGAAACTTTCGATTAGATCTTTCCAGTAATCAAAGTTTTCGCCGTCAAACACCGGTGGTTTACCACTGATTTTGTCGTTGTAGTTCTGAACGGATTCTGCCATAGTGCTTTTTCGTGAAGGATCTTTTATCTGACACGGTTAAGTGTTAGCACCCAGAACCAGGCGCTCTGATGCCAATTGAAGAAACGAAAAAAACACAAGAAGGGGGGTTGAATTGGAGTTTTAAAAATTTAAGGCAAAGGACACGTTGGTTATCCTGGTTCGATTGAACTCAATCTACTCCAGTCCACCCGCCAAGGTGATTTCGCCTCTCTCTTGAGGACTTAATCCACTATTCAATTAGAATTACACAGACATAGGGACAACCGTCACTGTCTTCTTGAGTTTTAACCACAACTTGGTTTTCTCAAGGAATTTCAACTTAGAAATAATATGTTACTAATAAGCTTTCTCACCACCGTGAGTTTTTACAATATTTTTAACAAAAATGAAAACAGATGAGGAACTGATGGATTGTGAAAAGTATGAGCGCTCGTGTTTTTTCATCTGTGAAGGTGCTCCTTTAAATAGATGAATGTAATTGATCCGTTGGGGACATGTGAGCCAATTTTGGAGAATGATAATAATGCCTTTTAATGCTTCTTTCCAAAAATATAGATATTGTCTGTTTCAATCCGTTGCATTGTGATGCTCATAAATGTGAAGGATAGCGTATCAGAGTCCACACAGATGTGATGCATAATCAGAGTTTCTGGCTTGATGCAACTTTGGTGCTGAAGCGTGAGACATCCTTCATCAGAACTTAGCTAGCTTAGATCTAGTGTTTCTTCCATATCAGAGTTTCGCTTGATTAGAACTTCGCTTTGCTTAGATCTTGTTTGCTTTGCTTGATTAGAACTTCGCTTTGCTTAGATCTTGTTTGCTTCGCTTGATTAGAACTTCGCTTTGCTTAGATCTTGTTTGCTTCTATATTAGAACTTCTTTCCATTAGAACTTCCCTACATATCACAGAAAATGAATAAAGGAGCATCAAGTTCTAAATAATATAATGTTTGTTATCATCAAAACTATTAGGAGTGTAGAATCAATTCTTGTTCTAACAGTGTTCGTGAGTGGTGGAAGAAACTGAAGTTTTGTGTTCAGGAAATGGAGAGGGAGGAGGTTTAGAAGTGTTTTGTTCCTTTGTTCTGTGTTTTTTTTTCGAATCTCCCCCCCCACCGTTTCTCTCTTAATCTTCTCTATTTAACCCCCAGAAAAAAAAGAATTGTTCTTGAATTTTGATTCGAATTTGCCCGTTGTCGTGCAGTCGTTTTCATGTTGCAGGAGCATTGGGTAGTACCAGCGGGTTTACGTTGAGGTTGCAGAGACTTTCTGGACGTACGGTTTTTAAACAAAAGAGGAGGAACAAAACTTGCATTTTAATTTGATTCTCTTGAGCCACATGTCGATTTCCAATTGGACAAAAGCCAAGTTTGAAAAGTCAAACAAAGCAACTTGGTCCTTATAGACTGATAGCAAGTGATTCTTCCAATTGCACTCAAAAGAAAACCACGATGTACCAAACAGGATAATGAAAAAAAAATCTATTACAATATGACTAATAAAATAAAACTAATTAATGTTCTAATTTAATTTAGTTAAAAAACTAACTTAATAATTAATCTAATTAATGAAACCAATTTCTTAAAATTAAACTAAATTGAGATTATTTTAAATTAATCAAATTAAAACAATATAAATAAAATTAAAAAAAGAGCCAGGCTGAAATTAAATTAAAATAAAACGAGTAAAACACTAAAATAAATACTAAATTAAAATATAGAGAAAATAAATAAAAACATCAATTAGCAGAAAAAATGAGGGTAAAATTTGGGGTACAACACTATGTTATGCCCGGGTCCTCCTTGATGGTAAGGACAAGTCTGATCCGCTTTGAACCAAAAGGGTGGATTTTCCGTTACTGTAAGAGGAGACCTGGTTTGGACATGCCCCTTGACCAGTAAGAGCAAAAATAGTTCTGCGTACAACATTGGTATAGGGTCGAACCCTGGCGGTCGCATTGTAATGTTGTGTCCTTTGCTGATATTGTTGTTGATTAGGTTGGCTATGCGCAACCTGAGGTTGATACGTAGGAACAGGCGCAGAGTTGATAACAGGAGTTACAGATGCTACTGGTTGGTACCGCTGCCTTTGCATTCTGAGAGAGATATTCCCAATATCTTGCTCTTTTTTCTTAGGGAGAGCACTACCATATCGTTTTATACTACTTGATGATCTAGCATCTTTAACTAAACATCCTTCTCGGACGGCTTCCTCAAGACGAACTCCCATGCCTACCATCTTGGTGAAGTCACTGGGCGCACTGGAAACCATTTTGTCGTAGTAAAATGAGCTCAAGGTTTTTAAAAAGATCTTTGTCATCTATTTTTCCTTAAGAGGTGGACAAATCTGGGCGGCGATTTCACGCTATCTCTGAGCGTACTCTTTAAAGGTTTCCTTGTCCTTTTGTGACATCGATCTGAGTTGATCTCTGTCTGGTGCCATGTCCAGGTTATACTTATACTACTGAACTAAGGTCGCGCCAAGATCTCTAAAAGTAGCGATCTTAGTGCGGTTTAAACCCAAGTACCATTTGAGTGCGGCACCGGTTAAACTATCCTGAAAGTAATGGATCAGTGGCTCCTGGTTCTTTGTCTGAGCTGACATTCGCCGAGCATACATCACCAAGTGACTTTGAGGGCAAGAGTTACCCTTGTATTTTTCAAAATCGGGTACCTAGAACTTGTGCAGAACTTTCACATTGGGGACCAAACAGAGGTGTGCGGCGTCCTTTCCAAATAGATCCTGACCGCGAATGTCTTGCAGTTCTTTCTGCATTTCCAGGAACTGTTCCTGGAACTCATTCATTCTGTCGAACATACTTTCACTTCCACCAGACGGTATCTAGGAAACTTGTCCTTCCGGGACAGTGTGTACCACGAGTGGTGGTATAGTCATTAAGGAAAAGACTCTTGGTGCCTCCCGAAGTTTGTAACCTTCAGAAGTTGGTGTCATGCCCCTGGCATCCTCGCTTTCCCGAAGTTTGTAACCTTCAGGCCCAACAGTTCCTGTTGCAGTTTCCAGATCTTCCATGATCAGTGGAATATATCCTTTCGGGATATAGTTGAGTGGCATGCCCCAGGGACGATCTTTCGGCATTTTGTACCTAGGATCAGACTTTTCCAATATGGGCGTTGATGTGGTCTCTAAGATAACAGTCCGTTGTTGTTGCATCTGAGCTTCTGCTAGAGCTTGCATGTCGTTATGAAGCCTTCTTAGATCTTCTTTCAGAGTGTCAATCTCTTCCCTTAATCCTCTGTTCTCTTCCTCGAGATCATCCATTTTCTTTTGTCGATTGGCCTGAGTATTGTATGAATGAGACAGTTTGACTCTAGAATCGAGACACAAACGTGAGATTCGTAGGGAAGAATAATGCGTTTATGCGAGAATGATGAATGATATGCAATGATTATTATTAATTAATAATGTTAATCAAAAGAAACTTCGACAATTTTGATTGAAAATATCACACAGTGGGGGAAACCCCGTTTTATTGAATTTGAAAGATTGCAGAAATGGAAATACAGTAGATTATAAAGTGATGTAAAAGGAAATATCTAAACTAATGGATCCTGAGTCCTCTTTGAGGAGAGCTCAGGTGCTGGTTCTGGTGCTTTCCTTTTCTTTGACGGGGGCTCTTGAGCCGTTGTCGGGTTGTCATTCCTTTGCCAAGTGAAAGGAGCGAGCAAATTTCTTTGGTCATCCTAATTTTCTACAGCTGTTGTATTTTCTTACACTCCACGTTGAGAATGCGGTACTTGTTCCTCCAAGACCTCCTCTCTTGTTGAACTTTGTTGAGAGTAACTTGAAGTTTTTCCATATCAGACATAAAATAAAGGACGGGGTCCCTTAATGGAAGAACTTCCTGACGGGTAAGGCATCCTCAGCTTGAGAGCTCTAGTTTGTACCCAGTGGAGATAAGGCTCCACAAAGACACAGTCCGGTTTTCTTAGAGACTCTCTTCCTTTCCTATGAACGTGTTTCCAAGCATGCACTATTTTTGTCTTTAGTGCCCTGTCATTTTCCCCTTCCTTGAAGAAAAGACCTTCCAGATGAGCATTACGCGGGACATGCCTCATTGGGTATCCGAATTGACGACGGACTAACACCGGATGATAGTTGATTCCTCCCTTAGTTCCTATAAGGGGTACGTTTGGGAAATTTCCACAATGGTCAATGATTCTTATCCCGTCATAGATTCGATTGTACCAATCGATGTCAGAGTTGGTAAGAGACATGATTCTCCACGACCAATGTAAAGTATTCTTTTGATCCCAAAATGCAGCAGACTTGGGTAAATGAGAAATGAACCATTTGTACAGTAGGGGTACACAACATGTGATCATTCCTCCACTGTACAAATTCCTTAAATTTACAGAATGATACGCATCTGCGAGCAAGGTCGGTACAGGGTTTCCAATCAGAAATATCTTAATGGCATTGACATCTACAAAGTTATCGATGTTGGGAAACAAAAATAACTCGTAGGTGAGCAAAACAAAGATGCTCTCGAAAGCGGCCACGTTCCCTATATGGGTAAAGTAAAAGGCTTTTTTTTTATCAAGAATTGGGCTGGCAAACCTTGGATGCCACCCTTAGTGGTCATGTGAGTCCTGACTTCTTATTCGTCCAAATAAATTGCTCTTGGAATGGTTTGATCTTTTGGAATTTCTTCCAGTCCAGAAAAAGGAGCCTGATCAGTGATATGCAGATCAGCCAGGTGAGAATACTCCTCCAGTGTTGGTGCGAGCTGATAATCTGGGAATGTGAAACAGTGATAAACCGGATCATAGAACTGAATGAGCATACCAAGTAATCCCTCAATTACATGAAACCTTAACAGAGACAGCAGTCCTCCATACTTAGCTCTCAAATCCTCTAACTTTGGAACCTTGAAGGTATACTTATGAGTCTTTCTTCTACCGAAATCCATTACGCAATCTCTTTATCTGACATTTGCAATCATTGTCTCAGTTTAATTTGAAAAAGAGAGACTAGAAGAGATTTTTTTTGTTTTTAAAGTTTTTTAAATGAATGTATGAATGCAGCACACAAAAACATAGAAAAAACATGGGGTCAAAGGGTCGGTGTCATGAAGTCAAAGCTCTACCCCCCCCCCCCCCAAAGGTTTATACTGGTGATTTTTTGTACCTGTCCTCAAAATTATTGATCTCTCTTGGGTTAACAACAATAAGTGGATAGCCAGCGAGCTAATGTATCCTAGAGTGACCTCAAATGAGGGTAGTATTGTGTGACAACTATTTCCGATAGCTTCTGCACTACAAAATGGTTTTAGTCTACTAAAAATCTCAGCTTCTCAGATAACCTAGTCGACCACACTACTTTCAACAACCGAAGTCGTATAGGCAATGTATCTGCAAAGGGAGTCTCCACTGAGTTTGATGGTCGACCGGGGACTCTTAGCTGGAATTCACTCCCAGTAAGATTACCCGTATTGCCATCACCTATCTTAGATGTATACTCAATCTTTCCACATGCGGCATCACACACATTCCCATTAGCAGAAAAAATAAACACAGATATCAATTAGGAAAAGCAATATATATATATATATATATTTGTCTTAATCATCCTAGACCTCTAGTCTTATGATCCTATACAGACAATGACTCCCCAGCAGAGTCGCCATTTCTGTGATACTTCGTGAACTCAGGGTTTTCTACCGAAGATTGTGAGAAAGAGAAGAGGGCCCTACAATGGGCGTCATTTTTCTCTGTAGCGCGATTTTTGTGGTCTTGAAGCACCATCGCTCTGGTACTACAGTTCGATTCATTTTTTATCCTGTTAAGCTGATTAAGGAAGGGAAATAGATGTCTCCAATTAACCCTGCTCGCAAACTGAGGTTAAACAGTCAAAATTGTTGATTTACAGATGCTATTAAGATGTGGGCCACTCTTCAGTTATTTTGTTGAGAACATAGTGTTTGGACTATTTGTGAGGCTTTTGGTAATGTGTTTAGATTTGATGCTTTTGGTTTGATTTGGTGGAGATACTGGATTTTGGGTTTTTGATTAGTGTGCTCGCTAAGATTTTTCAATCTTATGCCTATGTTTTCCCGTTTAACAAAACAGGGAAATCAGAGCGATCGTAGTTCCTCCTATTCTAAGGGAGGAAAAAGGTTGTTTTGGTGTCTTGTTCAAAGCCCAAGACATAAAGCTAAAGGTGATTTGTATCTTGTTCAAAGCCCAAGATGTGAAGCTAAAAGGTTTGACTGAGAGAGAACTTGCCATCTCTAAAGAGGAGTTGTTGATGTTTGTATGCTGTGAGCAAAGCACAAATTGATGCTAAAAGGTTGATTGACTCAACCGGGAATTTCTCTATACAAAGCCTAAGAGGAGGCTATTGACCCAACAAGAGGGTGTTTTTATATGTCTCGTACGAAGCCCAAGATAGAGGCTAAAAGGGTTGACTCAACAAGAGAGTGCTAACAAGTGAATGACTCAACAAGAGAGTGCTTTTATATGTGTCTAGTACGAAGCCCAAGGCGGAGGCTAAAAGGTTTGACTCAACAAGAGAGTCTTTTATGCTCAACAAGAGAGCGATTTAATGTCTCGTACAAAGTCCGAGATAGAGGCGAAAAGGAAGATTGACTAAACAAGAGAGTTTTTTATACTCAACAAGAGAGTGTTTTAGTGTCTCGTACGAAGCCCGAGATAGAGGCTAAGAGGGAAGTGACTCAACAAGAGAGTCTTTTATTATCTCGTACGAAGCCCGAGATGGAGGCGAAAAGGGAAGTGACTCAATAAGAGAGTCTTTTTTATATGCCCTGTATAAAGCCCAAGACGGAGGCTAAAAAGGTTGACTCAACAAGAGAGTCTTTTATACTCAACAAGAGAGTTATTTGATGTCTCGTACAAAGCTCGAGATAAAGGCTAAAAGGGGTGATTGACTCAACAAGAGAGTCTTTTATACTCAACAAGAAAGTGTTTTAGTATCTCGTACGAAGCCCGAGATGGAGGCTAAAAAGTTATTGATTCAACAAGAGAGTCTTTTATACTCAACAAGAGAGTGATTTAATATGTGTCTTGTACGAAACCCAAGACGGAGGCTAAAAAGGAGACTGACTCAACAAGAGAGTCTGAAAAGGTTTAACTCCTCTAGGGAGAATCATTGTACAAAGCCCAAGAGGAGGCTATTTTACCGCTGTGGATTCTGGAGATCCTGAAGCGAGTCCAAGTGTGGGGAACTCTCATGAGAGAGACCGGGTTTCAGAGTGATTAGTGTTTTTTCCTATATTTGAAAGGAACTTGAGAATGTCTTTGAGACTCAAGGGGTTGTAGACTGTCCAAGTCTAGAGTTTTATCTTTTGTACAATGCCGAAGAGGAGGCACGGGTGTTAAGGGATGAGTATCAACCCTAAAAATGACTGGAGGTTTTACACTAGAAAGACTGCTCTAGCAAAGGATGACTAAGTTCTGTCTTATACCTTTAAGAGGTCGTCAGGGTCCTTGTATTAAGCCCAAGAGAAGGCATGAGAACTTCTAAGAAGTCGAAGGGTCCTTGTACAACGCCCAAGAGGAGGCGGGGATGCTTTTAGGAAGCCTGTGGGTCCCCAAACCAAGAGAAGTTCAAGACATGTTATTCACAGAGAATAGATCAAGCCAGGAAAGTTCTTGAATTTGGAAGAAACTCAAGAGAAGTTATTCACGGAGAATAGATCAACTTTGGGGAGTAGAGTCTCTTTGACGATTTCTACAAGTGATAGTCTAAGAAAGGGTTCACTGAGAATGCTGCGTTTCTCTTTGTTCCATATTGTTTAACCCCAAGAGAAGGGAAGACTGTGTCTGGTAATCCTATTGGGGATCTAGTTTTGTTTGTATTTAAGAGTGACCAACAAGGATTTACCTAGTTCTAGACGTAGTTTCTGGGGAAAACTCTAAAATAACTATACTAGTATTACACAGTTGATATTTGACAAGTATATAAAAGGATGTGAAAGAAGACTTACAGTGAAACAACCCCACAATACAATTATATATGTTAAAGCGGATAAAGAAAGCAGGAAAATTCTTACTCGGTTGTAGAGCTTCCATGCTGTTTGGTTAGTTGTTCAACAAAGAAAGCTTTGATAATAATATTATATTCAAAATCAAAGGAGAAAGTGCTTTGAAACGATTGTTGGGGCTTAGAGCTCAAGGAGAGGCCCAAGGTTTAACGATGATTGCACCGTTGTTTTGAGAACTGTACAGAGGGACTTATACAATATGTGATGCCCACAAAGTTTTTATGTACAAGGGGATTGGTTCTTACACTCTATTAGAGGCCCACATGTTTTTTGTATCAGTGATGGGGCTTACAGCTCAAGGAGAGGCCCAGGGTTTTATTTTGAACTGGCGATCGTGCCGAGAGCTTATCTTTTAACACATAGAGACTCATACAATATGTGAGGCCCAAAAAGGTTTTGGTTAAAATGGGATTGGGTCTTACACTCTATTATAGGCCCAAATGTTTTTAGAAAAGGGATGGGCGTATAACACGAGGGTTGGCACAAGGTTCTTTTGTTTTAAAAGGCGACGATCCCGCCGTGATTTTGAAAATACAACGGGACTTATACAACATCTGAGGCCCAAAAAAAATGGTTTGTATTTACCAAGGAATGGGTCTTACACTCTACCAAGAGGCCCAAAAAGTTTGAAAATGATTTGATGAGGGGAAACTCAAAGAAACCCTAATTTTGTTTTCCTTAAAAGTAAATATTTAAAGAAAATCAATAAAAATGATAAAAATACCAAATAAGTTTGGATAAACCACTTGTGATTTTTGTTTAAGGTTTGAAAAATGAGGTTTTAATCACAAGATAAATTAAAACTCATTTGGTTTTGATTTTCAAGATAAATATTCACTTTTAAAATGTTTAAAAATAATTAAAAATGAATTTATTCACAAAAATACCAATTATATTAAATAAATAATATAAATTTGATTTTTTTTGTGGAATAAAATATTTCAACATTTTTTGTGATTTTTTGCAAAAAGAACCAATAAAAAATAATTAAAATTGAGGGAGTTATTAATTTTTCAAATCATTAAAAATAATATGAAAATTAATAAAAATATGGAAAAGTGGTAAAAAAGAGGATCTGGGGCGAGGCGGATTCGAACCCTAGACCTATTGTGTTCAGGGCGCGCGCCTTACCACTGAGGTGGTGATACATCAGTGTATTGAAACACAACCACAAATATACAAGGCTTGCCTTGTATTTTGGCCTGGCCCAAGGCAAGGCAAGGCAAGATTTTGGTTAGAAACGTGAAGGCCATAACTTTCTCATTTCTCCATGGATGGAGACCAAATTTATATGTATCTGACCTAGAATTTCACAAGGAATCCAATGGTGGTGGTAGTTTTTTGAGAAAATAAATCCTCCTAAAAAACCGATAGTGGTTTTGAAATAGGCCATATTTTGCATTTTCTGTGCTACCTCTTGGTACATGCATGAATTACATGATAAATTGGTGCAAACACATATAGCATGTATAAGAGATGCATGATCAGTGGACCTCAAAGCAAGGCATATTTCAGGGAGTGCAAGTTGAGATGCTTACCTCTTTTGGAGCTTTTTGGGCAATCTGTCAAGTGCCTTGTTCCAGAAATGTTTTGATGCTTTAAACACTCTTAAATGATCCTTTAGAAGCTTTTAGGATGATTGGAACCAGCTGGAAACCTCAGGAATGGAAACTGGCCCTTTCTTGCAAAAGGGGCAAAAGTGGCCAAAATAACAACTTCCTCAAATGGTGTTCCAGATGTGTGAAACCATTTGGGACAGTTCAAGGATGATATTTTGAGTATGTTTGAGGCTTTGTTTGGTTTGGAAAGTGACTGAATCAAGACATGGCTTGCAAAATGCAAAACAGTCAAAATTTGAGGTTTTGGAGGTTGACTTTCTGATTTTGGTGTTACAAGTCACTTGTCAGAGTTTGAACAACTTAGATATGACATATTGGATGTGTTTGGATCATGGGCTGTGATGGAATTGCTCTCTAACTCAAAAACTCAGAGTTACCTTGCTAAAGAATGTATTTTTGCCTAGAGAAAGAGATTTTGAGGAAAGCAAGTGTTGTAGTGCTTTGGTGTACTCAAACTGAGCACAATTGAGCTCTATTTATAGTAGAGCAAGTTTGTTTTGGCTGCAATAGTGAATGACAACTGCCGCAGAGGTTTGGCCAATGGTTGCATTTTGGAATCTCAAGTCTCCTCTAGCCATTGACTAAAGGTTAGGGCACAGGCTGTTGGTCCCCTTGGTCTTGGATATGTCTTGACTGAATTCAGTTGGAAATGACTCAGTTCATACCACCTTGGTGTATCCATTGAATGCTCCAAAACAAAATTGGAGTCTTGTCCCCTCTTTAGGGTTTTTTAGGTTTGGCATGCTATTTTTAGTTCCAAAGACTTGGGAGTTTTGGGATCAGTGTTTGTCCCTCCTTGGTCCCTCACTGATGTGTTCAGATGGATAGAGTTGTTTGTCATTTGCACAAATTTGGTAAATCGAGCAAAATGCACAAATCTGCCTTGCCATGACAGTTTGCAGCAAGGCATATTGGCATGGTCATATCTCATGGCTCAAGTGGAATTTCATGGGGTTCTTGGCCATTTTGGAAAGCTCCCATATGATACAACATATGTGTGATCATAGTTTGTTTTGATACCTTTTGGATCTAAGTGACAAATGCCCCTAAATTTGGAAAAAAGTGAAGGCAGATTCTTAGTGAAATTTTCACTAATTGTTGGAAAAATTGACATTTTCACTTTTTGTGATTTTGGCCATTCCATAACTTGAAATCCATGAGGAATTGGAATGAGGTGTAGTTGAAACTTTTAAAGTATGTCGTGAGAGCTACAAATCCATCTTTGGATCAGCCCAAATGGTTGTTTGGATCTCAAGTTATGATCCTTGGAAGTTGGTACTCTGGCCACTTTATTTCATAACTTAGAAAATTTCTAAGTTTTTTATGGTTACCTCTTTTACAAGTTATCCTACTTTTCTTGATGAATGTTGATTCAAATCATACATTAACATCATTTTAGGGTCAAAGAACCATATTTGTGAAAAATCTCAAAAAGTCAAAGTTGACTTTCGTGCACAGTTGACTTTTTGTCAGATGAACTCCAAACTGTGCGATCCTCTATGAAATCAAGTCCTTGACCTAAATTAAACTTGATGGATTGATTTCATAGGTGTTATAGGGTGTATTGAATCATGTCCTAGGGTTTGGGAGCATGTTCTGGTCAAAAGTCAAAGATACAGTTGACTTTTTCCGCGAAACCCTAACAGTGGTTCTGATGAACTTGAAACTTGGGAATCAAGCTTCTTGGATCAATCTATTATTGAAAATGGATCAATGTGGTGTATTAGAGACCCTCAAATCATGTCTTGAGGTTTTGGCTCCTGTTTTATCCCAAAAGTCAACTTAGGGGTGAATTAGGTCAAGAAACCCTAATTCCTGATTTTTGATGAATGCTCCCCCTGAGGCTAAATTGACTTGATGATTGGGTCCATGATGTCCCATGGAGTATCTTAGGTTAAGCTTTGAAGCATTGGCTCATGCCCAGAGGAAAATTTCCATCTAGAGGCCCTGGTCGACCAAAACCCTAATTTGGTGACACTAGCGATCTTGAGGCTTTGATCCACCTGGAAGGGAGCAACCTTGTGCTTAATCCCTTGATGTGGGAGTACTCTTGATCCTTTGTGGATGTTTGAGAGTTTAGATAAGTTGAAAATCATGTCAATTCTTGATTGATCCTTTGTTTGAAGCTCAGTGAGGGCTTGAAACCCTGATTCCTGTTTGTAGTGAATGCTCACCCATCTTTGGGGAGACTGATGAGGCATGATGGTTCATCCACATTGTGATGATGATTTTCACAATGATGGGAAATCTTAGTGGTCAAAATTTGGGGTATGACAGAAGGCATTTCTTGAATGGCCTTGACCTTGTCAGGATCAACCTCAATTCTTTCCTGGCTGACGATGAACACTAAAAGTTTCCCTGAACGGACACCAAAGGTGCACTTGTTGGGATTCAAGCAGAGTTTGTACTTTCTCAACCGCTCGAATAGATTTGACAGATGGGTCACATGCTCCTCTTCTGTTTTAGATTTGGCAATCATATCATCGACATATACCTCGATTTCCTTGTGTATCATGTCCTAAAAAAGAGTAGTCATGACCCTTTGATAAGTTGCCCCGGCGTTCTTCAAACCGAACGGCATTACCTTGTAACAAAAGGTACCCCATGGGGTAATGAACGAAGTTTTCTCCATGTCTTTCGGCGCCATTTTTCTTTGATTATAGCCCGAGAATCCATCCATGAAGGAGAAAATTTTGAACTTTGATGTACTGTCAACCAGCATGTCAATGTGTGGTAAAGGAAAGTCGTCCTTTGGACTGGCCTTGTTTAGATCCCTGTAGTCTACACACATTCTGACCTTTCCGTCCTTTTTCGGAACGGGTACTATGTTGGCTAGCCATTGAGGATATTCTGACGTAGCGAGGAAACCCGCGTCAATTTGTTTCTGTACCTCCTCTTTGATTTTGATGGCCATGTCTGGGTGATTTCTTCTCAACCTTTGTTTTACTGGCGGATATTCCGATTTTAACGGTAGATGATGTTCCACGATGCTGGTATCCAACCCTGGCATGTTCTGATAGGACAAAGCAAATACATCGGGGAATTCTTTGAGAAGCTTTATCAAACTTTCTTTGACAGTTGGACTGAGCAGTGCCCCAATCTTGATTTCTTTTCTCTCTTTTTTTGAACCTAAGTTGACCGTTTCCAACGGCTCTGTATGAGGTTCAATAGACCTTTCCTCCTGTTTAAGTAGTCGGGAGATCTCCTCTGGAATTTCGTCGTCAACTTCTTCTTCAGCCCCAAATACCAGGCATTCAAAATTGGGAGAAGGCATTGGATCGTATGTTTCAATGGGGTTTAAAACAAGCAATTTGCATGACATGATGATTGTTTTTTAGAAGAGATAGAGATAATGCAAGAGTGTGCGGTGTATTTTGGAAAACTGCTTGTTTTTATTATTGAATTGTTTTTTTTTAGGGTTACCATTTTCTGGAAAAGCAAAAAGAGAAAACAACAATAAATGCAGAAATTACAGAACGACGTTATTTTATTTATGATCTTGTCGATTCTTGAAACTATAGCCCTATAAAACAAAACTCTGTCGCTTTGGGCAAATCGAAGAGGGATATTTACAGAAAGTGAGCCCTATCAAAACATCCATTTCACCTGGGCAGGGTGAAAGGTTAAAGACAACAATTACTTTGACTTATGAACAACTTTCGGAACATCGACAGCAACCCATTGGCAGCGAACTCCTCGGCGAATCACAAAGTCTGGCACCTTCCTTGATTTGTCCTCAGAAATAACGCTGATTTCTGGCGGAGTAGGATCGTTTGGAACCTGTTTCCCAGGCAGAGTTGTCGTGGATGAACTCTTCTGTTGCATCTTGCATAATATTTGTGCTCTCAGGTAAATCTCCCCATCCAGTTGGTTGGATGTCTTCGAGCCTGATACGAGAGCCTTCAGGAGCGGTTTATTTGACCAAGTAGTCGAACCTTCCACTTGGTTGTCCTAAGTTGTCCCACACTTCTCTGGAACTTGAGGAGTCATCCTTCTCGATGACGTTGACCTCAGGAAAAGCATAGTTAATGAATTCTAGTCCTGCATACTTTGCAAATTCATCGTCGTACGAGATATTTTCTGAATACCCTGAGTGTTGATCCCATGACATGGTGGGGACGCAGGTATTCTTCTCAATGATGCTCAGCTGATTTTCATTGTTCGACTGATTCTCCTGCCCTGAGTTTCCTAGGTACGGCTGCCAGATAGGCAGGCCATCCATTGGGCCATAATAGTCGTGGTCAAAGTTGTCTTTCATTAGAGTGTCCTCCTCTAATGAGTTTGGTGGAGCACGACATCCTTCAGGATCACAATCTCTGTATATCATTCTGACGTCTGACCTGGGTATAAATCTCGGACTCTGTGCGGGATAGCAAAATGGCGTAGGCACCTCTTCCTGAGACATATAACCATCCTCGTTAAGATAGGACTTCCATTCTTCCTCCGCATCGGAGGAATCTCCCTTGTTGATGGTATGGACTTCTTGATGCCATGGGTGAAGGAAACCTCCAATGTAGAAGAAATCCTGAATGGGATGAAGACTTTCATCGTTAGTAGCAGTCTGGGTACAGGTTGAAGAAAAACCAAGACCCTTCTTTATTTTATTATTAGTAGGAATAACAAGCTGTCCCCACCCTTTTGTATTGTTACTTTTGATCACTTCGAGAGCATCTTTGTTTGAGGAAATCTATATTCCCTTTGCTGATTGATTCTCATTGCTCACCGACAGTGCTTGGAACTGGGTTCCAACAACCTCCTCGGGTTCTACACAAGTAGATGATGATAGGTTACTTACGAGCAAGGCTTGTTCTCCGCAGATAGTGACAAGTTGATCGTTCTTGACGAATTTTAGTTTCTGGTGCAGTGTCGAAGTGACTGCCCCAGCCTGGTGTATCCAAGGTCTTCCTAATAAACACCTGTATGCTGCCCGAACGTCCATGACCTGGAAAGTGATTAGGAAAGTGTGAGGACCGATAGTTATGGGAAGGTCGACTTTGCCGATAACTGCTTTCTGTGATCCATCAAATGCTTTGACGATGACCTCACTGCCCCTCATCGGGGATCCTTTGAATGATAGTCGCATTAATGTAGACTTCAGCATAACATTGATGGCCGATCCGGTATCTACCAGTACGCTGGCTAAAGCATAGTCCTGGCAGTTGACTGTAATATTGAGAGCCAAGTTGTGGCTTTTTCCTTCCTCTGGCAGTTCTCCCTCACTAAATCCCAAGTTTGTTGCAGGAAGTGGTGTTAGAAATGATGCTATCGAACTGTCTTATTGTTACATCCTGTTCCACAAAGGCTTGCTCTAAGACTTTCTGCAGAGCTTCCCTGTGAGCCTCAGAACTGAGTAATAGAGATAACACAGAAATTTTTGAAGGAGTTTGCAACAGTTGATCAACAATGTTGTATTCACTCCTTTGGATGAGCTTCAGCATCTCATCGTTGTTCTTTGAAAGGTCGGGATCATCGGATTGACCGACCGGTGAATTGGGAACTTCTGTCTCAATTTCCTTTTCTCTGTTAGGTTCTCCAACTCCTCGGTTGAAGATTCGACCGCTCTGTTTTACTCGACTGATGTCAGCAATATTCACGACGGAGGGTAATGGAACTTGTTGCGTGTCTTCGTCTAGATAGATCAGAAGCCACCAGTGATTTAACAAGTGTTGCAAAGTTCTTTGAACGAGAGCACAACCTTGGTCACTCTCACGACATCCCTTTCAATTCAGATAATTATGCAAAGTCAGATTGGTTATACCCTAGGTATATTGCCATACCCATTCTATCTACGATGCATCTTGACCAGATTGGTCCTCAATAAGAGTACATCATGAATTTGATAGCTGTCGTTAGACTCTCCCTCTATCAAGTTAACTGCAGCTTTCTCGTGTTGAGGCAACAGGTTCGTGAGAACATTCGGATTCGTATCTTTGAAAGACAAGACCCCGCTCCTAACAAGATTTTTTACGTCGAACTTGAAACTGAGACAATTTTCTATGTTATGCCCCGGTCCTCCTTGATGGTAAGGACAGGTCTGATCCGCTTTGAACCAAAACGGAGGATTTTCTGGTACTGTAAGAGGAGGCTTGGTTTAGACATGCCCATTGGCCAGTAGTAATGGAAACAGTTATGTGTACAACATTGGTATAGGGTCGAACCCTGGTGGTCGCGTTGTATGGTTGTTGTTGTACTGAGGACGAGCCCGCTGAAGAGGCTGTTGTGTCCTTTGCTGATATTGTTGTTGATTCGGTTGGCTTTGCACAACCTGAGGTTGATACGTTGGAACAGGCGCAGGGTTAATAGCAGGAGTTACAGCTGCTACTGGTTGGTAACGTCGCCTTTGCTTTCCGAGAGAGATATTCCCAATATCCTGCTCTTTTTTCTTAGGGAGAGCACTACCGTATCGTTTTGTACTACTTGATGATCCAGCATTTTCAACTAGGATTCCTTCTCGGACGGCTTCCTCAAGACGAACTCCCATGCCTACCATCTCGGTGAAGTCACTGGGCGCACTGGCAACCATTCGGTCGTAGTAAAATGTGCTCAAGGTTTTCAAGAAGATCTTTGTCATCTATTTTTCCTCAAGAGGTGGACAAATCTGAGCGGCAATTTCATGCCATCTCTGAGCATATTCCTTAAAGGTTTCCTTATCCTTCTGCGACATGGCTCTGAGTTGATCTCTGTCCGGTGCCATGTCCAGATTATACTTATATTGTCTAACGAAGGCAGCGCCAAGATCCCTGAAAGTAGCGGTCTTAGTGCGGTTTAGTCCCATGTACCATTTGAGTGCGGCACCGGTTAAACTATCATGGAAGTAATGGATTAGTAGTTGGTGGTTCTTAGTCTGAGTTAACATCCTCCGCGCGTACATCACCAAGTGGCTTTGAGGGCAAGAGTTACCCTTGTACTTTTAAAATTCGGGCACTTTGAACTTGTGCGGAACTTTCACATTGGGGACCAAACAAAGGTTTGCGACGTCTTTTCCGAATAGATCCTGACTGCGAATGGCTTGCAATTCTTTCTGCATCTCCAGGAACTGTTCCTGGAACTCATTCATTCTGTCGAACATACTTTCATTTCCACCAGATGGTATCTGGGAAACTTGTCCTTCCGGGACAGTGTGTACCACGGGTGGTGGTACAGTCATTACGGCAAAGACTCTTGGTGCCTCCCGAAGTTTGTAACCTTCAGGAGTTGCTGTCATGCCCCTGGCATCTTCGCTTTCCCGAAGTTTGTAACCTTCAGGCCCAACGGTTCCTGTTGCAGTTTCCAGATCTTCCATGATCGGCGGAATATATCCTTCTGGTATATAATTGAGTGGCATGCCCCAGGGACGATCTTTCAGAATTTTATACCTGGGATCAAACTTCTCCACTATGGGCGTAGATGTGATCTCTGAGATCACAGTCTGTTGTTGCTGCATCTGGGCTGCTGCCAGAGATTGCATGTCACTATGAAGCCTTCTCTGATTTTCTTTCAGAGTGTCGATCTCTTCTCTCAACCCTCTGTTCTCTTCCTCGAGATCATCCATCTTTTTCTGACGATTGACCCGAGTATTATACGAATGAGACACTTTGACTCTAGAATTGAGACACAAGCGTAAGATTCGAAGGGAAGAAGAATACGTTTATGCGAGAATAATGAATGATATCCAATGATTATATTAATTAATAATGTTAAACAAAAGGAACTTCGACAATTGGATTGCAAATATCAAACAGTGGGGAAACCCCTTTTTATTGAATTTGAAAGATTGCACAAATGGAAATACAGTAGATTACAAAGTGTTGTAAAGTAAAATTCTACGCTAATGGATCCTGAGTCCTCTCTAAGGAGAGCTCAGGTGCTGGTTCTGGTGCTTTCCTTTTCTTTGACCAGGGCTCTTGAGCCGTTGTCGGGTTGTCATTCCTTTGCCAAGTGAAATGAGCGAGCAAATTCCTTTGGTCATCCTGATTTTCTACAGCATGTTGCTCTAAAATCTCAATCATAGCATCCTTATCTTTCAATAGCTGCTGTATTTTCTTACACTCCACGTTGAGAATGCGATACTTGTTCCTCCAAGACCACCTCTCCTGTTGACCTATGGTGAGAGTAACTTGAAGTTTTTACTTTTCAGACATAAAATAAAGGACAGGGTCCCTTAATGGAAGAACTTCCTGACGAGGGTAAGGCATCCTCAGTTTGAGAGATCTAGTTTGTACCCAGTGGAGATAAGGCTCCACCGAGACATAGTCTGGTTTTCCTAGAGACTCTCTTCCTTTCCTGTGAACATGTTTCCAAGCATGCACTATTTCTGTCTTTAGTGCCCTGTCGTTTTCTCCTTCCTTGAAGAAAAGACCTTCCAGATGAGCATTACATGGGACATGCCTCATCGGGTATCCGAATTGACGACGAACGAGAATTGGATAATAGTTGATTCCTCCCTTAGTTCCTATAAGGGGTACGTTTAGGAAATTTCCACAATGGTCAATAATTGTGATCCTGTCATAGATTCGATTGTACCAATCGATGTCAGAGTTAGTAAGAGCCATGATTCTCTGCGACCAACGTAAAGTATTCTTTTGGATTGTATAGCAGGGGTACACAACATGTAATCTTCCCTCCGTTGTATAAATTCCTTAAGTGTACAGAATGATACGCATCTACGAGTAAGGTTGGTACGGGATTTCCAATCAGACATATCTTAATTGCATTGATATTTACAAAGTTATCGATGTTGGGAAACAAAAATAACCCGTAGGTGAGCAAAACAATGATGCTCTCGAAAGCAGGCACATTCCCTATACTGGCAAAGTATAGGGCTTTCTTTATCAAAAACTGGGCTGGAAAACCTTGGATTCCACCCTTAGTGGTCATGTGCGTCCTGACTTCTGACTCGTCCAAATAAATTGCTCTTGCAATGGTTTGATCTTTTGGAATTTCTTCCAGTCCAGAAAAGGGAGCTCGATCAGTGATATGTAAATCAGTCAAGTGAGAATACTCCTTCAGTGTTGGTGCTAGCTGATAATCCGGGAATGTGAAACAGTGATAGACCGGATCGTAGAACTGAATGAGCATAGCAAGTAATCCCTCAATTACATAGATCCTTAACAGAGACAGCAGTGCTCCATACTTAGCTCTGAAAGCCTCAGGGTTGGTGATAATCCTCGCCAAACCTCTTAAATCCTCTAACTTTGGAACCTTGAAGGTATACTTATGAGTCTTTCTTCTACCGAAATCCATAATGCAATCTCTTTCTATGATATTTGCAAACATTGTCTTAGTTTAATTTGAAAAAGAGAGACTAGAAGAGAAATTTTTTTTCTTGTTTTTAATGTTTTTTAAATGAATGTATGAATGCCACACACAAAAACATAGAAAAAACATGGGGTCAAAGGGTCGGTGTCATGAAGTCAAGGCTCTACCCCCCCCCCCCCAAAGGTTTATACTGGTGATTTTTTGTACCTGTCCTCAAAATCATTGATCCCTTTTGGGATAACAACAGCAAGTGGATCGCCAGCGAGCTGATGTATCCTAGAGTGATCTCAAATGAGGGTAGTATCGTGTGACAACTATTTCCGATAGCTTCCGCACTACAAAATGGTTTCAGTCTACTAAAAACCTCAACTTCTCAGATAACCCAGTCGATCACACTACTTTCAACAATCGAAGTCGTATAGGCAATGTATCTGCAAAGGGAGTCTCCACTGAGTTTGATGGTCGACCGGGGACTCTTAGCTGGAATTCACTCCCAGTAAGATTACCCGTATTGCCATCACCCATCTTAGGTGTATACTCAATCTTTCCACATGCGACATCACACGCATTCACATTAGCAGAAAAATAAACACAGATATCAATTAGGAAAAGCAATATATATATATATATATATATATTTATCTTAATCATCCTAGACCTTTAGTCTTATGATCCTATACAGACAATGACTCTCTAGCAAAGTCGCCACTTCTGTGATACTTCGAGAGCTCAGGGCTTTCTACCTAAGATTGTGAACTTAAGGTTTCCACCGGAAATTATAAGAATGAGAAGAGGGCCCAACGGTGGGCGCCATTTTTTCTGTAGCACGATTTTTGTGGTCTTGAAGCACTATCGCTCAGGTACTACAACTCGATTCATTTTTTATCCTGTTAAGCTGATTAAGGAAGGGAAATAGATATCTCCAATTAACCCTGCTCGCATACTGAGGTTAAACAGTGAAAACTGTTGGTTTACAGATGCTGTTAAGATGTGGACCCAACTTCGATTTATTTTGTTAAGAACACAATGTTCGGATCATTTGTGAGGTTTTAGGTAATGTGTTTAGATTTGATGCTTTTGGGGTTAATTTGATGGAGATACTGGATTTTGGGTTTTTGATTAGTGTGCTCGCTAAGATTTTTCAATCTTATGCCTACGTATTCCCGTTTAACGAAACAGGGAAATCAGAGCGATCGTAGTTCCTCCTATTCTAAGGGAGGAAAAAGGTTGTTTTGGTGTCTTGTTTAAAGTCCAAGATATGAATCTAAAGGTGATTTGTATCTTGTTCAAAGCCCAAGATGTGAAGCTAAAAGGTTTTGGATGAGAGAGAATTTGTCGTCTCTAAAGAGGAGTTTTTGATGTGTGTATGTTGTGAGCAAGGCATAAATTGATGCTAAAAGGTTGATTGACTCAACCGGGGATTTCTCTATACAAAGCCTAAGAGGAGGCTATTGACCCAACAAGAGGGTGTTTTTTACTTGTCTCGTACGAAGCCCGAGATAGAGGCTAAAAGGGTTGACTCAACAAGAGAGTGCTAACGAGTGACTGACTCAACAAGTGAGTGCTTTTATATGTGTCTTGTACGAAGCCCAAGGCGGAGGCTAAAAGGTTTGACTCAACAAAAGAGTCCTTTATACTCAACAAGATTGTGTTTTAGTATCTCGTACGAAGCCCGAGATGGAGGTGAAAAGGAAGATTGACTCAACAAGAGAGTCTTTTATACTCAACAAGAGATTGTTTTAGTGTCTCGTACGAAGCCCGAAATAGAGGCTAAAAGGTAAGTGACTCAACAAGAGAGTTTTTTAGTATCTCGTACGAAGCCCGAGATGGAGGCAAAAAGGGAAGTGACTCAACAAGAGAGTCTTTTATACTCAACAAGAGAGTTATTTGATGTCTCGTACAAAGCCCGAGATAGAGGATAAAAAGGGGTGATTGACTCAACAAGAGAGTCTTTTATACTCAACAAGAGAGTGTTTTAGTATCTCGTACGAAGCCCGAGATGGAGGCTAAAAAGTTATTGACTCAATAAGAGAGCCTTTTATACTCAACAAGAGAGTCTAAAAAGGTTAGCTCCATTGGGGAGAATCATTGTACAAAGCCCAAGAGGAGGCTATGTTACTGCTGAGGATTAGATCCATAGGCATGCCAAAGGGTGGGGAACTCTCACGAGAGACTGGGTTTCAGAGTGGTCAGTGTTTTTCCTATATTTGAAAGGAACTTGAGAATGTCTTTGAGACTCAAGGGGTTTTAGACTGTCCAAGTCTAGAGTTTTATCTTTTGTATAATGCCCAAGATGAGGCACGAGCATTTAAGGGATGAGTATCAACCCTAAAGTGGCCAGAGGTTTGACACTGGAAAGACTGCTCTAGCAAAGGATGGCTAAGTTTTGTCTTATACCTTTAAGAGGTCATCAGGGTCCTTGTATTAAGCCCAAGAGAAGGCATGAGAACTTCTAGGAAGCCGAAGGGTCCTTGTACAACACCCAAGAGGAGGCGGGGATGCTTTCAGGAAGCCTGTGGGTCCCCAAACCAAGAGAAATTCAAGACATGCTATTCACAGAGAATAGATCAAGCCAGGAAAGTTCAAGGATTTGGAAGAAACTCAAGAGATGCTATTCACGGAGAATAGATCAACTCTGGGGAGTAGAGTTTCTTTGACAATTTCTAAGAGTGACAGTCTGAGAAAGGGTTTACCGAGAGTGTTGCCTTTCTCTTTGTTCCATATTGTTTAACTCCAAGAGAAGGGAAGACTGTGTCTGGTAATCCTATGGGGGATCTAGTTTTGTTTGTATTTAAGAGTGACCAACAGGCGCTACCTAGTTCTAGACGTAGTTGCTGGGGAAAACTCTAAAATAACTATACTAGTATTACACAGTTGATATTTGACGAGTATATAAAAGGATGTGAAAGGAGACTTATAGTGAAACAGCCCCACAATACAGTTATATACATATGAAAGCAATAAATGAAAGCGGATAAACACTTACCCGTTGTAGAGCTTCCATGTTGTTTAGTTAGTTGTTCAACAAAGAAAACTTTGATAACAATATTATATTCAAAATCAAAGGAGAAAGTGCTTTGAAAAGATTGTTGGGGCTTACAGCTCAAGGAGAGGCCCAAGTTTTAACGATGATTGCACCGTTGTTTTGTAAATCGTAGAGAGGGACTTATACAATATGTGAGGCCCAAAATTGTTTTATTTACAAAGGGGTTGGATATTACACTCTATTAGAGGCCCAAAGATTTATTTTGGTACAAATGATAGGGCTTACAACTCAGGGAGAGACTCAAATGATTATATTTTAAACTTGCGACCGCACCGAGGTTTGAAAATACAGTGGGTCTTATACAATGATTAAGGCCCAAATTATTTGGTTTTCAAAAGGGGTTGGGTCTTACACTATATTAGAGGCCCAAAGAAATTTAAAGAAAAGAAATGGGGCTTATAACACGAGGTTAGGCCCAAAATGTTTTGATTTTTGAACTCGTGATCACGCCGAGATTTTCTTTTAACGCAGAGGGACTTATACAATATCTGAGGCCTAAAATTGTTTTGTTAAAAAGGGGGTTGGGTCTTACACTCTATTAGAGGCCCAAAAGTGTTTGAAAAAGTTTGATGAGGGTTGAATTAATCAAAACCCTAATTTGTTTTCAAAAATATATTTTAATTGAATAAAAACTCAATTAAAATTATCAAAATTGTTAAACATGTGTGAAAAACAAATTGTGGTCTTGGATTAATGTTTCAAAAATCATGTTTTAGCTCACAAAATGATTGGAAACCAATTAAATTTGGAAAATCAAGAAGGAAAAACATTTTACATGTCAAAAAACAAATAAAACATTAATTCTTTGCAAAAATATCAAATATGTGAAATAAATAATATTTTTGGAATTTTTTGGTAAAATAAAATATTTTAACATTTTTGTGAATTATTAAAAAAAGAATCAACTCAAAATCATTAAAACTCAGAGAGAAATTAATTTTGAATCAATTAAATAAAAACCACAAAATTCAAATATTCAAATTTTCAAAAAAGGCACCAAGAACATGGCAAGAACACGCGTCACCCTCTGTTTCTGCAGATTTGCGTTTTCTCTCCAATCTCACTGAATACTTGATGAAATCACACAAACCGCATATCAATCTGCTCGTTTTCACCTCACGATTATGTCTATGGTCTTTAATTTCATTTATTTTGAGCATGGAATAAGAAATCAAAGAGAAACCTCAAGAACCCTAAAACTTGCATGAAGGCTCAGAAATTCCATACACGATTCAAACAAAGCAATTGATTGAGGGTAAACACTTTATGCATGATTATGAACATATGGCAAAATTATTGTGCAGCAAAATATGCATGGATCATAGAGTTAGAAGAGCTCATGCTTACCTCTTGCAGTTGGTGATCGTGTTTTGTGTTGGAGGTGTTACAACTAGGTTCCAATGATGTGGATAGCTTCCCTAGGTGCCAAGTGATGTGCCTGAGTGCTTGGAATGGATTGAAACAAGTTGGAACTGAAGATGGTACCTCAACTGTAACTTGGTTAAAACCTTGAGCAGTTCGCTGGTGATTCTGAGAAATCATTGTTCCAGATGTTGTTTAAGTGTTTGGATCACTTCTATATGAAGTTTATGAGGTGTGTGTATGCGTGATTGGTTTGGTTGGAATAGCTCTCAAACTCAAAACCCGATAGTGACTTGCTTTGGAAGGCAATTTTGGAGTGAAAGAAGAGATTTTGAGGAAAGCATATGTTTGATGGCTTTGGTGTACTTAAACTGAGCACAAATGAGCTCTATTTATAGTAGAGCAAGTTTGTTTTGCAAGCAATAGTGAATGGCAACTGCAGCAGAGGTTTGGCCAATGTTGATCAATAGGAATCTAAGTCTCCTCTAGCCATTGACTAGAGGTTAGGGCACAGGCTACTGGTTCCCTAGTTCTTGGATATGTCTTGACTGAATTCAGTTGGAAATGGTTCAGTCCATGCCACCTTGGTGCATCTATTGAATGCTCAAAACAAAATTGGAGTCTTGTCCCCTCTTTAGGGATTTCTAGGTTTGGCATGCTATTTTTAGTTCCAAGAACTTGGGAGGCTTATGGATCAGTGTTTGTCCCCCATTGGTCCCTCACTGAGGTGTTCAGATGGATAGACATGTTTGTCATTTGCACAAATTTGGCAAATCGAGCAAAATGCACAAATCTGCCTTGCCATGACAGTTTGCAGCAAGGCATATTGGCATGGTCATATCTCATGGCTCAAGAAGGAACTCCTACCTAGATGGACAAGTAGGGATTGCATTACCTAATCCTCATCCTACCTTAACCTTAATAAAAAATTAAGGTTAAGTTAAGATCCCAAAGGGGTGTGAACGAGTTACACAAACAAGCATTATATCACATAATCCACAAATGAAATAATTAGAGAAAGCAAAATGAAAAAAGATGAAAGAAGAGCTGAGTAATCACGTACTCAAGTACTTTACCTCATAAGCCAACCTAAGCAACCTTGGTTAAAAGAAGGTAAATCACAAGCACTAGTTACCAATTACTTGAAAAGTTATGCATTAAGTTCCTAAACTAAGACTAGGTGTCCTATACTTGCGTTAGATGCAACATACAACTATAAACAATGCAAGATGAGCTCTAAGAGTGAAGTAACATGCATAGGCCAGTAAGTATACCTAATTAGCTTTTACTTATGTTAGGATGTTAAAAGAAATCAAACTAGGTCACACTATGCACTAAAACACCACACAATTTGCTATTGTTCACAAACTAGGTGAGATGAGTGTTTAGGAGTCATGTAAGTGGATTAAAACATGAGTATTCCTCAAAGTCAGAAGTGAATAAGGTGTATTGATGTGTGTAAATGCCATTGGGTTAACATGGAAGTCATGTATTAAAACATTCACAATGGTTAAGTAAGTTATGCACAAGTATAGTCAACTAGGATGCAACATACAATTGGTGCTTATGCAAAAGACATGTGAGGATGAATGCATGCTATGGTATGGTATAAATTCAGAAGCAATATCATGTTAAAGATGCATAAAATAACTCTCAATCATCATAGAAGTTTCACAACGTTTCAAGTTTTTATAAGCTATAGCAAGGCAAACACCAAAACAATGTTCAAGTAAGTCCTAGAAGTTAGCTACTTGTGACACAAGTAAAAGAGAAGTGTGAAGGGTGCATACACATGTTGAGTAAGCTAAGGTCAGTACCTAATGACCCCTAATAGGTCATGTCTAAAGCCTAAAAGAGTTGGGAAAGGATGGAACATGGAAGAGTTAGACAACTAAGCAAACAAAGTTCAATTGAGAGATGTAAGTCAAGTTGTGTTTTATGAAACATGGAATGCAATTATGAGTGATTATGCTTTATGGAAGTTAAGGTCAGTATTAGAGGTCATGTAAGATGTATTGAGATGTAGATTAGATGCATCATGTTATGGCATATTAGACAAACACACAAATGAACACAAGTTTTAACATTGATGCAACATTTATAGGTGACACAACTTTAAACAAATGGGAAGGGATTAGAGGTCAAGTGGGGATAATCAAATATGTTATAAGTCAAAAGCTACAACATATTTAATTTGGTCTTCAAGTCCTATAAAAGTTAGTGAAATAATGTCCTCAAGAGACCTAAGAAGGGGAAGCAAGTCAAAGGAGCAATTCATGTTCAATTCAAACACATTACAAGTCAATCAACATTTACCAATTAGTGACCTATAAATGGGATCTAAAGACCTATAATTGTGCCAAAACAAGTGGGTAAAGATGCCTTAAAAGGTCATTAAGAAGAAACATTGCTACATCATAAAAGCTCCTAAGGAAAAGGCATCAACAATCAATCAATCAAAGTAATATTAAGCAAACAAAAGAATGGGATTAGAAGTCCTAAAAATTAGGGGAAACAATTAAATTTATCATGAAGTCAGTGGTTATGCATAGCCAAAAGATAGGCTAAAAATTTGTCTCTTAACATGCTCAAACTAAGCCAAACAAGTCACTTATGACCAATTGTAAAACATTCACAAAATGGCACCACAAACACATCCAAATTTGGCCTAAAAAATCCCTAAAAATTGGACAAGGTCTATAAATGTATCCTAAAGTCAAGTTTCTATCAAAAGATAGGCTCTAAATTTGTCTCTTAACATGCTCAAACTAAGCCAAACAAGTCACTTATGACCAATTGTAAAACATTCACAAAATGGCACCACAAACACATCCAAAATTAGCCTAAAAAATCCCTAAAAATTGGACAAGGTATATCAATGTACCCTAAAGTCAAGTGTCAAGCCTCATGCAAAAATTCAGTTCACAACTCCTTGTAGAAAATCAATTATGAACCATGTAGCACAAAGTATTATCACAGGAATACATCACAAAGAAAATTCAAGAAAAAATGCCAAAACTAATTAAAAATGAAAATAAAAATCAAGAAAAATTATTTAACACCATTATGAATCCACATGAATCTATTTAAGATTTTTAGGCCTCAGGATCTATTTTTAAAAATTTATTTTTGAACATACATCAAAAGAAAATGAAAATACACAAAAATAGAGCCAGGGGTGCAAGCATAGCAATTTTCAGTTCATATTCCTCATGGGCTTAACAATAGGGGTGCGAAAAGCAGAAATACAAGGCCCAATGCGCATGGGTCTGATGGCCTATGGTGTTCTTCAGTCAATATTTTGACTCAACGTGGATCATTGGATCAAGAGTCAAATGAGAGTACACAGATCTTATGGTTAATCATGTGACTGGGAATGGATGTACAGGGTAACAAACATATACTTACGCACAAAACACACATCCCTCACAACATTACAATTATCAGAAACAAAATAAATAAAAAAATAAAAAAAGGAAAAAGAAAATGAGCAACACGTGAGAAGGAGGATGCAATTTTAATGTGTTGTCCCTCTCTCATTGGCTGTTATGGCTATGCATAGCCAAATGGATACCTGACATATATGCAAACAGAAACGTCTGGGGTCAACATAACACACGTCGGAGCTCCGCTCCAGTCGTCTTCTCCGATCACAGCGCCACCGTGGTCGGTGGTAGAAATTCCCAGAAAAATCACATGAGTACATCATCTTGCTCAGTTTTTCACGTAGAGCACAAATCTACTATTATCTTTTCCATCTCACATGTATATAAGCTAGATCGAGGCAATCTTTAAATGCCCTAAAAATTGAGAAGCTTCATTTTTCCTAGTTCTTTCACACAACAACCAATGCCTCCCCAAGGAGGACCCATACCTACCACATTCTTCTATCAGTGAGATTTAATACAAAAAAACTCAAAGTTTAATGATACTGACATGGCCGGAGAACGAAGCAATAGGTTCTAAGAAGTCCAAAGATGGCTCATATGTGCCTCTAGATCACTACTTTGGCCAAATAAAGGCTTAACACTCTCTGAATTTGGATGCCAAATGGGTTTTGATGAAGATGATGTTGAACTCGAATATGACAATAGAGTAGTTACAGCTCTACCTCCATGCGTGCAGGAGCTTCATTGAAGTTTGCAGATGATGATTCTTGATGAGAAATAGAAGAAGATCTTTGTTCAGTGAGTTTCGAAGGGATTTGCCAAAGTGGAGAGAAATTGGAGAATGGTGAAAAATGGTTTTTATGGCCTAACTAACCTCGGTTATGATTGGTTAAGGCTCTATATATGCAGGGCTTTTGTATGGTTAACAATGAAATCATGGTTAGAGAGTCAGTTATGGTGAAGTTAAGTAAGATTGAAAGTGAGAGTGAGATCAAATGCATGACATGGTCTTGGTGTAGTGTAGATGCATGGTGGTTGTGGTGTTTCCTAAGGTGATGGAGGGTGGCGATGCAATGGTACAATGTAGCTGGTATAAATGAAAAGCTTGCTCATAAAGCTCTTATTTTTCCTCTCAAATTTTGAACATATGTGGTATGTAGGTTGTACACATGCATGTGAGAAATGTCTTGTATGGCTTAATATGGCAATGGTGCGCATCATGAAGGATGGTGGCAATGCAGCAAGTTTCCTTTGTATATTTCCAAAGGAGATAACACATTTTATGAGACTTGTGGAAGAGTTCAAGGGAAAGACTTTAGTGAGACACATCTTGGGAATTTGTGAGTGAAATGGTGTGATTTTTGTATCTATTGAAACAATGAATTTGATAGAACAACATTGTTGTTTGGTGCAAATCAACGTGAAGATTGGGTCACTATGCCAAAGAACCATGAAAGTGAGAGCTATGCAACTAATTTTCTTTTGTTTGACTCAAAAATCTCTAAGTGTTTTAGTAACCTACCATATCCAAACCTCCACCCTTAATCACTTGTAACTACCAACTCAAGGGACCATTTGTGATGAAATTGAAACGTGTGCAAAGTTTGTAGATCAAAGAACATTATCTATGTTGAAAGCATCTTGAAATCGTGCCTTAATCATGGAAATATTTGGCCATGAACATAACTACTCATATATGAAAACTTACTAAAAATAGAAATGTCTAAAACCAAACTTTCCAAAAATTGCATATTTCCAAATTTAGCAACTCTCCACTAAGTCTTGATTCTTGATGATCCCTTTGGAGTTTCTTGATCAATTTTGTTCATTGCCCATATTCAACATGAAGATCATGATGTTGACCTCAAAAAGTCAGGGGTTGACTTTTTCCCTAATTAATTGACTTTTTTCCCCAATTTCTTGATTTTTTATGATCCTCTTGACATCTCTTGATTGAATTTCACCCATTGGCCATGTTTGACATAAGGAACATGATTTTGACCTTGAAAAGTCAAGTGTTGACTTTTTCCCTAATTAATTGACTTTTCCCCCAATTTCTTGATTCTAAATCAATCTTCCAAAGGAAACTTTTATGAAAGAAATTGATGGCTCAAATCCCAATCATAGATTCTTAGGGGCATGTGGAATATCATATGATCAAGTTTTGCCCAAAAATCAGAAATAAACTGACTTTTATGCAAAATCCTAATTTGGTCCCCAAAAGTTAGGAGAAAATGATTGATCCTCAGAATCCAAATTCCTCTGACTATGATGTAGATTGCCTCAAACCAAGATGATTCATGTGATGAGATAATGTCAAAGACCCAAGAACACTACTCATGGAGGTGTCTCAAGCTCAAAAGGTGAAAACCCTAGTTGATGACCAACCATCATGAGAGTGCACTCTTCCTTCATTCTTTTGCCAAATTCAAAACTCTTGATGACATGATGGGCCATATGAGTTGTCTTTGAGGTATGGTGAGCCTTTGTGGATTGATGAATTAATGTATCTCATTCTCCTTGCCTTGCAAAATATAAAGATGGTGACACCTTTGACACCATGCCTTGAGAAAACCAAAGAGGTATATGTAATGTTCATGACCTAAATGCAAATGAAGTGTGAAGCATAAGCCACTTATTGGGTATAAATAAGAGGGCAAATTTTGAGGTGTTACAGCTGCCCCTATTCAATAAACTATGGACTTGAAGGGATGAGAGCAACGGTTGTCAGATATTCAAGGTGTATAGGGATTGAATACCGGAAGAACTAGAAAATTTGCGCTCTGTGGGTAGAAGAAAATGTGTGGTAATATGTTTTTAATTATGGGCTGATGTCAACCGAAGGTGGTCTCTACGGATAATTGGCTATCAACCCAAGTTAGATCAAGCAAAGGATACGAGAACAGCCGAAGGCAGACTCGAAAAGAAAGACCGACCGAAGGCGGACTAACAATCAAAGAAAATGAGAACGGCCGAAGGCGTACTCTAAAGGAAAGACCAGCTGAAGGTGGGCTAACACATAAAGGATACGAGTACGGCCGAAGGTGGACTCGAAAAGAAAGACCAAGCCGAAGGTGGCCTAACAACAAGAGGTGCGAGAACGGCCGAAGGCGGACTAAAAAAGAAAGACTGGCCGAAGGTGGGCTAACACATAAAGGATACGAGGACGGCCGAAGGCGAACTCGAAAGGAAATACCACTCGAAGACGAACTCTCAAACAAAGGATACGAGGACGACCGAAGGAGAACTTGAAAGGAAAGACCGGCCGAAGGCGGACTGACATATAAAGTAGATGAGGACGGCTGAAGGCGAACTCGAAACGAAAGACCAAGCCGAAGATGGACTCTCAAACAAAGGATACGAGGAGGGCCGAAGGCGAACTCAAAAGGAAAGGTCGACCGAAGGCGGACTGACATATAGAGTAGACGAGGACGGCCGAAGGTGAACTCGAAACGAAAAACCAAGCTGAAGGTGGACTCTCAAACAAAGGATACAAGGACGACCGAAGGCGAACTCGAAAGGAAAGGCCGGCCGAAGGCGGACTGACATATAGAGTAGACGAGGACGGCCGAAGGCGAACTCGAAACAAAAGACCAAGCCGAAGATGGACTCTCAAACAAAGGATACAAGGACGGCCGAAGGCGAACTCGAAAGGAAAGACCGGCCGAAGGCGGACTCATATATAGAGTAGACAAGGATGGCCGAAGGCGAACTCGAAACAAAAGACCAAGCCAAAGGTGGACTCTCGAACAAAGGATACGAGGACGGCCGAAGGCGAACTTGAAAGGAAAGGCCGGCCGAAGACGGACTGACATATAGAGTAGACGAGGACGGCCGAAGGCGAACTCGAAACGAAAGACCAATCCGAAGGTGGACTCTCTAACAAAGGATACGAGGACGGCCGAAGGCGAACTGGAAAGGAAAGACTGGCCGAAGACGGACTGACATATAGAGTAGACGAGGACGGACGAAGGCGAACTGGAAACGAAAGACCAAGCCGAAGGTGGACTCGAAAAGAAAGACCGGCCGAAGGCGGACTTAAAAGGAAAGACCAGCCGAAGGTGGCCTAACAAGTAGGGAATATACCATACAAGACAACTCTACTGGGGATAACAAATAACGAAGGGTAAGAGCAACAGTTCTACGACCCTCATGTTTGTCTGAAATCACTTCTGGGGAACTGGCTATGCCTTCACTCTGGGGGTACACAGTCTAATAAAACCCTTTTTGGGTATTCGAATAAAGTACCAACTGGCTTATGCTTCGTATGCACATGTTTAAATTTTCCATGGCGTAATGCTCCATATCAATGGAAATGCTACGCGTTTTAGAGGATGCAATGCAATGATCACTACATGCAAAATGCAAAGAGAAATCCATGCTGGGGGGATAATAACAACTCTGCTGAGGAAATAGCCATCGATCTGACCTTCCAACTCTCTGTGGGAAAGCATCAACTCAGCTGGGGATAACGTTGACACAATCTGGGCTCTGAAATGCCAAACCTGCAGAAGATTTCTATAGGGAATGATGACCTTGCTAGGGAGGTATCATCTGAACCAAATCTGCTTGGGGAAGGACTATAACCATAGAACTTCGCTAGGGAAATGACAACCTTCTGGCCTAGCTGCTAGGGGGTTGAGATCAAGCGAACTCTTATTGAGGAAGGAACAACCTTCCGAGGAGATTGAGATCAAGCACCTTCTACTGGGGATAACCTCTGAACTTCATACCGATCATGAGATAAGAAGATAAATATGTATTGCCAATAACCATTGGACTTTAATTGCAGGCAACATCATTGATTTGACATGCTGGAGGAGGAGAATGCTCTGACTTTCCACCCTTTTCAAAACTGCTTGGGAACATTCCATTATTTTACATTGTTGGGAGTGAGGAATCCTTATACAATACTAGGGATGACAACCTCAAGGAAGAACCTTCTGGTTGAGGGACCCACTCTTGCTTGGGGAGAGCCATGACTATGGACTCCACTAGGGAAATCGAACTTCCTGATGTCTTGCTAGGAAGAGGGATATTCAGATACTCTGTTGGGGAGAGGCACTCCATTGAATTCTGCTAGGGAAAAGAGATCAAAGACACCTCTTGCTAGAAACAACCTCTGTTTCAAGCTTCTGGGTTGATCAACTGCCCATTGATCCTCATGAGTGAACAACGATTCATTTAATTCTCCATTTGCCCTAGACTGCAAGGTCTATGAAAGAATTTTGCCTCGAGAGGATTTTACAGAAGGCGTAGCATCCAAAATGCCCCAGTGTTTTCAAACTCTTGGAGAGGTACTTCTGACTAGCCATCCTTTGGAAAGGATAACTTCTTGTGCTCTTGAGGTGGCCTGCCATAGTACGAGCCTTGAAGTGACTTTGCCCCTGACTGGCTGATCCTTGAGAGATTTTCCAAATCGATCTAATTGCCCTATTTAAACAGTTTTTGGAGAGATTCAACGGATCTCAACGTGGTTGCCCCTAGTTTGGCTAAACTTTGAAGAGATTCCTCGACGTGACTGTCCATGATTGACCGCTCTCTGTAAAGACTTTCTCAACTCGACTGCCCCAGCTTGGCTACACTTCGAAGAGATTTCTCAGCGTGACTGCTCCTGATTACACTACTTTTGGAGAGATTTATCGAATCTCAACATGATTGCCCCAGATTGGCTGAACCTTGAAGACATTTCTCGACGCGATTGCCCCAGATTAGTTATATCTCAACACAACTTGCTGGGAACGCCTTTGCCCCACATAGTCTTTCAGCAACATGTCCTTTGGAGTCTCAGGCATCTTAACTTGGCATAATTAAGCTCCTCAACTGATTTTCATCATGTAAGCTTCTTTGATGTCACACAAATGTATGCAAGCAGAAAATATTTATTCTGAAAATGATTATTCAAATGCAACACACATGTTAATCTTGAAGTCTTTATTGAAAAGATTTCGCAAAGCCATGTGAACGAATCACTACTTAGGATACGACATTGATTTTTGAATGAAAGAAAGCATGCACATGCAATACCGACAAGATCTTTTAGCATCACTCATGGGAGTCAGGAACACTATCTCATCGGAGTACGCTCTCGAAATAAACCCTGTTTCAATTAGGAATTTTGAGGGTTATATCGTGGTCTGGTTCACGGTTTGATAAAAACGGATTTATGGCTCAAAGTTTATTGGTGCCCACCCGCTCTTCGTGATGTTCTCCATTCATATGTTCAGCTAATCTGACTTAAGCGCTCATCTCTCAAAAAGATGTTATGATCTTTAAGGAACTCATGCAACTAATGGTTTGACACCTAATGAGGTTTTGGATTGACAGTCACCCCTTTTTGTCTTTTGTTCATGGTTACACGACTTTGTTCTTGCTGGGGGATTTTCTTTTGTAATCCTTTTCGTTTTTCGCTTTATCATTCTCTTGCTTTTTTATCCCTAATTTTTGCCTGGACTGATTCTTTTGAATCTTTAGATTTTGAAGTCCAGCGGGATGCCCTAACTTTTGCCTAAGTCGTTTGTTTTCAAGTTTCGACTTAGCTGGCTTTTTTCTTTTTCTTTTTCTTTTGATTCTTCTTTTTTTGAACAAATCGTGTGACACCGTTCTCTTTGACTTGTTTAAAAGGGTTGTGACAGCCTCACTCCTTGATTGTTGATGGATAACCATTGTGGTTTCACATCTCTTGACCTCTTGATGGTGGAATAAAAGGTAATGGATCCTCAGATGCACACTCCTTTCGAAATTTGAACGCTCGGTCAAATTAACTGACGCCTACCCTGCCCCTGGATTAAATGTGGGGGGGTTTTCATACGAAAAGAAACTCCTACTTCAAGGCTCGAAGGGGTTAAAAAGGGTTTATCTCCCTTATATCTCTAGTGTTTGGGGGTTCGAAACAATGCTTGTACATCGTCAACAGGGTCTTATTCAAAAGCACACCTCTAGAGGTTTTTGCGTTTTCAAATCATTATCCTCCCTCAAAGAGTTTAAGCAAGAAAGTCAGTATTGCAATGCACATGAACATTTAAGAGTGAACACGAATGGATTACTTTAAGAAAAACATGCTTATTGTATTATGATTGTCATTCAAAAAACAAACAAGTTTCTACATGCAGACAATGTTTAAACAAACAAATAAGGGCTACATATGAAAATGCAGTAAAGGAACTGATGATTGCCACTATTGAGGAGACTTGGCTCCGTCTGGACTTGTTGATCTTGGGGACTTTCAGCAGTCTGCAGTCTGGATGTTCATTCTATTACTGGGGTGGTGCCAGATTCCCACCTTTATCTGGTGTGAACACAATAGTCTTGGAGTCAATCAGATCCTGGACCTTGTCTTTACCTTTGTCTCTGAATAACTAAAAATATTCAATTAAATGGCCAGGTTCCCCAGAATGGTAGTCTCAGGATCAATCCCCACAGGATAAGGAGAAATAGCCGGAACTAATCGCTTGGTTTCCCCTAATGAAAGCTCGAGCAATTGAGGGGACAACTGGATATGAGGCACATGAACTGTGTCGAACTCCCTTGTTGGTTTCCTATGCTTCCGATGACCTGCATGAGCATTTAGATGATATCGATTCTGATTGATCATCTGATTATCATTACCTGGAACAAACAGCGGCTGTGGGGAAGAAGCCCTTAGAAGTACAGGTTGCGAATGATATTCATGAGTTACCCCTTGAACTCACTTGATGAATGGGAACTAGCCGCTGACAAGAAATTCCAGAAACCGTAAGGTTGTGGAAGAGATCCACAATGTGCTTCATGGTTTGAAGGAGATTCCAAAGATATAGGAGGAATAACACCTTTCGTTGCAGCAGTGGGTGCGGGACTGCCCTCTTGTCTCAACATAGTTCTCATGACCTCCATAACCAAGCCTATCTGGGTCCTTAGCTGATGAACTTCCTCACTCAACATTTTCTGATCCTGGAATAACGCTTATAGCTCCACCATGAAATGCCCCATTTGGCTCTGGACGGCCGTCACTTCTGCTTGAATTTGCTCCATGATCAACTTTCAACTTCTTTGAAGAGTTAAGTCTGAAATTCTGAAGAAGACCAGATCAGGATGAGAATAACCAACTTCAAACACCTGTTATGCAAATGAGTATGGAAATGCTATGCAAATGACATGTTCAAATATTTCCAAGGAATCATTCTGCTTTGATTCAAGTTTTCAACAGGAATACCACAAGGAAAAGATAGACAGCTCAACTACGAGACTCAAAGTTAAGATCCTTAGAAATAAAAGAACATGTATGTCTGGATGATGGTATGGATGCAGAGACATGGGATCAAGGCTTCCATAAATTATAAATAAGGGTTGTGCTGATGACTGGATAAGTGCATAGGTATGCTCTGGAGAAAATACCAGAATACCAGAATGTCCGAATAATCAGAATGCCAGAATGCCATAATATCAGCGTAATCAGAATACCAGAATAATCAGAATGCCAGAATACCAAGCTGATAAATCCACACTGATATGAAAACCAGAATATTAGAATAATCTGAACACCATAATACCATGATGATAAGTACACACTGATAAGAAAACCAGAATACCGGGTAGGATGAAGGTTACAGTTACCTGCAAACCTGTAAACACTCGCCTATTCTCACATGTAGGTTCTAAAACGAATGATCCTCAGTTTTTGGCACTGAGGTCGAGAAGAAATAATACATTCATCCTTCTGGGTACAGTATTATCGACAATCAAGGAGTGCCTCCACTGATTCCCCCTAAAAAAAGGTCATCCTATGGCAGGTTCTCAGCTTCGAGTCCTCAGATCAAGAAGCGTAATGGGTTTGTCATTTCTGGTATGCCATTATCGCTTCTTAGGAGGAGTGCCTCAACTGAGTCCTCGGGAATGGTCACCAAAGTCGACAGCTCATCAAGGGAATATATAATGGCCTGCATCAACATGCAGTATCAGATATCTCCTAGAAGAACCTCGCCTAGTTGTGGGTATCGTGAGCACTACACGTGGTCTCCACCACGCAAGCGACACAAATATCCACTCTAAATCCTATAGGTATACTCAAGCCTGGGTAGTAGGCTTATCTCTCAGAACACCCTGCCCACCAAACAGAAAAATCCAGCACAGTCCAGCATATAATATATGGCAACAGTGAAATGAAAAGCAAGTAGATGTAATAAAATAGTAAACATGCAACAATGCCATAAATAAAGCGAGTAAAGCACACATATAAACACCCTATAATCGAAAATAAACAGGCGATAGGATTGACTCGCTTAGGGATGGAATATCCCCAGCAGATTCGCCAGCCTGCTGGGGATTCCGAACAAGCTAGGTACCAGAAAATCCCCAGCAGAGTCGCTAGCTGTCGCATCTGCGAAAATCAATCGGCAGAAAGGAACAGAAGAGTCACCACCGAACGTTATTTATCCCGACGCAGGGAAAGGAAACGATCAAAGAAAGCATCAACGAAGGGAAAGGAATGGTCATCGCAACCATAGTCTGGGTTTGGGAGTCAGTTACGCGAGAGGAAGGTATTAGCACCCCTCGTGTCCATCGTACTCGATGGGATCCACGCTTGTTGTTATCGATCAAAGGGTGTAGGTTATCTAAAGCTCAACTGCTAAACGGGAACGGAAAAGGATAAGAAACGGGGAAACGGGAAGGTGAAAACCAAAAGAGGACTCACAAGGATTGTCGCAATCCTATGCCTACGTATCTTCATGGACGAATGAAGAATCAGAGTCGACGTAGTTCGACAGACTACGGATTTGTGGGGGAAGTTTGCTCGCCAAGACATCGCCGTCTTGTGCCTACGTATCCTCAATCTAACGCAAAGGAGAAAGTCAGAGCAGTCGTAGTTCGGCCTAACAAGGTTTTGCTAAAGGGAGAAAAAAGGATCGCCGACCGAAGGTGGACTTACGATAAAAGGAAGGGTGCTCCTACTACCTATCAGAATCGGTAGAAAAGAAAGGAGAAACAAAGAGGTTGACAAATAAGGTTGTGCTTGCAGAGATCTCACACGATCTCCTACCTACGTATCTCTATTAACCAATGAAGAATCAGACCGACGTAGTTCCCTTTACTAAGGGAGACCCTTGCTTTGTTTGTGTTTTTTAACTGGGCAATGGTAATGTTCTAGCTTAGGTGTTACGACTCGCTGAATCGAGGCTCGTGTTACCGGCTTGCAGTAGAACAGGGAGAAACATGCCCTTACGTCGAGTGAGAGTTTGAGATGAGAAGAGAAAGACGTTTGTCTGTTTTTGTTTTTTATGAGAAGTGTTTTGATTTATTGTCTATAGCTCATATTGCACTAAAGTCTATGACATAGGAACGAATGCGTCGCATGATCGTCCCCAACAGGACGTATGCTAAACACTCTAGAAAGGTGAAGAGAGACCCTCCCTCTTTCATTTCCCATGTACTTAAGGCTCATGGTGTGCAATATTTGTTGCCTTTATTACATGTTTTTGCTTTTGTTTTGAGATAAGAGAAGAGACTCAAGTTGTAAAGTAAAATCTAAGGGGAGACTAATTGTAGTCCTAATGTTATCATGCATTTGTTGGTCCTAGGGGTTGAGTTAAGAAGAGGAAAGAAGGAACTTCTACCTAGATGGACAAGTAGGGATTGCATTACCTAATGCTCATCCTACCTTAACCTTAATAAAAAAATTAAGGTTAAGCTAAGATCCCAAAGGGGTGTGAAAGAGTTTCACAAACAAGCATTATATCACATAATCCACAAATGAAAGAATTAGAGAAACCAAAATGAAAAAAGATGAAAGAAGAGTTGAGTAATCACGTACTCAAGTACTTTACCTCATAAGCCAACCTAAGCAACCTTGGTTAAAGTAAGGTAAATCACAAGCACTAGTTACCAATTACTTGAAAAGTTATGCATTAAGTTCCTAAACTAAGACTAGGTGTCCTATACTTGCGTTAGATGCAACATACAACTATAAACAATGCAAGATAATCTCTAAGAGTGAAATAACATGCATAGGTCAGTAATTATACCTAATTATCTTCTACTTATGTTAGGATGTTAAAAGAAATCAAACTAGGTCACACTATGCACTAAAACACCACACAATTGCCTATTGTTCACAAACTAGGTGAGATGAGTTTTTAGGAGTCATGTAAGTGGATTAAAACATGAGTATTCCTCAAAGTCAGAAGTGAATAAGGTGTATTGATGTGTGTAAATGTCATTGGGTTAACATGGAAGTCATGTATTAAAACATTCAGAATGGTTAAGCAAGTTATACACAAGTATAGTCAACTAGGATGTAACATATAATTGGTGCTTATGCAAAAGACATGTGAGGATGAATGCATGCTATGGTATGCTATAAAGTCAGAAGCAATATCATGTTAAGGATCCATAAAACAACTCTCAATCATCATAGAAGTTTCACAACGTTTCAAGTTTTTATAAGCTATAGCAAGGCAAACACCAAAACAATGTTCAAGTAAGTCCTAGAAGTTAGCTACTTGTGACACAAGTAAAAGAGAAGTGTGAAGGGTGCATACATATGTTGAGTGAGCTAATTTAAGTACCTAATTACCCCTAATAGGTCATGTCTAAATCCTACAAGAGTTAGGAAAGGATGGAACATGAAAGAGTTATACAACTAAGCAAACAAAGTTCAATTAAGAGATGTAAGTCAAGTTGTGTTTTATGAAACATGGAATGCAATTATGAGTCATTATGCTTTATGCAAGTTAAGGTCAGTATTATAGGTCATGTAAGATGTATTGAGATGTGGATTAGATGCATCATGTTATGGCATATTAGACAAACACACAAATGAACACAAGTTTTAACATTGATGCAACATTTATAGGTCATACAACTTCAAACAAATGAGAAGGGATTAGAGGTCAAGTGGGGATAATCAAAGATGTTATAAGTCAGTAGCTACAACATATTTAATTTGGTCTTCAAGTCCTATAAAATTTAGTGAAAGAATGTCCTCAAGAGACCTAAGAAGGGGAAGCAAGTCAAAGGAGCAATTCATGTTCAATTCAAACACATTACAAGTCAATCAAAATTTACCAATTAGTGACCTATAAATGGGATCTAAAGACCTATAATTATGCCAAAACAAGTGGGTAAAGATGCCTTAAAAGGTCATTAAGAAGAAACATTGCTACATCATAAAAGCCCCTAAGGAAAAGGCCTCAACAATCAATTAATCAAAGTAATATTAAGCAAACAAAAGAATGGGATTAGAAGTCCCAAAAATTAGGGGAAACAAGTAAAGTTATCATGAAGTCAGTGGTTATGCATAGCCAAAATATAGGCTCAAAATTTGTCTCTTAACATGCTCAAACTAAGCAAAACAAGTCACTTATGACCAATTGTAAAACATTCACAAAATGGCACCACAAACACATCCAAAATTGGCCTAAAAAATACCTAAAAATTGGAAAAGGTCTATCAATTTACCCTAAAGTCAAGTGTCAAGCCTCATGCAAAAATTTAGTTCACAACTCCTTGTAGAAAATCAATTATGAACCATGTAGCACAAAGTATTATCATAGGAATACATCACAAAGAAAATTCAAGAAAAAATACCAAAACTAATTAAAAATGAAAATAAAAATCAAGAAAAAATAGTTAACACCTTTATGAATCCACATGAATTTATTTAAGATTTTTAGGCCTCAGGATCTATTTTTAAAAATTGATTTTTGAACATACATCAAAAGAAAATGAAAATACACAAAAATAAAGTCAGGGGTGCAAACATAGCAATTTTCAGCTCATATTCCTCATGGGCTTAACAACGGGGGTGCCAAAAGCAGAAATACAAGGCCCAATGCGCGTAGGTTTGATGGCCTATGGTGTTCTTTAGTCAATATTTTGACTCAACGTGGATCATTGGATCAAGATGAGAGTACAGAGATCTTATGGTTAATCATGTGGCTGAGAATGGATGTACATGGTAACAAACATATACTTGTGCTCACAACACACCTCCCTCACAACATTACAATTATCAGAAAGGAAATAAAAAAAAAGAAAAAAAGGAAAAAGAAAATGAGCAACACGTGAGGGGGAGGATGCAATTTTAATGTGTTGTCCTTATCTCATTGGCTGTTATGGCAATGCATGGCCAAATGGATACCTGACACATATGCAAATGGAAACGGCTGGGGTTAACATAACAGAAGCCGGAGCTCCGCTCTGGTCGTCTTCTCTGATCACAGCGCCACCGTGGCTGGTGGTAGAAATTCCCAGAAAAATCACATGAGTGCATCATCTTGCTCAGTTTTTCACGTAGAGCACGAATCTACTATTATCTTTTCCACATCACATGTATATAAGCTAGACCGAGGCAATCTTTAAATGCCCTAAAAATTGAGAAACTTCATTTTGCCTAGTTCTTTCACACAACAACCAATGCCTCCCCAAGGAGGACCCACACCTACCACACGCTTCTATCAGTGAGATTCGATACAAACAAACTCAAAGTTTAATGGTACTGACCTGGCCGGAGAAAGAAGCAATAGGTTCCAAGAAGTCCAAAGATGGCTCCTATGTGCCTCGAGATCACTACTTTGGCCAAATAAAGGCTTAATACTCTCTGAATTTGGCTGCCAAATGGGTTTTGATGAAGATGATGTTGAACTCGAATCTGACAATAGAGTAGTTACAACTCTACCTCCATACGTGCAGGAGCTTCATTGAAGTTTGCAGATGATGATTCTTGATGAGAAATGGAAGAAGAGTCTTTGTGCAGTGAGTTTCGAAGGGATTTGACAAAGTGGAGAAAAATTGGGGAATGGTGAAAAATGGTTGTTATGGCCTAACTAACCTCGGTTATGATTGGTTAAAGCTCTATATATGCAGGACTTTTGTATGGTTAACAATGAAATCATGGTTAGAGAGTCAGTTATGGTGAAGTTAAGTAAGATTGAAAGTGAGATTGAGATCAAATGCATGACACGGTCTTGGTGTAGTGTAGGTGCATGGTGGTTGTGGTGTTTCCTAAGGTGATGGAGGGTGGTGATGCAATGGTACAGTGTAGCTGGTACAAATGAAAACTTGCTCATAAAGCTCTTATTTTTCCTCTCAAAATTCGAACAGATGTGGGACGTAGGTTGTACACATGCATGTGAGAAAGGTCTTGTGTGGCTTAATATGGCAATGGTGCGCATGATGAAGGATTGTGGCAATGCAACAAGTTTCCTTTGTATATTTCCAAAGGAGATAACACATTTTATGAGACTTGTGGAAGAGTTCAAGGTAGAGACTTTAGTGAGACACATCTTGGGAATTTGTGAGTGAAATGGTTTGATTTTTGTATCTATTGAAAGAATGAATTTGATACAACAACATTGTTGTTTGGTGTAAATCAACGTGAAGCATGGATCACTATGCCAAAGAACCATGAAATTGAGAGCTATGCAATTAATTTTCTTTTGTTTGACTCAAAAATCTCTAAGTGTTTTAGTAACCTACCATATCCAAACCTCCACCATTAATCACTTGTAACTACCAACTCAAGGGACCATTTGTGATGAAATTGAAATGTGTGCAAAGTTTATAGATCAAAGAACATTATCTATGTTGAAAGTATCTTGAAATCATGCCTTAATCATGGAAATATTTGGCCATGAACATAGCTACTCATATATGAAAACCTACTAAAAATATAAATGTCTAAAACCAAACTTTCCAAAAATGGTATATTTCCAACTTTAGCAACTCTCCACGAAATCTTGATTCTTGATGATCCCTTTGGAGTTTCTTGATCAATTTTGTTCATTGCCCATATTCAACATGAAGATCATGATGTTGACCTCAAAAAGTTAGTGGTTGACTTTTTCCCTGATTAATTGACTTTTTTTCCCAATTTCTTGATTTTTTATGATCCTTTTGACATCTCTTGATTGAATTTCACCCATTGGCCATGTTTGACATAAGGAACATGATTTTGACCTTGAAAAGTCAAGAGTTGACTTTTTCCCCGATTAATTGACTTTTTCCCCAATTTCTTGATTCTCAATCAATCTTCCAATGGAAACTTTTATGAAAGCAATTGATGGCTCAAATCCTAATCATAAACTCTTAGGGGCAAGTGGAATATCATATGATCAAGTTTTGCCCAAAAATCAGAAATAAACTGACTTGTATGCAAAACCCTAATTTGGTCCCCAAAAGTTAGGAGAAAATGATTGATCCTCAGAATCCAAATTCCTCTGACTATGATGTAGATTGCCTCAAACCAAGATGATTCATGTGATGAGATAATGTCAAAGACCCAAGAATCCTACTCATGGAGGTGTCTCAAGCTCAAAAGGTCAAAACCCTAGTTGATGACCAACCATCATGAGAGTGTACTCTTCCTTAATTCTTTTGCCAAATTCAAAACTCTTGATGACATGATGGGCCATATGAGTTGTCTTTGAGGTATGGTGAGCCTTTGTGGATTGATGAATTAGTGTATCTCATTCTCCTTGCCTTGCAAAATATAAAGATGGTGACACCTTTGACACCATGCCTTGAGAAAACCAATGAGGTATATGTAATGTTCATGACCTAAATGCAAATGAAGTGTGAAGCATAAGCCACTTATTGGGTATAAATAAGAGGGCAAATTTTGAGGTGTTACAGCCGGGAGTACTACAGTTATGTGCTTAAGGTACATGCTAAACTATTTTTCTAAGAAATTTACTTCTAAAAGTATGAAAAAATAAGTCATGATTGATTATTTTATTAAATGTAGATTCGTCATAATGATCAATCTGTATTGTTAAAATCGGGTCGACTCTTACAACAGTATGTTGCAAACAATTATGTAAAGATTGAAACAGGAAGGTTGGGATGGATTCGAAGCAATCAAAATAATATTCGCTCTGAGGTATATCAGGGGTTACAAGATGCATTGCACGATGGGGAGAATAACGCAGGTATTTAATATAACATGTAAGATTTATACACGAAGAGCGTCCACTTTATGTTTACCACTATCGACACATTTAATTTTTATAATTTTCATGTATTTCTATATATAATGTTGGACAAAGGACAATATTGCCATCTTTATTTATTGGCAGTAAGCGAGACATGACACAAAGATATCAAGATGGTATGGCTATAGTTCTTAATGATTGTAAACCAGATATATTCCTTACAATGACATGCAATCCTTCTTGGATTGAGATAACTTCCGAGTTAGGCCTCCATCAAACTCCACAAGATCGACCTGATTTGCTGTCAAAAATTTTTCGATCAAAATTTAAGCAGTTGAAGGATGATGTCATTAACAAAGGAGTCTTAGGGAGAGTTAAAAGTTATATGTAAGTGACAGAATTTTAGAAACATGGACTACCACATGTGCATATGCTACTCATCTTGGATACATACGACAAGTTACGGGAACCTGAAGAGTATGATAGTGTGGTGAAAGCGGAAATACCACGACATGAATCTGAACCAGAATTGTATGAAGCGGTGTTAAAACACATGATCCATGGGCCATGTGGAGTATTGAATCAAAACTCTCCATGTATGAAGAATGGTCATTGTAAAAAAAGATATCCAAAAGACTTTTGTGAAGAGACGCGTCAGGGAAATGACTCATACCCAGAATACAAAAGAAGGTTTAGTGCTCCCATTTTTCTAAGTAGAAATAAGTCTATTGATAATATATGGGTGGTTCCTTATAATCCATGGCTGTTGTTGAAGTATAATTGTCACATCAATATTGAGATTTGCAGCAGCATCAAAAGCATTAAATATTTGTATAAATATGTTTACAAAGGTCCTGATCGAGTTGCAATGGAAGTTCACAGAGGTACATGTTTGGATGAGATTCAACAATATCTTGATGCAACATGGATTTGTGCTCCAGAGGCATTGTGGAAAATAATTTAATTCACACTTTACAAGTTATATCCCTCTGTTGAAAGACTACAAATCCACTTGCCAAATCACCATCAAGTGCGGTTTTATAAGCATCAAAGAATCACAGATGTACTAAATGATAACCAAAATGCAGTAACCACGCTCTATGAATTCTTTGCACTAAACCAAATGGATCCACATGCTAGGAATTATTTGTATAGAGAGATTCCAGAGCATTATTGTTGGCTAAAAGGGGTCAAGAAATGGCAGCAAAGACGGACAATGTAACACCCCAAAAATCTAAATTAATTATTTAATTAGTTATTTAATTGATTTAGCGTAAATTGTGAGTTTATATGACGTTGGGATGGTTATGAGGCATGATGATACGAAATATGAGGATAAATTCTAAGTTATTATTTAATTAAGATTATTTAGATTTATTAGAGGATTAATCTAAATAATTAGATAAATAATAATTTTAGAGATTTAAAGGGGTAAAGTGGTAAAATTAGATGGAATATGTGAGGGTAAGAATGGAATAGCATAATGAGGTCTAAGGGGTAAGAATGGCAAAAACAAATAACTGAGTTTGGGAGAATCATTCTGATCGATCGTGTTTTGTGAAAAGTGCTCTGAGGAACAGAAGAGGGAGAAGCTAGGGCTCAGGGAATTCTTGAAGAACTCAAAGGGGAGAATCAAGATTTTTGCATCTAAGGAATGGGGAGTATAGCTTTCATTATAATTGTTATAGAGTTAGGATGTATGTGGAATAGTTTGGAGTTTAAGAGGTTTTAGGGATTTATGATGAGTTCTTGATGAATTAGGTAGAAAGTGGTGAAATTGAGGCGTATTTTTTATTTAGAATGATGTATGTGTTGAATAAACTGATGTGGTGTGGTTGTATATGATTTCATGATGAATTGATGGGGTTTTGGGGCTGTATAGAATTGAACCCGTAGGGAAAATTGGAGGTTTTTGGTGAAAAATTCGTATAAACAGCAGAAATTTGCTTCTGTCACGTTGTTAACCGGTTAACGCATGGGTAGTAACTGGTTAACACATTAAAAATTGATGTTTTTGGGCATTTTTCAACTGTGTAACCGGTTACGGCATATGTGCTAACTGGTTACCACTGAAACATACAGTTTTCGGAAAACTTGGAAAATTCATAACTTTCAAACCGTGTATCTGTTTGATGCGCTGTTCGAAGCGTTGGAGAGCTGACATTATGAAATTTAATTTGGTAAAATAAAATTAGTAAAATTAATTATTTTTCCAGTATTGAATTTAGGGAAACGTCGGATTAATCTTTGGGGTAATTCAGGGTTGGCTTATATGTTGATTACTTTGATGTTGTGATGACTGTTCTGGTGTTATTATGATGTATATGTTGTTGTAAGATGTTTAAGGTGCTGATATGATATGCATTGATGTTGGAGTGTGTGTAATTGTATGAGAACCAATGATGTTTTGTTGTAAATGATGATATTTGTTGTAAATGATTATACTTACGCGGTGTTGCTTCTATGTTACTGTGATGTTATTGATGATGTTGTGGTAATGTTATTGATGATGCTGTGATGACGTTTCTATGATGTGCATATTTGATATATATATATATATATATATATATATATATATATATATATATATGATGAATAAGATGTATGAGTACATGGATGATGATGCAAGCTTGATGACTTATGTTGAGGATTATGATGATGTTGTTGCATTGTGCATTCATGGCATATTAGGACTTCGGTCCAGTGATGATGATAGGACTTCAGTCCAGTGATGATGATAGGACTTCAGTCCAGTGATGATGATAGGACTTCGGTCCAGTGAAGATGATAGGACTTCGGTCCAAGGTGGCTTCAATCCCATTGTGTGGATTGAGGTATTTATGACGTGTTCCCTTGTGGAGGGTTAATGGCCCAGTGTCCATTTTATGACGATTGGTACCACATGCATATCCCGATGACGTTGCATTTCATACTAAGTGGCATTGCATGTTAATGAGTGAATTGTGAATTATTATGTGTGTCTGTTGACGAGGAAATGAAGATGTTGTTGCTGTCCCGTTTATATCTTTTTCTGTATACCTTTTATAATGAATTGTGAATACTCACCCTGCCTGTTTGAATGTTGCCTCCACGTGGGTAATGTGCAGGTGATCAGGTTTAGTCGTGGATGCTTTCGAGGACTTGAAGTTTATTTGCTTTTGGTCAATTTAGAGGGCCTTGCTCTGATAGTGTAACATCGGGTTGGGGTCCTTTGAGTCGAACTATGTCGTTTCCCTATTTTGTTATTATATGATGATATGGTTTTAATTTGACTATTATGACGTTTGTCGAAAAACCTTTTTATTTTAAAATTTGAGTTCCGCTGCCATTGAAGGCTTTTTTTTTATGAAACTTTGAGAAAACCCTTTTGTTTACAGGGTAATTTGTGTTATTTTGATTTAATGAGAAATGTGCACCCTTTGAGGTGATTTTTATGCCTTACTCTGATTATTTAAGTTGTTTCTGCTGTAACATTATTGGGGGTAGAAAAGGGTGTTACATTAGTTGTATCAGAGCAGGTCGGCCCGTCCGGCCAGGTTGTCTAATGTTGTTTGTTTCCCTAGTGTGCGACATGTGCGTAAAAACACTGTCGATGCTTGTTTTGTTTTCCATTTGCAGGTTGGGAATGAAACAAGTGGGGGTGAAGATGGTGCTTCTCCCAGGTGTTTCGAGTGTGGAGCGTTGGCTAAGTGTGGTGTGGGCGCTGTGATAGTTGGTGGAGATAGTTTATACCGCCTCATGATCACGGCTATTATTGACAAATTGAGGAACTGATCACCCTTAATCTCTTGTTGATAATAGGCGGGATCATGTTAGGTGGGATAAATGTGTCTTGCGAACTTGAGTAGTGTGTGCAGTGAATTGTTGGGGTTAAGCCGAGTGCTTGCAAATTGTTTTGTTGAGTCGATGCAGACTAATAGATTTAAAGAGGAGGCGAACTAGAGTTTCTTTCCTGTCGGTCAAGTTGGGATATCTTGAGGAGAACAATCAGGTATTGTTGATGTCTGATTTTGAGGGATAGAGAACAGGGTGGTGGCGAGTGTTATGCTGATGGTGTGTAATTATTGACGATCACCTGAATCTAATTTCAACGAAGGTGAAGAGTTAGTTGTTCTGTGAAGCAAGTGGGTGAGTCTGTGAAAGATGGTGCAAAGGTGTTATGATGTTGGATTATTGGAAGGAATAAGGGATGCGGTGGTGTGTGTCAATTTGGAGGTGTTCCCATGAGATATCAATGATTTACCATTGTAGCGTGGGGTGTAACTTACTATCGACCTGGTACTCGATGCAAGCTCGATGTCGGTGTTTGCATACAGAACGTATGTTTCTGAATAAGTGAATTGAAGGAATAGCTGGAGGACTTGTTTGAGAGGAAGTTGTTCGACCGAGTGTTTTTCTGTGAGGTGCCCCTGTGATGTAGGTGAAGGAGAAAGATGGATGTATGAGGTTGTGTGTTGATTATCGGCAGTTGAATAAAGTGATGATCTAGAATAAGTGTCTGCTTCCAAGGATTGAGGAATTGATGGATCAGTTAGTAGATGCTTGTGTGTTTAGCAAGATTGATTTGAGGTCTGGTTATCATCAAATTTGTGTTAAGCTTGATGATATTCTGAAGACGGCTTTCAGGATGAGGTATGGTGATTATGAGTATACTGTGATGTCGTTTGGTGTGTCCAATGCACCTGGTGTGTTCATGGAGTACATGAATCAGATTTTCCATGAGTATTTGGATAAGTTTATGGTGGTGTTTATCGATGATATCTTAATATATTCTCGATCGATAGAAGAACATGCCGAGCATTTGAGGACTGTGTTGCAAGTGTTGAGGGAGAAGAAGTTGTATGCAAAGTTGTCCAAGTGTGAGTTCTGGTTGAAGGAAGTGAGTTTCAATGGCCATGTGATTTCCAGTGGTGGAATTGCTGTTGATCCTTCGAAGATTGATGATGTGTTACAGTGGGAGACTCAAAAGTCTGCTACTGAGATACGAAGTTTTTTGGGGTTAGCGGGTTATTACCACAAGTTTACTGAAGGGTTTTCTAAGTTAGCGTTACCTTTGACTCAGTTGACTCGAAAAGGTCAAGCTTTTGTGTGGGATGTAGCTTGTGAAGAGAGTTTTGTCGAATTAAAGAAGAAGTTGACGACTACTCCAATATTGATTTTGCCCAATCCGAGTGAATCATTTGTGGTATACTGCGATGCGTTGAAGATGGGTCTTGGTGGAGTATAAATGCAGAATGGACAAGTTGTTGCCTATGCTTCGAGACAATTGCGAGTTCATGAGAGGAATTATCCTACACATGACTTGGAATTAGCTACGGTGGTGTTTGTGTTGAAGATTTGGAGACATTATCTGTTTGGCTCCAAATTTGAAGTGTTCAGTGATCATAAGAGTCTGAAGTACTTGTTTAATCAGAGGGATGCTGAATATGAGGCAAAGGAGGTGGTTAGAACTGTTGGAGGATTGTGATTTTGATTTGAGTTATCATCCGGGCAAAGCAAATGTAGTGGCCGATGCATTGAGCAGGAAGTCATTGCATATGTAAATGCTTATGGTGAAAGAGCTGGAACTAATTGAGCAATTCTGAGATTTGAGTTGGTGTGTGAAGAGACTCCTGACAGTGTGAAGTTGGGAATGATGAAATTGACTAGTGGTATTCTGGGAGAAATCAGAGTGGGACAACAATCTGATTTAAAGTTGGTTGACCATTTGACCTTGATTAACCAAGGTAATGGAGGTGAATTCCGAATTGACGAGAATGGCACGATGATGTTCAGAGATAGGGTATGTGTCCCAGATGTCCCAGATATTAAGAAGAGCATTCTTGAAGAAGGACATCGAAGTAGGTTGAGTATTCATCCCGGTGCTACGAAGATGTACCAGGATTTGAAAAAAAGATGTTTTGGAGGCCAAGTATGAGGAAGGATGTTGCGGAGTTTGTTTATGCGTGTTTGACTTGCCAGAAGTCGAAGGTGGAGCATCAGAAGCCTTTAGGTATAATGCAGCCGCTGAAAATTCCAGAATGGAAATGGGATAGTATTTCTATGGATTTTGTGGTGGGATTGCCGAAGACTGCTAAGGGAAATGATTCAATTTGGGTGATCGTGGATAGATTAACTAAGTCAGCTCATTTCTTGCCGATGAAGATTAATCACTCTATGCAGAAGTTAGCCGAGATGTATATTGAAGAAATCGTGAAGTTGCATGGAGTACCTTCGATTATTGTGTCGGATAGAGATCTGAGGTTTATGTCGAGGTTCTGGAAGAGTTTGTAAGATGCGTTGGGTACCAAGTTGAGGATGAGTTATGCACACCATCCACAAACGGACGGTCAGACAGAAAGAACTATCCAATCTTTAGAGAATTTGCTGAGAGCTTGTGTGTTGGATCATGGAGGATCGTGGGATAGCCATTTGTCGTTGATTGAGTTCACGTACAATAATAGTTTTCATGCTAATATTGGAATGGCGCCCTATGAAGCTTTATATGGGAGAGGGTGTAGGACTCTGTTGTGTTGGTATGAAGGCGAGAGTGCTGTACTCGGACCTGAAATTGTGCAAGAGATGACTGAGAAGATTAAGAAGATCCAAGAGAGGATGAAAGCTTCGCAGAGTCATCAGAAGAGCTACCATGATAAGAGGAGGAAAGCACTTGAATTCCAAGAGGGAGATCATGTGTTTTTGAGAGTGACGCCAATGACTGGTGTGGGTCGAGTTTTGAAGTCTAGAAAGCTCACTCCACGTTTTGTTGGTCCATATTAGATATCGCAGAGGATAGGAGAGGTAGCCTATCGAATTTCTTTACCGCCGTCACTTGAAAATTTGCATGACGTGTTCCATGTGTCTCAGTTGAGGAAGTACATTCCAGATCCGTCGCATCTGATTCAGATGGATGATCTACAAGTTATGGATAATCTGACTGTGGAAGCATTTCCTGTGCGTGTTGATGGTCGAGAGATGAAACAGTTGCGGGGTAAAGACATTGCCTTGGTGAAGGTGTTGTGGGGTGGGCCAGCTAGCAAAAGTTGGACTTGGGAACGTGAAGATCAGATGAGGGAGTCATATCCGACTCTGTTTCCTTGAGGTAATTTTTTAGGGCAAAAATTCTTTAAGCGGGGGAGAGTTGTAACACCCCGAAAATCTAAATTAATTATTTAATTAGTTATTTAATTGATTTAGCGTAAATTGTGAGTTTATATGACGTTGGGATGGTTATGAGGCATGATGATATGAAATATGAGGATAAATTCTAAGTTATTATTTAATTAAGATTATTTAGATTTATTAGAGGATTAATCTAAATAATTAGATAAATAATAATTTTAGAGATTTAAAGGGGTAAAGTGGTAAAATTAGATGAAATAAGTGAGGGTAAGAATGGAATATCATAATGAGGTCTAAGGGGTAAGAATGACAAAAACAAATAACTGAGTTTGGGAGAATCATTCTGATCGATCGTGTTTTGTGAAAAGTGCTCTGAGGTACAGAAGAGGGAGAAGCTAGGGCTCAGGGAATTCTTGAAGAACTCAAAGGGGAGAATCAAGATTTTTGCATCTAAGGTATGGGGAGTATAGCTTTCATTATAATTGTTATAGAGTTAGGATGTATGTGGAATAGTTTGGAGTTTAAGAGGTTTTAGGGATTTATGATGAGTTTTTGACGAATTAGGTATAAAGTGATGAAATTGAGGCGTATTTTTGATTTAGAATGATGTATGTGTTGCATAAACTGATGTGGTGTGGTTGTATATGATTTCATGATGAATTGATGGGGTTTTGGGGCTGTATAGAATTGAACCTGTAGGGAAAATTGGAGGTTTTTGGTGAAAAATTAGTATAAACAACAGAAATTTGCTTTTGTCACGTTGTTAACCGGTTAACGCATGGGTAGTAACCGGTTAACACGTTAAAAATTGATGTTTTTGGGAATTTTTCAACTGTGTAACCGGTTACGGCATATGTGCTAACCGGTTACCACTGAAACATACAATTTTTGGAAAACTTGGAAAATTCATAACTTTCAAATCGTGTATCTGTTTGATGCGCCGTTCGAAGCGTTGGAGAGCCGACATTATGAAATTTAATTTGGTAAAATAAAATTAGTAAAATTAATTATTTTTCCAGTATTGAATTTAGGGAAACGTCAAATTAATCTTTGGGGTAATTCAGGGTTGGCTTATATGTTGATTACTTTGATGTTGTGATGACTGTTCTGGTGTTATTATGATGTATATGTTGCTGTAAGATGTTTAAGGTGCTGCTATGATATGCATTGATGTTGGAGTGTGTGTAATTGTATGAGAACCAATGATGTTTTGTTGTAAATGATGATATTTGTTGTAAATGATGATATTTGTTGTAAATGATTATACTTACACGGTGTTGCTTCTAGGTTACTATGATGTTATTGATGATGTTGTGGTAATGTTATTGATGATGCTGTGATGATGTGCATATTTGATATATATATATATATATATATATATATATATATATATATATATATATATATATATATATATATGCTATATGATGAATAAGATGAATGAGTACATGGACGATGATGCAAGCTTGATGACTTATGTTGAGGATTATAATGATGTTGTTGCATTGTGCATTCATGGCATATTAGGACTTCGGTCCAGTGATGATGATAGGACTTCAGTCCAGTGATGATGATAGGACTTCAGTCCAATGATGATGATAGGACTTCGGTCCAGTGAAGATGATAGGACTTCGGTCCAAGGTGGCTTCAATCCCATTGTGTGGATTGAGGTAATTATGACGTGTTCCCTTGTGGAGGGTTAATGGCCCAATGTCCATTTTATGCCGATTGGTACCACATGCATATCCCGATGATGTTGCATTTCATACTAAGTGGTATTGCATGTGAATGAGTGAATTGTGAATTATTATGTGTGTCTGTTGATGAGGAAATGAAGATGTTGTTGATGTCCCGTTTATATCTTTTTCTTTATACCTTTTATAATGAATTGTGAATACTCACCATGCCTGTTTGAATGTTGCCTCCACGTGGGTAACGTGCAGGTGATCAGGTTTAGCCGTGGATGCTTTCGAGGACTTGAAGTTTATTTGCTTTTGGTCGATTTAGAGGGTCTTGCTCTGATATTGTAACATCGGGTTGGGGTCCTTTGAGTCGAACTATGTTGTTTCCCTATTTTGTTATTATATGATGATATGGTTTTAATTTGACTATTATGACGTTTGTCGAAAAACCTTTTTATTTGAAAATTTGAGTTCCGTTGCCATTAAAGGCTTTTTTTTTGTGAAACTTTGAGAAAACCCTTTTGTTTACAGGGTAATTTGTGTTATTTTGATTTAATGAGAAATGTGCACCCTTTAAGGTGATTTTTATGCCTTACTCTGACTATTTAAGTTGTTTCTGCTGCAACATTATTGGGAGTAGAAAAGGGTGTTACAGACAAAAAGAAAAGTTATTGGTCGAATCTATACAGTATCCCCTTCATAAGGTGAGAAATTGTATTTACGTGTTTTTTTGTCTCATTTAAGAGGTCCAACAAGCAGGGAATGCCTACTTACACATAATGGTGCATGTTTTTACACATTCAAAAAAGCAGCTGAAGATTGGGGGTTATTAGAGAGTGATAATAGTATCCGTGAATGTTTGTTTGAGGCATCAAATATGAGTATGCCATATGCTTTACGAAGGTTGTTTGTGACTATATTAATTTTTTGTGAACCAACTGATGTTAGAGGCCTATTTGATGAGTTTTATCCCTACATGGTGGAGGATTATCAAATGACAAATATTGTTGTGGAAGATAACTTTGAAAATATGTTATTGAGGGAATTGAGGGATCTTTTGCTACTACATGAAAAACTAAGCAAAAACTATGATCTTCCAATGTTGACAATGGAAGCAAATGAAGTCGGGGGAGTGCCAACAATTATTCAGGAAGAGTTATCGGTCCAAATTCCAAATGAAGACGTTCAATCTGTTGAGAAGTTAAATAACGACCATATGAGTGCTTACAATATAATTATGAACCCCATCCACCAAAAACAAATTCAAATTTTTTTTGTTGATGGTCCTGGAGGGACAGGTAAAACTTTCCTTTATCGAACTATAATGGCAAATTTGAGACGTAATAGTGAAATTGTCTTAGCAACAACTTCCTCAGGCATAATTGTCATACCCAAAATTTTGACCACCAAGATTTCCCATCATTGTGAAAATTATCACCACAATATGGATATACCATCACGCCTCATCAATCTCCCCAAAGAGGGTTGAGCATCCACCATAATCAAGAATCAGAGTTTTGAGCCCTCTCAGAACACTTAGACAAAAGATCAATCAAGAAATGACATGATTCAACTTTTATAACCTCTTAAACATCCACAAAGAATCAAGAGGACTCCCATATCTAGAATCAAGCACAAAGTTGTGGCATTCCAAGTGGAAGGAACCTCGAAACACCCGATATCACCAAATTAGGGTTTTGGACGTCAGGGACCTCCAGAGTGAGATTTTCACAAGAGGATGAGCCAAGACTTCAACATATGACTCAATATGCTCAAAATAACCCTAATAAGCCATTTGAAAATTTAAATTACCCTCAGATAATGCATTCCCCAAAAGTCAAGAATTAGAGTTTTTACGCGCCGAACCGCTCTGGAGCCAAAAGTCAAAACATGATTTTTTTTGGCAAAAATGATCCTTATGACTCATATTTTCATAAAATATGACTTATAATGTCATTTGAACAAGAATTAATCAAGAAATCAAGATAACTTGTAAAAAGGGTAATCTTGAACAAATTGAAATTTTTTCTAAGTTACTAAATTTGAATGGTTTTGGTGCCAACTTCCAAGAACCATAACTTCTGATCCAAGCACCCATTTTGAGTGATCCAAAGCTTGATTTGTAGGTATTCCTACATTCTACAAAAGCTTAAACTACCTCAAACTCTAATTCTTCATAGTTTTTTAGTTATGGATGGATCAAAGTGGTAAAAAAATCAAAGTTCAAACACTTAGTGAAAACTGTCTGAGTTTTCAGCCTTAAACATCAATGTTCATGAGGATTTTTAAGTTGGATTCAAATAGTCTCAAGACAAACTATGATCACACATGGATTGTATCATGTTAGGGCTTTCTAAAAAGCACAAGAGCTTTCCTTAACTCTATCTGAGCAAGGAGATATGATCCTCCCAAAATGGCACTTTCCAACTATCATGTACAAGGCTGTTTTGTGCACTTTTGCTTGAGCCAGCCAAATTTTGTAACCTTAAGCCTTGTCACACTTATGAAAACATACAAGGATCTTATCCAAGCACGTACTTCTGATCCACAGCCTTGCAACTCAAGACATCACCCCTTTTGGCATGAAGAATTCAATGTTCCAAATCCAAAAACTCCAATTTTGTTCCAAGGCATTCAAGAGGTGCATTGAGGTGGCATGGACTGAATCTTTGATCACTAAATGAGTCAAGCATTAGCCCTGCAACAAAGGACCATAGGCCTGTTACACTGACCCAAGTCAATGGCCAAAGAAGACTTGGATTCCTTTATGCCACAATTGGCCAAAGGCCTGCTGCAGTTGTCATTCACTATTTCAGCTAAAAAAAATTTCTCTACTATAAATAGAGCTCATTTGTGATCAGTTTGAGTACACCAAAGCACTACAACACTTGCTTTCCTCAAAACCTCTCTGATTAGGCCAAAATGCTTTCTTTTGCAAGTCACCACTGAGTTTTTGAGTTAGAGAGCAATTCTACCATAGCTCATGGTCCAAACACATCCAATATATCATATATAAGTTGTTCAAATAATCACCTTTGATCTAAAACACCAAAATCAGAAAGTCAACCTCCAAAACCTCAAAATTGGACTTTTTTTACATTTTTCAAGCCATGTCTTGATTCATTCACTTTAAAAACCAAACAAAACCTCAAACACACTCCAAATATCATCCTCAAACTGTCCCAATTGGTTTCCCTCATCTGGAACACCATTTGAGAGAGTTACCATCTTGCTCACTTTTGCCACTTTTGCAAGAAAGAGCCAATACTTGTTGCTGAGGATTCCAGCTGGTTTTGATCATCCTAAAAGCTTCTAAGGGATCAATCAAGAGTGTCTAAAGCATTGGATTACTTCTGGCACAAGGATCTTGATAGTTAGCACAAGGAGCTTCAAGAGGTAAGTGCATCACAACTTGAACTCTCTAAATCATACATTGCTTTGATGTCCATTGATCAAGGGCATCTCATACATATCATATATGTTGTGTTTGAACCAATTTGTCATGCTATTGTTACCTGTATGATGAGATAGCATAGAACATGCAAATCTAGGCCTATTTTGAAATCACTATCAGATTTTAAAATAGAAAGATTTTTTGAAAATTCCAAAATCACCATTGGATTCCTCATGAATTTCTAGGCAGGATGCACCTAAATTTTGTCCAAATCCATGGAGAAATGAGAAAGTTAGAGCCTTCATGCAAAAGGCAAAAATCAGGTCTTGCCTTGGGCAAGGGCCAGGCCATGTCGCCTTGGCCAGATCTAAAATCAAGGCACCCATATATGTTCATGGGGTGGTTTTGATACACAAATGTATCACTATCCCAGTGGTAGCACACATGTGTGTTTGGTCGAGAGGTTGTGGGTTCAAGACTCACCCAAACCATTTTGCCATATTTTGCTATTTTTTTTACATATTTTTATGGGTTTTGTTAATTAATTCCAAAATTAATTTCTCTCTCAATTTTAATTATTTTTTATTGGTTCTTTTTTTGAAAATTCATAAAAATATTAAAATATTTTATTATACAAAATTTCACAAAAATATTATTTATTTCATATATTTGGTAATTTTGTAAAGAATTATATTTTTATTTGTTTTTAGGCATTACAAATATTTCTCTCTTGATATTGCAAATTCAAATGATTTTCAAATCATTCAATAAATGAAACTTGATTTTTCAAACATTAATCCAAGGTCACAACTTGTTTTTCACACATGTTTGATAATTTTGATCATTTTAATTGAATATTTTTTCAATTAAAATACATTTTTAAAATCAAAATAGGGTTTTTGGTTATCTTCACCCTCACAAAACCTTTTTAAAACTTTGGGGCCTCTAATAGAGTTTAAGACACAACCCTTTTGAAAACCAAACTATTTTTGGGCCTCAGACATTGTATAAGTCCCGACACGATTTTCAAAACGACGGTGCGATCACTGTCTTTCATTAGGCCTCTCCCTGAGTTATAAGTCCCATTCTTTTCTTTTAAAACACACTTATGGGCCTCTAATAGAGTTTAAGACCCAACCCCCTTGTAAATACAAACCTTTTTAGGCCTCAGCCATTGTATAAGTCCCACTGTATTTTCAAAAATCTCGGCGCGATCGCCAGTTCAAAACAAAATCATCTGGGCTTACCCTTGTGTTGTAAGTCCCATTTCTTTTCTTTTAAACACTTTTGGGCCTCTAATAGAGTGTAAGACCCAATCCTCTTTGTAAATAAATAATTTTGGGCTTCAGTCATTGTATAAGTCCCTATTTGGTTTTCAAACTACGGCGTGATCGTCGCCTTTTCAACAAAATTCATCTGCGCGTCTCCTTGAGTATAAGCCCCAAACTTCTTTTCAAAATAACTCTTCTCTTTTGATTTAAATTCAAATTCATAGTTGTTATCAAAACTTTCTTAAATTTCTTAAACAACTAACCATATAGCTATGGAAGCTTGCTCACCTGTAAGTTTTTATCAGCTTTCTTTTACATGCTTAAACATATATATATTTGTTTGTAATGCTGAAAGCTTGCTCACCTGTAAGTCCTTTTACCTTCTTTTTAATACTTGTCTATATATATCAACTGTATATATACTTGTATATTTGCTTAGAGTTTTCCCCAACAATTAAGTCTAAAATTAGATAAAGCCAATGGTCACTCTTTCAATACAGTCAAAATTAGTTCCCCACGGGAATTTCCAGATACAGTCTTGCCTCCTCTTGGGCTTATACAATATGGAACAGAGAAATGCATTATTCTCGGTGAAACTTTTCTCAGACTGTCACTATTAGAAATTGTCAAAGAAATTCACTTTTCCCCAGAGAGGATTAATTTCCGGTGAAACCTTTCTTGAATTTCTTCAAACCTTAGAACTGTTCATTAAAGAAAAGATTATTCTCGGTGAAACTTTTCTTGAACTTTTCTTAAGTTTGGACCCACAGGCTTCCTAAAAGCATCCCCAGCCTCCTCTTGGGCTTTGTACAAGGACCCTCAGGCTTCTTATAAGTTATCTTGCCTCCTCTTGGACTTAGTACAAGGACCACGAGACCTCTTAAAGGTATAGGACAGAACCTAGTCATCCTTTGTTAGAGCAGTCTTCTTGAGTCAAAGTATCAAACCAATTTAGGGTTGATTCTCATCCCTTAAAACAGTAGCCTCCTCTTGGGAATCATACAAAGATCACCCTCTAGCTAAGAGTAAATCTCTTCATACCAGTAGACTTGGACAGTCTCATCCTCTTTTGGATTTCAAAGAAACCTTCAAATTTCCTAAGCATAGGAAAAAATCCCGATCACCTGATCAACCTCTAAGTAGAGTTAAAATCTCCACAAGTTTCATAACTCAATCTCTAAACCCTCACTCTAAATTTTCCCCAGTCAGGGTCAACTTCTGTTAATTTACCATTAACAAATCTCCAACAGAATCAGAACCTCATAGTCTCTGATATTTCAACTCTTCTGTAATCCCTAGCAAGAGTTGTGTAACACCCATATATAATATCATACATCAAAGCATAAATACTATACATGAATCCAAGTGTTTGGTACTGAAATATACAAGTTCCTAGTTAACACAGTGTATACATTACATGCCCTACACACTTAATACAAAAAACTAACAAGGCATAATGTATACAAGATGTTCTAAACACTAAGAACTAGATCAACATCATGATCTCAAAAATAAAACGCCATAGCGGCAGCCATGCCATCCCAAAAGCTACGATCCGTAAGGAAAGTCAAACAACTTTATTCTTACCCTTCGCGGAACCTGTTGTACCTGTAATATAATCAACAACATGGGGTGAGATACATCAAATCTCAGTGAGTTCTCTATCTTATGGATTCTCTCGGCTTTACAATGTTCTAGCCAATCCTAACTGAAGTCGAAAGGGAAAGGAAATGACCTTGAGTACACAACCTCACACTATATGGAAACATGTTCATGAGTTCACCAACTCAAAATATTATCACTAATCGGTATCACAAACCAAGGAATCTTTCCCCGACTAACCCTACAAGAGAGTTCAACTCGGGTCACTGATCCTTAAAAGTATAGACATCCATTCCCGGCCAGTCTTTCCAAAGGATTATGGACCCGGGTCCTGGAAGCTAACATAGATAACTTTCCCCTGCCAGCCACACAATGGCACTTCAACACGGGTCACGATTACCTACACATGGTACTTTCCCCGGCCAGTATACGCAAGAGGTTATGGACACAGGTCACTAATACCACCCACTAAGTAACTTTCCCCGGCCAGCCCTTCTCAAGAGTTATAGACACGGGTCACGGATATTTATTAAGGGATAAAAACGATTCCGATTACGTGATCATACACACAACGTGATTATATTCGACAATCATAAGGCCACATTCGCCTTAAGGCATCTCTTGCCTTTTCTCATCAAACACAGATTACACACATGTTCCATACTAGTGTCTCACTCTTTTATATATCATTCGGTAATAGACACACGCCTCGGCCTCTCATGCACGAGCATCGTCATTAGATCATTCAACAATTTCCTAGCTCATTACTAGGTTCCAATATCATGTTGTTATGGGGTAAAGTTTCCTCACTCTTTCTATTTCATATTTTAAACATGCATATTCTCTTATCATGTTAACATTAATATTAGGCAAAGCATATTACAATTGCATAATAGAATCACATAACACACATGATAGCATAACATGTCAAACATAATCCACATAGTAGTTCACACACATTTTTAAGGCATACAAGCCACTACTATCCTCCACCAAGCATCATTGGTTAAATCATGGTCTCACATCACCATTCACTACCTTATTGAATTATCTTTCCAAAGGCTTTGGACTCGTACCAATCGGATTCCCGATTCTTTAGTTTTGGTGGAATCAAAATTACATACACTAAATTTCTATATTTTTCTTATCAATCCATAACATATAAGCACGTTCCTACCTTACTATCACATAGAGTATTGAAATAACTTTCCAACGCTTCGAACGGGGACCAAAATAGACTTACGGTTCAAAAGTTATGAAGAAAACAAAATCTGACATGTTGGAAAAATTCTGTAACGCTCGGGTCAACGGGAGCTGACCATGAGTCGACGCAAGGGTATTGTGAGTCGACTCATAATCCTAGAGGTCGACGCATACTACGCAGATTTTGCTAAAAACTCAGTTTTCAACCGTTAAATGCCTTCCGGACCTCCGATTTCGATTCCGTAAAAAACCCCGGTCTCAGAATTCAACACACTATGATATTTTCACAATTAAAAGCCCATCCAACATAATTACCAAATTAATACCAATTTTATCAAATATGAAAAGTTAGGTTTTTCAACCAAACCAATTCAATTTAAACTCAATCCAACATACCCAGTCAACCCCAATCATAACCCGACTATACTACGCATTTTATATCGTATTTCATCTGTTAGATTTCATTGATTCATCTGTTTAATTATTTTCTCTCAAATCTAACCTAAGTTCTAAACATATATTTCTAGAACTTAAAGTGTCTAACTAGAACCCACCTTAACATTGAAGAGGAGGTTGAAGAAGATGATGAATAGTGATGATGATGATCCAACTTTCTCTTCTTCTCCCTTGAGCTTCTTCTCTTCTTCTCTTTCCACGTTTTCCTTCTTTCTTTATTTTTTTCCTTTTCTTCTTCTTACCAACTTCCTCTTTCCCTTTCTTTCTAACAAATATATATATATATATATATATATATATATATATATATATATATATATATATATATATATATATATATATATATATAATCCAATAGAGTAAAATATCTCCAATTGATATTTTATCGTCTCACACCAATTGATCAATTATTAGAGTTACCTTAAAATACTTTCTCGAGTTAAAATAATTGATATGTCTCTTTATTAAATAATTGATCTCTTCAGAGTTCATTAGTTGCTCTATTGATCCCAATTGACAATACTTAAAGTACATAGAGGATTCCATTAATCCAATTATCCAAAGATAGAGTACACAAAAGCTCATCTGATCTCATCTGATATCCAATTGAGCACTTAAATAATATGGGGTATTACACTCTCCCCCCCCTTAAATTAAAATTCGCCCCCAAATTTTCTTCGCTCAACGATAACCACAACTTGTATCATTGTCTTAGTTCCACACTCAACTTTACTTTCGTTCAAATTCTGACGTACTCAAATTCTAACTTGACTTTACAGACCAAAAATCTTATTTTCACAAATTAACAAACTTCACGTTCTTAATCATACTCTTGTTCCAATATCGAGTTAACTTCTAACTTTGCCTTTTCCGTAATTCATCTGTTGTTTCTTACTAAAAGACTTGGTCGCATTCTACTTCGAAAAGAATATACCATTCTTACACTCTTCTACTGAGCCACAAAACAAGACTGTAATGTAAGATATAAGTGAGCCTAAGAGGGGGGTGAATTAGGTTCTTAGAGATTTATCCCGATTTTTGAATGATCTTGAGTTTTACTTTCCTAAAATTTCTAAGTGTTGAAACACGGTAAATGCATAAAGTAAATGAACACCGAGACGTATAGTGGTTCCCCTCACATACCGAGAGTACTCCACTCCCCTTTCAACTTGAAAGAGAATTTCACTAAATGTTAGATTCCTAGACAAGACAAAACTTATGTCTTTCTATACTACTCTAACAACCAAGAACAACCCTCTTGGATTTACAAATATTTAAAGTCCAACCGAGAACCAATATCTCACAAATGGACCTCTTGTATCCACAATCCGGATTACAAGGAAAACCTTACAAAACTTATTTTTAACAATCCTAAAAATAAGTTGTAATAAAAAAATCACAATTCTGAATTTTTATGAGTAATTGTTGATGATGAATCTTTGAAGTGTATATCAATCAAATGATTGATCTTCCTCTTGTAAAAACAATCACACTAATAATGTTATCAAGTGTTCAAATGCAAATGAAAAAATTCAACAAGTATGAAGGTTGTAACAGAATTTTCACACTTAGAAAGTTTGATGAACACTTTGAGAAAATTCAGACTTTTTGAGATCGATTTGTTTGAAAATGATTGCTCAACAAAAGGGTAGTTTGAAAAACAAAAAACAGTCCTTTAAATAATGCCAGAACACCTCCACAAAAGGGTATGAAATATGATACAATGCAATGCTTCAATTGGAAAAGGTTTGAATGAGATATGCTGAAAAAATGCAATTTTTCGCCTCTGCACACAGTAGTAATCGATTAACAACAAATGTGTTAATCGGTTACGCTCCTTCAACATTTAAAAGAATTCAAAAATTACAACTGTTAATCGGTTAGCAACAAACCTGCTAATCGATTACAGCTGATTGATTTTTTAAAAAAACTTTCCAGAACAGCATGAACCAAAAGATAAAGCAAAGAAAACCTTTCCAAAAGATATGATATATGCAAAAAATAATTTTGTGAACACTTGGATAACCATTATTAAGGATTGATATAATATACCTTTGATCAATCAAGTAAGTCTTCAATTCTTGATATTGAAAGTTTAAGCTTAAATTATCCAATCACTTTTTGCAAGTCTTCAATGAGCTAATGTAGTTGTCTTCATCAAAACACATATTTGAAAAGGCTTGAAATCACATTCTCCCCCTTTTTTATGATGACAACCAACCCTTTGAAATTTTGCTTCAACCTTGTTTCTTTGACAAAAATGCTCATGCTCCCCCTTAATTAATGCTCCCCCTTAGTGAGCCAAAACATGAAGAGCTTTACTTTTTAAAATCTGCATTTTGTTAGAAACAACATACAAACACCATACCAGATTTCTCCCCCTTTGTCATTAGCAAATAGAAGAAAAAAAATTGGGGAAGAAGGCATAAACAACCACAAATATATTAACTTGAAACATAACATTGGTCTTAACAACATAGATAACATTCAACACACCATTCAAAATGTCTATAAAATAGGACTTATAACAAAAGTACTAAAACAAAACAACATTAAAAAAAATGATATGCAAGGTGAAGGTATGGTTTTAGTCACTATCTTCATCATCTTGCATTTCCACATCTTCATCTTCCTCTTCTTCTTCTTCTTCACCATTATTGTTATTTCCTTCTTCATCATCATTTTCATCATCACTTTCTTGAACTCTTGGTTTCTTCTTTCGAAACATCTCTTTAAACATTTTCTTGAGGGAGTTGATATTCTGGTTGGTGTTGATATGGTTTTGGTGCATTTGTGCCTTTAAGCCCATAATGTCATGATGAAGAGATTCTAAAGTATGTCCACCATCCGGAGCGGCCGGAGCTTCAACTTCATCCTTATACACAAATAACCCTCTTGAATTTACCACAATTCCGGTATTCTTGAGAAAATAAGTAGCATGGATCTCACACACCTTTGAGGTCATTTGAACACTAGGTTCTCTTTGAGTGGATACCTCAAAATGTTCCAAAATCTTAGTAACGAGTCTTGGGTAAGGAAAAGGTCCGGTTAGCTTGAAAAGATATTCCATATGATGAAACATAACATATGCCCAATTAATCTTCCATTTCATCTTTAGGGCTTTAATCAAATAAACCTCTAACTCACTAACTTGAGCATGATTTGAGGTTCTCGGAACCAAGATATAACTTAAAATGTAATGGAGTACACGGTCACTAACAGTGAGAGAGTTTGCATATTTGATTGTTTGTGACGAATGCACTTGCCTACCTAGTAGGTCTTCAGAGGTTCCTCTTGAAACTTCAATGAAATATGCTAAGCTATCAAATTTATCCCACTTTCCGGTAGTTGGAAGGAAACCTTGACGGAGTTCTTCTCCATCAGACGGCACTCCTAAAATTTATCCTAGAAGCTCTAAATCAACACAAATTTCTTTATCTTGCACAGTAGCAAGCAATAGTTCCTCTTTAAATTCATCATCTTTGGTAAACTCAACAGTATGATAAAATTTCCGGATTAAATCAGGGTAATAAATACCAACTTCAGCAACTAAATTTTTTACTCCAGAATCATTTAGCAAGACCTCAAAGGTAAAACTATGAGAGGGAAACGAAACAAAGTTTACATACTTAACTGGCATGAGTGTTCTTCTCCTGACATTGAAATCCATCCTTCTCTGCTTGACAGGTTGCATGTAATCCTCTTCTGGAGCTTCTGAACTTTCTCCCATAGGTTGCTTTCCTTTGTTCTTTGGAGGAGCCATGGTTGCTTTCCTTTGTTTTTTTTTGTTGAGGAGATTTTTGGATTAGGGTTTGAGAGGTGTGAAGAAGAAGGTTTGGAGATGGAAGCTTATAAGGAGTAGAGAGATGAGTGGGTTTTAATTTGCTTTGAAGAAGATTAAGATTTTCTAGGTTAAGAGTTGGAAGGGTTTTGGAGAAAGATATGAATGAGTCAAAGACATAAACATGATAAGATGCAAAGTACACTGACCAACTATATAAATGACAACTCAAATAAAAGATTAAAACAAAAACATTGAACCTGAACACGTAAACATTTTTCCACGAAACACAGGGGTAATCGATTACTGCATTCCCGCTAATCAGTTACCCGTTCAAAAATTGCAGCGTGTGGGGCATTTTTGACCTGCTAATCGGTTACTTGATTGTTGCTAACCGATTACTTTACCTGCACTTTTAAAAACAGTAGCTTTCTACAAGACATATGGTGAGGGAAATCCAAATTTTTTTACTTTGACATGTTTAAACACATATTAGTGCAACTTATGATCATAGTCCCAAAATTTAAGAAATAATTTAAATAGGCATAAAATTGAGAAAACTTACTTTTTCAACATAAAACATCAAAAAGATTCATCTTACCGAAGTCGAAAAATTATAAAAATCATATACCTTTGATCCTCTATGATGTACGAAGAATATTTGATAAAAAAATCAGAGATCCGTTTCGCTCAAAATTCCAAGTTCTCGGCGAATTTTGTAAAACGGCTCTTTTGCAAGTGGTTTAGTAAATATATCCGCTAGTTGGTTATGAGTATCCACAAATGTGACTTCGACATCTCCGTTAAGCACATGATCACGTAAAAAATGATGTCGGATGTCTATATGCTTAGTTCTTGAATGCATGACGGGATTCTTTGTGATGTTGATAGCACTCGTATTGTCGCACCGAAGTGGAATGCATCCAAGGTTTAATCCATAATCATCAAGTTGTTGCTTAAGCCATAGGATTTGTGCACAGCAACTTCCTGCTGCTATGTATTCCGCTTCAGCCGTACTTAGAGCAACACAAGCTTGTTTCTTGCAAGCCCATGAAACCAATGCATTTCCTAGGATGTGACAAGTACCACTTGTACTTTTCTGATCTGTTTTGCATCCTGCATAATCCGCGTCAGAATACCCAACTAAATTACAAATACTACCTTTGGGATACCATAGTCCAACGTCCGTTGTCCCTTTGAGATACTTCATGATCCTCTTTACAGCGGTGAGATGTGACTCCTTTGGATTTGCTTGGAACCGGGCACATAAACACACACTAAACATTATATCAGGACGGCTTGCCGTCAAATATAATAAAGAACCAATCATACCTCGATACTTTGTAATATCAATGGAAGCACCCTATTCATCTTGATCAACATAGGTTTCAGATCCCATTGGTGTAGCCATAGCCTTGCAACTATCCATGTCGAATCTTTTCAACAATTCTTTGCGATATTTGGATTGGTTGATGAATATGCCATCCTTTAGTTGCTTGATATGAAGTCCAAGGAAGTAATTCATTTTTCCCATCATTGACATTTCAAACTCTCCTTGCATCATTAATGAGAATTCTTTACAAAGATCTTCGTTCGTTGATCCGAATATGATGTCGTCAACATAGACTTGAACTAACAAAGTATTACCTTTTGCCTTCTTAATGAACAATGTCTTGTCAACTTTACCTTTTACAAATCCCTTTTCACAAAGAAAATTGCTAAGACGATCATACCATGCTCTTGGTGCTTGCTTTAAGCCATACAGAGCTTTCTTTAATTTGAAGACATGTGTAGGATTCTTGAAGTCTTCAAAACCCGGGGGTTGTTTGACATAGACCTCTTCATTGATGTAGCCATTCAAGAATGCGCTTTTGACATCCATTTGATAAAGCTAAAAATTTAATGAACATGCATAAGCAAGTAATAAACGGATAGCTTCTAACCTTGCAACCGGAGCGAATGTTTCCTTAAAATCAATGCCTTTCTCTTAATTGTAACCTTGAGCCACCAATCTTGCCTTGTTTCGAATAATTATCCCATTCTCATCAAGTTTGTTCTTAAACACCCATTTGGTACCGATGATGTGCTTATTAATTGGTTTAGGAACAAGTTCCCACACTTGATTCCTTTCGAATTGGTTTAACTCTTCTTGCATAGCAATTATCCAATGGTCGTCACTTAAGGCTTCACCTACTTTGGAAGGTTCAATTTGTGAGACAAACGCCATATTTAAGCAAGCATCTTTAAGATTTAACCTTGTTGCTACACCTTGACTAATATCACCAATAACTTTGTCAATTGGATGATCTCTATGAGTTCTCCATTCCTTAGGTAGATCACTTAAATTATTCTCTTGTTGAATCGGTTCTTCTTGGCATTCCACTTGATTTTCTCTAGAAGTATCTTCTTGAGGAACTTCTACAATATCATCATCATCACATAAAATAATATCCTCCTTTGAGGGGTTAGATTCATCAAACTTAACATGCATAGATTCTTCAATTGTTAAAATTCTTTTATTATAAATTCTATAAGCCTTACTTGTAAGTGAATAACCAAGAAATATACCTTCATCCGATTTTTCGTCGAACTTACCAAGATTGTCTTTATCATTGTTTAAGACAAAGCACTTGCATCCAAAAATGTGAAAATAAGCAATGTTTGATTTTCTCCCTTTGAAAAGTTCATAGGGGGTCTTCTTTAGAATAGGTCTAATATTAACACGATTACTTACAAAACATGCCGTACTTACCGCATCCGCCCAAAAATATTTTGGAAGATTTGAATCGCTAAGCAATATTCTTGCAAGTTCCACTAATGACCTATTCTTTCTCTCCACCACTCCATTTTGTTGAGGAGACCTTGGTGCCGATAAGTTGTGAGATATTCCATGATCTTCACAAAATTCTTCAAAGGAAGCATTTTGGAATTCTCCACCATGGTCGCTTCTTATGGAGGCAATTGAAAGTGACTTCTCATTTTGAATTTGCTTTGCATATTTCTTGAATGCTTTAAATGCATCACTTTTCTGCACTAAAAAGAAAGTCCAAGTATATCTAGAGAAATCACCAACAATAACCAAAGCATATACATTACCTCCGAAGCTTCTAGTTCTTGATGGACCAAATAAGTCCATATGCAACAATTGTAGTGGCCTTGAAGTGGACACCACATCTTTAGATTTGAAAGTTGACTTGGTTTGTTTCCCCTTTTGACATGCATCATACAATTTATCTTTGACATATTTTATCTTTGGTAATCCAATAACTAAATCATGCTTAATTAATTTATTCAAATGCTCCATGTGAATGTGAGCAATTCTTTTGTGCCAAAGCCATGAATCATTATTGCTTGCCATAAGACATTTAACCTTCAAAGAAGTGTTATCAAGGGAAATCATAAAAATATTGTTAATTCTATTACCTTTAAGCATTACCTCCTTAGTGACTTCGTCTTCTATCAAACATTCATCTTTAGTGAACTTGATTTTGAATCCTTTGTCACAAAGTTGGCTTATGCTAATAAGATTATGCTTTAAGCCTTCAACGTAAAGCACATCTTCAATTGTTGTGAAAGGTGGTGAACCAACATTGCCTACACCAAGAATCTTTCCTTTATTGTTATCTCCATAAGTAACATAACCCTTGGCTTTAAGCTTTAGACTTGAAAATTTGTTTATATCTCCGGTCATATGCTTCGAACAACCACTATCAAGATACCATAGATTAGAAGTGGTCTTCAAACAAGCCTAGAAAACAAATTAAGTTTTGTTAGGTACCCAAATAGCCTTGGGTCCTTCATAATTAGTACATTTCCTTACCCACACATAATGCCCACTTGCAACACTAAAGTTTCTTATATAGCAAGCATTAGGTGTATGGCCAATAATACCACAATAAAAACAAGTAGGAACAAAATTGCTTTTATATCTAGGAACATATGATTTCTTTTTAGGAAATCTCTTCTTAATGGGAGTTCTTTTCTTTTTAGGATAAGGATGCATAATTTTAGGTTTGTTTACTTTCTCCTTAGAAGTTTGGTCACTAGCCTTAACTAAGATTGTTTTACTAGAGCTTGGTTTAGAAAATTTAGAGTAACCAAGTCCACTTTTATCATTCGAATATCTTTGTTGACTAAGGACCGCTTCTAAACCAATTTGTCCTTTCTCATATCTTTCTAAGACTCTTTTTAATTGAACAATTTGGAATGAAAGTGACTCACAATTTTTACACACCAACTCTTGTTTTTCTTCACTTGCTCTCTTTTGTTTTTCATCTTTTGACTCTTTTTCCATAACATCGACTTTTTCTTCTAAAGATGTTATTTGTCTTTTTTGTGAAGAAATTGTTTTACATAACACCTTACATTCATTTAAGAGTTCATTTATGGCTTCTTGTGCATCATTATCATAAAGAGAAAATTTAGTACTAACCTCGTCATTTTCATCTTCGGAGTTATGTGTAGCCATAAGTGCTAGTTTTGCGCTTTCATCGCTCTCCGAGTCGGATGATGAACTAATTTCGTTGTCTTCCCATGCAATGTATGCCTTCTTATTTTTTGATTCCTTTTTGCCTTTAAAACTTCCTTTCTTTGCAAGTTGTGGACATTCGGGTTTTATATGACCTTTCTTCCCACATTCATAACATGTAATGTCTTGAGAAGAAGTTGAAGTATCCTTTTTCTTAAAGTGTTTCTTTCTTTTCGCATAAAAGGACTTATCTTTATTTCCAAAGAATTTTCCAAGTCTTTTTACTAGTAGCATGAAATTTCCGTCTTCCTCCGATGAGTCGTCGTTTTGTTTTCCTTTTGCATCTACGTTTAAAGCAATACCTTTAGATTTCTTGTCTTGAAGTTCATGTTTTTCAAGTTGTCCAAGTTCTAACTCATGTTCTTGAAGTTTACCAAATAGAGATGCGGAAGTCATTGTAGAGAGGCTTTTCTTTTCCGATATTGCCGTTACTTTTGGTTGCCATTCTCTTGTCAAAGATCTTAGAATTTTGAGATTTAGTTCATCATTTGAGAATGTCTTACCAAGTGCTATTAAGTGGTTAGTCAAATGAACAAATCTTTTCTGTAATGCAACAATAGTTTCTCCGGGCTGCATTCGGAACATTTCATATTCTTGACTTAGAGTATTTAGTCTAGATCTTTTAACTTCAGCCGTTCCTTCATATGTTTCTACCAAAGTATCCCATATTTCTTTTGCAGATTTACATTGTGAAATTCGGAAAAATTCATCCATACTTAATGCACTTTGAAGAATAGTAATAGCTTTCTTTTCATCGAGTACTTTCTTTCTATCATCTTCATTATAAGCCGTTTTAATTTTTGGAGTTGCAACATTATTCACAACACTCATTGGTTGGTGTGGACCATTTTCAACAGTTTCCCATATACCTTCTCCTTGTGCTTCAAGATGTGCTCTTATACGAATCTTCCAAAAATCAAAATACTCTCCAGAAAAAAGTGGGGGCTTGTTACTACTTCCTTCGTCTTTGAAAACCGGGTTCGTGCTTGCGGAAGCCATGCTGGATCTTGTCGGAACAGGTTACCTAACCTGCTCTGATGCCAATTGTAAGATATAAGTGAGCCTAAGAGGGGGGTGAATTAGGTTCTTAGAGATTTATCCCGATTTTTGAATGATCTTGAGTTTTACTTTCCTAAAATTTCTAAGTGTTGAAACACGGTAAATGCGGAAAGTAAATGAACACCGAGACGTATAGTGGTTCCCCTCACACACCGAGAGTACTCCACTCCCCTTTCAACTTGAAAGAGAATTTCACTAAATGTTAGATTCCTAGACAAGACAAAACTTATGTCTTTCTATACTACTCTAACAACCAAGAACAACCCTCTTGGATTTACAAATATTTAAAGTCCAACCGAGAATCAATATCTCACAAATGGACCTCTTGTATCCACAATCCGGATTACAAGGAAAACCTTACAAAACTTATTTTTAACAATCCTAAAAATAAGTTGTAATAAAAAAATCACAATTCTGAATTTTTATGAGTAATTGTTGATGATGAATCTTTGAAGTGTATATCAATCAAATGATTGATCTTCCTCTTGTAAAAACAATCACACTAATAATGTTATCAAGTGTTCAAATGCAAATGAAAAAATTCAACAAGTATGAAGGTTGTAACAGAATTTTCACACTTAGAAAGTTTGATGAACACTTTGAGAAAATTCAGACTTTTTGAGATTGATTTGTTTGAAAATGATTGCTCAACAAAAGGGTAGTTTGAAAAACAAAAAACAGTCCTTTAAATAATGCCAGAACACCTCCACAAAAGGGTATGAAATATGATACAATGCAATGCTTCAATTGGAAAAGGTTTGAATGAGATATGCTGAAAAAATGCAATTTTTCGCCTCTGCACACAGTAGTAATCGATTAACAACAAATGTGTTAATCGGTTACGCTCCTTCAACATTTAAAAGAATTCAAAAATTACAACTGTTAATCGGTTAGCAACAAACCTGCTAATCGATTACAGCTGGTTGATTTTTTAAAAAAACTTTCCAGAACAGCATGAACCAAAAGATAAAGCAAAGAAAACCTTTCCAAAAGATATGATATGTGCAAAAAATAATTTTGTGAACACTTGGACAACCATTATTAAGGATTGATATAATATACCTTTGATCAATCAAGTAAGTCTTCAATTCTTGATATTGAAAGTTTAAGCTTGAATTATCCAATCACTTTTTGCAAGTCTTCAATGAGCTAATGTAGTTGTCTTCATCAAAACACATATTTGAAAAGGCTTGAAATCACACGTAACACCTCCTCTCAAATTAGGACAACAACACTCAACACATCTTCGCGATGTAATTCAGTGATTTCTTAACTTCATGCAATTACTGACGATTTATCTTCTCATAAATCCTTCAACGTCCAAAACCACTTCACAATTATTCAAACGACTTCTTTACCAGTTTCATCTAGTCTGATGCTGTACAGGGTACTTATTATATCCGATATTTCATCTCTTTAGTATCACACCAAAAGTAACACGCTTAGAACAAGATCTCCTTATTTCTTTATTATTCTTATAAGTAACCATCCATCTGATTCTTATTAATCCGACTGAACTTTTTCATCTGTCACTCTCCACTGCGCAACTCAAATCCTAACAGTGGAACACCACGAATTCTTAAGCATTACTAGGCAGCTAACATTCCGCGGAGAATCACACTTATCCACTGGGGTCCTTACTAACCAATGGTACAAGAAACTTATTGACGTCACAATTTCCTCGCCAACACACAATATCTTAACATCGGTCCAATACTCTCCAGACGACAGAGGTACATGAGTTACACCGTTACAACCATAACATATACACCTCTGAAATTGACTCTAACTCGAAATAATACATCCAAAATAGCTTAACAACTTTCGTTTCTAGTTACCACATTCCATAACAATTCTTCTTACGGGTTTTCCTACTTACTCAAGATTCCTTGTTGACACGAGATCTCAACCAATAACAAGTAACACCATCATGAAACTTCATTCATACTCGAATCACCACTTATCAAAACTTAAACCATTCAAAGCGAAACTATGAGTTTCCATACTACTCACCAATCCACATACAACACTCTACACGTACACACACCCTCAAAGGACATGCCACACTTCTCAATTGAATCCATTTCTCTTAATCGTTCTGTTCCACATACGGTCCAAGTTATATGCTTAACTTCGGAACGTTCAATTCTTACTTGTACTTGAAAGATAACTTTCAAATTTCACCCTCATGGTAAAAAACACAACTGCACATAACTAGTACCACTCTCACGGAGCCTAAATCCAACACCATGAATACACACCGAAATATTTCCTTGCGAGATCAATACTTTGGAAATATTCTTTAACTTTATCCTTAAGGTTTTCAACAGTAATGATAATAATGCGACTAAGACTTTCTCACACTCAACACAATTTCACAAGATTAGTTCCCCAAAAGTCAACCCTTTCGTCGTTTGAACAATTGGTCAATTACGCAACACCTTTCCAGAAGTCACGATTCCAAAACACAAATCCGTCCTTCATTTACTTACAATCTCGTTTACATTCGCACAATATTCTCTACTCGGAGAAACATAAGATAACAAAACAAAGATGATGGTTCCTAAGGGATTTTACAATTTGTACACATGTTAATCGATTACCCGTCTGAGGTTAATCAGTTAACTCCTAAAAATTCAGCTCAAAACACCATTCTCGCACGTGTTAAATGATTAACACTGCTGCAAAAGCTAGAAAACAAATTTCTTTTAATTCAAAACCATCCTTATTCAAAACCATTAATCCGGCTTGCTCTAACCCTCGATATTATTCTCAAATCACGGCCTCTTAACTTGTATAACATTCACCAACCATGATCAACTCAAAGTAATACATAACAATGTTAAAACATACAGATAACACACTCTAACCAAGTGACAAGGTAGAAATTCCAATTCTGATGCGGTCACACGCCAAAACTCCAATGAGATAGTTCATTTTTTTGATCCAAACCACTACACTAGCGGGAAGTCAAAAATGACGAGATTCTAAGGTTTTTGCCACAACTCATACTTGATCCATCCACAAGCAAAACCCAAATCACACATTGCATCGACACAAAAGAGTGTGTTACTCCACAATAAAAAAAATACAAAACAAGGATGCCCATAACAAAACACGTACCAGCCATCGAAGAGTTGTCGCCCTTTGCTTTCTTCGCATCCAAAGTATACACTCGACCAGTACCCCTTCCTTGCGCCTTATTCTTATTCTGAGGACAATCTCTAGCCATATGCCCCACTCCATCATACTGATAACATCTAAAAGTTCCATCGACACACTTTCCATAGTGATACATATTGCACAACCGGCACAAAGGAGGAGTATTAGGTCTAACACTTTGCACCTGCTTCCTTTTAAAGGTTTGCTGTCTGGGCCTATACTGTTGGTTTAATCTCCCACGATCATTCTGAGTCGACCTACGCAAAACTCCCTTTGATTGAACTTTCCTCAACCTGTTCCCAGCTACATAACATTGCCTTAACAACTCGACATAAGAAGTGAACTCCCTCTGAGACACACTATGAGAAATTTCGGCCTTCAAACCAAAAAGAAACTGATCGATTTTCCACCTCTCGTCCGGAGCATACATGGCTTGCCTAGAATAAGCAGCCATAATCTCAAACTTTTCCGCATAATCTGCTACGGTCAAGGTACCCTGTCTCAACTGTTGAAATTCAAATTCCTTTTGGGTCCTTAAGGAAATAGGGAAGTAATTCTCCATAAAATTAATCTTAAATCGTTCCCAGACCTTAGGTATCTCTTGAATAGTCATCAAGGTTGAGGCACTTTCCCACCACCTTATGGCAGGACCCCTCAACAAATAAGAAGCGAAAATCACCTTGTTCTCCTCACTGCACTGGACTATCAAGAAAATTCTCTCCATACCAGCTATCCATTCGTGAGCTTTTACAGGATCTAACCCGCCATGAAATTCTGGAGGATTCATGCAGATGAAATCCCGAAAGCTTCCACCTGCAGCTTCTGGAACAACCGCTGGAGGATGAAGACCCCCATTCATTTGTTGTACCATATGTTGCAGGAACTGATTCTGTTGCTGTTGCATCTACTGTAAAAATTGAGGCCATGGGACCTGCTCCTCGCCGTCTGGCGGATTCGTCCCTGCCTGAGTGGTTCTGGGTCTACCATGATTGTTTCTGCGCCCGTCGTCCATGTTCCTAAATGTCATACAGATAGGATTAAGTTGACCAGGCTCAATACCATAAATATAACACTTAAGACCAATGGCGACACCACGCATATGAAACGGAAAGAAATACTTATACTATTTCATGGCTAGGTCGAGGACACGACCTGCTCTGATACCAACTGTAACACCCACATATAATATCATACATCAAAGCATAAATACTATACATGAATCCAAGTGTTTGGTACTGAAATATACAAGTTCCTAGTTAACACAGTGTATACATTACATGCCCTACACACTTAATACAAAAAACTAACAAGGCATAATGTATACAAGATGTTCTAAACACTAAGAACTAGATCAACATCATGATCTCAAAAATAAAATGCCATAGCGAAAGCCATGCCATCCCTAAAGCTACGATCCGTAAGAAAAGTCAAACAACTTTATCCTTACCCTTCGTGGAACCTGTTGTACCTGTAATATAATCAACAACATGGGGTGAGATACATCAAATCTCAGTGAGTTCTCTATCTTATGGATTCTCTCGGCTTTACAATGTTCTAGCCAATCCTAACTCAAGTCAAAAGGAAAAGGAAATGACCTTGAGTACACAACCTCACACTATATGGAAACATGTTCATGAGTTCACCAACTCAAAATATTATCACTAATCGGTATCACAAACCAAGGCATCTTTCCCCGACCAACCCTACAAGAGAGTTCAACTCGGGTTACGGATCCTTAAAAGCATAAACATCCATTCTCGTCCAGTCCTTCCAAAGGATTATGGACACGGGTCCCGGAAGCTAACATAGACAACTTTCCTCGACCAGCCACACAAGGGCACTTCAACACGGGTCACGGTTACCTGCACATGGTACTTTCCCCGGCCAGCCTACGCAAGAGGTTATGGACATGGGTCACTAATACCACCCACTAAGTAACTTTCTCCGGCCAGCCTACACAAGAGGTTATGGACATGGGTCACGGTCACTTACTTAATAAACATTTTCCCCGACCAACCCTTCTCAAGAGTTATGGACACGGGTCATAGATATTTATTAAGGGATAAAAACTATTCCGATTACGTGATCATATACACAACGTGATTGTATTCGACAATCACAAGGCCACATTTACCTTAAGGCCTCTCTTGCCTTTTCTCATCAAACACAAAGATTACATACATGTTCCATACTAGTGTCTCACTCTTTTCTATATCATTCAGTAATAGACGTACGCCTCGGCCTCTCATGCACGAGCGTCGTCATTAGATCATTCAACAATTTCTTAGCTCATTAATAGGTTCCAATATCATGTTGTTATGGGGTAAAATTTCCTCACTCTTTCTATTTCATATTTTAAACATGCATATTCTCTTATCATGTTAACATTAATATTAGGCAAAGCATATTACAATTGCATAATAGAATCACATAACACACATGATAGCATAACATGTCAAACATAATCCACATAGTAGTTCACACACATTTTTAAGGCATACAAGCCACTACTATCCTTTACCAAGCATCCTTGTTTAAATCATGGTATCATATCACTATTCACTACCTTATTCGATTATCTTTCCAAAGGCTTTAGACTCGTATCAACCGGATTCCCGATTCTTGAGTTTTGGTGGAATCAAAATTACATACACTACATTTCTATAATTTTCTTATCAATCCATAACATATAACCATGTTCCTACCTCACTATCACATAGAAAAATAAAATAGCTTTCCAACGCTTCGAACGGGGACATAAACGGACTTACGGTTCAAAAGTTATGAAGAAAACAAAATCTGACATGTTGGAAAAATTCTGTAACGCTCGGGTCAGCAGGAGCCGACCATGAGTCGGCGCAAGGGTATTGTGAGTCGACTCAAAATCCTAGAGGTCGACGCATACTGCACAGATTTTGCTAAAAACTCAGTTTTCAACCGTTAAATGCCTTTCGGACCTCCAATTTCGATTCCGTAAAAATCCCCGGTCTCAGAATTCAACACACTATGATATTTTCACGATTAAAAGGCAATCCAACATAATTACCAAATTAATACCAATTTTATCAAATATGAAAAGTTAGGTTTTTCAACCAAACCAATTCAATTCAAACTCAATCCAACATACCCAATCAACCCCAATCATAACCCGACTATACTATGCATTTTATATCGCATTTCATCAGTTAGATTTCATTGATTCATCCGTTTAATCATTTTCTCTCAAATCTAACCTAAGTTCTAAACATATATTTCTAGAACTTAAAGTGTCTAACTAGAACCCACCTTAGCATTGAAGGGGAGGTTGAAGAAGATGATGAATAGTGATGATGATGATCCAACTTTCTCTTCTTCTCCCTTGAGCTTCTTCTCTTTCCACGTTTTCCTTCTTTCTCTGTTTTTTTTCCTTTTCTTCTTCTTACCAACTTCCTCTTTCCCTTTCTTTCTAACATATATATATATATATATATATATATATATATATATATATATATATATCAAAATCCTGAATACAAATAATTTCTGATATTGTGTTGTTTGAATTTGGTTCCGAATAATCCACTCCAAAATTATTAGTGAAATATTTTTGTGTAATAAAATTTGAATTTGGGTAATGAATTTCTTGATCCATAAAGTTTTTAATTTTCTTAAAATTTTTCCTTCAAAATTATTTGGCAATTATCCAATAGAGTAAAATATCTCCAATTGATATTTTATCGTCTCACACCAATTGATCAATTATTAGAGTTACCTTAAAATACTTTCTCGAGTTAAAATAATTGATATGTCTCTTTATTAAATAATTGATCTCTTCAGAGTTCATTAGTTGCTCTATTGATCCCAATTGACAATACTTAAAGTACATAGAGGATTCCATTAATCCAATTATCCAAAGATAGAGTACACAAAAGCTCGTCTAATCTCATCTGATATCCAATTGAGCACTTAAATAATGTGGGGTATTACAAGTTGATTCCCCCAATTTGGACCTGTCTCTGGATCTCAATAATCCCCAACAGAAGTTAGCCTCCTCTTAGGCTTTATATAAGAAATCCCCCTGTCAGCCTCCTCTTAGGCTTTGTATAATGATCATCCCTGATCACTCTTCAGCCTCAATCTTGGGCTTTGTACAAGACACCCTAAAAATATCCCTCCATGTAGAGTCAGTCCTAATTTTCAGGCTCAATCTTGGGCTTTGTACAAGACACCATATAAATATCCCACAGTTAAGTTAATCAGGATCCCTTTAGCTTCAATCCTGGGCTTTGTACAAGACATCCATAAGTATCCTCCACAAATAGAGTCATAATCTTTAGCCTCAATCTTGGGCTTTGTACAAGACAGATATAAAAACTCCTTAAGCAGAGTCATACTCTTCAGCTTCAATCTTGGGGTTTGTACAAGACAGATACTCTCCAACTGAATCAATCCTTTTAGCCTCAATCTTGGGCTTTGTACAAGACAGATAAAACCTTTTCCCCAAAAGAGTCAATTCTCTTCAGCCTCAATCTTGGGCTTTGTACAAGACACAGATAAACACTCTCTTGTTGAGACAGTCTTCTTTAGCCTCCTCTTAGGCTTTGTATAATGATCTCCCCAGTAGAAACAATTAATCTCTTAGCTTCAACCTTGGGCTTGGGTCAAGGCACACAAAAATCAACATCCCCTAAGAAGAAATCAAAAATCTCTCTGCAGGAAGACATTTCTCTGTACAATCACACACCAAAACAGACATAAAAAAAAAACAAACCCTAACCCCAGATAACTGCTATAAGAGGTGCACTTGTTGATTCAAAAATCCAAGCTGTAGTCCATCTCTTATCTTGATAAACTTCATCTAATTGCTGTAACTGACAAGCCTCTAGGTTATTTACATCCAAGCCAATGTCCCTCTCTTAGCATGAATTCCTAAGGAAAATGGCATTGTTCAACACTGAGTTAAAGTTTCCTCCTTCTGGACAAACCCCTATAAAGGAAATTATGGCATTGCTGGATTCCATACATTCCAGTTAAAGTAATGCTCCTTTATAATCAGTTACCCAAACAATTGTGATGAACAGATGGAATGTCTCCCTTTAGAGATGATAAATTCTCTCTCAGTCAAACCTTTAGCTTCAATCTTGGGTTTTGAACAAGACACAAATACAACCTTTAGCTTCAATCTTGGGCTTTGAACAAGACACCAGGCATCTTTTCCTCCCATAGAATAGGAGGAACTACGATTGCTCTGATTTCCCTGTTTTCTTTAAACGGGAATACGTAGGCATAAGATTGCGAAATCTTAATGAGCACACTTATCAAAAACCTTAGGTCCAGTACCTTACCAAAAACATCGGAAAACCCAAAAAACAACAAAAATACTCTCTCTCTATCTCTCAGACATCCCCACAAAGAAGAAACTTTCTCATTCACAGACAAACACCATCAAGTAAAAAGCAGAACCTAATGCTAATCAACCCATGGATAACCATGTATAGGATGGGTAAAGAATTGTGACCTTGCAAAACTCATTAGAATAACCAATGTAATCATTTAGGATGAAGCACCCATGATAAATAGATATTGTGTAGAAGCATTAGATCGATCACTGCAAGATATCATGAATAACAATGCTCCATTTGGTGGAAAAATAATGATCATGGGCAGAGATTTTCGTCAGTTGCTTCCTGTTATTGAAAAAGGAAATAGAAGACAAATGATTTCAGCGTGTATTGTTAGGTCTCGATTATGGGCCACCCCAAAGGTCCTACATTTGCGCCAAAATATGCGATCACTTCATGACCACGACTTTGCACAGTTTCTGATGAGGATTGGAGATGGTAATGAACCTACTAAAGAGGATGACATGGTCAGGATGCCTGCTGAAATTGTTATACCATGGGAAGGAGAAAGCTCCATACAAAAACTTATACAACATACATTTCCCCGATTAGAAAACCATGGATAGGATGCTTCATATATGGTGGAAAGAGCGATACTTACTCCCAAAAATTGTGATGTACATATGTTGAATGACATGATTATTAAAAAATTCCCTGGAGATGAATATATTTTGTTATCTTTAGATGAGGTTGAGGGTGTTACTCATAACCTATATCAACAGGAATACTTGCACACAATTGCTCCTGGTACTTTACCACCACATATTTTAAAGATAAAAATAGGGGCTCCACTGATGTTGTTGCGAAACATAGACCCTAAATTTGGGTTGTGTAATGGGACAAAGTTGTTATGTAGTGGTTTTTTATGAATTTGCTTGATGTTGAAATACTTACAGGCCACAACGCTGGAAAAAGAGCTTTCTTGCCAAGAATTAAGCTCAAAACCACTGAAGGTGCGAGACTTCCTTTTATACTTATTAGAAAACAATTTCCTATCAAACTAAGCTTTGCAGTCACTATAAATAAATCACAAAGACAAACAATTCCAAATGTTGGAATTTATCTTCCACACCATGTTTTCAGTCACAGACAATTGTATGTTGCTTTATCAAGAGGTGTTTCGCGGGCTGCAACAAAGGTGCTAATTAAAGACGGAAAAGTAGAGGGGGAAGAAGGAGAGTTTACAAAAAATATAGTTTTTAAAGAAATTTTGTTGTCACAAACTCAGGCATTTATCTATTATGTTAAATCATTCAACCATACTTTTACAATGTCACACTAGGCGTGTACTTACTAGATTACACTATATCGTTGACTACTAAAATTTACTTCATTTGTTTTGCAGTGAAACGAGAGATATTTGTGATTTTGATTCCATGGGTGACCTTCCTATTAAGCAACAATGTAACTTAATATCTCTGTTAATGTTTATATTTATTTGCTTAAAAACATGTGAGACAAATTTTTGTTCTTATTCTATCTAAATCTTCTTATGGTTTTGAACAATCTATGACAATATATAAATACAAAACTTAATTTTGATGTAACCTATTTTCTTTTTCCATAATACGGTAATCCTAACCACCAAATTATTCCACTCACATTATTGATTTACTTGAAAAAACTAGTCGAATAAAGTCACGTCACAATGCGATTTTCTGAACTCAAACAAAATTTAATGCGTGAATATTACATATTGAAAACAATACTTAATATGTATTTGAATAAATACATCAATAATAAATGTATTTGTATTCAATAAGTACATTAATATACACACGTATATGTTGTCTAAAAAATATTATTTTTAATGTAAAATACGATAAACACCTCATATATAATATACACACGTTTATTTTTCTCAGCTGTGTGCATTAAAAAAAGAGGACAATCCGTGTCCATTTGGACGCTAGTAATATATAAAGGGTTAATAGCCATTTTGCCCTCTGCCATATAGGCGTTTTTCGAAAAACCCCTATATAAAAAAACTTGCAAAAAATATCCTAACATTTAAAGATTCTCTCAATTTTGACCTTCATCACATCCAGTCATCCAAAAAGCTGATGTGGTAGCAATTTTTTTTTGTGATGTGGAAGACCAAGTGGTTTTTTAATTTTATTTTTGATTTATTTAAATGTCACGTTGACATTTCGTTTTTCATTTATTTTTGGTTTATTTTTAAAAATATGTTAAATGTTCAAAAAATGTGTTTTATGATATTATTTGCAACTATAATATACATAATACATAATTAACTAGTTAATAATTTTTACTAAACTAAAATCTATTAAATCATTTTTATTAAACTATTTAATCTTTTTTCTTAATATACTGTAACTATTAACAATATAGTTAAAATGTTAAAAAATAATTATAATTTAGTTTTAAAATGTTAAAAATTAGGTTAGTTTAAAAATGTTTAAAAATGTTTTAGTATATTAATTTAGTAATAAAATATTAATTTAGTATATTAATTTAGTATATTAATATGGTACAGTAATTAACATTTTAATTAGATTAAATAGATTAAATTAATATTAATATTAAAACATAATAATTAAATAGATTAAATAGTTTAATAAAATAGAATAGTTTATATTAAAACATAATATTTACAAATATTAATATTTACAGTAAAATAGTTTAGAATACTTACAGTAGAATAGTTTAGAATAAATTAATAAACTAGAATTAAATTATTAACGTTATTAATATAAATTAATAACTATTACTGTAGCTTATTAAAATGTTATTAATATTAATTTAGAATAGTTTACAAATATTATTACTGTAGCTTTTATAATTTATTATAACTATTTAAATAACATTTACAGTAAATAAATAGTATAAATTAATAAATTAAATTATTAACATTATTAATATAAATTAATAAACTGGAATTATTAATAAACTAATGTTAAAATAATTAATAAACTGGAATTAAATTATTAACATTATTAATATACATTAATATTTACGTTTTAATATAAATTAAATTAAACTAAATTAAAAATTATTAATATAAATTAATAAACTGAAATTATCAATAAACTAATGTTAAAATAATTTTGAAATAAATTAGTATATAATTAAAAACGAAATTGCTACACAAAAAACAAAACTAATACACAAATTAATAAACTAATATTAAAAAACGAAATTAAAATACACAAAAAAACGAAAGGTAAAAATAGACTAATTTGAAAAATTAATAATTGTAGCATTTTAATATACTAAAATTGCTATAGTTTATTTAACATTAAAAAAAATTAAAACTAAATTAGTTATAATATATTAACATCAATTAACATCAATTAAAGGTAAAAAACGAAAAATATGTATTAACATCAATTAATGGAAACAAGATTACAACATGAGCATTCTAGCCTAGTGGTAAGACATTGAATGTATAAAAGAAAGGGGTGGGTTTGAATCCCAGCTTTGGCAAATTTTTGAAGTTTTAACATATTTTCTAATATAAATGAAGAATAAACATAAAATAAAGTGTCAACGTGGCATTAAAATAATTCAAAATAAAAATAAAAAACCAACATGACCTTCCACATCACTAAAAAAATAAAAAAACCCCTGTCACATAAGCTTTTTTGGTGATTGGATGTGATGAAGGTCAAAATTGAGAGAACCTTCAAATGTTAGGGTATTTTTTGCAAGTTTTTTTTATAGGGGTTTTTTCGAAAAACACCTATATGGCAGGGGGCAAAATGACTATTAACCTTATATAAAGCCAAAATATACTTTTGGTGTAGCCTGTTTAAACTAAATTTTCTATAAGTTGGACCTTGGAATGTCATTCTTCTTCATCTTAGTAACCGCCTTGCGGTTTAAAATAGTATCAACTTCTCATCCTATTTAATCTATAACAAAATATAAAGGTAACACATTGTTTTGGTGTAGCCTATTTTTTTTATTTCTAAATTACCCTTTTAAGTTAGTTTTTTCTTTTTTTAATCTAACTGCTACAAGTTAGTTTTTGATCCATTGTGTTTAGGTTTGTTTTCACCCTTCCATAATTACCCTCTAACGTCCTCTCAAACTATCCTTATAACTAAGTCTGACTTACTACATTAAAAAAAACACTTTCAACAATTTTTAGACATTTCTTTAACAAAAAAAAAAAAAAAAAGTTACCATATGGGTTAAGCAAACTGCCAACATGAGAAATTGTTCTTTTAGAAACTTTGGTGAATATATTATTTTAGAAAATTCAGTATTTTGTAAGTTTTTCATTTACTCTTTGATCTCTTTTAAATTTAAGTAATTCTTAATTTTAATGATGATTGGTTGGTTAATCATGACTGTATAAGTGTTTTTTATTATTTTTCTAATTAAAAATTGAAATTTTATTCTTCTAATAAAGTTTCATTTTTTTATTTTTTTGTGTGCCAAACAATTCTTGGAAGCATTTCATAGAGATAATGGGAGAAAGTGATGATGAAATGGTGTTGGTTGTTGTGTTAGTGTCCGCTTATCTTTAGTTTCTTTACCGGTTGCATGCATAAATTCTAATACAGTAATACCACAGGGCATGTATTTAGATTTTAGACTGAATACCCAAAACTATGTCTAATTTCAACCTAGTTTTTATTTGGGATATCACTAAAAAAATAGGGAATTCTGCATTATCCGTTGGTGTTCGGCACAATTGAATCACTAAATTAATGAATAATGAATGATTTTTTCTGTTTTATTTTTAAATTCATATATAATTACTAATAGCATTTTTTAATACAAAAGAAGAAATCATAATCAATCACTAATTACATGTACGCTCCTTACTTTTTTTTTCTATTTTTATTGAATTTAGAAATCAGATTGTGGCTCTGTTTGAGAAGATATTTTTTAAGATTATAGCTTATGTCTTATAGTTTATAAGCTCTTATGACAATAAAAAATTTGTTTGGTAACATTGTTTTCATCACGAGCTTATAACTTATTTTATTAGCTTATAGCGTATTTTCTAGACGCTATTTTAAATAGCGATTTAGCTTATCATTTTTTCTTCCACTTTTACCCTTATTATTTTAACTAAAATCAACCATTATCTTTTATAATTTATTATAATTTAAAATAAAATAATAATTATTAAATATCTTTTATGTCATTTTATTTTATCACCTAATTAAACCGCTAATTTTACCAAACACTTCAATTAGCTTATCAGTTATAAGTCATCAGCCATCAACTATAAGCTATAAGCTATCAATCACCAGCTATCAGTCATAAGCTATAAATTATCAACTAATTTATCAAACAACCGTTATTTTTATCAAACAGAGCCTGTATCTATTGGAAAAAAAATGGCAGGAGAGACTATGGTGGATATATTTCTAAAAGACTCACGACTCATAAAGGAACCATCATAATCAACACATATATGTGCAAATCATAAGGGAATTTTATTCAAACCACAACAACAATACTGGATGAAAAGAAGAGAGTAACAATTTGACTGACATAAAAAAGTCACAACCTTCTTCACTGCACACTCACTCTGTATTTTGTGCACATTTTTCTAAAAGTTGTTCACCTTTTTATCTATATTTATCTAAGGAGATATTACTCTTTCAATTTATTATTCAAGTTTAATTATTGAATTTCACATACCTCATTTTTGAAGCTTCATAGTGAGGTTTCTGCTCTAATTTGATTTTATTTTACCTGTGACATGTTAGAAGTAATTCATGTTAGGTTGTCGAAGTCGAAGGGTTTTATAGGTTTTGGTTGAAATGTTGTAGAGTCAGTCGAATAGTTGTAATGTTGTATATTCAGCTGTATTCGACAGAATCGAATACAGCTGGTAAGAGTTAGTCGAAATGTTAGTTTTGGGTCTGGGCTTTGATAACCTATATAAAGGGCTTTGTACTTTGTATTTTGACACAGCATTTTTAGACAACAGCTTCATAATAAAATTTTACAAAGTTTCTCAAAACCCTAATCTCTTTTTCTCTCCTTCTTCTTCTTCTCTCAAATATTCATCTTTCTTGGAACCCAGTTCCAACAATTGGTATCAACGAGCCCGGATGCGATTCAGAGAGAATCTAATGGCAAACGGAGCAACAACGTCCACACAATTCCCAGCGAATTTACCGATTTTCAAAGGAGAAAACTACCAACGGTGGGTGGCGCAGATGAGAGTTATCTTCAGATTTCAAGATGTGGTTGAAATCGTGAATGATGGCGTAATGGAATTGGGGGCAAATACTACTGATGAACAGAAAGCTGCGTACAATGATCAAAGGAAGAAAGATGGCAAAGCGTTGTTCTTGATTCACCAGTGTGTGGATCCGAATGTGTTTGAAAAAATTATTGAAGAAGAATCTGCAAAAGAAGCGTGGGACAAGTTAAAGAACTTGTATGGAGGTGATGAGAAACTGAAGAGGGTGAAGCTGCAAACCTTGAGAAAGCAATACGAAATGATTCAAATGAAGGAAGAGGAATCAGTTTCGGAGTTCTTTTCAAGATTGGTGATGCTGACGAACCAGATGAAGTCTTGTGGAGAAACAATCACAGATTTGCAGAAGATTGAGAAGGTACTAAGATCTCTGACTGCAAATTTTGATTACATTGTAGTGTCCATTGAAGAGTCCAAGAATCTTGCTGAAATGAAGGTTGGAGAGCTACAGGCTTCTTTGGAAGCTCATGAGATGAGATTGAAGCAAAGAGATTCAGAAAGAGAAAAGGTATCGGACCAAGCACTACAAGCAAAATTCACCAAGAAATCTGGGAAGGCGAAGCAGGGAAGGAATCTTGCTAGTGATGAGAAGTCAAGCAAGAGTTCAAAGAATCATGATGATTCGACAAAGAAAGGCATGGACAACAAGTATTCTGGGAAGAAAGTTGATATGAAAGACGTGCAGTGTTACAATTGCCAAAGTTTTGGTCATTATGCTCGAGACTGTCGAAAGAAGAAGGAAGCACGAGCAAAAGAAAGTGACAAAGCGCAGTATGCACAGGCAGGAGAGAGTGATTCTGAAGGTGTGCTACTAATGGCAGACACTCAGTCGAATGATGATGAAACGAATTTGTGGTATCTTGATTCAGGTTGCAGCAACCACATGACTGGTAACAAGAACTGGTTTAACAAGCTTGATGAATCAGTTAAGAAGGTGATAAAGTTTGCAGATGGTAAACATATCACGTCAGGTGGAAGAGGAAACATATCTGTAATGAGAAGAGATGGTAGAAAAGCCAGCATTACTGATGTGTTGTATGTGCCTTCTATGACAAGTAACTTGATAAGTATAGGTCAATTACTTGCCAAAGGACATAATATGAAGCTGGAGAATAATCAAATAAAGGTGTATCATGCTGATGGTAGGTTGGTACTGAAAGCACCATTGGCTGATAACAAGACGTTTAAAGTTCAGATTAATATGATTAATCATGAATGTCTTGCGTCAACTACAGAAGAAGAAAAGAATTGGCTATGGCATCATAGATATGGGCATCTAAACTTCAAGAGTTTGGGTATGCTGAATCAGAAGAAGATGGTGTATGGTTTACCTCAGGTGAAGGAACCAAATCATGTGTGTGAGGAATGCTACAAAGCAAAGCAGGCTAGAAAAGCATTCAAACATGATCTGCCAATCAAGTCGAAAGGAAAGTTGGAGCTTGTTCATTCTGACGTATGTGGACCTTTTGAAGTTAGGTCGAATGGTGGAAAGCGTTACTTCTTAACTTTCATTGATGAATTCACCAGATATATGTGGATTTATGTGATCGAAAGTAAAAGTGAAGTATTCACAAAGTTCAAGAAGTTTAAGTTGTTTGTCGAAAAGCAAAGTGGCTGCAAGCTAAAGAAACTGAGAACTGATGGTGGTGGTGAATACACCTCTCGAGAGTTTGCTAGATTTTGTGAAGAGGAAGGTATAGAGCATGAGGTTATTGCACCCTATACACCTCAACATAATGGCATAGCTGAGAGGAAGAATAGAAGTATACTGAATATGACGAGAAGTATGTTGAAGGCTAAAGAGGTGCCAAAGAGATTTTGGGCTGAAGCAGCTTCGACAGCAGTATACATTCTGAATAGATGTCCAACGAAGAAGTTAGTCGAGAAGACTCCTTATGAAGCTTGGACAGGTGAGAAGCCCAATGTAAGTCATCTTAGAGTTTTTGGATCAATATGTTTTAGGCATGTTCCTGAGCAATTGAGAACAAAACTAGATGATCGAAGTCAAACCATGGTGCTCATAGGTTATCATTCGACTGGTGCATATAGACTATATTCACCAGAAGATGATAAATTTGTGATCAGTCAAGATGTTCTGGTAGATGAAAATCAAAATTGGGAGTGGAGTCATGGGTCAGTTCGACAGGATACTGGTCGACAGATGGAAGAGACATTTCCGACGGTGTTTGAAGAAGATCAACAAACTGAGGCCACGACAAGTCGAAATGAAGAACCTCCTGAACAGAATGTTAGAAGATCAACTAGAACAAGAGCTGAGTCGACAAGGTTAGCTGGATATGAGAGATTTCCAGATAATGCAATCGATGCAGATGGTGACTTAATAGAAGAAACAATGATGATGGCTGAAGCAGAACCAATTAATTTGGATGAAGCCATGAATGATTCGAATTGGTGTGAAGCCATGAAGGAAGAACTCAGGGCAATCGAGAAGAATAATACCTGGGAACTTGTCGAAAGAGCCAGCAAGAAGCCTATTGATGTGAAATGGGTTTACAAGCTGAAACGAAGGCTAAATGGTGAAATTGCCAAGCATAAGGCAAGACTAGTGGCAAGAGGATTTCTGCAGAAACCTGGTGTTGATTTCAACGAAGTCTATGCGCCAGTGGCCAGGTTGGAAACAATCAAGATTGTTGTTTCGACAGCAGCGTATAGAGGATGGAAGATACATCAGTTGGATGTAAAATCAGCATTTTTGAATGGACCTTTGGAGGAAGAAGTATATGTCAGTCAACCACCAGGATTTGAGATCAAAGGGCATGAGTCGAAGGTATACAGATTGAGGAAAGCTCTCTATGGATTGAAGCAAGCCCCAAGGGCTTGGAACAAGAGAATAGATAGTTTCCTAATCGAAGCAGGGTTCACGAAGTGTGTGTCTGAGCATGGAGTTTATGTAAATGATATCGATAATGATAGTCGAATCATTTTATGCCTGTATGTTGATGATTTGCTGATTACAGGTGCAAATGAAGTTGAGATAAGAAAAGTCAAGTCGAAGCTAATGCAAGAGTTCGAAATGTCCGACCTAGGGAATTTGGCATATTTCTTAGGGATGGAATTCAAAGACACAGCTGAAGGTGTGTTCCTTCACCAGAAGAAGTATGCTCAAGACATCTTGAAGAGGTTCAAGATGACTGACTGTAAAGCTGCGACAACTCCATTGGAAACAGGAGCAAAGTTGAAAAAGGTAACTGATGATGAGTTTGTAAGTTAGACACTGTACAAACAAATCATTGGATCCTTGAGGTATCTTTGCAATACAAGGCCAGACATTTGTCAAAGTGTCAGATTGTTAAGTCGATTTATGGAGAAACCCCAAGAATGTCATCTCATTGCAGTAAAGAGAGTACTGAGATACATTAAGGGTACGATTGATCATGGTGTGCTGAAGCCATGTTGAAATAAGTCCAAGTCGAAAGATGCTGATGTATATGGTTATACTGATTCAGATTTCAGTGGAGACCAAGATGAGAAGAAAAGTACTGCAGGCTATATTTTCATGATCGAAGGAGCTCCAATCTCTTGGAGTTCGAGAAAACAAAGCATTGTGGCTTTGTCATCATGTGAAGCTGAGTATGTGGCTGCATCGTATGCAGCATGTCAGGCAGCATGGATAGATATGTTGCTCGAAGAACTCAAGATCAAAGAACCTGGGAAGATGAAGCTGTTTGTAGACAACAAGTCAGCTATTGATCTTGTCAATCATCCTATGTGTCATGGTCGAAGTAAACACATAGAAAGAAGGTATCATTTTCTCAGGGATCAAGTGAACAGAGGGAAACTGGATCTTGAATATTGCAAGACTGAAGTTCAACTAGCTGACATACTTACCAAACCTTTGAAGAAAATCAGATTCGACGAGTTAAAGAAGAGCATTGGGATGAGAAGTCTCGAAAACATGAATTAGGTGGTGTGTTAGAAGTAATTCATGTTAGGTTGTCGAAGTCGAAGGGTTTTATAGGTTTTGGTCGAAATGTTGTAGAGTCAGTCGAATAGTTGTAATGTTGTATATTCAGCTGTATTCGATAGAATCGAATACAGCTGGTAAAAGTTAGTCGAAATGTTAGTTTTGGGTCTGGGCTTTGATAGCCTATATAAAGGGCTTTGTACTTTGTATTTTGACACAACATTTTTAGACAATAGCTTCATAATAAAATTTTACAAAGTTTCTCAAAACCCTAATCTCTTTTTCTCTCCTTCTTCTTCTTCTCTCAAATATTCATCTTTCTTGGAACCCAGTTCCAACATGACATCTGTAATATAGATTTAGACTAAGAATGATACTTGATCATCCTATTTTAGAATTTTAGGAGGATTTAGACTAAGAAGAATACTTGATCATCCTATTTTATAATTTTTGGCAGGAGAATTTTAGGATATAGTTTTTGCTTTTCTCTGCAAATTTAGATAAGTTATGTTGGTAACCTATGCATGTTTTTTTCGAAGTTTTTATTCAAATTTTCAAACAAATTTATTAATAGCAAATTATTTATGAGTTAGCAGAAAGGAGAAAAAGAAATCTACAAAGCAATCTACACATAATAAAATCTTTCAAATTGTTTAATAACACATATATGCTTGACTCGCACTACAGAGATATGGGTCTATCAGAAAGTCCTAAGTTATAAGAAATGGATTGTAGTTTTTAATTGGAACTAGCTAAATACCCGTGCGTCCGCACGAGTTAAAATAATTTTGTACGATATATTTATATTTAAATGTATATTGAGAATAATATTTATGCATATGAATGTTTTTGCATGTCTTTTTATCTAAATCTAATTAATTATGTTCCGTGTCATTTCATAATAATGTTAAAATCGGATAAAAAATTATTATTTTTTTAAAATTTTAAAAATTGAGTATTTCATATTTTTGATAATAATAATAATAATAATAAGAATAAGAATGATTTGATACATGATAAAAACAATAATATTATACATTAACATCAATAAAATTGTTAACATACAAAATTAAACATGATATTTAGAGGACTGAGTATTTCATATTTTCCAAGTAACATTTTTTGAAAGTTTTTTCTCTCTATTTAATTGTTTGCAATTTTCTCTTTTTTGTCTCTATTTTTTATTTGCAATTGCAAATAATTTTTTTTTAAAATGAGTTTGGAGTGAGACAATGAGTTCAAATATAAAAATGAGATGGAGAATACCACTACATTGAAAGTAATATTATTTTGATATGTTAAAAATTATTAATATACTTTTTCTCATTTCTAATTTGTAAGAAAAAAATATGTGTTTTTATTTAAAACTTAATATTTGTAAATATTATTTTTACTATATAAATAAATTATAATAATGGTTATTTATTAGTATTTATTTTGTAATAATAGCCATTAAATAGTGTTTAAATTTTGTAATTTGCCAAAAGTTGTAAAAACAAATTATTAAGTATACATAATCTACACCTGTTATACCTGTCCATTGAACAACACCAAACCACAACCTATTATTTTATGGTATTATAAGTAACTCTACTATGTAGTGACAGTAACTATGCTATTCAGTGAAAGTAACATTACCATACCTTAATTCCAAAGCACATGATCGCATACTATGAAAAAGGTAACAAAGCACTATATGGTCAAATGACCACACACCCTAGATTTTAGGAAATCTAGTGATGTTTAAAATAATAACTTTTTCATAGTGAGTCATTGTGCTCTGATTGAAATGTTAAAACAAAGGTATATAAACATAAACATTTCCATCAAATGAATAGTATGAATGCATCCCCACTATGGACAAATTTACAATAGGTTTGACGGTTCCTTTTTGTCCAAGACACATTATTACTACACCATATATCATTACTGAATGACGACAATTCACATTTATAATTTGTTTCAAATTCAATATAAGAAAATTGAAGTGCTAGCCATAAAAAAGGGAGTCATGGATGGATAATAGGTCGGTAGTAAAGCCAACGCACTAATAATACAATTCAAGTTAGTTGTCTGTCTTATTGCTAGTTCATTAGCAAAAATGTTTAAAGTGCTACCATGTTCTACATTTCTAAATTCAAATATAATCTAAAAACAGGAAAACTAACTTAATTTAAAGGCAAATAAACTCGAAATAAATAAAGTTTTGTTTATATGATCCTTCAAGCAGTAGCAATAGTTGCATGTTCTACATTTCTAAATTCAAATACATTGCCAATTGCAGGATTTGTTGTTCCTTTCATGAAGCTGCCAAGCCTAAACAAAACACAAATAACATTAAGTTATGTCTGAAAGTAATAAACAGTTGAAATAGTTTGAATATGAAATGCTCAAACTAAAGTTGTTCTTAGACATAATCATGAGCTATAAGTATAAGACCAACAAAACCATGATATTTTATATGCAACAAAATGTTCATTCGATGCATTATCATGAAAAGTGTGAGAATCATCCTCTACCTTACTTTCCTTTACATCAACTACATTGCTGAAAATCTCTCCCACTTCATTGTCTTCTCACCAGTACAATCATCATTTTAATTTATGCACTAAAGAATTGTTGATGGCGACAACAACACGACATCGACTCATGAATCACATCAACATGAATCACGCAATGATCCATACTCAATTGTCACACTCGCAGTCTTCATAGATACACAGTAGCTAGGTTATTTGTTTCATAGTTTTGTAACATTTAAAGGATGGTAATAATCTCTCAAGTCACCAATCGGCCAACATACGCAAACAATAACAAAACACGGTTCAATTGACCAATAATAAAAATCAAGAAATGAGACATATAGCAACATCTTTAAGGGAAGTATTAAAAACTGAGCTCGATAATTTCGAATTAATACCTAGCAACAACATAAGTAAGTTCATTAAATTGAGACACACCCATTTGATTCCATTATTCATATCTCTCTATGACTCAATCACCTTCTCTTGGAAAAACCACAACATGTTATTGATTTACTCATCCATGACTTACTGTGATATAACAGCAAATAAAACCAAATCATATGTCATTGACAGGTTGAAACCAGATCTATTATAGGAAAAAAAATATAGAATATTTAAGAAGATAATTAATTCACCACAATTTTTTAGCAAATAATTAACTCAGCAAATAAAAAAAAGCAGTTAAACAAACCAAATGAAAATGATGTTTTCAGATCCAAAATGCTATTATAGGAGATTTTTTTTTCAAGCTAAAAAACTCAAACATTAGTAAAGATAACGAAAACGAAGATAACATCAGAAATGCAAATATGATAAACTCAACAATACTAAGAGCTCAATTTTTATAACATTTTGTCTCCAAATACAATTCACACGTATTTTGCAATAACCAATTTGAAATTTACACGATAAATTTCAAAAACCATTGTTGACCGGTTCGATATGGGAGAAATAAAATGGAAATTTAATGCAGCAAAATATTATACAAACTACTTAAACAAAGAATCAAAGTTTTAGTTCAACGTCATGGAAATGTCTGTCCATCAGCTTAAATCTTGCAACTGTCTATCCCCTATCTAAACCGAAAAATAGAGTTTTATAAAATGAATCTTACTAAAATCATGTTTCACGATAGATGAATGAATAGAATATCGAATCAGGAAATCAATACCAGAGCACAATGCATCTACCAACCAACTAAATTTATAAAATAATACAGGGGTTAAAATTCATTGAATGAAAGATCAAATTATCATGTTACATATCCAATCCATATTTGATCAAAAAAATTAGGTGTGATTAGTGAAGATCAAGTTATGACAGTTTAATAAGTATTTAGAAATCCAAATAAATAGTATTGTTACCCTAAAGTGCTAACTCACAAGAAAATGAGAGATGGATAAATCAGAGAGAGATGTAAGGAATACACTTACAATTTTGAAGAAGACTTGTTCCCAGGTAAGGGTGGCTTCTATACACCTGGAGATTTTCCATACTGTGTTGCTATAAATGCATAAGAATGGAAGAAAACATGTCAAATACATAATGGCGGTATTTAATTTGGAAAAACCACAAAAAATAAGTGACTCATGCATATAATAGAACAATATCACACATTTCAAAAGAAAATTGTAAATATTAAGATAGTACAATTCTCATTAAATTTCTAAGATATGAAGTACCTTTCTTGTTTCGTGCAATGCTTATAATATCATACCCAGAATCCATCTTAATGTGATGAGCATTGAAGATGCAATGATAGTTTCCAAATTATGGAGATCTTTTCTAAATAACAAAGGAAAATATAGCAGCCTCTTGTCAATCTTCAAAAGGAAAAATTACATACTAATATAAAGTCAGGGAGTGGAATTCGTTTCAATGGCAAAACTTGAACATGTGTATCTTGGTAGTGATCTTTATGTAGAGCCTTCACTATTTCATGAAGTGTCTCAACAGGTTTACTATGCAACAGTAGCTGCATCTCGGTATCATTAGCATGATTACTCTTCAAAGCAGTAACTGCAACATCAAGCTGGTTGATTCTTTTAGTCAAAGCACTACAACATATTTCAGGCCAGTTTTCATTCTCAGTCCAGGCCAATTCATTCTGAAGGCACAAAAGATCCTTTTCCAGTTCATCAATTTCAGTATCGTCTTTAGTGATCAAAATTCTCAAAACCTCAACATTTCGTGAAACACAAAACGACAATAAAATAACAAAACATATGCCGAATCACTATCAGCATTATTACCTAGAAAAATAAATAAGCATCTTTGGAAACTATTTCAACATCATAGTTGATATACTTGAAAAAAAATCAGAGTCCCAAAACCTAAAAATCGGTGAGACTTGCAATAAGAAAAACAAATACATAAATGTATTCTTCCGCGGCTTTCTCTATGTATCCATTTTCAAAAAACTCACATATAAAAGAATGAAAAAAGTCACCGAATAACGAAAATAGATTGTCAAATTTCTCGCCTCACCATTGTTTCTGCAAAGATTTTAAGAAAGAAAAACCACACCCATATATATCAGGACCTTGAAATAAAATTTTGATATATAGATATGAAGATACATATAAAGAAACACACAAACCTCTCAACAACAGTGCTCGGAACCAATCATTTTCATTGTCACGGTTGGTAGGTGAGACAGCGTATACTTCGTGGAAAAAGTGGATCTGGGAGATTTAGTGAGACACAAAGAGGAAAAAGTGCATCTGGGAGATTTGATGAGAGGGAAATAGCTAATGGAAAGCAACATAAAACCTGGAAAAGTCGAACTCAGAAGCAACGCACATCCTCATCAGCAGGATCTGCAAGGGAGAGATAAAGGAATAAAAGGTGGCACATAAAAAGAAGATGATAAGAAAAAGGGTTGAAAGAAGAGATTTTTCTGGTTGACTGAGATTGAGATTGTGAGAGTGAGGGGCGGAACTTGGGTGAGAGAGACATTCTGAGAGAGAAAGAGTTTAGGGCTTAGGTTGAAAGACAGAGGGAAGATGGTATTATTGAAATAAGATTGAATTTTGAAAATAATAATAATAATAATAATTTAAATTTCAAAATTTGAAAAAAAGAGGGAATGTATTGCTGCCACATGCCACTCAATGGTGGTGTATGAAGTGTTAAAACCTAACATGTGGCATGTTGTAATTGGATAAGAGAATGAATAAATGGTAACATTAGTCGATTACATAAATACCCTTTTGGTAGTGTAAATAAAAATGAGTGAAAGGACAAATATGGAAGTTAATGCAATTGAATTTTGAAGGGTTGATAGTTGATAGTTGATTGCTGTCACATGTCACTCAATGGTGGTGTATGAAGTGTTAAAACCTAACATGTGGCATGTTGTAATTGGATAGGAGAATGAATAAATGGTAACATTAGTCGATTACATAAATGCCCTTTTGGTAGTGTAAATAAAAATGAGTGAAAGGACAAATATAAAAGTTAATGCAATTGAATTTTGAAGGGTTGATAGTTGACTTGATATTAGAAATTGATAAGAACTTTTACACCATATTCAACTATATTGATATTTTTTTTGTTATGACTAATAAAATTCACTTTACTAAAAAACATTGTTTTAAATTATACATATTTTAAATTGTGCATTTGCGTAGACTACGTATCATTATTTTCAGACTATGTAGCAATATTTACTATATATGACATGGTTTCAAATTTTTGTGTCACAAATACTAAAAATATTAAATAAATGTTACTATATATGAATACAAGGTATAAATTTTATTATAAAAATAATTTAAATTAAAATCAAAATAAAAAAATAATAATTTAATTGCATATGTTAGTGTGATATAAAAAGTTGGATGGACGATTGTCTATATCTAAATCAAATGACAGAGACATAAACGATTATTAGGAATGTTAATATATGTTATAAAATTTTGATTAATTTTTTTTGTGTGAACAAGTTATTAACGTTGCTCTCAAATAAATTAAACTATTTTTCTATAACTATAGATAAAGATGATACACAATTTTGGTCTTGCATATTTTATATTTCATAATTACCCTTAACTTACTTCGTATTTTACAACTCAAGACATCCATTTTAATAACTTTCACATGTAATAACCACCTAGAAGTTATAATAAATAGAGATATGAAATAACAATCAGGAAGTTATAAAGAAGAGAGATGAGTATAATCTCATAAGAACACAAACTTTCGTAATTGAGAAGAACCATAATGAAAAGAAGGGAAACTCCTCGAGCATGAAGGTGATGGTGATACATAGCCGTGAAGATCACGTACTATTTGAATGATCCTACCATCCGTTAGTGCTCCTAAGCATAATCTTCTATAACTTCTTGAAGAGTTAGGCATTTAAGCTGGTATTCTTTTTAATGTGGCATTTGATATATAGCATAAAGTAGCAAGACATTGTATAGATAGCAGAATTTTTATTTTGTTTTAATTTATTTACTCATTGTTTTCATTAATATATCTATTAATTTACCTTTGATCTGGCCCTTTTATATTTTGAAATTTATCTTTACTTATGCTTCCTTAATGTTACTTGCGGTTACTTAATCATTTGAAACTTCTTGAAACTCACTTTGACTAATAATTAACCGCATTCATGAAGGAGTAATAGAACCAACACTAGATATATGATCTTTTTATTTTTTATAGTTAGATGTATAGTGTATTTATTTGTAGGTTATGTATTCCTTGAGATCTTAGGTGTCTACGGAAAAGATAGGTATTTTATTTACATATTTTTTGAGACACTTTTCTACGGATTCTAAGAATGTGTCCTTGAATAAGATATAAAGTTCAAGTATTGAATTGAATTTTTAAAGTCAGATTTGTCATTGATGTGGATCAACCAAACTATAAGATTAATTTGTACAGTAACATTTTTTTACATTTTTTTTTTATTCTATGGTTTATTTTTCATTTACATTATGTATTTGGTATATGTTTGATAAATATATAATCTATAACAATATATAAAGGCAAAACACATTTTTAATGTAGTCTTTTTTTATTTCCAATTTTATCCCTGATAAATTGATTCTATTACATTTTTTATTAGTTAGTTATTATTCCTCATCTTTCATAACTTCTATGCGGTTTCTAAACTAATAAATCTCCTCTCCCAATTTTCTATTTTACCCATTATTTATATCTATAACATCTATAATCTATATCTATAACAATATATAAAGACAAAACACACTTTTGGTGTAATCTTTTTTATTTCCAATTTTGTTCCTAATAAATTGATTCTATTACATTTTTTTATTAGTTAGTTATTATTCTTATCTTACATAACTTCTATGCGGTTTCTAAATCAATAAATCTCATCTCCCAATTTTATATTCTACCCTTTAGATGAGAGTGAATGTCACATAGTTTATTATACAAATAATTTAAATTAAAATCAAAATAAAAAATATTCATTTATTTTTTGGCACGTAAATGTATTAGAAAAAAGCGGACAAACAGGCACGGGAGTACCTGTTTGGACGCTAGTAATAATAATAATAATAATAATAATAATTTTAATTACAATATTATTATTATTATTATTATTATTATTATTATTATTATTATTATTATTATTATCACACAAACATATCTAGAACACTAAAGAAATGGATACTATTAAAATAAAATAAAATATAAATATAGAGTAATAATTGGATGGTATATGAAAATAAATAGAATTTTATCAAATGTTATAGAATTTATGAACAATTCAGTAATAATGTTGATGTTATAGGTTATTTGTATGGATTTTGTAAGAATGATATAATATTTTAATATTTTAACTGGATTGTCATGTGTATTATTTATGTCACGTACACATGTGTATTATTTATGTCATATGTATTTTTTTACATATGCAACATGTATTATCACTTTCAACACTTTCATCCTGAATTGACCTCGATGGTAACGTTAACAATCATCACCATCATATTACCCTCAGTATCAACCTTCCATTTGTTAAATATGTAATTCTTTCTGTTAGAAAGATTAGATTTGATCTAAAAAGATCAGATTTGATTTAGAAAGATTATATTAGATATTTTTGGGTTTTTAGCTTTAACTTGAGATGCAAGTTAACCTAAATCTATAAATAGGGATGAACCCTTATCATTGTAATAATCAAGTTTGATAATCATAGTTTTTCAGTTGCAAAAGTGATAATAAAATTCAGGTGGGTTCGATTGTAGGCAACAGCTACTTTGTCACATTCATAGATGATTACAGTCGAAAGTTGTGGACTTACCTCATCAAGAAGAAAAGTGACGTGATCGAGGTATTTTCCAGATTCAAATCTATGGTCGAAAGACAGAGTGGTCGAAAGCTGAAAATTCTGAGGACTGATGGTGATTGAGAGTATGTGTCGAAAGAGTTTGATGCATTATGTGAAAAAGAAGGGATTGTGCATGAGGTGGTGCCACCCTACACTCCACAGCAAAATAGAATTGCAGAAAGAAAGAACAGAATCATCATGAACATGATGAGAAGTATGTTGAATGAAAAGAATCTACCCAAAGAATTATGGGGACACTAGTACAGAAATAACATTATAATTATTAATATAACACCTATTTTATTAAAAAAAGATATAAAATTTATATATAATGACAATTTTGTAATCAAAATAAAAATTCTAATTTTAATGTTAATCATTAATACCCCATTTTTGAAAAATTTAGTGTCTAATGTACGCTATTTTTATTAAAAATAAATGTTTTAAGGTAAGATATCTGTTTTTAAGAAAAATAAGTATAAAATAATAAAAGGATAAAACATATATATATATATATATATATATATATATTCATACCTGTTTTTAGAAATATTAAATGTGATACCAAAATTTAAGTCTGTATTGATTTGAAAAAATGATACACAATAAATAAATAATTAAAATTTCCGCTAAAATTTAGAAACGTACGCTTGTAAAACCTACGCTCCTAAACATATTAGGATTTCACGACCTTTGCATTTTCTCTCAAGCAGCCTCTCAAAAAATGTTCAGAATAAAAAACTTTCTCAAAATCAGTTTTGAATAATCACAAACGGAATCCCCTTTCTTTTAGGTTTTAATCTTTTGCTGATCAATTTTACTATCAAATTAGAATCTGTGTTCCCTTCCGCTTGCCACACGCTGCCGTGTCAAGATCCTTGTGGTATGTCCTTTGACTTATAATTATTTTTTTAAAACCATCACTCTAATTTAGTTAGTTTTGTTTAATTTGTGTTCTTTGCAAATAAAATTTCATATTCTATTGATACAAAGTTAGAACTCTGTTATTTGATCTTAAGCAATGATAACATATTTTAATTTCCATGTTAATATTTGTCATGTATTGGAATAATTATTTAAGTTTGATCTATTTTTGTTATGCAGCTTCATTTCGTCTGTTATATATCTAACGTCGGTAGTATTTTAACGAAACCGATGAAACAAATTGTCAATTTGAACCAACACAGGAGGTATGAAGTTTTAAACATGATTAACCAAAATATTTAGGTTTAGACCTCCTTTTTGAATTGATAAATGATATTTAATAATTTTTTTTCTTTATTAGGCCAAGTATAATTGTTTTTTAATCATTTCATTTTTGTAGCAAAAAATTATATAGATAAAAAATTTACAAAACTCTTAAGCTGCCCCAAAATATTCCCCATATCTACAATTTAACTAAATTATCCAAACTACTCTGTGACCCTAATAAATAAATAAATAAGAAACTTAAATTTTAATTTTTTTTGCAACATTTATATTTTACAAATTTAAAATTTGTTAGAATAGAAATAGAATAGAAATAAGTCCCACAAATTTGTTTGAGATATTATATTTAAAAATTTAAGTTACTAATGAAAATAAAAAAATTAACATGCAAAATCATTTATTAAATTAAAATTATCAATTCGTACAAAAAATGTTATCATTATCAATTTATTTAATATTTATTTGATAATAAAATCAATCAATTTCATCTTTATTAAAAAATTGCTTTTGTTAAATAAAATTTAATCAAATTTAAATGTCATACAATAAATTTAAATTTTATGCAATTAATCAGACGATAATATTATTCTATTAATACTATTTAAAATTGATATTCATAAGCTATTTTTAGCTGTCTTTTACTAATAAACTACCATTTAGATTTTCATTGTTATCTACAATTTTAATCCTATCTATATCTACAATTTTTACTAATAAATTATTGTTTTTATTTTATTTGTATATATACTTGTTAATTTATGCACTTTTAACTTATTTATTGGGCAGGAAATTTATTTAAATTTTCAAATATAATTTTACATTTATTTTTAATAATTTCATCTAAAGTTGTCTTTTTAAAATTTAATTAAAACATTAAACTTTTTCATTTATTTATTTTTTTAGTTTTGAATTTCATTTACAAAATTTTGAGCTGATATGATTTTTAATAAAATAAAATTTTATATAATACATAAAAATTCACAAATAAATCAAGTAAACGAATAAAAAGAATTTAAATTAAAATTGTGAGGTTAGATGAATAAAATCTAATTGTCTTTTGTGATAATTAAATATAATTTTTCACATTTATTTTATATATAGTTGTGGACTCTACCTTCAAAGAAAAATATAAGAGCGTAAAATGTTAGACTTATACACTATTTAATATAACAATGATTAATTTCATATTTTATTTAACCATTTATATTTAACCTTAGTTATTGCCTCATTAAAAAAGGAATTTAACAAAAATCAAAACAATAATGATAATAATAAGAATTAAATTAAATGCTATTAAATTTTCTTATTTTATATTTTTTAAATAAAAATAAAATATTTATAATTTAATAATTTGAGTATAATATAACAAAAAAAAGTCACGTAATTTATGGCACAGTCCTTTTTATAGTATTTTTAAGTTGTGACATCTATCTCAAGTTTTAGAAACTTAAGATATTGTACTATTTTACACATTAATGAATTTGAATATTACAACTCCATCTAGATTATATTAGGTTCATTAAATTAAAATAAAATAAAATATATATCATTAATTATTCTAGAAAATGATACAAATATTTTTTAATAATAATTATTAAGCTAAATATGTGAGTAATATTTGCCTATGAATTAAACTAAATATGTGAGTAATATTTTGTCCTTGTGGTGCACATAAGTATATATATATATATATATATATATATATATATATATATATATATATATATATTCATTTTTTATATTGATAAATTAATATTTATATTTGTTTCAACAATTTAGATATCTGCATCGCTGGTGTATCTCCAATTCTTCTAGCGAGAAATTTGGTTTCTTTGATCCTTTTAGGACATTTAATAACAAATCTGGTGGCCATAATGATGAAGCTATACAAGCATTCATACAAAATAAGATGTATAATCAGCCTAAAAAATGTTTTTGAGGACCACGTTTGAATGTGTAAGTGCATATTACTTATTAGATTGTCAAATTGTTTGCATGTTATATTTTGGTTTATATGTTCTTCTAACAAAACTTTTGTAAATTCACAGCAATCACTAGCAATTATTTGTAATTTGTCCAGATGGAAATATTTTTTTATTGGTTTTGTTCACTTGGAAATCAACCAAACAAGTCTTTTAAGGACACACTTCTAAGGTAAAATGTCTTTTTCAAAATTTATATTGAGATTTCTCTAATGTTTAGCTTGATATGTTTACTAAATATGATTGGATTTTTGTTAAATATATATTGTTTTATTTATTTATTTAATTTGTAGGCACACCAACAAGACAATAGTTGGGCTTGTGGTTATTATGTAATGAAAAATATGTTTGACATTATCCAGACGAGCATATTTCAAGGATTACATGAGGTAATAACAAAAGATTCCAATACTTAATATGTAAATCATATCACTGCATGGTTTAATATGTTCTCGTTTAATTTATTGTATTGTTTGCATTTGTAGATATATGATGATTCATCGTCATATGATAAGGATGTTATTGATAATATCCGACAACTTTGGGCTCAATTCTTTTGGCAAATAATTGAAGAACAACATCAACTTGAAGAGAAAGAAACAGGGAATTCGATAAAAGATGGTGTTTTATAAGAATTAATATTGAATTATCAATTTACATTGTTTTTTAATATATTTTTTATTTTAATTTGAATTTACACTCTTTGGTATAATTTGTTAAAAGTAGTAGTGAATTGCTTATACCATGCCTCTATGTCAATGACATGTTGATAACAGGAAGTTGGAAGAAGGAGATCGAAGATTTCAAGCATGACCTAAGTAAGGATTTTGAAATGTCAGACTTGGGAAATCTCTCATATTTCCTTGGCATCGAATTCTACAAGACTAGTAGAGGTTTGATGATGCACCAAAGAAGATATGCAGGCGAAATACTCAAGAGATTTGAGATGCAAGATTGCAACCCAACTTCGACTCCAGCTGAGACCAGATTGCAACTGTCGAAGAAGTCAGATGAAGATGATGTCGACTCAACCCAATACAGAAGACTTATTGGGTTAATTCGATACCTTTGTCACACAAGGCCCGACTCAGTATACAGTGTGGGTATGGTAAGTAGATTCATGTAGAAGGCAAAGGTATCACACCTAGCAGCAATGAAGAGGATACTGAGGTATCTGAAAGGGACTATCGACTACGGTATTTTGTTTCCTACACCTGATGAAGGATAAGAATGCAAGTTAGTGGGATACACCGACTCTAGTTGGTGAAGTGATGCTGAGGATAGAAAATCCACAACTGGATATGTGTTTATGTCAGGTGGTGCACCTGTTGCTTGGAGTTCGAGAAACGAGCCAGTAATGACATTGTCATTATGCAAATCAGAATACATAGCTACTTCTCTTTCTGCGTGTCAAACAACTTGGATGGTGAACCTGGTCGAAGAGATCATAGCGAAGAGTCATGGAGCAATTACCATGAAGATCAACAACATGTCAACTATCAACTTGGCAAATAATCCAATAGCAGACGGTCGAAGCAAGCACAGCGAAATGAGGTTTCATTATCTTCGAGAGCAGGTAGCAGAAGGGAAGATGAACTTTGAACATTGCAGAACTGAGAATCAGATTGCAGACATCATGACGAAGGGAGTGTCAGTCGAAGTGTTCAAGAAGCTAAGGTCTATGATGAATGTAGATAGTTTAGACACAATGAATTAGGTGGGGGTGTTAAATATGTAATTCTTTGTGTTAGAAAGATTAGATTTGATTTAGAAAGATCAGATTTGATAATCACGATTTTGCAGTTGCAAAAGTGATAATAAAATTCCACAGTTGTGGGTAGAGAGTTATTTTGCAGCTCATACTCATCTTCTTTAAACGTGTTCTTATTTTTATTCATTGTCATTGTATAACAATTTTGAGATCAAGATTGAAAAGAATTCACCATAGATCGTGGTTGAATTCCAACACCATTGTGATCCTCCGCCGCCACCGTCCTTTTTTACATCTCACTCGTGTTGGAACCCTAGACGAGGATTTTTCTTATTATGAAGCTTATGGGTGGGTGACTATGATTTTTCTTGTTATGTATTCTTGTGTATTAGGTGTTGTTATTGTTTCAGTTATTAATGATCTTTTAAGAAGGTTTAGTTCTACTACTTAGATGGTTTGGAATAATTTCTTACTTTTGTAAATATTATATGTGGCATAAATAATATACATGGTAGATCACTCACGATTCAAAGGTGTGAAAAAAATATTAGCAGAGAGACTAACATGACTCGTTTAAATTTTGTAAGAGATTAAATAGATATTTTTTTCTCAAGGACTAATATGAAATTTTTGTGAGGGAATAAAAGGGATTTTCACTCTTAAAAAAATTAAATGCAGAAAATGACATGTTGGGTCGGGTTGTATGTGGATCGAATCTGACCACAATACTTATTCGAGTCAACTTTTAGACCAACCTAATCATAAACCCAATAAAACTCATTTTGGTTAAATAAGAATGAGACAATACAAAGATAAAAACTCAGTTGGTCCCAAGACATGTCACCAATACAAAAATAGTTTTTAAAAAAATGTTTGATACTACCTCCGATCTTTATTATAAAAAACATTTCACTTTTTTAGATTCATTAAATAATTAATGTATCTGATCTATAATGCAGACCAGATACATTAACTATTTAATGAATCTAAAAAAGTGAATTGTTCCTTATAAAAAGGACCGGAGAGAGTATTATTTTTCAACTCTTATCCTTGACTCGGGAGTTCAGTTTTGTCCTTTGACTTTTACAAAGATAGTTTTGGTCATTTAACTTATTATTAAGTGTCATATATGTCCTCAACATCTAATTCCCATAAATGGATTATATTGTGATTTACACAACATCCCAATTGGAAGATTTATCATCATCATCATCATTGTTGTTTTTGTGGTTTTTCTTCATAAATATAAACCATAAATCAAATTTAGGCAAGTGATTTCATTTGGGTAGTCTCTATATAATTGTTATAATAAAAAATGCTAAAACACTTCACTTCAGTTGTTCATTTCAATTGAAGATACAAATGAGTTTGGACATTGTTCTTCTATTGTAAAGCAAAATGGTAAACTTGAAGGCTAGAGTTTTGGGAGTTTTGATTTGAATGTGTATTCAAGCTTCAAGTTGTGATGGAGACCTAGTTGTCAATATGGGTTGAGTACCCCTTGTACTCTATTAATTCCATTGGCTTTTAAAAAAAAAAAACATAAACCAATAATGGAAAGCAATCATTGGTAGACATGGCAAGAAAACCCGGGCCCGCCGGAGTCCGCCCGGACCCGGCCTGAAATTAACGGGGAAAACCCGATTTGATTGGGTGTGGGTGCGAATGCGGATAAAACCCGGTCTGTAATTGCGGGTGCGGGTGCGGGGGCGGGAGGATGCTACTACCCGCCCCCGCCCCCGCCCCCGTCCGGTCTTATAATATTTACTTTAATACCCATATTTAAATTATTTTATATCACATTTATTCGCTTTTGAATAAGTAATTAAAATCTCCATTAGTCATTTCTCACCAATCACTCAAACTCACATCTTTAGAAATAAATTTATTATTAAAATAGTTAAGTTTTTAATAAAATGGTTAATTTTTATTACTATTTAAAAAAATATTTTTTTTGCGGGTGGGGACGGGTGCGGGTGTGGGCAAACCCGTTTCTATCGGTGGCGGATCTGGATGGTAAATTTTTACCCCCGACTGGATGTGGGGGCGGGGGCGGGTCTATAACAGGAAGGCGGGTGCGGGTGCAGGGCTAGCTAAACTCGTCCCCGACCCGCCCCGTTGCCATGCCTAATCATTGGGATGTATGTACTTTAGAATAAACATTCTACAAATATTCATCATTTTGAAAATTTCTAAAACATAGCTTATTTTGTAACATTGACGATGAGGTTTCTGAATTTATACAGGAATTTATTCAACTTGAGTGTGGTTTCTTTGATTGGTTTTATGAATAAGTGGAAGAAGATAAGGATCATTTTTTGATAAAGCAAAATAGGAGGTTGGAAATTTTAGCAAAAGCAAATGAAGAGTAATTGCATAATCTTGAAACATAAAGAGCCACAATTGAGACACAAAAGCAATTAACTTGAGTTTTAAAGAACATTATAACGTGGAAGAAAATTTGGAAGACTGTATGTTTTGTTGTTTTGAATGTTTTAATGTACAATTTATTTTTACTATTGTAATGTATAAGTTTTGTACAGTTGAATAAAAATTATGTAGTTGAATACAATGTTATGTTGTAATGGATTTGAAGAACCGAATGTTCTAAAATAATTGCAGGTGAATAAATACTATGCAGTTGAACTTAATTATAACAATTTCTAACCATAGTTTAACCACATAATTTTTACTGTCAAACTGTGTTTGTCATAAAAGTATGTTGTTAAACTTAATTATATGAGTTTAACCATAATTTTGTCACATAATTTTACTGTCGAACTGTGTTTGTCACAAAATTATGCAATTGAACTTAATTGTACCAGCTTAACCAGTTGAAGTTAATTGTCAAACATAATTATAAAATATTTTAGGGTTAAATATACTTCACCCCCTGCCAATATAGCGAGTTTTGATTTTGCCCTTCTGAAATATTTTTTTTGTGAACGTCCCCTCACCAAATTAAGATTCTATTTCCACTCCTCCCTGTGCTGACTGGACAGGGAGAATCTGCACATGTGGCGAAGGAATCTGCCACGTGGTATTTGCTAACTGGATAATTATTTTTTTAATAATTATTTATTTATTTATTTATTTATTTATTTTTTATTTATTTATTTTTAAATGTGTTTTTAATTGTACCACACTTTCAAATTATGTTGTCCATACATCAGTTCAGAACTGAGAGATTAAATTATTGTAAAATTAATTAATAACAATTAAGTATTCATTAAAATTTAGTATCCAAAAAATATTTTGTATCTTAACATGACCCAACGTCCATCATTCAAAAAACCTATAAAATATGCTCAACAACATTCATACACAAATAACATTTAGAATCCTACAAAATTCATAAACCTATTTTTCTAAAGTTAGTGGTATTCTTTATTGGAGTAGTCCTCTTTGTTTGAGATGAACTGAGTCTTGTAGGGTTGAGTACGAAGATTTGTTATGGCCAAATTTTTTGCATCTAGTATTCAAACCTACTCATCTAATTTTACGTGGCTCACGATTACTTTTCATTTTTGGTCTTACTGGCATATTTTTGTACATTGGTGGTTGAACATCAGAGTATTTTGTAATAACCCGCATATTAGATTCATTTTCAAGATAAATGAAAGGATTGTAGACTGCTCGATACTTACACTCTTTGTATATTTCAAGAATTTACTCATATATTTTATGATCCCTGCTCTTCATAAATGCAAATGCATGAATACATGGCAAGGATGTCAACTTCCATTTCATGCACGAGCAACTGAGTTCCTTCAAATTGACAAAAAAATTATTTGAAAATAAATAACTAAACACGCTAATGTATGCACAATTAAGGAATTAGTCTAAAAAAAGCATTATCTCGTTTTAATATTGGGTAAAAACATCTCGGTCACCTAAGTTTGGAAATCTCATCGTTTTAGTCGTCCACCTTTCCATTACGTGTGTTTTAATTTCTTCTAACATACTAACTATTAGTTTAGCCATTGCTTTAACAATTACATTGTTGCTTTAATAATTACATTGGTAAAAGCTCTTGACATGTTGTTAAGTAGTTTAGCAAGTTTCCTGTGTTTTATTTATCTTAAAGCTTAATTGGCGAGCAATTTTCTTTGTCGGGTATCAGAGCCTGTTTCGTAAAGGGATCGACTTATTTGTATCGAAATATCCAGAAAATGGTGTTCCGTTGAAATCGATGCTCAAGAAGAGGTGTATCGAAATGCCTGTTGCGGTGAGAATTGAATATCATAGTTATTAATGAACTAGGATCACATTTCTTTAAATGTTCACCACCGACTTTGATTTATCCAAAGGAAAGGTTCAAAAGCGAAAAAACCTAAAGATCTAAGGTTCGGGGGTTGGTTACGCATAGGGAAGGTATTAGCATCCTAAACGTCCGTAGTACTCTACGGGAACATCTTGTTGTTATTTGTGTTATCTCTCACTCGCCTGCTAAGGTGCTATGCTAAAGGCTAAAACCCTAGGGGTTAGTATCTAAGTATACTCGACAAGGTATCGCACCTTCACTACGCCAAAAATATGATTAGACAGCACCAAAAAGACAGCGGTTTTATGCAAAAGCGCTGCTAAAAAGAATAAAAAAAATTCGCTAAAAAAAAGCGCCTTAAAAGAAAGGCTTTAGAAAGCGTTTTTCAAAAGCGCTGTAAAAGAATGTAAAAGAGTGCCACCTTAGACAGCGCTTTCCAAAAAGCGATCCTATAGGTATCACTTTAGAGAGCGCTTTTAAAAAGCGCTGCTATAGGTATCACCTTAGAAAGCGCTCTAATAGGGCTCAATTTCTTTTCACTTTAGAAAGCGCTTTCTAAAGAAAAGCCCCCTCTAAAGTCATTTACTAATTAAAATATAAAACATTTTCAGAGACAGCGCTGTATTTGTTGTTTGGCAAAACGGGGGGTCGAACCCACGCCCTTTAGGTATGGAAAGGAATTTTAAATTATATTAATACATCAAATTATATTTAATATATTTAAATTACATATTTTAACTTATTTAAATTATATTTAATATATATAAATTATATTAATATATAATTTAAAATATATTAATTTAAAATATACTTTAAATTATATTAATATATCAAATTATATTTGATATATTTAAATTATATTTTAATTTATTTTAAATTATATTTTAAATTATTCAAATAATATATTTAAATATATATGTTTTAAGTACAAACATTTTAACTTATTAAATTATATTTAATATATATAAATTATATTAATATATAATTTAAAATATTTTAATATTAAATATACTTTATATTATATTAATATATCAAATTATATTTAATATATTTAAATTATATTTTAATTTATTTTAAATTATATTTAAAATTATTCAAATAATATATTTAAATATATATGTTTTAAATACAAACATTTTAACTTATTTAAATTATATTTAATATATATAAATTATATTAATATATAATTTAAAATATACTTTAAATTATATTAATATATCAAATTATATTTAATATATTTAAATTATTTTAAATTAAATTTTAATATATTTTAAATTATATTTAAAATTATTCAAATAATATATTTAAATATGTATGTTTTAAATACAAACATTTTAACTTATTTAAATTATATTTAATATATATAAATTATATTAATATATAATTTAAAATATACTTTAAATTATATTAATATATATAATTATATTTAATATATTTAAATTATTTTAAATTATATTTTAATTTATTTTAAATTATATTTAAAATTATTCAAATAATATATTTAAATATATATGTTGGCAACTTATTTTATATATTTATGGAGTCAGTATAAACATTGGATGAGGGCGTAGTACCGCTGGTCAAGGAGGTTTGTGTGTTTGTTTGCCATGCTTTGAGTCTGGGGTTCGAATCCCCCTCGCCCTAGACTCATTTTTATATTTTTTGACATTTTCAGGTAAACCTTAAACAACGCTTTCTAAGGAGAAAGTGGTGTTATAAGCCTTCTAAAAATAGCCTTTAGAGAGCGCTTTAGAAAAGCGCTGTCTAAAGTTAACCATATAATTTAAAATATATTAATTTAAAATATACTTTAAATTATATTAATATATCAAATTATATTTAATATATTTTAATTATATTTTAATTTATTTTAAATTATATTTAAAATTATTCAAATAATATATTTAAATATATATGTTTTAAATATCAACATTTTAACTTATTTAAATTATATTTAATATATATAAATTATATTAATATATAATTTAAAATATACTTTAAATTATATTAATATATCAAATTATATTTAATATATTTAAATTATTTTAAATTATATTTTAATTTGTTTTAAATTATATTTAAAATTATTCAAATAATATATTTAAATATATATGTTGGCACCTTATTTTATATATTTATGGAGTCAGTATAAACAATGGATGAGGGCGTAGTACCGCTGATCAAAGGTTTGTGTGTTTATTTGCCATGCTTTGAGTCTGGGGTTCGAATCCCCCTCGCCCCAGACTCATTTTTATATTTTTTGACATTTTTAGGTAAACCTTAGACAGCGCTTTTTAAGTAAAGCGCCCTCTAAAGTCATTTATTAATTAAAATATAAAACACATTTCATTTCATTTTCTGAAACTGCTTCTAATCATTTTCTTCTCGCGACCCTTGCTCTCTTTCTTCTCTGCTGAAACCCTTGCTCTCTTTCTTCTTTGCCATTGCCGTCGTTCATCCGCCATTGTCGTCGTTCATTCGCGGTTGTCGTCGTTCTGCTGCCGTCGTTCATTGTCGTGACTTCACTGCTGCCGTCGTGCCGAAGAAGAGGTACATTGTTGTTGCTGTTCTTACTTCTAACATTGTTGTTGTTGTTCTTACTTCTAACATTGTTCGTTGGTGCTGGCCGTAAATTGTTCTTGCATGTTACTGTTGTTCGTTGTTGCTGTTCGTTGTTACTGTTGTTCGTTGTTGCTGTTCGTTGTTACTGTTCTAACATTGTTGTTGATGTTTTTTATTTATAAATTTATTTCTCTTGATTTTTAAACTATTATTGTTGTTCTTGTTTGGTATATATAATAGAATATGACCCTGCAATGAAATTTTGTGTAGGATTACTATTGAATATGTTACTGTTCGAATATTTTGTGTAGGATTACTATTGACCTCTTCTTTTGGTACCTGTTAGAATTAGAAACTCAGAATCTTATCATTCTTTTATAAGGGTGTTTGTTTATTTACTTGGTACCTGTTACTAACAAGTATCAATTTCTTGTTAGAATTAGAAACTCAGAATCTTATCATTCTTTTATAAGGGTGTTTGTTTATTTACTTGGTACCTGTTACTAACAAGTATCAATTTCAGTGTTTATTAATTATTTTTCTTTTCCTTTTCAATTTTCACTTTAACTTGCTTAGGCTTTGTAAGTTGTAAGTATTCATTAACAGTGAAGTGAGGGTGTTGGTAAGAAACTCTTTTGCTTTATGAGTTTATATTTGTCATTTACTTTTTGTTTTTTTCTTTCTTACAGGTAAAATGTCTAATAACCAGGAAGACACCCACGAGACACAAGATACACAGGAATCTCAAAATGAAGCTTCGAATGTAGAACATGAAATAAAAAGAGGAAAAACCATTATGAAGAGAATCATCCGTGCTAGAGATAAAGGGATGAGATTTGATGTACATTGGAGTGAACAGAACCAACTAGTTGAGCCTAACGGTTCAATGTTATCTTCATACATTGGTTCACTTGTCCGTCAGCACATTCCAATCACTAGTGATAATTGGAGGAGTAAATCGTTGGATGCCGGTAAAGAAAAGATATGAACTGAGATACAGGTACTTACCAAATATGATTGATGTTATTAGATTTTTGCTGACGATTAAGTCTTTAATTTACTTATACTAAAACACTTTATGTTTATATGTGTATGTTTTTTCGTAGAGGTCCTTTAATATTGAAGAAAGCCGGCAAAAGTATTGTCTTCAATTGGCCGGAAAGAGACACAGAGGGTTTAGAGCCTTATTATCAAACAAATATCTTAGGGACGAGAACACAAATTTTGTTGAAGCAGAACTTCCACCGCTGTATGCGGATGTGATTACACCGCAAGAATGGGGCATTTTTGTAGACAAACGGAAAACCGAAGAATTCAATGTAATGTTGTCTTGTCATGTCTATTGATTGTATTATATATGTGTTTCATTAGTTTGTTTTGATATGACTTAAAATTTTTTATCCAGAAATTGAGTGCCATTAATCGCGAAAGAGCATCAAACCCCGCGTATCCATACAGAAAAGGGCGTTTGGGATATGCACGATTACAACAAAAATTGGTAAGTATATATTAATGCTATGATTTTATTAATTGTATTATTGTGTTATAATTGATGAACTTATTATTTAACTAAATGTGTAGTTAGAAGAGTCTAAAAGTGAAGAATCATCACTTTCGGACCATGTTTTGTGGAAGGAAGCTCGCGTGGGTAAGGGTGGAGCTGTTACAGAAGATGTTCAACATGTTTATGAAGAATGTGTAAGTATAACATTATGTCTCAAAGTTAATTGAAATTTTATTAAATTATAATTAATTTTTAATCCCCACTAATAATTTTCGATATATCAATGAATTTCAGGAGAATCTATCTAAATCCATACCCGCAGGTGAGGATGATTGCAGGAGCATTCTTAGTCGAGTACTAAATGTTCCTGAGTATCCCGGTCGGGTGAGAGGTAAAGGATTTGGTGTGACTCCATCATCCTTGTATAAGCAATCAAGGAAAAAAAATCTCACCACCCAAGAAATCATGCAAACTGTGATGGCACTACAAGCGCAAGTCCAAGCATTGCAGCAGGATAAAGAGAGATATGAGGCGGAAAGGCGCGGGTCCGGTTTGAAAGATGCTAGTGACAAAGCTAGTATCAATTCTCCAAATAAAACTCCCGAGGTAATTAGCACATACTCCCTCTGTCCCAAATTATAAGAGAAATTCACTTTTTAGATTCATTAAATAATTAATGTATCTGGTCTATATATAGACCAGATACATTAATTATTCAATGAATCTAAAAAGTAAATTTCTCTTATAATATGGGACGGAGGGAGTATTTATTTTAATTAAATTAACACATTTATTTTATTTGACCTTTATACATATTAACAGTTACATATTTATTATTGCTTCAGGGCATTTCATCTTGCCAGCTATATTTGTCGTTTCCGACTTATCGCATGGTTGGCAAGGGAAAAGTGCATAACTTTGCGGGAGCGTTACTTCACCATCGTCCGCTCCCACAAGGTTATCTGAAAGTGTCGGTTGATATCGCTTTAGATACGGATGCGTTACTACCGATACCAGACTCGGTTTCAGAGGTTACATTGCTGCGGGATGCAATAGGTTCGTTTGTTGCATGGCCGTTAGACCTCATTTGCATAGGTGATGAGGTATGTTGAAAACCATTACAAATCTCTTAGTATTCAAATGTCAATTCTGAACGATTATGAAAATCATTCTGAACCATTATTACATTTTTTTTACATGGTAATGTTAGACTCCTACAAAACCCGCAGCAAAGAATAAAGGGGTTTTACTGCAAAACGAGTCTGTTGAATCACACAGAGAGGTAGCCTTTAAGTGTTATTCTATTATCCGAATTCATGATTTTCTACTTTACCTAACTTATATGATTGTTAGGTTACTGCTCAACCTTCACAACAGGCCGACAAGAAAAAAGCTCCTACAAGGACCGTGAAGGAAAAAAGTAGACCTCACTTTCATACGTGTCTAGAAACACTTTTGGAAATGTCAGATTTGCTGCAAGGTGCTATTCGTCAAATCAACATGGACGAAGGTGTTTTTGGTTTTCCTCATTCCGAGATAATCGGAAAAGAGGACATGGAGCAGGTTTTCAATCATACTGAATTAGGCATCGGTGTTATGCATTCATACATCTGGTACTCCAATCAATCTATTATTTATTTAGTTGAATAATTTATTTACACATTTCAATGATAATAGTCTAATGTTTATTATGTTTTTATTTAAGGTGCATGTATGAAAAATTCATGCGGGGGACGGATTTGTCAAACAAATTCTGTTTCTTCTCTTGCAGCCTAGTTAATGCACCGAGAATTGGTATGAATGCAATTGAAGTAAGAGACCACTTACTTGAGCGATTTACGGCCAGCCACACAGAATGTCTATTTCTTTTACCGTATAATACTGGAAACGGGTAAGATTTTCATTATAATTTCATTCTAATCTTTAATTTATATCTTTTGCGTAGAAATTAATCATCTAAACTTTTGTTATACTTTACAGTGGACACTGGTTGTTGGTTGCCATTAATCCTATAACAAAAGTGGTCTATTATCTTAATTCATTGAATACTGATTGGTCCACATATCAGAATATGAAGGATGTGGTTGACACGTAAGTCAGACTGTTCAAAATATTCGTGTGTATTTGTATATCTAATTATTTCTGTGACATTGTTCTAAGTTTACGTTTTTCTTTTATAGAGATATACTACTATACCGTGCATAAAGAGAGACTCGAGTAGCACGGGCTAGATCAACCAATATTACATGGGTCAAAGTGGAGGTATATTAATTTTCACAATATTGCTTATTAGTGATGCTACTTAATAACACAAAACATCTATATATTATTTCTTATTTGTTTGTCTATGTGTAGTGCCCTCGTCAGCGTAATGGCATAGACTACGGGTACTTCGTTTTGAGGTTCATGAGAGAAATCATTCAAATGGAACAATTGGAGATTCCTATTAGGGTATGCATAGTTTTATAACTTAGGATTTATTTTAATATTTATCGGATATGTCATATAATTTATTATTTTTAACTAAATAATGCGTATTTTGTTTTGTTATGTAGTATTTCGAAGATATGGCGTGTTCTTCTTACACAAGGAAACAATTGAATTATATTACAGAAGAATTGTGCGAATTCTTTCTTCTAAAATTTTTTTTTTGAATGTATAGTTTTGGGAATGTAAATTTTAGTTTTGTGAATATAAGAAAATTCTGTTGCAAGAAGAATTCTGTTGTAAATTTTGTGAATTCTGTTAATGTATATGAATTCTCTTGTTGCAAGAATTTTGTGAATTTTGTAAATTTTGTGAATTCTGTTGTAAGTTTTGTGAATGTTAATTTTATTGAAATGTATATATGAATTTTGTTGTTGCAAGAATTCTATTTCTTGAAATGTATAAGAATTCTGTTGTTGCAAGAAATTATATAAGAAATGCTGGTTTGAAACTATGCAGGTTTCTGCATAAAAAAAAAGGCTAAAATGAGATTTTTTATACGCATAAAAAATCAATAAAATTATAGGTATACTTTAGAGAGCGCTTTTAAGAAAAAAGCGCTCTCTAAAGTCAACTTTAGAGAGCACTTTCAGGGAAAAGCGCTCTCCAAAGGTATATAAAAAAATCATTTTTCGTATACATTAGACAGCGCTTTCAAAAGTGCTGTCTAAAAGCACCTTTAGAGAGCGCTTTTTAAGGAAAAAGCGCTTTCTAAAGTTTATAATAAAAAAATTTTAAATTTTAAAGGTATACTTTAGACAGCGCTTTTGAAAGTGCTGTCTAAAGTTCCATTTTAGAGAGCGTTTTTTCATAAATAAAAAATCGCCGTCTTTACCTACGACAGCGCAGGCTTAGACAGCGCTTTTAAGCGCTTTTATAGGGCAAAAAAAGTGCCCTCTTTTCCCTCTTTTCCTGTAGTGCTTGTGCCTACGTATCCTCGGGAGTAGAATCAGAGTAATGTGTAGTTTTGAAAAGAGGAACTTCTTGACGGGGTCAAGGTTCCAAGGGGAAGTAAAGTCTTGGGCAAGACCTTACATAGAGTGCGGCGACTCTAAAGTTGTAGGTTGGTTTAGGAGGGGTAGGATTGTAAATGTTCACGGCGGAGCATTTACTTGGAGTGCGGCGACTCCGATCCTAAGGCTAAGATTCTAAGTGTCTACGGCGAGACGTGGAGTTCGGCGACTCCGAATCCTAAGGCCAAGGGTTCTAATGTGTTAGTCCTATGACGTTGAGTCAATATTAATAACCTTTCCTTTGGAATGAAGTGGGGAAAATAAAGGGACTTAAGCCAGAGAGTCTAACTTAAATAAAAGAGGAAAAACATCATAAATGAATACGCAAGGAAGTAAATCCAGGTACATCCTAGTTCAAATATTAAAGATCAATATAAAACGTAAACAAGGAGCATGATCACTGAGATTAATATGTGTGCCAATAATAATTGATAATAATTAACAATAAACTTCCTTAAATCATAATTAACATGATTTAGAAAAATATAATTAAAATACTATTTAAAATTAAAAGAGATACTAACAACTAGTTTAGAATTTAAATTAAATAAAGGATAACTAAATTACTTAAAAGATTTAAATGAAATAGAAATTAATTGAATAAAAAAATTTAATTAAAGGGGAATGAGATATTAAGTTACTAAGTAATCAAAAGATAATTAAATTAAGAAGAACAAATGGCAAGTGGGTTCAAACCAAAACCCGGCCCAATAAGCACACGGTAGGGGCGGAAAAGGAATGGGTCTAAGGCCTGGTCCGATTAACAAACATAGTGGGAGGAGGCTGAAAACACAAACATCTCTCTCTCTCTCTCTCGGAATCTTCTCCATCTCCCTCAGCTCAAACTCCTTCTGATTGCTTTTCGCGAACCACCATTCATCGTACTCACCACCTTCTCTCCTTCCGATCACTTCGCCTCACCTTCTTGTAACTCATCTCACCCCCTCCGTCTTAATTCTCTCCCGAATTCACAAATCGAACTCAGAAACCCCAAAACCTAAAACCCTAAAACTGAAATTGAAAACGATTAGGGAGGGAACCGAAGCTTCTAAGATTATGACGTGGTTTCAACAACTTAACAGCGCGTTCAAACATAAACACAAGGGAACATCAAGGGGAAATGTTACGCATAAGAGGAAATACCTGGTCGGAGCTAGTCCGACGAATTCCGCCACTAGCAGCGCAAAGCTCCGGTAATGCTTCAAGACTTGATTCTCTTTCCTTCCACTCGCGAGTTCTTGGTTCGTTGATTTCGAGCGACACGTGGGGTCAGAATGGCTTCGGAGGGTTCAGCGTGGCGATTCGACGACGTCAGCGGGCTTGAAGATAAGTCTTCTTACTTCCCTTCTCCTTTTTGCGTTTTGTGTATGGTACTCTGGTATATGTTACTGTGTGTATGTAATGATGATCTATTACTCTCTTCTGTTTTCAATTTGTGAACACCGTTTGTGATGTTTTGTGTGTTGTTTTTATGTGAGGTTATGCAAATTTTGTGGGTGTGAACTGATGGTTTTTCACGGCTGTGTGTGTAAGCTGGTGTAAGAGGTTGTTCTGATTGTTTTTCAATGTGTGTATGTTGCTATGGGTTTCAGTGAAAATTAGTTTCTGTGAATCCCCTGGTTGTGAATTTCTGGTTTGGATTGGTTTGTTGACAAATTCTCTGGTAAACTTGGTTTGTTCTTCTGGCGTATGTCGTGTATATAATTCTCGTGTTTGATTTTTTTTGGTGTGGGAACTATGAATTCGACGAGAATGGTACGATGGTTTTGTGATGCCCCCCTTCTGTGTGTGGTTGTTGCTCCTTTTATATGTCCTGCGTATTAAGTGTGCATATAACTCTTGTCTGAACATGTTGCACACTGTTTTGGAAATTATTCAAAAGTTGTCTGAACCTGCTTTATGATGATAATCTTGTTTTTGGAATGTAATACCTGCCTGAAAATTGTTGCCTTGATTTTTGGAAAGAAAATTGGATTTGTGGTATTTTGTCTGAAATGTGCTACCACTGTTTTGGAAAGGTTTGAATTAGTTTGAAACATGTTGGAAATCGGTTTAGGAGAGTATTGAACGTTGTCTGAAGCATGTTGCTTTAATTTTGGAAAGAAATCAAAATTGCTTTGACTATGTTTGAGCCATCATTGATGATCATTTGATTATGTTGGCACATTGTTTTTTGGAATGAATTTAGACCGAGTTTTATTCTGAATTTATCTGATCACGCTTAAAACATTGCTGAACCTCATGAATGACTTCCCATTTTCGTTTCAACATGTTGGCAGTTGATTATGGAATGAATTTGAAATTTGTCAAAATATGTCTTGGATATGTTTTCTTTACGTTCTGATTTATTTTCATGAGTACTTATTATCATTATTGCACATGCCTGAATTTTGAGTCAACTTACTGATTTGATTTGTACTTCTCCTGCACAAGGACCTCACGTGTTGCTATTATCTAGGAAGCATGGACCTTATTAATGTATCACAAAGTTTAACTCTGACATTAATTGTCTTCAGTAATACATCTGTTAAAGCAACCTGCTTATGTACGAGCTTCTTAGCCTTTGCATCAGGATCTCCAAGCCATCTGTACGGGCCCATAATAGTTTTCAACAACAGAGTTATCTCTTGATTCCAATGAAAGTCTTGAGGAATGGTACTGCTTTTCAATGCCTTCAATAATTGCAAGTGAAAGTTGTCTTATTGTGGGTGAAGCACAGGGTATGGCCATGGTTCTGTAGCGTAATCATGCAAGCTTGGTATTTGCATCAGGATTTGTACATAAGGTTTTTTATTATCCCCTTTTTTTTAGACAGTATGCAAGGTTAATTCTGATTGTCTTCCTTTCAGCAATGAACATGCTAGGACTGTGAGGGTTAAAGCACTGCATGTTCAAATGCCAACAACAGTAGTTAGTGCAGAGAAAACGGGCCAATATTGATGATGTCTTGAATTAGCTTGAGAGATGTACCCTCCAAGCGTCAGCCGCTCGTGACTTGTTTAATCTCCCTCATATTGTTTTATTTACTTTATGTACTTTATGGCCTATTTGTAATTTGCATTGGGCTGTAACAATTGTAGCAACTAGTGAACTTAGAATTTAGAGTTTTTTTGTAACATATGAAATAAATAAATTCCAACATCTTGTAACTCAACAAAGTCTTGAATTCTTGGATGGGCTTTTGTTTCATCTTTTAGGAATAGTGACTTGAACTCTTATGATAAATTTTGGGTTTGGGTTTTATAGAGGTTCATAGAAACTGAACTCGTTTTGCGCTCTTACATCCTTTGAATACATTTCTGAAACTTGGATTACCCTTAAATATAAAACTTGGAGCCATAATTAAAACAAATGGTTCCTCCTTGCCAACTTCTTGCAACTTGGGTAGGGACCTTAAACAAGTCTTGTGAATTTAAATCATGGCCTTGAACTAAACTGAAAACTCCCATGAGAAAAGTCTTGTAATCAATTTTTGAGATACATAGAAACCAACTTAGATATTGGAACAACAATTATGCATTTCTAAGAGTTTTAGAAAGTACTGAAAAACCTTGGTAAAATCTTGATGCAATGTTGTGAGCCAAAAATTTCCCAACTAATTGGTTATGGCATTCCGCTCTTCATAACAAATAAGAACTCAAAGCTCTATAAAGATTCTCAATTTTTTACTAGTGGTCAGAATAACTTGAACATTAAACTTCTATTGATCTTCAAACTTGATCCTGTAAACTTGTGATAACAACGAACTTGGATTTGCGTTTGGAAATCCACTTCCTACTTCCTCTTGTAACACGACATGCTGCACAACCAGTGACTAGTCTTTAAGGGGCCGTTTTCATCATATCCATTGGGTACACGGACTTAATCTTCTAAAGGGGAAAGGCTTCTGAGAAATGTGAAGGAAGAAAGGCTTTGGTAGTGGTTTAGGGATCAAAGGATAGAGGCATACAATATCATAGGAATCCAAACACGCTTTGTTAAGACCAGAGAACTTCCACAAACACACACACAACACAGCCTTCAAGTCTCGAATCTTCTGCAGCAGTACCTGTATCCACAAATGAAACAAACAGACAAAAACTAGGCAAAGAGGTTAGTTATGCACGAATGATTGACCTAGGATGATATGCAGATGATCAGTGAATCTAAGAGAAAAATTTGGGGTACAACAGTTGCCCCTATTTAAATATCTTCACCGGATGACAGGACGATGAAGATCGTCATTAGGTCATGGTGAAAGATATATAAATACAGATAACCAAAAATTTTGCCCTTAGATGCAATGACATGCAGTGCTATGGACAAAATTAGACCTAATGCTGACATGCCATGAACTCAAGTATGATGAAAATGATGGTGATCGTACCTGGATCAGACAGTTACAGGTGGCCAACGACGTCCGTTGAGTTCCGGCTCCGGTGAGGTTGAAGTACGGCGGGGGGGGGGGGGGGGGGGGGGGGGGTGTACCTGCAAGGTACTCCGACGCTCAAATTAGGGAGTGCACAGAGTAACAGCAAATACAAAGAGTGAAAAAAGTGACTTAACCTGACCCTCTCAAGTGAGAGAGTATTTATAGAGAGCCCCCAGCGCGGGGCCAACGGTTACTTGCGTTGGGCTGGATTGTCAGGCCCAATTCAAGTAACTGCCAGGGCTTACGTGGCGTAGTGAAGACCAGCACGTGGTCTTCGCCCTGGGGTAACCGTTCCTAGATTTCCGGGATTAGGGCAGACCGAATCCTGCGGAAGTTGGAGGTTACTTGGAACGTGTCCACGTGGTACGGACCGTTAGGCACTCCTCGCGGGGGGAGGAGTCTTCTGTGTCGAGGACCAACAAGCCGTACGACGGGCATGTCCTCGCGGGGAGGGACCATGTCTGCCGAGGAGTGGTATGTGGCATTCTCGCGGGGAGAAGCTGGTATGTCGAGGAGGTACCTCTCCGCCGGGATGCGAGGTCCTCCTGTCCTGTTGACCTAGATGCCCGACACTGCAAAGTGCTCGGGGGGAACGTTGGTCTGCTTGCAGCAGTCAAGGGCCCCGCGGAGGGGTCTTAGTGGGCCTCCCCATGCTATATGGGTTGGGCCTGCTCGACTGTTGGGCAGCCTCGGCCCAGTCCAGAACAGGAGCCCCCCAAGTCGTTGCTCTGAGGTGGCAGAGTGATGACTTAAGGGTTATTATATGTCGAGGATACGCTAAGAGAGGAACCGAGGAGGTCGATATCCTATGCGAAATACATTCGGCCGGATGAGTGTCGGGCGTCGGACGGATGTGTCCGGTCGTATGGTCGGGGAGATGAAGGGCTTCAGATTCAAAGCGCTGGGGAAACCCGAAACGACACGCGTGGGGAGACGGGTGGCTGCATGCGTGCCACGTGTTGCCTGCCATCATTACCTAGGGGGCTAGGGCGGCTGGCTAGGGTAGCGCACTCGAGTGCCCTACGCCCCTCGGGTCTCGCGAGAATCGCTTATAAAAGCCGCTCCCCTCGCTCATTCTTCACTTTTCCGCTTCTCTCTCAAGAAACTTTCTCCCTCTCTCTCTAACCTCTTCCGTCGTAGCTCGCCGTCGTCATTCGCCGGGCACTCTCTGCCGGACGCATTTCCTCCGCTAGGACCGCCGTTCGCCGCCGTACCAGAGCCGGAAACCTCCGTGCCGGAACCCTACACCGCCGCTTACCAGGTATTTGCTTCAAACCGGACCTTTATTTTGCGTTTTTCTTCGATTTTAACTAGTGTAGGACGTTTCCTTGGTGAATTGATGACATTCCCATGAGAAACGAAGGGATTCCCGGCGATTACGGCGGGAATCTTTAGTTGTGGAGAGGGAGAGTGCGAAGATTCTTGCTCGCTATTGATGAATACCTCGGGGATCAGGGACGAACACGTCGGGGATCCGTTGAATGTCTCGGGGTCCTTGATAATCAGTGTATTTGTTAGTGCCGCGGGGACACGGGGCAGAACCTTCCGGGGAGACGATGAGTTCCCCGGTGGGCAAGTTGATCCTTGGTCGATCTCGTCGGGGAATTGAGAAAGCCTTGCCCCTTCTTCGCCCGTTCGCTTGAACAGCGGTGGAGGGGTGAATTTGATACGACCAATCGAATTCACCATTTCCTTCTGCTTTTCAGGTAAATGGACGATTTGGCTGCAGAGGTGGCCGCAGGATATTTCGAGGACAACGACGACGACCAGCCTGACTCCCCCATGGCTCACATGGCCTTTGCGCAGGAGAGGCCGCTTGAGGACTGGGTCTGTAGTGAAGCCCTTGAGATGTCGTCCATCTTCATGTACCCAGATGTGGGCGATGCTTTTTGCACCGTCGAGCACAGACTAATCGGAAGTGGTCAATCCTGGAAGGTGTTTCGTCCCGAGGAGCATCATCGGATATGCTCCCCTTACCGGGGAATGCGGGTGCCCTTGTACGAGTTTATGTTCGAGAAGGCGGGGTGGAGGCTGCCTTTCACGGATTTTCAGGAGGGGATCTTTGACTGGTTGAAGTTGCCCCCTTCGCAGATTCATCCGAACTCGCTGGCCTTCATCCGGGCTTTCGAGCTCGTATGCAAATATTTGGAGATCGTGCTGACCGTTCGCCTTTTCTTCCGCATATTCCACCTCCAACGGTCGTCGGTAGGAGGTCGACACGACTGGGTGTCCTTCAAGCAGAGCAAGGCGTTGTTCCACACTTACTTGGATTCCATCCGGGATTTCAAGTTCCGCTATTTCTATGTGAAGCCGGTCACCCTCGAGGCGATATATTCATTGTACCGGAAAGTCACCCGCGAGGTCGACGGCCGTTCCGAGGAGGTGCTGGTGCCGAAGTTTCCTCTGTACTGGACGGAGGAACACTTTAAGAAAAGAGTTGACAAGTATAAAACGAAACCTGTTCAGATGGAGGCCTACGAGCGGGAAGCCTACGATAAAATCGTAGCTTTCGTCGACAGCTTTTCGGAGGCTCGACATGAGACGCTGGACGGCCAGCCTATAATAGGTGCAGATGGGCAGGTGAAGAAAGAACGTCGCCTGATAAACACCCGCGTTCTGCTCGAGACCTTCTCCGACGAGGAGGCCATCGAATTGTTAGGTGGTGAAACGCCCTGGTTTTATTTCTTCCTCGTATCTGTGTTTCTCGCTTTACTAACGCTTTCTTTTGCAGGAACAATGGCCGGAGCCGAGGAGAGGTTGAAGAAACTGAAAGCGAAGAGGGCCCGGGAAGCGCAGGCCCGGGAAGAAGCGTCGCGCTCCAAAGATCAGGAAGTTGCCCCCTCTGGGGCCCCGCACGATGGTGTTTCCACGGCCGCTGCCCCCGAAGGATCCACTCTGTCCCAGCCTGCTGGCTCTGTATCGGGGACCGCGGGTGACCGCACAACTCCTGCGGGAAGCCAATCCCCGGCTACCCAAGGGACTCCGAAGAGGCAGCGCGTTGCGGAGGTCGTCGACCTGGGTGGTGAAGATAGTCCCCCGGTTCCTTCCAGCTTTGACCTTCCCCCCTGCCATCAAAAACCTCACTTCTTCTCCGAGGTCACTTATCCTCGCTCCCTTCCCTCCGAGATCCAAACCGTGCTGGGGACCGCACCTGAAGTGAGGAGGAAGATGCTTTTTGAGGACCTGTCGGCCGTCATGCGTATCTGCTCGACTGCCCTCATTCTAAATGACGAGACCCGCCCTGCTGCTGAACTGGCCCGCCTGCAGGAGGCACTGGATACCTTGGGCGCTGAGATGCTCGGCATGCGCAAGGAGCTAAAAGAGTGCCGAGATCTGAACAAAGAGCAAGGCAAGCAGCAGCAATTGGTCGAGGCCAAGCTTAAGGAAGCCGAGGAGACAAAGAAGAGCCACCTTGCCCGAATCGCTAAGCTGGAGTTGGAGGAGAAGCGGCTTAAGGTAAGAATTGCCGAGCTGGAAGATGCGGTACGGCCAGCCGAAGGGGAGACTGAGGAGGACAAACTCCTGACCACTCGTGCGGCGTTTGTGGCGCAGCTCCGGAAGCTTGAGCAGGATCTCCGAGTGTCCGAGGATGATTCTATCGAAACCGCGGGTATAGGTTTCCGCAGTGTCGTGGCGCAGCTTCGGGTTCTCAACCCCGACCTTGTCATCGAAGGGATCGACCCCGATGCTGAGGTGGTGGATGGCCAGATCGTGTATCCTCTGCGGGAGAACGACATTCATGCGCACGAGGAGCCCGACGGGACCGCAGCTGAGTAGGTTTTTATCTTTGTTTTGGTCGGCCTGCGAGCCGTTTTGTTTCGCCCGGCTTGTGGGCTTAGCTGATGTACTTTTTGCACAATGGTTATTTTCGCCCGGCTTGTGGGCTCATATTTGTAACTTTTTGGACCAAGTGTTTTGCCCGCTATTCGTACTTTATAATATCTCTGTTAATTTTCCTTGTGTGTGATGTGGTGTTTGTTATACTTTATTGTTTTATACTTTATTTTTGCCCAAGTAATAAGGCTTCGGGATTTGCTCGACCTTGATCGTCCCTGACCGCGTGGAGAGCTGGTCGGGCGGCCAGAGGAGTACTCCGACCTTCAACGAGGCTAAGAGCTCGGTCGAGGTCCTAGTCTCGTGGCATGAACTTCCCATCGCGAGCTGGGTGTTATGCCCGGTTGGCACGACGACGGTGGGCCTCGATCGAGGTATCCCCGCCGGATCAAATGTCCTCGCGCACACACAACGCGGTCTCTGATCATCGTGTTCTTATAGGGGTGTCGCGCTTGTACCCCAGCGCGTCCCCGTATCGCGGTGCTAGTCATCCGCGGGCAGTGTTTAACTGTAATATTGTTTTAGCTTTTCAGCGTTCCATGGTCGAGCAAGTTCTTCCCCGTGCAGATTTTCGAGGAAATAGGCTCCTGTCCCCGTCTTCGCGCGGACGCGGTACGGGCCCTCCCAGTTCGCGGCGAGTTTGCCTTCTCGCGAGTCTTTCTGGTTCCTTCGTAGGACGAGGGTGCCCACCTGAAAATCACGTTTAATGACACTGTCATTATAACGCAGTGTTATTTTTTGTTTAAGTGACGCCTCTCGGAGAGAAGCGCCCGAGCGTGTTTCCTCCACGAAGTCGAGTTCTTCCCTCAAGGCTTCGTCGTTCGTGTTCCCGTCGAGGGGGGCTTCCGTCCTCCTCGAGGGTTCTCTGATCTCCACGGGGATCACTGCCTCCGTTCCATAAGTCAAACGGAAGGGGGTCTCCCCGGTCGTGGAGTGTGGGGTTGTTCGGTAGGCCCAGAGAACGCTGTGTAGCTCTTCGACCCACCGTTGTTTGGCGTCGCCCAGTCTCCGTCTTAATCCTCGAAGGATCACTCTGTTAGCGGCCTCAGCCTGCCCGTTCGTTTGAGGGTGCTCGACCGACGTGAAGTGCTGCTTCGTGTCTAGTTTTGCGACGAAGTCTAGGAAGTTCCTGTCGGTGAACTGGGTTTCGTTGTCTGTGACGATGGCTTGAGGCACTCCGAACCGGGCGAGGATATTTCTTTTGTAGAAACGAAGTATGTTGAAAGCGGTGATTTTGGCCAATGCTTCTGCTTCAATCCACTTTGTGAAGTAATCTACCCCGACGATGAGGTATTTGTTCTGATACGACCCCTGGACGAAAGGCCCGAGGATATCCATCCCCCACCATGCGAACGGCCACGGGGAGGATAGCGTCGTGAGTTCGCTAGGGGGAGCGAGGTGCATGTCCCCGTGCCGCTGGCATTTATCGCACTTCTTGACGTGCTCCTTGGCGTCTTGTTGCATGGTCGGCCAGTAATATCCTGCCCGAAGTGCTTTCCGAGCTAGCGATCGTCCGCCTAGGTGCTGCGCATTGATTCCCTCGTGGATCTCCTGGAGTATGCCGGGGACCTTGGTGTCTTTGATACATCTGAGGAGGGGAATAGAGAATCCTCGCCGGTATAGCTTATCCTCGACTATAGTGTACGAGCATGCCCGTCTCTTGACCATTCTAGCTTCTTTGGGGTCTTCGGGCAGTTTGCCCGTCGTGAGGTATTCGTATACCGGGGTCATCCAGCAGCCGCTGTCCCCGATGGCGTTGATATTCAAAACCATACCAGGTTTATCGACGCTCGGGTGGGAAAGGACCTCTTGTATGACGGACTTGTTTCCGCCTTTCTTTTTCGTGCTTGCTAATTTTGACAGGACGTCTGCCCGGGCATTATGCTCCCGGGGAATGTGAGTCACTTCTGCCGAGGTGAACTTCTTCATCTTCTCTTTTACCAAGGCCAAGTATTCTATGAGACTGTCGTTCTTGGCCTGGTACTCTCCTCGGACTTGCGAGGCTACGAGCTGGGAATCGGTGAATAGCTTGACCTCCTTGGCGCCAATGTCCTCAGCCAGCCTGAGTCCCGCAAGGAAGGCCTCGTATTCGGCTTGGTTATTCGAAGTCGGGAAAGCCAGTTCGAGGGACACCTCGATGAGGATGCCCTCCTCGTTTTCGAGTATGATTCCCGCTCCGCTTCCTTTCGGGCTGGATGCTCCGTCGACATATATTGTCCATTTCTGCGACCCGTTGGCTGAGGGTTCTGGGACGGTCATCTCTGCTACGAAGTCGGCCAGCACTTGTGCCTTCAAGGCTTTCCTCTCTTCGTATTGGATGTCGAATTCGGCCAGCTCGAGAGACCACCTGAGCATCCTCCCCGCCAAATCTGGTCGTCCGAGGAGTTGCCTGATCGGCTGGTTGGTCCTCACGACGACGGTATGGGCAAGGAAGTAGTGGCGGAGTCTTCTGGGCGCGGTGATGAGGCCCAGTGTGACTTTCTCGATCTGTTGATACCTGAGCTCGGGGCCTTGGAGGGCTTTGCTCGTGAAGTAAACTGGCTTCTATCCGTCTGGTGTTTCCCGAATGAGGACGGCGCTGACCGCTTCGCTCGTGATCGCAAGATACAAGAAGAGTGTTTCCCCGTTCTCGGGTCGCGAGAGGACCGGGGTTGCGATAGGACTTGCTTCAAATGTGCGAGCGCTTGTTCGCATTCCTCGCTCCACTCAAATTCTGCTTTTTGCCGGAGGAGTTTGAAAAAGGGGAGTGCGTACTGTGCGGATTTGGCGACGAAACGGGAAAGGGCGGTGAGCATTCCGTTCAATGATTGTATTGACTTCTTCGAGCCCTGAGTAGGGAGCTCGGAAAAGGCTCTGCACTTGTCGGGGTTTGCCTCGATTCCTCGTTCCGTGAGGTAAAATCCGAGGAACTTTCCTGCCCGGACACCGAAGGTGCATTTGTCAGGATTAAACCTCTTACGGCATCTTCTCGCCGTATCGAACACCTTCTTGAGGTGCGCGGTGTGGTTGACTTCTTCTGCGGACTTGACGATCATGTCGTCCATGTAGACTTCGAGCATGTCTCCTATTTCAGTTCGAAAGACCTTGTTCATCATCCGCTGGTAGGTCGCACCGGCATTCTTCAGACCGAAAGGCATTACATTGTAGTAGTAGTTGCCCGACGCGGTCATAAAGGCCGTGTGTTGCTTGTCGACCTTGTCCATGGGAATTTGGTTGTATCCTGAATAGGCGTCCATGAAAGACAGTAGTTTGTAACCTGCAGAATTGTCGACCAGTTGGTCGATGTTAGGCAAGGGGTAACAGTCTTTCGGGCAAGCCCGGTTAAGATCAGTATAATCAACGCACATTCTCCATTTTCCATTATTTTTCTTAACAAGTACAACGTTGGACAGCCATGTCGTGTATTTGGCTTCCGAAATAAAATTTGCCTCTAGGAGGTCTTTTACAGCTTTCTCAGCAGCCTCTGCTTTCTCGGGAGATTGCTTGCGCCTACGCTGTGCTACGACCCTAGCGGCCGGATCTACTGCGAGCTGATGGCAAGCCACCTCGGGGTCGAGGCCAGGCATCTCGGATGCGCTCCACGCGAAGAGGTCAGCGTTCTCCCTCAGACATGCTTTAAGCTGCTCTTTGGCTAGGTCGGGGATCCTGGTGCCGATCTTCACGTTGCGATCTGGACTGCTTCCGACGGCCACAAGCTCGAACTCTCCATCTGGGATGGGGCATATTGGGTGGAGAGGTTGCCCGTTGTTTTCCGCCCGGTGGTCGTGGTCTTCGACTCTGTCTTCATTGGGCTCGCCGGAGAACCTGCTGTCGAGGTCGACCGCGTTGACGCGCGGGAGAGGTATCTGTCCGACGTCCTGGGGTGGTTTGGCCACGACCTTAGGTTTGGGACCAATGGAACTTAGGCCCTTGACGGCGGCATCGAAGCATCTCCTAGCCGCGTCGATGTCCCCGTGCATCGTCACTACCCGTCCTCTCCTCGTGTAGTACTTCATTTTGAGATGGACCGTTGACGGGACCGCCATGAGTTCAGCAAGGGTGGTCCTTCCGAGGATGCAGTTGTAGAGGGATGGGCATTCCACCACCAGGAAACGGATCTTCACCTGTCGGGCCGTGTCTTCGGCCCCGAACGTAACCATCAGCTCCACGTAACCCCATGGTCTGGTGGTGGATCCATTGAACCCCTGTAGGTCTGACCCGACGTATGGGGTCAAATGCCTCTCGTCCAGCTGAAGGGTCCCGAACAGATGAGAATACATGATGTCGACCGAGCTCCCCTGGTCGACTAGGATTCTTCGGACGTCAAAGTTCGCCATTTGGGCCCTGACCAGGAGGGGAATAGTGGCGTTTGGTGCTCCCCCGGGGAGTTCTTCGAGGTAGAAGGTGATGGGATTGGAGTTTCCGCGCACTTTCTCGAGGGTGGTCGCCTTTGACGATGTCGCGGATTCCAGTTCGTCAAACTTTTGTTTGATCGACCCAACCGATATTTTCCCGGGGTCTCCTCCGGAGATAACCATTGCTTTGGGGAAGCCTTCCCAGGTACTACGGGCCGTGACGGGGCCTTCGTCGGGGAAGGTCGCCCACATGTTGCGGATTGCCTCTTCGCCCTCGATGATTGGGGGGACGAAGAAGTCCTCGGGTCGAGTGACGCTGAGGGCGACCTGAAGCTGGCTGTCGGCGGGAGGAGGTGTTGTCTCCTCGACGTTCTGCGATTCCTTTGAGCTGGTACGAGGAGGATCATTCTGCTGGGCATATTTCTTCAAGTGCCCTTCTTTGATGAGAATCTCAATGGCATCCTTGAGGTGGATGCAATCCTCGGTGACATGCCCGTGGCTTCTGTGGAACCTGCAGTACTTAGATTTGTCAACGTTTGGTTTGGGAGCCGCGGGCTTCGGGAAGCGAACTCCTCCTTTCACAAACTCGGAATTCTGGCAGTCTGAGAGGATCCGAGACCGAGAAGTGTTGAGCGGCGTGTACTCCGTGAATCGGCCAGCTGGCCCGCGCTGTTCCCGGGGATCTCGATTGCGATTTTCCTTCCTCTTTTCTCCTCCCCGCCGGGGAGAAGCGTCATCGTCTTTGTGGCCGCGGGGGCCTTCTCTGCGTCTTGTCTCAAGAGCGATCTGGGCTGCTTCCGTCTCTTCGAGCTCGATGTACTTCTGGGCTCGAGCGAGAAGGTCTTCGAGACGCCTGGGTCTTCGGAGGCCAATGGATTTGGCAAAGTCCGACCCAGCGCGTAGTCCGTGAATAATTAAGTATTTCTTCATGTCGTCGGTCGTGTGGACCCCGACGGCTTCCTTGTTAAACCTTTCAATGTAATTTCGGAGGGATTCGTTCCTCCCTTGGAAGATTTTCTCTAGGGCAGCCTCTGTCTTGGGGGTGTCGACGAGATGCGGTGAAGTGTTTGGTGAAGCGTTGTTTCAGCTGCTTCCACGACGTGATCGAACCAGGTTCCAGGCCCTTGTACCACGTCATGGCTCCCTTCCGTAAGGTAGTGGGGAACAGCCGGCACCTGATGGCTCCCCTGACGTTTCGAAAGTCGAGCATCGCTTCGAAATTCTCCACGTGATCGTCGGGGTCGGTCAGCCCGTCATAGGTCCCCAAGTGTGGAGGTTTCTCCATGCCTGGAGGGATTGGGGCGTCCATGATTTCCCACGACAAGGGGGTCCTTTGGTCCTCGTCGTCGCTATCAGCCGGGGATCTCGAAGGTGATCGATGGTGCCGTGGAGGAGGGTTCCTCGACCGGTTCTTTGGTCTCTCTTCGGTCTGCTTGGACTTCTTGGAGGTGGCGGAGGCCCTGGGTTCCTTCCTGGGCGGGGAACGAGGGCGTTTCTGGGTGATTGCCGGCTGGGGGCGCTCGAGACGCGGTCGACGACCATGGCGTACGGGCGACGGTGTCCGAGAATCTTCGGAAGGGGTCCTTCGCGGGGAAGGAGAGAGGCGAGGTGACTGGGGGCGACGATGTCTTCGCGGGGAAGATCGTCGTGCACGTCCATGCTCCAAGGCTTCAATTCTGGTGTTCTGCTGCGCGATCAGCTGATTGGTCTGGTTGATCAACGCAAATAGGGCCACGGTACTTGGGTCCGCGTTGGGCGGCGGAGCCACTGGCTGGAGAGGGGTTTGCTGGTCGTCCGTGCGGACGACGTTGATAGTCGCATCCTGTGAGTCCGGGGAGGCGGTCCGTCCGTCCCTTATGTCGCCTTCGTCGCCGTGGAGGATGACGGCGTCCTCACGGTGGTTCCCGTTCTCCAGTTGCGCGAGCACGGTGTCCAGAGCCTGGTTGACGGTTGGATTGGCCATGTTGGTGATGAATAGAGGAAGCTTTGGTTTATCGAGGAGAAAACGGGGAAGCTTATAAAGTTTCCCACAGACGGCGCCACTGATCGTACCTGGATCAGACAGTTACAGGTGGTCAACGACGTCCGTTGAGTTCCGGCTCCGGTGAGGTTGAAGTACGACGGGGGGGGGGGGGGGGGGGTGTACCTGCAAGGTACTCCGACGCTCAAGTTAGGGAGTGCACAGAGTAACAGCAAATACAAAGAGTGAAAAAAGTGACTTAACCTGACCCTCTCAAGTGAGAGAGTATTTATAGAGAGCCCCCAGCGCGGGGCCAACGGTTACTTGCGTTGGGCTGGATTGTCAGGCCCAATCCAAGTAACTGCCAGGGCTTACGTGGCGTAGTGAAGACCAGCACGTGGTCTTCGCCCTGGGGTAACCGTTCCTAGATTTCCGGGATTAGGGCAGACCGAATCCTGCGGAAGTGGGAGGTTACTTGGAACGTGTCCACGTGGTACGGACCGTTAGGCACTCCTCGCGGGGGGAGGAGTCTTCTGTGTCGAGGACCAACAAGCCGTACGACAGGCATGTCCTCGCGGGGAGGGACCATGTCTGCCGAGGAGTGGTATGTGGCATTCTCGCGGGGAGAAGCTGGTATGTCGAGGAGGTACCTCTCCGCCGGGATGCGAGGTCCTCCTGTCCTGTTGACCTAGATGCCCGACACTGCAAAGTGCTCGGGGGGAACGTTGGTCTGCTTGCAGCAGTCAAGGGCCCCGCGGAGGGGTCTTAGTGGGGCTCCCTATGCTATATGGGTTGGGCCTGCTCGACTGTTGGGCAGCCTCGGCCCAGTCCAGAACAGATGGTATGACAAAATGCAAGATGCAGACAAAACGAACAAACGCATAGCGAAAGACGAACACAACGAACAACAAACTCGCTGGGGACAATCAGACACACCGAGGAAAAGAAACAAACACTGGGGAAACCAGAACGACGACCCAACAGGTTCAAGCGTGACCAATTGTCGTCTAAGCAAAAAATCAGGATCCACATGGCAGTAGGATCGAAAGATAAGCTCCAAAGGCTATATGTAGAAAGATAGTTCATCAAGTTCAAGAGTGACTAGATGACGTCCGGTAGGAAAAGATCCTTAATGAAGGTTGATTCAGAAAGACTGCCTCCACTGGGGAAAGAAAAGCTTCACAAACAAGTGGCCTTGTCAAGTAGTTGACTGTAGGATATACCACTTCACTGAAGAGTGATGTCGTTGAAGAGTCTGATGTAGAGACACAGTTTATTGATGAGCAGCACCGTTGAAGAGTCTGGAGAGATACACTTCACTGGAGAGCAATAAGTTGAGGATTCTGGAGAGATCCACTTCACTGGAGAGCAACAGGTTGAGGATTCTGGAGAGATCCACTTCACTGGAGAGCAACAAGTTGAGGATTCTGGAGAGATCCACTTAACTGAAGAGTGATACCGTCGAAGAGTCGGGCGGAGACAACTGACTGAGAGCAGAAATGAGTTGAATTTGCAATGTAGTTGAGTAAAATTCTAGATGTAGGCTGCCACTGGTTGTTTGGCTTTAAATTCCACGGAGACGTCGTTCCAATCGACACTGTTGGAGAACAGATTCTTCAAAGAGGATCTATAAAAGATTAATCCATGAGACGCAATGCAGAACAAATGCATGCTCAAAAATAGGTTTGGAGACCAAAAAGTTAAAGGTGGTACCCCCAGGGACCAAAGTTTAATCTAGGATCAAGCTAGAAAGAAACGGTCAAACAAGACCCAACATTGAGAAATGAACTCGAATGGTGATTTTATCCTATCCAAGCATGGAAAAGGATAACTGAAATAACCATCATCCACGAGGGTTAAACTCTGTGGGGAAACTTAGAAAAGATTAGCATTTTCTGCCTAAGGCTGACGACCTACTTGGAGAGAGCAGACAAACCCAAAAACTTGGCGCGAACACAACCAAAGATAAAGCAACAAAAGACAAACAACAACACGCACGGATGCAATGCATATGATGTTATGCGATGCTTAAGCTAATGCTGACAAAAAAAGAAAACAGAAGGAAAAAGCAATGAGGAAGCCTGCCCATCCTCTGCACGAGAGATACATCTGTCAAATTGTGTATAGAAATCCATAGGTGGAACTAAACGATTCCAACTTCTCTGGGGAAATAGAAATCCCCTTGGGGATATAATATCATGACTTCATTTAGGGATCGTTGAGATGAATCTGATTCTCTGGATGAGAACGATCCGCTGGGAACGGATCAAACTTATGTTCGGAGGGACTTTGATGGGGATACAATAAATATCCTCAATAGCTGCAATAAGTTGAAGTAAAGTAGCAATAGTTGGCATCACGAGGATAAAATAAATATCCGCTATAGCTGAGATAATCCAAAGTGAGAATGTAGTAGTAGATGCCATAGATGAGGCTTCGCGGGGATAAAATAAATCCACTACTTTGCTGGGGAAGCTTGAACCCACATCGTGGTTGTGAACTTTAGAGTATAAACTCCAATGGGGATGAAATAAACATCCACTATTGAGGAAGATCAAAATCCTGAGAAAACACTGAGGAGTGAGATAAACACTCGCTTCATTGGGGAAAGTTGAGACCAATGAGATTTACTAGGGATCCTTAGGTCAATCAAATGCTGAAATTCTGGTACTGATACTTGCTTGAGATAATGATTCACTGGGGAATCGTCAGGACTTCCTGGAGTGGAAACTTGCTAGGGAATATCATACTATTAGAATATTCTCGGGAAATTTGGTGAAGAAATGCTATGAAGTCAGTGAAGTTCTGACTTGCATGGTAGTCGCCATTTTCAAATAATCTTGTTGAATGAGGTCTTTAATTCTCAATTGTCCTGGATTGCATGATTTCGAAAAGGAGTCATCTCAAAAGGATTTTACAGAAGATCCGGCGTTAAAAAATAATCCAGTGTCTTCCAACTCTTGAGAGATTTGTAGAATCTCGACATAACTGGCTCAGATTGACGGTGTTCTGTGTAATGAGTCTTCAAAATTGCCCCTTGGGTAAGTCAGTTTGTGGAGGTTACAAACTGAAAGACATCTTGCCCCAGTTTAACTGGGTCTTCAAGTAACATGCTCCAGATTTGGTTATCCTTAACAACGAAGTAACCATCTTCAACAAAGCTTCAATCAGGAATTGAATCTCGTAGCTGTTTGCATACGAACTTCTATGATATTAAACAATATTTACATGCAGAAGGTGTAAATTTTGAAACTGCTTGTACAACGTCATGCTTGTTTGGAAGTCTATTGAAAAAGCGTATCGCAAACTTGTGACCGAATCATTAGTTTTCCTTTTTATAAAGCCAATGCAAACTTTGAGCATAGCTCATAGGAGTCAGGAAACACTATCTCATTAAGTATGCTTTTGAAATGAACTCTGCTCCAATAAGGTCTTTTGAGGTTGTAGGTAGTGATTTGGTTTAAGAAGCAAAAAGGTCAAAATTTGTTTGTACCCATCCCCTTTTTGTGAGGTTATCTTGAAAGTTTGAGGGTCAAAATTATTTGCACCCACTCATATTTTGATAGTTTGGAAGCTCGGTCGCTTTGATTGATAGTAACCCTGCCTCAGATTAAAGATGAGGTTTTTGATTTCGAGGCTCAAAAGAGTTAACCAGAGGTTATCTCCGGTGTATGAAACGATGTCTTATATCCTTAGCAGGGTTTTCGTTCAAAAGCATACGACAGGAGAGATTGTGTTTTATTTCATCATCCTCCATTCAGTAGTATTGGTATTATAAAATGGTAAACAATTTTTTAAAATGAGCGAAGCGAATGGATTTCTTCAAAACAAACATTAAATTGCCTTAACATTCAGATAACAAGTTCTTACATGTAAACATGTTTTAATGATCAAAGAAAAGCGATATCATGCAAATAAATAACAGCTGATACTTTCGGGAATGACTTCCTCTTTATTTGCCATTTGAGCTAACCATCTTCAAAATCGACTTTCGAGATTGGTCTGAGGATCATTTTCATACCCACTCTCGGTAAATTCTTCCATAACCGGGACTGATGAACTCGCCTGGTTCGGTGAAGGAATATTGATTTGAATTCCATGAGGCGTGAATGAGATCATTTTGGAGTCTAGCAGAGTCTGAACCTTACTCGAGAGTACCTTACAGTCGTCAGTTGAATGCCCCGGTGCCCCAGTATGATAATCACATCGGGCGCTAGCGTCAAAACCTGGTGGATAAGGAAAATGTACTGGCTTCAACTCCTTTGGTACTATAAGTCCACTTTTGATTAAATCTGGCAAGAACTGACTGTATGGCATTGGTAGCAGAGTGAAATGCCTCTGTTTCTTCAGTCTTGGTCTATCATGTTGACGCGACTGTAGGCGATATGACTGTCGATACCGAGGAGGTATTCGATTTGGGGAAGAATACTGCCCCTGAAGAGATAATGGCGTCTGAATAGAGACCCAAAAGAATGCTCACTCCGAACACTTGAGTTGCGTGAGTGTCGAGACCGATATATTGGATACTCCTCAATGGAATTATTTTCTTCTTCATGTTCTTCCGGAGAATGCACAATTGACTTATTCTCAATGGCTTGGATGTTTGAGATACCTCAGATTTTTCCTTTCTTAAGACCAATCTTGATGCGCTCTCCGGCTATTACCACATCAGAGAAATTTCTTGTCACAATGCTAAACAACTTTTCTCGATATGGGCCTTGCAAAGTATCCACAAACCAGTAAACCAATTCTTTATCTAAGAGCGGCGGTTGAACGCGAGAAGCTACTTCTCCCCACCTCTGAGCATACTTTCTGAAGGATTCATTGTCTTTTTGAGATAGGTCTAGCAAATGCAGGCGACTAGGAGCCAAGTCAAGATTGTAGTTATATTGCTTCACGAAAGCACTAGAAAGGTCTAACCATGATTGGATGTCGCTACTCTTTAGCTGCATATACCAATTTAGTGATGCCCCACTTAAACTGTCTTGGAAACAGTGGATCATAAGCGGTTTATTACGGACATGCGGAGTCATTTTTCTGCAAAACATCACCAAATGCTGCTTTGGACAGGTGTCCCCTTTGTACTTCTCAAACTTTGGTGTCTTGAACTTTGGAGGCATTACAAGGTCGGGTATCAAGCACATATTCAAGGCACTCAGATCACCAACATCACGACCCTTAATGGCGTCAAGTCTTCTTTCCAAAGCACGGAATTTTTCCTAAATCTCAGCATCTCGTGGATTTTTAGTTTTCACCTCAGGAATCACCTCTTGGGAATCTGGCTCTGAGGATGCGAAGCTACGATACTCCATAGCATCAACAGAAAAAGGATGTCTATCCTGGATAATAGTATGTTCTTGTATAACTTGGTTCTCAGCAGGAATCTACACAGATTGATCCTGGGTGACATTAACGCCCCTTCTTACCAAGGCTGTCATAGCTTCCACAAGTTGACTGAACTCCAGATCTGCTACAGTCGCAAACTGGCTCTGCTCTTCTGAATTCATGATCTTTCAAAATTTTCCCCAGGTCCAGAGATTACTGTCGGGAAATCAACAGACGGGTCATGAACAGAGGGTGGACGAGATCGCAGGAACAAGCAAAAGAAAAGGAAACAACGCAAAGAATGCAAAATGATATGAGATGCAAATGCAAGAATGATGCTACTATCAAGGGACTCAAACTCGTATTTGCAGTCATTGTCGATATTAAAACATTTTATTAAAATTTGTCAATAGCCAGTACACCTCCAAAGTTTTATTACATAATCACACAAAAGGAACTAGGAGTCTAAACTGCTGGATGATGCCCCTTGTCTTCCACGGAGTTCTTCCATCAGTCTGTTAATCTGGTGTTGCATCCTTGCTTTGTCTAGAGTAAGCTTCTCTATTTCAGCCTTCAGCTTTGAAACTTCATCTGATTGGACCACGGGAGGCTTGGGACGAGGATGAGGCATCCTCCAGGTTAGAGCCCTTTCACGCGCCCATGCTAGACATTCTTCAGTAATTGAGCAATCATGATTTGTTGTCGCCGTCATTCCTTGTCGATTGATGCGACGCCAAGCAAACACAATTTCGGTTTTCAAATTCAGGTTCTCTCCTTGATAGAGAAAAAGTCTTGTCAAATTTTCTGGGTTGGGTACTTCTTCCATTGGGTGCCCCAGTTGACGACGGGCGAGCACAAGGTTGTAACTGATACATCCCTTTGTACCAAGAAGATGTACATTAGGAAAATCTCCACAGCTATGAATCATGGGGATCCCTCCATACACCGGGTCATGCCAAACAACATCTGAGTAAGTAAGGGCCATGAGCTTCACAGGCCATCCTGAACCATCTTTCACGTCCCAGAAATCGGTAGACCTCGGTAGGTGCGAAATAAACCACCTATAGAGGATAGCGGTGCAACAGGTAATCTGACCTTCTCCCTTCAGAGCCTTCGAGTGGATAGAGTGGTAGGCATCAGCTAACAATGTGGGAACTAGATTTTTGAGCATAAAAATCCTTATGGCATGGACGTCAACAAAATCTTCAACATTGGGAAATAAGAACAAACCGTAGGTCAGCAGTGCAAAGATGTGCTCGAACGCTCCAGTGTTCCCTAAACTAGAAAAGTGTCGAGCTTTCTCGAACAAAAATTGGGTAGGAAAACCTAAAGGATTGGTTTGTTGACAAATTCTCTGGTAAACTAGGATCACATTTCTTTAAATGTTCACCACCGACTTTGATTTATCCAAAGGAAAGGTTCAAAAGCGAAAAAAACCTAAAGATCTAAGGTTCGGGGGCTGGTTACGCCTAGGGAAGGTATTAGCATCCTAAACGTCCGTAGTACTCTACGGGAACCTCTTGTTATTATTTGTGTTATCTCTCACTCGCCTGCTAAGGTGCTATGCTAAAGGCTGAAACCCTAGGGGTTAATATCTAAGTATACTCGACAAGGTATCGCACCTTGTGCCTACGTATCCTCGGGAGTAGAATCAGAGTAATGTGTAGTTCTGAAAAGAGGAACTTCTTGACGGGGTCAAGGTTCCAAGGGGAAGTAAAGTCTTGGGCAAGACCTTACATAGAGTGCGGCGACTCTAAAGTTGTAGGTTGGTTTAGGAGGGGTAGGATTGTAAATGTTCACGGCGGAGCATTTACTTGGAGTGCGGCGAGTCCGATCCTAAGGCTAAGATTCTAAGTGTCTACGGCGAGACGTGGAGTTCGGCGACTCCGAATCCTAAGGCCAAGGGTTCTAATGTGTTAGCCCTATGACGTTGAGTCAATATTAATAACCTTTCCTTTGGAATGAAGTGGGGAAAATAAAGGGACTTAAGCCAGAGAGTCTAACTTAAATAAAAGAGGAAAAACATCATAAATCAATACGCAAGGAAGTAAATCCAGGTACATCCTAGTTCAAATATTAAAGATCAATATAAAACGTAAACAAGGAGCATGATCACTGAGATTAATATGTGTGCCAATAATAATTGATAATAATAAACAATAAACTTTCTTAAATCATAATTAACATGATTTAGAAAAATATAATTAAAATACTATTTAAAATTAAAAGAGATACTAACAACTAGTTTAGAATTTAAATTAAATTACTTATGCGAACCACCATTCATCGTACCCACCGCCTTCTCTCCTTCCGATCACTTCGCCTCACCTTCTTGTAACTCATCTCACCCCTTCCGTCTTAATTCTCTCCCGAATTCACAAATCGAACTCAGAAACCCCAAAACCTAAAACCCTAAAACTGAAATTGAAAACGATTAGGGAGGGAACCGAAGCTTCTAAGATTATGACGTGGTTTCAACAACTTAACAGCGCGTTCAAACATAAACACAAGGGAACATCAAGGGGAAATGTTACGCATAAGAGGAAATACCTGGTCGGAGCTAGTCCGACGAACTCCGCCACTAGCAGCGCAAAGCTCCGGTAATGCTTCAAGACTTGATTCTCTTTCCTTCCACTCGCGAGTTCTTGGTTCGTTGATTTCGAGCGACACGTGGGGTCAGAATGGCTTCGGAGGGTTCGGCGTGGCGATTCGACGACGTCAGCGGGCTTGAAGATAAGTCTTCTTACTTCCCTTCTCCTTCTTGCGTTTTGTGTATGGTACTCTGGTATATGTTACTGTGTGTAAGTAATGATGATCTATTACTCTCTTCTGTTTTCAATTTGTGAACACCGTTTGTGATGTTTTTTGTGTTGTTTTTATGTGAGGTTATGCAAATTTTGTGGGTGTGAACTGATGGTTTTTCACGGCTGTGTGTGTAAGCTGGTGTAAGAGGTTGTTCTTATTGTTTTTCAACGTGTGTATGTTGCTATAGGTTTTAGTGAAAATTAGTTTTTGTGAATCCCCTGGTTGTGAATTTCTGGTTTGGATTGGTTTGTTGACAAATTCTCTGGTAAACTTGGTTTGTTCTTCTGGCATATATTGTGTATATAATTCTCGTGTTTGATTTTTTTTGGTGTGGGAACTATGAATTCGCCGAGAATGGTACGATGGTTTTGTGATGCCCCCCCTTCTGTGTGTGGTTGTTGCTCCTTTTATATGTCCTGCGTATTAAGTGTGCATATAACTCTTGTCTGAACATGTTGCACACTGTTTTGGAAATTATTCAAAAGTTGTCTGAACCTGCTTTATGATGATAATCTTGTTTTTGGAATGTAATACCTGTCTGAAAATTGTTGCCTTGATTTTTGGAAAGAAAATTGGATTTGTGGTATTTTGTCTGAAATGTGCTACCACTGTTTTGGAAAGGTTTGAATTAGTTTGAAACATGTTGGAAATCGGTTTAGGAGAGTATTGAACGTTGTCTGAAGCATGTTGCTTTAATTTTGGAAAGAAATCAAAATTGCTTTGACTATGTTTGAGCCCTCATTAATGATCATTTGATTTTGTTGGCACATTGTTTTTTGGAATGAATTTAGACCGAGTTTTATTCTGAATTTATCTGATCACGCTTAAAACACTGCTGAACCTCATGAATGACTTCCCATTTTCGTTTCAACATGCTGGCAGTTGATTATGGAATGAATTTGAAATTTGTCAAAATATGTCTTGGATATGTTTTCTTTACGTTCTGATTTATTTTCATGAGTACTTATTATCATTATTGCACATGTCTGAATTTTGAGTCAACTTGTTGATTTGATTTGTACTTCTCCTGCACAAGGACCTCACGTGTTGCTATTATCTAGGAAGCATGGACCTTATTAATGTATCACCAAGTTTAACTCTGACATTAATTGTCTTCAGCAATACATCTATTAAAGCAACTAGCTTCTGTACGAGCTTCTTAGCCTTTGCATCAGGATCTCCAAGCCATCTGTACGGGCCCATGATAGTTGTCAACAACAGAGTTATCTCTTGATTTCAATGAAATTATTGAGGAATGGTACTGCTTTTCAATGCCTTCAATAATTGCAAGTGAAAGTTGTCTTATTGTGGGTGAAGCACATGGTATGGCCATGGTTCTGTAGCGTAATCATGCAAGCTTGGTATTTGCATCAGGACTTGTACGTAAGGTTTTTTATTATCCCCTTTTTTTTAGACAGTATGCAAGGTTAATTCTGACTGTCTTCCTTTCAGCAATGAACACGCTAGGACTGAGGGTTAAAGCACTGCATGTTCCAATGCCAACAACAGTAGTTAGTGCAGAGAAAACGGGCCAATATTGATGATGTCTTGAATTAGCTTGAGAGATGTACCCTCCAAGCGTCAGCCGCTCGTGACTTGTTTAATCTCCCTCATATTGTTTTATTTACTTTATGTACTTTATGGCCTATTTGTAATTTCCACTGGGCTGTAACAATTGTAGCAACTAGTGAACTTAGAATTTAGAGTTTTTTATAACATATGAAATAATTAAATTCCAACATCTTGTAACTCAACAAAGTCTTGAATTCTTGGATGGGATTTTGTTTCATCTTTTAGGAATAGTGACTTGAACTCTTGTGATAAATTTTGGGTTTGGGTTTTATAGAGGTTCATAGAAACTGAACTCGTTTTGCGCTCTTACATCCGTTGAATACATTTTTGAAACTTGGATTACCCTTAAATATAAAACTTGGAGCCATAATTAAAACAAATGGTTCCTCCTTGCCAACTTCTTGCAACTTGGGTTGGGACCTTAAACAATTCTGGTGAATTTAAATCATGGCCTTGAACTAAACTGAAAACTCCCATGAGAAAAGTCTTGTAACCAATTTTTGAGATAGATAGAAACCAACTTAGTTATTGGAACAACAATTATGCATTTCTAAGAGTTTTAGAAAGTATTGAAAAACCTTGGTACAATCTTGATGCAATGTTGTGAGCCAAAAATTTCCCGACTAATTGGTTATGACATTCCGCTCTTCATAACAAATAAGAACTCAAAGCTCTATAAAGATCCTCAATTTTTTACTAGTGGTCAGAATATCTTGAACATTAAACTTCTATTGATCTTCAAACTTGATCCTGTAAACTTGTGATAACAACGAACTTGGATTTGAATTTGGAAATCCACTCTCTACTTCCTCTTGTAACACGACATGCTGCACAATCAGTGACTAGTCTTTAAGGGGCCGTTTTCATCATATCCATTGGGTACACGGATTTAATCTTCTAAAGGGGAAAGGCTTCTGAGAAATGTGAAGGAAGAAAGGCTTTGGTAGTGGTTTAGGGATCAAAGGATAGAGGCATACAATATCATAGGAATCCAAACACGCTTTGTTAAGACCAGAGAACTTCCACAAACACACACACAACACAGCCTTCAAGTCTCGAATCTTCTGCAGCAGTACCTGTATCCACAGATGAAACAAACAGACAAAAACTAGGCAAAGAGGTTAGTTATGCATGAATGATTGACCTAGGATGATATGCAGATGATCAGTGAATCTAAGGGAAAAATTTGGGGTACAACAGTTGCCCCTATTTAAATATCTTCACCGGATGACAGGACGATGAAGATCGTCATTAGGTCATGGTGAAAGATATTTAAATACAGATAACCGGAAATTTTGCCCTTAGATGCAATGACATGCAATGCTATGAACAAAATTAGACCTAATGCTGACATGCCATGAACTCTAGTATGATGAAAATGATGGTATGACAAAATGCAAGATGCAGACAAAACGAACAAACGCAGAGCGAAAGACGAACACAACGAGCAACAAACTCGCTGGGGACAATCAGACACACCGGGGAAAAGAAACAAACACTGGGGAAACCAGAACGACGACCCAACAGGTTCAAGCATGGCCAATTGTTGTCTAAGCAAAAAAGCAGGATCCACATGGCAGTAGGATCGAAAGATAAGCTCCAAAGGCTATATGTAGAAAGATAGTTCATCAAGTTCAAGAGTGACTAGATGACGTCCGGTAGGAAAAGATCCTTAATGAAGGTTGATTCAGAAAGACTGCCTCCACTGGGGAAAGAAAAGCTACACAAATAAGTGGCCTTGTCAAGTAGTTGACTGTAGGATATACCACTTCACTGAAGAGTGATGTCGTTGAAGAGTCTGATGTAGAGACACAGTTTATTGATGAGCAGCACCGTTGAAGATTCTGGAGAGATCCACTTCACTGGAGAGCAATAAGTTGAGGATTCTGGAGAGATCCACTTCACTGGAGAGCAACAAGTTGAGGATTCTGGAGAGATCCACTTCACTGAAGAGTGATACCGTAGAAGAGTCGGGCGGAGACAACTGACTGAGAGCAGAAATGAGTTGTATTTGCAATGTAGTTGAGTAAAATTCTGGATGTAGGTTGCCACTGGTTGTTTGGCTTTAAATTCTACGGAGACGTCGTTCCAATCAACACTGTTGGAGAATAGATTCTTCAAAGAGGATCTATAAAAGATTATTCCATGAGACTTAATGCAAAACAAATGCACGCTCAAAAATAGGTTTGGAAACCAAAAAGTTAAAGGTGGTACCCCCAGGGACCAAAGTTCAATCTAGGATCAAGCTAGAAAGAAACGGTCAAACAAGACCCAACATTGAGAAATAAACTCGAATGGCGATTTTATCCTATCCAAACATGGAAAAGGATAACTGAAATAACCATCATCCACGAGGGTTGAACTCTATTGGGAAACTTAGAAAAGATTAGTATTTTCTGCCTAAGGCTTACGACCTACTTGGAGAGAGCAGACAAACCCAAAAACTTGGCGCGAACACAACCAAAGATAAAGCAACAAAAGACAAACAACAGCATGCACGGATGCAATGCATATGATGTTATGTGATGCTTATGCTAATGCTGACAAAAAAAGAAAACAGAAGGATAAAGCAACGAGGAAGCCTGTCCATCCTCTGCACGAGAGATACATCTGTCAAACTGTGTATAGAAATCCATAGGTGGAACTAAACGATTCCAACTTCTCTGGGGAAATAGCAATCCCCTTGGGGATATAATATCATGACTTCACTTAGGGATCGTTGAGATGAATCTGATTCTCTGGATGAGAACGATCCGCTGGGAACGAATCAAACTTATGTTCGGAGGGACTTTGATGGGGATACAATAAATATCCTCAATAGCTGCAATAAGCTGAAGTAAAGTAGCAATAGTTGGCATCACGGGGATAAAATAAATATCCGTTATAGCTGAGATAATCCAAAGTGAGAATGTAGTAGTAGATGCCATAGATGAGGCTTCGAGGGGATAAAATAAATCCACTACTTTGCTGGGGAAGCTTGAACCCACATCGTGGTTGTGAACTTCGGAGTATAAACTTCAATGGGGATGAAATAAACATCCACTGTTGAGGAAGATCAAAATCCTGAGAAAACACTGAGGAGTGAAATAAACACTCGCTTCATTGGGGAAAGTTGAGACCAATGAGATTTACTGGGGATCCTTAGGTCAATCAAATGCTGAAATTCTGGTACTGATACTTGCTTGAGATAATGATTCACTAGGGAATCGTCAGGACTTCCAGGAGTGGAAACTTGCTAGGGAATATCATACTATTAGAATATTCTCGGGAAATTTGGTGAAGAAATGCTATGAAGTAAGTGAAGTTCTGACTTGCATGGTAGTCGCCATTTTCAAATAATCTTTGAAATTTTGGTGCATGAGCAGAATTCAGATGTCCTATAACATGTTATTCGACACCTGGTCTGACATGAACACACATGGCAAGGTATATAACAATAAGCACGATACTGAAAAGATAAAAACAACACACAGAATTTGTTCACCCAGTTCAGTCTAACAACCTACATCTGGGGGCATACCAAGCCAGGAAGGAAATCCACTATTAGCAGTATCAATTCGTAGACCCTACAATCAACACACCCGTTGATAATCTACTCACTTAATCACTACCTAATGACCCTTCTACCTAAGTCCTCCCTAGGTAAGAGACTCCATCTCACTTCCAATCATCGCAATGATGTCTAGCAATCAACACCTCAACTACTGCATCAACAGCTTGATTTCCAACAGCTCTTCAATCACAGAAAAGTAACAGACACAATTCCATGACAATACCTAGACATGACACACATGACTAAGAACAATACTTAGAGTTGCTTAACAGCTTCCTCCAAGAACAATACTCACTCTTGCTTAAAAGCTTCGAGGAGAACAGTGACCATCTCACAATCTGAGTGGTTCACACATACCAACTCTCCTAAAGAGTGGTTCACAAGAACGAAACCCTAATAATTTTACATCTTGGAATCGTTACTAAATCAGGTTACAAACACTCCTATTTATAACCTACATCCCAACTGGATTTGGGCTTCAAATCACAGCATATCAGCTGCTACAAATCTGCAAAATAAACTCCAAGAAAATAGGTCTTCAATCTAATATTTCCTAATATGTCTCCATATTTAAAAAGTAGTGAAAATCCGAAAACCAACACAAAATCTTAACTCAATTACTTTGGACGCCACATAGGATAACTAAATATTCACAAAATATTCAACATCTGTTAAATCACAACAGAATTCAACTGTCCAGCTCAGCTCAGACGCGATGTCGAATGATACAGCATAGGACATCTTATCCGACATATTGAATGCAGTAAACCAGACCATCTTGTTTCAGCATCTTGATTAACCATCACATGACAGCAAAACAACAACACCTTAAAACAACCATGCACTCATATCAGCTTCGTGCATAACAGCATGTCAAGACATCCTCCTTAACATTTCACAACCTGCAACTAAACTATTATGGCAGATACACAAAACAGCATGTTAAAACAACTTTAGTGACATAAAGCTATCATATTGGTTTTAACAAAATTTAGCCAACACAAATACTGCATAGTTGCAGAACTAACAAACTCCCCCTTTGGCAAATTTTGGCTAAAACCATTATATCATATCAAATATATCAGCAACAGAAGATAGTCGCACACATCAGTAGCAGATAAGGCAATTATCAGCACTGCAACACATACACAAGCAGATCAGCACTCAATCTTCATCTGCACACATACACAACCTTACACAGCAGCAACATTTACCAACTAGCTCACCACTCACACTAGCAATCACACAAAAATGTTAGAACATCTTATGGGACATCAGCTATCAGCACATCATGCAATCACACACTCTCCCCCTTTTTAGCCATATTTGACAAAGCTATAGCACACCAGAGCAATATCCATACAACCTTTGGATAACACAACCAGCTCCCCCTCAAGGAAACAACCAAGGACACTTACTTCTCCCCCTTTTTAGCCATAATATGCCAACCAAGCAACTATGCATTTAAGGGAAATCAACCAGAAGCAGGAAAAAATAGTAGTATTACTCCCCCTGACGTGGATAACTAGTGCACCTGAATGGAAAACATAAGACGTATCTTCATGTCTTCAAGAGCTCACTCCCAGTCCAGCCACCTGCTAAAGCACATTCATTTTGGCACCACAATCTCTTCTGACAATAAACAACAGTCACTCACACATGAAGTTACAATTTGGCTATTCGTGAGAAACATAAGGATCACCATCCTCCTTCAAACAAACTGTTAGATAAAGATCAAGGTCACATAGATCCCCCAACTTTCCAAAGGCAGTCATTCCCTATCATACTCTTCATCTTCAGACTTCCAATCAATCAATACCTGATCTACTTCATTCTCCATCCAAGGCAGACCCTCTACTTCATCATTCTCCCGTATGACTACGTAGACGCTCCTTAGGCACCAAGCTCCTGAACCAGGCCACAATCATCCTTCACCAAGGAAATCCAACCCAGATAATGTTCAAACACCAAGTTAGAACATCTGCCACACACCAAGACATCATCACCATGATTCTTGATATGCTCCACCAACTGGACTTACTATAGCATAGTAATCCAAAGAACTAGAGAAATAAACTCTCATCCACCTTCAAGAAGAATAATCTCCTTGAGTCTTCAACTCATCACCCTTCTGCCCAAGAGTAACTTGTTCCAAGACAATCCTCAATAATAACCAGCTGCCACACTCTGATTATCTTGATTCTTCAAATCCACTTTTGAGATCAACCAAATGCCACAGTTTTATCACCTCATTCATGAATCCTCATATGAAAATAACCAAATGCCACCTTTTGATCTTTTTCACGTTTGTCAGAACTCTCACAAAGATATCCTGATCCACCAAGGAAACTTGATCTTCAAGTCACATGTTCCAATTGCTCAATAGCAAACACACTTAGACTCCCTAAGCCATGGTCATGTAACATCTTCTCCTTCCTGCAGCTCCCGCAAACTTCCATGAGAACGATCTTTTGAAACATCCTATTGTTCATTCCTGTAGATCACCCTATCATAAGCTGATGTGCCACATCACCAACTGAGACTTCTGATGTTAAGCTATATGTCAGAACATTATGACATCCAACGGTTGAATTCAGCTCTTCCTTCTACCACTCAGAAGAACCTCCTCCCTTTGCAGAAACAGATTTCCATGCTCTCATAGACTTGATTCAACAATCAAGTTTGATTAGACAACCTCCATCCTGCTCAGAAACTCCAAAGACTTCAAATATGCCATATCTGATTCTTCAGAAAATAAGTAGTCCAAGACTATCCCATAGCCACACAATCTCATCTTTATAATCCCAAGCTTCTTTTAACCACCATGATAGTTTCAATATCATGTAGGACATCAACACAGAGTTCCTTGAACCCAGGATGATCTCCAAGGATCACACCTTCAGTAGCTAATTCAGGTCGTCACACACCAACACACCACGAAGAGAAATAAACAGCCACATCGAGAAAAGTAAATTCACAACACTTCAGCAGTCTTGCACTTTTACATCAGACTTATACATAGTCTTCAGTCAATGTATATTGTCATTAGTTGAAAGCACAACATCTTAGATAAACACTCAGCTCCCGTCAGAGTATTCACTATCGGTTAGATGCACATCCTTATCAAAAGCAGACAAATACTCAACTACTGTCAAGCTATTTATCATATGTGATAAGGTAACCTTCTCACACAAGGTACGACATTTGGTTTGACATTCTTTTTCCTGCACACTTGTGGCACTAGCTGATCCCTCTTTTATCAATCCACACCACTGATCACTTCAGGTTAGGTAAGTGGCTTGACCTGATACTCCACCATGAGCACAACTAACTTCCTTGGCTGAAAACTCAACACCTTTGAGATGTTGTTCCAACATCAGATCTGACAACAATCTCAAACACATGGATTTGACACTTACTATGGTTTTGGAGGTAACATCCGTAGTAATCCATGTACACCTCTTTGCAGGGGATACAAGAGTTCACCAGTAGCTGATCATCCTTTCTGATCAGACCATAAATACTTGCATGATACACACCATCAACACGTCTGCATCTTTTACTCTTCCAAGTGTTCCATCATATGGAGGACATCACATAGTTGAACCTAAGCTAGATGAAGACTTCCCTTGATCATCTTAAAGATCTTCAAAACTAATCCAAGCTCCAGCACAACTGAACAACAACAATACTTAGAGTCACTTTCCTAATTAGGTCAAGTATTAGAAAGACTCTTCTAGAGACCAAAGTAAATGGCTCTATCCTTTCTTCAACAGATTTCTTGAAGAGTAAATCAACCACACACTATAGTGCCTTTAAGAGTGGACTTGAGAAATAAAAATTAAGCATTGTTGGCAACTTTGCACAGTTGGTTGAAACAGTCTTGCATACACTACATCATCACACATCAACTCTTCTGAGGAGACCAACCCTACTGCCCTTCCTTTACTAGCGACACAGGGACCCCCAGGGTTCCATCAGATACCATGCAGCGGAATACACAACAATCACAACCTCCTCAATAGTCTTCAGGTACAGCATATTACACAAAATCACCACTATCCAGGTGCAAACGAAATTCTAGGTTTGAAACAAATCAAATAAAATCTCCACCATGATTTTCGCCAGGAATCTCTCATCAGGAAAACCCAAAGAATTGCAACCAAAAGGTAACAAACCAAACACAACATTCTGAACTGAATATTCTCTAGTTCTGTAGTCACATGTTAGGACATCAGACTTGACATCATGAACTGAAGCTCTGCAACAAAAAAAAACACCATTCTTCCACTTTGGCTAATATTGGCTGAAATAGCCTTTGCATGAAATACTGGGGAACCACAATCAAACATAGCAGCAATCAAACAGAACACAACACTAGAACAAATCAGAGGCGCACATAGCGGAAATAACAGAGTAATTCCTTGGAGAGAATTAAACTTCCCCACAACAAGATCCTCCAAAAGAAACTGAAACACGGTGTCAAGACATCTTGTCTGACATCACAGCTACACAGCAAGCACACATCCACCATACATCATTTTCTGCCTATAAGTACCATCGGTCAGGAATAGTCCATCCTCCACTTCTAGGGACCATTGAAACACCAGTATGAACCTATCATGTTCAAACAGCTTTTCAGTATAACATCCTTCTTCCTTTACCATGAACCAGAAAGTATCCCTCTCGGATCTCACCCAGAAATAGAACAGGATCCTGCTCTGATACCAATTGAAATTCAGGTACATGAGCAGAATTCAGATATCCTATAACATGTTATTCGACACCTGGTCTAACATGAACACACATGGCAAGGTATATAACAATAAGCACGATACTGAAAAGATAAAAACAACACACATAATTTGTTCACCCAGTTCGGTCTAACAACCTACATCTGGGGGCATACCAAGCCAGGAAGGAAGTCCACTATTAGCAGTATCAATTCATAGACCCTACAATCAACACACCCGTTGATGATCTACTCACTTAATCACTACCCAATGACCCTTCTACCTAAGTCCTCCCTAGGTAAGAGACTCCATCTCACTTCCAATCATCGCAATGATGTCTAGCAGTCAACACCTCAGCTACTGCATCAACAGCTTGATTTCCAACAGCTCTTCAATCACAGAAAAGTAACAGACACACTTCCATGACAATACCTAGACATGACACACATGACTAAGAACAATACTTAGAGTTGCTTAACAGCTTCCTCCAAGAACAATACTCACTCTTGCTTAAAAGCTTCGAGGAGAACAGTGACCATCTCACAATCCGAGTGGTTCACACATACCAACTCTCCTAGAGAGTGGTTCACAAGAACGAAACCCTAATAATTTTACATCTTGGAATCGTTACTAAATCAGGTTACAAACACTCCTATTTATAACCTACATCCCAACTGGATTTGGGCTTCAAATCACAGCATATCAGCTGCTACAAATCTGCAAAATTAACTCCAAGAAAATAGGTCTTCAATCTAATATTTCCTAATATGTCTCCATATTTAAAAAGTAGTGAAAAATCCGAAAACCAACACAAAATCTCAACTCAATTACTTTGGACGCCACATAGGATAACTAAATATTCACAGAATATTCAGCATCTGTTAAATCACAACAGAATTCAACTGTCCAGCTCAGCTCAGGCGCGATGTCGAATGTTACAGCATAGGACATCTTATCCGACATGTTGAATGCAGTAATCCAGAACATCTTGTTTCAACATCTTGATTAACCATCACATGACAGCAAAACAGCAACACCTTAAAACAACCATGCACTCATATCATCTTAGTGCAGAACAGCATGTCAAGACATCCTCCTTAACATTTCACAACCTGCAACTAAACTATTATGGAAGATACACAAAACAACATGTTTAAACAACTTTAGTGACATAAAGCTATCATATTGGTTTTAACAAAATTTAGCCAACACAAATACTGCATAGCTGCAGAACTAACAGTCTTGTTGAAGGAGGTCTTTAATTCTCAACTGTCCTGGATTGCATGATTCCGAAAAGGAGTCATCTCAAAAGGATTTTACAGAAGATCCTGCGTTCAAAAATAATACAGTGTCTTCCAACTCTTCAGAGATTTGTAGAATCTCGACATAACTGGCTCAGATTGACGGTGTTCTGTGTACTGAGTCTTCAAAATTTCCCCTTGGGTAAGTCAGTTTGTGGAGGTTATAAACTGAAAGACATCTTGCCCCAGTTTAACTGGGTCTTTAAGTAACATGCTCCAGATTTGGTTATCCTTAACAACGAAGTAACCATCTTCAACAAAGCTCCAATCAGGAATTGAATCTCGTAGCTGTTTGCATACGAACTTCTATGATATTAAACAATATTTACATGCAGAAGGTGTAAATTTTGAAACTGCTTGTACAACGTCATGCTTGTTTGGAAGTCTATTGAAAAAGCGTATCGCAAACTTGTGACCGAATCATTAGTTTTCCTTTTTATAAAGCCAATGCAAACTTTGAGCATAGCTCATAGGAGTCAGGAAACACTATCTCATTGAGTGTGCTTTTGAAATGAACTCTGCTTCAATAAGGTCTTTTGAGGTTGTAGGTAGTGATTTGGTTTAAGAAGCAAAAAGGTCAAAATTTGTTTTTACCCATCCCTTTTTTGTGAGGTTATCTTCAAAGTTTAAGGGTCAAAATTATTTGCACCCACTCATATTTTGATAGTTTGGAAGCTCGGTCGCTTTGATTGATAGTAACCCTGCCTCAGGTTAAAGATGAGGTTTTTGATTTCGAGGCTCAAAAGAGTTAACCAGAGGTTATCTCCGGTGTATGAAACGATGTCTTATATCCTTAGCAGGGTTTTCGTTCAAAAGCATACGACAGGAGAGATTGCGTTTTATTTCATCATCCTCCATTCAGTAGTATTGGTATTATAAAATGGTAAACAATTTTTTAAAATCAGCTAAGCGAATGGATTTCTTCGAAACAAACATTAAATTGCCTTAACATTCAGATAACAAGTTCTTACATGTAAACATGTTTTAATGATCAAAGAAAGGGATATCGTGCAAATAAATAATTGTTGATACTTTCGGGAATGACTTCCTCTTTATTTGCCATTTGAGCTAACCATCTTCAAAATCGACTTTCGAGATCGGTCTGAGGATCATTTTCATACCCACTCTCGGTAAATTCTTCCATAACCGGGACTGATGAACTCGCTTGGTTCGGTGAAGGAATATTGATTTGAATTCCATGAGGCGTGAATGAGATCATTTTGGAGTCTAGCAGAGTCTGAACCTTACTCGGGAGTACCTTACAGTCTCCAGTTGAATGCCCCGGTGCCCCAGTATGATAGTCACATCGGGCGCTAGCGTCAAAACCTGGTGGATAAGGAAAAGGTACTGGCTTCAACTCCTTTGGTACTATAAGTCCACTTTTGATTAAATCTGGCAAGAACTGACTGTATGGTATTGGTAGCAGAGTGAAATGCCTCTGTTTCTTCAGTCTTGGTCTATCACGTTGACGCGACTGTAGGAGATATGACTGTCGATACCGAGGAGGTATTCGATTTGGGGAAGAATACTGCCCCTGAAGAGATAATGGCATCTGACATAGAGACCCAAAAGAATGCTCACTCCGAACACTTGAGTTGTGTGAGTGTCGAGACTGATATATTGGATACTCCTCAATGGAATTATTTTCTTCTTCATGTTCTTCCGGAGAATGCACAATTGACTTATTCTCAATGGCTTGGATGTTTGAGATACCTCAGATTTTTCCTTTCTTAAGACCAATCTCGATGCGCTCTCCGGCTATTACCACATCAGAGAAATTTCTTGTCACAATGCTAAACAACTTTTCTCGGTATGGGCCTTGCAAAGTATCCATAAACCAGTCAACCAATTCTTTATCTAAGAGCGGCGGTTGAACGCGGGAAGCTACTTCTCTCCACCTCTGAGCATACTTTCTGAAGGATTCATTATCTTTTTGAGATAGGTCTAGCAAATGCAGGCGACTAGGAGCCAAGTCAAGATTGTAGTTATATTGCTTCACGAAAGCACTGGAAAGGTCTAACCATGATTGGATGTCGCTACTATTTAGCTGCATATACCAATTTAGTGATGCCCCACTTAAACTGTCCTGGAAACAGTGGATCATAAGCGGTTTATTACGAACATGCGGAGTCATTTTTCTGCAAAACATCACCAAATACTGCTTTGGACAGGTGTCCCATTTGTACTTCTCAAACTTTGGTGTCTTGAACTTTGGAGGCATTACAAGGTCGGGTACCAAGCACATATTCAAGGCACTCAGATCACCAACATCACGACCCTTAATGGCGTCAAGTCTTCTTTCCAAGGCACGAAATTTTTCCTAAATCTCAGCATCTCGTGGATTTTTAGTTTTCACCTCAGGAATCACCTCTTGGGAATCTGGCTCTGAGGATGCGAAGCTACGATACTCCATAACATCAACAGAAGAATGATGTCTATCCTGGATGGTAGTATGTTCTTGTATAACTTGGTTCTCAGCAGGAATCTACACAGATTGATCCTGGGTGACATTAACGCCCCTTCTTACCAAGGCTGTCATAGCTTCCACAAGTTGACTGAACTCCAGATCTGCTACAGTCGCAAACTGGCTCTGCTCTTCTGAATTCATGATCTTTCAAAATTTTCCCCAGGTCCAGAGATTACTGTCGGGAAATCAACAGACGGGTCATGAACAGAGGGTGGACGAGATCACAGGAACAAGCAAAAGAAAAGGAAACAACGCAAAGAATGCAAAATGATATGAGATACAAATGCAAGAATGATGCAACTATCAAGGGACTCAAACTTGTATTTGCAGTCATTGTCGGTATTAAAACATTTTATTAAAATTTGTCAATAGCCAGTACACCTCCAAAGTTTTATTACATAATCACACAAAAGGAACTAGGAGTCTAAACTGCTGGATGATGCCCCTTGTCTTCCACGGAGTTCTTCCATCAGTCTGTTAATCTGGTGTTGCATCCTTGCTTTGTCTAGAGTAAGCTTCTCTATTTCAGCCTTCAGCTTTGAAACTTCATCTGATTGGACCACGGGAGGCTTGGGACGAGGATGAGGCATCCTCCAGGTTAGAGCCCTTTCACCAACTTAACAGCGCGTTCAAAGATAAACACAAGGGAACATCAAGGGGAAATGTTACGCATAAGAGGAAATACCTGGTCGGAGCTAGTCCGACGAACTCCGCCACTAGCAGCGCAAAGCTCCGGTAATGCTTCAAGACTTGATTCTCTTTCCTTCCACTCGCGAGTTCTTGGTTCGTTGATTTCGAGCGACACATGGGGTCAGAATGGCTTCGGAGGGTTCGGCGTGGCGATTCGACGACGTCAGCGGGCTTGAAGATAAGTCTTCTTACTTCCCTTCTCCTTCTTACGTTTTGTGTATGGTACTCTGGTATATGTTACTGTGTGTAAGTAATGATGATCTATTACTCTCTTCTGTTTTCAATTTGTGAACACCGTTTGTGATGTTTTTTGTGTTGTTTTTATGTGAGGTTATGCAAATTTTGTGGGTGTGAACTGATGGTTTTTCACGGCTGTGTGTAAGCTGGTGTAAGAGGTTGTTCTGATTGTTTTTCAATGTGTGTATGTTGCTATGGGTTTCAGTGAAAATTAGTTTCTGTGAATCCCCTGGTTGTGAATTTCTGGTTTGGATTGGTTTGTTGACAAATTCTCTGGTAAACTTGGTTTGTTCTTCTGGCGTATGTTGTGTATATAATTCTCGTGTTTGATTTTTTTTGGTGTGGGAACTATGAATTCGGAGAGAATGGTACGATGGTTTTTTGATGCCCCCCTTCTGTGTGTGGTTGTTGCTCCTTTTATATGTCCTGCGTATTAAGTGTGCATATAACTCTTGTCTGAACATGTTGCACACTATTTTCATAATTATTCAAAAGTTGTCTGAACCTGCTTTATGATGATAATCTTGTTTTTGGAATGTAATACCTGTCTGAAAATTGTTGCCTTGATTTTTAGAAAGAAAATTGGATTTGTGGTATTTTGTCTGAAATGTGCTACCACTGTTTTGGAAAGGTTTGAATTAGTTTGAAACATGTTGGAAATCAGTTTAGGAGAGTATTGAACGTTGTCTGAAGCATGTTGCTTTGATTTTGGAAAGAAATCAAAATTGCTTTGACTATGTTTGAGCCATCATTGATGATCATTTGATTATGTTGGCACATTGTTTTTTGGAATGAATTTAGACCGAGTTTTATTCTGAATTTATCTGATCACGCTTAAAACACTGCTGAACCTCATGAATGACTTCCCATTTTCGTTTCAACATGCTGGCAGTTGATTATGGAATGAATTTGAAATTTGTCAAAATATGTCTTGGATATGTTTTCTTTACGTTCTGATTTATTTTCACGAGTACTTATTATCATTATTGCACATGCGTGAAATTTGAGTCAACTTACTAATTTGATTTGTACTTCTCCTGCACAAGGACCTCACGTGTTGCTATTATCTAGGAAGCATGGGCCTTATTAATGTATCACCAAGTTTAACTCTGACATTAATTGTCTTCAGCAATACATCTATTAAAGCAACCTGCTTCTGTACGAGCTTCTTAGCCTTTGCATCAGGATCTCCAAGCCATCTGTACGGGCCCATGATAGTTGTCAACAACAGAGTTATCTCTTGATTTCAATGAAAGTCTTGAGGAATGGTACTGCTTTTCAATGCCTTCAATAATTGCAAGTGAAAGTTGTCTTATTGTGGGTGAAGCACAGGGTATGGCCATGGTTCTGTAGCGTAATCATGCAAGCTTGGTATTTGCATCAGGACTTGTACGTAAGGTTTTTTATTATCCCCTTTTTTTTAGACAGTATGCAAGGTTAATTATGATTGTCTTCCTTTCAGCAATGAACACGCTAGGACAGTGAGGGTTAAAGCACTGCATGTTCCAATGCCAACAACAGTAGTTAGTGCAGAGAAAACGGGCCAATATTGATGATGTCTTGAATTAGCTTGAGAGATGTACCCTCCAAGCGTCAGCCGCTCGTGACTTGTTTAATCTCCCTCATATTGTTTTATTTACTTTATGTACGTTATGGCCTATTTGTAATTTCCACTGGGCTGTAACAATTGTAGCAACTAGTGAACTTAGAATTTAGAGTTTTTTATAACATATGAAATAATTAAATTCCAACATCTTGTAACTCAACAAAGTCTTGAATTCTTGGATGGGATTTTGTTTCATCTTTTAGGAATAGTGACTTGAACTCTTGTGATAAATTTTGGGTTTGGGTTTTATAGAGGTTCATAGAAACTGAACTCGTTTTGCGCTCTTACATCCTTTGAATACATTTCTGAAACTTGGATTACCCTTAAATATAAAAATTGGAGCCATAATTAAAACAAATGGTTCCTCCTTGCCAACTTCTTGCAACTTGGGTAGGGACCTTAAACAAGTCTTGTGAATTTAAATCATGGCCTTGAACTAAACTGAAAACTCCCATGAGAAAAGTCTTGTAACCAATTTTTGAGATAGATAGAAACCAACTTAGATATTGGAACAACAATTATGCATTTCTAAGAGTTTTAGAAAGTACTGAAAAACCTTGGTACAATCTTGATGCAATGCTGTGAGCCAAAAATTTCCCAACTAATCGGTTATGACATTCCGCTCTTCATAACAAATAAGAACTCAAAGCTCTATAAAGATCCTCAATTTTTTACTAGTGGTCAGAATATCTTGAACATTAAACTTCTATTGATCTTCAAACTTGATCCTGTAAACTTGTGATAACAACGAACTTGGATTTGCTTTTGGAAATCCACTTTCTACTCCCTCTTGTAACACGACATGCTGCACAACCAGTGACTAGTCTTTAAGGGGCTGTTTTCATCATATCCATTGGGTACACGGACTTAATCTTCTAAAGGGAAAAGGCTTCTGAGAAATGTGAAGGAAGAAAGGCTTTGGTAGTAGTTTAGGGATCAAAGGATAGAGGCATACAATATCATAGGAATCCAAACACGCTTTGTTAAGACCAGAGAACTTTCACAAACACACTGTCATACCCCAAATTTTACCCTCAGATTCGTTGGCCTTTGTCATATCATTTTAAGTCAACCATTTTCGTAATTTTTTAGTCAAATAGTCCATTAATCAATAATCATGCATTTTTCATTAGAATTTAATTTGTTTTATCTTTTTTATTATTATTTTTAGTTGTATTATTACTATTTCTTTTTTATTATTATTATTATTATTATTATTAATTTTATTATTATTAGTTTTATTATTATTATTATTATTATTATTATTATTAATTTTATTATTATTAGTTTTATTATTATTATTATTATTAGTTTTATTATTACTAAGCTTTATTATTATTATTATTATTATTATTATTACTTTTATTTTGTTTATCTTCATAAAGGGAAAAATGGCGGGGACCACTACAATACAAACACTTCACATGGATTGCCAACTTGGATTTATCAATGGCCAAAAAGCATTCTTACATTTCACTTATCAACGGCCAAGAATCATTCTCATAAAGTCACATGGATTGTCACATCAACACTCCCACCTCATTCACACTATAAATAAAATATCTCTTTCTCTCATTTGGACACCAGATTCACCCCACATAAAGACTGAATACTCTCTCAATTTTCTCCCTCAATTATTCTTGCAAATTTTTTGGAGAGAAGGCTCGTCTTCATTTTTCCAGAACTCGTGTCACTGAAGAGGCAGTGGACCGTCTCCACTAGGTAACATTCACCTCTTTTATTTCTCTATTTTCAAAGGGCCATGATCATTTATCTATGTTGTTATCTGGTTCATTAGCATGGTAATATTTTGATTCTGAAAAATATTTTGTGTTCATAATGTCATAATGTTTGGTTTCATGTTACCATTATATTGATGCTAATATTGTGTGTGGTTTTGTTATGATTTTATTTATGAACATTACTTAAAGAAAAAATGAAAAAATAATAATAAAAGAGAGAGAGTGTGGCACCTGCCATGTTGTTTTATCATTTCTACAAAAGTCCAAAAACAAAAAATATGCAATAGTTCCTTTCTTATTTTTATTCTCGTTTATTTTATTTTCTTTATAAAAAAAAATATGCTTTGCTTTATAATCGGTTCACGGTTTCCTTTTTATAAAAAAATCACCAATGATTTCTGTAAGAACTTTTCAATTGGCATGTAAATATTTGTTTGTGGTTCCGTGACTTGGACAATATCATTTATGTTATTTGTAAGTCTTAGCTTTTATTTTATAACTTGACATGTCTCTGATTCCGAAACTTTGAATATTATCTTTGCCGTATTCGTATTGTTCATTTACTTTCAATCCCTTAACTCTTATTTATAAATTATTATCTCCCCCAAAGGAAAGTCTCTCTATTGACCTCAAAGTCATAGATAGCTCATTCCCTTTTAACCTAACCTTCCCAAGAGATAGCCATTAATCCCTTAAACCTTTCTTTAACCTTCCCAAGAGATAGCCATTAATCTCTTCTCCTTCACCAACTTTTAACCCTCCATAATCCTTTCACAAGAGATAGCCATTAATCTCTTCTCCTAAACAATCAATCCTCACAAGCTTTACTTTCAAGCTTCTCGCCCTACTTTCCCTTGGAACCTTGACCACAGTCAAGAGTTCCTTACCCCCTTTAAGGGGAACTACGAATGCTCTAATTCCATTCCCGTCAGGATACGTAGGCATGAGATGCGATGTCTTGGCGAGCATACTTAGTGTATATACCCCTAGGTCTTTCTTTACCCTTAGCACATTTCCCTTAGCAAGCAACTTTAACATAACGCAAACAAACAAGAGGTTCCCGTAGAGTACTACGGATACTTAGGATGCTAATACCTTCCATTTGTATAACAAACCCCCGAACCTAGATTCTCTTATTAGGGTTTTCATTCTTTGCCCTTTCCTTTGGATAAATCAAAGCTCGGTGGTGAACTTCAAAGTTTTGCGATGCAAGTTAATTAATAGCTTGTTATCTGATTCTCACTGCAACAGGAATGACGACTTCATTGGGGATCACTTTTCCCTAAGAGGGTTAAGCCTATCTTGTTTGTATTTGTGTTATTTACATGTTTGCTTGTTTGTATATCTATATCTATATATATATATATATATATATATATATATATGCTTGTGCTTGGGTTCTTCTGTGTGCAGGGTGCTACTATTGTGTGGTGAGATAAGTCCTAACCCAGACTTGAGTGCACTTATGATAGGATAGTGGATATAGTCAAGGAGACTTTGAGGGAGTCGAATCCCAAAAGAGTTGACTTGAGATTCCACACTCAGTTGAGGCCCTCTCGGAGTTGGTATATGTTGAACGAGCAATCGTGAAGGCGTTGCCACTTCAACCTTGGTGCCAGGGATACTGATGACCATTAGTTACCCTTACCCCCACTTGGCCTTTTAGGATGTAGTGCGATGATTATGAGTGAGTAATCCTAAATGATTGCTACGCGATACTACACTCAGACGAGACTCTCTTGAGAATTTTATTGATTACCGAGCAATTGGGAAGTCGATAAAATCCGAAAGATGGGTTGCCGACTCTGGGAACATTTTAGAACCCTGTTCTACAGATACAGTAACCCTAGTACACACCCTGTGGTCGGTTCTTTACCTAGACTTCATGCTGTGATCTTGAACCCTTGATCTTATTGCATGTGTTTTGTATCCTGTTTGCTTTGCATTGCATATCATTTGCATCTTTGCATGTCTCATTGCATGTGTCTGTTTACCCAGCTACTCATTTCCAGTGATCTCTATCTTCCAGTGTCATCTGTGAGTCGTCAAGCTGATTCCTCGACGCCGATATCGGACTAGAGCTAACTACAGACACAAGATGTCAGAGCAAGAGGCACACAATGCTGAGGTCTGAATGGAAATCGATGACCTTGAGTCAAGCGTGACCAAACTCACTGAGATGATTCAAGTTTTGATTGCTAGGGGAGAGCAACCCCAAAGGACTGTCATCCATAAAGTTTCAGGTGCCGATCCTCCATCGGTTCAAGTGCCACCTTCAACTTGGCCAGAGTTTGGTTTGCCACACAACTATTCTCCACCTTTTGCATCTACTACTATGGTTGGTCAGACTGCTATGCCTGTCTTTCAAGCTCTTGTTTTCACTGAGCCTAGACCTGTGGTCCATGCTGTTCCACAAACTGTTCGAGCTTCTTTCGAGAATCCCCTTTATGAGTACAATCCTGCCATTGCTCAAGGTGAAGACCGTGAAGACTTTGTTGAACCTGAAGTTGTCCGAGAGCAGTTTCAGAGCATAGAAAAGAGACTCAAAGCCGTTGAGGGTACTGATTTCTTTAATGTGGACGCAGACAACATGTGCTTAGTGTCTGACCTTGTTATACCTCCTAAGTTCATAACTCCAGATTTTGTGAAGTACAAGGGTCACTCTTGCCCAAGAGCTCATTTGGTCATGTATCTTCGCATGATGACTGCTAATGCCAAGAATCAGAAGTTGCTTATCCACTATTTTCAAGATAGCTTGAGTGGGGCATCACTTAAGTGGTATATGGGTCTCGAGCAAAACTCAATTCACTGCTTCCAAGATCTCACAAATGCCTTCATGAAGCAATACAAGTATAACCTCGACATGGCTCCTGATCGCCGTCAACTGCAAAACATATCTCAGAATGATAAAGAGTCTTTCAAGGAGTATGCTCAGCGCTGGAGAGAGTTGGCTTCCCAAGTTGAACCTCCCTTGGTCGAAAAGGAATTAACTGGAATGTTCATGGATACCTTGTCCCCATTCTATTGGGAAAAAATGATTGGAAGTGTTTCCTCCAACTTCACTGATTTGGTTACTATCGGCCAAAGACTCGAGGAATGTCTTAAGAAAGGAAAAGTATCTAAGGTTGTTGAATCTTCCAATGCTGTGAAGAAATCCTATGGGAACTTTCAGAGGAAAAAGGAAGAACAGACTAATGCTATCATGGTTGAAGAAAGAAGGCCTTGTCCCCAACCTCGGTATACCATTCACCCTGTTGTTGCTGCTGTTACTCCTGTGGTTGCTACTCCACGACCAGCTCAAGCTCTCCAACGTCTAGCTGTTAGACATAACTAGTACCGTAAGAGGGGTCAATTTAATCCTATCCCCATGACTTACACCGAACTGTATCCTAGTCTGGTTAAGCAAGGCTTGATTACCACAAGGCCTTTAGCTCCTCCAAATCCTCTTCCAGCTGGATTCAGATCTGATCTCCACTGTGCATCCCATGAAGGTGCCGCAGGCCACGACTTGGAAAATTGCTATGCACTGAAGGCTAGAGTGCGTGATTTGATTAAGATCGAAATTCTTAGCTTTCGTGACAATCCCAATGTCCAGAACAACCCTCTGCCGGGGCACGCCAAGTGAAGCTTCAGTCGACTTCAGCAGGCTATCCTCCTAAAAGCCAGTGTTTCAGACAGGACAGCTCATCCTTGTGTTGATTAGTCACTAGGCCTTTGTTTCTTGTTGTTTGCACTTTCTTTATTTTGTAATGAGTGTTTGCTTTCAAATTATGTTTGTACTTTCACAATTAATGAAATGAGCATTGCAACTTTTGATTCAATTCATTTATGTTTGCTATTTACTTCTTATTGCTTCCTCTTTCATGAAAAATAAAATAAAAAATTCTCTTGTCCACTTTCTTCTGATTATGCAAAGATTGGAGGGAGGATGATGAAAACGATATACCCATAATTGTTGTTGGTATGCTTTCAAATCAAAACTTTGCTGACGATGTAAGGCATTGTTTCAACTCCTAAACACCAGAGACATAAGGAAGATAACCCCTATTTAACCCCTTCGAGCCTTGAAGTAGGAGTTTCTTTTCTTTACAAATGAAAAACCCACAATCTTAACCTGGGGCAGGGTAGTTCTCAATTAAATTGATTATGCATTCAAATACAAGAGGGTGCATTCACAAATGTTCCTTCGCACATAACAAACAAGTGTTGAAGATGTCTTTCAAGTCGAACGCCAATGACGGTTCACTGTAATCATTAAGCCAGACAGTCACTAAAAAAGAGTGAAAGAAAAAAATCAAAATAAAAGCCCGCTAAGTCAAAATCTATGAAGGAGACTCAGGTAAAAATTGGGACATCCCGCTGACTGTAAGCTCATATGACACAGTTCAGGCAAAAGTTAGGGATAACAAAAATCATTCAAGAGGTTACCAAAATCCTCAAAGATAAATCGAGTTGACTGAGGTCCTCACCAAAAACAATAAAATGTTGTGAGAAGCAATGACTGCCATTTCAAAGTCCCTTTACTTTTGAACCATCATCATTACTATCATCAGTGCAATTCCTAACTTATGGGAACTTGAGTGCATAGTTTGAGTTAACTGAGCATAGGACTGAAGTTCATCACGTAGATTGGGTGGGTCACAAATAAACTTTGAGCCTTTATCCTTTGTTTCATAAACCGTGAACCGTGCCACATTACAACCCTCAAAAGACCTAATTGAAGCAAGGTTATTTTGAAAGCATGCTACAGCGAGGTTGCGTAAACTGAATCCAAAAGATCTTTGCAGATCATCTATTTTGACATTACCATTTTTGTTTAAACTTTTCACTTTAATGTCTTGAACCGCCGTGTTCTGACCAGTAACTCATATACTTTGCCTCTTTAAAAAATGATTGATTTCAAGAGTTGCATGAACTTTGCATTTACCATGCTTATACAAATACTTTTGTTTGCAAACTAGCTTTCTTCTTAAGGATTTTTCAAACATTTGAGAAATTTGGTCTGTGATCCAATCAAGGGCAAGTTCCTTCCATATCCTGTTGAGAATCAGTTCAAGATTTGTGATTTAATGGCGACTTCTCAAAATTGATTTATACAGAAGTTTTTCAAGACTCAGACTGGGGCAAGCTTTCCAAGAGCACCATGAAACGGTCATTTCCAAACTCACACAAACTGAAGCAATGATCAGTTCATCTACAACAGTCAACTAATTTAGGGTAGTTAATTTGAAGAATCCCCAAGCAGCTCTTCATCCTTCCTACAAGGATCAACTTGATACAGTTAACCAGTGTGGTAGAGATGTGTTCAACAGTTGCATCTCTAGTCCCCGGACAGAATGGCAGTGATCTCCGTGTTGAGGAATCAGTCTTCCAGTCTTGTCTTCCCAAAAGAGTCGAGCGGTGTCGTCAGCATCCGCATTTGCATTTGATCATATATCATCTGCATAATTCATATACATATGTATATCATGAGTGTTTCATCCTCATTTACATTTCTCCCGAGGTCGTGTCGTTATCCACGTCTTACCTTACCAAAACGTTACCTGTCCTTTCATTCAGTGCCATTCCTGAATGTTATCATTCTCTTGCGCATCTAATCTTGTTGATAGATGTTGGTCTTCTCTCATTCCAGTGCTATTCCTGGATCTTTTTCTTCTCTCACTCCAGTGCCATTCCTGGATATCCGTCTCTTGTGATCTCCAGTGCCATTCCTGGATATCTTGTTCCTCTTGCTTCTCCCAGTGCTATTCCTGGAAGTTTTGCCTCTCTTCTACAATCCTCATCAAATTTTCTTGGATACCTTTTAGTGTCATTTCTGAAAGTTTTATCTATTCATTCAGTGCCATTCCTGAATGAGCTTACCCTTCATTCAAAGCCATTATTGGATGTCTGGTTTCTCTACCATCCGATGCATTTCTGGATGTGTCTCTCCTTCTGATGTTTTTTCAGATCGAGTATTTGTTCACTTTATCTAAAGCCGTTATTAGATATTGTGATTTATACCTTTCATTCAAAGCCAGTATTGGATGTCCGGTTTCTCTACCATCTGATGCCTATCCGGGTGTGTCTCTCCTTCTGATGTTTTTTCAGATCGAGTCCTTGTTCACTTTATCTAAAGCCGTTATTAGATATTGTGATTTATACCTTTCATTCAAAGCCAGTATTGGATGTCCGGTTTCGCTACCATCTGATGCCTATCCGGATGTGTCTCTCCTTTTGATGTTTTTTCAGATCGAGTCCTTGTTCACTTTATCTAAAGTCGTTATTAGATATTGTGATTTATACCTTTCATCCAAAGCCAGTATTGGATGTCCGGTTTCTCTACCATCTGATGCCTATCCGGATGTGTCTCTCCTTCTGATGTTTTTTCAGATCGAGTCTTTGTTCACTTTATCTAAAGCCGTTATTAGATATTGTGATTTGTACCTTTTGTTCAAAGCCATTATTGGATGACTGGTTTCTTTGCATTCAATGCCATTCTTGAATGTAGTCTCTGTTCACATTCATCTAAAGCCATTATTAGATATTGTGATTTGTACCTTTCATTCAAAGCCATTATTGGATGATTGGTTTCTTTTTCCATCTGACGTTTCTCCGGATGTGTCTTTCTCTTTTGGATTTTCTTGAAGATCCCGTTTGAACTCTTCAGTACGAGAAAATCCCAGAAAATCTTTTGTTGATGTCTATTCTTTTCAAATTGATCCCCAGTGGAGATCATGTCTTCTTTCTGGTTCCGTGCCCAGTAAAGAGTGTACTTTTAGTTCCCCAGTGTCGTCCGGTCACCTATAAACCTGTCGTCCATCTCCTTGGACTTTTCCCTAGTGAAGAGCACCTCTCTGGCTCTCATTCCCTGTGAGGACCTGTAGGACTTCCTCTTTATATTTCTATCCCCGGTGCATCCTTAGAGTCTCCCCATTGAGTCTCTTTTGTTGGTTAGTTTGTATCCCCAGTAAATTTTCCTTGTGAATATTAACCTTCATCCTTCCCCAGTAAGGCTCATCTGTGGTGGTTTGCTCTTTATTTATGGAGTCTGTCTGCATTCTTGCACTATCATATCATCATATCATCATACTAGAAATTCATGGCATGTCTGCATTTGCACGCCAATTAGCTGTCCTTAGCATATGCATTCCATCTAAGGGCAAAATTTTCGGTTTGCTATATTTAAATACCTTTCACCTTGATCTCTCGAGGATTTCCATCCCTCGCGTCATTCGGTGAAGATATTTAAATAGGGGCAACTGTTATACCCCAAATTTTACCCTCAGATTCGTTGGCCTTTGTCATATCATTTTAAGTCAACCATTTTCGTAATTTTTTAGTCAAATAGTCCATTAATCAATAATCATGCATTTTTCATTAGAATTTAATTTGTTTTATCTTTTTTTATTATTTTTAGTTGTATTATTACTATTTCTTTATTATTATTATTATTATTAATTTTATTATTATTAGTTTTATTATTATTATTAATTTTATTATTATTAGTTTTATTATTATTATTATTAGTTTTATTATTACTAAGCTTTATTATTATTATTATTATTATTATTATTATTACTTTTATTTTGTTTATCTTCATAAAGGGAAAAATGGTGGGGACCACTACAATACAAACACTTCACATGGATTGCCAACTGGATTTATCAATGGCCAAAAAGCATTATTACATTTTACTTATCAACGGCCAAGAATCATTCTCATAAAGTCACATGGATTGCCACATCAACACTCCCACCTCATTCACACTATAAATAAGATATCTCTTTCTCTCATTTGGACACCAGATTCACCCCACATAAAGGCTGAATACTCAATTTTCTCCCTCAATTATTCTTGCAAATTTTCTGGAGAGAAGGCTCGTCTTCATTTTTCCAGAACTCGTGTCACTGAAGAGGCAGTGGACCGTCTCCACTAGGTAACATTCACCTCTTTTATTTCTCTGTTTTCAAAGTGCCATGATCATTTATCTATGTTGTTATCAGGTTCATTAGCATGTTAATATTTTGATTCTGAAAAATATTTTGTGTTCATAATGTCATAATGTTTGGTTTCATGTTACCATTATATTGATGCTAATATTGTGTGTGGTTTTGTTATGATTTTATTTATGAACATTACTTAAAGAAAAAATGAAAAAATAATAATAAAAGAGAGAGAGTGTGGCGCCTGCCATGTTGTTTTATCATTTCTACAAAACTCCAAAAACAAAAAATATGCAATAGTTCCTTTCTTATTTTTATTCTCGTTTATTTTATTTTCTTTATAAAAAAAATATGCTTTGCTTTATAATCGGTTCATGGTTTCCTTTTTATAAAAAAATCACCAATGATTTCTGTAAGAACTTTTCAATTGGCATGTAAATATTTGTTTGTGGTTCCCTGACTTGGACAATATCATTTCTGTTATTTGTACGTCTTAGCTTTTATTTTATAACTTGACATGTCTCTGATTCCGAAACTTTGAATATTATCTTTGCTGTATTCGTATTGTTCATTTACTTTCAATCCCTTAACTCTTATTTATAAATTATTATCTCCCCCAAAGGAAAGTCTCTCTATTGACCTCAAAGTCATAGATAGCTCATTCCCTTTTAACCTAACCTTCCCAAGAGATAGCCATTAATACCTTAAACCTTTCTTTAACCTTCCCATGAGATAGCCATTAATCTCTTCTCCTTCACCAACTTTTAACCCTCCATAATCCTTTCACAAGAGATAGCCATTAATCTCTTCTCCTAAACAATCAATCCTCACAAGCTTTGCTTTCAAGCTTCTCGCCCTACTTTCCCTTGGAACCTTGACCACAGTCAAGAGTTCCTTACCCCCTTTGAGGGGAACTACGAATGCTCTGATTCCATTCCCGTCAGGATACGTAGGCACGAGATGCGATGTCTTGGCGAGCATACTTAGTGTATATACCCCTAGGTCTTTCTTTACCCTTAGCACATTTCCCTTAGCAAGCAACTTTAACATAACGCAAACAAACAAGAGGTTTCCGTTGAGTACTACGGATACTTAGGGTGCTAATACCTTCCCTTTGTATAACCAACCCCCGAACCTAGATTCTCTTATTAGGGTTTTCATTCTTTACCCTTTCCTTTGGATAAATCAAAGCTCGGTGGTGAATTTCAAAGTTTTGCGATGCAAGTTAATTAATAGCTTGTTATCTGATTCTCACTGCAACACACACACACACAACACAACCTTCAAGTCTCGAATCTTCTGCAGCAGTACCTGTATCCACAGATGAAACAAGCAGACAAAAACTAGGCAAAGAGGTTAGTTATGCACGAATGATTGACCTAGGATGATATGCAGATGATCAGTGAATCTAAGGGAAAATTTTGGGGTACAACAGTTGCCCCTATTTTAATATCTTCATCGGATGACAGGACGATGAAGATCGTCATTAGGTCATGGTGAAAGATATTTAAATACAGATAACTGAAAATTTTGCCCTTAGATGCGATGACATGCAATGCTATGGAGAAAATTAGACCTAATGCTGACATGCCATGAACTCTAGTATGATGAAAATGATGGTATGAAAAAATGCAAGATGCTGACAAAACGAACAAACGCAGAGCGAAAGACGAACACAACGAGCAACAAACTCGCTGGGGACGATCAGACACACCGGGGAAAAGAAACAAACACTGGGGAAACCAGAACGACGACCCAACAGGTTCAAGCGTGACCAATTGTCGTCTAAGCAAAAAATCAGGATCCACATGGCAGTAGGATCGAAAGATAAGCTCCAAAGGCTATATGTAGAAAGATAGTTCATCAAGTTCAAGAGTGACTAGATGATGTCCGGTAGGAAAAGATCCTTAATGAAGGTTGATTCAGAAAAACTCCCTCCACTGGGGAAAGAAAAGCTTCACAAACAAGTGGCCTTGTCAAGTAGTTGACTGTAGGATATACCATTTTACTGAAGAGTGATGTCATTGAAGAGTCTGATGTAGAGACACAGTTTATTGATGAGCAGCACTGTTGAAGAGTCTGGAGAGATACACTTCACTAGAGAGCAATAAGTTGAGGATTCTAGAGAGATCCACTTCACTGGAGAGCAACAGGTTGAGGATTCTGGAGAGATCCACTTCACTGGAGAGCAACAAGTTGAGGATTCTGGAGAGATCCACTTCACTGAAGAGTGATACCGTCGAAGAGTCGGGCAGAGACAACTGACTGAGAGCAGAAATGAGTTGTATTTGCAATGTAGTTGAGTAAAATTCTGGATGCAGGCTGCCACTGGTTATTAGGCTTTAAATTCCACGGAGACGTCGTTCCAATCAACACTGTTGGAGAACAGATTCTTCAAAGAGGATCTATAAAAGATTAATCCATGAGACGCAATGCAGAACAAATGCACGCTCAAAAATAGGTTTGGAGACCAAAAAGTTAAAGGTGGTACCCCCAGGGACCAAAGTTCAATCTAGGATCAAGCTAGAAAGAAACGGTCAAACAAGACCCAACATTGAGAAATGAACTCGAATGGCGATTTTATCCTATCCAAGCATGGAAAAGGATAACTGAAATAACCATCATCCACGAGGGTTGAACTCTGTGGGGAAACTTAAAAAAGATTAGCATTTTCTGCCTAAGGCTGACGACCTACTTGGAGAGAGCAGACAAACCCAAAAACTTGGCGCGAACACAACCAAAGATAAAGCAACAAAAGACAAACAACAACACACACGGATGCAATGCATATGATGTTATGCGATGCTTATGCTAATGCTGACAAAAAAAGAAAACAGAAGGAAAAAGCAATGAGGAAGCCTGTCCATCCTCTGCACGAGAGATACATCTGTCAAACTGTGTATAGAAATCCATAGGTGGAACTAAACGATTCCAAATTCTCTGGGGAAATAGCAATCCCCTTGGGGATATAATATCATGACTTCACTTAGGGATCATTGAGATGAATCTGATTCTCTGGATGAGAACGATCCGCTGGGAACGGATCAAACTTATGTTCGGAGGGACTTTGATGGGGATACAATAAATATCCTCAATAGCTGCAATAAGCTGAAGTAAAGTAGCAATAGTTGGTATCACGGGGATAAAATAAATATCCGCTATAGCTGAGATAATCCAAAGTGAGAATGTAGTAGTAGATGCCATAGATGAGGCTTCGTGGGGATAAAATAAATCCACTACTTTGCTGGGGAAGCTTGAACCCACATCGTGGTTGTGAACTTCAGAGTATAAACTTCAATGGGGATGAAATAAACATCCACTGTTGAGGAAGATCAAAATCCTAAGAAAACACTGAGGAATGAAATAAACACTCGCTTCATTGGGGAAAGTTGAGACCAATGAGATTTACTGGGGATCCTTAGGTCAATCAAATGCTGAAATTCTGGTACTGATACCTGCTTGAGATAATGATTCACTGGGGAATCGTCAGGACTTCCTGGAGTGGAAACTTGCTAGGGAATATCATACTATTAGAATATTCTCGGGAAATTTGGTGAAGAAATGCTATGAAGTCAGTGAAGTTCTGACTTGCATGGTAGTCGCCATTTTCAAATAATCTTGTTGAAGGAGGTCTTTAATTCTCAACTGTCCTGGATTGCATGATTCCGAAAAGGAGTCATCTCAAAAGGATTTTATAGAAGATCCGGCGTTCAAAAATAATCCAGTGTCTTCCAACTCTTGAGAGTTGTGTAGAATCTCGACATAACTGGCTCAGATTGACGGTGTTCTGTGTACTGAGTCTTCAAAATTACCCCTTGGGTAAGTCAGTTTGTGGAGGTTACAAACTGAAAGACGTCTTGCCCCAGTTTAACTGGGTCTTCAAGTAACATGCTCCAGATTTGGTTATCCTTAACAACGAAGTAAACATCTTCAACAAAGCTCCAATCAGGAATTGAATCTCGTAGCTGTTTGCATACGAATTTCTATGATATTAAACAATATTTACATGCAGAAGGTGTAAATTTTGAAACTGCTTGTACAACGTCATGCTTGTTTGGAAGTCTATTGAAAAAGCGTATCGCAAACTTGTGACCGAATCATTAGTTTTCCTTTTTATAAAGCCAATACAAACTTTGAGCATAGCTCATAGGAGTCAGGAAACACTATCTCATTGAGTATGCTTTTGAAATGAACTCTGCTTCAATAAGTTCTTTTGAGGTTGTAGGTAGTGATTTGGTTTAAGAAGCAAAAAGGTCAAAATTTGTTTATACCCATCCCCTTTTTGTGAGGTTATCTTGAAAGTTTAAGGGTCAAAATTATTTGAACCCACTCATATTTTGATAGTTTGGAAGCTCGGTCGCTTTGATTGATAGTAACCCTGCCCCAGGTTAAAGATGAGGTTTTTGATTTCGAGGCTCAAAAGAGTTAACCAGAGGTTATCTCCGCTGTATGAAACGATGTCTTATATCCTTAGCAGGGTTTTCGTTCAAAAGCATACGACATGAGAGATTGCGTTTTATTTCATCATCCTCCATTCAGTAGTATTGGTATTATAAAATGGTAAACAATTTTTTAAAATGAGCGAAGCGAATGGATTTCTTCGAAACAAACATTAAATTGCCTTAACATTCAGATAACAAGTTCTTACATGTAAACATGTTTTAATGATCAAAGAAAAGCGATATCATGCAAATAAATAACAGTTGATACTCTCGGGAATGACTTCCTCTTTATTTTCCATTTGAGCTAACCATCTTCAAAATCGACTTTCGAGATCGGTCTGAGGATCATTTTTATACCCACTCTCGGTAAATTCTTCCATAACCGGGACTGATGAACTCGCCTGGTTCGGTGAAGGAATATCGATTTGAATTCCATGAGGCGTGAATGAGATCATTTTGGAGTCTAGCAGAGTCTGAACCTTACTCGGGAGTACCTTACAGTCGTCAGTTGAATTCCCCGGTGCCCTAGTATGATAGTCACATCGGGCGCTAGCGTAAAAACCTGGTGGATAAGGAAAAGGTACTGGCTTTAACTCCTTTGGTACTATAAGTCCACTTTTGATTAAATCTGGCAAGAACTGACTGTATGGCATTGGTAGCGGAGTGAAATGCCTTTGTTTCTTCAGTCTTGGTCTATCATGTTGACGCGACTGTAGGCGATATGACTGTCGATACCGAGGAGGTATTCGATTTGGGGAAGAATACTGACCCTGAAGAGATAATGGCGTCTGACTTAGAGACCCAAAAGAATGCTCACTCTGAACACTTGAGTTGCGTGAGTGTCGAGAATGATATATTGGATACTCCTCAATGGAATTATTTTCTTCTTCATGTTCTTCTGGAGAATGCACAATTGACTTATTCTCAATGGCTTGGATGTTTGAGATACCTCGGATTTTTCCTTTCTTAAGACCAATCTCGATGCGCTCTCCGACTATTACCACATCAGAGAAATTTCTTGTCACAATGCTAAACAACTTTTCTCGGTATAGGCCTTGCAAAGTATCCACAAACCAGTCAACCAATTCTTTATCTAAGAGCGGCGGTTGAACGTGAGAAGCTACTTCTCTCCACCTCTGAGCATACTTTCTGAAGGATTCATTGTCTTTTTGAGATAGGTCTAGCAAATGCAGGCGACTAGGAGCCAAGTCAAGATTGTAGTTATATTGCTTCAGGAAAGCACTGGAAAGGTCTAACCATGATTGGATGTCGCTACTCTTTAGCTGCATATACCAATTTAGTGATACCCCACTTAAACTGTCCTGGAAATAGTGGATCATAAGCGGTTTATTACGGACATGCGGCGTCATTTTTCTGCAAAACATCACCAAATGCTGCTTTGGACAGCTGTCCCCTTTGTACTTCTCAAACTTTGGTGTCTTGAACTTTGGAGGCATTACAAGGTCGGGTACCAAATACATATTCAAGGCACTCAGATCACCAACATCACGACCCTTAATGGCGTCAAGTCTTCTTTCCAAAGCACGAAATTTTTCCAAAATCTCAGCATCTCGTGGATTTTCAGTTTTCACCTCAGGAATCACCTCTTGGGAATCTGGCTCTGAGGATGCGAAGCTACAATATTCCATAGCATCAACAGAAAAAGGATGTCTATCCTGGATGGTAGTATGTTCTTGTATAACTTGGTTCTCAGTAGGAATCTGCACAGATCGATCCTGGGTGACATTAACGCCCCTTCTTGCCAAGGTTGTCATAGCTTCCACAAGTTGACTGAACTCCAGATCTGTTACGGTCGCAAACTGGCTCTGCTCTTCTGAATTCATGATCTTTCAAAATTTTCCCCAGGTCCAAAGATTACTGTCGGGAAATCAACAGACGGGTCATGAACAGAGGGTGGACGAGATCACAGGAACAAACAGAAGAAAAGGAAACAACACAAAGAATGCAAAATGATATGAGATGCAAATGCAAGAACGATGCAACTATCAAGGGACTCAAACTCGTATTTGCAGTCATTGTCGATATTAAAACATTTTATTAAAATTTGTCAATAGCCAGTACACCTCTAAAGTTTTATTACATAATCACACAAAAGGAACTAGGAGTATAAACTGCTGGATGATGCCCATTGTCTTCCACGGAGTTCTTCCATCAGTCTGTCGATCTGGTATTGCATCCTTGCTTTGTCTAGAGTAACCTTCTCTATTTCAGCCTTCAGCTTCGAAACTTCATCTGATTGGACCACGGGAGGCTTGGGACGAGGATGAGGCATCCTCAAGGTTAGAGCCCTTTCACGCGCCCATGCTAGACATTCTTTAGTAATTGAGCAATCATGATTTGTTGTCGCCGTCATTCCTTGTCGATTGATGCGACACCAAGCAAACACAATTCCGGTTTTCAAATTCAGGTTCTCTCCTTGATAGAGAAAAAGTCTTGTCAGATTTTCTGGGTTGGGTACTTCTTCCATTGGGTGCCCCAGTTGACGACGGGCGAGCATAGGGTTGTAACTGATACATCCCTTTGTACTAAGAAGAGGTACATTGGGAAAATCTCCACAGCTATGAATCATGGGGATCCCTCCATACATCGGGTCATGCCAAACAACATCCGAGTGAGTAAGGGCAATGAGCTTCACAGGCCATCCTGAACCATCTTTCACGTCCTAGAAATCGGTAGACCTCGGTAGGTGCGAAATAAACCACCTATAGAGGATAGCGGTACAACAGGTAATCCGACCTTCTCCCTTCAGAGCCTTCGAGTGGATAGAGTGGTAGACATCAGCTAACAATGTGGGAACTGGATTTTTTAGCATAAAAATCCTTATGGCATGGACGTCAACAAAATCTTCAACATTGGGAAATAAGAACAAACCGTAGGTCAGCAGTGCAAAGATGTGCTCGAACGCTTCAGTGTTCCCTACACTAGAAAAGTGTCGAGCTTTCTCGAACAAGAATTGGGCAGGCAAACCATCAATTCCTCCTCTAACCGTCATATGAGTTTGGATCTCTAACAGCTTTATGCGGGTCGCTCTTGCGATGTCTTCCTGGCTGGGTCTTCCTTCTCCACCGGAGAACGGAGGTGAATCTTCGACAGGAACACCCATAAGGGCGGAGTATTCCTCCAATGTAGGCATCAGTTGGAAATCTTGAAAGATGAAATAATGGTAGACCAAGCTGTAAAGTTAGACCACCGTCTCCAAGAGGCCACCGGCTACTCGAGTCTGCAACAACGGGAGAATCTTTCCATACTTCTCAGCGAATGCCTCAGGATCTTTGATCTGACCTCCTAGTTCCCTTAGTTGTTCAACATCCGAAACCTTGAAGGTGTACGGCAAAACTCTCTTTTTTTCGTAATCCATCGTACAATGCTTGCAAAACAAATTTCGAGTTCCTTGATAGAGAGAGAAAAGAAAATGCGAATGCTATGCAACAAGATTCATGGAAACTCGACTATTTATAATCATTGAGGAATATCAAAAAGGCTCGTTTTAATAAGTCATAAAACTGTCGGTTACAATAATTAGTACTGGGATACTAAAGGTTGATTTATTACAAAATTAAAACGCGTTTGTACACTTTACAACAATCATAACGTAATAGCTAAGTAAAAGCTAATAATGATGGATCTAAGGAGACTCTTCCAATGGTCTTCTTGAAACCTTTGACTTCTTTCTTCCAATTGAGCTTCTTCTAGAATAAGTTTGTCGATGAAGTGTTGACTGGTGACTAGAATTAGATAAGACGTCTTCTTGAGCTTTTCCGTTTACGCAAAAAATAGGTTCTTCCAAAAATTTTCCTTTTGTAGTTATTCTAGTTTGCATATGAGCCGAAGATAGGAAATGAAATTTGTCTTGAAATAGTAACTCCATCATTTAAGAATGGTCTTCAAGATCTGGTACTAACTGGTAATCAGGAATTATGATAGACTGCGGTAGGACCTAGATGATAGCCTCCAAGTATGGCTTGAAACCTTTCTTTATCTGTCAGCAAGGTCTCCAGTCTCCTTAGATCGTCCAAGTTATGACTCTTGTAAGTGTACTTCAACGTTTTCTTTCTTTAAAATTTTTTTTACAGTCCATGATATCCTTATGATGTTTATAAACAAGACTAAGTTCCCTGAATCTTTATGTTATGATGCTTATGAATGCAGGGATGCAAACACACAAAGCACAAAGCACAGATAAGCAGACAATATCAAACAGACAAGCAAAGGTCCTAGGTTTGAGAGGTCATAGCATGGAGCCAAGGTCTAACCATCCCAATAGGAGTGCACTATAGTTTCAAATGTACCTGTCGAACGAGTTCTACAAAGTTCCCAGAGTCTACAATCCATCTTTCGGATATTATCGATTTTCCAAATCACTTGGGGGTCAATAATATTCTCAAGAGAATCTCGTCTGAGTGTAGTATCGCGTAGCGACTATTTCAAAAATAGACTCCCGCATAGTCCCCGCACTACATCCTAATAGGCCAAGTTGGGTTAAAGGTAACCACGGTCCCCAGTCTCGATGGCCTTTAGTTCGAAATAATATCGTCTTCATGAATGGACTCGTTGAACAAAATTATATTCGAGAGGGCCTAGACTGAGTGGTGAAGTCTCAATTCAACTTCTTCAGGAATCGACTCCCTCAAAGTATCCTTGAATTCTCACCGTTCCTATCATAATTTTCACTCTAGTCCGGGTGTAGGACTTTGTCTCACCACATAAATAGTAACCCAGAAAACCAGCACAACAGAAAATAAGCAAGCAAATAAAGAAAGATAACATAAGAAAAACAAGATAGGGGAAACCCTCGACATTTCCCCAGTGAAGTCGCCATTTCTGTTGCGGTGAGAATTGGATACCATAGTTATTAATGATATAGGATCACATTTCTTTAAATGTTCACCACCGACTTTGATTTATCCAAAGGAAAGGTTCAAAAGCGAAAAAAACCTAAAAATCTAAGGTTCGGGGGTTGGTTACGCCTAGGGAAGGTATTAGCATCCTAAACGTCCGTAGTACTCTACGGGAACCTCTTGTTATTATTTGTGTTATCTCTCACTCCCCTGCTAAGGTGCTATGCTAAAGGCTGAAGCCCTAGGGGTTAGTATCTAAGTATACTCGACAAGGTATCGCACCTTGTGCCTACGTATCCTCGGGAGTAGAATCAGAGTAATGCGTAGTTCTGAAAAGAGGAACTTCTTGACGGGGTCAAGGTTCCAAGGGGAAGTAAAGTCTTGGGCAAGACCTTACATAGAGTGCGGCGACTCTAAAGTTGTAGGTTGGTTTAGGAGGGGTAGGATTGTAAATGTTCACGGCAGAGCATTTACTTGGAGTGCGGCACTCCGATCCTAAGGCTAAGATTCTAAGTGTCTACGGCGAGACGTGGAGTTCGGCGACTCCGAATCCTAAGGCCAAGGGTTCTAATGTGTTAGTCCTATGACATTGAGTCAATATTAATAACCTTTCCTTTGGAATGAAGTGGGGAAAATAAAGGGACTTAAGCCAGAGAGTCTAACTTAAATAAAAGAGGAAAAACATCATAAATCAATACGCAAGGAAGTAAATCCAGGTACATCCTAGTTCAAATATTAAAGATCAATATAAAACGTAAACAAGGAGTATGATCACTGAGATTAATATGTGTGCCAAGAATAATTGATAATAATTAACAATAAACTTCCTTAAATCATAATTAACATGATTTAGAAAAATATAATTAAAATACTATTTAAAATTAAAAGAGATACTAACAACTAGTTTAGAATTTAAATTAAATAAAGGATAACTAAATTACTTAAAAGATTTAAATGAAATAGAAATTAATTGAATAAAAAAACTTAATTAAAGGGGAATGAGATATTAAATTACTAAGTAATCAAAAGATAATTAAATTAAGAAGAACAAATGGCAAGTGGGTTCAAACCAAAACGGGGCCCAATAAACACACGGTAGGGGCGAAAAAGGAATGGGTCTAAGGCCTGGTCTGATTAACAAACATAGTGGGAGGAGGATGAAAACACAAACATCTCTCTCTCGGAATCTTCTCCATCTCCCTCAGCTCAAACTCCTTCTGATTGCTTTTCGCGAACCACCATTCATCATACCTGTAACACCCCCAATCTATACCCCCAAAACAAAGATAAAGGTAAAAGAAAATTCAAAATTTCGTCAGAGTATATTTAAAAATTCACGGCATAGACCGAGGGGTCACAACAATTTGAAACATACACAGTAAACCTGCCCATGAAGATATGCAACACTCGCAGGTAGCAAACAAATAGAGGAACTTAGTTCCTACTACCCACAATTCAGCTACAGAATAAAAGCGGAAAATCTGTACTGAATCTCATATATATATATATATATATATATATATATATATATATATATATATATCCCATAAAAAGTTTGTCATACATCAAGTCATACATGTACAAGCCAAAAGATATATATACATATACACAACAAACTACAGAACGACCCCCCTGACTACCCGGTACCACATATCAGAGCCGACCGACAAAATAATGAAGTCCTAAGCTTCACAAAAAAGACCTCCAGCATCTAATATGCAATGCCTCATAGAGCATTTAAAAACAGCAGAAGGGTGAGAAACACAATCATAATATAATTGCATACAATTATATACTAACGCAAAATTACACACATAAATATTCTCACCACATCGTACACCAGAATCCAAATGCCACACAATATCATACATATCTCATTTATCTAACACCAATGCATATTAATCATACACAATGCAGTTATCACCAACATATCAATTCGTCAATTTCATCCACAATTCCATACACGATCAATCCATTCACAATTCTCACACATAGTCATTCATATTCATGATTTATGCAAATGCACAGAGACCAACACAACGACTCTATGCAATGCATATGCGGTACCATCCATCCATCAATCTCATCACTACTTCACTCAGGAACTCTGCTGGAATCATCGCTCGTTACTTAATGTAACTCCCCGTCGGGCATACGATGTTCCCTGTCGCTCACACCCCACACGGGCACACGACATTTATGGATCGCTCACACCCCACACGGGCACACGATCCGATCGCTCACACCCCACGCGGGCACACGATCTTCTATAATCATCGCTCACACCCCACACGGGCACACGACGTTATAGCGGATTCCCTCTGGAACCAAACCGTCGCTCACACCCCACATGGGCACACGACATTACAAGAATACATATCATGATGCTTGGCATACAATGACTCATGACATTCAAATGCACACATATATGCATTCATCTCAATCAAAAAAATCATGCTTTGCACTCAAGCCCAAAACAATGCATTTAATTGCCATACAGCCACAAACCATCATAACACCATCTAAACACATGCATTTACACCATACAACAGCACCTTGCATGATACACATCAATTACACACAATTACAACGACAAAAGTCGACAAAACAACACTATTCCAAATTCCCAACATAATTAAATCCACTAACAAATTCAAAATCATTATAATAAGAAAGTACAACTCAATAGCTTTCCAACGATACCAAGAATGTTCCAAACAGATAATCGGAACACAAATTACGGACTAAAACAGAAAAGTCATCGCGAGAAAACAACATTTTGCACACCCTCTGGCCATACGCGTATTGCCTTGAGTCATACGCGTATTGCCCAGCTGGCTCGCCCATTCCATACGCGTATTGCCCAAAGTGTTACGCGTATGGGCAGAGACCCATTTTTCCCAAAATTCCCATTAAAAACTCCAATACGTGTATTGCCCTACTTCATACGCGTATTGCCTTAAACCTTACGTGTACCATTACGCAAATGGGAAGATGGCCGAGAAAATTAAGCTCCATACGCGTATTGTCCAGTTTTCTTCAATGCCATACGCGTATTGCCTTGACCAATACGCGTATTGCCTTGAGTGATACGCGTATGGGCAGTGGAAAACCAGAATTTTTCTGCAGAATTTTCTCTGCGTTTTCCAACCCAAAATCATCCAATTTTCACCTATACACCAGAAAAATTACCAATACAATGCCTAACAACATGTATCTAACATGTATCAACAATAGTGGACCTGAAAACATGATTTCCGACACAATTTAATCGATTTCTAACTATTTTCACATATTCATGGTTTTTACTATATGTTTCCATTTCAATCCAATAACAATAAAAAACATATATACATAATCATACACAAGTATATAATAATTGAGTTTCGCACCCTTACCCGATTTAATCGTGTTTAGAAAAATCGGGAGATTGATTTCTTGATTTCCAAGTTTTCTCTCTTTTTCTTCTCTTTTTCTCTTTTCTTTCCCTTTTCCTTCTTCTCTTTTTCTTTCTCTCTATTTTTCTCTCTTTCTATTTTCTATTTTCTAACTTAAGGAAAAATAAAGTGAAATGACCAAAATACCCCCACACTCAAATATCTCGCAAACGTTCCCAAAACGCGATAAAACATCACAACATTGAAAAATAACATATTTCCAAATAAAAGTAAAAATAAAATAATATAATAATAAAATAATCAAAACGACTCGATTAAATAAAAACTGACAAAACTGGGGCGTTACACTCTCCCCCACTTAGAAATTTTCGTCCTCGAAAATATTACCTGAGACGAACAACTCCGGATACGACTCCCGCATCCGACTCTCCAACTCCCAAGTCAAATTGCCCTCAGTAGCGCCTCCCCACGCTACTTTCACAAGCGCAATATCCTTGCCTCTCAACTGCTTCACCTCGCGATCCAAAATCCTAACCGGTAAAGCCTCAACCATAAGGTTCTCCCTTACCTCAATTTCATCCATCGGAATCACATGCGACGGATCTGAAACATACTTCCGAAGCTGTGAAACATGGAACACATCATGCAAATTCGAAAGACTCGGCGGCAACGCCACTCGATAAGCCACAGCACCCACTCTCGCGGATATCTGGTAAGGACCAATAAACCGAGAAGTAAGCTTCTTCGATTTCAATGCACGACCAACACCCGTCACCGATGTAACTCTCAAAAATACATGATCTCCCTCTTGAAACTTAAGATCTTTCCTTCTTCGATCAGGATAACTCTTTTGCCTACTCTGAGAAGCCTTCATTTTCTCACGAATAAGTTTCACCTTTTCCGTAGTCTGTTGCACTAACTCTGGTCCAACCACAGAACTCTCACCAGATTCGTGCCAACACAAAGGTGTTCGACACCTCTGTCCATACAACGCTTCAAACGGTGCCATTCCAATACTCAAATGGAAACTGTTATTATATGTGAATTCAATCAATGCAAGATAACTATCCCACGCACCACCTTGTTCAAGAACACAAGATCTCAACAAATCTTCCAATGACTGAATCGTTCTCTCGGTCTGACCATCCGTCTGCGGATGATAAGCAGAACTCAATCTCAATTTAGATCCCAAATCCTTTTGCAAACTTTCCCAAAATCTGGAAGTAAACCTAGGATCTCGATCTGAAACAATGCTCAATGGAACACCATGCAATTTCACAATCACACTGATATAAATCTCAGTCAATCTCTCCAAAGAAAAACTGATGTCAATCGGAATAAAATGCGCCGATTTAGTCAGCCTATCCACAATCACCCAAATGGCATTATGTCCCCTCTGAGTATTCGGCAACCCTGTCACAAAATACATAGAAATGCTATCCCATTTCCACTCAGGAATATCCAACGGTTGCAACAATCCACTAGGCCTCAGATGTTCTACCTTCGATTTCTGACAAGTCAAACATGCATAAACAAACTGAGCCACATCTCTCTTTAATCCAGACCACCAAAAAATCTTCTTCAAATCCTGATACATCTTATTAGCTCCCGGATGTATACTCAAATTACTCTGGTGTCCTTCCTCCAAAATCATCTTTTTCAACTCCGAATCGTCAGGAATACAAATTCTATCACGAAATCTCAAAACACCATTATCATCCACTTTAAAATCACAATTCGCATCTTTTTCTCCAACCAACATCAAATCCACAAATTTCACATCCAGCTTCTGTTTCTCACTAACCGTCAACAGAAAATCATTAGTAACCTTTAACATTCCAAGCCTTACACTATCCGACGTCACTTCACATACCAAACTCAAATCTCTAAACGATTCCAAAAGTTCCTACTCTTTAACCATCAAAGCGGACATATGCAAAGATTTCCGGCTCAATGTATCGGCTACCACATTAGCTTTACCAGGATGGTAATTCAAGCCAAAGTCGTAGTCCTTCAAAAATTCCAACCATCTCCGTTGCCTCATATTCAACTCTTTCTGATTAAACAAGTATTTCAAACTCTTATGATCACTAAAGACTTTGAATCTTGCACCATAGAGATAATGCCTCCAAATCTTTAACACAAAGACTACATCCGCTAATTCCAGATCATGAGTAGGATAATTTTTCTCATGAACTCTTAATTGCCTCGAAGCATAAGCCACCACCTTACCTTCCTGCATCAACACTCCGCCTAACCCAATTAAAGACGCATTACAATACACCACAAACGGTTCATTAGGATTCGGTAAAATCAAGATCGGAGCTGTCGTCAATCTTCTCTTCAGCTCACTAAAACTTTCCTCACACTGAATATCCCAAATGAACGCTTTACCTTTACAAGTCAACTGGGTCAAAGGAAGTGTTAGCTTAGAAAAACCTTCAATAAACCTTTGATAATATCCAGCCAAACCCAGAAAGCTTCTAATTTCAGTAACTGATCTAGGAGCCTCCCATTGTAGAACTGCATCTACTTTAGATGGATCCACAACAATACCATTACCTGAAATCACGTGCCCAAGAAAACTCACTTCTGACAACCAGAACTCACACTTGGACAATTTGGCAAAATGTTTCCTTTCTTTCAAAACCTGCAAAATAATACGCAAATGCTCCGCATGTTCCTCCCGAGACTTAGAATAAATTAAGATATCATCAATAAACACCACCACAAAACGATCCAAAAGCTCGTGGAAAATACGATTCATGTACTCCATAAACACACCTGGCGCATTAGAAACCCTGAACGACATCACAGAATATACATAATGACCGTATCGTGTCCTAAAAGCTGTCTTCTGAATATCTTCCTCTTTCACCCTAATCTGATGATACCCTGATCTCAAATCAACCTTACTAAACACACAAGCACCAACCAACTGATCCATTAGATCATCAATTCTCGGAAGAGGATACTTATTCTTAATCGTCACCTTATTCAACTGGCGATAATCAATACACAATCGCATGCTTCCATCTTTCTTTTTCACCAAGAGAACTGGAGCACCCCAAGGAGAAACACTTGGTCTCACAAACCTCTTTTCTAACAATTCATTCAACTGCTTCTTTAACTCAACCAATTCAGACGCCGATATTCGATAAGGTGCCATAGATATAGGTCTAGTACCAGGAACTAGATCTATAGAAAACTCCACCTCTCTCTCTGGCGGTACATCTGAAATATCCTCAGGAAACACTTCAGGAAAATCACACACAACAGGAAATACATCAAGTGCAACTTGACTATCCACAGTCAACGATGCAAACACCCCAAACAACTGAGCTTCGTCCGCCAAAAGTTTCTTCCACTCTTTGGTAGATAAGAAACTCGAGTCTTCATCTTCCTCAAGAGAAGGAAACCTTACCAACTTATGATAACAATCAATATGAACTCGATTGAATTATAACCAATTCATTCCCAGAACCCCATCTAAACCCTCCAACGGCAAACACACCAAATCCATCTCGAAGTCTTTACCATAAATGGTCAAAGGACAACTCAAACAAACCAAAGAAGTAGTTACTGACCCCATTGCTGGAGTATCAATAACCATCTCTTCATCCATCAAAGACAACACAAGATTCAAACGCTTCGTACACTCAGACGAAATAAACGAATGAGTCGCTCCAGTATCAATAATAGCAACTAAAGGCGTACTATTAATAAAACAAGTACCTCTGATCAGACGGTCTGCACTTGAAGTCTGAGTTCCGGCCAATGAAAATACCTTCCCACTAGCTGGAGCTTGCTTCGGTTTCGGACACTTTGTACTAATATGACCAGGTTCACCACAGTTGTAACATTTCACCACATTCTTCCTGGCACAATCAGCTGCAACATGTCCTAACCCGCCATAATTCGCACACTTTCTCATATCTTTCTTACATTCGAACTGACGATGCCCCACTTCACCACATTTGTAACATCTCAGAGGACTAGACATACTTCCTCCACCTGATCTTCTTTCAAAAGTACCCCTTTGTTTACCTTTATCAGCTGGTGTCACATAAGGACCACCCCGAAACTGTTGCTTCCCTTTCCGGTCACTCACACTCTTATAATGAGTAGAACGAGCTTTACTATCCTCTTCATAAATCCTACAACATTCCACCAAATTAGAAAACCTCCTTATCCTTTGATAACCGATTGCCTGCTTAATCTCAGGACGCAATCCGCTCTCAAACTTCACACACTTAGAAAACTCTGCAGTCGCTTCAGCATAATGAGGATAAAACTGCACAAGTTCCACAAACTTAGCAGTATAATCAATAACAGACATATTACCTTGTTTCAACTCCAAAAACTCAATTTCCTTCTTTCCTCTTACGTCCTCAGGAAAATACTTCCTCAGAAGCTCCCTACTAAACAATTCCCAAGTTACCTCTTCATCATCAGCTTCTAACACAGGACGCGTACTAACCCACCAATCATCAGGTTCTTCCTGTAACATATGAGTTCCCAGTCTCACCTTACTGTCCTCAGCACAATCCATCACTCGGAAGATCATTTCAATCTCTTTCAGCCAAATCTGTGCACCATCAGGATTATGTCTCCCTTTGAAGACAGGCGGTCTATTCTTCCTGAACTCATCATTCTCCCCAGCATTAGGTGCACCCTGCACAGCCCGAGCCATAGCTTGCAGAGCAGCAGCCAAAGCAGCATCATTCCTTCCAGCCATATTCTGTTCATTCCAATAATAACACTTATGGTTAAACAAACAGCTCACCCAAACACAACGACCAACAAGGACTGACACAAACTGACACGGACTGGCTCTGATACCACTTATTGTAACACCCCAATCTATACCCCCAAAACAAAGATAAAGGTAAAAGAAAATTCAAAATTTCGTCAGAGTATATTTAAAAATTCACGGCATAGACCGAGGGGTCACAACAATTTGAAACATACACAGTAAACCTGCCCATAAAGATATGCAACACTCGCAGGTAGCAAACAAACAGAGGAACTTAGTTCCTACTACCCACAATTCAGCTACAGAATAAAAGCAGAAAATCTGTACTGAATCTCATATATATATATATATATATATATATATATATCCCATAAAAAGTTTGTCATACATCAATTCATACATGTACAAGCCAAAAGATATATATACATATACACAACAAACTACAGAACGATCCCCCTGACTACCCAGTGCCACATATCAGAGCGGACCAACAAAAGAATGAAGTCCTAAGCTTCACAAAAAAGACCTCCAACATCTAATCTGCAATGCCTCATAGAGCATTTAAAAACAGCAGAAGGGTGAGAAACACAATCATAATATAATTGCATACAATTATATACTAACGCAAAATTACACACATAAATATTCTCACCACATCGTACACCAGAATCCAAATGCCACACAATATCATACATATCTCATTTATCTAACACCAATGCATATTTATCATACACAATGCAATTATCACCAACATATCAATTCGTCAATTTCATCCACAATTCCATACACGATCAATCCATTCACAATTCTCACACATAGTCAATCATATTCATGATTTATGCAAATGCACAGAGACCGACACAACGACTCTATGCAATGCATATGCGGTACCATCCATCCATCAATCTCATCACTAGTTCACTCAGGAACTCTGCTGGAATCATCGCTCGTTACTTAATGTAACTCCCCGTCGGGCATACGATGTTCCCCGTCGCTCACACCCCACACGGGCACACGACGTTTATGGATCGCTCACACCCCACACCGGTACACGATCCGATTGCTCACACCCCACACCGGCACACGATCGTCTATAATCATCGCTCACACCCCACACGGGCACACGATGTTATAGCAGATTCTCTCTGGAACCAAACCGTCGCTCACACCCCACATGGGTACACAACATTACAAGAATGCATATCATGATGCTTGGCATACAATGACTCATGACATTCAAATGCACACATATATGCATTCATCTCAATCAACAAAATCATGCTTTGCACTCAAGCCCAAAACAATGCATTTAATTGCCATACGGCCACAAACCATCATAACACCATCTAAACACATGCATTTACACCATACAACAGCACCTTGCATGATACACATCAATTACACACAATTACAACGACAAAAGTCGACAAAACAACACTATTCCAAATTCCCGACATAATTAAATCGGCTAACAAATTCAAAATCATTATAATAAGAAAGTACAGCTCAATAGCTTTCCAACAATACCAAGAATGTTCCAAACGGATAATCGGAACACAAATTACGGACTAAAACAGAAAAGTCATCGCGAGAAAACAACATTTTGCACACCCTCTGGCCATCCGCGTATTGCCCAGCTGGCTCGCCCATTCCATACGCGTATTGCCCAAAGTGTTACGCGTATGGGCAGAGACCCATTTTTCCCAAAATTCCCATTAAAAACTCCAATACGCGTATTGCCCTACTTCATACGCGTATTGCCTTAAACCTTACGCGTACCATTACGCAAATGGGCAGATGGCCGAGAAAATTAAGCTCCATATGCGTATTGCCCAGTTTTCTTCAATGCCATACGCGTATTGCCTTGACCAATACGTGTATTGCCTTGAGTGATACGCGTATGGGCAGTGGAAAACCAGAATTTTTGTGCAGAATTTTCTCTGCGTTTTCCAACCCAAAATCATCCAATTTTCACCTATACACCAGAAAAATTACCAATACAATGCCTAACAACATGTATCTAACATGTATCAACAATAATGGACCTGAAAACATGATTTCCGACACAATTTAATCGATTTCTAACTATTTTCACATATTCATGGTTTTTACTATATATTTCCATTTCAATCCAATAACAATAAAAAACATATATACATAATCATACACAAGTATATAATAATCGAGTTTCGCACCCTTACCCGATTTAATCGTGTTTAGAAAAGTTAGGAGATTGATTTCTTGATTTCCAAGTTTTCTCTCTTTTTCTTCTCTTCTTCTCTTCTTCTTTCCCTTTTCCTTCTTCTCTTTTTCTTTCTCTCTATTTTTCTCTCTTTCTATTTTCTAACTTAAGGAAAAATAATGTGAAATGACCAAAATACCCCTACACTCAAATATCTCGCAAACGTTCCCAAAACGCGATAAAACATCACAACATTGAAAAATAACATATTTCCAAATAAAAGTCAAAAATAAAATAATATAATAATAAAATAATCAAAACGACTCGATTAAATAAAAACTGACAAAACTGGGGCGTTACAGTACCCACCGCCTTCTCTCCTTCCGATCACTTCGCCCCACCTTCTTGTAACTCATCTTACGCGTATGGGCAGAGACCCATTTTTCCCAAAATTCCCATTAAAAACTCCAATACGCGTATTGCCCTACTTCATACGCGTATTGCCTTAAACCTTACGCGTACCATTACGCAAATGGGCAGATGGCCGAGAAAATTAAGCTCCATATGCGTATTGCCCAGTTTTCTTCACTGCCCATACGCGTATTGCCTTGACCAATAC